>CM077014.1:61059005-62309005 GCA_039090855.1 Macrothele yani | reverse complement strand
CCCAAAGGAACTCTATAGGGGCGCTTGTACGCAAGTGGAAATAACAGGATCTTCTGTGAGTGAAACCGGCAAGCATCGTTCATCTGAACTGCAGACGGTTGCTGCGGATGTTGAGGCACGACTGCAGCGGTGACCTCATTACGGCGTCTATCGCAGGAGACAGGGTACTCGTACTCCATGTGTCAGATAGCTGCTAAGAAAGAGAGCTTAAAGTCTTATAGGTTGATGGTTGTTCATGAGTTGCTAGAGCCAGATAAGGGAAAATGAGTGCACTATTGTCGCTGGTTTCAGGACTTCATTGCTCAAAATCCTGGCATATTATCAATCACGTGGTTCACAAACGAGGCGCGGTTCCGTTTATGTAGCTATGTCAATTCACAGAAAAAATACGCACGCTCTTCAGGAAGCGCCTATGCATCCACAAAAAGTTAGAAGTTGGAGTTTAGTGCGCAGTATCTGCTGAAAGAAAAGTGGGTTCCCTTTTTCCCCAACTGGACTGTCCACAGTGCAGAGTACCAACGGATTTTCAAGGACATTTTTGGGTAATTGGATGACATAGAGCTGCATGAAAGCTATTTTCAACAGGATGGCGCCACACCATACATCAAATGAGTCCATGTTGCTGATCCACTGTTTCTTTGAGGATCGAATAATTCCCCGTAACTTGTGGCCACCGAGATCACCAGATTTGACAACACCAGATTTCTTTCTGTGGGGGTTTCTTAAGGAAAGAGTGTACTCTACACGCCCTGGGACATTAGACGAATTAAAGGAGAACATTACAAACAAAATCAACGGTATTAACAAGACGATGCTCTAACGAAAAGCCAGGAACATGGAACGACGTGTCCAGATGTGCCTTCAAGAGGGGGCGAACACTTTCGGCATTTGATGTAAAGGTAAATGTTATGAAATGTAAACTCCCATAGATATGCTACATTTCAGATGGCATAACTTGCTGTTGGCTTTGTTCTTATTCACATAAATTGATAATGAAAGTGTTAGTTTTATACGAATCAATTTGTATTATATGCCTCTCTCTCTCTCTCTCTCTCTCTCTCTCTCTGCTGTTTGAGACAATTCCTTTCATGCATATAAGGTATCCACACTACGCAGAGTAGGCTACTTGCTCCCCCAGCTGGCTGCACGGAATACTGTACGTGACTAAGTAAAGTATTAAAACTTAAAAAAAAGAAAATACTGAACAATATAACTCTCTTTTTTTCAGTTTCAATTTTCAGTAAATTTATTCAGTCATTACGCATTTCCATTTTTTGCGTCCATCAGAGCATGAATTTTACTCCCTGTGAAATGTTAGTTTGGTTTGAATTGTTGTCTGTACGTTAATTGTAAGCTGAGCGATAAGGTTAACGTTAGCTATGAACTTTATCTCTGAACCAGAAACCATAAATACATTTGTAAATGTAGAAAACACCAATGGCCTAGGTAAGAAATCAGCATAAAGTCACTTACACGAGTCCACATTTATTTGTTCGTCTGTTGCACGTCAACACAGAATAACAACTCTAGCCAGAATATATACCTGCTGGCTTCAAATCATCTTTTAGTAACAATACTTCGAAATCCTACATGTGCTTCATAACAAATCTCCGTATCAAATGTGCCTATCAAGATGCACTTCAATATATAACAAGTCGTTCTCTCAAACATACATAATACCAAGACGCTAGATCAAATGCCTTTATCGTTAACAAGTCGCTCTACCCAAATGCACTTATCGCTAACAGGATGTTACCTCGACAATGCACACCTGACAAATCGTCACCACAAACTGCACACTTACTACAAATAGTGTTGAAATTTTGTTGCCGTCCCGGTGGCGCAGTGGTCTAAAAGCTGGCATATGACCATTCGTCCGAGAAGGGTCAAGGTTCGAATCCCGGTGAGGCATGGATGTTGTGTTTGTCTTATGACACTGGCTCTTCTCTGGAACCAGTGACCCTAAATTAGGGACGGGCGACTGCTTATAGCCCATTGAGTTGCTCACGGTGGTCGTTAAACCTCCAATCAAAAAAAAAAAAAAAAAAAAAAAAAAAAAAAAATATTGAGGAATGTTACAGAATACAGAAGTTCAAAAGGAGTACTAATTTAATGGTATACGTCACAGCCCATGGTATGACCATTCTGGGAGATCAACAGCCCTGCTGCCGCCCAGTAGTTACGGCCCTTAACAGGAGATAAAGAGTTTTTAACACTGCATTTGAGATAACTGTCCAACACTCGGGATTGTATCTATTATGGGCTGCGACGAGAAATTCGTCATTGCATTAGAAAGGTATTCGTTTTATATATGTCTTCGAAATAAACCGCTATCAATGGAATTAAGGCATTATTTGAAGCATTACTTGTTTTATTGTGAAATGATAAGGTCTCAGAATATATATATATATATTTTTGTTCAGAATCAAATTTTTTAAATATTTTTTATGTACTGAAGAAAGTTACATTCTGGTAACAAAAACTACCTGGCAGATTTTTGCATACAGACGTGCGATGCAAGGTTTTTAATTTCACTTCTGAAGAAATTGAATTTTGAAAAGACAAGGATTCGAACTAAGGTGTTGTGTAAAAGTAATAGCATCTAACACAAACGAAGAGATCTGACAGGAAGAAATAACCATGCTGTACTATACGTAGGTAACTTGAAAGTTAAGGCCTTACTTGATTATAATAAGCTGCTGGCGGCTGACGGAAGCTGACACCCCTTGAAGTCATTTTGGAGACAGTTTCCAGCATGCTTGGTGTACTGAAGGCGATGTGTTCGACTCCAGGTCCTTCATGCTCTCTGAGAAATGTTTCAACATTGCAGCTGACTGTAACAGTGCCAATAAAAATTCAATTATGATTAAAGGAGAAACAAATCAAATAACAAAGATATTCTCAATAAATAAATTCTAATATAAAGCAGACACTTTCTGCATTTCATGAAAGCTATACAGTAACTCCCCGAATTACGCGTTTCGTTAGTTCCGAAAATTCCCGCGTAAGTCGGAAGGTGCTTAACTACAGTGAATCGCCGACATGCACGTTCGTTTCAAGAGACGATTAAACTATAGTTTATGAAAAGATCAGTGAGAAAGCGGAATTTAATCTTGAAATACAACAGCACATGTAACTGAAAGAAAACTCGTATGCTTACAGGGATATATATGCAACATATTAGGACATATGTATTTGTACATTACACTCTTACAAACAATGTATTCCCAGCAAAACAGTCTTGCTGGGCCAGCACTAGGCCATTGCTGGCAGCAAGCACTGCCAGCAATTGTCCAGCACTATGTTGCCGCTGCCGAAACGTCAATAAAATGTCCGGGCGGCCAACAGAAGGGCCAGCAGTTCAGGCTAACAGCTGGCACCCCATCAGTTGTCATATACCACAACAGTGCTATAAGTGGTCCATCACAGGCAGTAGCTGCCACAAGTGGCCCTTCAGTGGCCCTGCAAGCACGTGCCAGAAATGATGGCTAGCCTAATGTGGTCCGCTAGTGTGCCGTTAGTGGCAGCCGGCAACCACGTGACGTAACTGGTGGCTTGCCGAATCTTGTCCGCCAATTTCCCAGTAGTAGCCATAATAATAATAAAAAAAAAAAGCAAAGATAACCGCACTTTCCCAAAGGTACAATTTTTTTCTACCCTTACGCAGCTTGTGAATTAACGAACGGCGCTGGAGAAATTTTCTCAAGAGATCGGAAAAACACCAGCTCGTATCTGAGTAGATTTGAACGCTGGCCGTTGTCGTGATAGCTGTGCTCTCTACCGACCGGACTAATTTGGCATGCTCGAGCATATGCTTATAGCTGTCTGTTTGGTGTGCAATGCGTAACCGAATGCTTCCCTCTTTCATTTTACAATATTGCGAGGTATTTTTCATAAAAGTCAGTTTCATATAATTGATAAATTAATTTTGTCAACGTAACGATAGTTTTTTTTTTTTTTTTACCTTAAGGGAACGTCACTCATTTTCAAGGCGTGTACATACTTAGAGTCGCTTTCCAAAGTTTTGTACTGTCCTTGCCGTCTTGAAAAGAGATTGTTGAATAAATATATATTTACCCGGGTTCATGCCACATTCTGTTACATTTTAAACGTTGTGATTTTCCTTTCCGTTGTCCGAAGCTACATTTGTTTTAAAGAGTAAAAGATATTTTATTTTACTTTTCGTTACTTTTAGAAGCGAATTCCTCCCAGTCTTGTGTATTTAACCCATGGATGAGTACACCACATAGCGTTGCTTCTTTTTTTCTTTCAAATAATTAATAAATTTTGTACGCGTATAATTCTTTTTTTTTTTTTCTACAAACGTTGTTTTAATGGTTTTCCAGGATATTTGTTTCAAGCGGTTTCAATTTTTTTCTTGTTATTCATGAATAACAATTCATGAAATGGAGTGGGTGTATTTCATGGCTGTAATCTAGTATTTCACGGCTTAATCTGATATCTTCGTCGACGTAAAATTTCATTAGGAAATTAATTCGCCTCTCCACATATGGATTTTTTTCTTTACATCCACTAAAATAACACGATGGCGATAGCGTCGTCTTCAACTAACTGGTACCATGAGAGACACAGCAAGTGTTGCTTCTGCGCATGCGCAGTCCCGTTGCTTCCACCTGCTGTTGGGGGTTGCATTGGTTGCCAGCAACGGGCCACTAGTGGCACTTGCTTGGAGGTCCACAAATCACAGCGATGCTAGAGGGCCATCAACGGCTCGCCAACTGATAGCGCTGCCACCAACGGACCACTACCGGGCCGTGAGCGGCAGATTTCAGCCAGCAGTGACCCATCACTGCCAGCTGGTGGCCAGCAGTTTCCCAGCACTTGTGTTTTTGCTGGGTTAATATACTCCGGGCTTCGTCGATGTCGAGGACGCTTTGAAATACTTGTCCAAAGACATCTGTGCAGTCGCCTTTCTTTCCACGTCGTAAATCGCTTTGTAGAAAACAAGGCCATCACGCACTGCTCCAAGCACTTTCGTGAACCTTTCGGGATCTGGATCCTGAACTTTAAAAGCACCCAGTCCTTCGTCGATCATTCTAAAGCATTCTGGCATTCGCTTAGCTTCAAATCACAAAATGGCGTAATTGTGAGAGATTCCAGATGGCCACTGTTTTCACATCCAGCAGCCAGCCCATTCAGCGTTTTCCCACTACCGAGGTCACCTGCGCTATTTCGTAGTCGTAGTTGCACGCGGAAGCTGCGCTACAAGAGCTCGAAACCGCGTACGTCGGGGACTTGCTGTATTTACCATGTATTTTATGGTTTTAATAAGGAGTATGTCCAATAACCTTTCTACTGGTGGAAATAATGTTTAAATCTTAGGAGACTTTGAGGTGTTGAGGAAACATTAAGTCACGCGACATCTTGGATTTAATGAAACTGGAAAAAGTTCTGTGAAATAAAAAGATCTTACTGCCCAAATCTCAATCGAAAAATCACCTTTCAAGAATAGAAATCGGGTTTCCATCAGCACGAATTAACTAGCGAATTAATTTTACACATGATCTGTAGCAAAATTACCTAAAGCATTACAAACAAAATGCTTGTTTCTGTATTAAACCATTGTTGTTGTGAAGTGCATTTCTTTCTTCTTCTCTTTCTTTAGAAATTCCTAGAAAAAGCTCCCGTAAAATTGCATTATAAGGTCCACTAATAAATTTAATATTACCACCCTGATGTTCTGTATCATTTCATCATTAGTCTTTTCCCCAATTGCAGTCTGTAAGAAAATGCATAGTTCTATATAAAAAACGAGGTTAAAAAAAGATATAAAATTGTCTTTTGCTTTTTAATATCTTTTCTAGTTGCAGATACACAGTTTACCGACTGATGTTTAACCAAAGTTTTGTTACCAAGTTGAAGACTTTGAATAACTCCCGTGAAATGTGTATGAAGAAACAGTTCTTAGGTGAATATGATCGCTATTTGAGAACCCAAGAGGAAATATTGCTATGTTTGTTTGTTAGTTCTGGTTACATTCTTTCTTTGGAGCTAGTAACTTAGTTATTTAGTCTCCGAGGGGTTAGAAATAAATTCAGTTTCCCGTTCTAGTTCCCTGGGTTCACATAGGGAGATTACACTTGCTATTCGCTTAATGTTCTCCCACTATTTTCTGGAGCTGGTAATTCTTGATTAGTGATTGACGATATCATTGTACTTTAATGTTTATGAAGTTTGGAAAAAAAATATCAGCAACAATAAAGAAAAACGGCATGCGTGTTGTGGTTTCATGAGACCAATGTTCGAACAGGTCTTCGGCTGCCACATCCCATGCGATGCAGTGTACGGCGAACAGTGCGTGCAGAGATCATTTGAGGGGATCCTTGATTAAGATGGTCTGTAATTTGCTGCACTGTTGCCCTTCTGTTGTCTGTTACCAGTCTGGACACTATCCGTTTCGCACAAGCAGTCACTAGTCGATGACGACCACACGTTGCACGTATAGACCCAGTTTTTTGGCTGACAGTTCAGTCTTTAAACACTTACCCAACAGCTGCTCTGGAACATTTCACGAAAGCGGCGGTTTCTGTGATACTCGCTCCATGGCTCCGAGCTCCTACAATCATCCCATGTCGAAAGTCCGTCAAATCGCATTTTTTACCCATATGGTCACCCAAAAACCACTTCTACTACTGTCGCAAGCACTAAGCTTTCCCTTTTTATACTAGCCTCGCCCTCTGGCGGCAACAGCGTGCAGCTCATTTGCTTAAAACTGTCAGGTGGTCATAATAAAGTGGCCACTCAGTGTATACTGCCCATTAATAATTCAACACTTTATTATAGTTAAGCATTTTATTACGATTCGTGTTATATGACAAGAAAAAATTCAGTCAGCTTTACTGTGCATGGCACGGATTACGGACCAGTATTCACTTAATTTTGCTTGTTCAAAATTTCTTAAATTCTGAGAAAAAAGAGAACTGTGAACGTTTTTTTTTTTTTTTTTGGTAAATTTATAGTTGATTAACCCATTGCATAGCAGTAAAAAAAACAAAAAAACAAAAAAGAAAAACAACACCTGCGCTACATTAAAAGAAGCTGTAGGTTCCCTAAAAGTTGGCGGTGGCGTTTTTTACCCAGAGCGTGGAATACGAAACCAATTTTTCAGCCTAACCGAAAGTAAACAACATACCCTTCCCTGATTGGATCAAGGTTCAACTTTGACTCCTCCAAGAAGCAATACGATAAGTAACGTTTTCTCGTATCTCTGGAAGTTTTAACATACCGGGTTTTATCATTGTGTGCACAATTCCCACATGTAAAGTGTTTGTTTCTCCTGATACCTTGTTTTTTCTTACGGAGGACAAATATGGGCTTCCTTCACTCTGTGTGTATTCTCATCTTGTACATATTTCATCTCACTGTATATATATCACTAGCTGTAAAGCCCGTTGAGATAAGAATACAACGGGTTCTAGATATCACTTATTGCTATTCAAGTGTTTATTAACGGCGGTGGAAAATATCTTTCTACACGATATTTTTAGTAAATATCTTTTCGAAATATGGAAGTAGTTTTCCTTGTTTTTGCCCATAAATTACTTTAACTGTGACATCAAACCGCCGAACTCTTAACAATACAACATAAAGTTGTCAATGGCTAAACACTGGTTCAGGAAGGTAGATAACAGCTTTCTCCTGTGTTTGACCTTGAGACTTATTCATAGCCATAACAAAGGCGAGTTTTATAGGGAATTGTCGTCGTCTTAATGTGAATGGGAGGTTTATATCCATAGGTGCGAAGTCAATTCGCGGAATGGAAACAGTTTTATCACATGCTGAGCTTCTGAGTACTTCTGCAATGATCAAATTGGGTTGCAGTTCTTTTATTCCATTGCATAAACCAATGTCTTGTTCCATTGCATAAACCTCGTTGTGTATTGAGGTTTCTCAGGAGCATGATAATAGCTCCAATCTTCAACTTGAGTCTGTGAAGTGGCATTCCTGATGGAGTTTGCTCATTTAAAAACTCTATAGGATAATACTGTTCAGTATTTTCTTCGCCATTGGCATCAATTGAATCAGAACTTAAGTATGTGCTTGCTGTCCCCTATAAGAGATCATGAACTTTCTCATTTAATTTGTCAACATCGGAGTTTTTGGGACACAGATTGGCTTTCTTTGCAAATGTTTTAAAATCAGAAATTTTCAAGTTCTTGTGTGTGAAAATTCTACCCAAAGATGGGAATTATATTTTTCAAACAATTCTTGTGCATTGGGTGGTGAAACAAAGATAAGAATGTATGCAAATAAATCTCGTAGTTGTCGAGGCATGCTGCAAACTGATGCTTTATCTCAGGTTTTCTCCCATATTTCATCATTCTTAATTAAACCTTTCTGCAATGCAGCTTCTTGGAAGGTATCATGTGGAATTCCATTTACTGTTCTTAAATATGTAAATCTTTTCGCTCCAGACACATAAAGTAGCAGTAGTCTCAAACAATATCTTTCTGGATCAAAGCCAAGGTTGACTGAATACATTATTCCAATCACATTATCTCCACCACGTTTTCGTTGGACCCATTGTCTTTCTTTTTGATTGAATTGTCTTTCTTTTTTATTGTCGCTATATGAAATGGATTGCGCATCTTCATTGCCCTCATTTAGTTTGAATCATGCTGTCAGCATTATATCTCTCTGAGCATTATGAACAACTGCCTTTCGATCATTGTTTAAACGCTCCGGATTAAAGGTCCTGTTCTTCAGGAAGGTGAACAGGTAATCTAACTATTGTATGAGATTGCTGATGCATATCATAACCTAGTATTCGCCACATTGCCTCAGGTGCGCTAACGTGTCAGAAATCAACATGACCTTTTACTTCGTCGTATTTGGTGTTGTGCTCTGTTGTATGCACATTTTCACAGTCATGACCCTTGTATACGAACTTGAAAAAGTATTTCACGCTTTTCATAGTAGTGCACACCTCGACATTAATGTGGCAATTATACTTTAACAAAAGATATGGATTATAAGAGACAATCCAGCTGTTATCAATAACTTTACCACGTACAGTTGTGGTTGCACCTTTCTTTCTACGGAGATATAAAGAATACTCGCCTTTGTTTAGCTACTGTTTCATTTTGGGAAGACTTCGGAAATTGCTTGGCACATTTGTCATCTTCCACACAGGGTGAATTGTGATTATTTCACCACACGAACCATGAACTATGTGTTTCGCAACAGTTGTATATAAAACTGGTAACTGCTCTTTATCTGGTTGGTAGTTCTGCCGATATAATTTGGTCAATTTTCTCAGGCAATGCAGGTCTGCCCTCTTCTTTCAAAATCAAGAGCATATGAGCATGGGGAAGCCCTCTTTTTGGAATTCAATTACATGAACTTTAGCCAACGGAACTACAAAAATATGTCTTTTGGTTACATCATCCATTAATTATTTCAACTTTAAGTGGAAGACTCTTGCATCTAAATCTGGACGGTTTTCGAGAGATTGACGTCCAAGTTTTCAGTATTTTTTTCCCATTTCAGGTTGCAAGTCATAGTAAGGAAAAGGTCAAGCTTGACATACTTTCTGACTATCGCCATTGCATCCTGATAATTTTGCACCGTATTTCGTGGACTACCTTGAAATGAAGATGGCAAAATAAGAGCTTTTCCAGGAAGAAACTCATCATCTCCAGCAATCTGAATTTGGACCATCAGACCTTTATACTTTTCGACAGTTAACTGAGATTGATTTTGTCGTTTGTAATTCAGTGTATTATTTTCCCCTTTTACATACGCATCAACATTGTATTGCTGCGTAAGCTTTCCTTCGCTTAATAATGGATTAAATTCGTCACGGATCGAAAGACGATGTTGATAGTATTGCATTTGTTTAACCCTTGACCGTGGCTTTGTTTATTGGTTAACAACACTTGTAAAGACGTTGGTCTATGTTGTAATGGAATGTCAGTTGACCTTGTGACGTAGCGCATCTCTGACGTCATGTGAGAATGATTAATGATGTCACACCAACAGCTGTGTTCTTTGTTGCTATGACAACAAAACAAAGTATTATACGCGTGAACTGTGCGTGTGTAGGTCATGACGTCACCAGCAGGAAAACACGAAAAGCTAATCGGGACGTCACAAACATTTGTTTCTCGGTTGTTGCTATGACGACTTACCTGAGTTTCTTGAACGATCCAGAGAGCACCCCGACCTTCCAAGGGGCGAGGGGCTCCTCTTGGATCGACGTGACTCTCGTCAGAGTCTCAAAGCGCAGCCTTGTCCAGGATTGGCAAGTACTGGACGACGAGAGCTGCAGTGACCACCTAGCGCTATCTTTCGTTTTGGAATCGGAAAAGCCCATCCGACCCAAGCGCAAAAGATTCTTAATGAAGAATCTAGACTGGTGGGCTTTTTAAAGCCAAGTTAACTACCTTGTTGGGAGGTAGGAGGGAAGAAGAGGCCGCAGAAGTGTCGGACCTCAACTCCCTCTTTGAAGAACTAACCAGTCAAATAACAACGCTATGCGAGAGTAGTAGGGGAAATAAAAGGGGAGCCAAGGACCCCCACCCCTGGTGGTCGGAGAAACTAAAAGCTCTAAGGGCGAGAGCTAGGCGGAGTAGGAAAGCTCTGCAAAGAGCAAAAAGCTACTCCGCAAGACAGGGAGTGCACAGAAGTGCATAAAAAGGCTCGTTCAGCATACAGGAGAGAACTGAATCTCTCGAAAATCTCCTACTGGAGAAAACTGTGTGAGTTTCAAACTCCGGCTGACCCTTTCGGGATCCCCTATAAGATCTCGAGGGGATCCATAACCGAACCGCTAAAACTAGCAGCGGTAGAAAGGGCAGACGGTAGCCTATCAAAGACTCTTGATAGTACCGTAGAAAGTTTCTTGGATTACCACTTCCAAGGAGACGAGGGAGAAGGGGACTCCCTCAACAAAAAGAAATAAGGGAAGAAAGTCGGATCCCGCCGGACACTGGTGAGGACCCCCTTCACGAGAGACGAAGTGGAGAATGCCCTCTCCAGTCTAAATACGGGCAAAGCACCAGGCAAGGATGGGTTCGACCTCAGCATAGTCAGAGAAATCTACTATGCAAATCCCGGGTATTTTGTGGCGCTCCTAAACGAATGCCTCGGGAGGGGAATCTTCCCAGACTTGTGGAAAACAGCGGTGCTAGTTCTTTTCAACAAGACCGGAAAGAACAAAAATGACCCCTGCAGCCTATAGGCCCATCTGCCTCCTCTCGGCGTGGAGCAAGGTGCTGGACAAGCTCATAACGAACAGAGCGCTTGGCTTCCTCATGGAGCAGGGAAAGCTAAACAGGAACCAATTTGGTTTCCTTCCGGGCGTTGCGCAACGCAGGCAATTCGCAGCCTCCGAGAGAGGGCAGAGAGGAACAAAGCGGAGGGGCTCCATACCTGCTTCATCTCACTAGACGTGAGGGGGGCATTCAACAGTGTCTGGTGGCCAATGGTTTTAACCAGACTTAAAGAACTTGGCTGTCCAAGGAACCTGTTCAAACTGATCAGCAGCTACCTGTCTGATAGAAGAGTCGAGTTCGAAGCGGGGAATGGGCAATCCTCGCGTTCGTACCATAGAGGGTGTCCGCAAGGATCCAACTCCGGGCCGCTCTGGTGGAATATAGTTGCTGATTCAGCACTGAACCTAGACCTGGGGCCCGCAGTGGAGATTCAAGCCTATGCGGACGATTTCGTTCTCGTGGTCTCCGCCTCAGGGAGACACGTGATCGAAAGAGAAGCACATAGGGCCTTGGATGTGCTAGAAAATTGGAGCAGAGAAAGCAAACTGTGCTTCGCTCCTGAGAAGACCACTCTGCTAGCAATAGCTAAGAGAGGAGTAATGAAAACACCACCCCAGTGCAGATTCCAAGGGTGCACTATCAAGGCGGTGCGTGAAATGAAATACTTGGGTGTGGTCCTGGATCAGAGTCTATCAGGGCTGCCACACCTGAGGCACCTTAGAACAAGGTGCACGATGATTCTCAATAGATTGAATGGCATGAGGTTAACGGGCAAAACCAAGAAGGCCATCTATCAGAGAGGAATTGAAAGAATTCTGACGTATGCAAGTGGGGCATGGTGGAACCCCACAGTCAGAATGAAGAAGGGGATAAAACCAAATCCAAAGGTTGGCCCTACTGGGGATAACCGGTTGTTTTCGCACAACGTCAACCCTAGCACTCCAAGTGCTGGCGGGGTGCGAGCCGGCAGACCTAGTAGTGGAAAGGGAGGCAGCAATGCACTGCCTAAGGTCAGGCGAGGACGCCTACCTTCTCGGTGCGCCGCATCGAGCCTCCGACATGGAGATGGAAAGTGTGGACTGGCAGATCCACCCTGCCGAGGAAATTTGCCCACCGTGGGACAAGGAGAAACCCACGGGAGTTGGGCATGAGCTGTTCACGGACGGCTCAAAGTTGAAGGGACAAGTGGGGGCAGGCTTCTGTGCGTTCTCGGACGGGAACGAAGCCACTGCAGGAAGCGTGAAATTATCGCAGAACGCTTCGGTCTTTCAGGCTGAACTTCTGGCGATAGAGATGGCACTCACCTGGGCACTCCCCAGGCGTAGTGACGAAAGAATAAAACTCTACTCGGACAGTGAGGCAGCACTGCAGGCTCTGAGTAGATTCAGGGAAGAAACCCCATCGTCCAGAGGATCAAAACCCTCTTGAGGGCAGAGGGAGATGGGGCAGTTAGTTTCCACTGGGTACGAAGCCATGTCGGAACCCTAGGAAACGAAAGGGCAGATCAGCTGGCGAAGGCAGCCACGCTGAAAGAGACGGTCGACGTGCAATGCAGAACGCCGCGAAGGTGCATTCGCGCAGCACTAGCACGTCGGACCATGACCGAATGGCAGGTCAGATGGGACACGGGAGAGACAGGGCGGAAGACACACAGAGTGTTTCCGAAAGTCTCGACCAAACGAGCACAGACAAATAAGTTCCTGAATCAAGTACTCAGTGGCCATGGCATCAGCCCTGAATACCTAGGCAGATTTGCCATCAGGAACTGCACTTGTCCCTGTGGAAAGAGAACGGCAAGCATAGAACACTGCGTACTTGAATGCAGTGGCTTCGCCGAATGGAGAAACACACTGATCCCAGGTGTGCAAAGAACGCGAAGATTGGATCTGCTCATCCAATCTTCCGTTAACAGGAGGGGGATAATAGCCTTGGTTGAAAGGCTAACCCTCCAGCAACATACCATCTTCCCCAATCAAACGGGGACCGAAACGCAGGAGGTGAACGTGCACACCGAAAGCGAATCGGAAGATGAATGAGGGTAGAAGTCTGTGGGAAAGCAGACGAAGAAACCACCAATGTAAATATTCTGTAAATAAATTTTGCTATCTCCTGATGTTGTAAGTCCTAAGCATGAGGACAGTGTATACATGTGTGTAGGTGTTTGAAAAAGAAAATAAAGGGAAATTATTCCCCAAAAAAAGTTCGAGGGCAAGGAATCTTCCAGTCAGCGAAAAAGTAAAGAAACGACCTATCCCGCCAGACAGAGCGGGAACCCAGACAAGGTATTCTAGGTCGCCTGCCAGCACGTCACCACGGGCTGGTCTCTGGGCCATTGGGGTGGCCAGGGTCCGAACCGCGTCTCAAGGCAGGATAATTGTCGCAACATTTCAAAAATAACATCCAAGGTGCTCAACAAGTCCCCGTGGAGCCAAGACAGATTGGCGGAACGGGACAATGAAATCAGTATATTAAAAAGTGATCCAGAGTCGTCGGCAACTTAGTCTTTCATACACTAGTGTGCAAAAATTAAGGACGAAGAAGAGAAATTAGCATAACAGCGGAACGAGCAGGCAGAACGGACCGAAAGACCACTCAAGAGATAGACTAGGTTCCGGTACGGTAGGGCATGCGCATATATCCAGCATGACGTAGGGGGGGGGGTCGGAAGGGTATAAAGCACACGGGTGGTGTACGCTCAGCAATTTTTTTCGGTGAAAGCTATTGCACGGTGTACATCGGTTTGAACGACCTCGAGTTGCTGCCACCATGTGATATGGCCAACAGGCAATCCAGTAGACGACATCTGGATGACTTTACCCGAGGTCGCGTCATTTGGAAGTTGGAAGAAGGTCGAAGCGTGACTAGTGTGGCGGAGGAGTTCGGGATCGCTCACAGCATCGTTTCACGAACTTGGAGAGCATTTCAAACGACAGGAACAGCTGTCCGAGAGTTTAGCAGTGGTCGTCTACGAGCAACCACGGCGGTGGACGACCGGTATATTGTCCTACAAGCGAGAGAGACAGACGGCATACAGCGGGAGAAATCGCAAGGCACATGCAACAGACAACTGGACGTCCGTTATCGCGTTTTACCGTGGCCAGGAGGCTGCACAAAGGTGGTCTATTTGCACGACGACCAGTACGGTGTGTGCCATTAACGCCTGCTCATCGGAGACGGCGGTTTCTGTGGTGCCAGGAACACAAGAACTGGACACATCAGCAATGGGGTCGAGTTCTCTTTACGGATGAGAGCTGATTTAGTCTGACGAGCGATTATGGACGTATACACATCTGGAGAGAGCAGGGAACACACAATCACACCTCCAACATAATCGAAATGGACCGATTTGGAGGTGGCGGAGTCCTCGTTTGGGGCGGTATCATGCTTGGTATCCGTACTGACCTCCACATCTTCCAAGGAGGTTCAGTCACTGGTGTCCACTATTGTACCGAGGTTCTCCTGCCTCACGCGCGTCTGTTTAGAGGTGCTGTGGGTCCTGAGTTCCTCTTCATGGACGAAAACGCTACACCTTATCGTACAGTGGCTGTCGCAGAGCTGTTGGAGAGTGAAAATATTCAACGCAAAGATTGGCCCGAAAGGTCTCCGGACCTAAATCCAATCGAACACGTTTGGGACCTTCTCGGGAGACGCTTGGCAGCACGTCACCAGCCGCCAGTAACGATTCCGCAGCTGCGATTAGCGCTACAAGAGGAACGGGCCGCGATGCCACAACAGCTCCTTGACAACCTCGTCTTCAGCATGGACAGACGTTGTAAATCCTGCAACGCAGTCAGGGGTGATCATATCCCCTACTAAAGACTGGATTTTTCTTGGCAGCCGCCTGTCAGATGGACGTTTCTGTCTTCTGTCCAGTTGTGCTCGAAGCTACCTTTTCAATATAGTGCCTTTGTATCCTTTGGATTCCTTGTTTGGACGGTTTTGCTTACTTGTCCCATATTCTTACATCTTGGGAATCATATAGTATGATTTGAGTAGATGTGGAGTACTTCTGCATGACGTTACATTCGAAAACCCGTCTCGTCCTTAATTTTTGCACGCCTGTGTATATAAGGATATGAATGTAAATAACTTTTTGGACTTATTAAAGACGATATGAACTACGTATAAAATAATCAAGGAACCGTGGATTTTTGATAATCCAAAATTCAAAATTTACCGTATAATCGCTAAAAACGTATAAATGAATTATGTACAAACGAACTTAAAAAGCGATAGAAACTACATAAAACATTAGGACTAACAGAGAATTATGCATAAATGTGAAACATATATAACTGGAAAACGTATAGTCGAGCTTCTAATGTATATACTAATTAGCACTTGTCATAAAAAACTCTGCTTCAGAAGGAAGGAAGGGGAAAATTCTTCTCGAATGTTATGGTGGAAACCATGCCCAAATGTTTTGTTATATTTTCCGTTGTTTTCCAAATCTAAATCCTGAAAATAGTATAACTATCCTAATGATCCGAATTTCTTGGCGTAGAATTCTACGCAAGAAATATTCTACGCCAAGAAATTCCGATCATTAGGATAGTTTTACTGTTTTGAGTATAGTTGGTGAACAGCTCCTATTTATTATTTACTTAATCTTGAATCTATATTCACTAATACGTATTTGTATTAATGATGGCATCTCTGTTTTAAGAAGACGTAATGGTAAGGTTTTTTGCTGTATCGGATAAGCTGCGTAGAACTAGCAAAAGATTCACGATGACAAAGTTTTCCAAGATTTTCTTAGCTATAGCGTTAAAGCCATTTGACGGTGATTGAACCTTCATCCTTCTGCTCCGGATCCGAATGATTTCCCAATTATGCTACACCGACAAATTTGTCACTGCAATTTTGTCGTCTTAACATGTGCGCCATCGCTGAGGTAGGTACATCACATGCATATATCCCACACCCCTTGGGAAAGGGCTGGAACGGAATTGTAGGTTTCCTGGTCAGCCGGCAATCTACGCTTGAAGGAGGTCACTGCGGAAGAAGGAATTCTCAAATTCCAGATGATATGTGGAACGAACAGCACTCATTTTTCAAAGAACCCAAAGGCCAGGATATTTATCATACGTTCGGGCGCCAATATAGCGTAAATGCCATTTGCAGCATCCTTCTGTTCCGGAGCCGAATGTTTTCCCAATTAAGCCAGACCGACGAAGTTTATCGCTGTAACTTTGTCGTCTTGACACGTGCATCACCTCTGAGTTAGGTATGATGTGGACACATTATTTTCGTTGCCTTGGAATTTTCTAGAAGATTCCTTGTGATTCTGAAATTTATGAATATTCTGACATGCCAAATTTGAAAAATTCTCTTCAGACTCTTTATTCAAAATTCATAACTTATTTATGAAATTCCAGCGTGTTTTTAAAAAATATATATAGCGGAAAATGAATAAGAATAAATGTTTTAACAAAATTACATTCGCGCTAAAACGTTTGTCGAAAGTTATTCAAATTTAGGGTGTTTAGAAATGAATTATCAGTTTTTATTGATAAGGAGTGAATACGCTTCACTTTATGATAAGGTGAGCAAATATTAAAACTCCATATTTTCTTTACAAGAAATGCATGTAACTGAAATAGAACACCCATTATGATTTCCAAATCACATTCATACACTTACTAACAATGTAGTCCGCTAGTTGCGTAAGAAACAGTTTGATTTCGAGGCGCAGAAAAACGCGGCTTCTATTTTACATTTGCCGTCCAGGAAATGAGGGTGAATTTCTTTCGTGGAATTGGTCCAGAGACCTTCAAACTTTGACGCTATGCAAATGAAATTAGAGAACACACAGAAGTGTTTTATTCCCACAAGAGAGTAAAACTCTAAATTTCCCGTGCTAACATTTATTGTAAGCTAGGTCAGGCAGCCAGCCAAGAAAATGTTTCAAAATCTCACTAAAAAAACAAAACAAGTTAGTAAAATCATGCAATGCATTGATTATGACACGCTTTCCAACATACCAGAAATCATAGGAAAATGCCTTGGTTTTGAGGAGACTAAACTATTTTTTAACGTCTGAGGTTCACATATATCAAAATTAAATCTCTTTGTGACCGTGTTACCTATTTCTTTTATCAACAGCTACCACACATAAGCCGTTTTATAATTAAAAATCTCATCTAAATCGGGCAATTTTCACGGAAGTTATCGTGCGAAAATAATGGCTAACGAATCTCACGCATGCGCACTGCCCACAATTGCTGACAAAAAATATTTTTGGTGGAACGGCTTCCAAAGTCGTTACGGAACAACGTATTGTATTTCGTCGCAGTCAAAGCATTTTTAGTCAAGTTATGAGGATAATGGCTGTGGAATAAATCTCGCTCCTGTGCCCTGACCTTTGACCCCATTTCGATGATATTCAACAGAACCGGTTCTGTATTCCACCGGAACAACATGATAAAGTTTGTCGCAATCGAAACATTTTTACGTAAGTTACGACGCATAGCGGCGATGGAATAGATCCTGCTCCTAAGTCCTGACCTTTGACCCCATTTCCCCCATTTTCAATAGGGTTCGTCCCCAGATGGTCCCCTACCACATACAAAAATTTCATCGAAATCGAACCATTTTTATGCGAGTTCTCGTGCGGACAGACGGACTGATAAAGTTGGAGCATATACACTTCTTCAACCTACGGTTGGAAAGCGTAAAAAGCATACATGTGTTATGTGTAAGAAATGTATTTACTGGAAATTTTCCTCTTACAATCTAAACTAAACTTTATACAATGTATATTACAAAATCGCTTACCATATGATAAAAACTGCAGCGTAAATCGTTCATTAAAACATTATACAAGTAAAAATTTCTATGCTTATTTTCAGAAACTGTTAATGTGATCTTTTGTTTCATGCTTCTGTCACTATCTGAATAATTCCCCTGTGAAATAGGGAACCGCATTGAACTCTTTCAACAATTTTTCCATTAAAATGGCAAACACTGGGTGACTTGTAGTGTCAACAGGTAGAGCATTTTTCTCAATAAAATGAACTGGAACCATCTGTGAAAAATTATATAAAGTTTTCATGTAAACATTTCTTATTTAAACAATCTACTTCGAGCATGCAATATAAGTTTTGAGAAATTATTTCAGCTGCGCGAGATCAGCAAAATAAAAAAAAATTCGTCGTCCTGTGGCGAAAGTCGAATCCGAGTCTTCCGGAGAGCGCTCGAGTAGGTAAACCACTACACCACCCAGAACGACCCAGTTTCACGTTCTGGATGGTGTAGTGGTTTACCTACTCGAACGCCATCCGGGAGAGGCTGGTTCGATTCCCGCTCCAGGATGACGAAATTTTCAAGTTTTCGGATAATATCTTACTTATGTCGTATTTACACCAATAAACGGATTCACATCTCCCAAATTTGTATTGTACAATGGTGTAATCCCGTATTTAATTCAGTATTATTAGTCTACACTGAAATTTAGTTTATTAAATAATTGTGTCGTTTACTCTAGTTATTATTATGCTATTTATCACCAGTACGGAAGTATTTAAAATTTTAACTGGTGCGTATCGGCTGAATACACTGGACAACAAATGTTTACGAAAGTCATGGCCTCAAGATTAAATTAATAATTTCTTATAGATTTCAAGGTGCTGAACGCAAATATGACAATGAAAAAGCAAAATTCATTACGGTTTGTGAGAGATCCGCAATATTTTCTTATACGTACTTACCACATCTACTGGTAAATGTCCTCTTCTACACTGGTGTGCAAAAATTAACGACGAAGAGGAGAAATTACCATAACAGCGGAACGAACAGGCAGAACGGACCAAAAGACCACTCAAGAGATAGACTAGGTTCCGGTACGGTAGGGCATGCGAAAATATGCAGCATGAAGTGGGGGGGGGGGGGGGGGCAGCTGTCCGAGAGTTTCAAACGACAGGAACAGCTGTCCAAGAGTTTAGCAGTGGTAGTCCACGAGCAACCACGGCGGCGGACGACCGGTATATTGTCCTACATGCGAGAAGAGACAGACGGCAGACAGCAGGAGAAATCGCAAGGCACATGCAACAGACAACTGGACGTCTGTTATCGCGTTTTACCGTGGCCAGGAGACTGCACATAGGTGGTCTATTTGCACGACGGGCAGTACGGTGTGTGCCATTAACGCCTGCTCATCGGAGACGGCAGTTTCTGTGGTGCCAGGAACACAAGAACTGGACACATCAGCAATGGGGTCGAGTCCTCTTTACGGATGAGAGCCGATTTAGTCCGACGAGCGATTCTGGACGTATACACATCTGGAGAGAGCAGAGAACACACAATCACACCTCCAACATAATCGAAATGGACAGGTTTGGAGGTAGCGGAGTTCTCGTTTGGGGCGGTATCATGCTTGGTAGCCGTACTGACCTCCACATCTTCCACTGGTGTCAGTCACTGGTGTCCGCTATTGTACCGAGGTTCTCCTGTCTCACGTGCGTCTGTTTAGCGGTGCTGTGGGTCCTGAGTTCCTCTTCATGGACGACAACGCTATACCTCATCGTACAGTGGCTGTCGCAGAGCTGTTGGAGAGTGAAGATATTCAACGCATGGATTGGCTCGCAAGGTCCCCGGACCAAAATACAATCGAACACGTGTGAGACCTTCTTGGGAGACGCTTGGCAGCACGTCAGCAGCCGCTAGCAACGATTCTACTTCTGCGATTGGCGCTACAAGAGGAATGGGCCGCGATGCCACAACATCTCCTTGACAACCTCGTCTTCAGCATGGACAGACGTTGTAAATCCTGCAACGCAGTCATGGGTGATCATATCCCCTACTAAAGACTGGATTTTTCTTGGCAGCCGCCTGTCACATGGACGTTTCTGTCTTCTGTCCAGTTGTGCTCAAAGCTACCTTTTCAATAAAGTGCCTTTGTATCCTTTGGATTCCTTGTTTGGACGGTTTTGCTCACTTGTTCCATATTCTTACATCTTTGGGGGTCTTATATATATGGTATGATTTGAGTCAATGTGGAGCATTTCTGCACGACGTTACATTCGAAAAACCGTCTCGTCCTTAATTTTTGCACGCCAGTGTATCGCCTGTATAGCTGCTCAGGATTACTTATTGCGAGCGTCGAACAGTAGTCAGCCAACACAGAACTGGACCACTTTCTCTGGTATCGTTTCTCCGTCATTGCAATTTCATGATGGAAACGTTTACCGTGCTCATCATTAACCATGCCGCAGTTGTTGGGGAAGAAATCAAAGTGGGAGTGGAGCAAGTGTATCTTTAAGGACATATTGCCGCAGAGTTTGTGAAACAGAGACAACATGTCCCCAACCAGTTCCTTGTAGCTTTCTGCCCTGGCGTATCTGAGGAAGTTAATTGACACCAGACAAAACGCGTGCCAAGCGTTTTTCTCATCACCTGTAGCAGTGGCGTAACTAGCCCAACGTGCGCCCCCCCCCCCCCGCAAGATTTACTTCAGAGACCCTAAGCGAAGTAATTTCCCCAGGATTTCAAGCACGAGGGAGTATGCGTTTTTCGCCGTGTCTTCCGCATTCGCTTATTCCTGCTACGTCGAAAGTTAATAATGGGTTCCGCCATTTTAGGCGAGGAAAGAATTCTTGATTCGCCTATTCCTGTCTCGCTTTAAACTTTCACCTGCTGGAGGGGAGAGATTCACTTGGAGCAAACTTTCTTTTCCCCTCTATTCTTGTTTCGCCTATTCCTGCTACGTCGAAAGTTAATGGGGAGAGAAATTGCTGTTACATTATTTCGCTTAAGCTTCGGCGGATTGATTTTAAAAACGAGATACATCTTTACCTCCCGTAAATTTTTTTTATCGAAACACTAAATCTTTCGTGCGTAAAAAAAGGACAATTTTTCCGTAAAAAAAAAAAAAAACTAGTTTTATCCCTAGAGTTTGAAACTAGTTTTATTTCTTTAATCGAAAAAATAAGCAAGTCGAAAACAAAGTTGTGCAAAACATTTATAATTTAAAAAGAGGGAGGGGGAGGGATGCTATTACATTATTTCGCATGAGCTTTGACGGAGTGATTTAAAAAAAAAGATACGTCTTTACCTTCCGTGATTTTTTTTTATCGAAACACTAAATCTTTCCCGCAGTTAATGTAGGAGACATCAAATGCTGAGTAAAAAGTAACAAACGGAAGGTTGTCGTCAGAGTGATTAAGGTATTAAATGTGTCGTCCAATCAAAATCGTGAGAAACTATAGTGAGGGTGGAGGAGGTGTTATGTGGGTGTACGGCAGAATTCAAGAAAGCGTTGATAATGAAAGGTAAAGAAGAGTAAAAGATAGACGGATGTTGATGCGGGGTCCGGACTAAAGCCCACAGGACATTTTGCCCAACCGGACATCCACCCGCCTATCGGACACTTGCCCACTATGGGTGATTTGTAGATAATACGTAACGTCGGAGGACAGTTTCCGGTCTAGTCTAGGAAAATTGATCACATAAATATTTATGGGCTGTTTAAAAATTGCACTTTGTTTTAAAAAATGTTGAAATTTAAGGGGGTTACTCCCGAACCTAAACTTATATATATTTATTTTTTTATGGGTTCAAAAATCTCAAACTTAAACCACAAGACTACGCTATCAACAAAAGAGCAGCTTACTTAAAAATTTGGAAAAGTTCAAATTTAAGGGGTGTTAACCCGCTAAATGTAAACTAACATATATAATCTTTTTAATGGGATTCCTTGTGTTCACTCTTGTTTGCTTAACTTCAAAACCGTAGAAACAGATTTGTTGTGATAATAAACTCAGCCACTTCCGAAAATGGCCTGATTTTATTGCTATTGAATGTTTACATGTGTAAATCCTAGTAGCAGAAATTTCCGGTCATAAAAATTCCCCATGTTGGAAAGATCCCTATCCGTTTATAAGAAAACAAAATTGTTACAAACGAAAGTAGGATATGGAGGAACTCTCCACTAGGTACCATTTTCCAGTCGTAACACTGGGAGTGCATTTTTGAAACCACAGATGAAAATAAAAGGCAGCACGTCATGCCCTAATGCTTACAAGACATCTAGGCTAAAGAGCACTTTTGAAACTAGAAGATATAAATTTTAAGTTAGACTCATTAAGTATGTATATAATTTAAAAATAAAATGAGACAATAAAAAAAATAAAATGAGACAATAAAAAAAATAAAATGAGACAATAAAAAAAATAAAATGAGACAATAAAAAAAATAAAATGAAACTATTAAAAACAAAATGAGAAAAATTAGACACAACATATTGATTCTAAGAGGCTTACAAAGGACATAAGCTTAGGTCTTATTTGTAAGTTTTAAGTGGTAAGCATAATATTTGGTATGTGCACATAGGAAATAATATTTGTAAAAATCTGAGGATATATCAGTTACATTATTACATTCCCCTCAGGTTACTGAGAACCTACTAGCATCATGATAGTGAAAAACTCGTTAGCTTTGAACTCCTCTTTGTACACGCTCTTTTGGCTCAACATGAAGTGGTATAAAGCATTTAAGCCGCCATAAATTAAACTGTGGCTGCCATACTTCAGGGTTTTTAGTGACTTCTGAATTCTGTTATGAGTGTCACAGAAATTTTGGTTATCCATCCATCCTCCGAACCAGAACAGGACAAGTAGCTGGCATATTAGGCTCAGATAATATTAAAGATGTAGAGCCACAACTTTACTAGCTTCTTTCCCAGATAGTTTTGTACTCTTGGCCTTTGAACCGAAGAGGTAAACAATTATGTCATAGTCTCTTTTGCTGTTTACTTTGATGTCTTATACATTAACGCACGAAAGATTTAGTGTTTCGATTAAAAAAAAAAAACCACGGGAGGTAAAGATGTATCTTTTTTTTAAATCACTGCGCCAAAGCTTATGCGAAATAATGTAATGGCATCCCTCCCCCTCCCTTTTTTTAAATTATAAATGTTTTGCACAGCTTTGTTTTCTACTTGGCTTTTTTTTTCGAAGAAATAAAACTAGTTTCAAGCTCTAGGAATAAAACTAGCTTTTTTTTTCACAGGAAAAATTGTCCTTTTTCTTTTTAACACACGAAAGATTTAGTGTTGTTTCGATTAAAAAAAACTACGGGAGGTAAAGAGGTATCTCGTTTTTAAAATCCCTCCGTCAATGCTTAAGCGAAATAATGTAATAGCATTTTCTCGCTCCATTAACTTTCGACGTAGAAGGAATAGGCGAAACAAGTATAGGCGAGAAAGGAAGTTTGCTCCAGGTGAATCTGTCCTCTCTAGCAGGTGAGAGTTTTAGGCGAAACAGAAATAGGCGAATCAAGAATTATTTCCTTGCCTAAAATGGCGGAGCCCATTAACTTTCGACGTAGCAGGAATAGGCGAAACAAGAATAGGCGAATAAGGAAGTAACTGTTTTTCACCGGTGTGTGTGTAGTTGATGGGAGAGGGGGAGGGTGGCAGGAAGTCAGGAGAGTGTCTAGAAAAGCAATGCTGGTACCTAGAGCTCTGTAGTTTTAACTTTTTAAGTAATAGATTTAAAAATACATGTAGCCTGGTGGCGCAGTGGTCTAAGGCGCTGGCCTCTGATCATTCGTCCGTAAGGGGTCCGGGTTCGAATCCCGGTCGGGCATGGATGTTGTGTTTGTCTTACGGCGCTGGCTCTCTCCCTTCCCTGGAACCAGTGACCCTAAATTAGGGAGGGGCGACTGCTTATAGCCCATTGAGTTGCTCACGGTGGTCGTTAAACCTCCAATCAAAAAAAAAAAAAAATACATGTAATTGTTTTGTACAAAACTAAAATAAATCACTTGGAGAAATCACTCTCTTTGACATGGCAGATCCGCGGCTGCTGTGAATAAACGTTGGCGCCTGTCCTGTGCGACTGACTGACTGTTTCCCCACATCCTGCATGGGGAATCCCCATGTGGCCCCGCGCTTTTCCTCAGCAGCGCAGAGAGAGGGCGATTGGTGAGCGATCGTATGAAAACCCGGAGCCAAAGGGCCGAATAGCTTCAATCTGTAGAACATCCAATGTTTTAAAAGTGAAAATTGACATTTACTTAGGCAAAGCTAAATGAATAATACATTAAAAAAAATATGAACCTTTGGATTAATTATTTGTTTGATTGTCTTTGTGCGTGTTCGAATTAAAAAAAAAACTATAACTAGAAGCTGCAGTACGCCCCATTGGTTACCTGAGCCCCTCCGCAGCTACGGGGGCTGCGGGGGTGGTAGTCACGCCACTGACCTGGGGCAGGTTGTCGAACATCTCGTCAGGAAGTCGCACAAACACTTGATCAGTTGATCTTTTTTTGATTGGAGGTTTAACCACCAATGTGAGCAACTCAGTGGGCTATAAGCAGTCGCCCGTCCCTAATTTAGGGCCACTGGTTCCAGGGAAGGGAGAGAGCCAGTGCCTTAAGACAAACACAACATCCTTGGACCCATCTCGGACGAATGATCAGAAGCCATCGCTTTCACCACTGCGTCACGGGGCACAACCATTTGCTCATCCTACGAGACTTCAGTAATGATTGCGTCACTTTACGTCAGCGATATCATTTTTTTTTTTTTTTAGATTGGAGGTTTAACGACCACCGTGAGCAACTCAATGGGCTATAAGCAGTCGTCCGTCCCTAATTTAGGGTCACTGGCTCCAGGGAAGGGAGAGAGCCAGTGCCGTAAGACAAACACAACATCCATGCCTCACCGGGATTCGAACCCGGACCCCGTTCGGACGAATGATCAGAGGCCAGCGCCTTAGACCACTGCGCCACCGGGGCGGCGGGGGTGGTGGTGTGTATGATGTGCTGATGCAATATGACGCAATATGACGCAATATGTTGCTGAGCGAGTGTGTCCTAAACAAGAGCCAATTGACAGATTTTATTCACTTTCGTGTTCAGCATATTGAAATTAGTAAAGATTCGCTATTTTCATTTCAGATGTAAATTCTGTGTTGTCCAGTGATATCAGCCCTGTGTACTGGGTGTAAAGTACTGTCGCGCAAAAACAGCAGCACAGGCGAACGAAAGTTGCTGACTTTGAGGAGCCAACAAAAACTGGGACTTTTTCCCGGGAGGCCGACCGCATCTGTTTAACGTCAGCGTTATCGGCGGTGATTCCAAGGACGAAGTAAGTGTCCCTGACGACATGGGCATAAGATAAAATGGCGCCCCCCCCCCTCTCTCACATTTGTTCTTTTGCTAAATGGTGCGGACTCATTATGTATGTTTTTTTTTGTTTTTTTTTTTTTATTGGAGGTTTAACGACCACCGTGAGCAACTCAATGGGCTATAAGCAGTAGCCCGTCCCTAATTTAGGGTCACTGGCTCCAGGGAAGGGAGAGAGCCAGTGCCGTAAGACAAACACAACATCCATGCCTCACCGGGATTCGAACCTGGACAACCTTTCGGACGAATGATCAGAGGCCATCGCTTAGACCACTGCGCCACCGGGACGGCTCATTATGTATGTGTCTGTTTGTCTGGAATGTGTTTTATTGGTTTATGTTAAGTAATTTTGCAATGATACTTATTATTAATGAAAAATATAGTAGGTCTATTTCATAGTGTAGCAGTGTACGTTTCAAATTATTGACCTTCAGGATTTTGTGAAAAGTAAATACATTATGACAATAACATTTATTATTATAAACCAATATAATGCACCAGAAGAGAGACAACAATATGGGAAAAGAAGTAAATATTAAAGCAATCTTAATGAACACTTACGATGCAAGTGAAAATTTGATTAACACTTGCGTATTTTCCCACTTTTCCACCCAATGTCTGACAGCACAATAATTATGGCATGATCATCGTTTTTTACAGGCCTTTGCATAGGTAAAATTGTCAATTACTGAAGAGTAGTCTATACCCAGAGTTATGTCCCTTTCTACATACATTACATTGACGAAAGTCACCGGACACTCCTTCAAAAGAAAATGAACGGATCTGCTGCGTTGTTAAGATGCGCGGCACAGTTGCAAACGGTATAAAAACAAGCCTGAAGCTGACCGCGATCATATCACAATGTGAGGTTGAGTGAAAATGTCGCGGCGGGAGAGAACTGACTGAGAAAGGAAAAATTGTGGAGGGTTATATTAGTGGGTTGTCCATAATAGAAACCGAGAGGCGTTTAAACATACCCAAGTCAACTGTTTTTGATGTACTGAATAAGTGGAAGACACATGGCGTGCCTGAAGCAGCAAAACGTACCGGCAGACAAAGAAAATCAGTGATAGAAGACGTCGAAGTCTCAGGAGAGTCTTTTTTTTTTTTTTTTTTTTTTTTTGATTGAAGGTTTAACGACCGCCGTGAGCAACTCAATGGGCTATAAGCAGTCGCCCGTCCCTAATTTAGGGTCATTGTTTCCAGGGAAGGGAGAGAGCCGGTGCCGTAAGACAAACACAACATCCATGCCTCACCGGGATTCGAACCCGGACCCCGTTCGGACGAATGATCAGAGGCCATCGCTTAGACCACTGCGCCACCGGGGTGGCCAGGAGAGTCTTTACAGCTAATTGACGGAGTATTGCACAAGACCTCAGTGTACAGGTGAGTAAAAATGCTGGAACCTCGTTATGTACACGTATCATTCACTGAGAACTGCATTCTATGGGTTACAGTGGTCGTGCGGCTGCTCATAAGCCTTTCATCTCCACTCGGAATGCTACTCGTCGTTTAGCATGGTGTAAAGAACATTTATCGTTAACCGTAGATCAATGGAAACGGGTCCTATGGACTGATGAATCCAGATACACGATCCATTAGTTTGATTGCCGTGTGTGAGTGAGGCGGCAGCCGGGGGAATGCTATTTATCACAGTGTTCTGTTCCTACGGTCAAGTTTGGAGCTGGCAGTGTACTCGTGTGGGGTGTTTTCCGTGGTATTGTCCCGGACCATTGGTTATTGTGGAAAAACCTGTTAACCAGCACGTCTTCCTCGAATTTCTGGACAATTATGGTTTAGCAACTCTGTGGCAATGCTATGGAACCGAGCATTGTTGGTACCAGCAGGATAATGCACCGAGCCATAAAGCAAGTACTGTTACTGCGTGGTTTGACGATAATTCCCTATCGTGATCTTAATCCCATTGAGCACATATGGGATGAATTAGAGCGCCGCATAAGAAGTTTGGAACCAAGGCCTATTACTAAGCAACAGTCAGAGGCAGCATTATGTACTGAATGGAAACGCATACCTATCGCTACGTTCCAAAGCCTAGTCGAAATCATGTCTCGAAGGGTCCGTGCATGCATTAAGGCCAAAGGTGGACAGACAACGTAGTAATGTATGTTAATAAACGCTATTTGTGTTTCTCTTCTAGGTGTCCGGTGATTTTTGTCAATATAGTGTGCATTATCATGAGTGAGTTGAACTTTTCCCCTCCCAATAAAGCCCTTTTTTTTCTATTCTTGAGGCTACTGAAAATGATCTTTCAGCAGAACAATTCGTGACTGGTAAGGTTAAAAGCATTCTCACATCTGTTTACAAGTTCGGAAATGTACTATAAAAATTGTTATCAATGATGAAAGTGTTCATTATCCCGTGGTGTGTTCAAGTCTTCGGCATTAATATATGACTGGAAATGTAGACATTCGTTGCTGAGAAAGTTTTCCATGTCTCCTTGGTACATATGAACAAGTTTATTTGATCTAGCTTTTATGTTACGAGCACTGGTCTCTTTCAAATCCCTGAAAAGTTCAAATCTTTCCAGAACAACTTCGTATGATTTTCTTCTGTTTGCTAAATTACTGATTAAAGAATCCATAATCTTAAAAAATGTGTTTACTCTTGCCCAATTAATGCTCTCTGTCCACGCATATGGAGCGACGACTACAAATAAATCATACGTTTAAAAAATTACTAAATTTTGTAAAATTATTTAAGTAAAAATTTCCTTGGGTGATGGTACTGAAATATTCATAGAAAAAACTCTACCAGCTTGGCACCCCCTAAATCTGGCGCCCTATTTGAATCCTCGCCGAATTCTCAAAATTAAGACGGATAGCTCAAAAATGTCAGTTGCAAAGTTGGTGAACTTCATTCATTTGTTACAGAATCGGTCACAAAAGAGAGTGTCAACATGCACATTTAGGCTGTATCCTGACCTTGTAAAGGTATCAAAGAACGCTTGTGAGGAAAAACAGTGTCTTTGAAATAGTCTCAGAAGGTGGGAAGTATGAATGACGCATTAACAAAAATGGTATCACTGCGTCACTCTCCACCCACCCCCTTTCCGGTTCATACGTCCCTGGCGTGCTATTTTTGTCATCCGCTCAAGGGCCGCGGGTGGCCTAGTGGGCAACGTCCGTGACTGCCACGGAGAGGACCTCAGGTTCGATCCCAGGTAGGTACGAACGCTCGATCCACTAAATATCCGCCGTGCGTCGGATGGGCACGTTAAGCCGTCGGACCCCGGGTGCTGGCCTCCCGGTAATAAAGAAGGGCGTCTTCCTCCCCCTTTCTACTTCGCTTCCGTGTCACTTTCCTATCGGGCACTCTAGCCCAAATCTCCTAGCTTCCTATTTCTAAGGGTTGTTTAAGACCTGGGGTCAGACACTCCCTTCCTAAAATCCTCTATAAATGATCTGATCTGATCTGTCATCCGCTCAAGTATCGTTATCATACGGCATGCATTCACACTTCACTAAGGCGAATATTGTAAGAACTGTTAAATCTAATTTTCACACAGAAAAAAAATAAAAAAATAAAATAAAGAAACAAATAAAAGAAGGACTTTAACCGGTCTTGCTAAAAGGAATTTTCTTACAGTGACCTTCAGTGAGCAGCCAAAATTTGCTCCTTGACCTGCACTTTTCTTTTTTTTTCTTTTTTTACAACCGATTTCTTGCAGAGCAAAAGATAGTGACGCTCTTCAATTTTGCGAGGAAAATTTTTCTGATATCTGTCATACTTGGAGTTCCAACTTCCTAGATTCGACGTGGAGGTAGCTGCAGTCGAGCTGAGAGAATCAGTTTGTTGGTACTTGCCACAATCCTGTTGATTCCTCATCTTTGGAACCGGCTGACTGGCACTTGCAGCAATTCTGCTTATTCCTCATAGATGGAATCGGCTTACTGGTATATGCACTAATCCTGTTGATTCCTCACATTTAGAATTGGTTTACTGGCACTTGCGCCAATTCTGTTGATTCCTCGTTATTGGAATTGGATTACTGGCACTTGCACGAATTCTGTTGATTCCTTATCGTCAGAATCGGCACATTGGGACTTACACAAATCCTGTTGATTCCTCATCGTTAGAATCGGCATACTGGCACTTGCATCAATCGGGTTGATTCCTTATCGTTGGAATCCGCGTATTTGGACTTGCGCCAATTCTGTTGATTCCTCGTTATTGGAATTGGATTACTGGCACTTGCACGAATTCTGTTGATTCCTCATCGTTGGAATCGGCTTACTGGCAGTAGCACCAATCCTATTGATTCCTCATCGTTAGAATCGGCATACTGGCACTTGCATCAATCGGGTTGACTCCTTATCGTTGGAATCCGCGTATTTGGACTTGCGCCAATTCTGTTGATTCCTCGTTATTGGAATTGGATTACTGGCACTTGCACGAATTCTGTTGATTCCTTATCGTCAGAATCGGCACATTGGGACTTGCACAAATCCTGTTGATTCCTCATCGTTAAAATCGGCTTACTGCGACTTGCACCAATATTGTTGATTCCTCACCGTTAGAGATCTCCTTTGTCTTGTGTGACGGATTTTGCATGACTTCACTTGCATACTTTATGAAGATTTCACACCTTATCAGTGGCTTCTTTTGTCGGTATGGATTGTTAAACATTTGGGACTGTTTCTTTTTCTAGCAACTTTTGTCCTCTAAATTTTCTATTCCTCAAGTCTAAATTTCCAAGAACGGACTAAAATTCATGTAAATAAGTTTTTAACGAGCTCCTGAATTTTTTCTTGTTTCAAAGATTTGTTTCAGAAACGAAGATTTCATTTGCAGCCTATCGTTTAATCGATTTAATATGGAGAAAACGTTTCTGAGTAATATAAAATGAACAGTTTAATTCGGTTGCCGTGTTTCGGTTCACAGAGCAAAAATTATACCTTTCAGGTGACGCTTTTTTAAAACCCAACCTAAATGTGAACGAACTCATGCTTTGTTTACTGTTCTGAATTCTTCTCGAGGTCAAGCGAGAGTGGAAACGAGAATGAGGAAATACCTTATTCAGAAATTTGCCCTCGCAGCAAATTATGCACCTTTACTTCAAAGCAATCGCTTTTATTTATTAGTTTGCTTCTTTAGAGACTTTAGATAAATATTTTTTTTTACATTTATCATTATCATTTTTTTCTATAAATTCTTCCCGGCGGACTTTGTGCTTAAGGCACCTTTGAATATTCATATGAATGCAAAAAACAGTCTTTGGCTTGTGTATTTCGTTTTATAGTACGGATGTAAAATACGTACAGTCTTGGCTTGTGCATTAACTAAAATACGTGTCCTCCCCAAAGCGCACTACTTTTCACAAAATAACGTTTTGTTGAAGGTTCAGTATTTGAAGATATATAAGTTATGAACCAAGCTGATTTTTTAAGATTTCTTATACGTGAAAAATGGAAAAAGGTCTTTATCTTCATTTTCCTGAAGAAAATGTAAGTTTGTAAAATCACACACACACACACACAAACAACAACAACAAAAAACCCAGTCAGGCTCGAATTCCTAAAACTTGGATTTTTTTGTTTATTTGTACCAATAAAAAAAAAATCATTTTTAAGGAAGTTTTCCAGAGCACATATACAGTAGTATAGCAGACGAAAGAGAGGATAGCGATACCAACCCCAACGTTATTAAGAACACTTATAGAAGTTTATAAGCTAACCCGGTAGCTGAGTGTTCAGAGGCGTAAGTCTCTCCAGTCACCCGAGATGAGGCATGGGCGCGTGCCTGCCCCACGAAGCATGAACTAATGATTCCAAATTAGGGACCGGCAATTACTTATATTTCTGAGAAATGCTCACGGTGGCTATTTAACACCGAAACAGAAAAAAAAAATGTCAAATGAAATTTTATCCAAAGCTTTCCAATAAAGAGTTGTAAATATGTTGGAAATGCTTTTGAGCAAAATGACATATTTTAGGAGCAAATTGTTGTAATACATGTACACTGCCTTACAGAGAAAATGCCGCACCACAAGGACGTGAGCGCCGCACCATGCAAATTGCAGGGTGGGTGCACAAGTACAAGTTATGCAAATAATTACATGCAGGCCAATCCCACGAATGGCGCGTGGGATATACAATGAAGAGCAATTGAATCAGAGACAGCTGGCGTTACGTAAATGTGGCGCTGTGGGCGGCCCTGTAAACGGAAACGACATGACGTATGCAACGATATGACAATATAAGGAGTGATGCGACGGGAATCAGTAAGAGTCGGACGCAATATGGGTAAGATGAAGGATCTAAACGCATTTGATCGTAGGCAAATTGTCGGGGCCCGACAAATGGGTCGCTCCATTTCGGAAGTCGTGCAGACACTGGGATTTTCACGAGCCATTGTGTCACGGGCGCACCGTGAGTACATCGAATCCGGTAAAACCATCCCTGCAAGGGCCAACTGCCGTGGACAACAGCGTGTGGATGAACGGGGTCATCGTCGGCTAACTCGCATTGTAACAGCGGATAGACGGGCCACAGTGCAAGAAATCACTCGGCAATTTAGCGCTGGTCCACAAAAACGTGTAAGCAGCCACACCATCCAGAACCATCTCCTCGCTATGGGGTACAGAAGCCATCGTCCCACGAGGGTACCGCTGCTGACCGCACATCACAGGGTGCAAAGATTAGCATGGGCGCGGGAACATCGCCACTGGACCCTAGACATATGGAAAAATGTTGCCTGGACTGATGAGTCGAGATTCACGTTGGTACATGCGGATGGCAGGATACGAGTACGGCGCAAACCACATGAAGCGATAGATCCTTCTTACCAGCAGGGTACTCTTCAAGCTGGTGGTGGTGACATTCTCGTCTGGGGATTGCTTACGTGGACTGAAATGGGACCCCTGGTACGTGTGACATCGTCCCTCACAGCTCAAAGTTACCGGGATATCCTGAACGATATCCCGGTAACATTCATCCAGCATCTGTACGGCAGACTCCATGCCAGAATTGCACAGTGTGACGCAGTTCATGGCGGTTCAACCTCGTACTAACCATGTTACATGGAAATGCTATTTTTCAGTTTACCAGCAAATACAGCTGTATTTTGCCATAATGTTTTGATCACGTTATCCTCTGTATTCCGTTATTATGCTGTATACATTTCGTTGATATCAGACGTCTCCTTCTTGGTGTTCTTGTTTCACTTTCCGCCAGTGTATTTCATATTAATTTCAGCAAAAATTTCACGACAAAACAAAACATATGATTCTTGTCTGAGGAGATACTAGAGATAGATTACAAGAATAAGTGCACTGAACTTTCAGATCACTGTGCAAATGAATTGCAGATAAGGAAAATGCTTATTTTTTTTTCATTCACTCTCGAAATATTAATATAAAGCGCCAGACAAACCCAATCAATCATATTCCTTCTAAATTTTACGAAAGTACGTCCGAGATATCCTTTAATCTGGTCCCGAAGCATTCTTTAGCACTTCTCATTTGCAAATGTTCTCTAATGGCTCATTGCACTTCAAAGAAAATTTTGAAGTACTCAAAAATGTTTTAAATGTAAATAAATACTCATAAATGCTTCGGCTCCTTGATCATCAGGTCGGATTTTAAGCGGAACGAGTCAGCAGGAAAAAAAAACCCACTTAAATAAGAACGAACAAACAAATGTTTCAGCAGAAAGGAAATAAAAGGAAGTAATGCGCAATCAATTGAACTGCTGCAGTTTGACAGAGACCAAAGTGCTGTCTATCATTGCTTGCCAAACGTTAGTTTCAGTCATGTTAAATGAAATATTTTAGCTGGCAGTTGAACTAGTACAGCGTATGGACAATCGTTTATTGTGGTTTCTGGTGACCACTTTGCTCTCACCAAACAGAAATCATCGCTCTTTTCATGTTTATAAGTGAGTCACGGAAAAATTATCATCGGCCTATACCGGAAATCGAACCCAGGTCTTCCAGGTACGCGCCGGGCATGCTACCACTGCACCACAGCGGCCTCGAATTCTCCAGGCTCACATACGACTAACTGCCAAACCACTTGGCAGGTTGCTTCTTGGAGCCCCGCACAATGCTGGGAATTCACCAAAGATGGTAAGCAGCAACTGAATAAATAGCTAGGAGGCGAATGAATAATTAATACACACAATTGACGTGGATTAGGAACAACAAACAGAAATCATCGCTCTTTCCACGTTTATGAGTGAGTCACGGAAAAATTCTCATCGGCCGTCACCGGGAATCGAACCCAGGGTCTTCCAGTTACGCGCCGAACATTCTACCATTGTGCAGGGCTCCAAGAAGCAACTGCACTACATGCAGCGGCCTCGATCTGTTTGATTTATGTTTGATGTTCCTAATCCATGTCAATTGTGTATATTAATCACTTTGCTCTCACATTGGTTTAGATCTTTGAATTGTCTATTGAACTTTTTAAAATTTACGAGACAATTTCTGTTATTCCTTTCGTGAATTAACGATTTCTGATCAAACCATTTCCGTGAAATGACAGAAAGAAACCTGAATTTCACGGATTATTCGTACGCCAGGAAAATTCTGAATTTTCAGAAACCTTTCTGCAATTCCTTCGGTGTATTGACGGTAAATTGCCATTTTAAAGGTGCGTTAACGAAAAATTCTAAACTTCCAGAAACCTCTCCGAAATTCTTTTCGTACAGTATATTAAAGGGAAAACTCTGTTCTCACTTTTTCCGCATCCATATGACGATAACGTTGCGGTAATAGGAGCGTTTGGCGGGACTTGAGGTCTGATTAACCGTCAAATTTCGACAGTCTGTCTACGGATCTGATTTCAAAGATCTGTAACGAGATCGGATATTGTGGATAGCATATCGCATGCCTTCTATGATATCCATGCATCAGTCTGTAGAGTTATAAAGACCAAAGCTGTAATAACTATCAAGAGTAAATTTTATATTAGGAGTTTTGTGAAATAATACTATAAAGCAGTACATTTCACTTTTTCTTAAAGATAATTGAAAATCATTGCAAGTTTAAGAAGACCTCGAGTTACAAAGCATTCTGTTGCTTCAAACAATCATGATGAAATTGGACTTATCACAAATATTTAATTAATGTGATAATTTGACTTATCACAAATATTTAATTAATGTGATAATTTGACTTATCACAAATATTTAATTTGCGATAAATCTTCCGACAGAAAAAAATCAAAGGGGCACAGTGGCAACCGTGCCGCAACCTATACAACTACGTCAACTGTAACTAAATATGGCACTATCTGACTAGTTCTACGTCCTTAAAGTATTCAGCGAAGGACAGTTGGCGTAGCCCTACGTTGGTTGCGATATAGTTGTTACTGTGCCTCCTTTGATCTTTTTCAGATATAAAATTCTTAAGAAATAAAACGACAGAAATGTTTTACTTTATTTACTTAAAAGCCACTTATACTATGTGCAATTCGTAGTAACTTGTTCTGATTATAAATTAATGTTAGTAGAAGTAGAAAGCGTAGTATAATCGTTGCCAGTTGTTATTGCTAAAATTGTTTCTAAAAAAATCGTTCTTCAGCAACAATTTTTCAAACTGCTTAGTTGCTTTGCTATAAATTTGACGAAACGTCTCGGGCCTAATGTACTCTTCCTGTTATTGCTCTTCTTCTTGTCTAGGTTCAGAATGCATCGTCGGTGTAAAGGTTTGAGACGTAATACATTCATTATCCAGCGAAGTAGTGAAGACTGGCGATGTACATTGGTATTCCATGCGTACATACATATCACTAAGCTGTTCTCTGGGATTAAGAGGTTAGCTCCACAAAGAAAAAACAGATAATTTTTAACTGATTATTTACTTACTGTTGCCGTATCAAACTTCTCCATTTACAGCGATCTTGACATACAGCTCGGGCTTCACTGACATCCATCACACGACACACACAAGATCTTCTATACTTCATACTCATTATCTTTTTCTTATGCAGATACTCCTGAATCTGATCCTCCCATGACTTTCTGCCTTCCTCTGCCTTTCCTTCCTGCCACTTGGGCTGAAAAATGTTTCTTAGTAAGCATCTCATCACTCATTCTTTCAACATGCCAAACCACCGAAGCATATTAGTCTCCATCTTGTTTACAACATTTTGCTTCACATTACACAACTCCAACACGTCTTCATTCCTCACACGATCAGAACGTGTCTTGCCACAAACCTTCTTCAGCACACAAACGACTCCTATGTATTCCATGCTCGGTGTGAAAATTTGGATCGATGGTATCAATCTCCATCTGTTCTTGCTGTTCAAGCTCAATTTGTGCAGTTGAAGTTGAAGTTTGTGGCTCTTGAGTCGAACTCGGGTGAAACGATCCGGGCGCGAGGAATTTGACGCTCCCTATATTCCCGTGACCTTTTGGTTGATGACTTATCGGGCCTTTTCGGATTCCTCTAATTCTCCTCTAGCTGTTTATTCTACTTTCTTCGGTTCTTATAGTAATTTTTCCTAAATTTTCGCGGCATTTCTAAATTTTCGTCACCAATTTTTTTTATATAAAAAATAAATAAATTTTAAATCCACTTTATTTCGGTTTATCACATACGTCTGTTAGCTCTGACCGTGAGCTACGGAATAAGGGCTGGGGTCATCGCTATCATTATCCATTCACTACTTATCAACCTTAAAATGGCGTGTGGCGAAACAAAACCATGCGAAATTTGGCTTAACTTTTTAACGCTACTGTAGCGAAGGAAGAGCTCAGGGCTCAGGGGTGGAGGATTGAAATTTGTTTTGTTATAAATGAGACTGTATAAACTATCTAATGATCGCTATTTATTACTTTACAATTTTTAGTTTCGAAGATACACTATCTACGACTACCAACAAGTAATTGGACAATATATATCAATTGGACACATGTGATAGCAAAGGAAAACGAAGTTTATTCACCTTCAATAGTTGGTGGTGCCTCCACGAGCGGCGATTACAGCTGCGACCTTCCGGGGCATACTCTCAACCAGGCGTTGTACGACGGTTAGCGGTATTTTCTTCCACTCGGCCTGGAGAAGACAGGTCAGTTCCTTCACCGATTTCGGACGGTGGGGACACCCCTTAAGTCGACGCTCCAACTCGTCCCTGAGGTGCTCGATAGGGTTAAGGTCCGGGCTGTGCGCAGGCCAGTCCATTCGATTAACCATATTGTCACCATACCAAGCCATGGTGGACCTCGCAACATGACAGGTGGCATTGTCATCCTGGTCCACCCCGTAAAACTGCCACAAAGTAGGAAGCGCATGATCATCCAAAAGGGTGCAGTAGGTCTTGGCGTTGAGTCTACCAAGAATTGCGACCAAGGGTCCCGTGCCATACCAGGAGAAACACCCCCATAGCATACTTCCACCGCCGCTGAACTTCACAGTTGGAACAATACATTCCGGCTGGAGGCGTTCTCCAGGCAGACGCCAAACCTAGACCCTGCCATCCGAACTGTGGAGGGTGAACTTTGATTCGTCGCTCCAGAGAACCTGTTTTCACTGTTCAACGGTCCACTGTCGACGTTCTTTGCACCACGTTAACCGAGCAGCGCTATTGGACTTGGTGATCAAAGGCTTGTGGGCGGCAACACGTCCATGATAACCGAGCAGATGGGCTTCCTTACGGATGGTATTCATCGAAAGAACACTCCCGGATGCCTGTTGGAACTCCTCGCGGATGTGGTCCATCGATTTGGTGCGGTTCTTCCGAATTTCTCTGGCCAGCACCCGTCGGTCTCTAACTCCCAGTTTTGCGGGTCTGCCGGGTCGGGGCACATTCCGACAGTCACCTCTCATCTTCCACTTGCCAATCACGTAGGCCACTGTCGATTTTGGGTACTTCAACTCGCTGGATATGTCACGTATGGATCGGCCATTTCTGTGATACCCGACGATTACACCTTTCTCGAAATCAGAGAGCTCCGAACTGCGTGGCATCTTACATGCGACTGATTGCGTTGTAGTTTCCCACACGATATTTAACGGCGGTGGCCGTGACGTGTATCAGGACCGCAAATATCGTCGATTGCAGGGGAGTCCAATTACTTGTTGGCGGATAGTGTATAAGCATTCAAAGTGTGCCACGTTTTCGTAGCATCCGTACTCCCGATGTTACCCCCTATCCATCGCGGCGAACGACGTAGTTCTACGTCAACTATCCAGAAAAAATAAGCTCCATCAGTAAAATAAACCGACTAATTCACTCACATTAACGACACACACACAGAAAAAAATTCATCGAAAAATTATAGTTTTACCCTGAACGTATGTGAGACTCTCGAGTCTTTCTAGCCTATGGGGTAGAAAGACTGTCGAGTCTTTCTAGCTCAGGGGTAGAAAGACTCGAGAGCGGTTGCTATTGAGCAAATCCAAACGACATCAGAACGAAACCCGCCGGTGAGAAAGGATTGTCTTGTGTAAGGGCAGAGAAATTCAGGCTATTCGACTTTGCAAAATATCTGTAATAAACGCGAAAAATCCCGAAACTGACTTTCCCGAAATAAATGGTATTATTGACTACGGAAAATCTGTGAAAATACGAAAGTAAAAAAAAAAAAACGGGAACTTTTCAAAAACGGAAATTATAGACGGGCACTTAACGGCAACTTTGCTGCAGGTTATTTTCAGGAATTTCCAGTGAATTCACACCACATATTTTTTACAGTGTGGAGATCAAAAATGTGGTTTACTTGTTTGTGTGTGTGTGTGTGTGTGTGTGTGTGTGTGTGTGTGTGTGTGTGTGTGTGCGTGCGTCAAAGATGGAAACGGGTCACGGGTCAACGAGTCATTTCTGGTGGGTCAAACGGGTCGGGTCAAGGTGTTCCTGACCCGATTTCGACTTGGTTTTATTTCCGTTTTATTTTTGAACAGAAAAAAAAATTCAAAGAACCTTTCGGAGGTCTTTGAAATAATACTTCAGAGCTGCATCCAGGAACTTGCTGAGAAGGGTAAAGAAATGGGGATTAAAAATGAACTTTTAGAAGACGAAAACTGATGTACAATACTTTTACAAGAAATAAAAATTCATCAGTTGATGGGGAAAAGCTGGAGATAACCAATTCCTACATTTACCCCGGGCAGAAGATATCAAGCGAGGGTCACATTGATGAAAAAATTAATTGGGGTATAAAACTCTGTTGGATAGCTTTTGGAAGAAACAGTACAATTTTTAAGAGCAATGTGCCATGATGCCTTAAAAGAAAGTGTTTAATCAATGCATCCTTCCAATGCTTACGTACGCAGCAGACGTGGACCTTAACTAAAAAAAAGGATACCAAGACTGCAGACAACTGTAAGAAACATGAAGAGATGTATGCTTGGTGTAACCAAGAAAGGTAAAAAGAGAAACTCATGGATAAAGAAAATAACAAGAGTGGAAGACATCACGATCATAGTAAAATCCCTGAATTAGTAATAGGCTAGACATATTGCCAGGAGAGCGGACGATCGATGAACAACCGAAATTTTAGACTGGATTCCGAGCAGGGCATATTTTAAGAAAAAATCGCTGGTGGGCCCAGTATCTCATGAAAGAAAACTTCCTGGGGTGTGGGTTGCGTAGCCTCCCACTGGGGGTCTCGAAGCTGAAGTATTACTGGAGTTGAAATACTCCACCGGATTCACTCGCCAACACCTACAATTAAAAATGCGTATGCGAATACTCTTTCTATACATGTAAAGTTAACGCGTAAAGTTAATGCGCTCGGTTAGATATCGAGAGTTCCGTGATTCAATTCCACTGCGGCGGCTGAAAACAATTTTTCGGTTGCTATGTGTTTCTGGAACGTGGAAAGAGCGATGTATTTATATATTTATTTTCTATACATATCACCATCACTGTCAACCATTATCAATCCACTGCTGCACGAAGGTCTCCCCAAGTTTCTTCCACAACGGTCTGTCTTGTGTCAGTCTCCTCCATGTTACTCCCGCATACTTTCGAATTTCATCCACCCATCTCCAATGTGGTCTTCTTCTGGGTCTTTTCCTGTCCCTTGGAATCCAATCTAAAATTTCGGCTGTCCATCAATGGTCTGTCCTTCTGGCAGTATGTCCAGCCCATTGCCATTTCAGGGATTTAACTCTGATCATGATGTCTTCCACTCTTCTCATTTTTCGGATCCACGAGTTCCTCTTCTTATCTCTCCTGGTTACACCAAGCATGCACCTCTCCATGCTACTTTGAGTTGTCTGCAGCCTTTGTATGTCTCTTTTAGTTAAGGTCCACGTCTCTGCACCATACGTAAGCACTGGAAGGATGCATTGATCAAACACTTTTCTTTTAAGACATAATGGCATATTGCTCTTGAAAATTAGGCTGTTTCTTCCAAAAGCTCTCCAGGCAAGTTTTATACGCAGATTAATTTGTTCATCAATGTGACCCTCACTTGATATCTGCTGTCCAAGGTAAACGTACGCATCTGTTATCTCCAGCTTTTCTCCATCAATCGATCAATCTTCATTTCTTGTAAAAGCATTGTACCTCACTTTTTCTTCTGAAAGTTCATTTTAAATCCCACTTCTTTACTCTTGTCAGCAAGTTCCTGGATCATACTTTGCAGCTCTGATGGGGTAGTTGCAAAAATGACTATGTTATCAGCAAAACGAAGGTGAGTTAGATAATCTCCACTAATCTTTATCCCTTTGTTTTCCCAGTTCAGTGATTGAAAGACATTTTCCAATGTAGCATTAAAGAGCTTGGGAGATATGGTGTCCCCTTGTCTCACTCCCTTTCCGATTTTTATGTGTGCTGTATTCTCAAACAGCCGAATCTTTGCACTTGCATTTTAATAAATGTTATTAATAATAAAATCTCCACTAAAGTTCTTTCACACCGCTTGAAGGTAACACTGGACATGGCTCAACCGAGAGAACCAGCTGGATTCAGGAGTGGCTGCAGCACTATAGATGCTATCCACTTACTGAGAGAACTAATTAAAAGAGCGAAGAAATATGAACTTCCATTGTGCATGGTTTTTATCGATTATGGAAATGCCTTTGATTCAGTGAAACCATCAGCAGTTACAATGGCTTCTATACATATATTTTTATTTATATTCTTTACACTGAAGAGCAATTGAATTAGAGACAGCTGGCGTTATGCAAATGTGGCGCTGTGGGCGGCCCTATCAACGGAAAAGACATGACGTATGCAGTGATCCGACAATATAAGGAGTGATGCGACGAGAATCAGTAAGAGTCGGATGCAGTATAGGTAAGACGAAGGATCTAAGCGCATTTGATCGTGGACAACTTATCGTGCCCGACGCATGGACTCGACAAGACACCGGAAGTGTTGGGAAGCCATACGGATCCACGACCCCTGAACAAGCTCCCACAGTTCACGAAGATTTGACGGAGGGGGTCAGAGCCTCGAACATCTCTCTCAATGGCATCCCAGATGTGGGCGATGGGATTGAGGTCAGGTGACCTAGCTGGCCAAGGAAGCGAGGTCACGTCGACGGAGTGTTCATCCAACCATTCGGATACAATTCGGGAGTGATGGCACGGTGCATTCTCTTGTTGCAGGATGAGGTCCCCAATGGGATGTTGAAGACGCACAAACGGGAGCAAATGGTCGTCCAGTATATCCCTGTAACGTTGACCTGTTAGGGACGATGTCACACGTACCAGGGGTCCCATTTCAGTCCACGTAAACTGTCCCCAGACGAGAATGCCACCACCACCAGCTTGAAGAGTACCCTGCTGGGCAGAAGGATCCATCGCTTCATGTGGTTTACGCCGTACTCGTATCCTGTTATCCGCATGTACCAACGTGAATCTCGACTCATCAGTCTAGGCAACATGTTCTACTTGTCTGGAGTCCAGTGGCGATGTTCCCGCGCCCATGCTAATCTTTTCACCCTGTGATGTGCGGTTAGCAGCGGTACCCTCGTGGGACGATGGCTTCTGTACCCCATAGCGAATAGATGGTTCTAGATGGTTGGTTGGTTGGTTGATAGATTTTAATGGCGCAAGGGCCAAGGTTGGCCGAAGAGCGCCAAACAAAAAACATTAAAACAAAACAAGGTTCTAGATGGTGTGGCTGCTTACACGTTTTTGTGCACCAGCGTTAAATTGCCGAGTGATTTCTTTCACTGTGGCCCGTCTATCCGCCGTTACCATGCAAGGTAGCCGACGATGACCCCGCTCATCCACACGCTGTTGTCCACGGCAGTTGACCCTTGCAGTGATTGTTTTTCCGGATTCGATGTACTTACGGTGCACCCGTGACACAGTGGCTCGTAAAAATCCCAGTGCCTGCACGACTCCCGAGATGGAGTGACCCATTCGTCGGGCCCCGACAATTTGCCCACAGTCAAATGCGCTTAGATCCTTCGTCTTACCCATACTGCGTCCGACTGTTACTGATTCCCGTCGAATCACTCCTTACATTGTCGGATCGCTGCATACGTCATGTCGTTTTCGTTTACAGGGCCGCCCAGACAGCGCCACAATCGCATAACGTCAGCTGTCTCTAATTCAATTGTTCTTCAGTGTATAAATAATTGCCTGCTCCTGAGGCCGATGTTCAAGGAAGGGAGAGAGCCAGATCTTTAGGACAAACACATCACCCACACCTCATCCGAGACTCGAACCCGGACCCAACTTGAGCGTCTCTCATAGCTGAAAGATTGTTCACTGGTAATTGAACTGATGCACTTACATATATCAACATGATCTCGAATTATTTGCTAGATGATATTTATCGAAGCACTTTCTTAGTATTTACCCAGTACAAAGCGCATTCCAAAAATAAGAAATATATTGTGACGATTCCCCTCCACCTTGCATAGTTGATTGGCGAGAGGCGTGGCTAATGCGTGTTAATTGGAACTTGATTGGATGGTTCATTAACAGATAGTTGAGGAACAATTAAACACATGCGAAGGGCGGAATAAAAAAAGGATTTGCAGTGCTTTGAATTCGTATGACGAGATGCAGGTGTGTGCCATGAAGACAAAGAGCTTGTAATCGTTAAATTGAACAGGTCAGGGGTTAAAAGCATAACTCAAAATCTGTTTGGACGGCAAGGGCTCTTGAGTTTTGACGATAAGAGAAACCTAGCGAGAGACAATGGGGAAGATTTTAGACTAAAAGCGTTTGGTGATAAACATGCCGTGTTTTTTCAAGTGGTAGAAGTCACCGCTGTGCAGTCCCCTTGGAGACAAAGGATATTCTGAGAGAGTTCTTTTGAGGTGACTGAGAGAGAGGATGGCAATTTGTTCGCGCTAAGATTTGCTGCCGTCTGCTGTCTCAGTTGAAAACCTCAAACCTTGAAAACCAGCTGGAAACGCTGAAGAAGAATCGGAGACCTCTACCTTCGCCTTGAAAATGCCCAACTCTTGGGCCACACTCATCACAATTCGTCCCTCCTCGAACCTCCCAATTGTTCGACCACGAGTAAAATCTTCAAGATGTTCTCGACGGGCCATTTCGTCGCCTCGTATAACACTTACGCACACCATCCGGTGACTTCCGTTCAATTGATGCTATTGGAGTGTGTGAGCGTATTTTGTTTTCACCTCTCGCAAACCACATGCGATGTGCCCCATTATTACGTATGTGTTGTTTCTGCTGTTTCCAGACACTGTCCTAAGTTAATTTATGTTTGGGCGCTGCTGCGATTTGCGACGGTATTGTACTTTTTCCACTTCGTCCTCAAGTTTTGCGCACTAGTGCATAAGGGCCTTCTTTTAATTATTATTAGTAATTTCCAATTCATTTAATTTCATTCCAGTTAATTTCAGTGCCTCTTCTACCAGTTCCCGTTAAATCAATGTATTTTTTACTTTTACGTAACTTTGGTGTTCAAGTTGACGTACATCCATTTTAATCATTCTAATAAAAATGCCTCTGCTCCCTTTAGACTAACAAAGCTTGTTGATTCACGCCATGTTGGAAGTGTCTGATCTCTCCCTCACTTTTTAGGAATTATATTTGTGATGAAATATTTGCTGTTTCCGCCCCATAATTTTGCTAGGTATTTTCGATTTTAATGGTAGTATTCGTACGAATGGCTTTAATACAGATCTGTGTGAAATATCTGTTTTAATGTTGGAATGAATCTAATACGCCTGAGATTCTTACTCTCATAATGTTTTTTCTATTTCTTCTTGTCTTTCTGTCGGTACATACAATTATTAGAAGGCAATAATTTATAATTTGTTAAATTTCCTAAAGTAGCTGAAATCGCATTTGGAACCCATGTAGATTTTTGGGTGATTTGCAGGGTCAGTGTACACTATATGATCAAAAGTATCCGGAGACTCCTTTTGAGTTGTGGATTTGCCCATATGCTTCCCAGTTATGGCCCATACAGGTATAAAAAGACGTGCGTGTCCTTTCAAATATCACAGACAAGCATGAACAGTAGTATAGGCCGTACCGCAGACTTTCAGCATGGCACGGTCATAAGATGCCATTTTAGCAACAAGTCAGTGCGGGAAATTTAGCACTTCTGCAGCTGCCTCGATCAACTGTAAGGGATGTTAATGCAAAGTGGAAACACCTACGAGAAACGACAGGGAAATTGTAACTTGATAGGCCATGTAAATGACAGAGCGGGACCGCAGAGTGCTGAAGCGGGTGGTGCAACAAAATTGTCTATCATCGATTGCAACAGACACCACCGAATTCCAAAATGGCCCCAGTAGCATCGCGAACACCATAACTATTCGTCGACAGCTGAAGGGAATGGGTTCCTATGACCGAACAGCAGCACACAAGCTTAACATCGGCAAGATCAAAGCCAAGCGTCTGTTGGAGTGGTGCAAATCTCGGCGCCAGTAGATTCTGAAGCAGTGGAAACGCGCTCTCCAGAGCGATAAATCACACTTCACCATCTGACAGCTCGACGGGCGAGTATGGGTGTTGAGGATGACAGGTGAATGCTTCTTGCCCAACTGTGTTGTGCCAGCTGTTAAGTTTGATGAAGGAGGCATGCTCTGAGATTGTTTTACATGGTTTAGGCTGGGGCTCCTAGTTCCAATGATTGTAAATCTTAAGGATACGACCTATAATAATATTCTCGACAATTCTGTGCGGTCAACATTACTTTTCTTTACCAACGGCACAACGACCCCCGTCTACAAGGCTAGGTCCGTGCAGGAATGGTTTGATGAGATGGGTGTGGAAGAACTTGACTGGCCTACACACTGCACAGCGCCGTGATCACTGACTAATGCTACACTGGCGTGCAAAAATTAAGGACGAGACGGTTTTTCGAATGTAAAATCGTGCAGAAGTGCTCCACATCGACTCAAATCATACCATAAGATCCCCAAGATGTAAAAATATGGGACAAGTGAGCAAAACCGTCCAAACAAGGAATCCAAAGGATACAAAGGCACTTTATTGAAAAGGTAGCTTCAAGCACAGCTGGACAGAAGACAGAAACGTCCATGTGACAGGCGGCTGCCAAGAAAAATCCAGTGTTTAGTAGGGGATATGATCACCCCTGACAGCGTTGCAGGATTTACAACGTCTGTAAATACTGAGGACGAGGTTGTCAAGGAGCTGTTGAGGCATCACGGCCCATTCCTCTTATAGCGCCAATCGCAGCGGCAGAATCGTTGCTGGCGGCTGTTGACGTGCTGCCAAGCGTATCCCGAGAAGGTCCCATACGTATTCGATTGGATTTAGCTTCGGGGACCTTGCGGGCCAATCCATGCGTTGAATATCTTCACTCTCCAATAGTTCTGCAACAGCCACTGTACGATGAGGTGTAGCGTTGTCGTCCATGAAGAGAAACTCAAGACCACAGTACCTATAAACAGACGCACGTGAGGCAGGAGAACCTCGGTACAATAGCGGACGCCAGCGACTGAACCTCCTTGGAAGATGTGAAGGTCAGTACGGCTACCAAGCATGATACCGTCCCAAACAAGAACTCCGCCACCTCCAAACCTGTCCCTTTCGATGATGTTGAAGGTGTGATTGCGTGTTCCCTGCTCTCTCAAGATGCGTATACGTCCAGAATCGCTCGTCAGACTAAATTGGCTCTCATCCGTAAAGATAATTCGACCCCATTGTTGATGTGTCCAGTTCTTGTGTTCCTGGCACCACAGAAACTGCCGTCTCCGATGAGCAGGCGTTAATGGCACACACCGTACTGGTCGTCGTGCAAATATATCACCTTTGTGCAGCTTCCTGACCACGGTAAAACGCGATAACGGACGTCCAGTTGTCTGTTGCAGGTGCCTTGCGATTTCTCCCGCTCTCTGCCGTCTGTCTCTTCTCGCCTGTAGGACAATATACCGGTCGTCCGCGGCTGTGGTTGCTCGTGGACGACCACTGCTAAACTCTCGGACAGCTGTTCCTGTCGTTTGAAATGCTCTCCAAGCTCGTGAAACGATGCTGTGAGCGATCCCGAACTCCTCAGCCACACTAGTCACACTTCAACGTTCTTCCAACTTCCCAATGACGCGACCTCGGGTAAAGTCATCCAGATGTCGTTTACTGGATTGCCTGTTGGCCATATCACACGGTGGCAGCAACTCGACGTCGTTCAAACCGAAGTACACCGTGCAATAGCTTTCACCGAATTGCTGAGCGTACACCGCCCGTGTGCTTTATGCCCTTCGGACACTCCCCCCTACGTCATGCTGCATATATGCGCATGCCCTACCGTACCGGACCCTACTCTATCTCCTGAGTGGTCTTTCGGTCCGTTCTGCCTGCTTGTTCCGCTGTTATGCTAATTTCTCCTCTTCGTCCTTAATTTTTGCACACCAGCGTATTATGGCAGAATGGAAGGAAATTCTCGCAGAACGTACCAAAATCAGGTGGAGAGTCTTCTCAGAACAGTGGAGACTGTCGTGCCAGAAAAAAGTGGACCAACTCGATATCGATTTTTTTTCTATTACAGGGAGTGTGTGGATAGACAAGTGTCCGGATACTTTGTTTATGTAGGGGAAATTCTTCTCTATTGGAGGATGTGATGTTTTACAAAGCTGTAATAAGGGGTACCTTTTATTGTTCTGTGTTTAATGTTTATGTAATGAGAGAAAGCTTCCGATCTGTCTTTGCGGAATGACCATACGATTCAACTCTCATAGGTGTACCAAAGCCACATTTTTCATCTTTCGCCAATACATACATGCTAGCCTCTCAGAACCAGACACTCAAATAGAAAAATCGTATCATGATGCGTGCTGATAATTTTTGAAACCTGTTTCAGCTACGATGGTGTAAAGTGTTGCTATATAAATTCTTGATGGTTGCAGGTGTAAGGGGAAGGAGGTTGCTTTAAATAAACAGACACTCGTCCACATTCCAGCACCAACCAATCAGCAGCTTTAAGTATGATGAAGAGTCGAAAATACAAAATCAATTGGGAGTCGCCCATTGGTTGCCAATTGCACTTGACTTGATTTCTAACAGAAGAACGGGCATGGTTCTTACAGACCCAGTATTTGTACTTGGGTGGCTTTAAGCAAAGGTGATGGACTTGGCGGACCTTTGGGCTGAAAATTGTGCTCGCCTTAGTAAATACATCGGCTGTCCAACGCGAAGATTGACTTGGCATCTTGAAACCAAACTCTGCGAGCAAATATTGACTCTTTAACCGGCTGGAACGAATTGACTCGGGGTTAATAAAATGGAATGAAATTTGCTCTAACGAATATATTCGCTGTGTAAGAAGCATGCCGAAAGCGGCTGGAATTAGTCAACCTGCGCATCAGAAACAGTTGCTTTTGTAGTTTTCCCCTTAGCTTTGTTATTTAAAGTGGTCTTCTTCCCCAGGGTTGCCCCCACTTTTCACCACATCTGATGTGATAAGACCTATCATGTGATAAGAAATTGTCTTTTTATTTTTTACTTCCGAGTTTTGCGACCACCATGAGACTACAGTCAGTTGCTCACCCCCAATTTGGGGCCCATGGCTCAGGAAAAGCCATAAAGACAGTTAAATTTTCGGTCGACACTTCCGCTACTCGAGCTTCGACCCTCCCTGATAGCAAGTGTCGGAGGCCAGCGCCTCAGACCACTTGGCCACCGGGGTCACGACATGAAAATGCTCGGCAACAGTGAAAGTTTCTTTAGTATACTGATGGCTGTGTCGTGTTGCCAGGCATTTCAGATCGTCTTTCAAAAAATGTCCTCGTAGGTATGAGTGATTTTAATAATCAGGAAATGTTCAGAGCATTTTCAAGTGGTTGTAAAGGGTCGTAGACGAAAATATTGCTTTAACATTTGTAGCATAGTTTTAGTGCTGGTATTCAGTTGCTGAGAAAATGAAACAGCATTCATATTAGGTTTCCTTTCGTGCACACACACCAGGCACTGAATTAGAAACATTTATGCAGAAGAACATAAGCGTAACTTTTGCAGTGCATATGCAAAATACGTGATCACGTGATCTAGCCAACTATTTAAGACTGCTGCTCGTCAGTAGTGTTGATCAGAGTTGGAAACGGGTCAAAGATTTCGGATCCGGACGTCCCATAACTGGGCCCGATCCGGACGCGTAACTGACCTGGACAAATCTGCTTTGAACTATAAATTTGGAACTCAATTTATATATATATATATATGGGATGTAAGGTCAGGTGATGCATAACATCACAGCCTCTCCTTGACAAATGTCAACCCCGGATTCTCGTGGTGCATCCTGTTCCTACTAAAGGGGCTCTGACGACCGCCAATAGCGGTATAACTATACCATCGGGATTAGAGGAAATTCTGTCCCACACTCACCAACCCGCTTGGCCAGCGTGGTGAGTTATGGCCAAACCCCTCCAAAATGACTCCACAACTTAAATCTTGGTCCTCAGTCTCCGGCAGCTGGAATGTACCTGGCCAAGGCAGCGGCCAGTGCGACATGAAGGCAGAGGGTGCTAAGAATCTCCGGAGGACCGGACTAGGCTGCCATCTGATGCTGACCTTGGCGACGTATAACGGACGCTCCCTATCTTCTGATTCAAGGCTTCTTGAATTGGAAGAGGAACTACAAAGGATCAAGTGGGACATCGTGGGGCTAAGTGAGGTAAGGAGAAAAGGAGAAGATCTCATCGAACTGAAAAGTGGACATCTCTTCTACTATCGTGGGACAGATACTGGCAGAACTAGTGGTGTTGGATTTATAATAAACAAGAAACTGAAGGATAAAGTTGTAGAAGTTGAAAGTTCCTCTGACAGAGCTGCACGGCTGGTTATCCAACTCTCGAAAAGATACCAGGCTCAGATTATTCAAACTTATGCACCCACCACAAGTCATCCTGAAGAAGAAATTGAAGAATTTTATGAGGAAATTTGTCATCTAAATAATAAAGGTAAGCAGCACTTGAAAATAATTATGGGAGATTTCAATGCAAAAATAGGGCAACGGCAACAGAATGAAACTTCAGTAGGTAAATTCGGTCACGGCAACAGAAACCAGAGGGGAAATACTCTCGTTGAGTTTGCAGAGGCAGAAGGGTTTTTCATCTTGAACTCCTTCTTCAAGAAAAAGCCACACAGGAAATGGACATGAAGACATCCAAATGGGACGACAAGTGAAATTGATTTTATTATGTGTAACAAAAAAATTGTCATAGAAGACTGCAGTGTGCTAAACAAGTTCAACACAGGTACTGACCATAGATTGGTGAGATGTAAGATGCACCTCAACACTAAACTGGAACGTGGCAAGCTCATAAGACAAACAAAATCTATTGACATAACCAACCTTAAAAAACACCATAATACCTTCAAGTTGGAACTGAAGAACAGGTTCTCTGCTTTAGAAGGCCTAACATCGGAAGAAGTGGACATCTCTGAAGTTAACAGAAAAGTAACCAAAGCTCTTATGGAAACAGCAACAAAATTAGCTGGGTCTAAGAACAAGTTGCATGTAAATAAATTATCAGGAAAAACGAAAATGTTGATGCAAAAAAGAAGAGAGATGAGGACAACTAAAGAAGATGTGACTTCCAAAGTGGAATATATAGAGCTATGCAAGACAGTACGAAAAAGTATGTATCACTGAAGACGTAAGAAAATTCAACTGTGAACTAGTGAGGAAAGCAATTGAAAACAACCAAAGCCTAAAGATAGCAAAGGGACATCTCAGTAAGGGAAGAAAACAGATTATGGCACTGAGAAAAGAAGATGGTTCTGTAACAAGAAATAGAGGCGAAAGTTTGACAAGAGTGAAAGATTTCTACTCCAAATTATATGAAAGGGATGATACATGCACTCCAGACATCATGAAAGATACTAGTACCAGAGTTCCTCCAGTCCTTCTAGCAGAAGTTGCACATGCAATCAAGAACATGAAGCGGGGAAAAGCTCCAGGAGAAGATGGAATTACTGTAGACATCATACAAGAAGCAAGTGGAGAAATCGAAACAGTACTCGCCCAAATTTGCACTCGATGCCTTAATGAAGGAAAGATTCCTGAGGATTGGAACACCGCTACAATGATCCTGCTACATAAGAAAGGTGACATTGAGGATCTCGGAAACTACAGACCTATCAGCCTCCTATCAGTAGTTTATAAAATCTTCACTAAAGTTCTTTCACACCGCTTGAAGGTAACACTGGACATGGCTCAACCGAGAGAACAAGCTGGATTCAAGAGTGGCTACAGCACAATAGATCATATCCATGTGCTGAGAGAACTAATTGAAAGAGCGAGGGAATATGAACTTCCATTGTGCATGGCTTTTATCGATTATGAAAAAGCCTTTGTTTCGGTGAAACCATCAGCAGTTACAACGGCTCTGAAAACCTGCGGTATTAAAGATGCATACATTAATATTATTAATAACATCTATAAAAATGCAAGTGCAAAGATTAGGCTGTTTAAAAATACAACACACATAAAAATTGGAAAGGGAGTGAGACAAGGTGACACCATATCTCCGAAGCTCTTTAATGCCACATTGGAGGGTGTTTTTCAGTCACTGAGCTGGGAAAACAAGGGGATAAAGATTAATGGAGATTATCTAACCCACTTTCGTTTTGCTGATGACGTAGTCATTTTTGCAACTAGCCCATCAGAGCTGCAGAGTATGATCCAGGAACTTGCTGACAAGAGTAAAGAAGTGGGATTAAAAATGAACTTTCAGAAGACAAAAGTGATGTTCAATGCTTTTACAAGAAATGAAGATTTATCGATTGATGGAGAAAAGCTGGAGATAACAGACACGTACGTTTATCTTGGACAGCAGATATCAAGTGAGGGTCACATTAATGAAGAAATTAATCGGCGTACAAAACTTGCCTGGAGAGCTTTTGGAAGAAACAGCATAATTTTCAAGAGCAATATGCCATTATGTCTTAAAAGAAAAGTGTTTGATCAATGCATCCTTCCAGTGCTTACGTATGGTGCAGAGACGTGGACCTTAACTAAAAGAGACATACAAAGGCTGCAGACAACTCAAAGTAGCATGGAGAGGTGCATACTTGGTGTAACCAGGAGAGATAAGAAGAGGAACTCGTGGATCCGAAAAATGAGAAGAGTGGAAGACATCATGATCAGAGTTAAATCCCTGAAATGGCAATGGGCTGGACATACTGCCAGAAGGACAGATCATCGATGGACAGCCGAAATTTTAGATTGGATTCCAAGGGACAGGAAAAGACCCAGAAGAAGACCACATGAGAGATGGGTGGATGAAATTCGAAAGTATGCAGGGGTGACATGGAGGAGACTGGCACAAGACAGACCGTTGTGGAGGAAACTTGGGGAGACCTTCGTCCAGCAGTGGATTGATAATGGTTGACAATGATGATGATGATGATATATATATATACACTGAAGTGCCAGAAAAACTGGTACAGAGGAGCTTATGCAAAATACATTGCAACGTCACATATGCGCGTACTCGGTTGCGTCCGCCAGTGTGCATGTATAATGTATAATACGACAGATGCCCTTGCCAGCTGTCAGAGCTGTTTTCGGCATGAGAATGACAAGTAATAACGATTTAAGCTATTTTCAACGCGGTGTCATAGTTGCCCCTCGTGAGATTTGCCATAGTATACTGCTGGCCACCCAAAATGCAACACCAAGAAGGACACGAGATAGCAAAGCCAGATTTACTGGACACATAACAACAGATACAAAGATGAAACGATTGAGCTTACATGCCAGTGCGACTTGCGGAACACGTAGACACCAACAGTTCGTGTGGCCCCCATGGCTGGCAATAACGGCCGCTACACGCCCCTGCATCGAACGAAAGAGGCTTTGGATGTGGGCTTGGAGTACGTCGGTTCAGGCTGCTTCCACACGTTGCCACAGTTCATCAGGCGCAGCAACGGGTGGTGCTTGCCGGGCCACTCGGTTGCCGATCAGCGACCAGACGTGTTCGATGGGCGACATATCGGGAGAACTGGCGGGCCGCGGCAACAGTGTCACCTGGTGGGCCGTGAAGAATTGTTGCACGATGCGTGCCACGTGCGGGAAAGCATTGTCCTGTTGAAACGTGGCCGCTGGCAGGTCCTGCAGGTAAGGGATTACTACAGGATCCAAAATTTCGGATATGTAACGGTGGCTGGTGAGTGTACCGGCGATGCGTACCAGAGGGGTACGGGTGTCATATCCAAGTGCGCCCCAAACCATAACGCCAGGCGACGGACCGGTATGGAGATGCATAATGCAGGCGTCATACAGTCTCTCGCCGCGGTGCCGCCACACGCGGATCCGACCAACGTGCTGTTGCAGGCAGAAGCGGGATTCGTCGGAAAAGACAATGTCGTGCCATTCCGTAGTCCAGGTGCGGCGTTCAACGGCCCACAGCCGCCGCACTCGCCGGTGATGTAACGTCAATGGTAATCGGAGCAATGGGTGCCGTGCGACAAGTCCCCGCTCCTGCAGACGACGTCGAACGGTACGTGCTGACACAGGTTGATGCGCAACACACCCTAATTCCTGCGCTAACGTTCGTGATGTGGTGGTGCGAACCGTCAATGTCCGCCGCACAACATGCCGGTCCTTTTGTTCGGTGGTGTGCCGCGGCTGCGGCAATCACTCACGTCGGTCCGTCCGTCCCTCCTGCACCCACCGAATTCACGAATTCATACTCGACTCACTGTGGCGGGATGTCGTCTCATACGGGCGCCGATGCCTCGGTACGATAAACCGCTGTCGCGATAAGCCACGATTCGTTCTCTGTCGAACTCCGAAACGTGCTGGAATGAGTGCCGTATTCTGCAACGAGGCATCAGGAAGCTTCCCACGCACAGGTCCTGTAGCACAACACACTTCCACTTCCTTCTTATAGTGCTTCTCGGTGGCGTGCCGGGCGCACATGATTTGCATATGCTCTGCAATGCTAATCGTTTGCATGTCCTCTCGCGGGCGACGCATGCTGCGAATTTCAGGCCAATCGGATGCTTCCCTCTTAATGTTGCATTTTGGGTGGCCAGCAGTGTATTTCGGAGGTAGAAACGAAGTTCGGATTTTCACGGACGACCATTGCAAGGTTGTACCGTGGCTACAATGACTCCGGAAAAACCTCAAACCTACGATGCTAGTGTGGCCGTAAAAAGACATTGGGTGAACGTGACCATCGTCGACTGTCAAGAATCGTTTCACGCGATAGGTGTGCAACACTCTCGCAGGTATAATCGGAATTCAATGCTGGAGCCTCAACAAGCATCAGCGTCCGGACTGTGCAACGTACCCTTCACGATATGGTCTTTGTGAGCCGACGCCCAACTCGAGTTCCCTTGGTGAGTGCACGACACAGAGCTTTGCGCCTCGCTTGGGCACGGCAATACCGCCACTGGACACTTGATGACTGGAAAGAAGTAGCCTGGTCTGGCGAGTCGCGTTTGCAACTGTATCGGGCAGATGGAAGGATTCGTGTGTGGCGCAAACCCCATGAAGTCATGGATCCCGCCTTTCAACAGGGAACTGTACCGGCTGGTGAGGGGTCCGTAATGGTATGGGGTGTGTTTAGCTGGACTTCACTGGGGCCCTTGGTACGTCTATAAACGTCTGTGACCGGCCAACGCTATGTGCGCATCCTTTCTGACGAGGTACACCCGTTCATGTCCAGCATTCATGCTGATAGGTTGGGCCTGTTCCAACAGGACAATGCATCTCCACACAAGTGTCGGGACGCCACGTTATGGTTAGAAGAGCATTCATCTGAGTTTGGGGTGTTGCCATTCCCACCCAAGTCCCCAGATCTGAACGTGATAGAACACAATTGGGATGCCATGCAACGCGCTATCGAACACAGGAATCCGAGACCTCGGAATACACCCGAATTGTGAAACGCTCTGCAGGAAGTATGGTGTGCATTGCTTACAGCATATTTCCAGAAGCTAGTGGAGTGCATACCCCGTCGTATTTCTGCAGTCCTGCGCTCCCGTTGGAGACCTACCAAGCATGAGACTGGTGTACCAGTTTTTCTGACACTTCAGTGCATATATAAACGTAATATATATATTCATTCCAATAACTGCTTGATATTTAATATCTGAAATCCTTTTTTAATAATAAAATTTGGTTACTTGCTAAATTTTAGGGCCATTTTTAGTGCCACTATTTTGCGTAATGCAGAAGTAATGGCTGACTATGACCGTGTCCGTGAGTATATTACAAATGGGAATCATTTTTTACAATTACACAAATGCATTTTTAAAAATGTATTCAAATTGTTCACTCTTTCCACGCTTTGACGGAGGTGCGCATACTTTCATATGGTCCATTAGATTTTTGGTTCCATAATCTTTTATATTACACCGTTGACATCTCTCTATGTAATAATACACTTTCCACATTTTGAACAAAAACAAGACCAAACAACACAGAATTATTCACCGGCTCCTTAATCAGACGAAACAATTTCTAGAATTCACTCTTCCCCTTGTGGTTTTCAACAAGCACGTATTTGTTGGCCTCGACGCCTTTCTCAATCTCCCTAATATTAAATGCATCCATATTAACAAATATGGAGTTAAATTCGTCATGACATGCCACGGAAACGGGATGTTAGCTCATTAATCGAAAACTTCTGAATGCTCAATGTAAAAGATGCGATGTGAAAAGTAACTCTTAGTCATACAGTGAACTTCGCACGGAGAGAGTGAATCAGCTGAGAAGCAGGCGAATGGCGTTTGCCTGTACTTTGCCCTGGACAATCGCCCTGTAAAAAAACGCAAAGGAAGTTTCTTTTTGCAATATGTTGTCGGTGTGTCTGACGTCGGTCGGTGAAAATCTTTGCTGTTTTAAGAAAGAGACAACAATATTATTGCATAACAAATCATTATTCACTCCGTGGGCACCAGTATCGACTACAGAATTTCACAACGCGCATTTTTGTTTGGAATATATTTTTCTCTTTTCAAAAATAAAACTGGGATAAAACCGGATCAAAATCTGGTCAGGGACACCTTGACCCGACCCGTTGGACACGCAAGAAATTGTCGACCCGTTGACCCGTGCCCCTTTTCCATCTCTGGTGTTGATAACAATGGGAAAAACAAAGGATCTTTCGGAGTTCGATAAAGGGCTTATTATGGGTGACCGTCTGGTTCGAGAGACGATTTTGAAAATAGCAGAGATGACTGGTTTCTGAAAGGTAGGATATCCCGGGTCTTTAATCAGTGGAAAAATAGCCACATTTCTTGTCGCAGAGGTGTCACTGTGGAGCGACGACAATCTGTCAGGAACAAGATCGCCGTATTATGAAAAGGCTTATACGGAGAAATAGGTCTTTGTGCAACAATTGTCTGAAGCATTCAATGAAGGCTGCTCCCGACACATATCTTAACGAACTATGTGCAGAGAATTGATGTGGATTAGCACTGGAAGTCCCATGCCTATACGGAAAACAATGATTTCTGCGAAGAACCAGAAATGTCTTCGCAGTAACCAGAAATCGTCCCTCCAAGGATTATCTTAACATTGTTGCCGATCAAGTACATCCTGCAATGTTGACTTTTTATCCAGCAGTGGTTCAGCGAGCATCACAGCAACTTCCACCATCTTCCCGACCCACCATAGAGTGCGGATCTGAAACCCATTGGAAATATATGGGCCATGTTAGAAAACAGATCCGGGAGCAGAGTCCTTCGTCAAATCTCAGCCAGATAAAGAATTGTCAGGTGAACGCCTGGTATGTGGTAGATGTAGATGCGCTTTAAATATTTTTTGGAATTGTAACCGGGCCTTCCATGTTTATCAGAAGCGAAATTCTGTAGCCATTTTTAGAGATAGTGAATTGTAGTCACTTTCTTTCAATTCCCGCCATTTGGATGGGAAGGGCAGCGACAGGCAAAGTACCTTTTTCCCACGCGTCGTCTATGTGAGAAGAATGAAACTGGTGTAGCGTAAAAGTCTTTTCGACTTCTACGCTGTTTTAACACATCAATATACTAAGAAAATGGTTCCTAATTGAAAGAAAACCTTAACGGCCAGACGAAACAACAGAAGTCAACTTACGGAAAAGCTTTATTCAGGCTGTAGAAGACACTTCCATAACTGAACGATAACATTACAATGTTATCGTTCAGTTATCGCAACACTCCTTTCAATAATCATCAGGACCACACATGATCACAACACTCCTTTCAATAATCATCAGTTTACAATACAACACACCACACATGATCACAACACTCCTTTCAATAATCATCAGTTTACAATACAACGCTCTCGTACAACGCTTTTAATAATCGCTCTCTTCAACACCCTCAAGCAATCGATCAGTCGTCGTTTTTATCTCTTGTTCTTATCACGATCAGGCATACGTCACGTGCATTCAACCTCAATTGTGTTGCCAAACGTATTCGTTTAAGGGAAAAGATATTTCGTTAAGCGTGAAGAATACTGAGAATAAACTCAAGATTTACACAGGGAAAGAAACTAAAAAAGGAAAGTAAATCTGTAATATACGTCACACTGGACATTATTGCTTCTCCGCTGTCCCAAGCAGTCCGAGGCAGAGGGCAATTAAGGAATCTTGCGTTTTTTCGGAGAGGAGGCATCTTAGGGTGTGGCTGAGGGAACTCGGTGGCGTAAGGTCGACGAGGCAGGAGATGTTTAGCGGGGGTGCACTATCTTCGGGACGGAGTGAGAAATGAGGCCGATGATAGAGGAGACGGAAAGAGATCATGAGCGGTTAATATGTAGAAAGAACGGACATCACGACAAGGCTTAAATGCATTCCCCGTAACAACTGGATAAAAGTCTTCCTCACTGCAAAATTTAGCCTCAGTCGATTCACTTTTCTATGCTTTGTATTGTATTTATCTGCTACAGTTGGGAGAATTACGGATTATACCACCGATACCGAACTTACTGCAAAGGAAGCATCAAACGAACCCTCCACATAGGGCGCTGTAATAGAACTCAGCACCAAGCCCTGTAACAGAATCTATGCCAAACAGCATACGTGCTGTATTTCGAACTAAAGAAGGTCAAGCCCGTTATTGAATAAAAGTTTATAATTCAATGGCGAGTATGTGCATTCTGCAAACAGTGAGAGAAAAATAAGTGAAATATTTTATTAAGAAGATGTAATTCTATTCAAATCCTGAGGGTGCCAGAACCGCAAGTATTGGCGAAAGTTCACAGATGTAACTTACCCTGTCCTGGAAGTGATTCTACCACCACTAACATGACGCTGTGAGGATTTCTTTGCCTTTGGTTGTTCGTTGAAGCAGAATATGTGAGGCCAGTTTCGGCGCATCGCCAATATTCCATTGCTTTCAGGCGAAGTCCTACTCCATCTTCGAGCACCAGACCTTCGTCGTCGTCGTCCTCCCTTCAATATGAAAAAAAAATATTGTAGAACTAATCATTTTAACATATACTGTATGAAGATTCAGATGAATATAAAGTTTGTAAATCAATTTGTTCAAGTTGTTATGTTGAAGGACTTTAGTTCAATTGGAATAAATGCATCTCAGTGAAAGCATAAAATTGCACATAAGAGCATAAGACCATTTACAAAGACATTTCAACTGAAATCCTTACGCTGGAAATGAAGAAAAAATATGACAATTGCGTACTAAACCAAAACAATGGTTCTTGATCTCAAAGACTACAGTCTTGTGACCCTTATATACACTGAGTGGCCACTTTATTATGACCACCCCTCAGTACTTCGTTGGGCTACCTTTTGCCTTTAATACTGCGTCGATTCTTTGTGACATGGACTCCACGAGATGTCGATAGGTGGTTTGTGGAATCTCAGACCATGCTTGATGAATAGCACTTTCCAGGAGTGTGAGATTGCAGGGTTGTAGATCCAGCTGTCTGATGGTTCGTTCAACTTCATCCCACAAATTCTCAATGGGGTTGAGATCTGGAGATTGTGAGGGCCACCTAAGCAAAGTAAACTCACCGGCATGTTTCTGAAACCAATCCTGTACAATACGAGCACTACGGCAGGACGCATTATCTTGTTGAAAGTAGCCATCGCCATTGGGATAAACCATCCACATAACAAGATGCACTTGGTCTGCAACGATGTTTAGACATGATGTACCAGTCAGACGTTGATCAACACGAATTAAAGGGCCCAAAGCATGCCAGGAAAGCATTCCCCAAACCATAACGTTGCCTCCACCAGCTTGAAGGGTTGTAGCAATGCATTTGGGGTCCACGCTTTCGTGCTGTTTCCGCCAAAATTCTCACTCGGCCATCGGCATGGTGCAACTGAAAACGTGATTCATCGGACCACATAATTTGTTTCCAATTATCGACTGTCCAATCCTTGTGCTCCTGTGCAAACTGGAGACGTTTTCTCTTGTTAACTGCAGAAAGCAAAGGTGTTCGAACAGGCCTTCGGCTGCCATATCACATCCGATGCAGTGTACGGCAAACAGTGCGTGCAGAGATCATTTGAGGGGATCCTTGATTGAGATGGTCTGTAATTTGCTGCACTGTTGCCCTTCTGTTGTCTGTAACCAGTCTGGACACTCTCCGTTCCGCCCGAGCAGTCACTAGTCGATAACGACCACACGTTGCACGTAGAGACCCAGTGTTTTGGCTGACAGTCCAGTCTTTAAACACTTTAACAACAGCTGCTCTGGAACATTTCACGAATGCGGCGGTTTCGGTGATACTCGCTCCATGGCTCCGAGCTCCTACAATCATCCCACGTTGAAAGTCCGTCAAATCGCATTTTTTACCCATCTCGTCACCCAAAAATCACTCTACTACTGTCGCAAGCACTTAGCTTTCCATTTTTATACTAGCCCCGCCCTCTGGAGGCAACAGCGTGCAGCTATACCTCATTTGCTTAAAACTGTCAGGTGGTCATAATAAAGTGGCCACTCAGGGTATATATTAAGGTAATACAACGTAGTTTGTCCCAATTTTTTATTTTTTCAAGCCGACCACGATTTTATTTTGTTGGGCCACCTTTTGCATTTAATACTGCGTGGATTCTTCGTGACATGGACTCCACGAGATGTTGACAGGTGATTTGTGGAATATCAGACAAGGTTTTTAATGAGCTTTTTACAGAAAAATTGCCACATTGTGCAGCACCGGCGAAATCAGTGGCACAGAAGTCAGTGCGGAAATTTCGTGAAACCGGTACGGTGTGCAACAGGAAAAGAAACAAATCCAAGACAATTCGTATTGAAGACAATATCAAGGATGTGTGCACAGTGATGTTACAAAGGCCTCGGAAGTCGATTCGCCGATTATAGTCTGCAACGGAAATATCTGCCACATCATGGCAACGCATACTTAAGGTGGATTTGCATTTTCGGCCGTACAAAGTTAGGGTGCTCCAAGAACTTAAAACTCCTTATTATGCAAAACGGATGCAGTATTGTAAGTGGTTTCAGGAGATCATTGTCAGCGGTGAAATGGACCAACACTTTATTGCATGACAGACAAAGCGTGGTTTCATCTGTCCGGGTATGACAATGCGCAAATCAGCAGGATTTGGACCGACACGAATCCCAGACGGACAATGGAGACTCCTCTGTATGATCAAAAGATAGGCGTTGGGTATGCTGTGTGTGCAAAGAGGATAGTCAGCCCATTCTTTTTCACTGACACCATCAACTCGGAGCGCTATGTTCAGCAACTGTTCAACCCATTTGTTGCCGCACTTACAGAAGTACAGCGAATATATGCTTTCTTTCAGAAGGATGGTGCAACGGCGCATACTGTGCGGAACAGTCTACGTGCTGTGCATGAAGTGTTTGGGGAGGACATAACTGTATCGAAGGGACTATGGCCACCCAAACCACCCGATCTCTATACCTGTGACTTTTATCTGTGGAGAGCATTGAAAGGGAAAGTGTACGCAACTAATCCGCACACCCTTGATGATTTAAAAGTGAACATTACGGATGCCATAGCCCAGATTACTGCCGATGAGTTGTGGCGCGTTACGAACAACATGTTCAGTCGTGTGCAGTTGTGTCTTGATGTCAGAGGACAGCACTTTCAGCAATTGTTGTAAACGCAGGTAAATTATTCCTGTTTTCTGTCATTTCAACTATTCTTTACCATATATAGTAACATTGCCTGACTGTTGTTGTTCATTATACTCGGGCCTCTTTTATATGGCACACCCTGTACTTAACCATGCTTGTAGAAGAAAATCTAGTCGTCTGTTTACCACTTTGATGGCTTCGAAAAAAAACCTAAAAAAACATACGTAGCAAATGTGTTGTTTTGAGCAAATATTGTTTCTCATACCCCCTCCGTAACTTTAAAGCTTAAGCTCAGTCCTTTTGGCCGACTTCCTGTATCTCGCCTGCTTTCGCTAATTGCAAATGGATAATCTGTATAATCAAACATACGATCAATATATAACAGAATGCAATCCATAAAAACTCTAAATTTTCTTTTTGTAATCCACAAAAATATTATGTAAATCTGAAATAGCAACTCGAAATTCGTGTATAAATACCTACACACTCACATAAGGATATTTAAAACAATTTTAATTTTGTCTATCTCACTCCTACCAAAACTTTCAGGAGCTAAAATCCTATTTTCTTCGTGTACTTTTCACTGCGACAGAGATGTCGTATTTATGGTATTTTCCACTCCAAATAATTCAAGATTACCAGCTTTGGGAGCATATACAGATTCGATTTTCCTCTCTATTTCTGCTACAGCAAGTTCCATTTGAGAAATTCTTCCGTGCTGGGTTTCTTTCTATACGTTGTGCTAATATTTTTAACATAACGTATAGAAAGAAATACTGTATTTACTAATTCTACATTTTACTAATATTTTATACTATGTTTTACTAATGTTTTATACTATGTTTTACTAATGTTTTTATACTATGTTACTAATGTTTTTATACTACGTTTTACTAATGTTTTTATACTGTATTTTACTAATAGTTTTACTTTCTCGAATTGAGAAGTTGCGTTACTATAGGAAAAATAAGTGTATATTTTCTTATGTAGTCATATCACAATTTTGAAAAAATCCTACTAAAAAATTAATTCTCACATGATGGGATGTTATTAACATGAACATTCTACTTCTAATGATGCATTTTTTTGCCAAAGGATATAAATTTATATTTTTATATGCAGACATATACACTGAGTAGCCAGTTTTGTAAAACCACCTACCATTAATCTGTTGGACAACCTTTGCTTTTCATAACAGGAACGGTTCGCCTCGTAATGGTTTTGACAGGTTCGTTTATGTTTTAGTGTGCTATTGTCCCGTTCGTGTAAAATTTTCTCTTTCAGTTCACGCAAATTGGACAGCAGTGAATCCAGAACTCTGATATGCTCCAAGGAATTGAGGTTGCGGTACTGAAACAGGTAAAAGTAAGTCTCTGTATGTTTCTGAAGCTATTGTGACACAAAATGGGCATTGCGTAAAGCTGCATCGTTATTTTGGAAGTATCCATCACCACGGGATAGAAGGAGACAATATGTGCATTGCGTAGCACTATACCGTCCTTCTTGAGGTAACTGTACACTAGAGATGAGTTCGGACTCGGTTTTCGAAGCCCGAATCTGTCCGAGCCCGACTCAGCCCATGAGGCATGTGTACTGTGGGGCCGGAACACGGTCCAGCCCAACTTTTCCAAGTTCTGATGCTTTTCTTCCTTTTATCCGATTTTCACGTGAAATAGGAAGGATCGTGGAATATGATGCTCAGCCTTTACGTGCCTCATTAGGAAAGATATAATCTTGAAATAAAATTTATATTTTACAGTTTCACAGAAAATTTTGCAGTAGCTGATATTTTTTCTTATCTAAGAAAAAGAAACTATCCACCTTCTTTGTGCATCGAGAGGACATGGTCTTCACGCATGTTTTGGCATGACGCAAAAGTCTGCTAGATCCTGAAAAACTTTTATATTTCAAAATGCATTCGCATTTCTCGCACTGAACATAATCCAATTTTGCGTTGGACGTTGTGACGTGCCTGCCCCGCAGGACGCACACGACATAAAGACAGATAACAGCAAGAACGAACGTCTGCGTAGCCCAGTTGGTAGAGCGACTTGTTCCGGATATGAGTGGACTCGGGTTCGATTCCCGGCGTGGACCAAAAATGACGGAGAAATTTACTTCGTTATAATGGCGCCCGAACTTTCCGGATGACCCGGCCGTTCAAGATCTCTCAATGGTGTGACATTCTTTCTACACCGCGAGACAAGAAAAATAAGAGAATCCCTTCTCCAGCGCTTCGAAAAATAAATGTGTGTGACGTTGCATTCCACACCCTAAATTGACTGGGAGTTCTCAAATGCACGTTCTACAGCGGATGGCTGCCTGCAACGATTCATGGTCACGGCTGAACCGTGGACCATGCTCCTGGCCCTCTTTAGGGGGGGGAGATGTGACGTACCTGCCCCGCAGAACGCACACGACATAAAGGCAGATAGCAGCAAGAACGAACGTCTGCATAGTTCAGTTGGTAGAGCGACTTGTTCCGGAATAAGTGGACTCGGGTTCGATTCCCGGCGTGGACCAAAAATGACAGAGAAATTTACTTCGTTATAACGTGCAATCAATAATTTGGAAAAAATGTTTCCACGCGGTAGATTTTCCCACTTCATTTTTAACTGTTTTACAATCACCAAACTTTTTCGTATAACTTCAGATTACGGATTATTCATATTGTAATGCGCAAATGGATAAAAAGAGTAACTCAACTTAAGGGATGAATTTTGAGTGGAGGCGACAGTAACAGCTATTAGAAAAGCTTTGTTTAATTTGTTGTTTTGCTCGACGCCTTCTATATGGTGTTTGGCTTAAAGATGCCTTCTGAAGTACTGGGGGCCGCCCCGATGGCGCATTGGTCTAAGGCGCTGGCCTCTGATCATTCGTCCGTGAGGGGTCCGGGTTCGAATCCCGGTGAGGCATGGATGTTGTGTTTGTCTTACGGCACTGGCTCTCTCCCTTCCCTGGAACCAGTGACCCTAAATTAGGGACGGGCGACTGCTTATAGCCCATTGAGTTGCTCACGGTGGTCGTTAAACCTCCAATCAAAAAAAAAAAAAAAAAAAAAAAAAAAAAAAAAAAAAAGAAGTACTGGGGGCGGTCTTCCGTCCTCAGAGATGAGATCCTAAAGCCGGTTTCACACAGGCGGAACAAATCCGTCGAAGCAATAAATCTCCAAATTGTTCTACTACTGGTTTTCAGCGGACTATTTCCTATGGGGAATTTACTTTGATTTCGCACTTCAGCTCCCATCATACCCCAGAGATATGCTATTCGTAGCTTCACAACATAGTCAAACTGCATATCTTTATCCACACTCTATGTTCCAATTTATAGCAGATTTTTTCCTCTCCTGTGCATTATGTTTCAGTGACAAATTTATAACACTAGTTAGTGGCTTTTCCTCCCCCCCCCACATCTGCTTTATTGCGAATATTTCTTCGAGAATTAAGGTCGTCTTCTCTGATGTGTCCAAGGGCAATTTTAGCTCGACACTGAAATGACCGTCCTCCTGCGTATGTGCGAAGGTGGAGTTCCCTAACCTCTATTTCCCCTGCCTTAACCCCCTACTTTCTAAGGCTAATTACTCTCTTAAAAAGCACTTAAACTATCACACAATGACACATCAATTCCCTTACCATGCAATCAGGATTCACGGCAGAGCTGAGTACGGGCTCAATATTAAGAGCCCGAGCCCGTCCGAGACCGAAGTATCTCAGCCCGAGCCATCCCGAGGCCGAAGTATCTCAGCCCGAGCACGCCCGAGCCCGAGGTATCTCAGCCCGAGCCCGCCCGAGCCCGAGGTATCTCAGCCCGAGCCCGCCCGAGCCCGAGGTATCTCAGCCCGAGCCCGCCCGAGCCCGCCCGAGCCCGAAGTATCTCAGCCCGAGCCCGAAGTATCTCAGCCCGAGCCCGAAGTATCTCAGCCCGAGCCCGAAGTATCTCAGCCCGAGCCCGAAGTATCTCAGCCCGAGCCCGAAGTATCTCAGCACGAGCCCACCCGAGCCCGAAGTATCTCAGCACGAGCCCGTCCGAGCCCGAAGTATCTCAGCCCGAGCCCGTCCGAGACCGAAGTATCTCAGCCCGAGCCCGTCCGAGACCGAAGTATCTCAGCCCGAGCCCGTCCGAGCCCGAAGTATCTCAGCCCGAGCCCGCCCGAGCCCGAAGTATCTCAGCCCGAGCCCGCCCGAGCCCGAAGTATCTCAGCCCGAGCCCGCCCGAGCCCGCCCGAGCCCGAAGTTCATATTGCAAGATAGAGCCCGGGAGCGAACGAGCCCGAAAACTATGATTAACGTGTTTAGGCATTAAAAAAAAAGTCCTCTCTTCCAGACTCACTCTTTCCTACCCGCGCAATTAACCGGCCTTTCTCAACTGCGGAGTGGGAAAGGGATGTCTATCTATTTCTATAGTTTCTTTGACCATTCATTTCTTCATGAAATGTTTCTGGGGGAAGGGGGAGGGGGTATAAGGAAATCAGGAAAAATTGGGAGGCACAACAATCTACGTCGTAAGTTGCTCAATAGAATTAGGAGGGAGCTGCCCCTTTGAGGTAGGGAACAAAATTTCGTCAGCTTGCTATCTATTATTGTCTATAGTTTTTAAAGAAACTTTTCTTTTGGAGAAATCCTGTAATGCATGGCCTATGATATTTTATTACTCAAGCCCGGAATGGATACCCCTGTTAAATTCCTACTCTCATCTAGACCCAGTTGCCGAAGAATTATATTTAAACAACTCAAAAGTGTAAAAAAGTCTCGTGTGATAAATCATGTAAAATCACATTAAAAGAAAAAGGAAGAACATTCTCTCCCTCTGAGCCCGAGCCCGCCCGAGCCCGAACTCCAGTAAGTCTGCTTCGGGAACGGGCTCGGCCCGTCTCAGCACTGATTCACGGATACACTGCAGGAAAAAAATTATTATTTTCCTAAAACTCAGAAGAAAAAAACTAAAAAGAAAGACTTTCAGTATTTGAACATAAAGAAGAAGCCCACCCGAAATGGAATTAATATGCTATTCGTAGGTCGTCAAAGCCCGAAATGAAACTAATATGCTCATGAAACAGAGGTCATCGTTCTTTCCACGTGTATAAGTGAGTCACGGAAAAATTCTCATTGGCCGCCACCGGGAATCGAACCAAAATAAAAAAAAAGGAATCCCTGGAAATTTACAAGACACAAGGTGGCAACATCAACGATCATGCTGGATGGAAAATCCATCGGGCTTGGTCGCCAGACTTGCGGAAGTAGTAAGGCACAAGAACTCCTGACGATGATCTAGTGAATAGATCGAAAATTTGAGAGTACCTTAAAAATTTATCCTCTATAATTCCCGTTCAATATTTATAACACTGAAGTAATCAGAGGAAGCCATGAAGTCATTAATTATTAGAAAATACATATATAAAATTGAATGGAATTCTTCACACATGTGAATAAAAATACAAAATGGTGTGGACTTCTTCACACATGTGAATTACAATAAGCTAAATTAATAAACTTTCAGCATTAATTATCATTTTGTAACTAGAAATCAAATTAATTGAATGAAGCTGACTCGCACAGTGTGTTGGAATGACAAATGTTAATTATTATTTTTGTAAGTATTAAATTGTGTGGCCCTAATATTTTGAAGTTGGCATTAAATTACTTGGAGCTTTGAAATTGAAACTGATTTTAAATTGATAAAGAACTTGTCAAAATAAATGGCTTTGTATTGTATTGTATGAAAATCGGATCATGTTGCAGACTACAGAAAAGCTAGTATTTTTAGCCTTGCAAGTCTACTTTTACTTAAGTAAAACTCATACTGCCAGCCGCTACGATATAAATTAAGTTTTCACAGTTTTTCTTCGGTAAGCAATATCAATGGCAAATTTTCAAGCTACTCACTACTCTTAGGTTACGCATTGTCTCTCTTACTATAATCTCTTCTTTACTTTTGTATTCTGATATATCCTATCTGAGCGGCTGTTCATTCCTAATTTCAAAGGCGGTTGGACCCACGGCGTCACGTCTTTCCTGCCTACAAAGGCTCGTTGCAGCTAGGGATCTAAACCTGTTAGTGAATCAGTAACCAGGAGGAGTTATTTCAAATATTGAGATGTGTGTCTCATTTATTTTGAACCTTCGGTTCTCGATTCGTTCTTTCGGTGATACCACATATTCTCCAGCATCTATTTTTCGTTTTATTCTTTCTGGTTCACTGTAAGCCATTATTACGCTCTCAAAAGCTGAAATGAAACTTAGGTCACATCTCAGACAAGATATAACCTTTGCACCTAATCGAAACCGAAACTACTGAAAAGTGTTGCACTTCTTTGCTCTTTGGTTGATTCGTCATGCAGGGAGGAAGCAAACAACGGTGAGGTCTAAAGGTGAAAGTTGTACTTGAGATTTTCAGTCGGCACTGGATATCCCTCCTAATTTCCCCTCCCTACCAGCCCTGGACAATCGCCCTTTAGTCAGCCGTGAGCTATTTGCAGCCAGGTCACCATGTTTTCGCCAAATTACAGAAAGCACGTCTTTTGTAATAAAAGATCGTGCTTATGTTACCGGTTTCTCCGTCCGTCCGTCTGTACCCACGCTATCTCTGCAACTATTAGTCCGATTTGAAAAAATTGAAAAATTCTTTTTGCATTGGGAAGCTTGAAATATGCGAATGATGATCCTTTATTTCGTTTTTTTTTTACGATGTACAATTTCTCCGCTAGAGGGCGTAAATACAGATGATGTCGAATTCAACAATACGTTTTGTGCCACATATTTGCTTCTAAACATCCGATTGAAAAAATTCTCTTATCTTTCGATTCCATTTATGTCGAAGAGTATTTTAGATATAGTTACTTTTTCAAATTACGCATAGATTTTTCGCTAGGGGTCGTAAAAGAAAATCACATTTTCCCGGATAACTCTTCTTCTAAAACTTCGATTTAAAAACTTTTTGCTTCCGCGGATGCACCTCGTGATGGAAAATCTTTTGCATATAATTTCAAATTTTTGGTAAAGAAAACGTTAACCACCAGGGGGCGTAAGTGTTAATTTTCGCTTCTGATGTATTTGCCATAAAATCTGAGCTTCTAAAATACCGATTGAAATTCGTGGACTGATGCCACTCACATCGATAAATCTTTTCGGAATATTTTCTTCTTAAAATATTCCACAGTTACTCCGCCAGGGTCCGTAGATGCATATCTTATTTTTGTCAATATCTCTACTTCTAGGAGTCCGATTTGAAAAATTCCTTCTTTGTTGGATAGTGTTTCCACAGTGTGACATGTTTTTCATATAATTTCAAAATTTTCAAGTAATTCATAGACTTTCCGCTAGGGGCGTAACGGTAAATTGCGTCTACGCCTATACCTCTACTTCTAAATTTCCGATTTGAAAAATTATTTCTGCACCGGATACAGCTCCTGATAGGAAATCATTTGTACATAATTTCTAATTTTTGTAAAAAAATGGTTTGGCCACCAGGGGGCGTAAATCTTAATTTCCGCTTCTGTTGTATTTGCAGCAAAATATGAGCTTAAATATAAGCTATTCTCGATTGAAAAAACCTCGGTTGTTGACCGATACTAGTTATCTCGACAAACCTTTTAGAAACATTTTCTTCTTAAATAGTGCATGGTTTCTACGCCAGGGGGCGTAGGCGCATATCTTATTTTTGTCAATATCTCTACTTCTAGGAGTCCGATTTCAAAAATTCCTTCTTTGTTAGGATAGTGTTTCCAGTGTGACATGTGTTTCATATAATTTCAAAATTTTCAAGAAGTTCGTAGACTTTCCGCTAGGGGGCGCAAAGGTAAATTGCTTTCCTCCTACATCTCTGCTTCTAAATCTCCTATTTGAAAAATTCTTTCTGCACCGAGATACAGCTCCTGATGGGAAATCCTTTGCACATGATTTATAGTTTTTGTAAAAGATGGTTTGGCCACCAGGTGGCGCCAGTCTTATTTTCCGCTTCTGATGTATTTGCAGCAAAATATGAGCTTCCAAAATCTCGACTGAAAAAAGTCGTTTGTTGACCGATACTACTCATGTCGACAAACGTTTTAAGAACATTTTCTTCTTGAAATAATGCATGGTTTCTACGTCAGGGGGCGTAGATGTATATCTTATTTTTGTCAATATCTCTACTTCTAGGAGACCGATTTGGAAAATTCCTTCTTTGTTGGATGGTGTTTCCAATGCGAAATTTTCCCCCTATAAATTCAAAATTTTCAAGTAAATCATAGACTTTCCGCTAGGGGGCACAATGGTAAATTGCGTTTTCTTCGTTATTTCTGCTCCTAAAACTCTGATTTGAAAAATTCTTCCTGTATCGCATACAAGACCTGATGGCAAATATTTTTCACATAATTTCTAATGTTTGATAAAGAATCGTTTGGCCACCAGGGGGCATAAGTGTTAATTTCTGCTTCTGATGTATTTGTAGCAAAATCTGGCTCCTGAAAACTCGCCTAAATTTTTTTTTTCTTGGACCGATACCGCTCATACGGAAAAACATTTTGGAATACTTTCTTCCTAAAATAATGCATAATTTCCCCACCAGGGGACGTAAAGTCACATCTTATTTTTGTCGATATCTCTCTTTCTAAGAGTCCGATTTGAAAAATTCTTTCAATGTTGGAGAGCGTTTCCGGTGTGAAATGTTTATCATATAGATTAATGTTTTTCTTAACGCACAAGTATGCAACCATAGGCCGTAAGCTCACGATTCCGTTTACAGCAATATCTGTGGAATTAAAAACTCGATTAAAAAACTTCTTTATCCGTCAGATACTATTGTTTTCCATACCAGTTCCATTGACTTTGAATAGCTTTGAAAAATTTAATTTGCGTCAGAACGGATTCAAAGGACGTGCTTATTATACCCGAAAATTCGGTGTCATCTTTCTTGTCATATTGTATCTAGCAGTAAATTTCAGTCGCCCGAAAACTTTATACTATCAGTTTCCATCGTATCTAGGAAATAATAAATAGTTGTTACTTAAAACACTCGCAGACGTTTTTGAGTTACGAAACGCACGCGAAACACGCAATGACCAATAATTAGGAATTTTAGGCAAAAACAAAAGAGAGTATTGCGTTAATTAATTCGGTGAACAGTGTTAAATAAAATTATTTAAAAAAAGTGAAAGGGAAAATTAACTTGAGCCCGTTTTAGTCAAATATTCGATATAAGAGCCCATCCCGGCTTTTTGTTACAGCCCGGCCCCGTGCTCATCTCTAGAGCGATAGTGTGGATATTGTGGAATGGTACATTTTCTTTACGGCAGCATCCGTCACCACGGGAATATAGAGTAACAATCTGGATATTGTAGAGTGCTGCATTTTTCTTCTGGAAGCATCCATCACCACGGGATAGAGGAAGACAATATGAGCATGTGTAGTGGTGCATTGCCCTTCTTGAAGTATAGATTGGCTGTGTGGGGTATTGTGGAGTGGTGCATTTTTTTAGGGAAACATCCATCACCACGGGAATATACACTGCTGGCCCCCCAAAATGCAACACCCAGAAGGACACGAGATAGCAAAGCCAGATTTATTGTACACATAACAACAGATACAAAGATGAAACGATTGAGTTTACAGGCCCGTGCGACTTGCGGAACACGCAGACATCAATAGTTCGTGTGACCCCCATGGCTGGCAGTAACGGCCGCTACATGCCGCGGCATCGAATGAAAGAGGCTTTGGATGTGTGCTTGGGGTATGTCGGTCCAGGCTGCTTCCACACGTTGCCACCCACAGTTCATCAGGCGTAGCAGAGAGTGGCGTTTGCCGGGCCACTCGGTTGCCGATCAGCGACCAGACGTGTTTGATGGGCTACATATCGGGAGAGCAAGCGGGCCACAGCAGCAGTGACAACTAGTAGGCCGTGAAGAATTGTTGCACGATGCGTGCGTGCCACGTGCGGGCGCGCATTGTCCTGTTGAAACGTGGCCGCTGGCAGGTCCTGCAGGTAAAGGAGAACTACAGGCTCCAAAACGTCGGAGATGTAGCGGTGGCTGTTGAGTGTACCGGCGATCCATACCAGAGGGGTGCGGGTATCATATCCGATTGAGCCCCAAACCATAATGCCAGGTGACGGACCGGTTTGGCTATGCATAATGCAGGCGTCATACAATCTCTCGCCGTGGTGCCGCCACACGCGGATCCGACATTCGTGGTGTTGCAGACAGAAGTGGGATTCGTCGGAAAAGACAATGCCGTGCCATTACGTATTCCAGGTGCGGCGTTCAACGGCCCACTGCCGCCGCACTCGCCGGTGGTGTAACGTCAATGGTAATCGGAACAATGGTCGGCGTGCGACAAGTCCCCACTCCCGCAGACGACGTCGAACGGTGCGTGCTGACACAGGTTGTTGCGCAACACACCCTTATTCCCGCGCTAACGGTCGTGATGTGGCGGTGCGAGCCGTCAATGCCCGCCGCACAACATGCCGGTCCTCTCGTTCGGTGGGGTGCCGCGGCTGCGGCAACCGCTCGCCCCGGTCCGTCCGTCCCTCCTGCACCCACCGAATCCATACTCGACTCACTGTGGCTGGATGTGGTCCCACACGGGCGCCGATGTCTCGGTACGATAAACCGCTGTCGCGATCAGCCACTATTCGTCCTATGTCGAACTCCGAAACGTGCTGGAATAACTGATGTATTCTGCGACGAGGTGTCAGGAAGCTTCCCACGCACAGGTCCGGCAGCGCAACACACTTCCACAACATCCCGCCTTCTGTGCACCCTTCTTATAGTGCTTCTCGGTGGCGTGCCGGGCGCACATAATTTGCATATGCCCTGAAATGCTAATCGTTTGCATGTGGTCTCGCGGGCGACGCATGCTGCGAATTTCAGGCCAATCGGATGCTTCCTTCTTGGTGTTGCATTTTGGGTGGCCAGCAGTGTAGAATGACAATGTGGTCATTGTGGGATAGCATATTGTCCATTCGGAAGTATCTATCACCATGGGAATATGGAGTGACACTCTGGGCATTGTGTAGTGGTGCATTGTCTTTCTGGAAATATCTATCATAACGGGACAGATGGAAACAATATGGGCATTGTGTAGTGGTGCATTGTGTTTCTGGAAATATCTATCATAACGGGTCAGAGGGAAACAATATCGGCATTGTGTAGTGGTGCATTGTCCTTTTTGAAGTATCCATCACTACAGCAACGGAGAGTGACATTGTGCGTATTACGGAGTGGTGCATTTTCTTTAGGGAAAGTATCCATCACCACGGGAATATAAAGTGACAATGTGAACATTGTGGAGTGGGTCATTGTCCATTTGGAAAGATCCATCACCACGTGAAAAAAAGACAGTAGGGGCATTAAGACATGGTGCATTGTCCTTCTGGAAGTACCTATCACCATAGGAATTTGAAGAGGGAATGTGGGCATTGCGGAGTGATGCATTGTCCATTTGGAAGTATAAAAAAATCATGGGGATAGAGAAAATGACCATTTATCAACAAGAATGTTTAAATATCTTTGCAGACGTTAAGGATCCTTAAATAGTTTTGTAGACATAATCTGAAGACGTGGTGTCGTTTGCAGATTATGCTCGAACTGTTTCCAGATTTAAAAAAAAATGAGTTCTGAAGGGATTTTTATTCACTGCATTACTGTTTCAACCTTTTCATTACGAAAGTTAAGAAACCTGTGTATGGTTATGCCGGAGCGTGTATTCGTGGCCTGACTTACATGTAAATTTTTGCTGATTTTTTAACGTAGTGATGAGACTATATACAAGCTTACTGAATTGATTTCCTGCTGGGCAGACTGCCGATAATATGATTCGCAACTGATTTTTCCCTTAGCTGTGAGTGGTATCTTTAACAGTTCATAATGTCATATTTCCCTTGTTTTTGTTTTCCTCCTGTTTTGCAGTTGCTCGCTAATATATATTTTCCTGAATAAAATAATGTTCTGTCTTGGAGAACTAGTAAAGTAACGTCACGACCTTTATTGATACTAGTGGATACCATGGACGTTGGTAAACCTTTTGGATTAGAAACCTAACAGTACAAGCCGGAAGTAAAAGCTAGGCCTGACGAGAAAGGGGTGGGGGCGGTGCTTTAGCACCGAGGCCCGGTCAGAACCCGTTTCTAAAGTAATTTTTTTCTAATTATTATTTTATGGTGTCCGAATAATTTTCAAGCTGCACCATCACCAGGGTTGGGAAGTTACGCGTAAAAATTTTTTTTTCTTCGTGACGCGTGAAATACGCGTGCAAACGCGTAGTTTATGTCATAAATGTAAAAAATGTAATAAGTTCAAAACTTGCTTTAAATACAATAAAAAAGAAAAAAAAACGAAGTGTTACAATGTTACTCGAGTTCCCACGCAAACTGCAACACGTGCGTGAGTTACCTGCGGCAAATTAAAGGAACTCTCCATATTACGTTTTTCATTTCTTCTTTCATTTCCAACGACATGCCGACACCACACATTGGGTTCACTGTGTTGCTTTGCTACTCACCGACACAGACCATTGTGTATGATCTACAACGTTATTGCTAGTCATCAAAGGCTGCAGACAATTTCATCATGTGGATTTTGTCATTTTGTGTTTTCCACCAGAAGATTCACAGGATCCATCACATATGTTCCAGGCTTTACATATTGGTTAAGAATTTATTACTGTATATCCTTGCCTTTTTATTTTATGCTCCACTCATTATTTCCGCATTGTGACAATTTTTATAAATGAATATAGTGTCTTTGTGTGTAATTCCGACTTCGTTTATTTTTCTTTATCCCGATGACCGATGAAGTCGTCCTGTTGTTCACAGCGGCAACTTAAAAGAGAAAATACATGATTTAATGTAATTATAAATACACCACACTGTCAATACTCAAGAGACGCAAATAGCGTATTAAATCCGTTTATTTTTGCGGCGTAGAAAGTACAAAGATTCGCAAAGCTTTCGCACTCCACCGGGAGGCTTTCTCAAGGCAATGGTAGACATAAAAATGCAGGGAATTGGAACACGTAAGGAACAAACACGATTTTTGAAATACCGCGGATGACATCACGAGCGTATTACACGAATTTTCATCACGCAATTATATGGTGTGTCGCGATGTGTTTCCATCTTTTAATAACGCAAGCCAAGCTCTTGGTAGTTCAGTACAAACTATATCACTGCATGCTAGTTTGCAGGGTAGGATTGTCCGGAGCAGTTGTTAAAGCATTGCGGGAATCATCAAGATCAGTTGCCGATGAATCAGTGGTAACCATGGCCACCTCCTTAGAGGGAGCTTCACCAGGAGAAGTAGAAAGCACCACCTGAGCAGAAGCGTCCTGCTCAGAAATCGAGCAAGGAGGTGAAAACTGTTCAGGTGAAGTTGAAGAACCAAGGAGAGGAGGAAAGTGAGCTTCAGTAAAATCAGGAGCATGCATGTCAGGCTCTGCACGAGAACCAGACGGGGGCGTATCAACAGGCACTGATGTAGACAACAATCCAGAAGAGGGTCCAGAAGAAGAGGAAGGTCCAGGACACTCTTTATAAAAAGGCCCTAGGCCTTTACACCTGCTGCAGTGGAACTCAGTTAAGAGACCGATGTGTCTCCGTTGACCGTGACAATTGAACAGTAAGTTGTATAGGTAAAGTTGCAATATCGTCCTGAGAAAAAAAATGACAGGCACCATGTGACGAGCACCATAAATATGGCGATCCTCAAAGTCGTTGGGCGCTGCCGAGTAGGTTACGACGACCCCGGCAACGCGACCAAGAGATGAGATATTTATTTTATTTATTTTATTGAGGGTTTTTTTTTTTTTTTTTTTTTTTTTTTTGATTGGAGGTTTAACGACCACCGTGAGCAACTCAATGGGCTATAAGCAGTCGCCCGTCCCTAATTTAGGGTCACTGGGTATTGAGGGTTTAACGACCACCGTGAGCAACTCAATGGGCTATAAGCAGTCGCCCGTCCCTAATTTAGGGTCACTGGTTCCAGGGAAGGGAGAGAGCCAGTGCCGTAAGACAAACACAATATCCATGCCTCACCGGGATTCGAACCCGGACCCCTTTCGGACGAATGATCAGAGGCCATCGCTTAGACCACTGCGCCACCGGGGCGGCAGAGATGAGATAACTGAAAGGAGCATGACATTTGTGACCTCAGGTGGCACCGGGTAAAACGACACGTTAACCGGGCGCTGTATCACAGGTTTGGGCATCAAGAGGTTATTATTAATAGTAATACCTTTCTGCAAAAGAGAGGTCACATGGTCAGGTTGAGAAAGATAAACAACAATACTCCGAGCCCGACGATAGAGATGAGTAATAGCAGACGGAGATAAAAGCTTTTTAACTGCCGTAGCATAAACTTTCAACTTGGTATCGGGAAGGGCTTTAAAAAACTCCTAAAGCCATATGCGAGGAGAACTTTTGAGCTTGAACAGATGACACCGGAATATGAAGATGAATAGAGTTGACGGTGCGACGAACATGTGGTTTCAAAGCATCGACTTGCTGTAACACAATCGAGGATTGGCGATCAGATGCAGAGGTCGCTACAGCAGAATAAGACGATGGCAATCGAGCTGCTGTGGAAGGTGGAAGAGTGACGTCATCGTGAGTATGCATTGCATCAGTAAAAGTCACAGTAGAAGCTGAATCAGAGGAGCTGTCTGACTGGGCAGCAGCAGGAGAAGAGGTGCCGAATGACGCACCGGAAGAGGGCAGTTGAACAGCGCCATGAGCAGAAGTCAGCGTAGCGGCGCCAGCAGCAGCAGCAGCGTCGCCGGTTACAGCAAGAGTGGAAGTAGGGCTAACGAACATGACATCTCCACCGGAAGCCGTCATTACTAATGGCGGCGCCCAGCAGTTGGCCAGCTCGACCAGAAGGTACATAAAGCTTGGAATGAAGAAAATATCGTACTTGCGAATCGGAAAGTAGAACAAAACGATGCACTAGACCTTTAGATACACGAAAAACACAAAATTAGAACTGGGAGGGCACTATAAACTGAACTTTAAACTCGAAAATATCGGAGCTGATACCGAGCACGGGAGGACCTGCTGTTGATATTATGGTACCAGATACCCCAGGATACCTATCGCCTCCTCATCGAGTCGTTGCCTCGCCGAGTGGCCGCTGTTTTGAGGTCTAAAGGGGGTCCTACAGCTTATTACGTAGGTGGTCATAATGCAATGGCTCGTCGATCTGTGGCTTTGAAAGTATCCTTTAAGCGAAAATATTTGCAGAAACCAGGGAAGCTGTATTTTTAGAAATCGAGGTTTATTTACATATTTTTTTTTTTACTGTTACAATCGATTCTAAATATAAAATTCCATTGTTATGAAATTGATTTTGTTCAGTAAGGACCGAATGATTTACGTCACACATCATCTAGTAAAATCGATGACCTCAAAAGTTATCGATTTCATTCGCGTTCGTCTTCCTCTGAGTGAAGTATTTCGGGCTCAAAGGAGCAAACTGTTTTCACCACAAATTTAGTGTGCATTTCATACAAATGTGAATTGAATATTTTAGCATCACATATTTTTCCATTTCACAATGTAAACCGTGTAAAAGTTACGAATTAACATCACATTATTACTGACGGAAGGCATAATCGAAAATCTATAGCTTTTAAAAGAGCTTTCGATGAGAACAATGCACTACAAGAAGGAAGAAAGATCCAGGAATAACGAAACGAAAACACACATGAAAGGGGAGATCTAAGCTTTATGTATTTTCCATTATGTCAAAGCATAATACAGAGGGTGTTTAGAAAGTAATGCCTCCATATTTATATGCAAGCCCAGTGGCAATGTATGAAATTGAAACAAAACAAAAACAAAGATCAGAATTGCTATTTTAATTCACATTTTATTTTTCTACGTAGTACACCCCACGCTCTGTAAAGATACGCCAACGTTTAACAAGTTTTTTAAACCCATCTATGTAATAATCTTCTGGTTGTTTTTGGAACTATTTCCTTGTAGCGGCTTCAACATCTTCGTCACAGGCGAACCGAATTCCTTTCAAGCGTATCTTGAGAGCAGAAAACAACAAGAAGTCGGACGGCGCCAAATCTGGGCTGTAGGTAGGGTGTTCAAGAACTTCAAACCCCAGTTTCTGTATGGCCTGTGAAGTGGAAGCACTGGCGTGGGGTTTGGCGTTGTCGTGTGGCAGAATCATTGGATTTCTCCCCCACACACTCATTTTCTTCTTTGCTTTATCTTTTTTAAGGTATGCACGTAGCTCTCAGAGTTGATAGTCGTACCTTTGACCATGTACTCCTAATACATAATGCCTCTGAAGTCCCAGAACACAGTGAGCATGCGCTTACCTGCAGAAATTTGAGTTTTGAATTTTTTCGGTCGAGGAGAAGATGGGTGACGGTATTCCAGCGATTGATTTTTCATTTCTGGGTCATAATGATGAACCAAATTCACATCACCAGTCACAATGCTTTGAAGAAAGCCACTTCCATATTTTTCATAGCGAGCAAGCAACCGTTGGTATGTTTCAAGTCTTGATTTCTTCATTTCAGTCGTTAGGTGACGAGGTACCCAACGAGCACACACTCTGTTGTATCCTAAAACGGTAACAATATCATTGTCACTACCTAAAATAATGTTCAGCTTACCTGCTACGGTTCTCTGAGTCATTCTTCGATTTTTCCTGATGAGCTCATCGATTTTTTGCCCTGTTCAAATCGCAAGTTGCGATTACGGGCCTCCCACTCCGCGGTTGATCCTTTACGGCCAACATTCCTCCACGTTCCTTTGATTTTCTAACACAACGACGAGTTGGGTTTATGTTCAAAGTTCCAGAACCATCAACCGTCACTAATCTAGCGTGAATTTCTTTCGGAAGTACATTTTAATGAGTTAAAAACTCCATACCTGATCGTTGTTTGACACCCGTCAACACAGTTTAAAAGAATCATTCATTTTAAACACAATTAAATACGCACAAATAGATGTAAAGTTTTATTACGCAGTAAAATGAAGCTAATGGAACAAAGAACTGTTTGCCATCTGACTGATTGCTAGGCAACAAGTTATGCGCGAGACACTTGAGCGGAGGCATTACTTATTGAACAAGCTTTGTATTGACAGGGAGATTTTCATGAAATTCTTAAGCGCCGGAGTGAGAAGTTTGAAAAAGCGTCTCAATTTTAGTATGCTTAAGAATTTGAGCGAATTTTGTAATCAAAACTTTTCTAAAAATTGACGGCATCCCACACTGCCTTTTTTTTCCTTAAATTTCTCATGCACTGTGCGGTGCTAAATGCTAACGTACATTTACACCACCTAGGGGGAAATCGTTAACTAAAAATGTTAGGAAATACACAGAAAATTTTAATCACGAAAATTGCTATTTGACGCGGAAAGGATATTTCCCGAACCGACTGATTGACGTGTAGTAACTACGCCAGAATTAAATTACACTTTCTTCACCTAAAGAGGGAAATGGACATTCCAGAAAAATGTTGATAATCAGACATGTTTCTCGCTATCCGGTGCGTTGATAAACCCAGCTCTGCTTCTAGGAGCTGCGCCAAATAAAGAAAATATCCTAGCCAAAGAATGCCGTATCAAGGAAATCCTTTCAGAAATGGACCATCATTCTGCTGGATTAAACCAGTGGTGTAACTAGCACAACGTGTGCGCCCCCCCCCCCCCCTCACAAGATTTACTTCAGCATCCCTAAGCATAGTAATTTTTCCAGGATTTCGAACACGAGGAAAGATACATTTTTCGCGGTCGTGTGCACGTGCCGTAGTTGCGGGGAGAGGGGTTAGGAAGTCAGGGAGAGTGTCTGCAAAAGTAATGTTGGTACCTAGAGCCCTGTACTCTTAACTTTTTAAGTGATAGATTTGACAATACGTGTAATTGCTTCGTCCAAAACTAAAATAAATCACTTGAAGAAATCACCTTCTTACACATGGAAGATCTGCGGCTGCTGTGAATAAATGTTGACGCCTGTCGTACACGTAATCCTAGGTAACTGACTGTTTTCCCACATCCTCCACGGGGAACCCCCTGGGACCTTGCGCCTTTCCTCAGCAGCGCAGAGAGAGGGCGGTTAGAGAGCGATCGTATTATTTACAACTCATTGCAGAGCAATCGAATTACAACCTGGAGCCAAAGGGCGAAATTGCTTCAGTGTAGGATATGCAGTATTTAAAAATAAAACTTGGCATTTATTTAGGTAGAGCTGAATATATCTTGAAGCAAAATATGAATCTTTGGGTTAATTATTGTGCGTGTTCGAATTTTTTCATAGAACTATAACTGGCAGCTGCAGTACGCCCCTTCGTTACCTGCGCACGCCCCCCCGCGGCTTCGGGGGTGGTAGTTACGACACTGGATTCTACTACCACCTTTTCAGTTCGGCTGTGCGTAACCTGTTTATATGTTTTTTGCGATTATACGTTAAATTTTGAATTCGAGATATCAAACGTACACGCTTTTTTTATTCTTTTACACTTAACGCGGGATAAGTTACAATACGCCGCCCCGGTGGCGCAGTGGTCTAAGGCGCTGGCCTCTGATCATTCGTCCGTAAGGTGTCCGGGTTCGAATCCCGGTGAGGCATGGATGTTGTGTTTGTCTTACGGCACTGGCTCTCTCCCTTCCCTGGAACCAGTGACCCTAAATTAGGGACGGGCGACTGCTTATAGCCCATTGAGTTGCTCACGGTGGTCGTTAAACCTCCAATAAAAAAAAAAAAAATAAGTTACAATACTGAGAGAATTGAGACAGCGTTGCTGTGTTTCTTCTTGGTGCAGCCAAAGTTGAAACTTAGTCTCATCAGAGAAGCGCATTGCTCGACTCCCAGCACACACATGCATATTTAAAAATTAATAAATCTCTGGGACGTTTATTTTGTTGCTCCATCATTTCTTGGCGTATTAGAATAGAATCTCAGAAGCATCATCAACGTTCATGATTCTGATTTCAAATGGATGCACCCAGAATCCACAGAAAAAGAAACTTATTGATTTATGTGTTGTACATTGAAAAGCACTGGTCACAAATTCTAAGTAGTAAGGATTTCACTTACGACTTAGAATTAATTGGTGACCAGTGCATTTCAATGTCCAACACATATATCAATAAGTTTATTTTTTTCTGTATCAGGATCTTTATACACATAAAGCTGTTGAAAGAGAGAGAAGTTTGATTTTATGATCTTGCAATGTGATAAATACACTATATTGACAAAAGTCACCGGTCACCCTTTCAAAAGCAAATGAACGTATCCGCTGCATTGTTAAGATGCGCACGCGGTATAGCTACAAACAATAAAAACAAGCCTGAGGCTGACCACGAACATATCGCACGGTGAGGTTAAGTGAAAATGTCGCGGCGGGAGAGAACTAACTTTGAGAAAGAAAAGATCGTTGGGTGTTATATTAGTGGATTGTCCATAAGAAAAATCGAGAGGCGTTTAAACTTACCCAAGTCAACTGTTTTTGATGTACCGAATAACACATGGCGTGCCTGAAGAAGCAAAACGTACCTGCAGACCGAAGAAAATCAGTGATAGAGGACGCCGAAGCCTCCGGAGAGTCCTTACAGCTAATCGACGCAGTACTGCATAAGACCTCAGTGTACAGGTGAGTAAAAATGCTTGTACCTCGGTATGTGCACCTACCATTCGCAGAGAACTTCATTCCATGGGTAACCGTGGTCGTGCGGCTGCTCATAATCCTTTCATCTCCACTTGGAAAGCTACTCGTCGTTTAGCATGGTGTAAAGAACATTTATCGTGGACCACAGATCGATGGAAACGGGTCCTATGGACTGATGAATCCAGATACACGATCCATCAGTCTGATGGCCGTGTATGGGTATGGCGGCAGCCGGGGAAACACTATTTAACACAGTGTACTGTCCCTACGATGAAGTTTGGAGCTGGCAGTGTACTCGTGAGGGGGTATTTTTCGTGGTTTGGTCCCGGTCCATTGGTTATCGTGGACAAACCTGTTAACCCGCACGTCTACCTCGATATTCTGAACAATTATTCCCTACCAACTCTGTGGCAATACTATGAGCCTTGTTGGTACAAAAAGATAATGCACCTAGCCATAAAGCAATGACTGTTACGTCGTAGTTTGACGATAATTCCGTATCGTGTGTGCACTGGCCAGCATAGAGCCCTGACCTTAATCTCACAGAGCAGCTATGGGATGAATAAGGGCGCCTCATAAGAAGTTTGGAACCAAGGCCTACTACTAAGCAACAGTTAGCAGCAGCATTATGTACTGAATGGAAGCGCACACCTATCGCTGTATTCTAAAACCTTGTCGAAAGTATGTGTCGAAGGGTCAGTGCATGGATTAAGGCCAAAGGTGGACTGAAACCGTTGGTAGGCTGTATGTCAATAACTGCTATGTTGTGTTTCTCTTCTAGGTGTGACTTTTGTCAATATAGTGTAAATTATAATATGCAAAGCTTTTTTTTCTTTCGCCAACAATTCGACTTTAAATAAATCATTATTAAAAAGTATATTGTACTCTTTCAAAGCATAAATTTTTCAATAGTATTCAACATTTGGAAATTTGTTTTATTCGTTTTTTACATTTATACATTTTTTGAGGCCATCTCTTAAAAAAGTATAGCCGATGTTCATCTCTTCCGCAAAGTTTAACAATCTACTTCCTATCTGTCGACATCTCTACAACTCCTCATCCTACAAATTCAGTGTTGTTATTTTCATTTTGCTTATTCTATCAGCACTGTCATTGTTGGCAATTTGAGAAAGCTGTTCGCGGAAGTAATGTGCCATTCAGTGAGAAAATGTTTAACCAAGAAGTAACTGAATTTACAAAACAAAACAGAATCTCAAAAGGAAGACGCGGACAATTCTAAACGTCACAAGACGTTTAGAATTGTCCGCGGCGCACCTAATGGGTTTTAGACTGGTATTCCGCTGCTGTAACGCAAACGGTCAACGTACGGCGGCGCTTCGAGCGCTAGGATACACTCTGGAATTGTCAGTGATGGAAATCCTCTGTTATTTAACTTACTGTTGCCCGGTAGAAAACTACGCGCTCGAGTCACATTGTGACCACCAGCTAATATCCAGAGTAACCGCCGTGAGCAGCGTGGGCAGGGACTCAATAAGGTGCTGGAAGATGTTCACAGGTATGTGGAGCCATGCTGACTGCAGTGCATCTGACAGCTGCTGGAGAGTGCGTAGTGGATGATCCTTAGAGCGAACAACACGTTCGAGGTGGTCCCACAGAAGCTCAATAGGGTTTAATTATGGGGAATTAGGGGGCCAGGGAAGCACTTTGAAGTCTTCATCTTGCTCTTCCAAACACTCTCGGACATTTCTAGCTGTGTGACACGTTGCATTTTTGTGCTGGAAGATCCCATCCACCCCAGGAAAGACAGTCAGCATGCATGGGTGTACGTGGTCTGCAAGGATGAATTCATAACGAATTCGGTCCATAGTACCTTCAACTGGTATGAATGGACCCAGGGAGTGCCACGAAAACATTCCCTAGACCAAAACGCTACCCCCACCAGCTTATATTCTTCCAGCAATGGTTGAAGAGTGTTTGTTCTCCGATTTTTCTCGCCTTATATGCCAACGCCCATCTGTTTGATGAAGCAGAAAACATGACTCATCGGAGAAGGAAATCATTTGTCAATCAGCGGAGGTCCAATTCCGATACTGCTGTGCAAATGTACGCCTTTTTGGCCTATGCACCTTCGTTACCATGGGTGCAGTCACCATACCTCTGCATCAGGACCCCATACGCACATACGCAGCAGGGTTCGCTAAACTGTCGTTTTAGACACGCATCCGGTAGCCTCCTGGTTCATTCGGCCAGTGTCTTGCTCCACTGTAGCGTGTCGATCAGCCCTCACGCACCTTCGAAGTTGACGTTCACGTCTCACATCAATGGCACGTGGTGCTCCGCAGTTTCCACGTCGCTTATTCGCAATGGTGGCATTTCTCCAATCACGATACACTTTAACCACAGCAGCACGCGAACAGTCCACAAATTGCGCTGCTTCGGAAATACTGCCACCATTGGCCCGAAAGCCGATAATTATTCCTTTTTGCAAATCTGATAAATCGCTCCTTTTATCCATGAAAGCAACAAGTGATATTTTTCAGAATGCTTACAGCACGCTTTATACACTCAGTGGCCACTTTATTATGATCACTCCCTCAGTACTTCGTTGGGCCACCTTTTGCCTTTAATACTGCGTCGATTCTTCGTGGCATGGACTCCACGAGATGTTGATAGGTAGTTTGTGGAATCTGAGGCCATGCTTGATGAATAGCACTTTCCAGGAATGTGAGATTGCCGTGTTGTGGATCCAGCTGTCTGATGGCTCGTTCAACTTCATCCCACAAATTCTCAATGGGGTTTAGATCTGGAGATTGTGAGGGCCACCTAAGCAAAGTAAACTCACCGGCATGTTCCTGAAATTAATCCTGTACAATACGAGCACTATGGCAGGACGCATTATCTTGTTGAAAGTAGCCATCGCCATTGGGATAAACCATCCACATGACAGGATGCACTTGGTCCGCAACGATGTTTAGATATGATGTGCCAGTCAGACTTTGTCCAGCACGAATTAAAGGGCCCAAATCATGCCAGGAAAACATTCCCCAAACCATAACGTTGCCTCCACCAGCTTGAAGGTTTGTAGCAATACATTTGGAGTCCATGCTTTCGTGCTGTTTCCGCCAAACTTTCACTCGGCCATCAACATTGTGCAACTGAAAACGTGATTCATCGGACCACATAATTTGTTTCCAATTATCGACTGTCCAATCCTTGTGATCCTGTGCGAACTGGAGACGTTTTCTCTTGTTAACTGCAGAAAGCAAAGGTGTTCGAACAGGCCTTCGGCTGCCATATCCCATCCGATGCAGTGTACGGCGAACAGTGCGTGCAGAGATCATTTGAGGGGATCCTTGATTAAGATGGTCTGTAATTTGCTGCAATGTTGTCCTTCTGTTGTGTTTTAACAGTCGGGACACTCTCCGTTCCGCTCGAGCAGTCACTAGTCGATGACGACCACACGTTGCACGTAGAGACCCAGTTTTTTGGCTGACAGTCCAGTCTTTAAAGACTTCAACAACGGCTGCTCTGGAACATTTCACGAATGCGGCGGTTTCGGTGATACTCGTTCCATGGCGCCGAGCTCCTATAATTATCCCACGTTGAAAGTCCGTCAAATCGCATTTGTTACCCATTTCGTCACCCAAAAATCCCTTCTACTACTGTCGCAAGCACTAAGCTTTCCCTTTTGATACTTGCCTCGCCCTCTGGCGGTAACAGCGTGCAGCCATAGCTCATTTGCTTAAAACTGTCAGGTGGTCATAATAAAGGGCCAGTCAGTGTATAACTTCAAGCCAGCTCACGACGCGTGCTTTCATTCATTGGTTACGCGCTGTTGGCGTCAAAAGTATGAGGTGGTCACAACAATGTGACTCGACTGTGTAGTCCTATGTCAACCTCGGATGTAAACTAGCAGTTTCAGATCACGAGTCACGCGGCCAGTATGTTTTTGTTTTTTCTATGCCATCCATATACATACACTGAAGAGCAATTGAATTAGAGATACCTGTCTAGTAACGTGTAGCACCGCCTTTCGCCCTGATGACGGCGGCGATTCGTCTCAGCCTGGACTCGACAAGACACCGGAAGCGTTGGGAAGCACTACGGATCCACGACCCCTGAACAAGCTCCCACAGTTCACGAACACTTGATGGAGGGGGGTCATCTCTCTCGATGGCATCCCAGATGTGCTCGATGGGATTGAGGTCAGGTGACCTAGCTGGCCAAGGAAGCGAGGTCACGTCGGTAGAGTGTTCATTCAGCCATTCGGATACAATTCGGGAGCTGCATTGTCTTGTTGCAGGATGAGGTCCCCAGTGGGCTGTTGAAATCGCAGAAACGGGAGCAAATGGTAGTCCAGGATATCCCGGTAACGTAGACCTGTGAGGGACGGTGTCACACGTACCAGGAGTCCCATTTCAGTCCACGTAAACAGTCCCCAGACGAGAATGTCACCCCCACCAGCTTGAAGAGTACCCAGCTGGCAAGAAGGATCCATCGCTTCATGTGGTTTGCGCCGTACTCGTATCCTGCCATCCGCATGTACCAACGTGAATCTCGACTCATCAGTCCAGGCAACATTTTACCAGATGTCTAGGGTTCAGTGGCGATGTTCCCGCGCCCATGCTAATCTTTTCACCCTGTGATGTACTGTCAGCAGCGGTACCCTCGTGGGACGATGGCTTCTGTACCCCATAGCGAGGAGATGGTTCTGGCTGGTGTGGCTGCTTACACGTTTTTGTGCACCAGCTTTAATTTGCCGAGTGATTTCTTGCACTGTGTCCCGTCTATCCGCTGTTACAATGCGAGCTAGCCGACGATGACCCCGCTGTTGTCCACGGTAGTTGGCCCTTGCAGGGATGGTTTTACCGGATTCGATGTACTCACGGTGCACCTGTGACACAATGGCTCGTGAAAATTCCAGTGCCTGCACGACTTCAGCGATGGAGTGACCCATTCGTCGGGCCCCGGCAACTAGCCCACGATCACATGCGCTTAGATCCTTCGTTTTACCCATACTGTGTCCGACTCTTACTGATTCCCGTCGCATCACTCCTTATATTGTCGGATCGCTGCATACGTCATGTCGTTTCCGTTTACAGGGCCGCCCACAGCGTCACAGTTGCGTAACGCCAGCTGTCTCTAATTCAATTGCTCTTCAGTGTATATTTGTTTTTTGATTGGAGGTTTAACGACCACCGTGAGCAACTCAATGGGCTATAAGTAGTCTCCAGTCCCTAATTTAGGGCCACTGGTTCCAGGGAAGGGAGAGAGACAAACACAACATCCATCTATGCCTCACCGCGATTCGAACCCGGACCCCTTTCGGACGAAATGATCAGAGGCCATCGCTTAGACCACTGCGACACCGGGGCGGCCGCCTATATATACTGTTACTATTTTTGCTTCGCTAGAATAGAAAATAACAGCTACGCAAGAAAAATTCATGCTTTCGCGTTGTCTGCGAATTCTCATCCTCCTATCAGCATGGTGCAACTTAAAACGCAATTACTCAGAGCCTGTGACCCTTTTTCAGACATTTAACATCAACCTCTGGTGTTCCTGAGTCTTCTGGTGGCATTTTGTCGAGTTGTGCAATACACCAGTGCTTCCATACGACAGTGGGTGATGCAGAACAGTCATCCACTGTCATTTCACACCCGAAGTCCGTTACACCACGTTGCTTCCCCAATACACCTTCTGCATCGGTTTTTGAACTATTAGATAAGTATACACCGCTTACACACATGCAAAACAAAGCTGTTTTCTCCTTACCCAGTACACTCAGCAGAAAAAAATGTTAAGATATTAATGCGCAGTTAACATGGGCACCCTCCACGCAGAGTGGAACAGACCCATACCGAACGCCGGCGATAAATAGGCTGAAAGTAGAGCTCCCTAACAATGTATCGCAATCCACGAATATGGGTAAGCTTGGTGATCTGAGCGACTTTGATAGGAGACGCCTCGTCAGCGCAAGACAGATGGATCATTAAATCTCCCAAGTGGTAATAACCCTAGGGTTCTCGAGGGCAATCGTATCAAGGGTGTACCACGAGTATACCATCGACGGGAGTACCAACGCCCAGAGAGCAAGTGGTGGTCGACCACGTGCCATTGATGGCTGAGGTCGGCGTAGACTATCCGAGCTCGGACAGACTGACCGCTTGGCAACGGGGGCGCAAATCACATCGAAGTTATAGGTCGGACGACCAATCAGCGTCAGCGAGTGAACGGTATGAAGCGCACTGTGAGCCGCCCCGGTGGCGCAGTGGTCTAAGGCGCTGGCCTCTGATCATTCGTCCGTAAGGGGTCCGGGTTCGAATCCCGGTGAGGCATGGATGTTGTGTTTGTCTTACGGCACTGGCTCTCTCCCTTCCCTGGAACCAGTGACCCTAAATTAGGGACGGGCGACTGCTTATAGCCCATTGAGTTGCTCACGGTGGTCGTTAAACCTCCAATAAAAAAAAGCGCACTGTATACCAAGGGCTACGAGAGCCAACGCCCTACTCGTGTGCTTCTGTTGACTGCCCGTCATCTGACATTACGCCTCGCTTGGTTCTGGGAACATCAAAACTGGACCCCTGAAGAGTGGGTCCGCGTCGTGTGATCAGTTGAATCCAGTTTTCAGATGTACCAAGCTGACAGGAGGGTGCGGGTGTGGGTGTGGTGTGGCATCGACAGCATGAGGCCATGGTTACGTTGTGCCAGGTCGGCTTTGTTCAAGGCAGTGGCGGCTCTGTGATCGTTTGAGGAGTGGGAGTCCCTTAGTGTGTCTGGAGAGGTCCTTAACCGCTGTGCGCTACCAGCATGTTCTGGCTGATCACCCACACGCTTTCATGGCCTTCGCGCATATTACAGACGAAGGTCTGTTTCAGGACGACAATGCCCCTCACCACCGTGCTGCGCTCATCCTGGCATAGCTTAAGGAACATTTAGGTGAGTTTGAAACAATCCAGTGACTGCCAAGTTTCCCGGAATTAAACTTTGTGGAAGCTCACTGGGATTCCGCGGTCAAATCCATCCGACGTATAGGGCGAAGTTGTGTACAATGCTGAAACAGGCATGTCTGGCATTACCTCAGGAAATCCTCCGGTATCGGGTGGAGTCGATGCCTCGGCGTTTACAGTCTGTTATTCACGCTAGAGGAGGACCAACACGTTATTAGGTAGGTATCTCTAATGTTTTGTCTATTGCTTGTATTTTGTTTCAATCCAGAGCACTGTCTCTATTATTAACGGTTACCTGTTATAACGTACAAGTTTGTCCACGTCGGGCATCAAACCCAAGTCCCCTCACTCCGGAGTAAGTCACTCTCCCAACTGAGCTACACGGACGCGTGCTCTCACTGCTATCTGCCTTTATCTCATGTGCGTCCTGCGGTGCAGACACGTCACATCTTCCCCCTCCCGAAAAGAGGGCAGGGGTCATGTCCCACGGGTCAGCCGGGACCATGTGTCGCTGTAGGCAGTCATCCCATGAAGAACGTGCATTTGAGAAATCCCAGACAATTTGATGCGTGGAAAGTAACATCACACACATTTATTTTTTCGAAGCACTGAAGAAGGGATTCTCATTTTTCCTGTCTCGCTGTGTGGAAAGAACATCACATTATTGCGAGAAACTTAACAGCCGGGTCATCCTGGAAGGGCATCGAAACCGGGTCTCCCTCACTCCGGAGTAAGTCGCTCTCCCAACTGAGATACGCCGACATGTGCTCTCACTGCCATCTGCCTTTATTTCATGTGCGTCTTGCGGTGCAGTCACGCCACATTGTTTTTACCGTTTGGTTAGGCGATTAATTCCTCCATCAAAGAAAGCAGCGTCCTTGGAGTCAGAAAGCGTTTGAATCTGCGTTTCGACTTTCATACGATTTTTCATGGTTTTACAAGTCATGAAAAATATAATTCCACAGTGACCATAGCAAGAGAAAATACATTGGTTCTAAATCCTGTAAATACGGTGGTGAAAGTTCCGAATTACATTATTGCAATTTGTGCTGTGTTGCCACAGCCACTTATTGTCTACTGTGTTTGCGATGGAAAACAACACCTTTCCGATTAAAATGCTTGAATTTAAATGGAACGCTTTAATTTCTAGGCCTCGTTCACTCTATCAAGCTGCTGAGAGAAAATACTGGCAGTGATCGTTTGCTTAGGTACCAACAGCTCATGATGGAAATTCACCAAACGTAGAGCATGGCTTTCTTCGGGGTGGATATCAGCTTGCGCAGTCGTTCCTAAAGCTTACAAAACGAGTTTATGTTTTTAATATTCTTGTACTGCAGCTATATTTAGTCTCTACTCACCATCGATCTAAGAACGGATCAGTTTTGTACTGAGCTTACAGAGACACTGTTGTCGTTACTCTATCTAATCGGATCTTTCCTGATAATTGATGTGGTATCCATTGATCCAATTTACTGACAAATCCAATAAACCGAATCCTCCTCATGGCAATTTTTAATGATCTGTGGGTCAATATCCACGTAGGCTTGATGAGGGTCGGACCCAATTAGTTTCGATACTTCTCCATCATAAGGGCATCCAGAACGAGGCTTATCTTCAAGTGTTCTTTCACCCGAACAAAAACTTTGCGAAGCAATCTCGGCATATCCGTTCACCAACAGAGTCCGTTCCGTACGCAGCACATACACCGACGAGCCGAAACATTACCACCTGCCTAAAAGGATGTTGGTCCTCCACGTGCTGTCAAAACACCGCTTAACCTAGGAGGCGTAGACGCTAGAATATTTCTAATGGTGTTTTGCGGTATCTGGTACCAATGAGTTACAAGCAGATCCTTTAAATCTTGTAAGTTACGTAGTCGAGCCGCCGCAGATCGGAATTGCTGTTCCAACACAAACTACAGATGCTCGACTGGATTGATACCTAGAGAATTTGGTGACCAGGGAAATACCTGGAAGTCTTCGTCATGTTCCGCGAACCGTTCTCGAACAGTGTGGCATGGCGCATTATCCTTCTAAAAGAAGGCAGTACATGAGGGCGAATACCGTTGCCGTGAAAGGATGTACCTAGTCTGCAATGATGTTTAGGTAGGTGGTCGACGCCATAGTTTCCTGAACATGAACGACTGAACCCAGGGTTTTCCAACACTTCTTAAGCTAAATGACGTATCGTACCCGGCCGTCTACTTGCTGTAATAAGAACCGAGATTCATGGGACCAGACTGCTTTCGTGCAATAATTCAAGGTCCAGTTTTTGCATTGTAAGCGCTTTCGGCAGTAAAACAAAGTTAGCATAGGCACTCGGAGCGTTCTGCGGCTACGCAGCTCCATTTTCAGCAGGGTTCGATGTACTGTGTGTTGTAATGCAAGTAGATAGAAAGGACGGCTACTGCCCCAAGGAGCAGTAGCCGTCTTTTCTATCTACTAATGCATTACTCATTCAAACTGTCTGCGAGTTAGGCCACAGTATTCCCTCTGTTGGCTCGATCGATATGCAATAACCTTCGGTCACCTCTAGTATCGATTATCCGTGGCCGGTCCACAACCTTGCCGGCGGTTCGTGGTTTCTCGTCCTCGGACCACTTTTTGAAGGTACTAACCACGGCTGACCGTCACCACCCCACAAGCCTTGCAGTCTCAGAAATGATCTAACCCAGTCGTCTGCAGATGCATTGTACATGTACAATGCATGGCTGCCAACTAAATTTAATGAAAAACCAGAAGATTACCAAAAAGTCCAGAAGATTGCATAATAATCAGAAAGATTTTTCCTGATGTTAGTTTGTTATACAATGTAAAATGTCTACAAAGAGCTAAAGATTGTTTTGCAATAGTTACACACAAATTTTTATATGCACTTCAACAAAACAAAAGAAAACTTAATAAAGAACTCCATCCTAATATATAATCTGTTAGAGCCCTCCTCCTTCCCCGTGCCACTTTTCAAGTCGTCATAGCAACAGCCGAGAAACAAACGTTTGTGACGTCACGCTTAGCTTTTCGTGTAGGTGACGTCATCACCTACACGCGCTCAGTCCACACGTATACCACTTTGTTTTGTTGTCATAGCACTAAAAGACACAGCTGCTGGTGTAACATCACATAATCCAAATCATTCTCACATGACGTCAGAGATGCGTTACGTCACACGGTCAACTTTAGAGATACGAAAACGTTTTTTTTTTTTTTGGTTGGAGGTTTAACAACCACCGTGAGCAACTGAGTGGGCTATAAGCAGTCGCCCGTCCCTAATTTGGGGTCACTGGTTCCAGGGAAGGGAGAAAGCCAGTGCCGTAAGACAAACACAACATTTATGCCTCACCCGGATTCGAACCCGGACCTCTTTCGGACGAATCATCAGAGGCCATTGCTTAGACCACTGCGCCACCGGGGCCGGCTACGAAAAACTGTATATCAGGAATTTTGGTTCTCTACCCCTGAACCGGTGTTTAGCCATCTGAATGTGGCAACGTCAAGAGTCCCGTCCCGGGTGGCGCAGTGTTCTAAGCGATGCCCTCTGATCATTCGTCCGAAAGGGGTCCGGGTTCGAATAACGTGAGGTATGGATGTTGTGTTTGTCTTACGGCGCTGGCTCTCTTCCTTCCCTGGAATCAGTGACCGTAATTTTTTTTTTTCGTTGGAGGTTGAACGACCACCGTGAGCTACTCAATGGGCTATAAGCAGTCGCCTGTCCCTAATTTAGGGCCACTGGTTCCAGGGAAGGGAAAGAGCCAGTGCTGTAAGACAAACACAACATCCATGTCTCACGGGATTCGAACCCGGACCCCTTTCGGACGAATGATCAGAAGCCACCGCTTATACCACTGCGCCACCGGGGCGGCCCCTAAATTAGTGACGGGCGACTGCTTATAGCCCATTGAGTTGCTCACGGCGGTCGTTAAACCTGCAATAAAAAAAACACCTCAAGAGTACGACGATCTGAGGACATCAAGATAAAAATAGTTCACGGAAAAGAACAAGGGAAATTGATACCGGGTTTACAGTCAGTATATACGAAAAATGTTATGTATAAGGAAGTGTTGAGAAGTAGGGACTAAAGGTTTTACAAAACACATAACAAACAGACAGCCCGTCGTATCAAATTCCATAACCAACTGCTCGGGGAATTTTCAGAAAGCTCTGAGCCAACGTCGCCATCTATTGACGTGGAACTCATAAATAAATGTCGATAATTTCTGTATCATGAATTTTATTTTTTCCCGTCATTATTGACGGGATTTCATCTAGTTATGTATAATTTACTAAATTTTGAAACACTCCATCATACAAGTCAGCAAGAAAAAATTCTATCCTTTTGGATCCCTACGTAGAATTTCACCTTTTTTCTTGCTGCTCTTTGCTTTTTTTTTTTTTTCCGATACTTGCCAGGATAACGGACATTTTTTGTTTTTGATTCCTTAAGAAGTACCTGGCCACTTTCAATGTCCACATTTTTTTCTTTTCAAATCTGTACTGATTTCTTCTGCTTTATTTAACATTATCAGGGACACAGACCTGCTTCTGAAGTTGAGAAACACTAAGTGGAGCTAACATTTCTCTTTTTCTAGTTTTCCTCAAACACCAATAGGAATCCTGCAGTAAATGTAATAAGTGACTACACAGACTGGGAGTAACTCATGGCGGTCTTTAGAACCCATTAACAAGTGCTAGGATCTTGAAAACATGAAAATGAACTTTACAAAGATGTTTAATAACATTATTTCACTAAGATTTTCTATTTCCATAGCATACTCGATGCTTTCTGTCGTTCGCAGCGGACCGACGATTTCCATAGCATACTCGATGTTTTCTGTCGTCCGTAGAGGACAGACGATTATCATAACAAACTCGATGTTTTCCGTCGTGAAGTAGCGTACCGACGATTTGCATAGCATACTCGATGTTTTCCGTCGTCCGTAGAGGACCAGACGATTTTCATAGTAACTACTTAAAATCCACAGTACTTGGAGTCAGAATCTTTCTTCCCACCGCATGATCTTATTCAGCGTCAAGAGGAACGGTGTGCACGGAGAATTTACTGTGCCGAAGTCTCGATGATGACGACGTGCATGGGAACTCTGGCGCACAATGGCGCAGAATTCTCATCTCTGTTATATATTTTATTTATAGGAATATTTCATGCAAAAAAATACAGAAAATTTTAAAAACTGGAAGAAAAGTTCTTCCGGCCGGAAAACCGAAAGACTGTATAAAAAAACGGAAAACTTCTGGAAAATCCGGAAGAGTTGGCAGGTATGACAATGCAATTTGACCTTTGTCAAACTCGCGAAGTCCGCTGCCTTTCCCATCTGAAGAACAAGAATAACACTGATTAACAGAGATCAGTATCAGGTTTTATTTATACCGTTTCATGACATTCACCGGCGCCGTCATATCTGCAGTCGCTTCGATTTGCATAAAGACACGCTGCGCTGGTCATAATATTTTGGCTCTTTGGTGAATATCCGTGTATACTTCGGCGAATGTATTTTCCTTATGGAAAGAAAAATTCAAACAGTAATAAACATGTTCACTTTACCAAAACTCATATTAACACCTAAAATGCTACAATTTAAAAAGTTGCGATTGCAAAGTTTCTTTTTATATGGAAAGGGGCTAGAGCGGGCTAAGAGCACAGTGCTTCCATCTATTCTGTACTTTGAAAGCGTAATACGAAAATGTCTCGCCAGGCAACTCAAAATGGCGAGAACTTATGCTCCTATTTAATACAACTGGAAATGTTAGCTCACTTGACTACGTAGCCGTAATGGCGTGACAGCAACTGTTCGTGTGTTAGCCAATTTGTATAAAATGGGCTCTAATAAGCTAGCCACTTGGTGTAGTCTAAAAAACACCATAATACTTTCAAGTTGGAACTGAAGAACAGATTCTCTGCTTTAGAAGGCCTAACATCGGAAGAAGTGGATATTTCGGAAGTTAACAGAAAAGTAACCAAAGCTCTTATGGAAACAGCAACAAAATTAGCTGGGTCTAAGAACAAGTTGCATGTAAACAAATTATCAGGAAAAACCAAAATGTTGATGCAAAAAAGAAGAGAGATGAGGACAACTAAAGAAGATGTGACTTCCAAAGTGGAATATATAGAGCTATGCAAGACAGTACGAAAAAGTATCACTGAAGACGTAGAAAATTCAACTGTGAACTAGTGAGGAAAGCAATTGAAAACAACCAAAGCCTAAAGATAGCAAAGGGACATCTCAGTAAAGGAAGAAAACAGATTATGGCTCTGAGAAAAGAAGATGGTTCTATAACAAGAAATAGAGGCGAAATTTTGACAAGAGTGAAAGATTTCTACTCCAAATTATATGAAAGGGATGATACATGTACTCCAGACATCATGAAAGGTACCAGAGTTCTTCCAGTCCTCCCAGCAGAAGTTGCACATGCAATCAAGAACATGAAGCGGGGGAAAGCTCCAGGAGAAGATGGAATTACTATAGACATCATACAAGAAGCAAGTGGAGAAATTGAAACAGTACTCGCCCAAATTTTCACTCGATGCCTTAATGAAGGGAAGATTCCTGAGGATTGGAACAATGCTACAATGATCCTGCTACATAAAAAAGGTGACATTGAGGATCTCAGGAACTACAGACCTATCAGCCTCCTATCAGTGGTTTATAAAATCTTCACTAAAGTTCTTTCACACCGCTTGAAGGTAACACTGGACATGGCTCAACCGAGAGAACAAGCTGGATTCAGGAGTGGCTACAGCACAATAGATCATATCCATGTGCTGAGAGAACTAATTGAAAGAGCGAGGGAATATGAACTTCCATTGTGCATGGCTTTTATCGATTATGAAAAAGCCTTTGATTCGGTGAAACCATCAGCAGTTACCACGGCTCTGAAATCCTGCGGTATTGAAGATGCATACATTAATATTATTAATAACATCTATGAAAATGCAAGTGCAAAGATTCGGCTGTTTGAAAATACAACACACATAAAAATTGGAAAGGGAGTGAGACAAGGTGACACCATATCTCCGAAGCTCTTTAATGCCACATTGGAAAATGTCTTTCAATCACTGAACTGGGAAAACAAAGGGATAAAGATTAATGGAGATTATCTAACCCACCTTCGTTTTGCTGATGACGTAGTCATTTTTGCAACTACCCCATCAGAGCTGCAGAGTATGATCCAGGAACTTGCTGACAAGAGTAAAGAAGTGGGATTAAAAATGAACTTTCAGAAGACAAAAGTGATGTTCAATGCTTTTACAAGAAATGAAGATTTATCGATTGATGGAGAAAAACTGGAGATAACAGATACGTATGTTTATCTTGGACAGCAGATATCAAGTGAGGGTCACATTGATGAAGAAATTAATCGGCGTACAAAACTTGCCTGGAGAGCTTTTGGAAGAAACAGCATAATTTTCAAGAGCAATATGCCATTATGTCTTAAAAGAAAAGTGTTTGATCAATGCATCCTTCCAGTGCTTACGTATGGTGCAGAGACGTGGACCTTAACTAAAAGAGACATACAAAGGCTGCAGACAACTCAAAGATGCATGGAGAGGTGCATGCTTGGTATAACCAGGAGAGATAAGAAGAGGAACTCGTGGATCCGAAAAATGACGAGAGTGGAAGACATCATGATCAGAGTTAAATTCCTGAAATGGCAATGGGCTGGACATACTGCCAGAAGGACAGACCATAGATGGACAGCCGAAATTTTAGATTGGATTCCAAGGGACAGGAAAAGACCCAGAAAAAGACCACATGGGAGATGGGTGGATGAAATTCGTAAATATGCGGGAGTGACATGGAGGAGACTGGCACAAGACAGACCGTTGTGGAGGAAACTTGGGGAGACCTTCGTCCAGCAGTGGATTGATAATGGTTGACAATGATGATGATGATGATGATTTGACAAACTTCAGCGATTTTTCAATTTTTTGAGTGCGCTTTTAATATCACTCTAAAATCTTGATGCTATCGAAATGAAATTGCGGTATGTTATTAAAAGTATTCGACTTTTAATATTTAATACACTCACAGCATATGAATATTTCCAGAAAACAAATAGAACAATATTTTCTAATTGAAAAAAAAATTGTAAATATCAATGATTTACTTACCTATTTATACTGAAGCGCTGCATTCCGAAGCACCTTTCGTACCAAGAGATAACATTGTGAGAGTTACCCGGATGACATGCAAGAGTCACGTGATCAATGTGAGTCACTCTCCTATCCCAGTCGTCCAAATCGTCGCAATCTCCTGATATCCGAATGGCTTCGAACTGAGGAAGGAACCAGCCTCTATAGTTGTCCTTGTTGATCAGCGTGTGGACGACGTTACCGCAGCAAGATTTCACTATGGAGTAGGCCACGTGCCCGAACTGATCTCGTATTTGTACTGGTTCCTGAATGACCTGCCCTCCATTGTCCTCAATTCTCTTCGTAACAGCCGCGACATTACGTACACGCAGAGCAACGTTGAAGACACTGTCTATGGTGTGCTGATCTTCCTTTTCGCAGCATAGTACTGTCCAGTCCTCGGTCCTTCTGGACTGATTCTGAAGCTTGTGTTTTAGTTGGCCTTCCGTCCGACGCTGCGTGACTATTAAATGTATGCCTCCCACTTTCAGAACCCATTGGTGGCAAAAGGACGTGGAGCGCTTTGCATGAAGATAAAATCCAAATCGCTGCATAGAAGAAATCGCCTTTTCGGCGTCTCCAACGCACATCTCAATGTGATGAACCACCGGTACCATTCTCCGTGAATGACCTATTTAGAACATGATTAATTAAAAGCAATTAAATATGCACTGAAAAAATACTGAGCTATATTCACTAGTATTACTGTAATTTTTATCATTAGTATCACTTACCTTTTTTATTATTTTAATTTAAAATATGCTCGTGGTTATACTTTTACAATATAACGTAGCCTTTGGTTCAGTAAAAATAGATATTCACAAATTTTCGGGTAACCTTGTCATGTCTTAGGCAAAAATATATACACTCAAGTTCATAAAAAACAGAACAACTGAAAGGTGTCGAGCTATGACTTCGATATTTACGGGCAGTGATGCATTCAGGCATCTTCTCGGGGGTGCTTATCCCTCTCAGAAAATCCATGAACGTCACCTGTAGGCTTTTGGGTGATCTCCCGTCATATTTAGTCTGATGATTTTCGTTTATAGCTTATTATTTGGAGAAATTAATTAAAAAAACTAAAGAAAATGAGAAGAAATATTATAATAATAAAAAAAAATCCACATGGACTTTCTATCGTCCTTGAATAAAACATGAAACAGTCCTCGCTAAACGGGCAATTTTTTAAGCACTGATAACTAGGACTACTTCCGCAATCAAAACCTAATTCCACAGAGTAGAGATGTTTGCACTGCAATACATCATCATATTCTGGAAGCTGGCATTCAGCTTTATTTCAGTCTTCTGGATAAATAATGTGACGTTAGGGCTTTCAATACAACAAAATATTTGCTACCTAATTTTTAACAACAGCAAATTATTAGAAATCGTTCCCATAAAAAGCTTTTTTCTCTGCGGCGGAAGGTTTACACTCTGTGACAAAAAAATATATATAAATAAATAAAAAAATCCAGGCACCTCAAACTGACAGCCAAGCAGTTACTATTTTTTAGCACGTCTTTTGTAAAAAAAAAAAACGATCGTGCTTCTGTTATCGGTTTGTCCGTCCGTCTGTACCCACGGTATCTCTGCAACTATTAGTCCGATTTGAAAAATTCTTTTTGCATTCGGAAGCTTGAAACATGCGAATGAGGATCCTTTATTTCGTTTTTTTTTTACGATGTACAATTTTGCCGCTAGAGGGCGTAAATGTAGAAGATGTCAAATTCAAAATTACGTTTTAATCCACATATTTGCTTCTAAGCATCCGATTGAAAAAAATCTTTTATCTTTCGATTCCATTTATGTCGAAGCGAGTTTTAGATATATTTTCTTTTTCAAATTACGCATAGATTTCCCGCTAGGGGGCGTAAAAGGAAATTACATTTTTCCCGATAACTCTTCTCCTAAAACTCCGATTTGAAATTTTTTTTTCCAGCGGATACATCTCATGATGCAAGATCTTTTGCATATAATTGCGAATTTTTGGTAAAGAATACTTTGGCCACCAGGGGGCGTAAGTGTTAGTTTTTGCTTCTGATGTATTTGCCATAATATTTGAGCTTCTAAAATATCGATTGAAAAAATTCTTTCGTGGACTGATGCCACTCACATCGATAAACTTTTTCGGAATATTTTCTTCCTCAAATGTTCCACAGTTTCTTCGCCAGGAGGCGTACATACATATCTTATTTTTGTCAATATCTCTACATCTCTACTTCTAGGTGCCCGATTTGAAAAATTCGGTCTTTGTTGGATAGTGTTTTCCGTGTGACATGTTTTCCACATAATTTCAAAATTTTCAAGCAATTCATAGACTTTCCGCTAGGGGGCGTAAAGGTAAATTGCGTTTCTCCCTATATCTCTACTTCTAAATCTCCGATTTGAAAAAATTCTTTCTGCACCGGATACAGCTCCTGATGGGAAATCGTTTGCAAATAATTTCTAATTTTTGTAAAAAATTATTTGGCCACCAGGGGGCGTAAATCTTAATTTCCGCTTCTGATGTATTTGCAGCAAAATATGAGCTTCTAAATTTTCGATTAAAAAAAACGTCGTTTGTAGACCGATACTACTCATGTCGACAAACCTTTTAGGAACATTTTCTTTTTAAAATAGTGCATAGTTTCTACGCCAGGGGGCGTAGATGTATATCTTATTTTTGTCAATATCTCTACTTCTAGAGGCTCGATTTGAAAAATTCCTTCTTTGTTGGATAGTATTTCCAGTGTGACATGTGCTTCATATAATTTCAAAATTTTCAAGTAATTCATAGACTTTCCGCTATGGGACGTAAAGCTAAATTGCGTTTCTCCCTATATCTCTGCTTCTAAATCTCCGATTTGAAAAATTCTTTCTGCGCCGGATACAGCTCCTGATGGGAAATCGTTTGCACATAATTTCTAATTTTTGTAAAAAAAAAAAAAAATAGTTTGGCCACCAGGGGGCGTAAATCTTGATTTCCGCTTCTGATGTATTTGCAGCAAAATATGAGCTTCTAAATTCTCGATTGAAAAAAACGTCGTCTGTAGACCGATACTACTCATGTCGACAAACCTTTAAGAAACATTTTCTTCTTAAAATAGTGCATGGTTTCTGCGCCAGGGTGGCGTAGACGTATATCTGATTTTTGTCAATATCTCGATTTCTAGGAGTCCGATTTAAAAAAATTCCTTCTTTGTTGGATAGTGTTTCTAGTGTGACATGTTTTTCTTATAAATTCAAAAATTTCAAGTATTTCATAGACTTTCCGCTAAGGGGCGTAAAGGTAAATTGCGTTTCCCACTATTTCTTTGCTTCTCAAACTCCGATTTGAAAAAAAATTTCTGCACCAGATACAGCTCCTGATGGGAAATCGTTTGCACATAATTTCTAATTTTTGTAAAAAATGGTATGGCCACCTGGTGGCGTAAGTTTTAATTTCCGCTTCTGATGTATTTGCAGCAAAATATGAGCTTCTAAAATCTCGATTGAAAAAAGTCTTTTGTTGTCCGATGCTACTCATGTCGACAAACCTTTTAGGAACACTTTCTTCTTAAAATAATCCATGGTTTCTACGCCGGGGGCGTAGAAACCATGCATTATACTCTCCTCCGATTCCATGCATGTACTCCCCTCCGATTCTCTTTGAGGTCGGCCTGAGCGGTGATTATCTTCGATGCTACTTCGGCCCTCCCGAAAGCGCGATGCCCAGCGAGAAATTGTGCTTCGATCAAGAGTTTCTTCCCCACAAACTTTTCCCAAGGCAGTGTGGATCTGTGTCAGAGTTTTGCCCCGGAGAGTTTCTATTTTCACGTACGAGCGCTGGTCTAACGCTGTGACTCGACCTGAGAAGCTGCACGCTTCCATTTTCAAACCATCTCACGTCCACACAGCAAATAACGCGTCGTTCTGACACCACTGCGTTGCTGAGACTCTGACCTTGACATGACGCAATCATTTCCCCGATTGCATCATCCGCTTCCGTTTTAGATTAACGTGTGCAGATTCTTTGGTATCACCCTCGTACTTAAACCAGAGGTGGCGAACACATGTCACACGTGCCTAAATTAGTCTGCACGGTCTTTTTTTTTCATCAGTTAAGTGAATTTTTTGGGCTCGGGCCGAACATTTTGCTCCTGCATTAAAAATATCTTCGTCTCTCGAGACGAAGACTGACTTGTAATCAAATGGCGAAGTTCACAAGGGATAAAACGACAGACCACGTCCGCCACCGGATGCTTTGGTTAATTACAGCTGAAACCTGTAAGCCGGGATGTAACCGGAGAGTCTGAAATAGGACGGTGTGTTTCTTTAATGGTTTAAATCAAATTCTGTTTTCACTTTGTTAGCCTTGTTACCGGTTAAAGCACGTCGCTGTTTTCCTTTTCCAAGAAATGTTTACATGAACAGAGTTTTCAGCTACATGAAACCAAAACCAACTTCTGGCGTCATACGTTGTTACAATGGAGATGAGGAAGTTCGAAGTATCTGTTTACATAGATGAGGAACGAGAGCTTCTTTGTTCGAAAAGCGTTTACATATACACTAGTGACCAAAATTGTGGAAACCTTGAGGAAATTTTGTATTTCTGATATTTAATCAGTGGCGTAACCATTTTTCAAAATCTGGAGGGGTCAATAATGTTAGTATGAGTCAGCTTTCATTTCCAGGTGGCAGAGCTAATTATAGAACTTCTATGCAATTGTGTGAGTGACATCAAGTTGGCCACTGATTTTTTTCACGGATTTTTCTATTCCTTGATAACTTAGTAAGATGGCAAAGAGAGTGAAAAGAGTTAATTAGGCCCCTTGAAAGCGATGTAAAATATTAACTTTGCGTGAAGAAGGCTGTACTTTTGAAGAAATCATAAGAAAAGTAGGAGGAAATCTAACCAAATGATGTATTTCTAAACTGTGCAAGAGGTATCAGCAGACTCGGTCAATTCAAAACCAAACTAGTACAGGCAGAAAAATGTGCACAACTGCTTGTGTTAACTGAAAAATTAAAAGACTGTGTTTAAGTGACAGAAGAAAACCATCTGAATCAATAAAAAGAATTAATTGTCTCGATGTGGTTTGAAAATGAGTGCGAGGACTATATTTTTAGACGCAGACCGGTTTAAATTCTAGAATTCAAAGAAAAAAGCTAACTCCCGAACAAAGAAGAAAGAGAATGGGCTAAAAATCATGTTAATTAGTCTAATGGAACAATAGAACAGAGTCATCTGGAGTGATGAGAACCTAAATATCTATATTTGGCAGTGATGGAATAAAATACGTAAGAAGGGAAGAAAAGGAGATTTGCTGTTTGAATGCATTACACCAACCATGAAGCATCCAATTAATGTTATGATTTGGGGTTGTATGACAGCAAAAGATGTGGGCAGGATTAATTGGCAGTTTTTTTATATTCACGCTCGTATTTAGATATCGCAGTGGTGACAACGAACGCAATGATGACAGCTGCTGTATCTTCGGATTCAGGCGCAAGCGTAGCAGTTAAAACTCGCAGTGTTTCGTATCCACTGTTGGAAGTGGAAACGCCAGAGTTTTCCCTTCCTTCACAAAGTTGATCAGCGCGCGATACATTTCGACGGCCAATATGGAATGAATGACGCCATGCACAATCCGCTATGCAGTACAGTTTTATATTTGACTAAATTACTCCTATTCATTTAAAACTGTTTCCAGTGGTAACATTGAATACACGCACGCTTCGGTCCTGGTGTGAAGAAACTTTACTGAGAATACGCACGTGTTTGACACACATTTATGACAATAGTGAAACATACGAGTTGCACAAGGAAAAACAGAGAAACTGGATTGAAAAAAAATCCTACCATTTTTTCGGTGTTTGACGACCATCCTAAGCAACTCAGTGGTCTGTAAGCAGCTACACGTCCCTAATTTAGGGCCACTGACTCCAGGTAAGGGCGAGCACCAGGGCTGTCAGACAAACACACCATCCACGCCTCACCGGGATTGGAACACTTACCCATCTCAGACGGATGATCAGAAGCCATCGCTTAGACCACTGCGCCACAGGGACTGCCCATCATTTCTGTACAACTCGTGTTTACACTATTCCTTGCAACGTCTTCATCCACTGTAAGCAGTCTTCTATCCCTATTTAGGGCCACTGTTTACAGGGATGGGAGGGAGTCATCAGACAAACACACCTCCCATGCCTCAAGCGGGGCATAAGGTGAGAACTCAGAGCCTCAGACTACCGGGTCACAGGGATAATATTAAAGGTATTCGAATGATGTCTACTATGAGACTTTTGAAGGAAATGCCATTCTTCAATTTGCAGTTCGTGGGAAAACAATGAAGTAAATAGGCAGTCACGGGGGGGGGGGGGGGCGGCACCCACTTGTTAGAAAGCTTTACTCTACTAACGTGCATGTTTGGAATCTTCATAGCGTTTTTATACCAAATATATGTTTGTCATCTAAAGTCAGACTGGTTTAAAGATATTTTTAATCCTATGCATTTTTTAAAGTTTTAAGTAAAAATCGATTTGACCCCTAGTTTCATTGTGTGCTTACTTGAGAGTTTAGGAAACTCTGAGAGATAGAAGCGGCCGCCTGTCCCTAATTTGGCGCATTGGTATTAGAGAATGTACAGCGTCATGGACCAAACTCACCAGATATGCCTCATCCGGGACTTTCCGACAAATAATCAGAGCACAGCGCCTCATGCCACTCAGTTACCGGGGCGGTACACCTAGCTTTCTCACGTGATAATATTTTGTGTTAGGCAGAAAGCATATGCAGAAAAAGAAAAAAAAAAAAAAACAGAAGGGAACAAATTGTTTACAAATTAAAACGTATCTCAAAATTGGGCACTTTATTACCACATAGAAGGTATTGTGAAATGATCTCTGCAAAGTTTCATTTCTGATGTAAAAGTAAGTTGAAGAAAGATCAAGAGATAAAATAACAATGTTCCAGTAATGCAAAGGTAATCTTTAAAAATTGTTACTACTTTCATGGTGGCTCAGGAACACGTAGGAAAGGTTTCGTTTCTTTAGGTAAAAAAGGTTAAGATACAGTAAGCATTAAAATTGCCGTTATCTGACCCCTATTAGAATAAAAACACTGAGTGAAATAAACAGACTCACTATTTAGGGAGCAGAACACAGCGTATTGCTACTAAAAAAATCAGGAAGGAAAAGGACTGGTAAACATCGGATTACTGATCTGGGTTAGTCATGGATTAATGGTTTGTTATCTTAGGATTTGCCGATACGAATCAGACTAAGATTTTGGGACTCGAAATTCCCCTTTTCCGGATGCCCTAGTTCGATCATAAAGATAAATAAATGAGAAAAAACAATTATGAAATCCAAGGATTTCATAGATATGCCTCTGAACAAAAAAAAAAATAAAAGCTTTTCATGAAAAATATAATGGCACGCTCCCATGCATACCCTGTACAAAGCTAGATCATTATTCAGTAGCTTTTGGACTAATAGTTTCTTGAATAAAGAGAAAAACTAAATCTATATAAAATGTTTAAACTTTACCTCAGTCACTCATAAAGTTGCAATAATATGGAAATTTAGGTGTACAACATCAGCAGTAAATCTCGCAGACCTTTGAACCAGTAATACAATGCCTGTGTGTAAAATCGGACCGCGGGTGGCCTAGTGGTCAACGTTCGTGACTGCCACGGAGAAGACCTCGGGTTCGATCCCAGGCAGGTATGAATGCTCGAAACACTAAATATCCGCCGTGCGTCGGATGAGCAAGTAAAGTCGCTGGGTCCCGGGTACTGGCCCCCCGGTAACAAATAAGGGCGTCTTTCTACCTTGCTTCCGTGTCACTTTCCTATCGGGCATTCCAGCCCAAATCTCCTAGCTTCCTATTTCTAAGGGTTGTTTAAGACCTGGGATCAGACACTCCCTTCCTAAAATCCTCTACATATGATTTATCTGATATCAATGACTCTGAGCAGCTTAGTATCAGCTCCGAATATTTATTGAGCATTTTCAATTATGACAGTCGGAAGGAAAAATCTTTACACCGAGAGGAACCTAACATTCAATAGCTCAGTGATTATCAGACACATCGGAACAGTACAGCAAGAGTAATTCACACATCAATGGCGGATCCAGATTTTTTTTGACAGGATAACTCCAGATTTCGAAAAGTTTATTTGCAGAAACGGACACAGAGGAAGGCCCGGATGACAGCATCCCTGTCATTTACACATACACCGAAGAGCAATTGAATTAGAGATACCCGTCTAGTAACGTGTAGCACCACCTTTCGCCCTGATGGCGGCGGTGATTCGTCTCGGCATGGACTCGACAAGACACCGGAAGCGTTGGGAAGCCATACGGATCCAGGACACCTTAACAAGCTCCCACAGTTCACGAAGATTTGATGGAGGGCGGTCAGAGCCGCGAACATCTCTCTCGATGGTATCCCAGATGTGCTCGATGGGATTGAGGTCAGGTGACCCAGCTGGCTAAGGAAGCGAGGTCACGTCGGTGGAGTGTCGACGAGAATGCCACCCCCACCAGCTTGAAGAGTACCCTGCTGGCAAGAAGGATCCATCGCTTCATGTTGTTTGCGCCGTACTCGTATCCTGCCACCCTCATGCACCAACGTGAATCTCGACTCATCAGTCCAGGCAACATTTTTCCACATGTCTAGGGTCCAGTGGCGATGTTCCCGCACCCATGCTAATCTTTGCACCCTGTGATGTGCGGTCAGCAGTGATACCATCGTGGGATGATGGCTTCTGGTCCGCATAGCGAAGAGATAGTTCTGGATTGTGTGGCTGCTTACACGTTTTTGTGCACCAGCGTTAAATTGCCGAGTGATTTCTTGCACTGTGGCCCGTCTATCCGCTGTTACAACGCGAGCTATCCGACGATGACCTCGCTCATCCACACGCTGTTGTCCACGGCAGTTGGCCCTTGCAGGGATGGTTTTACCGGATTCGATGTACTCACGGTGCACCCGTGACACAGTGGCTCGTGAAAATCCCAGTGCCTGCACGACTTCCGAGATGGAGTGACCCATTCGTCGAGCTCCGACAATTTTCCCACGATCAAATGAGCTTAGATCCTTCGTCTTACCCATACTGCGCCCGAATCTTACTGTTTCCAGTCGCATCACTCCTTATATTGTTGGATCGCTCCATACGTCATGTCGTTTTCGTTTACAGGGCCGCCGATAGCGCCACATTTGCATAATGCCAGCTGTCTCTAATTCAATTGCTCTTCAGTGTACATAACACTAAGTTGTTCTTTGAGATTTAGAAGTTAGCTCCAAAAAGAAACACAAACTACCAGATATTTTTACTTATTGTTGCCGTATCAAACTTTTCCATTTACAGCGATCTTGACACACAACTCGGGCTTCACTGACATCTATCACACGCCGTATACAAGATCTTTTATACTTCATACTCATAATCTTTGTCTCATGCAGACACTGACATGTCTCTATTTTGTTTTAAAAAAGTGTTCTAAGCAAAAAATGCCACCCCTCCCATCATCAAACTTTAAAAAAATGAATGTTTTTCTAATATACAGTTTATGTACTATTTATTCCTTACAAAGCTTGTTCCGCACTGTGTGCCCTTTAGCCGACTATCTCAATGGTCGTACAGATATGTACAGACTGCAAATTCAAAATCGCACAATGCTGAAAACAGCTGTACAAGTGTTTCATAAGCCACTCTAGGCTGCTGCTCATTATATTTAGCAACATTTTTTGTTTGGGTATGTGATAGAATTTTAACATAAAGGACAACACCAACAAGAAAAAGCAATGAGACTTACGCAGATCAAGATAACATGTTTCTTGTTCTTTCTGCTTTTAATCGAATCATTATTATCACACGAACAAGTTAGTAAAATCATGCAATGCATTGATTATGATACGGTTTCCAACATCCAGAAGTCATAAGAAAATGCTTTGGCTTTGAGGGTACTAAACTATTTTTTAACGTTTGAGGTTCACATATATCAAAATTAAATATCTTTGTGCCCCTGTTACCTATTTCGATTATCAAGAGCTACCACAAGCAAACCGTTTTATAATTAAAAATTCCATCTAAATCGGGAAATTTTCACGGAAGTTATCGTGCGAAAATAATGGCTAACGAATCTCACGCATGCGCACTGCCCGCAATTGCTGACAAAAAACATTTTTGGCGGAACTGCTTCCAAAGTCGTTACGGAACAACGTATTGTATTTCGTCGCAATTGAAGCATTTTTAGTCAAGTTATGAGGATAATGGCTGTGGAATAAATCTCGCTCCTGTGCCATGACCTTTGACCCCATTTCGATGATATTCAACAGAACCGGTTCAACGTACCTCTGAAACAACATACCAACGTTTTGTCGCAATAGAAGCATTTTTAAGTAAGTTATGACGCATAAGGGGCGATGGAATGGATCCCGCTCTTATGTCATGAACCTTGATCCCATTTCGTCCATTTTCCGTAGGGTTCGTTCCCAGGTTATCCCCTACCACATATTAAAATTTCATCAAAATCGAACAATTTTTACGCGAGTTATCGTGCGGACAGACAGACAGGTGGACAAATCTGGAGCATATACGAACTGTCGTCCGCAGTTCATTGATGCCAGAGAGGAGCAGAGACTGTCGCGCATCGTTCACAGCGACCGGAGGGCCACAGTGCGACAAATCACCCGGAGCTACAACAGTGGTGATCAGGGCAATGTGTCACAGTACACAGTTCATCGCAGCCTTCTGCGCATGGGCATGCGCAGCGGAAGACACAGCCGGGTCCCGGTGCTCAGCGCACGTCATCGCCAACAACGCGTGAAATGGTCCGAAGATCATCGAGATCGGACCGTGGATGATTGGAAGAAAGTGGCCTGGTCTGACGAATCAAGATTCCTGGTGCATCACGTAGACAGCCGAGCGCGGATACGCTGATTACCAACGGAGGCTATGGCACCTGGATGCACTCTTGGGCGGAAATATGCGTCCTGCGGCGGTGTCATGCTGTAGACGATGGTTTCTTGGGACACTTTAGGCCCCATTATCCCAATAGTACAATCCCTGACAGCTGTCAGGTATCTGAAAATCGTTGCAGACCAAGTTCGCCTATTCATGGCAACTGTGTTCCGTACTGGTGATGGCCATTACCAACAGGATAATGCACCATTCCACACTGCCAGAATCATCAAGGAGTGATTGGGGAACATGCTGGTGACTTTCTGTTAATGCCCTGCCGTCCAAATTCACCTGACATGAACCCAATCGAACATTTGTGGTTCGACTTGGAATATCGGGTTTGCGCTAAATCACCACCAACCCCGAAATGTACGGGAATCGGATGACCTGTTGTTGACATTATGGTACCAGACACCTCAGGATACCTTTCGCCACCTCATTGAATCGATGCCTTGCCGAGTGGCCGCTGTGTTGCGGGTTAAAAGGGGTGCTACACCTTATTAGGTAGGTGGTCATAATATAATGGGTCACCGGTGTAATATGTAACAAAGAATTGATACGTGCTTATTTCTTCGTAAAGGGGGAAGCGGTATCCGTCCAACTTACCAGCGGAGTTTTGTAAGAAAAAGACTGGATCTCTTGATCTTTCAGAGAAGTTTTTCTAAAATCTAGAAAAATGAATCATCACGAATCATTCAATATAGTTTGTTTTAAAGCCTTTTTTCAGCGTTCTTACACATAGGAAAACACAGAGATTCAGGATTAACTAAAAATTCGCGAATAGTGAAAGTTGTCTAATAGCTTCCTAACGGTTTAAGTTAAACGAAACAGCTAGATATTGCGGGTGCTATATAAAGGGAACTATGTCTTGAAAATGGCTAAACGTTTGTTCAAGATTTTATATTAAAATCTTGAATGTAACATTTGAATCAATGAGAACCAGGGCCATCGGGGCAATCGGGGTCATCGCTCCGGGCCACGCACCTTAACGCTGCCTCACAGTTTAGGAGGAAAAAACAACAACACATTATTAAGTATTTAAGTTTAGGGAGGCAAAACCTTTAAAAAGATATTTTTTCTTTTAGTTTCCTATCCTTTCACTTTCAAATAGGTTATTGCCCTTCGTCGTACTGATACCGATATTTGTAGATTTGAATTAATTATTATAACCACCTTAATCTTTTTCACATTCCTGGAATAGATAAATAAATTTCAACATTTTTTTGGCTTCCTACTTTTATATATTCCACAATTTGTATGCAAACTAGACACTTAAATTTAAATACATAAAACGAATAATACAAAAGTTATATTATTATTATTTTTAAAAGTTATTATGTGGAGCTTTAGAAGAATGGAGCGAAGGCTCGATAGAGAGACTAATGAGGAGATCCTGGAGAGAGTGGGAGAACCCAGGAATCTGATCAACATATTAAAAGAAGAAAAAATATTATGGATGGGACACACATTGCGCCATGGAAGCCCGATTCTGAAACTTTTGGAAATTAAAATTCAAGGCAAGCGAGGAAGAGGACTTCAAGACACCAATACTAGGACATACTATGACTTGAAGAGCACGGCGGAGAATAGAGAGGAATGGACAGACAGAGTACATCTACTGAACAACCAGTTCTTGGACTGAGTAACCAAGAAGAAGAATATAAAAGTTGCTTTAAAAGCTGCTTCTAGACTGTTTTTGGAGGCCAATTGTTCAGTGATTTAAAACAGTGTCGGAATTTTCTTTTAAAAAGCAATTTTCATATGTGAGCGCGTATAAATGTTTAAAAAACGCTAATTTGTTAGTTATTCCACCTTGTATCAAAAATTAATCACTAAAACGATACCAGAAAAAACCTATTTATACGAATTCATTTTAGACGGGCCGTTATTGTTCGCTACGCAAAAATATTAGCTGTACAGATTATATTTTATCTGCAGTTATCTTTGTATCACTTTCTCTCCTTCACACAACTCCCTCTCTCATCTCTCTCCCCCTCTCTCTTTCTAACTCTCTCCCCTTTTAGCTCTCTCTCCTTCACTTTCTCTCCTTCACACACCCTCTTCTCTCATCTCTCTCCCCCTCTCTCTTTCTAACTCTCTCCCCTTTTAGCTCTCTCTCCTTCACTTTCTCTCCTTCACACACCCTCTTCTCTCATCTCTCTCCCCCTCTCTCTTTCTAACTCTCTCTCTTTCACCTCTATTCCCTCTCTCTCTTTCTAACTCTCTCTCTCTCTTTCACCTCTATTCCCTCTCTCTCTGTGTCTCTCTCTCTTCCCTCTCTCTCTCTCTCTCTCTTTCCTCTCTCTCTCTCTCTCTCTCTCTCTCTCTCTCTCTCTCTCTCTCTCTCTCTCTCTCTCTCTCTCTTTCTCTCTCTCTCTCTCTCTCTGAAATTTCGCTCCTGACCCCGCAAAAGTTCCATCTGGTCCTGATGAGAACGAATAAAGATTTCATTCATTCCTCATTTCTTTTAATCACACGTATTTGATGTCATTTATCTTCTACTTCACCGAGATTTTGAAACAATATCAAGCATACAAATATCTTATCGCATCTCCCAAATTTCAAAGAAATTTGGTATTATATAAGTTATGAACTCCTCCCCCCCCCCCCCCCGCCAAAAAAAATAATGACAAAACATGCAGAATTTACAAGCGGTCATGAACAATACAATAATCTCGCACGCACTCCAAGCGAAGTGCAAGGGTCGAAATTCTACAGAGCCCATGTATTGAACAAAATAATAATAATAATAGTAATAATAATAATAATAATAATAAAAACTAAAGCGACGAGATATGGAATCGATCGTTTTGGAGTCGCAGATTTTAAGAATATAGGGGCGAGAACTTTGGATACCAGTTTCATCGAGTTAGAAACTATTCCCTCGATCTTGGGAAAAATGTTTAGAAAGATAATTGTCTGCCTACGCTTAAGCATGTTCTAAATTCCCACAGGCAATGACTGCCGCTGTTTTCTCCTACTTTAATCAAACCTGGGAACGGAATTTATAGATAGAGAATTGATTTAGTGCAGTTCAGTTTCCAAATTTTTGCAATGCGATGCATGGATGGTAATAAAATTGAACTATTTCATCTCATTTGACAGTCCTGAATTACATTGCTTCCTTACAACTCTGTGTAAAGTGTATAGCTAAGGGCATGATGTGAATGTCGTCCTAACAAAGAATTTTGGCAGAATGGATTATCTGGAAAAAAAAAACATACAAGAGGCATCCTGAAATTTATTCCTCCTCCTTAATAACTTTTGAAATTTTGAAGAGTATTTAATGAAACTTCACTGACATGTACTACGATATGTTACCAATGCGAGAACAATTTTTTCAGAATTGGAAATAAAGATCATGAATGACAGAGAAAAGCAGCGAGCCGTAATTGAATTCCTGGAAAAAGAGAGATGTGAGCCTCCACTAATTCACCGAAGATTCCTGGCGGTGTATGGAGCTGCTACAATCAATATCAGTAATTTCCAAAGATGGAAAAAGAGGTTTCGAGAGGGTGAAAGTTCAATATCGGAAAAACAGCGGAATGAATGACCCGCAATTGCAGTGACAGGTGCCAACAGGCAACAAGTGAAAGACCTCATCACAGCTGATTGTCGTGTCACCATCCAGGAGGTGCAACAATACGTAGTGGTCACTATGTGCAGACACTGAAGAAGCTAAAGGAAGCTATCAGAAGGAAAAGACGTGATATTCCACTTCACAGTGTTGTTTCACACCATGATAACGCACGTCCCCACACCTCAATGGAGACTTCACTGGGTATTGTCAAAATGGGGTGGACGGTGATGCCCCAACCCCCTACAGTCCTGATTTGGCTCTCTCAGACTTTTTCCTGTTTGCCCCTTTGAAAAACACCCTTTGTGGGGAACGTTTAGACGATGTGACAGACGTTAAGCTGGCTGTAAACTCATGGGTGAAACGACAGCCTCAGGAATTTTTCCAAAATGGATTTTACCAATGGGTTGAAAGATGGCGAAAATGTACAGAAAGTGATGGACAATACTTTGAATAGGCTTGCATTATTAACAATATGTCCAAATATTTTGCCACCAAGTTTCAAATTTTTGCTGCTACAAATAAAAATCTTATGAGGGACGAGGCATTACTTTCAGGATGCCCTCTGTGAGTTTTTCTTCTTTCGAGATGTCACGACCACCACGAATATTGAAGATTGTTGGGAGTGGCTCGCACCTTAGTTGGAATAGCTGATTCCCCGATGTGTGGGATGGATAGCTATAGGGAAAATGGTCGAGTCTCACTCTTCATGCAGGTTAGATCCCGGGCCTGACACGGACGATTGGTTCAAGCTTCTTACCATTCGGCTACCCGTGTGAGCAGATAGAGAGTAAATCAAGGATGATACGTAATTAAAAAATATTGAAAAGAATGAGAAACCGTTGACTAAGGAAAAAATTAATGCTGATCGACATAGTGAAAATCTTTCTCCAGTTGTAGAAAGTAAATGGCCTCTTAGATCACCTTTTGATTATTATTAGATCAAGTTTTTTTTTGGGGGGGGGGTCTACTAAATTTTTACCAGGTTCATGAACAGGGCCGGATTAAGGTGGGGTCTGGCGGGGCTATAGCCTAGGAGCCCACCATTACCAAGGGCCCAGGAGGCATGCCGCTACGCCACAAATAATAAACAGCTTCTATATTTATACAACCATCATCATCATTGTCAACCATTATCAATCCACTGCTGGACGAAGATCTTCCCAAGTTTCCTCCACAACGGTCTGTCTTGTGCCAGTCTCCTCCAGGTTACACACGCATACTTTCGAATTTCGTCCACATATCTCACATGTGGTCTTCTTCTGGGTCTTTTCCTGTCCCTTGGAATCCAGTCTAAAATTTCGGCTGTCCATCAATGGTCTGTCCTTCTGGCAATATGTCCAGCCCATTGCCATTTCAGGGATTTTACCCTGATCATGATGTCTTCTACTCTTGTCATTTTTTCTGATCCACGAGTTCCTCTTCTTATCTCTCCTGGTTACACCAAGCATACATCTCTCCATGCTTCTTTGAGTTGCATGTAGTCTTTGTATGTCTCTTTTAGGTAAGGTCCACGTCTCTGCACCATACGTAAGCACTGGAAGGATGCATTGATCAAACACTTTGCTTTTAAGACATAATGGCATATTGCTCTTGAAAATTATACTGTTTCTTCCAAAAGCTCTCCAGTCAAGTTTTATACGCCAATTAATTTCTTCATCAATCTGACCCTCACTTGACATCTGCTGTCCAAGATAAATGTAGGTATTGGTCATCTCCAGCTTTTCTCCATCAATCGACAAATCTTCATTTTTTGTAAAAGCATTGTACATCATTTTGTCTTCTGAAAGTTAGAAGTAGTAAAATAGTTTTAGTTTTGTCTCACATTCACATGATTTGCATTCGATCACAAACACTGGCTGGAAGAAGAATAGATTTCAAGGCAGTGACTCACGAAGGGTAAACGTTTCATGTTGGTGTATACAGCTAGGTCGCCGATACAGTTTCAGCTTTTTCAGACCATCCACCCACACCCCCTGTTTGCACTTGGAACCGTTAAAGGGTGAAATACACTATGACTTCACATTGCATAATAAAGAAAAGATGCACCAAGAAAAGTATACAATGCTAAATTATCAAAAATTCCAACTAGGAATTTAGAGCTTTTAACTCATGTTCTTCTGAAAACAGTGGAAACTACAGTGACGTTTCATGAAAACTCTGCAGGTAATTTATTAGTTTGAATAATGCACTACACGTACTTATTATGACACGTCTATGGCGAGAGTTTCGTGTCTTAACGGACTTTAACCATAAATGTCCATCGTGAGTTCTTTTGCGGGCCCACTTAGACGTCTTAGCCTTGGTAGCCCACTGAGATGTCTTAGCCTAGAGGCCCACTAAGACCTGAATCCGGCCTTGTTGATGAAGTCAAAAATTTTATCATTTGTCGTTCTTCTGAGCAACGTTTATTGATATATGTCTTTCTTGTTACAACCAAATTCTAAACGTATAAAGCTTAACTTATTTTTTTACAGATTCGAAATAAACTGAAGTTAGAGATTCAGAATGAAATTTCATAGCTCAGAAGGGCTGTTACAACGTTGGCAAAGAAATAAACAAAGAGGATTTTTTTTCGATAATACCGTCAATGTTTAGTTGAAACACATGTCAGGAGCTCGTTACATTTTCTTTTGCTGGAATTTGATCAACACAAGCGAAAGCATTGCCTTCATAATAAATGCGAAATTCTTCTGTCTTAAATTGGTCAAGGTGCTTAAAAAGATGTGTAAAGACTGTACCCAAAGCTTATTTGGGAAAGATTTCACAGAGAGTGCGACCATCAGAAGGATACCATTAGCAATCATTAAAAACTAAGAAAGACTGCACATTTTCAGGGAAATTTACAGTGTAAAACTTTTTTGAGCGCCTGACAAAAACCACAAGAGGAGTAATAATAGCATGGATAATACTTTAAATAACAAAGTGAAATAAATAATATTTTTCATGAATATACATAGCTTGTCCCTAAATAACTGAGAATGTTTTTTAAAAAAATGTGCAATACTGCGTTCGACCTTGGCACGAGTCTCGAAAAAACGGTAGTCGTTGTAGTAACCATAGCAATCGGCCACACCTGTTTATCACGCATGCTTCGTCGGTAGCGCATAGTTTAATAAACCTTGTATAATGAATTCACTTTTACTACTAATGCTAATTCTAATGAATTCAATGCTTCTGCTAAGCTAATAAGCTTCTTCTGATGCTTGTTGTTTGTTAATTATATCATGAATAAACTTTCCTGCTAGTAGTGTAGTAATAATAATGAACAAGCTTTTAACTGCTAGTAATGTTGTAGTAGTAATTAAGATGAATAAAGTCTTAATGCTGGTTGTTAATAATAATCAACTAATGAAATAAACCTAACAGCCAGACAGAGATCTGACAAAACTATGAACTGAGAAAGACGTACTTACTTATGACAATCTTTTATTTGGTAAACTTCTGGCGCTCACATAAACGAAGATCTCTTTATACAACAACAGCTTTCTGACACATAAAACCACAGCCCACTTCGTACAACAACAGCTCACTCTACGCACATCAACAAAAAGCTCTCCTCCACATAAACAAACGCTCTCCCTATACAACAACAGCTCTCCTTCGGTATCGTTGAACGCGCCTATTTATACTGGCTACCACCACGTCATGACTTACACTCATTGCCATATCTCATTCAGCGGGAGAAATAACATCTCGTTCAGTAAGAAGATAATTTACATAGTAAAATAAAATAACCAGAGATAGTAAAAATCAAAAGGAAAGGGAATCGAGAGGAGCCCCTAACAAGTATTTTCACGCTGTAATTTTTCGAAAAAATAAATGCGAAAGAGGAACAAAAATGCGCCGTTAAACTTTGCTGTGGACTTTAGAAGTCTGTCGGAGAGACTTTCCGTCTTATGCAGGAGGCTTATAAAGATGAATGTCTCGGAAAATCAACAATTTACAGATGGTATAAAGAATTTATGGATGATCGTGAGTCGGCGGCTTTAATCGCGTATCGAGCAAGACGTTCAACGAGTATTACATAGGTAAACATCAATACAATAGGTGTTATTATACGGAAAGACAAACACCTATCAATTAGAGATATCGAAGATATGATTCACATTTCAAAATCATCAATTCACAAAATGTTAACCCAGAATTTGGGCATAAAACGAGTTTTTCAACTTGGGTTCCCCATTTCTTGACGAAGGAACAAGTGGATCGACGAGTTTAGGTTTGTCAACAATTAAAGCAAATGGTAAAAGAATATCCAGAAGTCATGCAACGGGTTATTACATGCGACGAAACTTGGCCACATTATTTTGATCCACACACCAAAGCAGAAAGTTGTGTTTGAAATCGCCGTCGTCGCCTAAAGAGAAAAAAATTCAACAGTCAAAATCAGCGGGAAAGGCCAACATTCTGAAATTCCGGAATTAGTCAAATTTATAAATTCCATTGATCCTCACATTCAATTCAGCTACGAGACTGAAAACAACGGATGCCTACCATTCCTTGACGTCCTAGTAACTCGCCTAAATCAATCGCTCGCAACCACAATTTATCGGAAGCCTTTCGCTATTTTTTCACCTCCATATACCAAATCTAATCAATCACCCTTATCAACAAAAACTCAGCGCCTTTTACAGTTGCGTATATCGCGCGATGCATATATCTTCAGATAAGGACAGTTTGGAAAAAGAACTTATAACGAAGTAAATTTCTCCGTCATTTCTGTCCACACCAGGATTCGAACCCGGATCCCCTCATTCCGGAATAAGTTGCTCTACCAATTAAGCTACGCGGACGTTTTATTCTGATTCCTATCTGCCTTTATGTCGTATGCGTCCTTCTGGCAGGTACGTCACATCTCCTGGTACGTTACATCATCTCCCCCTTATTTTTTATTTATTTTTTTTTTTTTTGTCGAAGAGCTGCTCTTATTTTTCCTATCTCGCGGTGTGGAAATAACATCACACCAATGCGAGATTTTGAACGGTCGGGTCATCCTGATAGTTCGGGCGCCATTATAACGAAGTAAATTTCTCCGTCATTTTTATCCGCGCCGGGGTTCGAACCCGGGTCCACTCATTCCGGAATAAGTTGCTCTACCAATTAAGCTACGCGGACATTGATTCCAATTGCTATCTGCCTTTATGTCGTGTGCGTCCTTCTGGCAGGTACGTCACATCTCCTGGTACGTTACAAACTTTATTTCCTTAAACGTGTTGCAGTACAGCGAGGATACAACCCTTTCATTATAGACAAGGCTCTAACAAAATTCCGGAAACCGAAGCCCATCTCCACATTAGCTCCTGTGATGCGCCCATTGCGAGAGAATTTTGCCATTATTCCATTTTCCCGTGACATTGCCTTCAAAATTACAAAAATTCTCAAAACCTTTCATTTTAAGGTGATTTTTAAACCCATAAACAAAATGAGATTTTTAGGATCAAAAGACTATGTTGAAGACAAAAACTAGTGGGGAATTTACCAAATTCCATGTGAATGTGGCGCTTCGTACATAGGACAGACCCGTAGAGCCTTGCGTTTTCGATTGAAGGAGCACAAGACCTACATTCGGAACTGTGACCTAAAGAAGTCATCGATGGCTAAACACTGTTACGAAAAGGACCACAAATTTCTCTTTGAAGAGGCAAAACTTATTGACAAGCCAGATTCAACCTCCAAACTTGATAGTTTGGAAGCTTTCCATATATATCAGAAGTCTTCGCAACTTGTTAATGACATGGCATCCACGCCATTTCTATCAAACGCGTGGAAGCATCTAACCAAAACACGTGACTGTTAACACCTTTTATGATGTCATATACAATTTGAATATTTACGTGCCCTCGTCCTGATGAAGCTAGGTCAATACCCAGCGAAACCATGGTCGGCTTGAGAAAATAAACATTTGTGACAACTACGTTGTATTATCTTAATCTATACATGTTGGTTGCGTTCTTTGATTTTCAAGGTGTGACCTATGAACACATTGTTCCTCCAAAAACTACGATAAATGCCGACTACTATAAAACAGTGCTACAGAATCTGCAGAAACACGTGCAACAAAACGACCACATCTCAAAAAGAAATTTGTGTTACACCACGATAATGCAAGGCCGCACATGGCCAGTTCTGTCGTTTCCTTTTTAGGGAAAACGTATATTAAGTTAATGCCCCAACCTGCATGTAGTCCAGACCTGTCACCAAGCGACTTCTGCGGTTGTTCCCAATTTCAAAGCAGACATTACGGAGACGACAATTTGAGACTCATCAATAACTTATAACAGCTGCGCAGGGGTTCTTGAACAGCATTTCAGAATTCCAGAAGACATTCAAAAAGTGGGAGGAACGTTAGGACACCTGTATTCGATGCAATGGACAATATTTCGAAAATGATGACCGCTTCTTTGATAAGTAAAGTATGCATATTTCTTTTAAAAAAAAACATTCCCAGTTGTTTTGGGACAACCCTTGTATATAAGAGTACTTTTCATCCATTATGCTAAACTTGTTTTATTTCTTACCATTACAGACAAATTTCAAGCGAAATCTCAAAAAGATTCTTTAAATTCTTACCCTGTAACGTACCAGGAGATGTGACGTACCTGCCAGAAGGACGCACACGACATAAAGGCACATAGCAATCAGAATAAACGTCCGCGTAGCTCAATTGGTAGAGCAACTTGTTCCGGAATAAGCGGCCTCGGGTTCGAATCCCGGCGTAGACCGAAAATGACGGCGAAATTTACTTCGTTATAATGGCGCCCGAACTATCCGGATGACCCGACCGTTCAAAATCTCGCATTGGTGTGATGTTATTTCCACACCGCGAGATAGGAAAAGTAAGAGAATCCCTTCTCCAGCACTTCGAAAAAAAAAAAATAAGGGGGAGATGATGTAACGTACCAGGAGATGTGACGTACCAGGAGATGTGACGTACCTGCCAGAAGGACGCACACGACATAAAGGCACATAGCAATCAGAATAAACGTCCGCGTAGCTCAAATGGTAGAGCAACTTATTCCGGAATGAGTGGACCCGGGTTCGAGTCCTGGCGTGGACAGAAATGACGGAGAAATTCACTTCGTTATAACCCGTTGTAACTTTTGGAGCTTAATTGTTTTATCCGTTTCAGCCACATTTTGACAAAAAGATGAGAGTTCGTACTTTTGTGTTTGTTTTAGTCAAATACAGATAGATGATAGTTCTCATCAGAATTTTAAATGTTATTTGCTCTCTGATTAACACAATGTTTTTATGAATTTAGGCGATAAACGTTTCTAATGTCTTTTAACGCAGTTTGAGTACTCTTCATGATAAATTTCAAATAAGTATTGAACTAATTCACTGGCTCTTTTCATATTTCTTAGAACCAAATTTAAGTTCTTATTCGTGACAGCTACATTTTGAATGAGGTTTTGGATAAAACGACTTTATAACATTTTACACTCTGGATCCAGATCTAGGGGACTTTTGCTTATTTTATATTCTTCATTCCAGGGAAAGGGGACAACAATAATGGAAGAACCAGTGCTTATGACACATGCAGTTAGCATCCTAACCTTTCGACGGTTAATTCTGGATAATGAGCGGCTCTTAATGACAGATTTTTTGCACCAAGCTACACGTTGCATAACACATTTGATGCTAATTTTATGAGTTCAAGGGAAAGACAAAGCGATAAAAAAATAATCGCAGAACAGAGATGTTGTTTGTATTTTGAATCATATACCTGCGCGAGAGAATTGAAAAAACAAAACATAATAGACGTGTAACTAGTATGAGGCACAGGAGTATCCGTGTGGGTGTACAGAAAACTCGGGGCCTCCTTGTCTTTCTGACAAGGCCCTAAATATGTATTAGCTTTATAACATCCTTATTCTTTAATTTCAATTGGTTAGGTACGGGCGACTGCTTGTAGTCCACAGAGTTGCTCACGGTGGCCGTTAAACTCCTAGTAAAAAAAAAAAAAAAAAAAATGGACGATTTCTAAAATATTCGGCAGAGGGCAACTTGCGTGTTTTAGAGGCGCCAATACAACGAAAGAAGCGTAAAACACTTCCAGAAGCGCCTTCTCTCACAGTTTGTTTTAATATCCATAGATCTCTAGAAAGCTAAAAGAGAAACCGTACAATTTTCAAGAGCAGTTTCCCAATGTATATTTTAAAAAAAGTGCTCAATCAGCGAATGCTTCCAGTTCTCACTTGTGGATCAGAAACATGGGCCTCAATTATAAAAAAAGTATACAGAGGCTGAAAGACTCATCAGATATGAACAAGTATACGGACAACTCAAAGATTCCTCAGATATGAACAAGTATACGGACAACTCGAAGATTCATCAGATATGAACAAGTATACGGACAACTCAAAGATTCATCAGATATGAACAAGTATACGGACAACTAAAAGATTCATCAGATATGAGACAGGAAGATGACAAGAGTTTATGATACCATGATCATCAAAAGGGCCCTCAGGTGGGACGTACCGCTACGACTGCCCACTGTTGGTCAACTGAAATATTAAGCTGCAAACTGATTACAGAAAAAAACAAAAACAAAACAGAAAACCACGTGATGCAGGTCCGTAGCCAGAAAGAATTTTCGGGGGAGGGGGCGGAGGATTCTGAATTTGAAAACTAATTTTCACCGTACGTTATACATATGTTGAGATTACTTTTCTCTGTCACAATTTATTTGCACACGAAATTCTTCTATTTCATACTCTTCGTTTTTCAAATACTGACTTATATGCTATACTAGTTACACAAATTTGTAAAATTCGTAAAACAGTTCTTTAATTTTTGAGATATTTTAAACATTTCGGGGAGGGTTTAAGCCCTCAAAACTTCTCCCTGGCTACGGCCCTGACGTGAGAGAGAAATTATAAAATATGCCGGAGTGTCATGAAAAAGAACTGATTGAGACAGACAAACATGGAAACGATTTGAGGAGACCTTCGTCCAGTAATGGATTGATTACAGTTGATTGTGATATTCACTAAGTATAATTTCAGTTTATGTCAGAGGCGCTGACTTCACCAAATTATTGGGGGAGGGGGCAGGAGTGAAGAGATCAGACGTGGGAGGAGCACGTTTCTTCCATTGTCAAGACGAAAATAAAAAAAAGGGTAAAACGATAAACTACGAGGTTCGACGATATTTTAAAACGCAATTGTTACTGCTCATCAGCAAATGAACAAGGAAACAGAACTAGTCTTTTGCTGAATGTTAATGTTTCCAAAAATAAAATTCAGTCCGTAATTTTATAAACACATCCAGAGATTTCACTTTTTGTGTGTGTGTGTGGATCACTAACAACCACCGTGAGCAACTCAATGGGCTATAAACAGTCGCCCGTCCCTAATTTAGAACCACTTATTCCAGTACAGGAAAGGAGCCAGTGTCGTAAGACAAACACAACATCCACGCCTCACTGGGATTTGTACCCGGACCCAAATCTGACGAATGGTTATAAGCCAGAGTTTAGACCATGTGAAAAATTAGCGTTGTTATTCCAGTGGCTCCCTCACAGAGAGGGCCGATGTCGCCCTCCCCCCCCCCGAGCTGACAGAGCTGAAAATTATTATATCGAAGTTTAAACAAATAATCAAGATACGCGATGTTGTTGTTGTTGTTTGGAGGTTTAACGACCACCGTGAGCAACTCAATATGCTATAAGCAGTCGCCCGTCCCTAATTTAGGGTCAATGGTTCCAGGGAAGGGAGAGAGCCAGTGCCATAAGACAAACACAACATCCATGCCTCACCGGGATTCGAACCCGGACCCCGTTCGGACGAATGATCAGAGGCCATCGCTTAGACCACTGCGCCACCGGGGCGGCCAAGATACGCGATCTACATTAATCATGTACCGTATACTAATAATGATTATAATGTATCATATAATTCAATAATTATAAGGGAATAGTTCTTTTAAATAAATTTCGAAAAATCTAACCAGAAAAAGAATTTCATCTGTTGCTTCTTCTAATCATTTAACTTTCTTGTACTGTAACATTACTAGTAACTGGATAACAATAAATGTATAAAAGTCAACCTCCTTCTTAATTGTTATGGCACCTGACAATTTTTCCAGGTAAATTTTGGATGGGGGGGGGGGGGGGGCTCACACCCGCCTAGAAAAAATTGTGTGCACGACGGCCCACATCTCCCTCTCTTGGGAAATTTCTGGGTGTGCTACTGAGTTACTCAAACAAAGAACGAGAACCGCAAAAAATAAATGGGTAAAATAAAGGCGCTAGCGTTTATACGTTTCTGTATTTTTTTTTTTACTTTTTTTATTTGCGATAACTGTTTTAAACATTTACTACATATCACGAGAACATGTCAAAGACAGTAAGGGCCAGCAATCAAGTTTCTTACCAAATGAGCCAATGCTAAACATGAGAAAAAAGGTTTACTTATTTATTTATTAATTTTTTGGAAATAAATCGCTTTGGACTCATAAGGCGGAGCTTGATGCATTTTATAAAGAATAATACATTTCTGTAAAGAAAAGAAATACATCTTTTTTTCAAATAGCACACAGCACACGATAGACTAAATAGCAACAACAAAAAAAAAAATTCTCTATGGGAATATTTCAACTCACGCATTCCGAAAATGACATGCACACAAAAAAACAAAAACTTGGTTAATTAAACTGGACGAAAAACATTGGATGGGCACTGCACCCGAGTGAAATTATTGGTGGGGCAAGATTCGCCTTGCCCCCCCCTCCTAGTCGGCGCCTATGTATACGTAGCAATGTACAAGAATTAAGTGGTTACTAATATTTATTCATGTCATCAAAAAGGCAAGTATATTGAACGTCAGTAAAAATTAATGGCGATTGGAAAGCTAATGTAGCAATATCAGTAATTGGGAGAGGTTTTTTAAACTTGTGTCAAAGAGTAAACTTCCTGTTCAGAGTTTTAGCATTGCAAACTGTTTGATCAATTACATGGCCTATAGTCATCAAATTAATGCTCACTGGTTTATTACTGTGTACATGTTTTAACTTTTCCGTCTTTTAAGAGGCAGGGGACCCCAATTTATGCTCCAGCCTCCTGGGTCGAAATCTGGTTACGACACTGGAAAAAAAAATCATATACAGTGAAACCTCTGTTATAAGTTTTTCTTGGGAAGTGTCTTAAAAACCATATAAATGTTAAAAGGTATAAACAAAATGTTAAATGATTTTGTGAAATTTGTGCTTCAAAGAAATATAAAATGTTCCTTAATTAATAACGATTTATTTAAAGTCGAATCAGCGGCGAAAGAAAGGAAAGCGTTACAAACAGGGCCATAGCTACGAGGGGGGGGTGCCCTCCCAGAATGACCATTCCAGGGGCGTAAATTCATGCTCTAGACTCTAGAGGATGCAAAAAAAATAGGAGTTTTAACTAAAAAAAGGAAGTTACACCCTTCAGTATTTGGCTTTTAAAGACTAGTTAGTCTCATACATTATTCTATGCAGCTAACCAGGGTACAGAGTAATAACATACACTATGAGGTGTGAACATCTCATATCCATGAAATGAATTTTCCAAAACAGTGAATAGAGGCATAGAAAACAATATGCTGATATGCCTAACCTCCATGACCTCTCCGAACATGTCGTTGGGATCAAGATCTAAGTAATCATTTGTGGTCTGTCGCAGAAAGTTATCTGAGCGTTTAATCTTGAACGGAATTTTTCCAAGTCCTACCCCTAAAGCTTCTTCCTATTGCTACGTTTTTATCCGATACTCATTCGTTCTGAGCTGGGTTGTTTTTCATTCTGCATTTCCGTGAAGTGTCGTGTTGTTGGCGTTCACATAGCGTTTACGCTTTACTTGATATTTACAACCTGTCGTTCTTGGGTTTTGTTTTGTATTGATTTGAGGTTTAATGACCACCGTGAGCAACTCAATGGGCTATGAGCACTCGCCCGTCCCTAATTTAGGGTCACTGGTCCCAGAAAGAAAGAGGGTCAGGCGCCGTAAGACAAATACAACATCCATGCCTCACAGGGATTCGAACCCGGACCCTCTCGGACGAATTATCAGAAGCCATTGCTGCACCACTGGTTCTTGGGTATTTACCTAGGTTTTACATTTTTAATGAAACTACGTCAAAAACCTGAAATGCAATTTTTGAACGATTATAATAATTTCCTATAACGGCAGTGAGTGAGAAAGTAAAAACCACGTATTATTTGAGTGGAACTCGAAGGGGCGTAATTTTGATCTCGAAGGGGCGTAATTTTGATAGCGAATGGGGCGTAATTTCAAGTTTCGCCCTCCCAGATAAGAAAAGCTTGCAACGGTCTTAACGGTAAATAAATAAATACATCGCTCTTTCCACGTTCCAGAAACACACAGCAACCGAAAAATTGTTTTTCAGCCGCCGCTGTGGAATTGAACCACAGAATCCTCGATATCTAGCCGAGTGCGTTACATTTACACTTAACGGTCTTGGTTAAAAATTGTATTTTTTATCGCATTGCTAAAATATTAAAGGCCATGAAAATCAAACTTCTCTTTCGACGAATCTATCTGTCTACAAAAATCTTGATTCTAGATTAAGCGAAATCCTAACAACTAAGAATTTGACATCAGTGCTTCAGTATGGAACTCATGAATTTACAATTATTTTGTTTTTCTGCGAATCCTGAGTGCATCCATTTGAAACCAAGATGTTAAATATTGGGCATACATTTAGGATCATATTCTACTACGCACGAAACAGTTGAGCCACAAAGTTACGTCCCGGAGATTTATCGATTTTTAAATAGCGCATATGTGTGCGAGTCATGAAATGCGAAACCAATTTTTTCATCCAAACTGAAAGTAAACAACATTCAAGCAGAGCCGTAGCCAGGGACGTTGCTAGACTTCGAAATTCGAAATCTGGATGGGCCGGGTGAGCGAGCGTTATTTTTACTAGGGCAAGTTCGATAGCAGTTTTATTTACGGAACACTGAAGGAAACAATTTGTTTTCCTTTTTCTACAGGCTGCAAAGGTAATCGCACCCCCCCCCCCACCCGCTCCCGCACCTTCCTGGATACATACTCATTAATTTCGGTTCGGAACTGTTTTTGCACTTTGGAGTCATTTCTTGCTAACATTCCGTCCATCCAATTTTAATAAAATTAGAAAAACATAAAGAGATACATACCCGTATAATAAACATGACATACTGCCACCAGCACCAGTAACACACCCTGATTAAAAAAAAATTCATGCCTTGGGGAAAGGTCTTAACGTAAATGCTTTCGTGGATTTGGATTGAGGGAAAATGTTCAAATTAGTATGATTAACTTGCACATTTCCCCTCAACAGTTCAAGTCAGTATGATTCCAACACGCAGACAAAACCTTTCCTCTCCTTAACTCCTCTCCTTCAAGCCAGCAACCTTGTCTTGCACTCATCTCTTCCAAAGTAGTCATCAGTTAAGACTTGCTTCTTCATTACCCTAGGGCAGGCTTAAGAGCGCTGGTGTAGCTTCAGTCCACTTTCCCTGTTGGAATCCCCTGCTTAGTAGCATAAACAAACCGCAGAGCAATTACTAATGATCTTTAACAACAGCAGAGAAATTACTAATAATGACCTCGGTGAATTCCTATTCACCCTCTTCATTCGCCATAATAACTTCAAAAAAGGCTTAAATTGAGGATTTGGACGAGTGGAGAACACTCGAGTTTTCACAGCCCAGGGGATGCTGTTTTGATAAATTTTATACGGAGAAGGAAAAACGCACTTTCTAGGGGAAAATACGTAGGGCTACACAACAAGAAACACGGGACTCATTATTCCTTGGCAAATATATATTTTAATGTTAAAAGAATTTAAAATATGGCACATCTTGAACTGTGTGGGCATGACAATTTTCAGGGTGGGCTACAGCCTACCCTCGCATTCCCTTGGCGATGTCCCTCGCCGTAGCTACCGGTAGGGCAGGGAGGGCGGTCCCCCCTTACCCCTCGAACGGTCATACTAGGGATGTAAATTTGTGCTCTGAGGGACCCAAAAATAAAAAAGCACAATACGTGAATAAATGTACTGAAATTTTTAACCAAAAAACAAAGTTATACGCTTTACTAATAGTATTCTGCGCAGCTAATCTGGGTCCAGAGTAACTTACTTTGTTACACGTGGACTTCACAAACGCGCAAAAGGACTATTCAAAACAGCGGGGTGAGTGAGACATGTGCATAAAACGATATGCTGATATGATTAACCTCCATATCCTTTCCGAATAGGCCGAAGGAATGAAGAGCTAATTAGTCATCTGTGTTCCGTTGTAGAAAGCCTCTCTGAGTGCTTAGCCTTCAGCGGAATTTTTTCAAGCCCTTCCCCGAAATCGTCTTATTTTTATATTCGCTGTTTGATACTCATTCATTCTGTGCTGGTTCATTTCTCATTCTGCGTTTCTGCGGAGTGCTGTGTTGTCGGCGATACCTTTTACGGTTTACTTGCTCTTGGGTATTTACCAGGGGCGTATCTAGCACAACATGCCCCCCCCCTGCAAGATTTACTTCAGCACCCCTAAGCACAGCAATTTTTCCAGGATTTCGAACATGAGGGAGGATGCATTTTTCGCGGTGTGTGTGTGTGTGTGTGTGTGTGTGTGTGATGGTTGGGGGGGGGGGGGTCAGGCAGAGTGTCTGGAAAAGTAAGGGCTGTACCTAAAGCCCTGTAGTTTTAACTTTTTAAGTAATAGATTTAACAATACCTGTAATTGCTTTGTCCCAAACTCAAATAAATCACTTGAAGAAATCCCCCTCTTGCATAGGGCAGATCTGCGGCTGCTGTGAATAAATGTTGGTGCCTGTCGCGCACGTAATCCTGGGTAACAGACTGTTTTTCCACATCCTCCACGGGGAATCCACTGTGGCCTCGCGCTTTTCTTCAGCAGCGCAGAGAGAGAGGGTGATTGAAGAACGATCTTATTATTTACAACACAATGCACAGCCATCGTATAACAACCCGAAGTCAAACAGCCGAACACTTTCAATCTGTAGAACATTCAGTGTCTTAAAAGTGAAACTAGGCACTTATTTAGGCAAAGCTAAATATATCTTAAAGCAAAATATGAATCTTTGTGTTAATTATTGTGCGTGTTCGAATTTGTTCACAAAACTATAACTAGCAGATGCAGTACGCCCCTGTATTAACTGCGCCCCCCCCCAGCTGCGGGAGTTGCGGGAGTGGTAGTTACGCCACCTAGTTGTCGCATTTTTAGTAAAATTATGTCCAAACCGGAAGTCAGATTTTCAAAAGATCATAATACTTTCCTAAAATAGAAGCATGAGAAAGTAAAAACCGGGTACTGTTTGAGTAGAAGTAAAACACTTTTAAACTTTAAGTGCGTAATTTCAAGTCTCGCCCTCCCAGGTGAATAAATATTGCTCCGGCTCTGCATACAAGTATTCTTCTCTGATGGGGCCATGGTTCAACTTTGGCTGCACCAAGAAGAAACAGCAACTCTGTCTCGATGCTCTCAAAATTGTCGGGTTACGTATCAAAGAACCGTGTATTTTTGGTAATCTGAAACTCAAATTTTAACATATAATCGCGAAAAGTGTATAAATGAATTACGTATAATTTAGTTAAGAGCGTTAGGAACTACAGTGAAATATCAGGATAAACGCAGAATTAATTACGTATAAAAGAATCAAAGAACCGTGAATTTTTGATAATCTGAAACTCAAATTTTAACATATAATCGCGAAAAGGGTATAAATGAATTACGTATTATTCACTTAAAAGCGTTAGAAACTACAGTGAAATATCGGAATAAACGCAGATCTAATTACGTGTAAAAGAATCAAAGAACCGTGTATTTTTGATAATCTGAAACTCAAATTTTAACATATAATCGCGAAAAGTGTATAAATGAATTACGTATAATTTAGTTAAGAGCGTTAGGAACTACAGTGAAATATCAGGATAAACGCAGAATTAATTACGTATAAAAGAATCAAAGAACCGTGTATTTTTGATAATCTGAAACTCAAATTTTAACATATAATCGCGAAAAGTGTATAAATGAATTACGTATAATTTAGTTAAGAGCGTTAGGAACTACAGTGAAATATCAGGATAAACGCAGAATTAATTACGTATAAAAGAATCAAAGAACCGTGCATTTTTGATAATCTGAAACTCAAATTTTAACATATAATCGCGAAAAGGGTATAAATGAATTACACTTAAAAGCGTTAGAAACTACAGTGAAATATCGGAATAAACGCAGATCTAATTACGTGTAAAAGAATCAAAGAACCGTGTATTTTTGATAATCTGAAACTCAAATTTTAACATATAATCGCGAAAAGTGTATAAATGAATTACGTATTATTCACTTAAAAGCGTTAGAAACTACAGTGAAATATCGGGATAGACGCAGATCTAATTACGTGTAAAAGAATCAAAGAACCGTGTATTTTTGATAATCTGAAACTCAAATTTTAACTTATAATCGCGAAAAGTGTATAAATGAATTACGTATTATTCACTTAAAAGCGTTAGAAACTATAGTGAAATATCGGGATAGACGCAGATCTAATTACGTGTAAAAGAATCAAAGAACCGTGTATTTTTGATAATCTGAAACTCAAATTTTAACTTATAATCGCGAAAAGTGTATAAATGAATTACGTATTATTCACTTAAAAGCGTTAGAAACTACAGTGAAATATCGGGATAGACGCAGATCTAATTACGTGTAAAAGAATCAAAGAACCGTGTATTTTTGATAATCTGAAACTCAAATTTTAACTTATAATCGCGAAAAGTGTATAAATGAATTACGTATTATTCACTTAAAAGCGTTAGAAACTATAGTGAAATATCGGGATAGACGCAGATCTAATTACGTGTAAAAGAATCAAAGAACCGTGTATTTTTGATAATCTGAAACTCAAATTTTAACTTATAATCGCGAAAAGTGTATAAATGAATTACGTATTATTCACTTAAAAGCGTTAGAAACTATAGTGAAATATCGGGATAGACGCAGATCTAATTACGTGTAAAAGAATCAAAGAACCGTGTATTTTTGATAATCTGAAACTCAAATTTTAACTTATAATCGCGAAAAGTGTATAAATGAATTACGTATTATTCACTTAAAAGCGTTAGAAACTACAGTGAAATATCGGGATAGACGCAGATCTAATTACGTGTAAAAGAATCAAAGAACCGTGTATTTTTGATAATCTGAAACTCAAATTTTAACTTATAATCGCGAAAAGTGTATAAATGAATTACGTATTATTCACTTAAAAGCGTTAGAAACTATAGTGAAATATCGGGATAGACGCAGATCTAATTACGTGTAAAAGAATCAAAGAACCGTGTATTTTTGATAATCTGAAACTCAAATTTTAACATATAATCGCGAAAAGTGTATAAATGAATTACGTATTATTCACTTAAAAGCGTTAGAAACTATAGTGAAATATCGGGATAAACGCAGATCTAATTACGTGTAAAAGAATCAAAGAACCGTGTATTTTTGATAATCTGAAACTCAAATTTTAACTTATAATCGCGAAAAGTGTATAAATGAATTACGTATTATTCACTTAAAAGCGTTAGAAACTACAGTGAAATATCGGGGAAAACGCAAAATTAAGTATAAAAGTGAAAGACATATAACCAGAATTAAGTATAAAAAGTAAAACGTATAAAAATAAACTTATAACCGAGGTTCCACTGTGCTTCAAATGACACTTCCCACTGGATGAAGTTATTGTATAAATTTTTCGTTTAAGTTGGTGCATATGTGGGGTTTTGATGTTATGATTCGCCTAACAAACATTTTTTTTTTTTTTATAGAGCTCTCAACTTACCGTGGATCAGGTTGGCTGAAGAACCTCGCCTCAGTGGCGTGTTTCTGGACCGAGCAACAAATGTGCTGCGCAAGTAAAAGCTACGCTTCAACTCACTCGTCGACTGCAGATAGGAGTCAGACGTCCGACAGTGAGAACAGGTGGCAGAGCAGTCTCTACCGGATTCTACGCGCTTCCTCTGTCTCTCTCTCGGCCTGCGGGGGTGTCCCTGGAAATTAATCGCTGTCCCCCCACTTTCCTCGCATCCTCATGTTTCTTGGATAGATTTCAGCAACATGGTTGTTGCCTTGACTAACCTGAATCAGCTTGACCCGATAGTGAAGGGGGTTTTCTTTCTCCCTGACCTGGTCGCATGTCTTCTCCGTCGTCTGTGACATGCATACAAGTTTACTCTCAACAGGCCCTCTGGCGAAGCTGACACCCGATTAATCAACTGCCATTAGTCAAGTGATTACACACATGCTACAATATGCTGTTAATCGCTGCCTTCCAATACCAAAGGGGAAATTCTACTATTAGTTAACTCTGGCTGTTTAGTTTCACTGCTTCGTGCCTGTTGATGATACACGATATATTTGTTTTAATGCTCGGCGAGGAACTTGAAACAAGTTTCGCTTATTTTTCCAAACAAGTTGATAAATCTCGCGGTGCGTGGAGTTGATGAGCAAATGGCATTTATTTGCCGTTGCATTTCCTATTTCAAGCGAAGGTCTCTCAAATTTTGTTTTCCGAACTCTCACTCTTCTTCTTTCCTGGACTGCTGAAAACTGGATTATTTCAACCTTATTAAATTGCAGGTCGTTGCTTTTAATCTGGTGTCATTTCTTGGTATTCACAATCTACCTATTTTTGATTGTTTCTACTCCAAACATGAACTCTGAACTCGGTCATGTGGGTAGAGTTCATGGTTGGAGTCGAAACAATAAAAAATAGGTAGATTGTGAATACTAAAAACATTTCATTTATTTCAGAAAAACAACGCTTATGAATGCAATTTTCGCAACTGAAAGTCTATAGTTTCGCTGAAAGCTATGGTTCAGCTTCGTCAGGACTGAGCGTTTTCATTTCTTCTTTTTGACGATGTTATCAGTTTCACGTGTCAAACGTCTCGTGCGGACATCTGATTGCAGATTGATGAGTGCTTTTCATGCTCTTGATAGGTATAGAGATGAAGATAAATCATTTACCAGGTTATTACTCTTTTGAAATATATGAAAGGCTTCTAAAAAGTCTAGATCAGATGTTGCTTTAGGTCCATCTAACAGTTTGGCGTCATTAAACAGAAATTGGTTATTTTTCCAACAGTGCTGCGTTATGGAAGATTTTTTTATTTCACACTTTTTTACTACATGATTGGTGTTTTTTTGCACGTCTTTTGTAAAACAAGATCGTGCTTGTGTTATCGGTTTGTCTGTCCGTCTGTCTGTACCCACGATATATCTGCAACTATTAGTCCGATTTGAAAAATAATTTTTGCGATTGAAAGCTTGAAATATGCGAATGATGATCCTTCATTTCGTTTTTTTTTACGATGTACAATTTCGCCGCTAGATGGAGTTAATGCAGATGACGTCGAATTTAAAAATACGTTTTGTTCCACATATTTGCTTCTAAATATCCTATTGAAAAAAATATTTTATCTCTCGATTCCATTTATGTCGAAGAGTATTTTAGGTATAGTTTCTTTTTCAAATTACGCACAGATTTTCCGCTTAGGGGCGTAAAAGTGAAATACGTTTTCCCCGATATCTCTTCTTCTAAAACTCCGATTTGAAATTTTTTTTTTTTTTTGTTTAGCGGATACAGCTCCTGATTAAAAATCCTTTGCACATAATTTCTAATTTTTGTAAAAAATCGTTTGGCCACCAGATGGCGTAAGCCTTAATTTCCGCACCTGATGTATTTGCAGCAAAATATGAGCTTCTATAATCTCGATTGAAAAAAAAGTCGTTTGTAGACCGATACTACACTCATGTCGACAAACCTTTTAAGAATATTTTCTTCTTAAAATAATGCATAGTTTTTACGCCAGGGGCGTAGATGTATATCTCATTTTTGTCAATATCTCTACTTCAAGGTGTCCGATTTGAAAAATGCCGTCTTTGTTGGATAGTGTTTCTGATGCGAAATGCTTTTCATATAAATTCGAAATTTTGAAGTAAATCATAGACTTTCCGCTAGGGGGCGCAAAGGTAAATTGCGTTTTCTGCGTTATTTCTGCTTCTAAAACCCCGATTTTTAAAATTCTTCCTGTATCGCATGCAACCCTGATGGAAAATATTTTTCATATAATTTTTAATGTTTGGTAAAGAATGGTTTGGCCACCAGGAGGCATAAGTCCTAATTTCTGCTTCTGATGTACTTGCAGAAATAACTGGGCTCCTGAAAACTCGACTAAAATTTTTTTTACTTGGACCGATACCGCTCATATTTGAAAAGAAAAACCTTTCAAAAATACTTTCTTCTTAAAATAATGCATAGTTTTCCCACAAGGGGGCGTAAAGTCATTTTATTTTTGTCGATATCTCTGTTTCTAAGAATCCAATTTGAAAAGTTATTTCTGTGTTGGAGAGCATTTCCGGTGCGAAATGTTTCTCATATAAATTCATATTTTTCTTAACGCACAAGTCTGCAACCTGAGGGCGTAAGCTCACGATTCCGTTTACAGCAATATCTGAGGGATTAAAAACGCGATTGAAAAACTTCTTTCTTTCGTCAGATATTGTTTTCCATACCGGTTCCATTGACTTTGAATAGCTTTGATAAATTTAATTTGCGTCCGAACGGATTCAAAAGACGTGCTTATTACACCCGAAAATTCGGTGTCATCTTTCTTGTTTTAATCTGAATTTAAGTGATCTCCGTGTCTGGCATGTGCATGGCAGACCACATTGACGCTGGAGGAGATAGATTCCCGAAGAATTTATGCCAGGAATTAGGTCCTTCTTTGCAGGGCAAATCATCTTAGATACATGAGTGAAGGTAACTTTGAAATTTGATGAATCAAGGATTTTTGAAGTTTGGAAACAAATTTCAGGGATGAATGGAAGAAACGCCAAGTTTCACTGAGAATTTGGAGAGATCGGGGTCAAGGTTGATTTATACTGAGGTTTAAAAAAAATTTTGATAGCTGAGTCCACCAATAAATGTTTGAAGCTTCTGATGATAGCAATATGTCTGATAAACATTATTTTTCTGAATTAAATGAAATATTGTGTAATTATGCAATGCCTGTAGTTCAACTGTTTCATAAACAGCATTATTTACTCCGTTCATGACATCACTCAACAATATCATTTTAATTTTCATACGCAAAACAAGTTATTTTCACCACCTCTGAACACCCAGTGGCGGATCCAGCGGGGGCGACTGAGGTGATCGCCCCCCCCCCCCCACACACACACACAAACCCTAATGATGTTTTTACGTTTTGTAACGTACCAGGAGATGTGACGTACCTGCCAGAAGGACGCACACGACATAAAGGCAGATAGGAATCAGAATAAAATGTCCGCGTAGCTTAATTGGTAGAGCAACTTATTCCGGAATGGGTGGACCCAGGTTCGAATCCTGGCGCGGATAAAAATGACGGAGACATTTAATTCGTTATAATGGCGCCCGAACTATCCGGATGACCCGACCGTTCAAAATTTCGCATTGGTGTGATGTTATTTCCACACCGCGAGATAGGAAAAATAAGAGAATCCTTTCTCCAGCACTTCGAAAAAAAAAAAAATAATAAGGGGGAGATGATGTAACGTACCAGGAGATGTGACGTACCTGCCAGAAGGACGCACACGACATAAAGGCAGATAGGAATCAGAATAAAACGTCCGCGTAGCTCAATTGGTAGAGCAACTTATTCCGGAATGAGGGGACCCGGGTTCGAATCCTGGCGCGGATAAAAATGACGGAGAAATTAACTTCGTTATAGTTTAAAGTAGCAAAGGTCGTAAATGATTAACTTTCCATATTTTGTTTTCAGTTTTTCTAAAAAAATTAACAATTAAACTTAATACGGAGGATTTAAAATACTTCTTACATTAATTCAGGTTCATTAAAAATAGAAAGAGAAGGGAATAGAACAAAAAGAGAGAGAGAGAGAGAGAGAGAGCGCGCAAAAGATAAAGGGAAAACAGGGACAGTGGGTGTAAAAAACTTGGGGATATTCTTTGTTAGTTCTTTATTGTCATATTGTCTAGCATCTGTACCGTCTCGAAACAGGGTAAGGCAGGGCTTGGTACTGAAATCAGAGTAGGTGGGAAGAACTGTGAATAACAATTTGATCTACGTACGTAATTTAATTGGGTCATAAAGAAAATTCGTAAAAATGTCCCCACCGCTTCCTCCCAGATGGTCTTTTTAGGACTTATTTCTTTTTTCTTATATTTCCAGCTCCCTCACGCCTCACGGGCGCTTCCCGTTGTTCCACCCACTCCGAAGTCAATCCCCGCTTCGGTGGGGTGGGTTGGGAGGGAGGCAGCGTGGCTAATTCGGCATCTCTTACTACTAACACCGTGGAAATACTCTCGTACAGTTTGCAATGGCAGAAGGGTTTTTCATCATGAATTCCTTTTTCAAAAAAAAGCCGCAAAGGGAATGGACATGGAGGCATCCCAATGGATTGACAAGCGAGATTGATTTTATTATGTGTAACAAGCAATTTGTTATGGAAGACTACAGTGTGCTGAACAAGTTCAACACAGGTAGTGACCATAGAATGGTAAGATGTAAAATGCACCTCGAGCGTGGCAAGCTCATAAAATATATATGCGGGAGGGAGTAACATGGAGGAGACTGGCACAAGATAGACTGTTGTGGAAAAAACTTGGGGAGACTTTCTTCCAGCAGTGGATTGGTAATGGTTGACAATGATGATATATATATACTAACGTTATATATATAAAAAAATTCATAATGGCTTCTGCTCCATTTTTGTACCCGAAAACCCGCCCTCCCCTCCCAGAGTAAACTTCTGGATCCGCCCCTGAGAACACCCACAGCTTTTTTCCAAGAATCCATGTTTTTTCAGACCAAGGGTATAATACAGATTTCTATTTCACCAAGTTTTTCAAATGCAGTTCACTCCAAGTATGCATTTACTAATTCGTTTACTTATAAGAAAGATGACACCGAATTTTCGGTTGTAATGAGCACATCTTTTGATTCCTTTCCGACGCGAATAAAAGTTATCAAAGTTATTCAAAATCAATGGAACCGGTTTGAAGAAAAAAATTAACTGGATTTCTACAATCGATAAAACATCCAGAAATAGAAACAGTTATTTACCTCTACCAGCGGCTAAAAAGCATGTTGCGAAAATTAACAAATGGCGCACTAAAAGTTTTTCACAGCAGAAGGAAGGTATCAGTGACAAAGAGATTTTCAAATCGAACAGTTAAAAGGAGAAATGTAGACCGAAAAATGATATAACTCTACGCTTTCGGAAGAAATTTGCATAATGGAAAAGCTGAAAATAGGCGAAAAGTATTCTGCGTGAAAAAACTATGCTGAGGGGTAAAACAATTTAAATACGTCTCTCGGAAGCAGAGATAAGGAGAAAAATATTTTGACATTTACACCCCATTGGGGGAAAGCTGTGCATTATTTGAAGAGGGTAATGCTTCCCATCTTTGTTGTTACGAATGACACAGAGTAAAAAAAAAATTCTCAAAAGGTTTTTAGAGGCGAAAATGCAGCTACGAACAGAAGTACACAGAGACCACCTAGCGACAGAATTGTGAACTACAAAACTCCTCAAATACAACACTAGCGGCGGAATTGAGCTTTATATTGACACAAAAATATATACACAAAGAGTTTTCAGAGTTAGTAGCATCTTACAGAAAAAAAGAATTTTTTTCAATCGGAATTTTAGTCCGGCAGACATTACTATAAACGAAAACGGGAGTTTAAGCCCTATAGTCACACACTTGTACTTTTAGTTATTTGTAGTTAAAATTAGAAACATTTCTCACTGGAAATGCTCTCCAACAAGGAAGAAATTTTTCAAATCGGAATGTTAAAAGCAGAGATATCGACAAAAATAAGATATATATCTACGTCTGGCGGAGAAACTATGTACTATTTTAAACAGAAGATATTTTCAAAAGGTCTTTTGAGGCGAGCAGTATCGGTTCACGAAAGAATTTTTGAAATCGAGTTACCAGAAAGTCAGATTTTTTTGCAAATACATCAGAAGCAGAAATAAATACTTACGCTCCCTGGTGGCTAAACCATATTTATCAAAAATTAGTAATCATATGCAAAACATTTCCCATCACGAGCTGTATCCGATGCAGGATACAGCTTCCGATGGAAAATTAATGTTTTAAATCGGACCTTTTAGAAGCAGAGATATCGGGGGTGACGCAATTTACCTTTACGCCACCTAGCCCAAAATGTATGCATTACTTGAAAAAGAGACTGTACCTAAAATAGTGTTCAATATAAATGCCATCTAAAGGAAAAATAATTTCTTCAATCAGATATTTAGAAGCAAATATATGGAATAAAACGAATTTTGAAATTGATATCATCTGCATTTACTGCAAGAATAATCGTTCTCACTTTTCAAGCTTACGAATACGAAAAGAAGTTTTCAAATAGGAGTAATAGTTGCAGAGATATGGTTGTCCACTGACGAATGGAAGGCCAAAGTGATAACTTAAACACGATCTTTGTTGTTGTTTTTTATTGGAAAAGACATGCTAAAAATAAATAGTGATATGATATCTGCGAAGATAAAGGAAAAAATGCTTTGTCAACAGCTTATATTTTATTGGGATATATATTTTAATTTACAATAAGCAACTGAAGGCATTTTTAAAGTGTTTTAATAAGTTCTAAGAGGTGGAAACGTCCCTTGCTGCTACATTTTTACTTTTCAGCACGCCTTTTGCAAAAAAAGATCGTGCTTATGTTATCGTTCGTCTGTGGACACCATATCTCTGCCATTATTAGTCCCATTTGAAAAATGCTTTTTTGCATTAAGAAGCTTGAAATATCTGAATGATGATCCTTCATTACGTTTTTTTATGATTTGCAGTTTAGCCGCCAGAGGGCGTAAATGCAGATCATATCGAATTCAAAACACATTTTCTTCAATATATTTGCTTTTAAACATCCGATTAAAAAAATTCTTTTAGCTTTGATTCCATTTATGTCGAAGAGTATTTTAGGTATAGTCACTTTTTCAAGTTACGCATATATTTTCCGCTTGTGTGCGTAAAAGTAAATTGCGTTTTCCCCGATATCTCTACTTCCAAAACTCCGATTTGAAAATTCTTTCTTCAACGGGTACAGCTCCTGATGGGAAGTCTTTTACATATAATTTCTAATTTTTGTAAAGGTTTTTTTGGCCACCAGGGGGCATAAGTGTTAATTTCTGCTTCTGATGTATTTGCTACAAAAATCCGAGCTTCTAAAATCTCGATTGAAAAAATTTGTTCGTCGATATACATCGACGCCCCCTGTCGATAAACCGCTTCGGAATATTTTCTTCTTAAAATAATGCATGGTTTCTTCGCCAGGGGCCGTGGATGTATATCTTATTTTTGTCAATACTTCTACTTCTAAGAGCCCGATTTGAAAAATTACTTCTTTGTTGGATAGCTTTCCCGGTGCCAAATGTTTTTTTTTTTTTTTTTTATATATATATATATAATTTCGAAATTTTCAGGTAAATCATAGACTTTCCGCTAGGGAGCGTTAAGGTAAGTGCGTTTTCCACGATATTTCTGCTTCTAAAAGTCCAATTTGAAAAATTATTCCTCTATCGCATACAGCTCCTGATGGGAAATATTTTTCGTATAACTTCTAATATTTGGTAAAGAGTGATTTGACCACCAGGGGGCATAAGTATTAATTTCTGCTTCTGATGTATTTGAAGAAAAATCTGAGCTCCTGAAAACTCGACTGAAAAAATTATTTCCTTTAGTGATACCTCTCACATAGAAAAAGTTTTTGAGAATACTTTCTCCTTAAAATAGTGCATGTTTTTCCCCACAGGGTACGTAGATGCATATCTTATTTTTGTCGATATCTGTGCTTCTCAGAATCCGATTTGAAAAAGCCTTTCCTTGTTGGAAAGCGTTTCCACTGCGAAATGTTTCTCATATAACTTCAATTTTTTCTTAACGCACAAGTCTGCGACCAGAGGGCGTAAGTTCACGATTCCGTTTACAGCAATATCTGCGGGATTAAAAACCCAGTTGAAAAACTTCTTTCTTTGGTCAGATGCTACTGTTTTCCATACCGGTTCCATTTACTTTGAATAGCTTTGATAAATTTAATTCGCGCCAGAACGGATGCAACAGACGTGCTCATTACACCCGAAAATTTGGTGTCATCTTTCTTGATTTTTTATGGGGAGTTAACGACCACCAAGAGCAGCTTTAAGGGCTATAAGCAGTCGCCCTGCCTTATATAGGGTCACTGGTTCCTGGGATGTGGCAGGGCCATCAAACAAGTGCACCACCTATGCTTCGGACCTTGGCCCATCTAGGACGAATAGTCCGGAAGCCAGCGTCTCAGACCTCTCGGCCACTGGGCCCTGTGTGATATGGTCCACTTCTGTTATATTCAAGGGAAAAGGCAATTTTTGTGGTTTCCCTTTATAGCACGTCTTTTGTATATATCATCATCATCATCATTGTCAACCATTAACAATCCACTGCTGGACGAAGGTCTCCCCAAGTTTCCTCCACAACGGTCTGTCTTGTGCCAGTCTCCTCCATGTCACTCCCGCATACTTCCGAATTTCATCCACCCATCTTCCATGTGGTCTTCTTCTGGGTCTTTTCCTGTCCCTTGGAATCCAATCTAAAATTTCGGCTGTCCATCGATGGTCTGTTCTTCTGGCAGTATGTCCAGCCCATTGCCATTTCAGGGATTTAACTCTGATCATGATGTCTTCCACTCTTGTCATTTTTCGGATCCACGAGTTCCTCTTCTTATCTCTCCTGGTTACACCAAGTATGCACCTCTCCATGCTGCTTTGAGTTGTCTGCAGCCTTTGTATGTCTCTTTTAGCTAAGGTCCACGTCTCTGCACCATACGTAAGCACTGGAAGGATGCATTGATCAAACACTTTTCTTTTAAGACATAATGGCATATTGCTCTTGAAAATTATGCTGTTTCTTCCAAAAGCTCTCCAGGCAAGTTTTGTACGCCGATTAATTTCTTCACCAATGTGACCCTCACTTGATATCTGCTGTCCAAGATAAACGTACGTGTCTGTTATCTCCAGCTTTTCTCCATCAATCGATAAATTTTCATATATATATATATATATATATATATATATATATATATATATATAGGGATGTAAGGTCAGGTGATGCGTAACATCACAGCCTCTCCTTGACAAATGTCAACCCCGCCTTCTCGTGGTGCATCCTGTTCCTACTAAAGGGGCTCTGACGACCGCAAATAGCGGTATAACTATACCATCGGGATTAGAGGAAATTCTATCCCACACTCACCAACCCGCTTGGCCAGCGTGGTGAGTTATGGCCAAACCCCTCCAAAATGACTCCACAACTTAAATCTTGGCCCTCAGTCTCCGGCAGCTGGAATGTACCTGGCCAAGGCAGCAGCCAGTGCGACATGAAGGCAGAGGGTGCTAAGAATCCCCGGAGGACCGGACTAGGCTGCCATCTGATGCTGACCTTGGCAACGTACAATGGACGCTCCCTATCTTCTGATTCAAGGCTTCTTGAATTGGAAGAGGAACTACAAAAGATCAAGTGGGACATCGTGGGGCTAAGTGAGGTAAGGAGAAAAGGAGAAGATCTCATCGAACTGAAAAGTGGACATCTCTTCTACTATCGTGGGACAGATACTGGCAGAACTAGTGGTGTTGGATTTATAATAAACAAGAAACTGAAGGATAAAGTTGTAGAAGTTGAAAGTTCCTCTGACAGAGCTGCACGGCTTGTTATCCAACTCTCGAAAAGATACCAAGCTCAGATTATTCAAACTTATGCACCCACCACAAGTCATCCTGAAGAAGAAATTGAAGAATTTTATGAGGAAATTTGTCATCTAAATAATAAAGGTAAAGCAGCACTTGAAAATAATTATGGGAGATTTCAATGCAAAAATAGGGCAACGGCAACAGGAATGAAACTTCAGTAGGTAAATTCGGTCACGGCAACAGAAACCAGCGTGGAAATACTCTCGTTGAGTTTGCAGAGGCAGAAGGGTTTTTCATCATGAACTCCTTCTTCAAGAAAAAGCCACACAGGAAATGGACATGGAGACATCCAAATGGGACGACAAGTGAAATTGATTTTATTATGTGTAACAAAAAATTCGTCATAGAAGACTGCAGTGTGCTAAACAAGTTCAACACTGGTAGTGACCATAGATTGGTGAGATGTAAGATGCACCTCAACACTAAACTTGAACGTGGCAAGCTCATAAGACAAACAAAATCTATTGACATAACCAACCTTAAAAAACACCATAATACCTTCAAGTTGGAACTGAAGAACAGGTTCTCTGCTTTAGAAGGCCTAACATCGGAAGAAGTGGACATCTCTGAAGTTAACAGAAAAGTAACCAAAGCTCTTATGGAAACAGCAACAAAATTAGCTGGGTCTAAGAACAAGTTGCATGTAAATAAATTATCAGGAAAAACGAAAATGTTGATGCAAAAGAAGAGAGATGAGGACAACTAAAGAAGATGTGACTTCCAAAGTGGAATATATAGAGCTATGCAAGACAGTACGAAAAAGTATCACTGAAGACGTAAGAAAATTCAACTGTGAACTAGTGAGGAAAGCAATTGAAAACAACCAAAGCCTAAAGATAGCAAAGGGACATCTCAGTAAGGGAAGAAAACAGATTATGGCACTGAGAAAAGAAGATGGTTCTGTAACAAGAAATAGAGGCGAAATTTTGACAAGAGTGAAAGATTTCTACTCCAAATTATATGAAAGGGATGATACATGCACTCCAGACATCATGAAAGATACCAGTACTAGAGTTCCTCCAGTCCTTCCAGCAGAAGTTGCACATGCAATCAAGAACATGAAGCGGGGAAAAGCTCCAGGAGAAGATGGAATTACTGTAGACATCATACAAGAAGCAAGTGGAGAAATCGAAACAGTACTCGCCCAAATTTTCACTCGATGCCTTAATGAAGGAAGATTCCTGAGGATTGGAACACCGCTACAATGATCCTGCTACATAAGAAAGGTGACATTGAGGATCTCGGAAACTACAGACCTATCAGCCTCCTATCAGTAGTTTATAAAATCTTCACTAAAGTTCTTTCACACCGCTTGAAGGTAACACTGGACATGGCTCAACCGAGAGAACAAGCTGGATTCAGGAGTGGCTACAGCACAATAGATCATATCCATGTGCTGAGAGAACTAATTGGAAGAGCGAGGGAATATGAACTTCCATTGTGCATGGCTTTTATCGATTATGAAAAAGCCTTTGATTCGGTGAAACCATCAGCAGTTACAATGGCTCTGAAAACCTGCGGTATTGAAGATGCATACATTAATATTATTAATAACATCTATGAAAATGCAAGTGCAAAGATTAGGCTGTTTGAAAATACAACACATAAAAATTGGAAAGGGAGTGAGACAAGGTGACACCATATCTCCGAAGCTCTTTAATGCCACATTGGAGGGTGTTTTTCAGTCACTGAGCTGGGAAAACAAGGGGATAAAGATTAATGGAGATTATCTAACCCACCTTCGTTTTGCTGATGACGTAGTCATTTTTGCAACTAGCCCATCAGAGCTGCAGAGTATGATCCAGGAACTTGCTGACAAGAGTAAAGAAGTGGGATTAAAATGAACTTTCAGAAGACAAAAGTGATGTTCCAATGCTTTTACAAGAAATGAAGATTTATCGATTGATGGAGAAAAGCTGGAGATAACAGACACGTACGTTTATCTTGGACAGCAGATATCAAGTGAGGGTCACATTGATGAAGAAATTAATCGGCGTACAAAACTTGCCTGGAGAGCTTTTGGAAGAAACAGCATAATTTTCAAGAGCAATATGCCATTATGTCTTAAAAGAAAAGTGTTTGATCAATGCATCCTTCCAGTGCTTACGTATGGTGCAGAGACGTGGACCTTAACTAAAAGAGACATACAAAGGCTTCAGACAACTCAAAGTAGCATGGAGAGGTGCATACTTGGTGTAACCAGGAGAGATAAGAAGAGGAACTCGTGGATCCGAAAAATGACAAGAGTGGAAGACATCATGATCAGAGTTAAATCCCTGAAATGGCAATGGGCTGGACATACTGCCAGAAGGACAGATCATCGATGGACAGCCGAAATTTTAGATTGGATTCCAAGGGACAGGAAAAGACCCAGAAGAAGGCCACATGGGAGATGGGTGGATGAAATTCGAAAGTATGCAGGGGTGACATGGAGGAGACTGGCACAAGACAGACCGTTGTGGAGGAAACTTGGGGAGACCTTCGTCCAGCAGTGGATTGATAATGGTTGACAATGATGATGATGATGATATATATATATATATATATATATATATATATATATATATCGTGCTTATTGGTATTACTTTGTCCGTCCGTCTGTCTGTGGACACCATATCTCTGCAAATGTTAGTCCGATTTGAAAACTTATTTTTGCATTGGGAAGCTTGAAACGTGAGAACGATGATTGTTGCTATCTATTTTTTACGATGCACAACCCCTCCGCTAGAGGGCGTAAATGCAGATGCTACCGAACTCAAAATCTACTTTATTCCATACAATTGCTTCCAAATATTCGATCGAAAAAATTATTTCTTTCATTCGATACCATTTATAACGAAGAGTATTTTGGATACAGTTTCTTTTTCAAGCAATGCACAATGTTTTCGTAGGGGCGTAAAGTTGCGATTTCCCCAATATCTCTTCTTCTAAAAGTCCGGTTTGAAAATCTCTTTTTGCATCGCATAGAGCTCCTGGTAGGATATGTTATGCATGTAATTTCTAAATTTTGGTAAAGAACGGTTTTGCCACTAAGGGGCGTAAGTTTTCTGTTTCTAGTGTATTTGCAGAAATATTTGAGCTTCTGAAAACTCGATTTAAAAAATTATTTTATGGTCTGATACCACTCACCACAGAAAACCTTTCGAGAACACATTCTCTTAAATATAATGCGTAGTTTTTTCGCCAGAGGCGTAGATATATCTTTTTTTTTTATATATTTTTGCTTCTAGCAGTCCGATTTAAAAAATGAAAAATTCCTTCTTTCTCGGAGAGTTTCCGTGCGAAATTCTTTCCACATAATTTCAAATTTTTCTTAATGTACCAGTGTGCCACCAAAAGGCGTAAGTTCACGTTTCCGTTTACAGTATATTTGCAGTAATATCTGGGCGTCTGAACTTGATTGAAAAAATTAATTTTCGATCAGATGCTACTAACTACGGAAACACTTTTTGTGTGTTCTCAGCCCAAAGTAATGCACGATTTCCCCGCTATGGGCTCAAACATTTAATCCGTATTACTCGATACCTCTGCTTCTAAACGTTAATCAAAAAGTTTATTTCAACACAGTATACCATTTACCTTGCAGAACACTTCTTCTGTATTTGCGGAGTTTTTAAATAATTTACAGCTCTGCCGATAGGTGGTGTTTGTGTACTTCGTTTTCAGATATATCCCGATTTAAAAGAATCCTATTGAAAAATTCCTATTTTTACTGTACACCATTTGCTACAATACAGATGGGAAATACTGTCGTCCTCTTTAAATAATGCATAGATTTTCCCGTTAGGGGCAAAACTGTTATTACAATCCAAAATTCGGTCTCATCTTTCTTCTTTTAGCCTTCGGAAGGTATAATCAGTCTAAGTTGAGCAGACTTTGTTCTGGAGATGGAGAGTTATATTAGATATAAGCTTAAAATGCCTTATTCATTCCAAGGAAAACTTTCTAGCGTTTTTTTTTTTTTTTTTTCAATTGACTTCCAGCTCATTTTGTCGTTGTTATTGGAAAACAAACTGAAAAACACCACAGGTATTTCACAACTCTCAGTACTTTCTCTGTCTTAGAAAGGGTCGGTCAAGTTACCAATGCCTCTGACTTGTTGGCTACCGCTGTCCCGGTAGCCAACAATTTAGAGGCATAGGTTTCTAGCCAATCGTCCGAGTTGGGTCTGAGTCTGAGTCTCGTATGAAATATGTGCGGTATGCTTATCCCATGGCTCTGCACCTTCCTCTGGAACGAAAATCCCTGAATTTGGGTGGACAGCTCCTCATACCATTTAGACCAGGGTTGAACAACCTTTTAACACTTACGGGCCAATTTCAGATAGACTGAACAAGGGCGGGCTGCAGCGGGTACCTACGGAAGCAGGGAATCAGTCTATTTTAGTGTTGATTCTGGAAATGCAAAGGACTGTGCGAAAGCGTGTGTGCTCCTAAAGTTCTCTTAGTTCCCCTGAACAAATCCTGGAACAATCTCTGTGGTTTGTGTTGCAGAATAAAAACGGAATTGTGTATTCCTGTCCAAGTGGCCTCGTCCACAATTTTGTGGCTTTACGACGAAGAAAATTGTGTATGTGTTTTTGTGTATTTTTACGTCCACGTATTTCTTCTCACTGTACAATGTTCAAGTCTTCATATTTTTAGTAAATCGATTAATCATCTTTAAAATATCAGGTCGGTGGTCTTTTTTATTGTTTTATTACCTTAGATGTATCACTCACAAGGAACACTTATAACGAAGTAAATTTCTCCGTCATTTTTGGTCCACGCCGGGATTCGAACCCGAGGCCGCTTATTCCGGAACAAGTCGCTCTGCCAACTGAGCTACGCAGACGTTTATTCAGATTCCTATCTGCCTTTATGTCGTGTGCGTCCTGCTGGCAGGTACGTCACATCTCCCCCCCCCGAAAGAGGGCCGGGGGCATGGCCCACGGGTCAGCCGTGACCATGAATCGTTGCAGACAGCCATCCACTGTAGAACGTGCACTTGAGAACTCCCAGTCAATCTGCTGTGTGGAATGCAACATCACACATTTTTATTTTTCGAAGCGCTGGAGAAGGAATTCTCTGATTTTTCCTATCTCGCGGTGTGGAAATAACATCACACCATTGCGAGATTTTGAACGGTCGGGTCATCCGGATAGTTCGGGCGCCATTATAACGAATTAAATTTCTCCGTCATTTTTGGTCCACGCCGGGATTCGAACCCGAGGCCGCTTATTCCGGAACAAGTCGTACTACCAACTGAGCTACGCAGACGGTTATTCAGATTCCTATCTGCCTTTATGTTGTGTGCGTCCTGCTGGCAGGTACGTCACACACTCCCAGGGTCGAACAAATAAAACCGTACCGAACTTCCGTTATAAGTCATTTACGTACCTCCAAATTCAATGGTGATATTCGTTTTTCTGCAAAACTACGCAGTTGCTCACTAGAGGGGTCCGTTAAGTCGCTCGCCGGTTGCTACGCCAGTCGAGAGTGTGCAGATGTTGTATCACATGCCTTGTTTATCTGTGTACGTAGTGAGACGACAAAATGGTTCGACGATTAGTAATCAATCCACTTAATGTATTGAGGTTGGTTGAGCTGAAAGTACGACGTAAAGTGCGTCACGAAGATGGTAGTGGTCTGGAAGACGAGTCGTTCGCATGTTTTCTTGCGTCCATGATTATGAACAAATATGAAAACCTGTTAGACAACGATAGCGTCGTAACGTTAGATCGGAGTTACGTTAATGGTGATGAAGGTAATGATGAGCTATGCATTGAAAGCAGTGGTTGCGCTTCAAGTCCGAAGAGAGAAGATGGAAGTAGCCACAGTGAATATGAACTTTCACCTGTAAAAAACGTCAAAGTGTCAAGTGTAATCACGATGTTCGATGATAAACATTGGACAATATTTTTGATGGTTATTATGTCCGAGGGTATAACACAAATGAGAACCCCAAACTAAAGAACGAAAAGTAATATTAAAGTCGTGTTGGGCTGTAGCAAAGAAAATGGAAGATGCAACCGTTTTTGAAGGAAATCGCATAATGCAGAGCCGTAGAGATGGGGGGAGGGGGCAGCAGGGGCTGACGCCTTGGGTGTCGAGCCGGAGGGGGCACCATCGAGACGTAGATTTTTTATAAATGTAAAAAAATGTTAAATTAATTTATACGCGTAATTAAAAAATTATAAAATTTAAACTTCATTATGCTTTAAGGATAAAATGGTGACCAGATTAACGCACCTGGCAATTCTGTCAATAGAAAAAGATATTGCTAAAAATATTAATATGTCAAATAATAAATGATTTTGCTGCTATTAAAGCTCGAAAGTTGCATTTGTAAGTACAAAATCTTTCTGTTAAGGCTTAAGCATAATTTTAAACAAATGCTACTTGTACATATTTTTTCAGTTGTTCATAAGCACTTGAGGTAGCAATAAATTATGAATGAAAATTATTCTTCATTCAAACTATGTACAATGTTTTTCTTTCTTGAAGCTAATATAATCACCACAGGTTATTGAATAGGATTACCTATATAAGTTATTTTAAAAAAAAAATTATATTATGAGTAATATTTTATATAAAAAATTAACATTTTGTTACTATTTCATATAATTAGCAAATTATATCATCATCATCATCATTGTCAACCATTATCAATCCACTGCTGGACGAAGGTCTCCCTAAGTTTCCTCCACAACGGTCTGTCTTGTGCCAGTCTCCTCCATGTCACCCCTGCATACTTTCGAATTTCACCCACCCATCTCCTATGTGGTCTTCTTCTGCGTCTTTTCCTGTCTCTTGGAATCCAATCTAAAATTTCGGCTGTCCATCGATGATCTGTCCTTCTGGCAGTATGTCCAGCCCTTTGCATTTCAAGGATTTAACTCTGATCATGATGTCTCCCACTCTTGTCATTTTTCGGATCCACGAGTTCCTCTTCTTATCTCTTCTGGTTACACCAAGTATGCACCTCTCCATGCTACTTTGAGTTGTCTGCAGCCTTTGTATGTCTCTTTTAGTTAAGGTCCACGTCTCTGCACCATATGTAAGCACTGGAAGGATGCATTGATCAAACACTTTTCTTTTAAGACATAATGGCATATTGCTCTTTAAAATTATGCTGTTTCTTCCAAAAGCTCTCCAGGCAAGTTTTGTACGCCGATTAATTTCTTCATCAATGTGACCCTCACTTGATATCTGCTGTCCAAGATAAACGTACGTGTCTGTTATCTCTAGCTTTTCTCCATCAATCGATAAATCTTCATTTCTTGTAAAAGCATTGAACATCACTTTTGTCTTCTGAAAGTTCATTTTTAATCCCACTTCTTTACTCTTGTCAGCAAGTTCCTGGATCATACTCTGCAGCTCTGATGAGGTAGTTGCAAAAATGACTACGTCATCAGCAAAACGAAGGTGGGTTAGATAATCTCCATTAATCTTTATCCCCTTGTTTTCCCAGCTCAGCGACTGAAAAACACCCTCCAATGTGGCATTAAAGAGCTTCGGAGATATGGTGTCACCTTGTCTCACTCACTTTCCAATTTGCAAATTATATACGGGACAATAAATGCAAATAACAATAAAAATCGCAATATTTTTATTATACAGGTATTGTACTATATCTGCAAACAGGTATATAATAAAATCTGGCACCGTCACCTCTTACAGTTGGACTGGGGCAGGGGGGGCGCTAATTTTACTGCTTGCCCCCGGCGCCAATACCTCTGGCTACGGCCCTGCATAATGCAAGCAAATGCCGCTAAACAACATGCAATAGCCAAGTTTGACGAGGCAAGAGAACTGGGATATATCGTTCACTACTGGCATTTACAACAATGGGCAATTGAAGCAGCCAGAAATGCTGGGCTTGCGAACTTTAAAGCTTCCGTACATTTCATTAATAATTTGAAAAGAGACTTTGGAATAACATCTTGCCACATAACTATGCTCCAAGCAAAGAACGATACCCAGGACCACAAAGAAGTAATCAAACGAGCAGACGCATTCGTTACTGAAGTTAATGAACATACTGAAACGGAAAATATTCAAATGAGGTGTATCTGGAACTGTGATCAAAGCCAGTTTAACTACGAGATTTCATGCGAAGGAACATTGTCCAAAAAGGGAGAGAAATATACCAAAGCGACGATGCAATCACTTCATAGCGCAACACACACCTACACAATAGATGCTTCAAGTTCCATGGATAGCCGTTTAGCAAACAAACTTTATATATGCTTCCAAGAACAAACTGGAACATTTGGACCTCGTGTGGCAAGAGAAATCGAACAAAAGTGTCCCTCAAAAGTTTTCGTGTAAGCCAGTGTGAGCGGAAAGATGACGAAAGGACATCTGCAGATCTTTTTTTGCGTCGGTTTTGAATATAAATACATTTGTCTGACAAGTCACTCGCACTTTGTGATTCCTGGTCTGGACACAAGGATGAACGAAACTTCAGGAGGCCTCCGGGGGAAAAGAAGTTCATTTAAAAATAATTCCACCAAAAACAACGAAATATGTTCAACCCCTAGATGTTTATTTTTTCAGACAATACAAAATTTACGCAAAGAGGATTACAGACTACATAAAACTACGATCCAACATGCCGCAGCCAAAATTACTTGACAGAATATTCCTTCTGAAGATGCATTCTGTGATCTACAATCAACTGTCTGCGGAGATCTATAGACCGATGCTTCGTTACGCATGGCAGAAAGCTGGCTACCATTGTGGTGAACCTGTGCAGAACTTCAAAAGTGTCATCGACGTGGCTTTCAACACAAACGTTCTTCGTGCGTGTGCATTCTGTGGGTGTTCTAATGTTGCATTTGTTAATTGTGCATTTTGCCGCAATGGTTATTGCTTTGATCATTTTATAGACAGCCCTCACATGCATCACAAAGCCTCCTGAAGTTTCGTTCATCCTTGTGTCCAGACCAGGAATCACAATCTTTTGACACTTGCACACCCTGACACTTCGTTATGAAGTTACAGACGTCAACAGTCCTATGTACGTGATAACTATTTTCGTGCAGATTTGCTCTTTACGCTTCGACGTGCAACTTGTCTTCAGAGACCTCTGCTGGTCAACTGCGGAGTTTTACAGAAAAACGAATATCACCATTGAATTCAGAGGTACGTAAATGACTTATAACGAAAATTTGGTGCGGTTTTGTTTGTTCGACCCCGGGGGTGTTCCTTGTCAGTAGACTGAGGAGGTTTTTCGTCAGCAAAGTATTAAATAAAAATATTTTCATGACGCATCAGTGAATATCACACAACAGCTGTTGAAGGTACATACACCGAAGACCCAAAACATTATGACTAGAGCGACTTTGTGCAAATTCAAGCAACTGCAGGTAAACGATAGCACGGTGAAGGTCATCAAACTGTATAAATTACTCCTCCTACTGAGCTCTGTTAATCAGTGTCACTTTTGTTCTTCAGATGGGAAAGGCAGCGGACTAAATTGAGTTTGAGGAAGGCCAAATTGTAATGGTCAGACAACTGGTTCAGAGCAGAGTTGGAAACGGGTAAGAAATTTTGGACCCAGACCCAACCTGGACCCCGCCGTCGCATAATTAGACCGTACCCGGACCCGGTACACACATAATTGGACCCGACCCGGGCCTGACCCTGAAAAATCTACTTTGGGCTATAAACACCGAATATATCATCATTATCATCATTGTCAGTCATTATCAATCCACTGCTGGATGAAGGCTTCCTCATTTTTCTTCCACGATGGACTGTCTTGGGTCAGTCTCCTCCATCCACCCATCTCCCACGAGGTCTTCTTCTGGGCCTTTTCCTGTCCCTTGGAATCCAGTCTAAAATTTTGGTTGTTCATCGATGGTCCGTTCTTCTGGCAATAAGTCCAACCCATTGCCATTTCAGGGATTTTACTCTGATCATAATGTCTTCCACTCTTGTTATTTTTCTTATTCACGAGTTCCTCTTTTTACCTTTCTTGGTTACCCCGAGCATTTTTACCTTTCTTGGTTACCCCGAGCATTTTTACCTTTCTTGGTTACCCCGAGCATTTTTACCTTTCTTGGTTACCCCGAGCATTTTTTACCTTTCTTGGTTACCTCCAGGCTTCTTTCAGTTGTCTGCAGTCTTTGTATGTCTTTTTTAGTTCAGGTCAATGTCTCTGCTGCGTACGTAAGTACTGGAAGGAGGCATTGATTTAAACTTCTTTTAAGACATAATGGCATATTGCCCTTAAAAATTGTACTGTTTCTTCCAAAAACCCTCCAACCAAGTTTTATGTGCCAATTAATTTCTTCATTAATGTGACTCTCGCTTGATATCTGTTGTCCAAGGTAAATGCAGGAATTGGTTACCGCAACTTTTCCCCATCCATTGCTAAATCTTCATTACTTGTAAGCACAGAACATTTTTTTCTCCTGAAAGTTCATTTTTAATCCCCATTTCTTTACCCTTCTCAGCAAGTTCCTGGATCATACTCTGCAGCTCTGAAGTATTATTTCAAAGACCTCTGAAGGGTTCTTTGAAATATTTTTTTCTATTTAAAAATAAAACCGAAATAAAACCGAGTCGAAATCGGGTCAGGAACACCTTGATCCGACCAGTTTGTCCAGCAAGAACTTGTCGACCTGTTGACCCGTTGACCCGTGACCCGTTTCCATCTCTGGTTCAGAGCATTTCCAAAACGGCAAGTGTCGTGGTATGCACGCGGTCAGCTGTGGTTAGTACCTTCAAAATGTGGTCCGAGGAGAGAAACCACGAACCACTGGCAAGGTGTGGCCCGACCACAGCTCATTGATGCTAGAGCTGAGCGAAGATTATCCCGTACGGAGAGATCCAACAAAAGGGGTACTATGGCGTAACTAACCAGTAATTCGAATGCTAGTAACGGGAGTAATGTGTCACAACACGTTGTTGAGAATGGAGCTGCGTAGCCGCAGGACGCTCAGAGTTCCCATGGTTACCTAGGTTGACCGTCGAAAGCGCCAACAATGGAAATTCGAGCATCAAAACTGGACCTTGAATGATTGGAAGAAGGTCGTCTGGTCCGATTAATCATGTGAGGCCGGGTACGTGTGTGACGTATACCTGGGGAAGTGTTTACACCAGGATGTACCGTGGACCGATGTTCTGCTGGGAAATCCTGAGTGCAGTCATTCATGTGCAGTATATTATGACGTCTACCATCTACCTAAATATCATTTCATGCCATGTACATCCTTTCATGGCAGCGGTATTCCCTCTAGTAGTGTCTGCTTTCTGCAGGACAATGCGTCATGCCACATTGCCCGAATTGTTCGAATATGTTTCGCGGAACATGAGGAAGACTTCCAGTAATTGCCGTGGTCTTCCAATTCTCGCAACACCAGACTAATCGAGCATCTGTGGCTTGTGTTGCGACAGCAATTCCGATCTGTGGCGGCTGAACCATGCAACTTAGAAGAGTTAAAGGACCTGCTGGTAAGGCGTTGGTATCAGATACTACAAGACATTTTTAGAAATCTTGTAGCGTCCATGCCTAGGGCTGTTTCGGGGTCACGTGCAGAACCAACATCATATTAGGCAGATGGTCATAATGTTTTGGCTCTTCGATGAATACACTATATGGACAAAAGTATCCTAATAAATAATTTGTTAGAGCCCTCCTCCTCCGTGTCACTTTTTAAGCCATCATAGCAACAACCGAGGGACAAATGTTTGTGACGACATACTTAGCTTTTCGTGTTTTCGTGTAGGTGACGTCATCACCTAAACGCGCACAGTCCACGCGTATATCACTTTTTTTGTCATAGCAACAAAGAACCCAGCTGCTGGTGTGACGTCACCTAATCCAAATCATTCTCACATGATGTCAGAGATGCGTTACGTCACACGGTCATATATAAACTTTACGTCAGGAATTTTGGTTCACTACCTTAACCGGTGTTTAGCCATCTGTATGTGGCAACGTCTAGAGTACGACGATCTGACGACGTCAAGATCTAAATAGTTTACGGAAAGGAACAGGGGAAATTGATACAGGGTTCACAGTCAGTGTATACCAAAAATGTTGTGTACAAAGAAGTGTTGACTAAATATGGACTAAAGGTTTTTCAAAACACATAACAGACAGCCCGTCGTATCAAATTTCATTACTGACTGCTCGGGAAATTTTCTGAAAGCTGTGAGCCAACGTCGCCATCTATTGGCCTGGAACTCAAAAACTCAATAAATAAATGTCAATAATTTCTATATCATAAATTTTATTTTTTCCCCGTCATTATTGACGGGCTTTCATCTAGTTGGGACATAAAATAATCCAAAAAAGTTGCTGTCGATGCACGATAAAACTTGAAGAAGCAATTAAAATAAAGTTAAAAGGTTTAATACTACAAAGTTACGTTAACTGAAACACAAGACCTTTCGGACTAGCAACCAGTCCATCCTCAAGTGTACGACAGACAGATGAGCACAGCAGGAACGTCGCTATAGAATTCGAAATCAGGATGGAAGACTGGTGGTCGAACATTATTTTTGGTGGGGCAAGTGTGTTTTAAAAAAATATATATATTCTGAAAGAATTTTTAATGCTTTTCCCTACCTGCTACAAAGGAATTCGTGCAATTTCCATCCCCTTAACCTGGACACATAAACACATACAGGAATCTGGCTAGTCGCGCCACTGGTGAAAGATACAGGTGGTACTAGAATATCGCCTTCAACTTTTTGCATGCTCTGAATGCATTACCTTGATCGCTTTTCAAAATTTTACATTTTTGCTTACGAAAATAGTACTGTACTTGGACAATTTATTTAAGGAAACATGTCGTTGTTGTTTATCTAAATCATATTTTAACGTCGTGACACGCAGACACATCCCCCTACTTAATTCCCTTCCTTCAAGCCAGCGACTTTGCTTTGTACTCCTCTCCTACAAAGCAGTCGTCAGCCACTTCCAGCACTCTCACTGTCCCGGAGTAATCTTAAGGGTGCTAGTGTAGCTTTTAGACTCCACTTTCCGTGTTGGAATCTCGAATTTTGCAAAGAAATCAAATAGCAGAGCATTTAGTAAGTGGAAATCCTCTGACTGCTCTATTGTTTGGTACAGGGGCCAAGACGATGTAACAGCTTTAATCTACAGTTATTATCATGTTCATCTAAACGACCTTTCAGTTTCTTACAAACTGTTACCCTTGAAATCCAAAAACTAGTCAAAGATTTCAGAGACAAAATGCTTTTCAAACCAGAGTTAAAAGATGTCTCATAAGTTCTTTATTTGGCAATAGAAGATTATGTCCGAGTTACTCAACTATTGTAGTTCCTCACATTTGCGTTCAGAAAATCTGGGAACTAGGTGGTAACAATGGCACACACACAGCAACTAGGGCCTCTGCGAATCTTGGAGAGGTACCAGCTAGTTCTGTGTGACATTGGCAAAAAGACCCCAACTCACTGGGTTTTGTTTCAGAATCCTTAGGACAGGTCAAACTCGTGTGGAGGAAATCCTTCTTCTTGAATAATGAGAGCAAGGACACAGCAACATCGTAGCGCCTAGACTTGTTCGCAGCTGTGAGCTGATTTTTCACCCGGTTAAAAAGTTCAGCTTTTTTGTTTGTTGATGGGTCTCGTGTATGATATGTGCATCATAGTATGTGTAGATACTCTGTTTGCACAGCAAATGTTAATAGTTTTATTTGCACTTGTTTTCTTCTGTTATTTACTAATACGTGTCTTTTCTGCACCTTTAGGTCTTGGTTTCCAATTAATGCTAAGTTAAATTTTGCTTTTAAAATGATTCATTTGAGTTTTATTCACATATACCATATTTACTTTATTAGTATGTGCCAGTTACTGTAATGTGCTCCATGTTTTCAGAAGCGCAAATTTTGCTGAAAATACATAAGAAACAGAAAACTACACTAGCACACCCTGGTGGCCAAAACATTCTTAAGGGTTGGATATCACTAGTGTGAGAAGAAATGGCAGTTTCTCTTGGGATGTTTGCATCGAGTCATTCTCAGAGTCCATGGAACCGCAATCCGCTGTCACAATTGTCCCTGCGTATGAGCTTTGCTCTTGATATACACACTCCTCGATGAACCCAGACCCCGTAGACCCTCTAGTTCGTTGGGCTGCAGTCTTCTTGTGTTTTTTCCATTCCTTGTCACTTGCTATTGCCTCTCGTTTTGATTTTCTCCACTTTTGCTTGCGCTCATGCTACGAATTCCCCGGCATTGTCAAAAATGTTAACCCGTATAGTATTTACAAGACATCAAAAATTAATAAAATTAACATTATTCATCAGCTTATTACATTAAAAGTCAGTAAGGTAAAATGCTATTGACATGCCTCATTCGTCCCCCTGGCCATACAAATATGAAAAAGAGGCTTGAACTAAAAAATTGGAAGAGTGGAGAGCAATTGAATTTTCGTGGCACGGCGGTGCTATTTTGACAACCTTTCTTGGAGACTTAAACAACACACTTCCTAAGAGAAATGCGTAGGACTGCACGACATAAAACACGAAATTTATTACTTGGCAAAGTGTAGATTATATTTTAAAGTTAAATATATTGAAAAATTGCACATTTTGAACTGGGTGGGCAAGACATATTTGAGTCCACCCTAGCATCCCCTTGGCGACGTCCCTGGAGCACAGGCAAACCAAATTCATATCACTGACAGGTGCTAAGTTCGTGACAAATAGAAAGCTAATGACGCAGGCTCAGTTTTATCGTGCATCAACAGCAACTCTTTTGGATTATTTTGTGATTAGCAAAACTTCAACATCCTGTATTGGGACATTTGTTCGAGAGAATTGGCCTTTATGACTGCAGTGACCCCTCTAACGCTTCCAGGTATGCTTTCCACATGATGCTGGTAGGTCTGTACTGGAATTTTCCTTGCAAAGCTCCTGCCGGAGCTGCCGTAGAGAAAAGTCTTACCTGCCGAAATTGGATTCGGCCTTTCAGTAGGTCTCACGGATGTCCTATAGGATTGAGATCGGGACTTTGGGCAGACAAATCCAACACTTGGAGGTCCTTCTCCTTAAGCCAGGGCTGGACAGAACTTGGCAAGACGATCCACCTTGCTGAAACAGGTAGGAATCTGTGTCAAAGTACTACCCGGTAGTGTAGACGTGTACAGAATATCTTCAAAACTAGGGGCCGTAAGGTTGGAGGGCATCACAACCAAAGGAATGAGTATTCAGAGTTGAAGAAATATTCTTCTCATAATACGTGGTAAATCATCATCATCATCATTGTCAACCATTATCAATCCACTGCTGGACGAAGGTCTCCCCAAGTTTCTTCCACAACGGTCTGTCTTGTGCCAGTTTCCTCCATGTTACTCCCGCATACTTTCGAATTTCATCTGTTATGCGGGAAAAAATTTTTGAAGGCCTTTTATGCTGATATTGAAATTTATATGGAAATTATAGAAAATTTAAATTTGGGAGATGGGTGGATGCATTTCGAAACAAAACTGAAATTTTGAATACAGCCATGAAACAAAATAGAAAAATAAAATAAAATGCACCACTGAATTTGGTAACTCCCAAAAGTTACTATTGTATTGTTTGCGTTGTTTGCGTTTGCTGAGTAGATACACCTGAAAGTGTAAGAAAGGTAACTATTGTTTGCATGTGTACCAAATTTGTAAACACTATAATTTAATGGTATACAATGTACACGTGTAAATGACCTTTTGGAAGTGGCGATGGTCAAATAGATAGTTAGGACAAAAACACTGATTTTTTTTTTTTTAAGCCACAATATCCTAAGATTACTTTCCCACCTCAGTCATTGCTGAGGGGGATGCACTTGAACCATGTGATGAAAATTTAAACAGAAAATATCCAAAACTTCACTGCACTAAGGTTTAGGTTTTTGAAAGGCCACTTGGCCTATATTTATTGTAAAACTTAACCCAAAACAACAACAAACACAATAACAAACTGTTTCAAGAAGTCGGATAATTACCCAGACAACCATGTGTTTTTGTTTTCGAACACAATCAGCTTTTAACATTTTTTGTCAATTCCACTTTTTGGCAACCAGGCCTTATAAAAGCAAACAAAATCAGATGACACTCACTTGTTGTATTTATATCAACCATAAAAGGAAGAGCACATATTTTTGCCAGAAAATCAAGATTTGCAAAAACACATAATTACTCTTGACTTAAACATAACATAAACACTGTGGATGAGTTTGGACAGCTGAAGCGCAATCTCTCCCTCTCTTCATTAATTTTTAAATTATTGTATACACAATACAGATTTCATTTCCTTTCGAACGCACCCCTCAAACCAGTTTCCTTAACCAACATTAATTTTAAAATTGCAATAACTGAGTAAAAATTTATAAATAATCAAAAGTTACTTCCGTAAACAATCCTACACTACCAGGAAAATTTGCATTAAAACTTAATATACTCAACATTCTAGCATTAATTGATACAAAATCACTCTACTAAACACACTGTACTAAACACCTTACTCAATCATCTCAAAAGTTATCATTACACCATAATGCTGACAAATATACTTAAAATTCACCCTATCATCTGAGAAAAAAATTCAAAATACTTCACTATTCAAACTTGCTCTTAGTACACAATATCCCACTATGTAAACAAAAGGCAAACACTAACTCTCAACACTCCTGGACACAAATTCATACTTATCTGCAGTCCCACTGTTCACAACAACTTAAAATTTACACCACTAATACTCACCATCAATTTATCAACAACTTAATCGAAAAATTCAAACTAGTACCATGTAAGCTTGTAGTAATTTTTACTAGCTCATGTAGTAAGCCACTGAGGTAACGTGTAGGCAAAACATCTCAGTCAAATTACTAAATTTCACTTAAAAACAAAATTCTCACTGGGAGGAAGTATTATTGAGGCTGAAGGTGAGATTGGGTCGTCAATCCAATTCGACCTATGCACCGAAATGGTAAAATATCTATCACCCTGTATTGGTTCTTCACTCTGATTTTGGGACAACATCACTTCACTCTTTGATAGATACCACCTCCTATGAGCCAACGAGCTTCTCGGGTAGAAAACAAATCCCCCAATCGGTTTTCATACACCCTTTCAGACCCGAGGCGTCCACATAGGGAAAAGCACCCCACCAGAGTTCTCTTGCCCCCAAAATATCTCATTCTCTATTTTTCAGAAAACTACATCAACATCCTCATCTCCAGAAAATTCAATACATCACCTTTTATTCCAGAAAATTACTTCTTATCCTATTTTTCACAGGAACACTCTTCTTTCTCAGAAAATCACTTATCTATATTTCCCAGGAACACACTGTACATACTCATTTCCCAGAAAATCACTATACCGCAGAACCATTTCCAGAAAAATTCAACACCTATCGCAAATCTATGCATTTCCAGAAATCACCACCTCCTGAAGAATTCCAACGTTATACAAGAGTAATGTACAGAACAACACCTTATTAACCTAGTCAGCGTGCATGCCTTTTTTAATGTCTTCCCACTCATGAAAATTAATTTTCCAGATCCATCTGCTGATATGGTCCCTAGTCATAATTATTACCAAATGGTACAAACAAATTTTACACCCAATTACGTGCCAAAACTAGAAAATTACCATAACCTGCCTTTAAGACAAAAACTTACTATCAGACTCTTACTTTATACTTACTACTACCAAATACAATTTATACAATATTAAAATTTACTAAGCACACCGAGTTAAATTTCAATAATTATAATAACTAGTTTGAGGAATTGCCTTTTCATGATAGATTATAACCCAATTTGGATTTCAGATATTCCTTACACATGTAAAAAAATTTACACAGCATAACACTATCATAAAAAAAACCTAAATGGAAAAACATTTACATTTTTATTACTTTAGTTCTACTGATCCAAGCATGGATTATAACTGACCCTAGATTATAACTGCAACCACTGTCAAAATCTTACATGTTAAAATATTTTAGAGTAACCCTATCATATCTCTTTCTTTTCCCCCTTTGAAATGCCAAAACAAAGTTTCTTTACCTTTTTCCCTATGCGCAGGCAGCACCGCTCACTTTGGCTCACAACAAGAAAAAGTTTGCCTTGTTCTGTTTCTTTTTTTTTTTTTTTTTTTTTTTACTCCCCAAAACAAAAGGGGGTGGGGGAGAAACAACACTGTCTCTCCTCTTTCTGTAGCCAGGGTTTAAGGAGGATGGTTTTGACGGGATTCGATGACTTTTTTTTTTTCTTACTACGGACGACAGCAAACCTCGGAAATGTGTTGGCCTCTTCCTGAATAATGGCGGCCATTGATGACGCCTCGACTGGTCCCTGGCTAAGAACAGTTAGCTGGACATTCCTCTCGATGTCTCAGACGTTCCCTTGTCGACCAGAACTGCAAAGGCAATTCTCCTGTAGCCCAACACTGCAGGCTTCCACTATGGGAGGGATGAATCAATGAACATCTCTACTCCAGTCATTAAGTCCTTGCATTTTTTTTTCTCGACGTCAGATTCAGGCTGCAAAATCAAAAAACGTCCCCACGCCTCGAGAACAAAGTGGCCAGCCATTCTTATAGTCCTTACTGCCGGCCAGGTCCTAGAGCCCAGCTGGAGGGATTGCCCGTCAACGGTTTTTTTTCTTCTGCTGCCCCCTCCCCGCCAAAAAGGCGAGGAGAGAAAATTTAGCTTTCCGCTGTTAACTGCCGACCAGCTAGCGCAGCGACCAGAAACAAAAGTGTCCTCTCTCACCGGATAAAACTCTGGGGTGCTTGAAACCGCTGACCCCTCCCATTGGTCGAAACTTCAGCCTAGTAACTAATGGCTTCCCAACGGAATTTCACTCCCACGCAAGCCAGGAGTGACACTCTGACCTTCACACGTAGGAACCAAGCCTTTGACCCTGAGGTCTAAAAATAGATTCTGTTGCTGAATTCCTTACCCAAAAGACGAAAAGATGTTGCACTTTTGGGCGACTTTTCACGACGTTGGGAAACAGGAACGCAAAATGGCGAAATGAAGAATTCTTGCTTTGCAGAAAATCACTAATTTTAATTTTCTTTTTCTATCGTTCCGTGATGTTAAACTAAAATTAATTTTGATTCTCTGAGCTGCACACCTACTCGCCTTTTCCTATCGCGATAAAAGAACAGATTAATTAATTATTTCCAAAACCCCAAAGTCAGTTAAATCAAATATTATTCTATTTTCCCTTTTTTTGTTTTCCTGGTTGTGATTAAGACAAGCGAATTTTGCGCACGAATTCCTTTGCCTTTCAACCAGGAATTTTCTTCTAACGTATGTCATGGGAGAAAAGTTTGCATTAATTAATCCCTGATAAACCAACAGGAAGATTGATCAAGTCTTTCTGAAATTCACCAGAGGTTAAAATTTTCGCCATGACACATCCACCCATCTTCCATGTGGTCTTCTTCTGGGTCTTTTCCTGTCCCTTAGAATCCAATCTAAAATTTTTGGCTGTCCATCGATGGTCTGTCCTTCTGGCAGTATGCTCAGCCCATTGCTCGTTCGTAACAGACGTAGTGTTGGTGGCTCCAATATTTTATACATTTTAGTGTGTAATACCTCGTCCCTCATTCACCTGTTGCGTGGCCAGGCTGTCTAAAGGTATTGTGTACGTTTTAAGCTACTTTTCTAACGTTCTCGTCCTCGTATTAGTTCATATTCATCCGTTTTCTTATAGTTTGCTCGGTTGTTTACGTTTGGAAGCTGCCAACATGGCGGCTTCCGGTATTTCCTTATCATCTCTGGGCGTGGCGGATGCACTTCACGTCACACTTCCCTTGTCAATGGAAGTTAACATACCCTCGTCCTCAGATGTGTCTGCTAAGATGCCTTCCAAGCTTTCTAGTACTCCTGCTCCGGTGCCTTCACTGGACTTGGCTGCGCTTTCTTCTTCGGCTCCTGCATTTGCCTCGGTGCCCTCCCTGGGTACTACTCATTCTACTGCCTTGCCTTCGGCCTGTGCTTCTCTTCCCCCACAGCCTTCTGTGCCTGCCGGATCCGAACAGACTTCTCTTCCGAGGATGTCATTTGCCTCTACAGTGCAACGAGGCGCTAATTCTACGTCCGATTCCTCTCAACCTGATGGTCTTTTGCAATCAACACCTATTATTCAGGTATCCAACCACAAGGTGACGTTAACGATAGATGACAATTCGCAGATTGGCCGTGAGTTCCATAACCTCCTGGATAGAGGTGTGCTCTTTCATGCCTTGCCAAATACTCCATTGCAACGCTATATGGAAGCCCTCTCTGGACATGTGGCCTCTGCGTCCATTGCGGGAATTTTCCGTACTCCTCAGGGTATCTCGGTTCAGTTCAATCACAAGGAGGATGCTGACTTTTTTCTTGCACACGGACTTTCGATTGGGACAAAACATCTCATCCCTTCGCCTCTTTCCAATCGATCGGTGAACACCACGTTCTATCCTGTTCCACAGGAAGTGTCTGATACTGCACTTCCTCTTCTTGTCAGTCATGTATGTAAAATTGTTGGCAAGGTTCGTCGCCTCTCTGACGCTCCCCGCGGAACTCGATTTGCACATGCTACAGGACCTCGCCGTCAGTTATTGGTCATCTTTCCCACTAAGAAAGCCTTGGCGGATTGCCCTACAGAAGCTACTGTTGAAATTGGCACACAAACGTACAGTTTCAAGGTTTTTACCACTCACTATTGTACACACTGTTTAACACAGGATCATACCACTGCCTCCTGTGAACGCTTTCTACGTGGACGTTCATCAAGTTCGCAACACACTGCTGACCACATTGGTCTTTCTACTAACCCCACTACCGATAGTTTGCCTGACGTGACCTCTTCGTTTCTCCGTGGGACGAACATTTCAGTCACGGACAATGCTGCCTTTCCTCCTCTCCCGACCCGTACGATTGTGCATCCACCTTTAAGATTGGCAGAGATGTCGTCTACTACAGATGTGTCTACAGCGGGGTGTTCCGATCCGGATGTGTTGAGTGGTGGTTTGGCAGATCGGCCGTCTGGCTCTTCTCTTAGCCTCTCGTATATCGGATCTCTAATTACAACCTTGTCTACAAAACCCTTGTTGCCAAGTCTTCCTGCAGCCTCGGCTGTTGTACCAGTCTTCACTAAGGCTGATCTGCTACGTATTGCTTCTTCGGCGACGTTGGTTTCCTCGTCTCTTGACTCGGGAGGTGAGCCTGATCCATTAATGGATACATTCGCCACAGCAACTTCATCGAAGCGTATTGGAACTTCCAAAGGCGCTGTATAACAGAAAAAGTCAAAACAACTTTCTGGGCCTCTTTCTGAGGATTCATCTAGTGTCCCCGGTGTTTCTGTTTCCTGTGTTTCTCCACCTGATGATTCTTCAAACAGTATGCCTCTCCGGTCAGGTCCTGTTAATCCTCTCTCTGATGCTGAGGTTCTACAGGCCATTGATACGTTTCCTCCAGTTCCTGGACCACTGTCCAGACAGAAACTTTACCGGTTTTTTCAACCTGCACGAACGATTGTTTGTTCTGAAGATCTGGACCTGTTTGCAGTGGTAACGCAATTCAAAGCTCATGTGTCCTTTTTTTAAATCTCTGTGTGCCACCGATCTTCGGTATCAGGCGTTTTTGAGACGTAACACGCGCCGTCTCGCCTCCTTGAAGGAGCTTGCTGAGAAGCATATATGTGAGCATATATGTGATACCTCATTTCCTTTTGCCGATGGCCTTTAGCTTACTTCCCCATACCGATCACTTTTTGTTCTCTTAATGCTACGGGATTTGCGAACCCGTTAGTAGATTCTCTGGATTTTGTAGACTTAGTGCCTGTTGATTCTGATGTATTCCATGAATTTTGAATTTGCTATATTTGTGTGCTTTTACTGTATTTCACAAGTAATGTATTTTCAATTTGCTATACCTGTGTGTTTTTGCTGTGTTTTCACGAATAATCGGTCTCGTTATTTGTGTGAGCTCCCCAGTATCTCTTTATCATTATCTTATATGTTTTTTCCTGAATTTGTGCCTTGTTTTTTTAAATTTCCTATACTTGTGAGTTTTGGCTGTGTTAGTGCTTTCCTCGATCGCGGATTACTATAGTGGTACATTTGGTACCTTGGTTATTTTTTAAAGTTGATGAGTTACTCAATAATGTTTTGCGCTCTAACCACATTTAAGTTCCGTTCGGATGATTTATGATGGCATAGTACATTTCATATACTTGTGCACATGTGTTATTCATTTCATTTGACATGCCGATATGCCATTCATTGTTCGTGTGCATATTCATTTCCTTTCAGTGTAACTTTGTGCTGCGTCGTGGATATACATACATTGCCGCACTTTCGTTTTCTGTACTGCAACTTTCAATGAATCTCCTGAGTTTGTATTTCGTTATAGCAATAAACTGGATACCACTTTGGTACCCACAGTTACCAATACCAATACCATTGCCATTTCAGGGTTTTAACTCTGGATCATGATGTCTTCCACTCTTGTCCTTTTTCGGTTCCATGAGTTCCTCTTCTTAACTCTCATGGTCACACCAAGCATGCACCTCTCCATGCTACTTTGAGTTGTCTGCAGCCTTTGTATGTCTCTTTTAGTTAAGGTCCACGTCTATGCACCATACGTAAGCACTGGAAGGATGCATTGATCAAACGCTTTTCTTTTAAGAAATAATGGCATATTGCTCTTGAAAATTATGCTGTTTCTTCCAAAAGCTCTCCAGGTATGTTTTATACGCCGATTAATTTCTTCATCAATGTGACCCTCACTTGATATCTGCTGTCCAAGATAAACGTACGTGTCTGTTATCTCTAGCTTTTGTCCATCAATCGATAAATCTTCATTTTTTGTAAAAGCATTGTACATCACTTTTGTCTTCTGAAAGTTCATTTTTAATCCCACTTCTTTACTCTTGTCAGCAAGTTCCTGCATCATACTCTGCAGTTCTGATGGGGTAGTTGCAAAAATGACTACATCATTAGCAAAACGAAGGTGAGTTAGATAATCTCCATTAATCTTTATCCCTTTGTTTTCCCAGTTCAGTGATTGAAAGACATTTTCCAATGTGGCAATAAAGAGCTTCGGAGATATAGTGTCACCTTGTCTCACTCCCTTTCCAATTTTTATGTGTGTTGTATTTTCAAACAGCCGATTCTTTGCACTTGCATTTTCATAGATGTTATTAATAATATTAATGTATGCATCTTCAATACCGCAGGATTTCAGAGCCATTGCAACTGCTGATGGTTTCACCGAATCAAAGGCTTTTTCATAATCGATAAAAGCCATGCACAATGGAAGCTCATATTCCCTCGCTCTTTCAATTAGTTCTCTCAGTACGTGGATATGATCTATAGTGCTGTAGCCACTCCTGAATCCAGCTTGTTCTCTCGGTTGAGCCATGTCCAGTGTTACCGTCAAGCGGTGTGAAAGAACTTTAGTGAAGATTTTATAAATCACTGATAGGAGGCTGATAGGTCTGTAATTCCTGTGATCCTCAATGTCACCTTTTTTATGTAGCAGGATCATTGTAGCGTTGTTCCAATCCTCAGGAATCTTCCTTCATTAAGGCATCGAGTGAAAATTTGGGCGAGTACTGTTTCGATTTCTCCACTTGCTTCTTGTATGATGTCTACAGTAATTCCCTCTTGTCCTGGAGCTTTCCCCCGCTTCATGTTCTTGATTGTATGTGCAACTTCTGCTGGGAGGACTGGAAGAACTCTGGTACTGGTACTTTTCATGATGTCCGGAGTATATGTATCATCCCTTCCACATAATTTGCAGTAGAAATCTTTCACTCTTTTCAAAATTTCGCCTCTATTTCTTGTTACAGAACCATCTTCTTTCCTCAGTGCCATAATCTGTTTTCTTCCCTGACTGAGTTGTCCTTTTGCTATCTTTAGGCTTTGGTTGTTTTGGTAAATACGTCATGATAATTAACACAGCAATCGGACATCGCCGAATTGACTGTAATTACTGTTTCACAAGTGAATTAAATCACATCAGAAAACTTGAAAATTCCTTCTCCATGGCGATGAAATTTTCAAGTTTTCTGATGTGATTTAATTCACGTGTGAAACAGTAATTACAGTCAATTCGGCGATGTCTGATTGCTGTGTTAATTTTCATGACAAAAGAATGAATGTTTCCCCCTCCCAACCCCACAAAATCAAAGTTTCCCCTCCAAACTCGACAGTAGTGACAATGCAGTGCCTGACAACGTTCCCGGGCAAACGCTAAACCAAAGCGCGTCCATCTGGACGAAAGAGGGAGTAGCCTGATTTTTAATCCCACACGACCGTCTCCCACTCTTCTGTTGTCCATGAACGACGAGCAAGGGACCACTACAATTGTAGTCTGGCATGATGTAATGCTTGTGTGCAGCTGCCATAGCATGGCAACCGTGGGCATGCAGTTCCTGTCGGACTGTTCTGGTGCAAATAGCTGTTCAAGTGGCTTGTGCGACGCAGCTGACCAGGTCTGTGGCAGAGGACGTGCGTGTCTTCTCATTGCGCAGTAAGCTTTACTTGGCACGATCACTCAGTTTATGCGGCTTTACAGAGCGCGGCTGTGGTGAAGACACAGCATCTGTTTTCCATCGGTGAAGAACATGAGCTGCAGTACATTTTGGGAGAGTCGGTCAGTTCAGTTCTGCGCGGCATAGTCGCTTCCGATGCGGTCTGAGAGATGTGCCAAAACTTCCCAAAATATACAGCACTGAACCCACCCTGCGCATCTTCATATGGTTCTGCAAAGGCACGTTTATTACCGTATATGCCATATACACTGAAGAGCAATTGAATTAGAGACAGCTGGCGTTATGCAAATGTGGCGCTGTGGGTGGCCCTGTAAACGAAAACGACATGACGTATGCAACGATCTGACAATATAAGGAGTGATACGACGGGAATCAGTAAGAGTCGGACGCAGTATGGGTAAGACGAAGGATCTAAGCGCACGAATGGATCACTCCATCTCAGAAGTCGTGCAGGCACTGGGATTTTCACGAACCACTGTGTCACGGGTGCACCGTGAGTACATCGAATCCGGTAAAACCATCCATGCAAGGGCCAACTGCCGTGGACAACAGCGTGTGGATGAGCGGGGTCATCGTCGGCTAGCTCGCATTGTAACAGCGGATAGATGGGCTACAGTGCAAGAAATCACTCGGTAATTTAACGCTGGTGCACAAAAACGTGTAAGCAGCCACACCATCCAGAACCATCTCCTCGCTATGAGGTATAGAAGCCATCGTCCCACGAGGGTACCGCTGCTGACCGCACATCACAGGGTGCAAAGATTAGCATGGGCGCGGGAATATCGCCACTGGACCCTAGAGATGTGGAAAAATGTTTCCTGGACTGATGAGTCGAGATTTACGTTGGTACATGCGGATGGCAGGATACGAGTACGACGCAAACCACATGAAGCGGTGGATCCTTCTTGCCAGCAGGGTACTCTTTAAGCTGGTGAGGGTGGCATTCTCATCAGCAGGGTACTCTTCAAGCTGGTGGGGACTGTTTACGTGGACTGAAATGGGACCCCTGGTACGTGTGACATCGTCCCTCACAGGCAAACGTTACCGGGATATCCTGGACCACCATTTGCTCCCGTTTGTGCGTCTTCAACATCCTACTGGGGACCTCATCCTGCAACAAGACAATGCACCGTGCCATCGCTCCCGAATTGTATCCGAATGGTTGGATGAACACTCCACCGACGTGACCTCGCTTCCTTGGCCAGCTAGGTCCCCTGACCTCAATCCCATCGAGCACATCTGGGATGCCATCGAGAGAGATGTTCGAAGCTCTGACTCCCCTCCATCAGATCTTCGTGAACTGTGGGAGCTTGTTCAGTGGTCGTGGATCCGTATGGCTTCCCAACGCTTCCGGTGTCTTGTCGCGTCCATGCCGAGGCGAATCGTCGCCGTCATCAGGGCGAAAGGTGGTGCTACACGTTACTAGACAGTTATCGCTAATTCAATTGCTCTTCAGTGTATGTCCGTATGCTATTGTCTATACAGTATAGTGAATAATTAAGGAATTTGTTTCAGTGAAAAAATATTTGTTCATAGCAGGAACAATATCTGACAACAATATATTATTACTTTCTTTGTGGATCAAAATACCTGCACATTACAACACCCGGAAATTTATAATTTGTCTAAGTTGCAGACTTCTAGACTACTCTTGCACCAGAGTACCACCGTAAAAACAAAAATATTTTCATTTTTCACAACTTCTCTGCGCACTTTATTGTTATTTTAAACACATTTTCGTTTAAACGACCAGTCAGAGTGCTCAACTATCAGGATGGTTTGAAGTCGTGATAATAATAACTCAGTATGGAGCATCTCTTTTTAGATTTTTTATCTTCGCTCAAGTGGATTGGTGCTTTTAACTCATAAATTCCTTAAAAAAATAATTTTCTATTTATTTAGGAAAGTACAAAAAATGTTACTGTTAGTGAAGGAACTCTCGAAAAACAAAGCACGCTGGATTATGAACAACTTAGAAACTATTTGAAAGGCAGTTGAGGGTCACGTAGTTGTGTTACAGCGGTGACAACTAGGTTAGTGGTCTTTAATGTTGTGGCAGTTATGAAAAAGTGAAGAATTCTAAGATAATTATATTTATTTCGATACTGTTACTGCAGTGAGGTGTACAGGTACTTCAAACTTATTATTTATGAAATCATTTAAAGAGAACGTGTCTTCTTTTACAAATATCATTCCATTTTTAAGCGATAAATTTTCTGTTTCTCATTTTTGCGCATTTTTACCTGATGGCTCGGTATTCATTTCTGGTAAGTGATTTTCTTCGTTTCTCTGAAGATTTCTTGGTGTTTCGAATTTTATGGCATAAATGATAAAAGTATATACAGCATGAACGAGGCAAACAAGAGAAACTGAAATTTCCGGCGAATACTTTTGTCTTATCTCTCAACTTTTAACCCTTTTTCTTCCAATAAGTTGGCTAATCACCCAGGTATACACTCTTTCCAATAAAAAAAGCAGAAAAACAAAAAAAAAAACAAAAAAAAACGAAACACCCCGAGAAAGTCGTTTGATCCTGATGAAATCCGGCATGCAAAAACCTCAAAGCATATCGACTAATAACTAAATAGAGGCTCGCCACAGCGCATGGAAACCGCGAATCGAGGAGAGTATCAAGAGCAAAGCTTGCACGCGGGAACAGTTGTGACAGCGGATTGCGGTTGCATTAACCTCCACGGATTGTGAGGATGCTTCGACGTCGGATGCGTGTACAATAGGAGCAGTTGAGGAAGTTTGAGAGAAGACGTGTAATTGGGCTGAGAGAGGACGTATAATTGGGCTGAGAGAGGACGTATGATTGGGCTGAGAGATGACGTATAATTGGGTTGAGAGAGGACGTATAATTGGGCTGAGAGAGGACGTATAATTGGGCTGAGAGAGGACGTGTAATTGGGCTGAGAGAGAACGTATAATTGGGCTGAGAGAGGGCGTATAATTAGGCTCAGAGATGACGTATAATTGGGGCTGAGAGAGGATGTATAATTGGGCTGAGAGAGGACGTATAATTGGGCTGAGAGAGGACGTATGATTGGGCTGAGAGAGGACGTATAATTGGGTTGAGAGAGGACGTATAATTGGGCTGAGAGAGGACGTATAATTGGGCTGAGAGAGGACGTGTAATTGGGCTGAGAGAGAACGTATAATTGGGCTGAGAGAGGGCGTATAATTAGGCTCAGAGATGACGTATAATTGGGCTGAGAGAGGACGTATAATTGGGCTGAGAGAGGACGTATAATTGGGCTGAGAGAGGATGTATAATTGGGCTGAGAGAGGCCGATTGGTCAAGTCGCCATATCGCTAGGCACTTGGATTGGAGCGATGCAGCAGTCGGACGATGTTGGCACCAATGGGTCGAAGAGTGCACAACAGAACACGAGGATCGGGAGATTGTGAGAGCCACAGGAACAGAGCAGAATTAGTCGCTCTGAACCATCCGTGGAAATGTTGCGTCGTCTAAATGTATGAACCGTTGCCAGACGACTTGCGACATGGTGACTACTTTCAGGGAGACCACTCCGCCACCTACCACTGACCAGAGAGAATTAACGGCTCCGGTTACTATGGTGTCGGGCCAGATCAACGTGGGATAGTGTCCAGACGCGTCCTGTTATCTTCAGTGATGAGTCACGGTTTACACTTGGCGCCGATAACCAGCGCATACGTTTCGGGAGACGAGCAAGGCAGCGCACGGATACTCCCTTTACCGTGGAACGACAGACAGCTCGCACACCAGGACTGACTATGTAAGGAGCCATTACCTACAATAGCCGGACACCCTTGGTAATCCTCCGTACCACCCTCACGATTCAACGGTACGTCGACGACATTTTACGACCTGTTGTGTTGTCATTCCTGTCGCAGCATCACAGAGAAAGTTTTCAACAGGAAAATGCCGGGCTACAAACCAGAGCTGAGACGGGCTGAGCCCGAGCCCGAAAACTTGAAGCAAAGCCCGGGCACGAATCGGGCCCGGGCTGTAGAATATTTATTGCGGTTCGGGCTCGGACTGGCTCGGGTTCTTAGAGAGAGAGAGGGAGAGCAAGATAATTTTTTGTATATGTGATTTTACATGATTTACCAAATGAGTCACTTTATAGTTGGTAAAAAGGAATTCTTCTGCAACTGGTTCTATTTGGGTAACAGGAATTCCAGATGGCCATTTATTCCGGGCTTGTAGAAAAAGCTGCGCATTAGTGTGTTTCTGCAGAGAAGAAAAAAAATCTTTTTCAAGAACTATAGATATTGGATAGTTGATAGCATGCCGACGATAATTTGCCCCCTATATCTAAGCAGTAGCTCCCTACAAATCTATTTAGCAACGTACATATTACAGCTCATTATGGAGCGATAATATTAGCATTATTTGAGCAACATACGGTCCGATCGATTTGGATGCCCGGCTGCTCGAAGCACTTCAAATGGAAATGAGCGGTGAAAGAAAATCGTGCTTTTGCACTGTAAAAATAGATAGATGTCCCTTCTCCACTTCCCATATTGCAGGAGAAGGAGAGAGTGGAACTGTGGAAAAGGAGATGTGTTTTATTAATGGTTGAACAGGTTATCCAGTTTTCGGGCTCGGGCTCTATCTTGCAATATAGAATTCGGGCTCGGGTGGGCTCGGGCTGATATACCACGGGCTCGGGTTCCGAAAATCGAGCCCGAACTCAGCTCTACTACACACGTCACGCCTTTCCCAGTTCGTGTGTGGTCTGTGTTTTGTGGTGTGTTGTTCTCCCTCCGTAATGTCGAAACCCTTCCATGGCCAGCCCGATCGCCTGACCTTTCGCCGATGGAACGCGTTTGGGACATGATGGGACGCTACCTACGCCCATCCCGGAATGTCGGCGAACTGGCCCGCAATTTGGACACCATCTGGCATGCTATACCTCAGGAGAGTATCCGTGAACTGTATGCGTCTATGCCACGCAGGTTAACCGCTTGTATCCCAGCCAGCGGAGGTGCTACAACGTACTGACTTCTTCCACTCGTGTAGGTGTAAATGGCCCAACTGCTCTGAAATTGAAATCATTTCCTTTCCAATTTTCATTTTGACTGGATGATTCCTTCTGGGTGCACCGTCTTTTTTTTTTTTTTTTTTTTTGCAAATAGTGTATATAGAAATATATTGTAGTTCTCTCCGTCTCATTACTATCACCTCATTCGAATGTGAATTTCGGTTATGCATGGAATTGTCAAGAACGCATTATTTGTGGTTGATGTGTTCTGCACCCCGTATCCTTTTTCTGTTTTTCATTTAATTTCGTAATTGGCAACACGCTACCTTGTTGAATTTTTTAAGAGTAATGTCAGTTAAGCTTATGCCCACTCACTTTCTGGAGGGCAAATGTTGTCTGAATTCTGCAATGCACCTTGAACTGCATTTGAAGGACGTTGATGTTATTTAAAACGTAACTGTTTCTTAAAACGGATCTTGAGTAATCACTTTGCAGTCACCCGTTTTAAGAAGGTTGCGTGACCTTTTGGAAAACAAATGAATTTCTAATTAAAATTCAATAACTCCATCATGCAGCGATTTACCCTTGAACGTAACTTTTCTTTGGTATTCCCCATCAATATAAATAATCAATGCGTGCTGTTCCGAGCTTATTACCCAATGATTATTTATAAATATGATCTTACTTTATACGAGGATAAAGAACTATGATACCATAAGAAACTGCGTGTTTAGAATGAGCTTCAAAGATATCAGACACTTCAAAGACACTGTGAGCACTTAAGACACTATGAAACACTTAATGAAGTATTTTAAAACTTAATAAAAATGCGTTTTAAATTAGAAAACCTGAAGATTCTGTCAGGTTTGATTATTGTGATTGAAACTCCAAATTTACATCATAATCATCTAAATCAGTGCTTCCCAAACTTTTTAGAACGGCGACTACTTTTACGATCTTCCTAGATTTAATAGACACGAGGAGTGTGGATATTTTTTTAACTTAATTATTTTTAGCACGTCTTTTGAAAAAAAGGTCGTGCTTATGTTACTGGTTTGTCCGTCCGTCCGTCTGTACCCACGATATCTCTGCAACTGTTAGTCCGATTTGAAAAATTCTTTTTGCATTAGGAAGCTTGAAATATGCGAATGATGATCCTTTATCTCGTTTTTTTTTACGATGTATAATTTCGCCGCTAGACGGCGTAAATGCAGATGATGTCGAATTCAAAAATACGTTTTATTCCACATAGTTGCTTCTAAACATCCGGTTGAAAAAATTCTTTTATCTTTCGATTCCATTTATGCCGAAGAGTATTTTAGATATAGTTACTTTTTCAAATTACACATAGATTTTTCCGTTAGGGGGCGTAAAAAGAAAATTATATTTTTCCCAATAACTCTTCTTTTAAAACTCTGATTTGAAAAAAAATTTCTTCAGCGGATACACCTCCTGATGAAAATCTTTTGCGTATAATTTCTAATTTCTGGTAAAGAATACTTTCGCCACCAGGGGGCGTAAGTGTTAATTTTTGCTTCTGATGTATTTGCTATAAATCTGAGTTTCTAAAATATCGATTGAAAAACTTCTTTCGTGGACTGATGCCACTCACATCGATAAACCTTTTCGGAATATTTTCTTCTTAAAATATTCCACAGTTTCTCCGCCAGGGGGTGTAGATGTATATCTTATTTTTGTCAATATATCTACTTCTATGTGTCCGATTTGAAAAATTCCTTCTTTGTTGTATAGTGTTTTCAGTGTGACATGTTTTTCATATAATTTGAAATTTTTCAAGAAATTCATAGACTTTCCGTTAGGGGGCCTGAAGGTAAATTGCGTTTCCCCCTACATCTCTGCTTCTAAATTTCCGATTTCAAAAATTATTTCTGCACCGGATACAGCTCCTGGTGGGAAATCATTTGCACATAATTCCTAATTTTTGTAAAAAAAAATGGTTTGGCCACCAGGGGGCGTAAATCTTAATTTCCGCTTCTGATGTATTTGCAGCAAAATATGAGCTTCTAAATTCTCGATTGAAAAAAAACGTCGTTTGTACACCGATACTACTCATGTCAACAAACCTTTTAGAAACATTTTCTTCTTAAAATAATGCATGGTTTCTACACCAGGGGGCGTAGATGTATATCTTATTTTTGTCAATATCTCTACTTCTAGGAGTCCGATTTGAAAAATTCCTTCTTTGTCGGATAGTGTTTCCAGTGTGACATGTTTTTCATATAATTTCAAAATTTTCAAGTAATTCATAGACTTTCCGCTAGGGGGCGCATAGGTAAATCGCTTTCCCAATATCTCTGCTTCTAAATCTCCGATTTGAAAAATTCTTTCTGCACCGGATTTAGCTCCTGATGGGAAATCCTTCGCGCATAATTCCTAATTTTTATAAAAATGGTTTGGTCATAAGGTGGCGTACGTTTTAATTTCCGCTTCTGATGTATTTGCAGCAAAATATGAGCTTCTAAAATTTCGAGGGAAAAAAAAGTTGTTTGTTGACCGATACTACTCATGTCGTCAAACCTTTTAGGGACATTTTCTTTTTGAAATAATGCATGGTTTCTACGCCATGGGGCGTAGATATATATCTTGTTTTTGTCCATATTTCTACTTCTAGGAGTCCGATTTGAAAAATTCCTTCTTTGTTGGATAGTGTTTCCGATGCGAAATGTTTTTTCTGTAAATTTAAAATTTTCAAGTAAATCATAGACTTTCCGCTAGGGGGCACAAAGGTAAATTGCGTTTTTCGCGTTATATTTTTCACATAATTTCTAATGTTCGGTAAAGAATGATTTGGCCACCAGGGGGCATAAATGTTAATTTCTGCTTCTGATGTATTTGTTGCAAAATCTACGTTCCTGAAAACTCGACTAAATTTTTTTTTTCTTGGACCGATACCGCCCATATGGAAAAACCTTTTGAGAATACTTTCTTCTTAAATTCATGCAAGTTTTCCCACCAGGGGACGTAAAGTCACATCTTATTTTTGTCGATATCTCTGTTTCTAAGAATCCGATTTGAAAAATTATTTCTGAGTTGGAGAGGGTTTCCAGTGCGAAATGTTTCTCATATAAATTCGTGTTTTTTAACGCACAAGTCTGCAACCAGAGGGCGTAAGCTCACGATTCCGTTTACAGCAATATCTGGGGATTAAAAACCCGATTGAAAAACTTCTTTATTCCGTCAGATACTATTGTTTTCCATACTGGGTCCATTGACTTTGAATAGCTTTGATAAATTTAATTTGAGTCAGAACGGATTCAAAAGATGTGCTTATTACACCCGAAAATTCGGTGTCGTCTTTCTTGTTTAATTTATTATTGCGTATAATTTTACCAAAAACTGATCCATTTCTCATAATGAGGTGAGCGAAGGGTGCACGCTAATTTTCCGTTTCCTTTGATGACGGCATTGACGTTGATAAAGCGCAAGAAGTTTGACGATTGCAAATTGTTTCGAAATTTGGTTTTGATTCCTACCATCGCCGAAAATCCGATTTACAAGGTGTACAAAGATGCGAAAGCGAGCCGCACCTTCAGAGCTGCAATAGAAAGAGTTGGATACGTTTGTTGAACCGGCGGCAAGAACTGCTTCAATGTCTTTTTGGTTGAATTTCGTTTTGAACGAGGTGCCTTCGAACAGAGTGGTGAGTTCATCACAGGCCATTGTTGTTGTCGTCGTGCCGCCCTGAAACGGATTCTCAATCTAGTTCTTTTGCTGATAGTTTTTGATCTCTTCAAGGAAGCGGCAATCAAATTTTTCTTTTAGCGAGTTCCAGTGTGCATAGGATACGGAGATGACATAATTGGTTTCAAAAAATTTCACATTTAAAAAAATTCTCCTCTCAAAAAAGTCGTTTCGCACTCCACATTTTTGGAAACGCTTATCTAAATCATCTTCGTTACAGTATTTCTAGTAAAAACTTGGAACCACTCTCATAACGACTCTGAGTTCTCATTATACCCCTTACGTCTTCGCTTGCATGTAGTGACAGACCGCGCAGTGGTCCCAATATGGGAGTCGTTCCATCACGAGGCATTAAGGCAGAAGTGGTTTTCGCCCTCCAGTTTCGATATTTTCTAACGGCCTCACAGGCTACTTTTAAATATTAGCATTAGATTTTGATTATTTATATTGTAATGCTAGGATTTTTATGATTTTGCATTTTTATTTTTGTTGGCAATACTAAAATGTTGTTCAAATGTGTTTCTTACAAAACTAAACTGATTTAAGTACCTTCGTTAAGGTATTTAGGTATTTTTCTGCATTTTCTCGTGATTTTTACGCGATATGGCACTTTTTCAAGTTTTTCGGTCGTTTTAAGGCATTTATTTTGTTATTTTTGAGTCGTTACTCTACGTATTTTGGTATTTTCAATAGAAAGTGCATTTTTGGATGAATTTCCTTGAAACTCCATTTTTTTCTGAAATCCAGAAGCAAGACTGAGAAAAGCGGGGAGGGGCGGGGGAGGGGGGGGAGCGTGTGTAGAACATCTGTGTACACGTCGTAGCAAACGGTGACGCCATGACAGCAGTAAGCCTAAAAGCACTCTTCCCTCCCCTTTCTTTTCGTTCAAGCCGGTAATGAGTTGTGTGCTCTCATTTGGAATATGCCGTTGCCATTATATAGGAAGGCAAGGGGAGGTACGGCGGAGGGTACATTTTTATGTCTTTTTCTTGTTTCTTTTATACGACATATTTTTTTTGAACAAAAAAAAAAAAGACACAAACTGTAAAAAGTTAAATTCAATATTTAAGAGGTTTTTTTTGTTGTTGTTTCTTTTGTAGGGCATGTTTTTGTGCAATCAATTTTTAGTTCGGCGCAGCAATTGTGAAACAATGAAGTTGTATTTCTTGTTCATTCTTTATTTTTTTTAATGTAGATCATGTGTTGGTTTGTAAAATAAGGAATTTCAGAAGACACAGCAACAGTCAACAGATTAAATTATGTTTTTCAGATTTTTGTTTTGTTTAATGCACCTCTTCGTTTCTCAATTATTTAATTTTGCAAGGAAATAAAAACGGAAATGTGCATTTGTTAGATAATTTTTTGTTTTGTTTAATACGGGATTTTTCCTATTTTGGGGGAGAAAAAGGTATTATGTGGCAATTTTAGGTAATGAAAATCCTAGCCCTAGTGATAAATATTTGCGAAACATTTAAAACAACTACATTGCAGTTCTTTTCATCATAATAATTTGCACGTAGTAAAAAGTCCCAGAGAAGAATGCATGTAGGTAAAAATACCCCCGGAGAAAATACCCCTGAAAACTGAAAAGGGGAAAAAATACCCCCAGAACACACGGTTCACTGTAAACAGCGACACAGGAACACTGATGTGTGGCAGTGCTCCGGTGTAACAATTTATCGGCAACCCTGCCACACATCTTTCAGCAACTTGGACACAAACGTTGAAAGGGAGGGGGGGACTATAAAGATTGCCGTTTCTGGGCCTATATTGAGAACTGAATTGGGAACTCCAAACGAATTTCGAGAAAACGTTCCATGTAAGCCACGCGAGAATTGTACTTTTATTTGAAGAAATAAATTGCGGAGGATCCGAGGTACACTTGATTGGGTGAGGGGAAGGGGGGGGGGCTCTACCCCCAACTTCCGTAATATTATATTCTGGGCCGCTCCAGCCTGTCAGTGTATCCAGGAAGGCCCAGAAACGACAATCTTTATAGCCCTCCCTCTTTTTGAACTTTGTGGCTAAGTTGCTGAAAGATGTGTATCAGGGTTGCCGGTAAATTGCCACACCGGAACACTGCCACACATCAGTGTTCCTGTCTGGCAGTTTACAGTGAATCATTTGTTCTGGGGGTATTTTCTCCGGGGGTATTTTTTTCCGGGGGCACTTTTACCGCTTTTCAGTTTTCATGGGTATTTTCTCCGGGGGTATTTTTACCGTTTACCGAGAAGAATATCACTTATTTCATTATATTCTGCACAATGAGTAGTTATGCGCAAATTTCTGTAATGCATAACTCCTTATCCTCATTAGTGTAAAACTTTTATTCATTGAACTGATGTTTCTTTCACATCATCTTGTTAATATACACTCAATGGGCAAAACATTAGAGATACCTACCGAATAGTGTGTTAGTCTTCCTCTAGCGCAAGTAACAGCATGTACACGCCCAGACATCGACTCCACCAGATGCCGGGGGTTTCCGGAGGTTGTGACGTGCCTGCCCCGCAGGACGCACATGAGATAAAGACAGATAGCAGTGAGGCGCATGCCTCACTGCTATCTGATCACAACACAGATCACAGTGGCTCGATGATGCTTCCCAGCAAAAACAGCCTTGCTGGGCCAGCGCTGCCCTTATTACTTTTTTACTTTTATACAGATAGCAGTGAGGCATGCGCCTCACTGCTATCTGATCACAACACAGATCACAGTGGCTCGATGATGCTTAACAGCAAAAACAGTCTTGCTGGGCCAGCACTGCCCTTATTACTTTTATACTTTTATTGTTGCCAGCACTATGTTGCCGCTGCCGAACCGTCAATAAAATGTCCGGGCGGCCAACAGCTGGCACCCCATCAGTTGTCATATGCCACAACAGGGCCATCAGTGGCCCATCACAGGCCGTAGTTGCCCTTCAAGCACGTGCCAGAAATGATGGGGTCAGCTAGTGGCAGCCGGCAACCACGTGATGTAACTGGTGGCTTGCCGCAGTTTCCCCAAAGGTACAATTTTTTTCTACCCTTACGAAGCTTGTGATTTTCTCAACAGATCGGAAAAACACCCGTTTGGGTCTAAGTAGATTTGAACCTGGGCCGTTAGCGTGATAGCTGAGCTCTCTACCAACCGGACTAAGTTGCCACGCTCCAGCATATGCTTAAAGCTGTCTGTTTGGTATGCAATGTGTAATCGAATGCTTCCCTCTTTCATTTTACAATATTGCTAGGTATTTTTCATAAAAGTCAGTTTCATATAATTGATAAATTAATTTTTTCAACGTAACGATAGTTTTTTTTTTTTTTTTTTTAACCTTAAGGGAACTTCACTCATTTTCAAGGCGTGTACATACTTAGAGTCGCTTTCCAAAGTTTTGTACTGTCCTTGCCGTTTTGAAAAGAGATTGTTGAATAAATAAATATTTACCCGGGTTCATGTCACATTCTGTTACATTTTTAACGTTGTGTCTTTCCTTTCCGTTGTCCGAAGCTACATTTGTTTTAAAGAGTAAAAGATATTTTATTTTACTTCTCGTTATTTTTAGAAGCGAATTCCTCCCAGTCTTGTATATTCAACCCATGGATGAATACACCACATAGCGTTGCTTTTTTTTCTTTCAAATAATTAATAAATTTTGTACGCGTATAATTCTTTTTTTTTTTTTTCTCAACAAACGTTGTTTTAATGGTTTTCCAGGATAATTGTTTCAAGCGGTTTCAAATTGTTTCTTGTTATTCATCCACTCCATTCCATGAATTATTATTCATGGGAATGGAGTGGGTGGATTTCATGGCTGTAATCTAGTATTTCACGGCTTAATCTGATATCTTCGTCGACGTAAAATTTCATTAGCAAATTAATTCGCCTCTCCACATATGAATTTTTTTCTTAACATCCACTAAAATAACACGATGGCGATAGCGTCGTCTTCGACTAACTGGTACCATGAGAGACACAGCAAGTGTTGCTTCTGCGCTTGCGCAGTCCCGTTGCTTCCACCGGCTGTTGGGGGTTGCATTGGTTGCCAGCAACGGGCCACTAGTGGCACTTGCTTGGCGGCCCACAAATCACAGCGATGCTACAGGGCCATCAACGGCTCGCCAACTGATAGCGCTGCCACCAACGGACCACTACCGGGCCGTGAGCGGCAGATTTCAGCCAGCAGTGACCCATCACTGCCAGCTGGTGGCCAGCAGTTTCCCAGCACTTGTGTTTTTGCTGGGTTAAGTCTGGTGATTGGGGAGGTCACGGAAGGTGTGAAAGTTTGTCCTCTGTTCCTCAAACCATGATTGGACATTTCGAGCTCTGTGAAATGGGGCGTTATTAACTTGGAAGACGGCATCCCCTGCAGGAAATAATGCCTGAGCCATTGGACGGACTTGGTCGGCCAAAATGTTTTTATACTCCCTGCCAGTCATCCGTCCTTTCAAGTGATCAGGGGACCTGCTGAATACCACGATATGACAGCCCAGAGCATGACAGAACCACCACCATGCTGCACTGTAGGGAGCAGACCCTCTGAGTTGTACGCTTCTGACGGTGTTCTCCACACGTAAACACGTCATGCGGAGGGGAATAGCGTGAATGTGGATTCATCCGGCCACGTTAGACGCTTTCGCGCACCAGCATACCTCTTTGTGTGCTCCTGGCACCACTGTCGTCGCCGTTGTGCATTCACCCGGGTTACCAGAGGTTTGGCAATAACAGCCCTGCTATTAATATCTTGTTTATGCAGTTCCCTGCGCACTGTTCTCGTTGATGCTGAGGTCCGCAGATGCAGATTGAGCTCCACACTAATTTTCGGCGCCATGGTTTTTTTTTTACGGGTAACAAACCCGTTTGATGCTCTATTCGCAGACGAGGTTTTGCCACGAACACGGTTTGCTGTCATGACGCTAGACAACAGTCGCTCCAAACCTGAAGGTGAGAATGAGCACGAATTTAAAGCGATATATACAGTATATGTATACGAGGCTTTAACCAATGAACCAAACCCATGGACCCCCCCCCCTCCACCCTTAAGAAATTTCTGGCTACGTTACTGATGCACACACTTTAGAGTTGTAGGTTTCTGGAAGACGGCCTTTTGTTTAAACCGGCATGCCTGGAACTAACTACCATGCAGGGTCGTAGCTTGGGGGACACCAGGAAAGGCCTGAAAAGTTTTGATCTTCTACAGTGAAAGATCAACTAACATGATCATAATTAGCACATGCCATGTTTTAACATATTAACTAGCAAAAATATTTCTATATCACACTGAAGAAGCTATATACACAAGGGTTGGGCAGAATAATGTGAACACCATGCTCAGAGACGTGACTTTTAATGCATCTGCGTACGTCGCAATACGCAAAGGTATCCACTGCTTTTTGGTTGTAATAGCTTTCTTTAGAACCTCAAGGCCCTGTTTAAATGCATTTAAAGTGTCTTGTTGCAAAATTTCTTCCAGAGTGATTCATAGAATACCGTAATGTCAAGTGCAGGTGTTGAAATGGACCATTTATGCGACAAGAGTGGCGCAAACACGAGGATGTGTTTTTGGCGGTGTGTGTAGTGGTTGGGGCAGAGGGGGATCAGGAAGTCAGGGAGAGCATCTGGAAAAGTAATTGTACTACCTAGAGCACTGTAGTTTTAAATTTTTAGCACGTCTTTTGTTGAAAAAGATCGTTCTTATGTTATCGTTTGTCCGTCCGTCCGTCTGTAGACACCATATCTCTGCAACTATTAGTCCGATTTGAAACATTCTTTTTCTATTGGGAAGCTTGAAATATGCAAATGATGATCTTTCATTTCGTTTTTTTTTTTTTTACGATGTACAATTTTGCAGCTGGAAGGCGTGAATGCAGATGATATTGAATTCAAAATACATATATTTACTTCTAAAAATCCGATTAAAAAATTATTTTATCTTTCGATTCCATTTATGTCGAAGAGTATTTTATGTATAGTCACTTTTTCAAGTTACACATAGATTACCCACTAGGGGGCATAAAAGTTAATTACGTTTTCTCCGATATCTCTACTTCTGAAACTCCGATTTGAGAACTTTTTTCTTCAGAGGATACAGGTCCTGATGTGAACTTTTTTGCGTATAATATCTAATTGTCGGTAGGAAATGGTTTTATCCACCAGGGGCGTAAGTCTTAATTTCCATTTCTGATGTATTTGCAGCAAAATATGAGCTTCTAAAATCTCGACTGAGAAAAAACTGTTCATGGACCGATGCCACTTACGTCGATAAACCTTTTCAGAATATTTTCTTCTTAAAATATTGCATGGTTTCTCCACCAGCGGGTGTAGATGTATATCTTATTGTTGTCAATATCTCTGCTTCCAATGGTCCCAATTGAAAAATTCCTTCTTTATTGGATAGAGTTTCCGATGCTAAATGTTTTTCACATATTTTAAAAATTTTTCAAGTAGTTCATAGATAAATTGCAGTAATTAAGATAAACTGCCTTTTCCTCGATATTTCTACTTCTAAAACTCCGATTTGTAAAAATCTTCCTGTATCGCATACAGCTCCTGATAGGAAATGTTTTTCATATTATTTCTAATATTTAGTAAAGAATAATTTGGCCAGCAGGGGAGTACGTGTTAATTTCTGCTTTTGAGGTATTTGCAGCAAAATCTGAGCTCCTGAAAACTCGACGATTTTTTTTCTTGGACCGATACCGCTCACAACGAAAACGCTTTTGAGAATACTTTCTTCCTAAAATAATGCATCGTTTTCCCGCCAGGGGCGTAGGTACATATCTTATATTTGTCCATATCTGTGCTTCTAAGAGTTCGATTTGAAAAGTTCTTTCTTTGTTGGAGAGCGTTTCTGCTGCGAAATGTATCTCATATGATTTCAAATTTTTTTTTAACGCACAAGTCTGCAGCCTAAGGGCGTAAGTTCATAATTCCTTTTACAACAATATCTGCGGGATTAAACCCCGGGTTGAAAAGCTTCTTTCTTCGGTCAGGTACTATTGTTTTCCATACCGGTTCCAATGACTTTGGATAGCTTTGATAAATTTAATTCTCGTCCAAACGGATTCAAAAGACGTGCTCATCATTACACCCGAAACTTCGTTGCCATCTTTCTTGTTAATGATAGATTTAAAAATACGTGTAATTGTTTTGCCAAAAACTAAAATAAATCACCCTCTTATACATCGCAGATCTGTGGCTGCTGTGAATAGATGTTGGCACCTGTCGTGTATGTAAGCCTAGGTGACTGACTGTTTTCCCACATGCCGCGGAGGATGTGGGAAATCAGTCAGTCACCTAGGATTACCATGTGGCTTCGCGCTTTTCGTCAGCAGCGAAGAGAGAGAGAGCGATTGTATTATTTACAATCCATTGCAGAGCGATCGTATTATTTACAATCCATTCCAGAGCGATCGTATTACAACCTGGAGCCAAAGGGCTGAATTTCTTCAATCTATAGGATATCCAGTGTTTTAAAAACGAAACTTGGCGTTTATTTAGGTAGAGCTAAATATATCTTAAAGGAAAATTTGAATCTTTGGGTTAATTATTTGTTTGTCTTTGCGCGTGTGCGAATTTTTTCACAAAACTATAACTAGGACCTGATTACGCCCTTCGTTAGCTGCGCCCCACTCCCTCTCCAGGGAGTTGTGAGGGCTTAGGGGTTTGTATTTACGCCACTGTGTGACGAGGACAGCTACCCCTAACAAATGCGCACTTCAGTGTATATATATATATGCCAAAAGATGTGACTCAATGTTAATGTGCTAATATCTATATGCTCTACTGTGCTCAAATTTTTTTTTTTTTTTTTGATTGGAGGTTTAACGACCACCGTGAGCAACTCAATGGGCTATAAGCAGTCGCCCGTCCCTAATTTAGGGTCACTGGTTCCAGGGAAGGGAGAGAGCCAGTGCCGTAAGACAAACACAACATCCATGCCTCACCGGTATTCGAACCCGGACCCCGTTCGGACGAATGATCAGAGGCCATCGCTTAGACAACTGCGCCAGCTGGGCGGCCTCAACATTTTTAGCACGTCTTCTGTAAAAAAAGATCATGCTTCTGTTATCGGTTTGTCCGTCCGTCCGTCTGTACCCACGATATCTCTGCAACTATTAGTCCGATTTGAAAAATTCTTTTTGCATTCGGAAGCTTGAAATATGCAAATGATGATCATTCATCTCGTTTTTTTTACGATGTACAACTTCCCCGGTAGAGGGCGTAAATACAGATGATGTCGAATTCAAAAATACTTTTTATTCCACATATTTGCTTCTAAACATCCAATTGAAAAAAAAATAATTATCTTTCGATTCCATTTACGTCGAAGAGTATTTTAGATATAGTTACTTTTTCAAATTACGCATAGATTTTCCGCTAGGGGGTGTAAAAGTAAATTACATTTTTTCCGAAACACTTCTTCTAAAACTCCGATTTAAAAAAAAATCTTCAGCGGATACATCTCCTGATGGAAGTTCTTTTGCATATAATTTCAAATTTTTGGTAAAGGATACTTTGGCCACCAGGGGGCGTAAGTGTCAATTTTTGCTTCTGATGTATTTGCCGTAAAATCGGAGCTTCTAAAATATCGATTGAAAAAATTCTTTCGTGGACTGATGCCACTCACATCAGTAAACCTTTTCGGAATGTTTTCTTCTTAAAATATTCCACAGTTTCTCCGCCAGGGGGCGTAGATGTACATCTTATTTTTGTCAATATCTCTACTTCTAGGAGTCCGATTTGAAAAATTCCTTCTTTGCTGGATAGTGTTTTCTGTGTGACATGTTTTTCATATAATTTCAAAAATTTCAAGTAATTCATAGACTTTCCGATAGGGGGCGTAGCGGTAAATTGCGTTTCCCCCTATATCTCTACTTCTAAATCTCCGATTTCAAAAATTCTTTCTGCACCGGATACAGCTCCTGATGGAAAATCGTTTGCACATAATTTCTAATTCTTTAAAAAAAACCGTTTGGCCACCAGGGGGCGTAAATCTTAATTTCCGCTTCTGTTGTATTTGCAGCAAAATATGAGCTTCTAAATTCTCGATTGAAAAAAAAGTCGTTTGTTCACCGATACTAGTCATGTCGACAAACCTTTTAGAAACATTTTCATTCTTAAAATAGTGCATGGTTTCTACGCCAGGGGGCGTATATGTATTTCTTATTTTTGTCAATATCTCTACTTCTAGGAGTCCGATTTGAAAAATTCCTTCTTTGTTGGATAGTGTTTCTAGTGTGACATGTGGTTGATATAATTTCAAAATTTTCAAGTAATTCATAGACTTTGCGCTAGGGGGCGTCAATGTAAATTGCGTTTCCCCCTATATCTCTGCTTCTAAATCTCTGATTTGAAAAATTCTTTCGGCAGCGCATACAGCTCCTGATGGGAAATCGTTAGCACATAATTTCTAATTTTTGTAAGAAATGGTTTGGCCACCAGGTGGCGTAAGTCTTAATTTCCGCTTCTGTTGTATTTGCAGCAAAATATGAGCTTCTAAAATCTCGATTGAAAAAAAAGTCGTTTGTTGACCGATACTACTCATGTCGACAAACCTTTTAGGAAAATTTTCTTCTTGGAAAAAAAAAAGCCAGGGGGCTTAGATGTCTATCTTATTTTTGTCAATATCTCTACTTCTAAGAGTACGATTTGAAAAATTCCTTCTTTGTAGGATAGTGTTTTCGATGTGAAATGTTTTTCCTATAAATTCAAAATTTTCAAGTAAATCATAGACTTTCCGCTAGGGAGCACAAAGGTAAATTGCGTTTTCTGCGTTATTTCTGTTCTAAAGCTCTGATTTGAAAAATTCTTCCTGTATCGCATATAAGACCTGATGGAAAATATTTATCACATAATTTCTAATGTTTGGTAAAGAATGGTTTAGCCACCAGGGGTCATAAGTGTTTAATTTCTGCTCCTGAAGTATTTGTTACAAAATCTGGGCTCCTGAAAACTCGACTAATTTTTTTTTCTTGGACCGATACCGCTTATATTGATAAACCTTTTGATAATATTTTCTTCCTAAAATAATGCATGATTTTCGCACCAGGGGATGTAAAGTCACATCTTATTTTGTCGATATCTCTGTTTCTAAGAGTTCGTAAGCTCACGATTCCGTTTACAGCAATATCTGAGGGATTAAAAACCCGAATGAAAATCTTCTTTCTTTCGTCAGATCTATTGTTTTCCATACCGGTTCCATTGACTTTGAATAGCTTTGATAAATTTAATTTGCGTCAGAACGGATTCAAAAGACGTGCTTATTACACCCGAAAATTAGGTGTCATCTTTCTTGTTTATACATTTTCTTTGTTCTCTTAAAATTGCTTTTTAAAGTTCAGAAGTGAAATTACAGCAAAGGCGACACAGATGTAATGGATACCAGCAGTATATGTCTCTGACAATAAATGCAGTCACAAATAAGCGATCACGCTTATAAACTATTTTAAGGGATTTGTAAAATGGTAGGAAATAATATTTAGCTGAGCTCCGAGTCTGGGAGCAATTCGTTCGAATGAAAATATTTTGACCTACTTGATCAGACTCCAGATGTTAAAGGCAATCTCTATCGTCTGGTTGTTCTCACCGGAAATGCATCTTTTTTTTTTTCCCTTTGCTCTGTGCTCTCATACCGTAGTAGCTTTAGTTGCACTTGATGGAGTATTCTTTTTGATGGGCACCCGGCCAACGAAGCATCTAAACTTGGGTTCCCATTGTTTGACTAAGAATGCAACGTCTTCAGCTTAAGAAAGAAAACTGTACAACAATTCATCTCATTGAAAGAATGGCTGGTCTTCAAAATCAGCCAAAGAGCTCTTAAACATTTAGTTGCCTTCATTTGTTTGTGTACCTGAGCTTACAAAAATCGCGTGTATGCATTTGTAAAGTTTGAAAGCGCCAGGTCACAGTTAATGTCTTAGAGTCGATATATTTAGTATCGAATATTACTGTATTAGGTGATGCTTTCGAATCACATGACATCTTTGGAAGTGAATTTCTCCACAGATCCGTGTGCCAATGGAGGTGACAAATACGTCAAAACTGGAATGCGTTCGAGACATTTGTTTCGCATATTTCCTCGATGAAATTTTTTCTTGGTCTAAATATACTACCACTCTACAGAGGAGCTGCAAATGCTTTGCTTCTCGTATTGTGGTCACAGACGTTGCGTCGATTCCTTAGAAAATTTCCCTTACCATCCCTACCCAATAATTCAAAAATTAGGAACGGTTTCAGAACCTGATATGGGTGATTAAAATGCCAATAAACTCTGTACATGTACTGAAATATATTGTACTACATATATATAAGGGTCGCCTAAATGAAACTGAGACTTTCATTTATTTCATTTATTTATTCATTCAGTTGCCACTACAGCAACTAGGAATATGTGAACTTACAATAGGTTGAAATATGTGAACTTACAGGAAGTAAGACTGATGCATGGGCTACATACCCGCTACACACAGTCATAGTAGCTTTAGTTGTTGATAGCTTTAGCGAAAAACGTTCGCGGTTGGCTGTGGAACCAGTCATCAACGGCGTCCCGGACATCAGAGTCGTTAGCAAACCGGCGGCCCTTGAGAACATTTTTCAGTGACCCGAAAATGTGGTGGTCGCAGGGTGACAGATCGGGGGCTGTAGGGGGAATGATCGAGGGCGTTCCAGAGGAAGGTCTGCAGCAATCTTGGCACACTGTCACCAAATGCGGACGTGCGTTGTCGTGCAGCAGAATAACATCATTTGACAACATACCGGGTCGCTTATGTTTGATGGCCATCTTGAGGTTGCGTAACGTATTGCAGGATGGGCCAATATTGCTTGATGGGCGTTTTGATGTTGCGTTACGTGTGCTTGCCCACGTCTCAGCATGTCTTCCGCATTCACACGTCTTTTGCGAAATTCACTACACCAGCGGAACACTGTATACCGTGACTGACACTCATTCCCATACACATCCTACACAAGACGGTACATTTCGGCTCCTCCAACACCTTCTGCCGTCAAAAATTGCATAATTGCCCTCCGGGCCTGTTTGGACAAATCCATGTCACGACCCAACGTAGTCAACTTGCCTCCGCACGTGCAAACATCACATTGACACCGTGACACGTGCCGCCGATAACGGCCTGCTTCTTGACATGACGCGCCATCTACCGGCGCAAATACCCGACTCTGTGTAATTACACAGCGACTCTATTATACGAGTCTCACTTTCATTTGGGCGACCCTCATATATCATCATCATCATCATCGGTGTCAACCATTATCTATTCACTGCTGGATGAAAGTCTCCTCTAGTTTTTTCGACAACGGTGTGTCTTGAGCCAATCTTCACCATGTCACATCGATATGCTTTAGAATTTCATTCGCCCATCTCCCATTTGGATTTTTCCTGTCCCTTGGTATCCAGTCCAAGATTTCAGTGGTCCATCGGTGGTCCGTTCTATGAAGAACATACACACCATTACAATTTCAGGGGCCTTACTCTAACCATGATGTTTTTCACTTTTCTCAATTTTCTTATAAATGAGTTCCTCTTCGTACCTTTCCTGGTATGAATCTCTCCAGTCTTCTTTCAGTTGTCGGCTGCCTTTGTATGGCGTTTTTAGTTAAAATCGAAGTCTCTGCTCCGTACGTAAGAACTGGAAGGATGCATTTAAAAAATACTTTCCTTTTAAGACATAACGCATATTTCTTTTGAAAATTCTACAGTTTTTTTCCAAAAGCTTTTCAACCAAATTTTTTACGCCGATTTATTTTTCCATCAATGTGACCCTCGCTTGATATCTGTTGCCAAATGAAAATGCAGGGATCGGTTATTTCTAGATTTTCTCCATTAATTGATAAATCTTCATTTTTTGAAAAAGCCTTGTACATCTCAATGTTTTCTCTCTCTCTCTCTGAAAGTTTATTTTTAATCCCCTTTCTTTACTCTTGTTTAAAATACGTCTACGCCAGGGGGCGTAGACGTATTTTAAACACACCTGTTTTGCAGTTCATTTGAAGGCAAAATAGCCAGTCCTAAGTCTGAGTATAAAGCGAAACATTTAGCATTTAGTTCCAACATTTAGCGGACAAGTTATTGGAAAACCTAGTATCCGCTCAGTACACACTGAAATGCAGAATGTACGTACAGGACACGATTTTCCACTGTACACTCAGGACACATCTGCTCAGTTCACGACACCCTTTCCAGCCATCTCAACAGTATCTAACTAAATGCATAGCTGCGGAAGTGGATTATTTCGAAGGTGAAAGTATACACGCTAGGGCACAGGTACGCAAACATTTTTTCTATAGGTGCATTCCGGAATTAAATTGTCACACCTCGTACTTTTCCAAGCTTTTGCACATCAACCAAATGGCTTTTTCAAGGAAGGTAGATAGAAAACATCTGGTTGATGTACGAAAGCTTGGAAACGTATATTTATTTATTTTTTTCACCAATACATCGTATTATTTATATCGTTTACTTTGTTGTAGAAACAAAATTATTTCTCAGGTATTTACATACTTGTAGAATTAGGCAAAATCCATCAATAATGATGGATATCAACGCTGGTAATTTATCGCGATATTGGAATATATAAGTTTTAAATACCGAAATGTAGGCTAATCTTTAATCCAAAGAGATATATATTTTTTAATTTGAATGTATCTGAAGTTTTTCGAGGGAGCAAAAGAAACACCTTGTAATGATTGAATTTGCGGATAGATGGCGTTCCGCCCGCGGTATATCGGCAGCTGAAATCCCAAGGGGCCCTGCGCATGTGAATCAGATGAGTAAGCAGTTTGGTAGAGGAAAGACGTGCGATTACAACGGCGGTATCAGTGGAGATTATTCGTGGGTGTTTGTTGTACGAACTTAAACTCGGTTCATCTGCTGCAGAAACAACTCGTCGCATTTGCTTAGCATTCAGGGCAAATGCTGTGAAGAAACGCATAACTCAGAATTGGTTTCGAAAGTTCAGAGACGGAGTTGAATCCCTTCAAGAAAAGTCCCAGAATGATTGTCCTCTCAGCCTTGACACAGAAGCCCTGAAAGTTGCTATTGAGCAGGACAGTAGCCAAACATGCCAGGGACTCGCCTAATCATTTGGTGTTACCGGTAGGCCATATTGCTGTCCTAAGCACGAAGAACAAGACATAACCCATTTCAACACGAAATTAAACCAGGTCGAATCATCGCAAGCTGTGAAAACATCTTTACTTATGAAAATTAAAACTTGTTTAAAAGGTTAAAATGATTAAAACAATGTGCGAGATCTTTCGGGTCTGTCTTTTACAGACCCATCCTCAGACACAACAAGAAAACTCACACAGTATTTCACACAGTATTTGTCATTTTCTTGTAGGACTTCCGTCCACAGTGAGTAGAGTTTAGGTCCCAGCCTCCTACAGCGAGTTCGCCTTTTGGGCAGGACACAGAAAGGGGAGGAATGAGAGCAAGTCTAGCGACTTTGACAGAACAGTTTGTAGTGAGATTATAGTACAGTAGATGGCGCCACCGTACAAGTACGATGTTGCACATAGAGGGGTAACAGAATTTCGGGGGGGCATAGGAAAGGATAACCATTTAACCAGTGGATCCAGCCTGGGGGCCGCCACTTAACGTGCTCGTCCGATGCACGGTGGATACTCAGCGATTGTTAATAAATCACACCATCTCTGAAAGATCAGCCCAGGATCGAACCTGAGGACCTTGCAATGACAGTCTGACTAATCCATCTTAATCCATCCGCGGCTCTCAAGAAACTCACACCTCTGTACAACAGCAAGTTACAACGCATGCGCCGTACTACAAGGTCGGATATGCTTTACGCAGAAAGTAACAAATGAAAATATGTACAAATGCATGAAAAGAAATACAAATGACAGTAGGTAAGTAATCAAAACATATTTACAGTAGCAGTGGGATTCTCCAACAGGAACCTCCAGGGAGCAGGTATGATTTGCGGGGTTTCTGGTTTTTATTTCGTGTTGAAATGGGTTATGTCTTGTTCTTCGTGCTTAAGATAGCAATATGGTCTGCCGGTAAATCTTAATTAGCACGACAAAAACTTCCACTCATCGTCTTTTGGTGTTAGTTATGAAACCGTCAGAAGACATCTGCATGCAATAGTTAAGGCATACAATTTGTCTAAGTGGGTCCCTCGCGAATTATCTTCAGTGAACAGCAACGTGTCTCAGCTTGTCTGGCATTGCTGTCTCGCTATGACAAGAAACCATTTTTGGATAGGGTACTCACATGTGATGAGAAGTGGGGGCAGTATAGCACCTCAAAACGTTCGCCATTGGTTGCCCGCCAGTGACTCAATTCCTCACACATCGAAGCCAGCACACCATCCACGTAAAGTTATGCTGTGTGTATGGTAGACACCATGGGGTGTTATTCATTACGAACTCTTGCAACGCTGCCAAACGGTCACGGCTGCAGTGTATTGCGAACAACTGAAACGTGTGCATCAGGACATGAAAAAGAAGGAAGCAGCACTGGTCAACAGAAAGGGAGATCTGCTCTTTCAAGATAACGCTCGTGTCCCCTCCACTTCATTGACCAGAAGCATTATCAAAGAACTTGGGTGGGAGCTTTTATATTATCCAGTTTGCTCACCAGATCTCTCTTCTTCAGACTATTACTTGTTTCTTCCACTCGACAATCATTTGTGTGGACAGTACCTCTCCAACTTTGATGAGTTATACGCTGCTCTTCAAAACGTTTTCTCTTCCCATGACCCGGCATTTTACTGTAGGGGTATATATAAGTTGTTGACACGTTGGATGAACATTGTTGATGCCCATGATAATTACACTATCACGAGCGGTGATTACAGCTGCGACCCTCAGGGGTATACTCTAAACCAGGCGTTGTACGACGGCTAGCGGTATTTTCTTCCACTCGGCTTGGAGAAGACAGGTCAGTTCCTTCACCGATTTCGGACGGTAGGGGCACCCCTTAAGTCGACGTTCCAACTCGTCCCAGAGGTGCTCGATAGGGTTAAGGTCCGGGCTCTGCGAAGGCCAGTCCATTCGATTAACCCCATGGTCACCATACCAAGCCATGGTGGACCTCGCAACATGACAGGTGGCATTGTCATCCTGAAAGTAACATGGGTCCACCCCGTAAAACTGCCACAACGTAGGAAGCGCATGGTCATCCAAAATGGTGTAGTAGGTCTCGGGGTTGAGCCTACTAGGAATTGCGACCAAGGTTCCCGTGCCATATGAGGAGAAACACCCCCATAGCATAATTCCACCGCCGCCGAACTTCACAGTTGGCACAATACATTCCGGGATGAGGCGTTCTCCAGGCAGACGCCAAACCCAGACCCTACCATCCGAACGGTAGAGGGTGAACCTTGATTCGTCGCTCCAGAGAACCTGTTTCCACTGTTCAACGGTTCACTGTCGACGTTCTTTGCACCACGTTAGCCGAGCAGCGCTATTGGACTTGGTGATCAAAGGCTTGTGGGCGGCAGCACGTCCATGATAACCGAGCAGATGGGCTTCTTTACGGATGGTATTCATCGAAAGAACACTCCCGGATGCCTGTTGAAACTCCTCGCGGATGTGGCCCATTGATTTAGTGCGGTTCTTCCGAATTTCTTCTGGACAGTACCCGTCGGTCTCTAACTCCCAGTTTTGTGCGTCTGTCGCGTCGGGGCACATTCCGACAGTCACCTTTCATCTTCCACTTGCCAATCACGTAGGCCACTGTCGATTTTCGGTACTTCAACTCGCTGGATATGTCACGTATGGATCGGCCATTTCTGTTATACCCGACGATTACACCTTTCTCAAAATCAGAGAGCTCCGAACTGCGTGGCATCTTGCATGCGACTGGTTGCGTTGTTGTTTCCCCCCACGATATTTAACGGCGGCGGCCGTGACGTGTATCAGGACCGAAGATATCGTCGATTGCAGGGGTGTCCAATTACTTGTTGGTAGATAGTGTATTTTGATGAATAAATTGCTTTTCTACTACGTATGTGTTATACGACCTACTTTGTCTCAGTCTCCGAAAACGGCAAATACTTTTGTGGTTACCTGATAATTGTATTAATTTAACAAAAGATAATTCATTTTCTGAGTTCATCCTCTTCTGGCCTTCCCAGTGGGTGAGTGGCTCGACGTCATACCTCTAGCTAACTGGGTTCGAGCTCGAGGCTCAAATAAGGCGAGCGCTCCTAAATTGAACGGGATACTCCATGTATGCTTCAAGGGTCGTTAAATCCCAAGAAAATTATCGCCTGAGAAAATAATATGCATATTTTGACTATTCCATCTCCACTCAGTCGATGCATTTGAACCATTCCAAGTTATTACAAGCAGATTTTGACCAATTCAAAATCTGGTGTATAGTGCACCTGCCTCCTTGAAATTTTTTTTTGTTTTGTTTTATTTCAGGTTTAACATCCATCCTAAGCAATTCGACGGGCTATAAACAGTCGCCCGTCCCTTATGTAAGGCCACTGGCTCCAGGATAGGGACTGAACCAGTGCTGTGAGACAAACACAACATCCATGCCTCACCGGGATTCGAACCCAAACACATATCAGACCAGTAACGGATCCAGAGGGGGGGGTATTGTCTCCCCCTTCTACAGCAGGTTTTTTGTTTTCATTTAAATGGCCTATATCTAAATAACTAACGTATTTATTTTTATAAAATAATAGTCATAAATTCACAGTTTTTCGTAAAAGTTTTCGTAACAACTAAATTTCGCTGTTAATTTGGAGGTAAAATGTTGTGTTCTAGCTTAAAAAAAAAACAAAAAAAAAACTAGATGTTCAAAAATGGGGAACGATGAGAGCGGAAGGGAAAAGAGGTTTTGACTGATCTAGAAAAGCAATTTATGAGCTTTGTTTTATTTTTAGTACTATCTGCCTCTGCCATCGTAATTGGAGGCAGCGAAAGTCTCCGGGTGGAGTAGACTTTGAAGTGCCTGCGAGATAGTGCGGGTAAGAGAGCGAAGTACCTATACCTACCTCGATTGGGCCATAAACAAAAACTAGTAAAAAATTTCCAAGCTGGAAATTTTTTTATGAAATTTACGCATCTGTATATAGAAGGAATCAAACTTCATTTTGAAAGATTTCATCCAGACGTGAGTCTTGAAAAAGCATCAAGTTTGTTGCTTCGAAAAACGGGTAGTTGTCATGGAAATAGGTCTGATTTTTCAATTCTCGTTCGAAGTTTGTGATTTAAAAATTTAGAATAAGTTTTTTAATGGAGAATTTTAAAAGTCCTTCCATTGCTAAGAAAGGGCAGCGCTCTAGCTTTATAGTGCGCGTGTGCCCTCCACAAAGTTTTTCTCCTTTTGTTTAGACCAGAGCAACCCTCCCTCCTAAAAAAAAAAAAAAAGATGAGCTTGTAGATCCGCTAATGTCTGAAATTAATAGTCAGAAGCCAGCGCTTAGAACAATGAGCCCACCGGGACACCTTGAAAGTTTTATCGTCTGTAATAGTGTTGCTATGTCTGAGTTACAATCCCGAGGAAGACATGATAGCCGCCCCGGTGGCGCAGTGGTCTAAGGCGCTGGCCTCTGATCATTCATCCGAATGGGGTACGCGTTCGAATCCCGGTGAGGCATGGATGTTGTGTTTGTCTTACGGCACTGGCTCTCTCCCTTCCCTGGAACCAGTGACCCTAAATTAGGGGCGGGCGACTGCTTATAGCCCATTGAGTTGCTCACGGTGGTCGTTAAACCTCCAATCAAAAAAAAAAAAAAAAAAAAAAATACATGATATTTGCTTGAGCATTGACTACCTCCCTTCCCTAGAACCAATGGACCTTAACCAGGTGCGGCTAACTCCTCTCATATTTTCACAGGTAGCCGTTAAGCAAAAATGCAAATAAAGGAAAAAAAAATCTCCGAAGTCTTGGCAAGATTAACATCTGCTATTGAATCATATATCATCTGTAGTGACTTTTTTCAAATCCTTATCAGGCTGAAATGAAGAACGAGTAGTATACTATACAAATCTGACACTTTAATATCTGTGATTTGATTTTTTTTATTTGTATCGGGATTTAACGACCACCGCAAGCAACTCTAAGGACCATAAGCACCGGCTCGTGCACAATTTGGAGCTCCAGGGAGGGAAGACAGCCGGTGTTATAGACAGGCGCACCACCATGCCGCACTCAGGACTGTAATCAGGGTCCATCTCGAACGAGTAGCCAGAAACCTGCGCCTCTGGCCACTTGGGCGTTTGGTCAGCTCACGTATGATTTTCAAGTGAAGCGCTTTTTATAATCCAAGCATATGGTGTTATATACAATGTAACCTTGGTTATACGTTTTTTTTTAGGGGTTTCTACTTCGCCACGAAATGGTGGAGCCACAAATTTACGTCCCAGAGATTTATCAACTTTTTAACTTATAAAAGAAATTTCAAAATCTTAAATGTTATTGTAAAATTTATACTTTAAAGGAATACAAAATATCTTATATGCAATTTGGTACAGCCCTCCTCCGTGCCACACACAAAAAGAAATATTTACGCAATAAGCAAGTTTATAACATCTGAACAAACGTAACATTATTTGATCAACAATATGTGATGCACGTGTTAGTGATCATCAACAATGGCTCTACTGGTCTATGTTTAACGCGTGCACTACTTGAAACATGTCCAGACACGCATAGGCACCTGATTCTGGCCGCATTGCCACAAGAGCGACACTGCGCGACCTTTGCTCCACACACAGACTTGCATTCTTTCCCAACTGCTCACTCACGAATGGTTCTACTCAAGGAGGTTATGTTACTGGAGATACCAATGGCTCTTCCGCCATAGGTCACAGCTAATCTGTGGTGTGACGTCACAAGCAGGTAAAAACCGAACTAATTATACCGTTGATGAAACAGTAAGCTTGTGTATCATTGATACAGATTATTGAATTACTCATTTTATCTGTTTATACGCTTAGAAGCTTTTGTTCCATTAGTTTCCAAGCAGCTTCTCTTCTGCGGCTGCGTCGTGCCTGCTCATGACGTCATTTGCAGCACGGACGGTGACTTATGGCGGATAATGCTGCGTGGATAGGAGTGGTGTCTCCAGTAATATAACCTCCTTGGCTCTACTATAGTCTGCGGTTAACTCATGCACTATTTGAAACATGTGCAGATATGCATAGGCACGTGATTCTGCCAGCATCGCCACTAGGGCGACATTACGCCAACGTTCCGGGAATTAAATCGTCACCCCTCCTATATTTTCATTTTTACGTCGATAAATCGGATTACCAGTAGTTTTACTATTTTGGGTATAATTGGTGTACAGTTCCTCGTTATTAAACTCGTTTCTGCTATGGCTTGATATAATCGCAGCGCTGTCTTGCTGTTTAGTTAAAAAGGAACAGTTTTGTGTCACTTCAGAAGAACTAATGACGTTCGTGAATTTCCGTATATCCATTTGTTTAGGCACACAGTGTCTACCAGTACCGTTACAAATTTCCATGGGTCACTCTCACCGAATTTCATGGAAAAAGAAATAGGTGGGAAGGGAATTTTGAACTATGTGAGATTTGCAAAATTCGGTAAATGTCTGCATTTCGCGATTTAAAACCAGAAGAGTCTTTTTGAGTGACGATATTTGAATAACTTATAACGTGTTCATTTTTCAAAGGCACAAACCATAACATAAATAAAAAAATCATTTATATTATGCGTCGCAAATACAAGAATAAGTGTAGACTGTAATCTTATGAAATGAAATTGGAGAGATGAATTTTCACATTTCATACTCAGCTTAAAAATTAAAGTTCAAGGATCAAATGAAGAGCAAGAACGTATTTGCTTGTCTTAGGTTATAATTAGAAAATTTTCTAACTTGTTTAATAAATAATGAGAAAAGATTAAACATAAAATCAGTTAGCGTACAGATGATTTAAATAGATCTCTTTGGAAGTAAACTACCAAACCAGCTATAACGGATGCCATTATTTATCAAACAGCGAAACACAGTCATTCGTTAACAAGTTAGTAAAATCATGCAATGCATTAATTATGATACGCTTTCCAACATACTAGAAATAAATACTCAAGTTATGAGGAAAATGGCTGTGGAATAAAATTCACTCCTGTGCCCTGACCTTTGATCCCATTTCGATGATATTCAACAGAACTGGTTCAGTATACCTCCGAAATAACATCATAAAGTTTTGTCGCAATCGAAGCAATTTTACGTGTTATGATGCATAAAGGCCATGGAATAGATCCCGCTTCTGTGTCCTAACCTTTGCCCCCTTTTCGCCCATTTTCAATAGGATTCGTCCCCAGAAGGTCCCTACAACATACCAACATTTCATCCAAATCGAAACATTTTTACGTAAGTTATGACGCATAATGACGATGGAAGTGATTCAGCCCCTATGTCCTGACCTTTGACACCCATTTCGCCAATTTTCAATAGGGTTTGTCCCCAGGTGGTCCCCTACCACATACTAAAATTTAATCGAAATCGAACCTTTTTTACGTTAGTTATGACGAATAAGAGCAGTGGAATGGATCCCTCTCCTATGTCCTGACTTTGACCCCATTTCGTTCACTTTCAATAGGGTCCCTTCCCAGGTGTTCCCCTACCACATACTAAAATTTCATCGAGATCCAACGATTTTTACGCGAGTTATCGTGCGGACGAACATGCGCACACAACGTGTGACGTAATGAGGCAAATGGGAATCGCGACCATCTGCTCGCAAGTGTGTGACGTCATAAAACTTTAATAGGATCCACGCACAACGCGTGACGTAATGAGACAGAAGGCGTGACCGCGCGCCGACATTTAATGGGACGACGCCATGACACTACACTAAAAACGTGGTAATTCGGGGTGGTTAATTAACCCACTAAACGAATTTTCCTAAAGTCGAGATCAAGCTAAATCGATTTCTAGTACCAGAAAACGGTAGGTTAATGACTTTCATAAAAATCCTTAGAGCCGTTTTCAAAATAAAATTTACATACATACAACAATTGCTCCTTTAAGGTGAACGTCAAGTAATTTTGCTTCCTGTACTTCGAATGGAAAAATTTCTGTACACATTTTCTTCCCAATTAATGCGTTCCCAAGGATGAAAATTTGAACATCGATTAAAATATCTTAATTTTATAACTTGGAATACTTAATATTTTCTAAAACATAACCATAATTATGCAATCCAACATTTGTTTGTCTACTGACGTCATGAAAATACATATCGCGCCATCTTTTTTCTGGACAATTAATGCGTTTACAAGGATGAAAATATGAACATCGATTAAACTAGCTTCATTTTATAACTTGGAATACCTAATATTTTCTAAAGCATAACCATAATTATGCAATCCAACATTTGTTTGTCTACTGACGTCATCAAAGTACAGGTCGTGCCTTCCTTTTTTCTGGTTTCAACACCACCAACGGAAAAATTATTGATTTTTAATATAATTATGGTTATGGTTTACAAAATGTTAAGTATTCCACGTTATAATATGAAGTTATCTTAATCGTTGTTCAAATTTCCATCCTTGGTAACACATTAATTGTGAAGGAAATGCGTACAAAAGTTTTTCCATTGGAAATATAGGAAGCAAAATTACTTGACGTCAACCTTAATAATATGGGATAAGGGCGATGGAATGAGTCGCAATCCTATGTCCTGACCTTTGACCCCATTTTCGTCCATTTTTAATAGGGTTCGTTCCCAGGTGGTCCCCTACCACATACTGAAATTTCATCGAAATCGAACCATTTTTTTCGCACGTTATGACGCATAAGGGGAATGGAATGCATCCCGCTCTTTTTTCCTGACCTTTGACCCCAATTCACCCATTTTAAATAGGGTTCGTCCCCAGGCAGTCCCCTACCACATAGTAAAACTTCATTGAAATCGAACCATATTTACGCAAGTTATGACGTATAAGTGCAATGGAATGGATCCCGCTCCTACGTCGTGACCTTTGACCTCATTTGTCCCAATTTCAATAGGGTTCGTCCCTAGGTGGTCCCCTACTACATACTAAAACTTGATCGAAATCGAACTATTTTTATGCCAGCTATCGTGCGGACAGACGGACGGACAAAGCTGGAGCATATACGCTTCTTCAACCTACGGTTGGAAAGCGTAAAAAAAGGCATTCCTTTGTAAGGTGAATGCCTGTGAAGTGCTTCTTTCCTGTGTTTTGTGATGCAGAGTTCAAAAAGTTTGAACAAAACTCTTCCCTTTCCTTCGAATATTTCCTTCAATAGGAAGACAAACAGCTTTCTTTGATCTGCGTCTCAACGCAGCCTTTTATTTTGTTTGGAATGTTTAGGAATTTGTTAGGAACTTGTTAACCAATATCAGTAGCATGTAAGGAACGGATTCAAATTAAAAATAATTATTACTAGACATTGGCAGATTAAGAAAGTGAGGCAAGAGCTTCATCAATCATTAAAGAAGCTCACAAAAATCAACGAAACAAGAAAAAAAAAACGTGCATGCTCTTCGAGCCACTCACTTGATTTTCGGGTTTAGTCAAAACTTTGAAGTCATAACACGTCTGTATACATCCTTGAATACTCGCATGCTGTAACTTTAAACTCTTAAGTTTTCCGCATAGCGCTTAACACCTGTCTCACCACACAAAAAAGAAAAAAAAAAAAAAAGAGAAGAAACAAGAAAGATGATACCGAATTTTCGATTGTAATGAGCACTTCGTTTGAATCCTTTCCGACAGGAATAAAATTTCTCAAAGTTATTCAAAATCAATGGAACCAGTTAGAGAGAAAAAACAAAACAAAACAAAAACGGACCGGATTTCTATGCAATCCATAAATCATCCAGAAAAAGAAACAACTATTTACTTCCGCCAGCGGCTAAAAAGTATGTTACTAAAATTAATGAACGGCGCACAAAAAGTTTATTATAGCAGTAAGTATAAGAGACAAAGAGTTTTTCAAATCAAACAGGCAAAAGAAGAAACACAGAAGAAAACATGATATAACTCTACGCTTCCTAGCAGAAGAATTTTGCATAGTGGAAAAGTTGAAAATAGGCGAAAAGTTTTCTTCATGGAAAAGGCTACGATAACAACGTTTCATATACGTTTCCCGGAAGCAGAGATACCGAGAAAAAGGTTTTGATATTTACGTCCCCTAGTGGAAAAGCTGTGCATTATTTAAAGGAGGTTGTGTTCCCCATTTTTATTGTAGCGTTTTTAGAAGCATAGATACAGCTGCAAACAGAAATATCCTAACACCACCTAGCGACAGAACCATGATTTATAAAACTCCTCAAATGAAAAGCTAAATCGTTACACAAGGTAAACGATATCCAGTGTTAATTTTTTCTTTAAATCGCACATTTAGAAGCAGAGATATTAAGAAAAACAGATCAAATATTTACCTTCCCTAGTGATTAAATTGTGGATGATTTTGGAAAGAAAATGCACACAAAAAATTTTCAGTGTTAGTAGTATTAAAAAATATTTTTTTCAATCGGATTTTTAATTCCTCAGATATTGCTGTGAACGGAAACGTGAATTTACGCCCTCTAGTGTCACACTCGTGCATTAAGAACAGTTTGAAATTATACGAGAAACATTTTGCTCCGGAAACACTCCTGAACAAAGAAAGAATTTTTCAAATCGGACTCTTAGAAGCAGAGATATCGACAAAAATAAAATGTACATCTACTCCCCTTGGCGGAAAAACCCTGCACGATTTTAAGCAGAAGGTATTCTCAAAAGGTTATCCACGGTGATCGGTGTCAGTCCACGAAATAATGTTTTAAGTAGAGTTTTCCGAAGCCGCAAATACATCAGAAGCAGAAAGAAGCACGTACGCTCCCTGGCGACCAAACCATCCTTTTCCAAAAATTAGAAATTACAGGCGAAACATTTCCCATCGTGAACCGTATCCTATGTAGGAGGAATTTTTAAATCAGACTTTTGGAAGTAGAGATATCGGAGAAAACGTAATTTACCCTTACGCCACCTAGCGGAAAATTCATGCATTATTTGTAAAAGGGACTGTACTTAAAATAGTCTTCGATATAAATGGAATTGTAAGGAAAAATAATTTTTTCGATCGGATATTTTAGAAGCAAATATATGGAATAAATTGCATTTTAATTTCGATATCATCTGCATTTATGCCCTCTAGCGGGAAGGCTGTGAGTCGAAAAAAAGCCGGAGTGCAAGGATCACAATTCGTTCATTTCAAGCTTCCCAATGCAAAAAGAATGTTTCAAATCAGACTAACAGTTGCAGAGATATGGTGTCCAAGGGCAGATGGACGGACATGCGGCCAAAGTGATAGCATAAGCACGATATCTTTTTTTTTACAAAAAACTTGCTAAAATTGCGAATGATTCGATTCTCAGTTTTATTAGGATATTACATTTGGTATTTTGGGGGTGGCGGCGATATAATTTTATTTACGAAGAGCTGGGATTTTTTTTTTTTTTTTTGTATCTGAAGAAATAATTATTTTCACTTGCATGGTTCGGCAATAAAGAATAAGAGGTTCAAGCACTTTCTCGAGCAATTAAAGTAAAACATTGACGTCGTAGTTCGCGCTAATACAAGAGCAGAAAAACGCTGGATCTGTTCTTCCCACGAACATTCAGGATGATTATTTGTTTAACTCATACCGAGCAGTGGGATGTTGATCAGCAGTATGATAGACCGTACTAACCCGCATCGTGTAGCATCCCGTGCACTGCACTGGTCCTAACATCACCCAATAATCTCATACAGAGTTTACATGATTTGACACAATGTTGATTTGGTTTCTGGACGGAGAGTCCTTTGCAAAGCTCCCCTGTTACGTTATGTTAGCTTCGAAGGTTTACCGGGTCGTTTCTTGACAAATTTAACAGCAGACCGCTACCATTTGCATATCACATCACCAACCTAGGGATCTTCAAAGTCATGTACGGAGCGATTGCTTATGTGGCACCCTGTTATCATTCTACGCTAAAAACCTGTTAAATCTGTTGATCGAAGCATATTACATTCACACAGTTGTGTTATTGTTTCTTTTTTTTTTTTTTTTGATTGGAGGTTTAACGACCACCGCGAGCAACTCAATGGGCTATAAGCAGTCGCCCGTCCCTAATTTAGGGTCACTGGTTCCAGGGAAGGGAGAGAGCCAGTGTCGTAAGACAAACACAACATCCATGCCTGACCGGGATTCGAACCCGGACCCCTTACGGACGAATGATCATAGGCCAGCGCCTTAGACCACTGCGCCACCGGGGCGGCCTGTTATTGTTTCATCATAATCGTATGAGCGTATTTACAGTTGGGTCTGTGAAGTGCGTAGGACTTAATTCATTATCGATAGAAGGCTGTCTGGATATATGTTAGAACAGTAAGTGTTTCATTTAGTGCTGTAGCAAACTCTCTGAAAATTATTTATTCCTATAATGGATCTAAACATCACCACCAAACTTCATGGAAAATCTTTTTTTTCCTTTTCTTTCTCTTTTTTTTTTTCTAAAAAACTGCTGATACTTGGGTGTACTCTCAGTGGTGTTCCGGTCTCAGTTTTAGTGCGTAGAAACACTCTCGTACTTTACAGATTCTTGTGTTAATTACCTGATATACAACGTCCGTTCCATAAAAACTGGGAGTAAAATCACACAAAATGAAGAAATATAGGTACAGCAAAATATATGTTAATCTTTCTCAAAGTATCTTCCTTCGGATGATATGCAACGGTCCTACCGTTCAGTCCACTTTTCAAAGCATGTGACGAAGGCATTTTGTGGAATCTGCTTTAGCGACCTGTGTACAGCTTGAATGACATCAACATCTGTGTTGAATGTTGCGCGACGAAACTTGTCCTTCATTGCCGGAAACAACCAGAAATTGCACGGGGTGATTCCAGGACTCTATGCAGGCTGTGGCGTGATTTCAATACTGCATTTCGTAAAAAAACTGTTGAACTCAAGCAGCCACATGTGGTCGGGCGTTATCATGTGTAGGGTCCAGTGCCCACCAGTTACGGTCACTTAATCGATATGTGTCGTCGCAGACGCTTCAAGACTGAAATGTAATACTCAGCATAAATTTGTGGAGAAATGTCAAGCTGGTAGACTACACCTCTGTGATCAAAGAAAATGATCATCATCATCACCTTCCCAGCTGATTTGGTTTGCGGACCTTTTTCGGAGGAGGCGAGCCTGTATGTTTCCAGGCACTTGTTGCGCGCTTCGTGAGGGGGTTGAAATAGTGGGCTCATGTTTCATCGGCAGTTACTACTGTGTTTAGAAAGTTTGGATCCTTTGCAATCATTTGTTTCTACTCCTGACGCACCTGAACTCTGGCTAACAATTGTTCTTTCGTCAGGTGATGAGGATTGCCCAAACAGTGTTCACAATACGCTCCGTAACAACACTTTCAAGTCGACCAGGTCTAAGAGCGAGTTCTGCCGACAAACGCCCTTTTTTTTAAATCATGGTGCCATCTAAAAATCGTTGACTCTATAACGAAGTAAATTTCTCCGTCATTTTTATCCGCGCCAGGATTCGAACCCGGTCCCCTCATTCCGGAATAAGTTGCTCTACCAATTGAGCTACGCGGACGTTTTATTCTGATTCCTATCTGCCTTTATGTCGTGTGCGTCCTTCTGGCAGGTACGTCACATCTCCTGGTACATTACATCATCTCCCCCTTATTATTTTTTTTTTTTTTCGAAGTGCTGGAGAAGGGATTCTCTTATTTTTCCTATCTCGCGGTGTGGAAATAACATCACACCAATGCGAGATTTTGAACGGTCGGGTCATCCGGATAGTTCGGGCGCCATTATAACGAAGTAAATTTCTCCGTCATTTCTATCCGCGCCAGGATTCGAACCCGGGTCCCCTCATTCCGGAATAAGTTGCTCTACCAATTGAGCTACGCGGACGTTTTTTTTATTCTGATTCCTATCTGCCTTTATGTCGTGTGCGTCCTTCTGGCAGGTACGTCACATCTCCTGGTACGTTACAACTCACCCTAACATTTATTAGGCCGCCCCGGTGGCGCAGTGGTCTAAGCGATGGCCTCTGATCACTCGTCCGAAAGGGGTCCGGGTTCGAATCCCAGTGAGGCATGGATGCTGTGTTTGTCTTATGGCACTGGCTCTGCCCCTTCCCTGGAACCAGTGACCGTAATTAGGGACGGGTGACTACTTATAGCCCATTGAGTTGCTCACGGTGGTCGTTGCCGCCCCGGTGGCGCAGTGGTCTAAGGCGCTGGCCTCTGATCATTCGTCCGTAAGGGGTCCGGGTTCGAATCCCGGTCAGGCATGGATGTTGTGTTTGTCTTACGGCACTGGCTCTCTCCCTTCCCTGGAACCAGTGACCCTAAATTAGGGACGGGCGACTGCTTATAGCCCATTGAGTTGCTCACGGTGGTCGTTAAACCTCCAATAAAAAAAAAAAAAAAACGGTGGTCGTTAAAGCTCCAATCAAAAAGAAAAAAAAAAAACGTTTATCTTTGTAAGCTTTTATTAAATCAACTGTTTCTGGAGCGGTTTAACCCAAACGATAGCAAAACTTTATCGCACAACGCATTTCACTTCTTAACTCTGAATCACACACATCCGTAGCTGTATGGCGAAATGCAGACGTACCTTAAACAACTGCGCAATAACAAAACCAGAATCGTCTGCCATGTATAACGAAGTAAATTTCTCCGTCATTTTTGGTCTACGCCGAGATTCGAACCCGAGTACGCTTATTCCGGAACAAGCAGCTCTACCAACTGAGCTACGCAGACATGTATTCTGATTCCTATCTGCCTTTATGTCATGTGCGTCCTGCTGACAGGTACGTCACATCTCCCCCTCCCCCGAAAGAGGGCCTGGGGCATGGCCCACGGATCAGCCGTGACCATGAATCGCTGCAGGCAGACAACCACTGTAGAACGTGCACTTGAGAACTCCCAGTCAATCTGGTGTGTGGAATGCAACGTCACATACATTTATTTTTCAAAGCACTGGAGAAGGGATTCTCTGATTTTTCCTATCTCGCGGTGTGGAAAGAACATCACACCATTGCGAGATTTTGAACGGACGGGTCATCCGGGTAGTTCGGGCGCCATTATAACGAAGTAAATTTCTCCGTCATTTTTGGTCTACGCCGGGATTCGAACCCGAGTACGCTTATTCCGGAACAAGCAGCTCTACCAACTGAGCTACGCAGACATGTATTCTGATTCCTATCTGCCTTTATGTCATGTGCGTCCTGCTGACAGGTACGTCACACATGGTTAATAACTGTTGCCATAGATGCTTCCTTAATTCAGTTAGTTGTATGCGTGGTTATTTTCCCCTTCACACTGTTGCCAATGCAAAAAAAAAAAAAAACAAAAAACTCTCAGTTTTTATTTGTATAAAGTTTTAATTTGGATACATCAGATTTCAACTTCTCATCGCTGCAATATCTCCTTGAAAATGTTATTCAAACCTCACTTCTATTGTTAGGTGCCTTTCCATTGACATGTGTCTGTGTGTCTAGCGTTTTTCTTTGTCATTGTAAATATCAACTTAATTGAGCTAAGCAAGGCCGAAGGCCGAACGGAGCTCTCTTTACGAGACTCGAGATAATTAGTTGTTCGGGCATAGGTACGAGATGACACCTCCGATCACCGTGACTTTTTGCATGCGATGGGACATCATTCATGGTCAGGTTTTAACGCCTTCCGATTCCCGAAATTCTGTGTCATTTAGGAATAAGCGTCCAAAAACGTGCATTTTTACGGGGTTTTACAGGGTTTTCCGGGTTTTGAGAAGGGGTCGTTTGTTACCCATCTCCTCCAAAGATCTTCAGCCGATCGCGGTGACACTTGCCACAGAGAAAGGGAAAGACATGGGGTTGGTATCATGATGATTGGTCGTGTCGTATAAAAATAATGACCATTAAAAAACTGACCAATTTTAATAATAATTGAAAATATCCGCTCTCTATACGAGATTCGGGACAATCAGTTGTTCGGGCATAGCTACGACATGACACATCAGATCCCCGTGATTTTTGGCATGCGATTGGATGTCGTCTATGGTCAGGTTTTGACGCCTTCCGATTCCCGGAATTCCGTGTCATTGAGGAATTTCAGTTAAAAATAAATGGTTTTTTACTTGAACCGTTTCCCGAAAAACGGCTCACTTAAATTAATAAAAAAAAATCGTTTGAATTGAAAAACGAAGAAATAGAAAGACTCCTTCTGTTAGCTCAACACTTGTTTAATATACGTATAATAATAAAAAGAAGTTTGTGTATGCGTGTGTTTGTCTTTCGCTATACGAAATGAAAAACGCGGTTCCCGATCTGAGTGCGTCTTTTCGATTTGTTTACATGCAATCTGATCACAACAAACGTGAAGGCGCGAAAGAAAGCAGTTCATGATAAATTTTAGCCATTTCTTTTTAGGATGTTTCGTGCTTTTGTTCTGGAAGTCATAAATTTTACGCGTTCGTTTTTTAGAATTTGTTATAATAGACGCCTTAATATAGATTTTGCAATAGTTTCGTTCAAAATTTGCCAACTTTACCCGAGTTATATGTTACCGTTGGCGGCTTATCCTAGTTATTTTTTACATTGAATGAAGGATGGAGAATTATCAGCGAAGTTGTTCTAATATTCAGTGCATACGCTCATCCTATGGGTATCCACTTGAACCGTTGCCATTCCATATTTCTAATTCCACATAACTGTTGTCACCTGGTTCATCGAGTTAATATAGAGTTGGCGTCCTCACGGTCTGAACTACCATTTATATATTCTTGTTTCATATGTTTCGGCGTTTTTCGCACGCTACCGTTTTTATTCCAAATAACCAAGCAAATCAATGCCAAAATATATTATTAGAACAGAAATATTTTAAGACTTTCTAAATGAAGTTTCATTTTATTGTTCAAAGGAAAATGGGTTGTAGCAGGAGTGCCAACTTCTCAAAATTATTGGGGGAGTGGGGGTAGACGTGAAAAGATCAGACGTGGGAGGGGCATGTCTCTTCCAATGTCAGAAGAAAAAAAAAAGGGGGCGGAGGGGGGCAAAAACATAAACTATGAGATTCGACGTGTATTTTAAAATGCAGTTGTAATTGCTCATTAGCAAATGAACAAGGAAACAAAAATATTATTTTCTTTTGATGAATATTAATATTTAAAAAAATGAAATTTAGCCTGTGATTTTACAAAAATATCCAGAAAGTTTATTTCCAAAGTTTAATAAAAAATGAGAAAATTAGGTGGGTTACTCAAACGAAGAACAGGAAGAGCAAAAAATAGATAAGTAAAGGCGCTAATTAAAAGTTTCTGTATTTTATTTATTTTATTTTTGATAATTGTTTTAAGCATTTACAACATATCGCGACAACATGTCAAACTCTATTAATACGGGGCTGGCAATCCAGTTTCCCATCAAATGAGCAATGCTGAGATTGGGAAAAACAGTTTTCATTCATTTTTTTATTTATTAATTTTTTGGAAATAAATCGCGTTGGCCGCTCCACCTTATGAGGCTAAAGCGATTATTTAATTAAACAGGACCAAAAATATTGGGTGGGCAGTCCACCCCCAGTAAAAATATTGAGGGGCAAGATTCACCTTGCCCCCTATAGTCGGTGCCAATCGGTAATAAAATATTAATGAATATCGAATCACAGTTTTAACTTGATTTCTCGTCCAAAAAACTGCCCCACTACGAAGGAGTAGATCTATATTTATACAGATTAGTACGGAAGATTTTGATTTGGTTTTATGAACATCATAGGCTGAGCAACTCTCTGGGCTATTAGTAGTCGCCTGTTCCTAATCTAAGGATACTGGTCCAGTAGCGGGATGGAGCTACACTGTTAAACATTTTCTGAAATTCACGAGCCACTTTCCGTGATTTCTTCCTTGAATTAGTATCCTCTCTGCTGGCGCGGGTTTACGGTCGATTTTTAGGAATCGCATCGTGTCTCGACTACGCCTGGAGAACTTCGCTGCTTCCACCCCTCAATCTCAAGCCTCTTTCCGGTCTACCTGGGCGCAGGGGACCGGTTGGTTCGAAATCACTGGATCTTCCATTCATCTTTCTTTCTGATTTTTTGTTTTTTTACAGCTTCGAAGATCTGAATGCATCAGTCGAGATTTTGTGTTCTCTCTTCCTGGTGCTTCGTCACAGCGTCTACTAAGTGTTTGTCATGTAACTGCTTATGATTTGTATTGTAGGGGTTTTCTGCAATTTTTGTGTAATTCGTGTGCATGTACCGTGTTGTATTTGTTTCTTCGTTGCACCTGTCCTTAATACTTATTCTTCACTCATGTGTCTGCTTTTGCTGCCTGTACCTTCATTGAGTTGCGCACCGTGTATTTGTTCTCTAGAAGCAATACGAGAGGTATTGCCCTGCGATACTTTGTTCTTTCTGTTTTTTCTTGCTGCATTGTGTTGTATCTTTTAATTTATACCTTATTTCTGTCTTGAATTTTCACATTCATTGACGTCATGTATTTTTTGCTCGTCCCATGTCATTGTTTTTTGGACCGATGCAATACTGCACGGTTTGCTGTTTGTATTTTGTGTATCCTTGTGTTTCACTTGGGGAGTTTGCCCAAGTTTCCACTATGTTCTGTAATACTTATCATGTTTTTGTCACATATCGTGTGGTTTCCTGGATTGTGGGAACTTCTGTACCTTTATCGTAGTATATGCTTTTGTTGTGTTTTACATGTTCCCTTCTTTTTGTGCACTGCGTTGTACAGCCATGTTCTTGTAAACATATTTACCTGTTGTTTTGTGCTCTGCTTTCACTCTGCACGTCATCACATGCTTTATTAATTAATCATTACTTTTGCTTGTGCATCATCTTCCTCAAGCATGTATTGTTCCTTATTAATGATTTTAACATTTTGTCATCCTTAGTTGACTGCCGTATCACATTCACCTGTAATATTTCATCAGTATCACTCATTGTTTTGTTGTTTATTTTGCCATATGTGGTACGCCTGTATTCCCTATGTTTTTGCCAATAAAGTATATTTTGAAATAACGAAGCGCCGCCCCGGTGGCGCAGTGGTCTAAGGCGTTGGCCTCTTATCATTCGTCCGAAGGGGTCCGGGTTCGAATCCCGGTGAGGCATGGATGTGTTTGTCTTACGGCACTGGCTCTCTCCCTTCCCTGGAACCAGTGACCCTAAATTAGGGACGGGCGACTGCTTATAGCCCATTGAGTTGCTCACGGTGGTCGTTAAACCTCCAATCAAAAAAAAAAAAAAAAAAGAAATAACGAAGCATGTTTCTGACACAACAATTTTTTTTATGAAATCACGGGAAAAAACTCTGAATTTCACAGTTTTTCGCACTGCAAAAAAATACTGAATTTTCAGAAACCTTTCCGTCCTTCCTCTCTTATATTGACGTTTAATTAACGTTTTCAAGAGGTTTTAACGGAAAATTCTCAATTTCGAGAAACCTTTTTGCCATACCTTTTTTATATCGACAGTCAATTACCGTTTTCAAGATGTGTTAACGGGAAATTCTGAATTTTCAGAAGCCTTTCCGCGATTCCTTTCTTATATTAACGAAAAAATTCCGTTCTCACGTGTTCCGTACCCATATAAGGAATAATTTCCGGCAATAGAACAGATTCACGGAAACGCTTGGGAGTCTGATTAACTGTTAAATTTCAATAGTCTGTCGGAGTATTTGGTTTTGAAGTTCTGTAGTGAGATGGGATATTGTGGATAGCATTAGGTGTACAAATAAGTTTTAAAGCGTTTTAAGACAACGCAACATGTAATTTGAAATAAACAACAATACCTTTACGAATCAAAATATGCGCCGTCATTATCTATCATCTTCCGCCATCGGTCGGGCGGCTGACGGTTTCCAGCCATGAAGAATACTGCGTCGTGTGACGCGAGGAAGTCGTCAACCCAGTTTTGCACTTCGTCACAGCAGACAGACAAACCATGTTGCATAGATCCGAACAAATAATAGTCTGAAGGGGCTATGTCGGCACTATACGCCGGGTTCTCCAAAACCTCCCAGGCAAGCGCCAACAACGTTTCCTTGGCCGATTTCGCGACATGCGGCCTAGTGTTGTCATGTAATAATTTCACTGGACATAATCCTTTGCCTGTGAATGGACGTTTCCGACAGATTTCCTGGTTCAATCGCAGCAATTGTTGCTTGCAGCGATTAGAAGTAACATTTTGACTCTGTTCCGATAGTTCATAATAGAGCACACCCTTCATATCCCACCAAATGCACAGCACAACTTTCTTGGAGTGAATATTGCATTTCGGTGTCGTAGTCGTTGCTTCACCGGGGTCAATCCAGTGTTATTTGCATTCGGTATTATCGTACCATTTCCACTTTTCATCACCCGTAACGATGTTTCACACGAAAGACATTCTGTATTTTTTATTCAACAGATTCAAACACTTCATGACACGCTCATCCTTGTTCCTCCAGCTCAGGTCATGTGACACCCACTTTCCTTCCTTCTGAATATTTCCCATTGAGCGTAAACGATTGGAAATTGTTTTCTGAGTTACCACCAGTTGTTCAGTTAGTTCTTTTTGCGTTTGAGACGAATCTTCATCCAGTAATGCTTGCAGTTCCTCATGTGCAAACTTCTGCGGGGCGCACTGCTTTCTCGATCGCTAACATCAAAATCATCTGCTTTAAACCGTCTAAACCAAAACTCACACGTGCTTTTCGATACAATATTCTACCCTCCAGAACAGAGCAGATCAAACATGCTTTTGCAGCACTTTCTCCTTGATGAAATTCGTAACGAATGCGGTGTCGAATAAATGGAGTATCGCTTGCGATCTTTCACCTACCGATGTGCAAGTGCGTTTGATTGTTGGACAAACTTCTGTGTCACGTTTTATACTCTGGACCAGTTACGGTCACATGACAACAACGCCGGGGAATGTCGGATATGTAAATTAACTGTGTACGTCACACAAAAAACGCTTTAAAACTTATTTGTACATCTAATACATCGCATAAATTTTGGCTACTGTGGCACAGGATATTTCTTCTCATCTTCTCTATTTTGCGCAACTGCTATTATACACTGAACAGCAATTGAATTAGAGACAGCCGGCGTTATACAAATGTGGCGCTGTGGACGGCCCTGTAAACGGAAACGACATGACGTATGCAGTGATCTGACAATATAAGGAGTGATGCGACGGGAATCAGTAAGAGTCGCAGTCAGTATTGGTAAGACGAAGGATCTAAGCGCACTTGATCGTGGGCATATTGTCGGGGCCCGACGAATGGGTCAGTCCTTCTCGGAAGTCGTACAGGCATTGGGATTTTCACGAGCCACTGTATCACGGGTGCATCGTGAGTACATCTAATCCGGTAAAACCATCCCTGCAAGGGCCAATTGCCGTGGACAACAGCGTGTGGATGAGCGGAGTCATCGTCGGCTAGCTCGCATTGTAACAGCGGATAGACGGACCACAGTGCAAGAAATCACTCGGCAATTTAACGCTGGTGCACAAAAACATGTAAGCAGTCACACCATCCAGAACCATCTCCTCGCTATGGGGTACAGAAGTCATCGTCCCACGAGGGTACCGCAGCTGACCGCACATCACAGGGTGCAAAGATTAGCATGGGCGCGGGAACATCGCCACTGGACCCTAGACATGTGGAAAAATGTTGCCTGGACTGATGAGTCGAGATTCACGTTGGTACATGAGGGTGGCAGGATACGAGTACGGCGCAAACCACATGAAGCGATGGATCCTTCTTGCCAGCAGGGTACTCTTGAAGCTCGTGGGGATGGCATTTTCGTCTGGGCACTGTTTACGTGGACTGAAATGGGACCCCTGGTACATGTGACATCGTCTCTCACAGGTCAACGTTACCGGGATATCCTGGACGACCATTTGCTCCCGTTTGTGCGTCTTCAACATCCTATAATGAATACAATTGCTTCTTCTAAGCTTCTTCTAATGGTTGTTGTGCTATTATATCATGAATAAACTTTCCTGCTAGTAGTGTAGTAATAATAATGAACAAGCTTTTAACTGTTAGTAATGTTGTAGTAGTAATTAAGATGAATAAAGTCTTAATGCTAGTTGTTAATAATAACAACTAATGAAATAAACCTAACAGCCAGACAGAGGTCTGACAAAACTATGAACTGAGAAAAACGTACTTACTAGAACAACTTTTTATTAGAGAAACTCTTGATATGATCCAATATACACTTCACCGGACACACAGCTACTCAATAAAACGTAGCTCCTTGCACATGAACGAAGCTCTACTCACATAAACGAAGCTCCCCTTACGCATATAACCAAAGCTCTCCCTACGCACATCAACAAAAAGCTCTCTCCATATAAACAAAAGCTCTCCTAGGTATCGTTGAACGCGCCTATTTATACTGGCTACCACCACGTCATGACTTACACTCATTGCCAGATCTCATTCAGCAGGAGAAATAACATCTCGTTAAATCAGAAGATAATTTACATAGGAAAATAAAATAACCAGAGATAGTAAAATCAAAAGGAAAGTGAATCTAGAGTATACGTTACAATCCCTCTGGGGACCTCATCGTGCAACAAAACAATGCACCGTGCCATCGCTCTCGAATTGCATCCGAGTGGTTGGATGAGCACTCCACCGATGTGACCTCGCTTCCTTGGTCAGCTAGGTCACCTGACAACAATCCCATCGAGCACATCTGGAAAGCCACCGAGAAAGATGGTCGAGGCTCTGACCCCCTTCCATCAAATCTTCGTGAACTGTGGGAGCTTGTTCAGGGGCCGTGGATCCGTATGGCTTCCAAACGCTTCCGGTGTCTTGTCGAGTCCATGCCGAGACGAATAGGCGCCGTCATTAGGGCGAAAGGTGGTGCTACACGTTACTAGACAGGTATCTCTAATTCAATTGCTCTTCAGTGTATATTGTGCTACCGTAAGAAATTGGGTACTTAATTTATTGTACAAGTGATTGTTCGATATCTATGTATCATTCTGTGGAGTCCTTAAGACAAAAGATATGTAGCTACCAAGAGTAAATTTTGTATTTAGAAGTTTTGTGAAATAACATTATAAAACAGTACATTGTGCCTTCTTTTTCAGTTAATAAAAAGACCTCAAACTCCAAATCATTGTATTGCTTCGAAAAATAACTATGAAAAAATGCGTAATTTATAATAATACCTCCTATAAAAAAAATAAAATTACTACAAACGTATTAAAAAAATAAGCTCCAGTAGAAAACCATATTACTAAATCTCTCGCGTTAATGAAAAAAATGAACATCGCCCAATTAGATTTACGTTGAACGTGCATTCGATTCCTGTGATTTTCTGGCTCAGTAGTTAAGGCGTGAGGCTTCAAATCCAACGGCCCACGCTGGACCCCCAACGCAAACGGAATCTTTCTTCTAAGAGCTGAAATATTTGACATCTTGGATTTTGCGAAATTTCTGCCTAAATATGGAAAAACTTGAAACGGATATTCTGAAATAAACGGAATTACTGACTACGGGAAATATATGAAAATACAGAAAAAAAAAACAAAAAAAAAAAACCGGGCACTTTTAAAAACAGAAATTCCGTTAAAAAACGGGCACTTACCGGCAACTTTGCTGCAAGTTATTTTCAGAAATTTTCCATAAATTCACACCAGTTATTTTTTACAACGTAGAGCTACTGGACAGACACATCTCCCATGCCTCATCTGAGAATTGAACCCAGTTCATCTCTAATGAATGGTCAGAAGCCAGTGCCTCAGACAACTCGTGCACTGAGATGGTTTAGTGTGGAAATACGGGACAGTGAATATGCAAATGAAGGAAAAATCGTATGTCTTGCTACGTTTAAAATGTGGTGGATAACATGGACTCCCTTAGTTATAAAGTGAACAGTCTGTAAATTAAAGGAACCGAACCTGACCTGTATATCTGGTTATCATAAGAAGACTGATATAGTTTCTACGCTAGATGTTTAATCAGCTCTGAGAGTTTGAGAAAGGTATTATAAGCCAATACGAAGCTCAATGACCTACACGCAAAATCAAAGCCCATTTAGGACTTCATGCGCAAAAAAAAAAAAAAAAAAAAAAAAAAAAAAAAAAAAGGCAGCTGCTGGACGAAGTCTGCACCGAAAAGTGTTTCGTGTATCATTCAGGATTTGGTGTTGTGAGTACAGATCGGGTGATTGGGACATTCGCCGGGTTGCTGTTAGTACCAGGAACGCTACTACCCGACAGATATCCACTAACAGAACAACCGATGGACCACAGTCGGGATCTGCCAATACCTTTCAACGACGCAAACACGAAGCTTGGGAGGAACAGCAAAGCGAGTAAGCGAATTGTTATTGGCAGCTGGTTAACATATAACAGTCGTATCAGAATAATATGACCTCTCCCGGAATCCCAGTGTTCCCGCCCAGGGTAGTCACAGAGTGCACGTGACAAGGTCGACCAAACGCAGATATAAGATGCCGTCCAGGACAGATGAGCCACAGTGCGCAACGTGAGCACAATGGGAAGACGTAGTGATTTGATAGACGTTCAAAAAGGAATGATCATCGGGTACCATGCCAAAGATGGAAGCATTTCAGAAACAGTAGTCTTTGCGGGCTGTTTGCGAGGTGCTGTAGTAAGGATGTACCAAGAATGGACCGCTGGCACACCGAGTACCTCATGACGTCATAACTGTGGAGTCCCAAAGACTATCGATCCCAGAGGAGAACGTAGCCTCCTTCGTCTGGTAAAGGGTAATTGACGCGCAATAGAGTAGCAACTGACCACGCAAATGAACGCTGAGGCAACCAGGTATGTTTCCTCGATAACAGTAGAGCAAACCCTGTTACGCATGGGTCTGCGGAATCGACGATGCATCAAAGCGTCCATGTTAACCCAGGTCCATCAGCAACGACGCCTGCAGTTCGCGCGGGACTTCCGTCATTGAACAGTAGAAGAGTGGGAAAATGTTGCCTTCTCCGACGAATCGATATTTCTACTCCACAGCAGTGACTGGTGGTGGCGGATATGACGTCAGACACACGAGAACCAACACCCGGACACGCTTGTTGGTCAAGTATAGGCTGGCGGTGGCAGTGCGCATGTCTGGGGGATATTTTCCTGGTATGACCTAAGACCGCTGGTACCACTGGATGGGGTTCCTGAACGCCAATGGCTACCTGTTTATCCTCGGTGATGTACCCTGGTGGAGATGGTGTCTACCAACAGGACAATGCGCCCTGACTGGTTCCAGGAACACGACAGCGATGTCTCCGTTCTACTTTGGACGGCGAAATCGCCCGACCTTGATCCCATAGAGCACATGTGGGACTATCTGGATCAACAGGTTCGACGTGCCGACCCCCAACTACGTCATCTCCGGGACCTCCGTGTTCTGCGTCAGTCCGAATGGGCACGTGTGTTTCGGGCAATCTTGCAGCGCCTAATTGTGTCCATGCCACACCGTCTCGCCGCTGTCATCCGGGCCCAGGGTGGTTATTCCCATTATTAGGTAGGTGGTCTCATATTATTCTGATACGACCCTGTGCATTTTTACAGTCTTGCAGATCAATTAAAAACAGGAAATATTGACATTAATATTTGACAGTTTACAGCTACATTGTTTTAATGTGGATAAAACAATCTTGAGTGCGGAGTTCTTGAATTCTCCAGTGTAAGCGAGACACCTACCTTCTTCCTTGTATACTAATTGCTCGAAGCCATTAGATTGCAGCCTGCAATGAATGAGTTGAATGTCATGAAGATGGCGAAGTATCGTCTTCAGCAATGAGACCTTCATATTCTGTGAACTAGACGATGGCAACACTTGCATATGTTGATGTACGTACGAAAGAATGTTCACGCCATGTAGTACTCACTGCTGGTATCAAGGATTTGAGCACCATCTTTTACCGCAGTCGATTATTTCTCACAGGCATTGAAGGCAAATTATCCACCGAAAGTTGTGTAGATACTGTTGTTCTCTCTTTCGTTTTGCTACTCCTTCAGAGCCATCAAAATGCCACATTTCAGCACGAAAAATATCATGTTTAGCCTGATCACCGTATTTATATCCGGCTGATCGCATCCTGGACATCATTGAATGACATCTGAGAGAATAGAACTGACTTCAGTACATAACGCAACGGATCTTCAACAGCAGGTATAGCAAATCCAGAAAATCGTAGATCAGGATATTATTAGGACCTTTTTAGACTTACTTCCTAAATGTACTAATTCTTCTGCTGGAGGCACTACATCTCTTACTGGTATCCCGCTAATATCCATGTATCCGCCTCACTAAACATGGTACGAATGTAGGATCATTTGTTATTTACTCTCTTATTCTTTAGCACGCCGGTTTGTATCGTACGCAAGACATTTTTCTAAGTGTTAAAAATTTTTTTTTTTGAGAAGTGTATTTGATTTTTGTTATGCAGTTGTGAAAGCAGAATCACTGCAGTTTTGATCACATATAGAAGATCAATCATTAGCAAGTCTTCAGATATAGTTGTGAAAAGCAGTTTTTTTTCAAGTCAATTTAATCACAGCACTTGCGATAAATATGAATACCACTTCAGTTCACCCTAACTTTGAATGCCTTAATTTTTTATGTTGATGAAATGGTAGTTGTACAGCATCTCTTCATAGATTTTAGAACCTCATATGATAGCATAGACAGATCTAATTTATTTATTGCAATGGAGGAACTACAGATTCCACGAAAACTTATTGTCCTAGTTAAAGCTACAGTAATAAATACGGCCGCCCCCAGTGGCGCAGTGGTCTAAGGCGATGGCCTCTGATCATTCATCCGAAAGGGGTCCGGGTTCCAATCCCGTGAGGCATGGATGTTGTGTTTGTCTTACGGCACTGGCTCTCTCCCTTCCCTGGAACCAGTGACCCTAAATTAGGGACGGGCGACTGCTTATAGCCCATTGAGTTGCTCACGGTGGTCGTTAAACCTCAAAAAAAAAAAAAAAAAAAAAAAAAAAGTAATAAATACTCGTTGCCAGATCAAAATTCAGAATGTGCTGTCGGATCCAATATATATATATATATATATATATATAAATGATGTTCGACAAGGGGATGGCTTAGCTTGCTTACTGTTTAAATATAGTACTTGAAAAGGTTTTCAGAGACGCTGGCAAAAATACAAGGGGAACTATTTTCTACAAATCAGTACAGATTCTGGCATATGCAGACGATATCGATATTATAGGATGTGACGTACCTGCCAGCAGGACGCACACGACATAAAGGCAGATAGGAGTCAGAATGAACGTCTGCGTAGCTCAGTTGGTAGAGCGACTTGTTCCGGAATAAGCGGACTCGGGTTCGAATCCCGGCGTAGACCAAAAAATGACGGAGAAATTTACTTCGTTTTAATGGCGCCCGAACTATCCGGATGACCCAACCGTTCAAAATCTCGCAATGGTGTGATGTTATTTCCACACCGCGAGATAGGAAAAATCAGAGAATCTCTTCTCCAGCGCTTTGAAAAATAAATGTGTGTGACGTTGCATTCCACACACCAGATTGACTGGGAGTTCTCAAGTGCACGTTCTACAGTGGATGGCTGCCTGCAACGATTCATGGTCAAGGCTGACTCGTGGGTCATGCCCCCGGCCCTCTTTCGGGGGGAGGTGGGATGTGACGTACCTGCCAGCAGGACGCACACGACGTAAAGGCAGATAGGAGTCAGAATGAACGTCTGCGTAGCTCAGTTGGTAGAGCGACTTGTTCCGGAATAAGCGGACTCGGGTTCGAACCCCGGCGTAGACCAAAAATGACGGAGAAATTTACTTCGTTATAAAGAAGGACACGAAAATCAAAGGAGGAAACTTTTATCAGTTTAGAAACGGCAGCAAATAAGATGAATTTGCAGATTAATCAAGAAAAATCAAAGTATATGCCAGTAACTAGAATGATTTATGATAATAATCCTTCTCAAATTCAAATTGGTTCCTTCAAATTTGAAACTGTAAATAGTTTGACATACTTGGGATCGGAAGTTAATTGGGAAAAAGGTATTAGTACCTAGATTCAGAGACGTTTTTTTTCCGCAAATACACTGGCATGCAAAAATTAAGGACGAGACGGTTTTTCGAATGTAACGTCGTGCAGAAGTGCTCCACATCGACTCAAATCATACCATAAGATCCCCAAGATGTAAGAATATGGGACAAGTTAGCAAAACCGTCCAAACAAGGAATCCAAAGGATACAAAGGCACTTTATTGAAAAGGTAGCTTCGAGCACAACTGGACAGAAGACAGAAACGTCCATGCGACAGGCGGCTGCCAAGAAAAATCCAGTCTTTAGTAGGGGATATGATCATCCCTGACTGCGTTGCAGGATTTACAATGTCTGTCAATGCTGAGGACGAGGTTGTCAAGGAGCTGTTGAGGCATCGCGGCCCATTCCTCTTGTAGCGCCAATCGCAGCTGCGGAATCGTTGCTGGCGGCTGGTGACGTGGTGCCAAGCGTCTCCCGAGAAGGTCTCACACGTGTTCGATTGGATTTAGGTCCGGGGACCTTGCGTGCCAATCCATGCGTTGAATATCTTCACTCTCCAACAGCTCTGCGACAGCCACTGTACGATGAGGTGTAGCGTTGTCGTCCATGAAGAGGAACTCAGACGCAGGTGAGGCAGGAGAACCTCGGTACAATAGCGAACACCAGTGACTGAACCTCCTTGGAAGATGTGGAGGTCAGTACGGCTACCAAGCATGATACCACCCTAAACGAGAACTCCGCCACCTCCAAACCGATCCCTTTCGATGATGTTGGAGGTGTAATTGCGTGTTCCCTGCTCTCTCCAGATGTGTATATGTCCAGAATCGCTCGTCAGACTAAATCGGCTCTCATCCGTAAAGAGAACTCGACCCCATTGCTGATGTGTCCAGTTCTTGTGTTCCTGGCATCACAGAAACCGCCTTCTCCGATGAGCAGGCGTTAATGGCACACACCGTACTGGTCGTCGTGCAAATAGACCACCTTTGTGCAGCCTCCTGGCCACGGTAAAGCGCGATAACTGACGTCCAGTTGTCTGTTGCATGTGCCTCGCGATTTCTCACGCTGTCTGCCGTCTGTCTCTTCTCGCCTGTAGGACAATATACCGGTCGTCCACCGCCGTGCTTGCTCGTGGACGACCACTGCTAAACTCTCGGACAGCTGTTCCTGTCGTTTGAAATACTCTCCAAGCTCGTGAAACGATGCTGTGAGCGATCCCGACTCCCCGGCTAGACTAGTCACACTTCGACTTTCTTCCAACTTCCCAATAACGCGACCTCGGGTAAAGTCATCCAGATGTCGTCTACTGGATTGCCTGTTGGCCATATCGCACGGTGGCATCAGCTCCACATCATTCAAACTGATGTACACCGTGCACCGCCCGTGTGCTTTATAACATTCCGGCACTCCCCCCCCACGTCATGCTGCATATATGCGCATGACCTACCGCACCGGACCCCTAGTCTATCTCCTGAGTGGTCTTTTGGTCCGTTCTGCCTGCTCGTTCAGCTGTTATGTTATGCTAATTTCTCCTGTTCGTCCTTAATTTTTGCACACCAGTGTAGATGCTTCTGTGGAAACACTTAAAGTCACATTTGATCTCAAGAAATACAAAGATAGTAATGTACAAAGTACTTGTAAAACCAGTGTTAACTTATGCCTCTGAAAACTTATTATTATCAATGGCAGATAAAAGATTGCTGGGTCTGTTTGAAAGAAGAGTTCTTACGTATATTTTTGGAGCAGTACAAGATAATAGTGTGTGAAGGAAAATATATAATCATGAACTATGCAGATTATTTAATGAGCAAGACATTATTAAGTACATAAAAATAAGTAGATTAAGTTGGGCTAGACATACAATACGCATGTATAGTAATAGAATAGTTAAGAAGATGTTTAATGCCCAGCCGGAAAAAAGAAAAATTGGAAGACCTAAATTAAGATGAGAAGATGGAGTGATGCATGATATTAAGGCTTTAGGAGTCAAAAATTGGAGGAGTTTGGCATTGAATAAGGAAGGCTGGCAGAAGTTTCTGAAGAAGGCCAGGGCGCACACAGTGTTGTTGAGCCATTGATGATGATGATGATGATGAAATGGTAGTTGTACGCTAAAGGACCAATTATTAGGAAAACTTACACAATAACATGTTCGGGCTCTTGACCATATAAAAAGGTTCGATTCGATGTGGCATGGATTCAGCGAGGTACCGATAGCGTTCAACAGGTATGTTCAGCGATGAGAACATGATGGCAGCCGCCAATTGCTGAATGTTCTTTACACGAGGATCACTGTTAGGAATGGCTCTATCAATCTCAATCCATAGGGGTTCAATTGGGTTAACATCTGAGGATTGGGGACCATTTTGGCCTTTTAAAGTCACTGTCATGATCATGGTACCGCTGGGTGACGATCCGAGCCTTGTGTCAACTGAGATCTGTTGCTTGGAGATTTCTAGTTCTGGGTGGTGTAACGGCAACATACCGGCACTTAAATCGAGAGATGCGGGTACGATTCTCGTTCGAGGAGGATGTAATTCTCAAGTTTTCTGAGGCATGCCTACTTGCATAATTTATTGAATGGTCTTATGCAAATATTACCTCGATATACGAATCCACTTTTCATTTAAGTGATTAATGTAACTTTTGACACTCTTTCGTAAACCTGATAATCCCTGTAGAATAAACATGGTATTTGCACTGCGTGGCCAAAATATAATCCGAGCTATGTGAATAACTTTTCTCGGTTGAATACACTGAAGAGCAATTGAATTAGAGATACCTGTTTAGTAACGCCTAGCACCACCTTTCGCCCTGATGACGGCGGCGATTCGTCTCGGCATGGACTCGACAAGACACCGGAAGCGTTGGGAAGCTATACGGATCCACGTTCCCTAAACAAGCTCCCACAGTTCACGAAGATTTGATGGAGGGGAGTCACAGCCTCGAACATCTCTCTCGATGGCATCCCAGATGTGCTCGATGAGATTGTTGTCAGGTGACCTAGCTGGCCAAGGAAGCGAGGTCACGTCGGTGGAGTGTTCATCCACCCATTCGGATACAATTCGGGAGCAATGGCACGGTGCATTCTCTTGTTGCAGGATGAGGTCCCCAGAGGGATGTTGAAGACGCACAAACGGGAGCAAATGGTCGCCCAGGATGTCCCGGTAACGTTGACCTGTGAGGGACGATGTCACACGTACCAGGAGTCCCATTTCAGTCCACGTAAACAGAATGATGATGATGAAACAGTCCCCAGACGAGAATGCCACACCCACCAGCTTGAAGAGTACCCTGCTGGCAAGAAGGATCCATCGCTTCATGTGGTTTGCGCCGTACTCGTATCCTGCCATCCGCATGTACCAACGTGAATCTCGACTCATCAGTCCAGGCAACATTTTTCCACATGTCTAGGGTCCAGTGGTGATGGTCCCGCGCCCATGCTAGTCTTCGCCCTCCTGTGATGTGCGGTCAGCAGCGGTACTCTCGTCAGACGATGGCTTCTGTACCCCATAGCGAGGACATGGTTCTGGATGGTGTGGCTGCTTACACGTTTTTGTGCACCAGCGTTAAATTGGCGAGTGATTTCTTGTACTGTGGCCCGCTGTTACAATGCGAGCTAGCCGACGATAACCCCGCTCATCCACACGCTGTTGTCCACGGCAGTTGGCCCTTGCAGGGATGGGTTTACCGGATTCGATGTACTCACGGTGCACCCGTGACACAGTGGCTCGTGAAAATCCCAATGCGTGCACGCCTTCCGAGATGGAGTGACCCATTCGTCGGGCCCCGACATTTTGCCCATGCTCAAAGGCGCTTAGATCTTTCGTCTTACCTATACTGCGTCCGACTCTTACTGATTCCCGTCGCATTACTCCTTATATTGTCGGATCGTTGCATACGTCATGTCGTTTCCGTTTACAGGGCCGCCCACAGCGCCACATTTGCATAACGCCAGCTGTCTCTAATTCAATTGCTCTTCAGTGTACATTGATATTTGGAGGGCGTTTCGCGAAATGAGCAGTAACAGTCGCACAGCGGAAACCACTTACGCAATTAAAATTCCGGTGCGATCCCGTACAAAATAATTCCTTGTCTCCATAGTTCTCATTTACAGCGATGAGCCATTACATTATGACCACCCCCAGCCTAGCGAAATTAGCGCGCCTGGAGACCGAACGGTGGCTCAAGTGAGCTTCACAGAGCAGTATATATAAGGCTTTCGGTTAGTAGAGTGTTCGGAGTCAGAATGTAAAAAGGTGCCGATTTATCGAAGTTTGATGAAGGACAAATTGTGATGGCATGGCGCCTTTGACCTACGAACTCGGAAACGGTGCGGAGTGTCGGTTGTTCACGTGCCGTTGTAATGAGTACGTATCAAAAGCGGTGCAAAGATGGCCAAACGACGAACCGTCGTCCGCAGCTCATTGATGCCAGAGGGGAACGGAGACTGTCGCGCATTGTTCACAGTGACCGCAGGGCCACAGTGCGATAAATCACTCGGAGCTACAACAGTGGTGACTAAAGTGTCACAGCACACAGTTCATCGCAGCCTTCTGCGCAGCCGAAGACTCGGCCGGGTCCCTGTGCTCACTGCGCGTCATCGCCAACAACGCATGAAATGTGCCCAAGATCATCGAGATTGGACAGTGGATGATTGGAAGAAAGTGGATTGGTCTGACGAACCAAGATTCCTGGTGCATCACGTAGATGGCTGAGCGCAAATCCGCCGATTACAAATAGAGGCTGTGCCACTTGAATGCACTGTTGGGCGGAAACAGGCTGGTGGCGGCGGTGTTCTGCTGTGGGCGATGGTTTCCTGGGATACTCTAAGCCCCATTATCCCAATAGCACGATCTCTGATAGCTGTCAGGTATCTGAACATCGTTGCAGCCCAAGTTCACCCATTCATGGCAAATGTGTTCCCTGCTGGTGATGGCCATTACCAGCAGGATAATGCACCATGCCACACTGCCAGAATCGTCAAGGAGTGGTTGGAGGAACATGCTGGTGACTTTCTGTTAATGCCCTGGCGTCCAAATTCACCTGACATGAACCCAATCGAACTTCTGTGGTTCCACTTAGAACAGCGGGTTCGCGCTAAAGCACCACCACCCCAAAATGTACAGGACCTGGAGGACCTGCTGTTGACATTATGGTACCAGATACCCCAGGATACCTATGGCCACCTCATCGAATCGGTGCCTCGGCCAGTGGCCGACGCTTTACGGGCTAAAAGGGGTCCTACAGCTTATTAAGTAGGTGGTCATAATGTAATGGCTTACTTGTGTAGAATGTGAGAGATCTGTGTGTACAGTGTATGCCAGCACAGGGGGCGGATCTAGAAAGGGGGCGTGGTGGGCGCCACCCTCAGGAACCAAGGAAAAGCTTCGATTTGTTAGGTTTTAATAACAAATTGAATATATTTTTCTCAAAGGAAGTATTACTTAAAAGTATATTACTTTCGTTAATTAATTGAAAGAATTTATAGACATGCTAAGAACACTTTTTCATTTTGCGGGAAAATATCAGAGGGGGTTCATGGTTATTCCCGACACATACGCCCCTCTCCCCTCACGAGAATCCCGGATTCGCCACTCCCTCCCTCACACGCACACACAACCACGCGCTCGCGCTCACATTCTTGCGTGTTTACACTTGTTCAAAGAAGCCGATACTTTGATGCCTAGTCTTTCCAGTTTACAATATTATGCAATTACTGGCACCTTGCCTGATTTCGAATTTCTAAGGATTTCTACTATTCTCTTTAAGAGATAACCGATTCTATTCCGTTGTTCATCGAACTCTGACTTATGTACAAGGATATTTTTTGTCTTCATTGCATAAAGATCTGTGACACTTCCTTACGTCAGTTACACATACAAGTTAATTAAAAAAAGTGCAGTTAAGTTGAAATGTAATTACCGAGTTTCATCGGTCGGTGAGAGATTCCACGAAACAGAAAACTATTCTTAAACGACAATGCAGCTATTTCGAACGAACAGAAACAAAAGTGAAGAGACGGGAGGGAAGTAGAAAAAAAAAAGAAGCCAACTGCAGAAGATCAAAGTGTTGCTTGGTGTGTTTGTTTCTAATTGCATTGTTGGCACCGAATAGGAGTACACACACACACAAAGCCTTCATGCTGAGACACTCACATTGCACAGCAAGCTCCTTTCCTTGCCTTATCTGTTGCGGGCGCTTTTTCTAAGCTCTCTGATTCGGTCCACTTAGATAGTTGCGGTGGGAAGAAGCACATCGCATCTGACCTCTACAGAAAGTTTTATCGTCTTTGTGTGTGTGTGTTTCGGAGGCTTATAATCGAAACTCTTCTTCCCCGTTATAACGCCCGTGGAATATTTTTGTTTCTCACCCTCTGATTCATAATGTCGAAGAACGCGGCGCAAATGGATAAAAGATCTGACAAGAAAACAGTGCTAGTCAATGGATTACTTCCGGAAGTCTGCGTGAGTAGAAAGCATGTTTCATTTGAATGCACTTTCAGAAAAAAAAAAAAATAAATAAAAAAAAAGCGACAAAATTAGCTGAAAATTAAAGCAAATTTGTAATTAATGGGCATGTTCTAGATCCTGGTATAGCGTTTCCTCACAGCAGTTCAACTGAGAAGAGTTAAATTTTTTTCAGAAATATTTTTTAAATCCATTATAGTCCCTCGGGTCTTTTAGATTCCATTGCGGGCCTACAATTTTTGCCCCTCGGTAGACGATGGAACTTTTTTTTTTTTTGAGGTTTTCTAGTTTTACTATATAGGGATACACACACGCACGCACACACACACGCGCACACACGCGCACACACACACAGCTGGAGTGGACCGCCACAAGTGGGTGGCTGAATGGTCTGAGGTGCTGGCTTCTCACCATTGTAGCTGGCTTCTGACTATTATAGCTGCCTTCTGACTATTATAGCTGGCTTCTGACCATTATAGCTGCCTTCTGACTATTATAGCTGCCTTCTGACTATTATAGCTGGCTTCTGACCATTATAGCTGCCTTCTGACTGTTATAGCTGGCTTCTGACCATTATTCAGGCTAGGTATGGATATTGGGCTAGCCTCACGGCGATGGCTAACTCCATTACCCCCTGGAACCAGTGATATCAAATTAGGAACAAAAAGACTTATATACCTCAGAGTTGCTCATGATGGTCGTTAAACACTGAAACAAAAAAAAAGTGCTGGGGAGGGGGAACAAGACAAGTACATTCCCATGACTTGCAGCGACTACCCAACCACCAGAATGATGATCACAAAACGTTAAGTACAGATAGCTGATATGAAATTAGTACCAGAAAAGTAGCCGACAGTTTTTCAGATTTCGTTGTTTTTTCAAATAATTTTTATCGCTTTTTATCATTTTTATTAAGAATATTTAATACATGTTTCCTGCATACATATAAATCTCCTCGAAGTGAAACCTATGCAGTAGTTGTTTCGCCATCCCAAACACGATGTCTCTCATGTCCTATCCTGTCCATGTCAATGACGGGGAAACGATGAAATACTTGGCAATCACTGTGGCCTCAAAATGGCGCACCATCTAACATTTATCTGCAGATAGCTGATTTGAGTGATTTTTCCCACATAGAGAGTTACTCTATGCCTTCTGAAAGGCGCTCTGCTCTGCAAAAAGAAATCGTAAAGAAAACGAGGAATTTCGTTCTAAATGGAGTTTTTTGGTTTAAGGCTCTCCGAATACACTTGTTTTTCTAGCAGGTGCGTAGTAGAAAGCACAGAGTATCTCCATATAGTAAAAATCAGATTCAGAGTCACTAGTGGATCCAGCAGGCGCGACTGGGGAGGTCACCAGCTAAAACAGACTTTTATTTTCCAAATGGCCAAGATCGTAAATAATTAATGAATTCATTTTTGTAAAATTATAATAATAAAGTCATATTTTCGTGAAAGTTTATATAACAATTAAAATTTGCTGTGAATTCGGAGATTAGTTTCTCTGTCCTAGGTTCAGAGAGAGCGAGACAGAGAGAGAGACCAGAAAGAAAAACAACAACAAAAAAAAAAACTAAAGTTTCAGAAACAGAAGGGCTGAAGGGAAAACAGTTTTTATCTGATTACGAAAAGCAATAGGTGTACTTTGTTTTATATAATTCCAAAATCTTCCGCGAAAAAATCGCCAGAAAGACAGTGATTGGCGCATGAATGAATGACTGGAAGAGATGAAGTAAATGGAACTTTCTTTCAAAAGAAATGAGAATCATGCATTGCGAAAGAATAAATGAATATTTAAAAATGGAATTGTCGGTTATACTGCTCAGAAATGATTCGATGTTTCAAGCTGTAAATTATTATATTAAATTAAGCCGCACAAATGGAAGGGTTAAAATTTATTTTGAAAGATTATATCAAGATTTGGTATTTAAAAAGCACTGGACTAGTTTTCTCGTAAAACAGGCTATTGAACGCAAGGCAAAAAGTGCTGATTTTTCGGTTGCTTTTCCCACTTTGTGTTTAAAAAGTTAGCATACATTTTTCGATGGAAAAGTTTCATAAAGTCTCGAAATGCCAGGGAAGGGCAGCCCTGCCAGTGTGTGTGAGTGTGTGTGTGTGTGTGTGTGTGAATGAGAGAGAGAAAGAGAGAGAAAGAGAGACCCATCCGCAAAGTTTCTATCTAATTCTATTAGGCCAGAGCACCCCCTCCCCCAAGGTAAGCTTTTGGATTCGCCTGTGTGTTCAGAGGCTAGTTGTAAATAACTACAAAGATTTCACATTTCGTGTATTTACTTTTTCTTTTTTCTTCTTTCTTTCAGCAATACAAACACACAAGAGACACTGTGTTTGGAATACCCTCAAACGAAATGTTATGCTGCTTACAGACTGTAAAACATAAAAAAAAAAAAACATTGCTGAAAATGCGTTCATGATTCATCTTTTTACTGTATTTGTTAGCTCGAAAATGTTTGAAGCCTATGTTTAAAATTTTTTCCTCCCACCCTTTAATCAGTACAGTTAAAGCTCCTTATTCACGGTTCCCTTATTCGCGTTTTCACTATTCGCGGGTTAAAAAATTGTGACCAAGTTCCTGTATTCGCAACTAAAAATTTGTTTATTCGCGGATCCAGTCGGTATGTTAAAAGGATTCGGTGTCCTTTATTAACGCATCGACATCTTTTGAGTACTGCTGGCACGTGCCGAGGCGGCTTTTACAAAGAGTGTAACCGAATGGACTAATATCAAAGTAAAACAAACCTTATTGCCACTATGCCTAATGTACGTTGTCAAATGCCGCCGCCACCGCCGTTTTATGTCCTGTCGAGAATTTTCATGTTCGTAAATCTTGGGGAACCTGATCACTTCGCTGGGATTTACGAAAAATAAAAAAAATAATAGAAAATAAATAAATAAAATACACAGAATGAAAATTCTCTATAGTCCCACGTTTTAAAATTGTGTTTGGAAGAGGCAGTGAGATAAGGGAATAAATGGCCATATTCATTTTACTTCACATGCCCTAACCAAGCAAACAAAATTTCTTAAAAGAAAGGGGAATAATAGACATTAAACTTCTTTTTTTTCTTTTGGCCTGATTCAATTTTTTTCTTTAAAAAAAGAAAAGGTAAAAAAGGGGCGAGCAAAAGAAGACAGCATCAACCCCTTTTTAGAAAACAAAATTATTCGCAGTTAATCACGGAATGGGGAAAAAGCGTTTCTGAAGAGAATTGTGAGAAAAGAAAAATCTTTCTTTCAGCGACCGCCATTTCTAGGCAAAGGATTTTAGAGGCTTCAAAAGTGTGTTCGCAGAGGGTTTTCTGGGCAGTGAGGCAAGCTATTTTTAGAATAGCATGGTGAAAAGATACGCAGTTTCCCACCCTTTTGCTTACATGTGAAGGTCAGAGGTCACTCCAGGCGTGGGAGAGAAGTTCCGTTGGGGGGGGGGACTGCTGTACCATGCAGAGGTCAGCCAATGGGAGGTCAGCAGTCTCAAACACCCCCGAGTGCTTTTGTACAATTGTGACACTTTTGTTCTGGTCGCTGCGCTAGCTGGTCGGCAGTTGACCGCGGAAAGCTAAATTTTCTCTCCTTGCCTTTTTGGTGGGGAGAGGACAGTCAGAATGAAAATGCGGAAGCGAATCGCAAAGCTCAGTTAAAATGAGCATTTTTCAAGGGTCTCATTTCCGGAGGTAACAAAAAAAAAAAAAAAAAAAAAAAAGGAGAAATTTGCGGACGACCACTGGGGTTGGTCTTGAAGGCCAGCAAGTGCGAGCCTCAAGATGGCGAAGAAGGATCAGACCAGACCCGATTTCCCACTTCCAAACCCAACGTGCCTGTTGAGGACCGAAAGTCCACCTCGGGGAGTTGCTGCCTCCATATTTAAGCTGGGCTGCGCCCTGGCTTCGGGGAGAAGGCCATGGCCATCAGGGACGGCCCTGCGAATAACATCGAATTCGACTGCTGGATCGCCAAGCTTGTCCCACCACTTCTGACTACAACCACCAGCATGGTTCCAAAATGCCCGTTTCCTGTTTCGTTGGCCAGAGTAGCGGTGACAAAGAAAAGAAAAAGAAAAAAAACTTTGGAAGTGAAGTGAAAATCAACCGGGACAATGGTGTTCTCTTCGGCGTGTTTGTCAAGAAGTGTTGCTGCTCCGGTCCTAAAGGTAATTTTTTTTGTTGGAAATTTTTTTTTTTAAATCATATGTTGTTAGTTCTTTACAACTATCTAAGCAAGTGGGCTTTGAAATGGGGGTACTGTCAGAAAAATATGTTGCAAGGAAAGAAAAAAAAAAGTTGTAAATGTTTTTATTCAGGTTTTTTTTTTTATGTTAGTGTTCTTGTGTGCTTAGGGAATGAAACCACCTGAGTTAATGTTAGGCAGTGTAAAAATAAATTCCATGATATTTTCTGTGAGTAGTAAAAGAAAAAAAATTTAAATTAAAACAACAACAACAACAACAACAAAACAAAGAAGTGGAAGTGGATAATTTTCTGGGTCATGTAGGGATAGATGATATAATAAGTATATTAAGTTATTTCGGAACGAACAGCTCTCCAGACCAGTATTTCTCTTAGGTGAAATTTAACTCTTTTTGTGCTCGGTGATTTTTGTATTTGTGAAGTAGAATTTGTATTCATGAACTTAGCGTAGGTGCCATGTAGTTGGGAATTTTTCTTGTAGGCTGGTAATTATTTTGGTTTAGTGTTTTGGTAAATTTAGGTGCTAAATTACTCTTTAAAATTTAATTTTTGTATTAGTGAGAGCTAATTTCTAGTTTCAGCCCGTAGATAAGAAAAACAGGTTTTTATGGGGGAAAGAATATAAGAATTGGGCGTACAGGCAGATATGAGCATATGTATAGTGTGACTAAAAAAAGAACCCGAATAGCTGTTGTGTTTCTTCAAGAAGTGGTGATTTTTTCAGGAAAAGAGTGATCTAGGAAGTATGGTGATGTATAGATTTTTCAGGAAATAAATAAAGTAAGGTTTGGTATAGTGTGTCAAGTATGGTGTTATTGAGCTTTCTGGGAAATGAATATGTACAGTGTGTTCCTGGGAAATAAAAGATAAGTGATTTTCTGGGAAATGAGTGTGTTCTTGGGAAATAAAGATAAGTGATTTTCTGGGAAATGAGTGTGTTCTTGGGAAAATAAGGATATGAAGTGTGTTCCTGGGAAAATAAGGATATGAAGTGTGTTCCTGGGGAAAATAGGATAAGAAGTAATTTTCTGGGAAAAAGGGTGATGTATTGAATTTTCTGGAAAATAGATGAAGAGATATTTTGGGGACAAGAGAACTCTTGTGGGATACTTTACCCTATGTAGACAATGCCGCGGGGTCTGAAAGGGTGCACGAAACAAATTGGGGGATTTGTTTTCTGCCCGAGTAAGCTTGTTCGGTCCATAGGAGGTGGTACCTATGAGGGGAGTGATGTGGGTTGTCCCCAAATCAGAGTGAAGGAACAGAAAAGGGTTAGGTCGCACTTTGCTCCACTACACTGTATAAGCTGGGAATGGATTCACGACCCATTCCCGCCTTTAGACTCAAACTTTGTTGTTCCTGCAGTGAAATCGTGTTTTTCGAGGCAATTGGAATTCGTTGAGTGAGATGATTGTTTGGCTTTAATGCCCGAGTTTAGTTCTACATGGGTGCTGGTAGATTTGGAGGACTTATAGTGGGGAATAGTTGGATTTTTATGATAACTTGTGAGTAAATTGAGTAGAGTATTTAGTGTATTGGGTTTTGTATGGTGTCGAGAATTGGTTCAGTGTCAGGTAATGCTACATGGTTAGGATATGTAGATTTTAAGACAAATGTTGATTGAAGGCAAGGTTGTTGATTTTGAGACAAATTTTCCCGGAGATGTAGAACCTGGTATAAAGTAACTTTTCATTATGTAAAATTTTGGCAGTTGATATGTTAGTTAAAAAGTTAAAAGGTGAATTCAGAAGACTGGTCTGAGAGGGTTGGTTTTAGCGATTAGAATAACATAGTGTAAACATATGCACATAATAATTTTTTTTTCAAGAGAGAGAGAGAGAGATTTACCTTCCACATACTTAAGTTGCACACCATGTTAAAGCAAGTGTTTGTGCTGTGCGGTGTAATTCAATGGAATTCTGGTATTTATATTTTGTTTTGGTACTGTGACTGGTGCGATATTTGCTAAGCTGTCAGATGTTTATTGTTTTTAGGCCCAGTGGCCGGGTTTGAAATTGTGTCAAAATTTACTCTCACACTTGTTAAGTTTTGCAATAAATATAGGCCAAGTGGCCTTTCAAAAACCTAAACCTTAGTGCAGTGAAGTTTTAGATATTTTCAGTTTAAATTTTCATCACATGGTTCAAGTGCATCCCCCTCAGCAATGACTGAGGTGGGAAAGTAATCCGAGGTTATAGTGGTAAAATCAATGTTTTTTGTCCTAACTAGCTAATTTGACCATCGCCACTTCCAAAAGGTTATTTACACGTGTACATTGCATACCATTAAATTTTATTGTTTACAAATTTGGTACACATGCAAACAATAGTTACCTTTTCTTACACTTTCAGGTGTATCTACTCATCAAACGCAAACAACGCAATAGTAACTTTTGGGAGTTACCAAATTCAGTGGTGCATTTGATTTGATTTTTCTATTTTGTTTCATGGCCTTATTCAAAATTTCAGTTTTGTTTAGAAATGCATCCACCCATCTCCCAAATTTAAATTTTCTATAATTTCCATATAAATTTCAATATCAGCATAAATATAGTCTTTTTTGATAAATAACTTCAATCCATTTTTTTTTCACCAGTCCGCTATGTCCTTTGATAAGAGCCACCTTCGCCACGGTCGGTGTTTTATTGCTTCAACTTGTCAGTCGTTGCAATAATTTTGATTGAATAACACGTGTCTCTTCTGCTTTGTTCCCAATTTATAATGTCGAGTAAAAGGAAAGAAAAATTAGTTCCGACGCGGAAAAAAATAGTGTTGCCGCTTAAAGTAAAAATAGAAATGCTTGACCGTTTACGCCTTGGTGAGTCGTTTGCATCCATATCACGCTCTTTCAATGTTAATGAATCAACTGTACGATCCATCAAGAAATCCGAAGACAAAATAAGGAATTCTGTAGCTTCAACCTCACTATCAGCAAAAATTGTTCGTGATCCAGCAATTGAAAAAATGGAAGCTGCGTTATCATTATGGATTGAAGATCGTAACCAGAAAAGAGTGCCCCTAAATAGTCTTATGATCCGCGAGAAGGCAAAGCGTCTTTACGCACATTTTAAAGAACCTGGTGATGAACGTACAGATGGAGGATTTCAAGCATCAGAAGGTTGGTTCAATAAATTCAAGGTGCGATAATCATTGCATAGCATTAAAATTGTTGGAGAAGCTGCATCTGCAGACACCGCCGCAGCAGAAAGATATCCAGAAGAATTTTCAAACTTAATTGCTCATGATGAATGCAAACCGGAACAAGTGTTTAATGCAGATGAAACTGCCTTGTTTTGGAAAAGAATGCCAAACAAAACTTTCATATCCAAAAGTGAGAATTCCGCCCCTGGTTTCAAGGCAGCAAAAGATAGAGTTACATTGCTGCTGTGTTCTAACGCATCTGGAGATTGTGTTATAAAGCCACTAATGCTTTACAGATCGTTAAATCCTCGTACTTTAAAAAATCAAAACAAGGACAACCTGCCAGTGTTTTGGCGTGCAAATAAGAAAGCGTGGGTTACAAGTGCTATTTTTTGTGACCGGTTCCGGAATTGTTTTGTTCCTGAAGTTGAGACTTATTTGAAAAAAAATAATTTAGACTTTAAGGCCGTTCTAGTTTTGGACAATGCTCCAGGTCACCCTCGTGAGCTTGAAACTATGCATCCAAATATAAAGGTGATATTTTTACCTCCTAACACGACGGCTTTACTCCAACCCATGGACCAAGGAATAATCCAGGCGTTCAAGCTCTATTACATTAGACGAACCTTCAAAAATCATACTGGACACAATGGAATGTGATCCTGATATGAATGTGATGCAATGCTGGAAAAATTTTGACATGGCAAAATGCATTGTTAACACAAAAGAATCGTTGGAAGAACTGAAACCATACACATTGAAATCATGTTGGAAAAAACTGTGGCCTGTTCTGACTGTCGGAAATGATGAAGAATCCGTGCAAATTCAAACTTTAACTGCAAACATTGCTCAAGTTGCGAATGGAATAGGACGAGATGGCTTTGAACAGATAGAATCAAGTGACATTCAAGAGTTGCTTGAATTGCAAGATGAAGATCTGACCGAAACCGACTTGGAGGAAATGTTAAACCCGCATTCCATTGAAGAAGAGGCTTCAACGAGCACTGAAAAGGTGACCTTTAACTTAAAAAACCTGAGTGAAGGTTTACGGATGGCAAATGAGCTTTGTGATTTCTTCATGAAAATTGATCCATCTATGGAAAGAAGTCTTATTTTTAAAAGGCAAATTGTTAATGCCACAGCTGAATATCAATCTGAATTGAAAGACTTTTTAAAAGCGGCAAAATAAGAAAAAAATTACTAAGTTCTTTAAACCCTTGGCCTGACAATAATAATTAATAGATATTGTTAAAAACTCTCATTAAATTGATTTTATTTTGATTTCTTTTTTTATTTTGGAACCTTGGAACGTATCCCTTATAATCCCATACAAATTACCATTCCATATTCACGGTTTCTGTATTCGCGGCATATTTACGGAACATATATCCCGCGAATAAGGAGCTTTTACTGTATATTACTTAGTCCATTAGCACCATGCAAGTTCCCATCGTAAGATCCCTTAACCAATATATCACTCAGTCCATTAGCACCCTCCCCAATTTAAAAATTCCCATTTCTAAGGTTCCTTGTGTGATCTTTCATTGTTGATGTCAGAATAACGTGTTCAAACTATTACCATTGTTATTATTTTGTGATCACCTTTGATATCTCTGAAGTTCAAGGAAATACTCGTGCACAATTTAGCAATAGGTCATTCACGTGATTTCCTGTCTTTCAGACTTCTTGTTTCAAAAGCAGACTTCTTGTTTCTTTCAGACTTCTTGTTTCTTTCAGACTTCTTGTTTCAGTCGCAATAATATTATGTTACGTAAAAGTTCTTCCTTAATTCTTTCCTTGGTGTCACCATGATTCCACTCGTGAGAATTCTTAAGCTTTCCTATACCCTAGAAAGTATCTTGTGAGTCCAGGTAAATTTGTCAAATCGGGTTGCTAAACGATTGAATAAGAGTTCATTTCTACTCCTCTTGGAACTATACTCCAGCTGTACGAAAATGAATGAATCCTAACGGTTTGCTGCAGGCGAAGGGATAAGCATACAATGAGATGATACCCGACAGCAACTTGGCTGTCTACTGAACAATTCCATACTTACTGGTAGTAAGAATGTACTTTGTCATGGAACAGCTCCGGAGTAGAGCGACTTCTCTAGCGCCCTGTACACGTTTGAATAATTGTGCTAATAAATCTGTAGAAAAGCTAGTGACTTACGAATCAAGATAATAACCACGCTAAAAAGTTGAGACAGAAATTTTCACGAAAGTACACTTTGAATACATTGATGTCAGTTTAATTTAAATTAATCAAACGAAATCTGAAAACTCATTTCTTTTTTATTTATATTTTAAATTTTGAAAGGCGTTATTCTTATTTACGAAGTTTTATTTCCGAACATTATTCTTATCTGTGATTCAGAATTTACTTCTGCCGTAACTTTGCGCAAATCTTTGCTCAGAAGCTCAGGTGACAGTAAACGATTTAAAATGCACAATGTTTGGGAAGTACATGTAATTCGAAAATGCCAGAGAGGTTTTTTTAAATCGCAATTTAAAAATTTCTTACATGCTGCTGTTCTCACAGATATTTAACAAAAGTATGCCATTTGTATGCGCATTGTAAAATTAAAAGGAACGATTAACATAAGAACGGTAGTTTAAAAATATCTGAAATGGTGGAAAATTTTTAAAGAAGTTTCTGACTTAAAAATGGATGCAGATAGTTCGTAACTCTCATATTATTTCTGACTTCCATCCAGTGGATTTCGCTTTCAATTTAATTACCCATGATTTTAGATTAGAACATTTTAAATTGTTATGAGTGTTGAATATATGGCAAGAAATTTGCCAAATTCTGTGGAAGTGAAATTTGTGCCTACAGCGAAGCAGATAATATGCTTAGGCGTAGAGTGACCAAAATATAAGGGAACAGGGGCACAAATAAGTGTAAGCTGATGTTTTTCTTTGGGGGAAGGGGCACGAATAAAATGATGTTTTCCTTGAGAGGGTACAAAACAGTGTAAGCTGAGGTTTTCCTTTTAGTTCTTGAAAACAGTTTGTCTGTAAATGTCGGAAAATTTGGATCATTTAAGTGCATTACAAACTTTTTTGTTGTGTATTACGATGTCCTGCGTATTTTTGAGAAAACGCTAAGTTTTCTGAAAATAAAGTCCTTTATTTTATTCGAAATTATTTTTGATATCATAAATCGTTTTACTGATACATGAATAAATGGACAAAGTCATTTATTGTAGTATACAAATTTTCAGTTGCTGTGTGTTATTAAAGAAAAATGAGGAAAGAACGATGACTTTGTCTTTTTACATTGTTTCCACGTATTTGGAAGATTTTCACCATTTCGCTCGCCCTTTAGATTTATTAGCTATAATTAAATATCTTGGGCCGTTAAGCCCACCTGATGGACGTCTCAGTTGCTGATCCCATTCCTACGGATTTGTGAAGTCAGATGCTGACAGATAAACACACATAGCTCCGGGGATTGTTGGCACCGTAGCGTAAAGCGAACTCTCTCGGTTAGGTATCGAGATATCTGGGGTTCGCTGCCAGCGGTGTCAAACTACAATTTTTCGGTTGCTGTGTGTTATTAAATAAAAACGTGGAAAGAACGATGGCTTTGTCTATTTACATTGTCTCCTCGTATTTGGAATATTTTCACCATGGATACAAGAATAATGTTCCAAAACGAATTCTCCAGATTGATAGCGTTCTACATCCTCACAAAAACGAATCAAAGCCACACCTGAAAGATGACTGTAATAGTGTGTGTGTGCGTGTGTTTATAAAGTTCTTGGTTCTTACTCTTCGGACATCGTAGAGACACCATTAAACACCCCTCTCATATGTGCCTCTCCAACGTAGGCTTGCTCTTTCATTTAATTTTTTTAAAGTTGAGAGGGGTACATGCCCCTCCGTGCCCCCCGATGCTACGCCTGAGATAACATATATAAATATACACACCAGACAAGAAATTACGGAATGTAAACTTCATCTTCATTCCTTAATATGAAGTTATATCACAACATGCTTAATTACAGCTTTAATTTCGTTTCTCATGCTAACAGTGTGACTCAGTTATCACATGCGCATCAAGTTTATTCCACACCAGGCCCAAAGGATCCCTTAATTCCGTCAAATTTGTAGGGTGCTGTTTTGTCTTCTTCTTCTTTTTTTGTTTTGTAGCGAGTTTAACGACCACCGTGAGCAACTCAATGCGATATAAGTAGTCACCCGTCCCTAATTTAGGGTCACTGGTTCCAGGGAATGGGAGAACCAGTGCCATAGGACAAACACAACGTCCATGCCTCACCGGGATTCGAATCCTGACCCACATGGACGAACCGTCATAAGCCAGCACTTAGAACACTGCGCCATGTCATCGAGGCCGGCTTTTGTCTTCGTTACGACCCTTTCTAACATGTCCCAGATCTTTTCAATCGCATTTAGATCGGGTGAATTTGAAAGCCAATGGAACGTCTTTCTCATATTTTTCAAACCAATCCATCACATTTCTAGTTCAATGGACATGAGAGTTATCACCTTGAAACACTATGTGTCTTTATTGTTCCGAAAACTGGACAAATGGCAATAATTCATTATTTAAAAGTGGCACATAATCCACAGATTTCATGCGATTGGACACTCAACGAATGGTCCAACTCCAGCACTTGAAATACAACCCCAAAACATGACATTTCCACCTCTTTTTTGCATAGCTCTTTGGGCAGATTCTGGGTTAAATGCTTCTCCGGCCTTCCGCATGAACCTGGAGTGACCATCATTGGAATACAAGCAGAAGCGGGATTCGTCGGACCTTGTTATTCGTCGCCGCTGTTCAATGGTCCAGAGACAATCCTGTTTTGCCCAATAAATGCGATTTTTCTTTTAGACAGTTGTTAACTTCAGACGTATCTGGGAAACACGAATGAAGTAGTCCAAGCCATACAGTTCTCTCCCTAGAGTTCGTTCTGAGACTGGTTTACTGAGTCCAGAGTTGTGCTGTTAAAGCAGTTCTTGACGAGTCTAGAAACGTTCAGCAGATGCTAATGGCCCCAAACGCCTGCGATCTCGATTTGTTGTAATAGGGCTTCTACTAAAGTTGCGCCGCCTACAGTGATAGCTTCCATACTTCTTCGACTGGAAATGGACACTACTGACTGCTGACTCGGACAGTCCAACAAACTTCGCCACCTCTTGCAAGGAATCCCTTTTTTTAAGGTGTCGTACACAAATAAGGAAAACAAAAAATTATAACGTCAAAGAGTTCCACTATATCCAGTGTGAACAAGCTTTAACACAAGAAAGTCACTAACGATATCCGAAAATATCCGCTTGTAGAACGTAAACTCTTGTATCACTAAAGGCCCTTTTGACTATCACGAAGTCGGTCTTCTTCACGTTTTCAAACTACTATAAGAACTTCACGGGAAGTAAGCCGTTACAGCAACGATTCCAATAACAAAACTGAGAGAATTTTGAACCTCTCCCACTTTAACAAGACTCCGATTCTGACTACTAACTAACTGAATCAATCGCTCACTGACTGAATGGCTGAATCACAGACTGAATGAATGGCTATTTTTTCAACGACTTTTATAATTTCAAGAACAAAGAAAGTTCTGGACATTCTGAACAAGAAAAGTCGCGAATGTTCTTTAAGATCGTCTTTTCTCGTCAACAGGGGGTGGAGGGGGAGCAGAAAATATCAGCGAATGATGCTAGCGAAACCGAAAGCAGACTCAATGTCGCCCCTAATCAGAAATCACAGACAATTCGTCGCCCATGTGGGTGGAGTTCAGAAAATATCAACGAATGATGCTAGCAAAAGCAGACTCAATGTCGCCCCTATTCAGAAATCACAGACGATTCGTCGCCCATGTGGGTGGAGTTCAGAAAATATCAACGAATGATGCTAGCAAAAGCAGACTCAATGTCGCCCCTATTCAGAAATCACAGACAATTCGTCGCCCATGTGGGTGGAGTTCAGAAAATATCAACGAATGATGCTAGCAAAAGCAGACTCAATGTCGCCCCTATTCAGAAATCACAGACGATTCGTCGCCCATGTGGGTGGAGTTCAGAAAATATCAACGAATGATGCTAGCAAAAGCAGACTCAATGTCGCCCCTATTCAGAAATCACAGACAATTCGTCGCCCATGTGGGTGGAGTTCAGAAAATATCAACGAATGATGCTAGCAAAAGCAGACTCAATGTCGCCCCTATTCAGAAATCACAGACGATTCGTCGCCCATGTGGGTGGAGTTCAGAAAATATCAACGAATGATGCTAGCAAAAGCAGACTCAATGTCGCCCCTATTCAGAAATCACAGACAATTCGTCGCCCATGTGGGTGGAGTTCAGAAAATATCAACGAATGATGCTAGCAAAAGCAGACTCAATGTCGCCCCTATTCAGAAATCACAGACAATTCGTTGCCCATGTGGGTGGAGTTCAGAAAATATCAACGAATGATGCTAGCAAAAGCAGACTCAATGTCGCCCCTATTCAGAAATCACAGACGATTCGTCGCCTATGCGGGTGGAGTTCGAAACTAAAGTATCTAATGTTAAAACTGCCTCAAAGTTAATAGATATTTAAAATATTAAACTTTGCGCATTACATTCTTCTTTCTAACAGTGCAGTAATTTTTGTTTTTCAAAAATTTGAACGCACGCTAGAGAAAAAAAAATAATATCATTACAAAAGTTTTGAAACATATACATTTTTTGTACATGCTAATTAAATACTGTCACAACTTCTTTCTTTGGCTTAAGGCGCCAAGGGCGCCTCAGGCAGAGGGCGCAGGGGGACACGCCCCCCTGTCTTCCCGGGCAAGCACGGGCCTCAGATGATGTCATCTCATGGGTTATTCGTTGCACATTATAGAAGATACGATAGTTGTGTGACAAGCACAAGATAAATCACTCCTAAGTATGTGTAAATGCTGTGGTTAGCGATAGAAACTACGTAGTAATAAAAACAATAAAGCGTGAGAAACGCCGAGATTGAGACAAAAAATACAGACCGGATGACGCCGAGCGTATACTTATAGCGTGTGCAAGTGAGACGCTGCCGAGAGTTGAGTAGAACTAGAAACGCTGAGCTGTAAACAAAGTAACTTGAGTCATGTGCGGGACGTGGTTCAAGGTCACACTCCCTTCTCCGTTTTCACGCTCATTACCACGGTAACGGCTGCCGGGAAAGAGATAAAATATGGCTAAGTGACTATTCCCACTATACTTGAGGTATGGTGGTTCAGGCAATGCCCGATGGGAGACGCGAGTCGCTTCGGTGGTTGCTCTTTATGTTTGGCTGAACAATTCCTTCACTGTCGCATCCGGTTCGGAAGTAACGAGCTATTTCAAATAGCTGTGTACACACTGTAGACGATCTTTTTCGATTGTTTTCCAAACTCGTCATGCTGACAAAAACTCGGAAAAAATATCGCTCTAGAACAAGCACCAAACGCTAAGTTCTTTAGGTTAAGATTCGAAAGATTCGAATGACGAAAAAAGCGCGAAGATTTGAGTTTGTTTTTGAATCTCGAATCTTTTTCAAGATTCGCTGGATTCGAGGATTCAAATGTCCTATCCCTACTTTAATTATTTTTTTACTTTTTAATTTAACTAATTTTTTCGAATTTACTGCTGATTATATTATACACTTTGCAAAATATCGATCTATCTAAACGCTCTGACCTACATTAAAAACTGAAATCTTGCGATGTCGAAGTGAGCAAGATTGCATCTATCTAAAAGCAGAAGTCGTCCCAATAGCACATTGTTGAGAATTTGCATAGTTCCGATTTGTAATACCAGATAACGCATTATTACGTAGAAAAAGCTTCGGTATGAAGCTTAAAACTAAACTTCGGCATGAAGCTTCAAACTAAACTTCGGCATGAAGCTTCAAACTAAACTTCGGCATGAAGCTTCAAACTAAACTTCGGATAGGACAGTCCAAAACAAGCCGTGAGCGGAATAACAAGTGTCCCGGAGAAAAATTAATTTAACGCGAAAAATCAAAGCAAAAGTTATTAAGGTAAGTTCACACGAAAACAACTGGACTACAAGGAAAATTGTTGAACAACAACAAACATTTCCCGCAAAATATTTATCGCGAGGTCTTTTGAAAAACGGAAAGAAAATAGCATATAATTTTCAGTTCTAACATGAATGAGTTCTTACTATATAAGTTTTTACTATATTTCCTTACAAAGATGCCGGCATTTGTTTGATTTGTTTCAGTGTGCTTCAATTAAAAATTTCACCGTCTTAGAATGCGAAACATCCCCTATGCATTGTTATTTATTTAAAACTTAAAAACAACCGTCTTAGGTTGGCTAGTTACAATATAAATAACTACCTTTTTCATTGAACTACAGACTATCATTGTGTCGAAACAATTAGAGATGTCGATATTGTTTCGATCATTTTGTACAACAATTAGGGACATATTCGACATGTGATGTCGACATTGTTTCGCAGGTAAATCTAAAGACAATTTATGAAGATGTCACGGATGACGCCTAAGTGAGACGTGAATGCTGCAAAATGTAGCAAGGAACATTAAGATTACTTTTAGTGACGAGAGAATTTACATACATACGTGACTGACCGTAGGAGAAAACCTTTTATAAGAACAACACTTGATAATTTCCTTACATTTCACTGTGAATGAGGAAATACAGTTGTTTATCATTGGTGCAAGGTTACTGATGTCATCTCAGAGTGAGCTGCCGGAATCTAGAACTTGGAGGGCAACAGGAAGATTAGAAGCAGGTCAAGGTATTGTGTCAAAGGACTTTGGAGTGTCATAAGAAAATTGTAGAACCGCTTTCAAAAAACAGGAACAGTTCGGAGAAGTCCAGGTCAAGGTGGCTTACCATCAACAACATCAAGATACGACTCTTATTTGTCTTCGATGGTCCATCGAAATTGCCGATTGAATGCTGTAAAACTGCGACATGCGTTCACTACATCCACGGCAAAGTGCTCATACACCCAAACAATGTGAAATCGCCTTCACAACGCACAACCTTATGCTTAGCGACGGATAGTATACATCTCTCTAACCCCTTATCAACGAAGGGACGGGCGACGGATAATATGAATCTCTAATACCCCTTATCAACGAAGAGCCAGCGACGAATGGTCTGAAAAGCAATGCTACTAGAGCAGTGTACAATGGCCGTCAGTACTATTCAGTACAAGTCACGGTTCAGCGTGTACTCTGATAAATGATGAGTCTCTCATTTGCCGTGAAAAAGAAATTCTCTTCTCTTTTGTTCAAAAACGGCATCATATTGCTGGAGGGTGGGTTACGGTTTTGGGAGGGGTCATAGTATCTGTTTTGATGGAAGGTGGGTTACGGTTTTGTGAGAGGTCATAGTATCTGGCATCATTTTGATGGAGGGCAGGTTACGGTTTTGAGGGGTCATAGTATCTGTTTTGATGGAATGTGGTTTACGGTTTTGGGAGGGGTCATAGTATCTGTTTTGATGGAGGGTGGGTTACGGTTTTGGGAGGGGTCATAGTATCTGTTTTGATGGAAGGTGGGTTACGGTTTTGGGAGGGGTCATAGTATCTGGCATCATTTTGATGCAGGGCAGGTTACGGTTTTGAGGGGTCATAGTATCTGGCATCATTTTGATGCAGGGCAGGTTACGGTTTTGAGGGGTCATAGTATCTGTTTTGATGGAATGTGGTTTACGTTTTCGGGAGGGGTCATAGTATCTTTTTTGATGGAGGGTAGGTTACGGTTTTGGGAGGGGTCATAGTATCTGTTTTGATGGAGGGTGGGTTACGGTTTTGGGAGAAGTCATAGTATCTGTTTTGATGGAGGGTGGGTTACGGTTTTGGGAGGGGTCATAGTATCTGGCATCATTTTGATGCAGGGCAGGTTACGGTTTTGAGGGGTCATAGTATCTGTTTTGATGGAATGTGGTTTACGTTTTCGGGAGGGGTCATAGTATCTTTTTTGATGGAATGTGGTTTACGTTTTCGGGAGGGGTCATAGTATCTTTTTTGATGGAGGGTGGGTTACGGTTTTGGGAAGGGTCATAGTATCTGTTTTGATGGAGGGTGGGTTACGGTTTTGGGAGGGGTCATAGTATCTGTTTTGATGGAGGGTGGGTTACGGTTTTGGGAGTGGTCATAGTAACTGGCATCATTTTGATGGAGGGCGGGTTACGGTTTTGGGAGGGGTCATAGTATCTGTTTTGATGGAGGGTGGGTTACGGTTTTGGGAGGGGTCATAGTATCTGTTTTGATGGAGGGCGGGTTACTCTTTTGGGAGGGGTCATAGTAACTGTTTTGATGGAGGGTGGTTTACGGTTTGGGGAGGGGTCATAGTATCTGGCACATCTTGATGGAGGGCGGGTTACGGTTTTGGGATTGGTCATAGTATCTGTTTTGACGGAGGGTGGGTTACGGTTTTGGGAGGGGTCATAGTATCTGTTTTGATGGAGGGTGGGTTACGGTTTTTGGGAGAGGTCATAGTATCTGGCATGATTTTGATGAAGGGCGGGTTACGGTTTTGGGAGGGGTCATAGTATCTGTTTTGATGGTGGGTGGGTATCGGTTTTGGAAGTGGTCAAAATATCTGGCATGATTTTGATGGAGGGCGGGTTTCGGTTTTTGGAGGGGTCATAGGATCTGTTTTGATGGAGGGTGGGTTGCGGTTTTTTGAGGGGTCATAGTATCTGTTTTGATGGAGGGTGGGTTACGGTTTTTGGATGGGTCATAGTATCTGTTTTGATGGAGGGTGGGTTATGGTTTTGTTAGGTGTCATAGTATCTGGCATCATTTTGATGGAGGGCTGGTTACAGTTTTGAGAGAGGTCATAATACCTGTGTGGGCGCACTGACATCTAGCTTATCAGGAAGGGATCTGTGACAGGAATAAGGTACAGAAATTGTTTTCACAAATCACTGTTCTCCATGTTGCAGCATTCGGAGATTCATTCATCTTCATGAATGATAATTTTCGCCTTTGTACGGACCAGCTGGCTATCGTCATATTTGATGGGGAGGGCATTATGTACATGGATTGGCCGACATGCTCGCCTGATTGTACGACTATCGATCATTATTGGAACTTTCTATGCAGACGTGTCTAACACTTTCAATGACCCTTCAAAAGATCTGGGACATGCCCTTGAGAAAGAGTGGCTAAGGATTTCCCCTAGAGATCTTTAATAACCTCATTTCATCGGTGCCACACAGAAGTACTTCTGTGTTGGCAATTAGAGGTGATCACATATTCTAATAGAGGTTCCTGATTTGTTTTTTCCTCACCACTTTCCGGACTGATTTTTTTTTCATCTATGAATCACATGTTGAAGTCATTCATTTAAAGTGCATTAAATTTGCAATTAAATTTCGTTCTGTTTCCTTTTTTATTATTAGACAGCACAGGCCTCATTTTCTCCCAAAGGTTCCGCCCCGATTAAGTTTAGACATCACTTCCTTAGTCAGAAGAAAAACTTTTTGTCAGATATGAGAACCGAAGAGATGAAGAGAAAGGTCAGAGTATCCTGACAAGAAAGACATGGGACATGTGGCTGGCCTAATTTTCAACTAGGGTTATACGTCTGAGTCCATCGACTTAGCTCGTTCTCCGAGCCGCGTTGGTCATTCAAGGCTGGGCCGTACCTAGCAGGGCAATAGAGGAGGCTCTGCCCGACCCCTACAAGGCAAGCAACCCTTCCCGAAAAGTAGACGTTGTTGTAAATTATTTGAACTTTTATTTTCGGTGGTTCACTAAAATCACTCTTGTATTTTATTAGAAGCATAAACACTTTACCTCTTTATTCGTGTACTGTACTTTTTTTAAACAAAGCAAAACTGAAATGACAGCACGAACAATCGATATAGCACGAATTTCTGCCACATAAGAACAGTGCTTGTTAGTGCACAGTGTCAGGAAGAAATTCCTTTTTCTTTAGGATGGGAAAAACGTTAAAAAAACAAATAAAGAGGAGGCCGAGATGGTGGCGTAGTTGCCCAGAAGCGGAAAACACCGTTCGTCACTTGGTAAGGAGCTATGAGATGCTAAACTGGTGTTAAAAAGAAAAAAATCCGATAATTACTTACAAAGAAGTGCTGTGGGTACGCTTTAGCCAAATGTGTGTATCTCTCTAAGTGTTGTAAAATAATGCTAAAGGAAAATCCTTGTGCGAGAGAGAGAGAGAGAGAGAGAGAGAGGGGGGGGGGGTCAAAATCTTCCTGCTCATTATTTTGCTATCAGTAGCTGATATTTTACTATGCTTTTTCGAGAAAAAGTAGGACTGTTTGCGGGAAATTAAGGGCTCTTGGTTTTTGAGCGGGAAAGGGAATGTGTTTGGCTGTTAACCACGGTAAGGGGAAACTATCTCCGAGCACCAGCGAACAGATATGTGCGATTAAAGATGGAGATAAAAGTGAAACCAAAAGCGGGGAGTAGCAAGTGTCAAAATGTGGCATCAATAACTTTTCAATGCCATTGTCCACAAAAAGAGACCAAAATAGCAAACTAAAAAAAAAAAAAAGAGTTTTTCGCTATAAAGATCCTGCAACCCAAACTCAAGGGTTAATTATTTTTAATGTTTTAAGAATTCAGTTTTCTTTTACTCCTTTTTCTTCATATCTTTTCTTTTCTTTTGTTTTTTTCTTTTTGGCATTAAGTAATCATTCGCTAGGAAAGTAAATTAACAAAAGGAGTGAAAACCAAAGCAAAACTTGCATCTATATTCGTGGGAAAATATAGTTCTTAATCGAACGCAGACACCTTCCCCAGGTGGCACTTGCAACTCCTCGCGATTCATGGGCCTTACTCCAGCCCTGACTAGACTCGCTACCCAGCAGGGCGTTTCGAACTCGCAACGATCAAATTGGAAGTCGTCTGCTTTAACCACTAGGATACCAACAGATCAGCCTTACTGTTGATTGACAATCATGTTTTAAATCCAAACTCGTCAACTTCACATTTGTTCACGTTTGACATCGCATTATCCATAATTATTTTGAACAGTGTAATTCGTCGCCGTCTGTCGCAAGATGGTCCCTTCTTCTTTGATGATGTGAGTTATATTGGTTTGATGCATAAGTTCATGCCGTTTTATTTCACGAATGTTTCCCTGGTCAGTAGTGACGGTACAGATAGCCAGTTGTATATCAGAATGTAGCCAGTAATATCGTGTATCTAAAGCATATTGCGTTGTATGATTGTGGCTAATGGTTTTTTGGTTTTCAGGTCCGGAAGTATGGAGTGTCAAGTAGAGAGGAATAAACATTTACGACATCTACTCCTCTACGAGTTTAACAAGGGATCCACAGCCGCCGAGTCGACAAATTTGTGCTGTGTATTGGGGCGATGCTATTTCTCCGAGGGCAGCCCGCAAATGGTTTGAGCGGTTCTGAGGTGGCAGTTTTGACCTCAACGACTCTCCACGCTCAGGTCGTTCATTTCACTTTGATGAGGATCGTTTGAACCATCTCATCCACTTGGATTCGCGTCAAACCACACGCGAATTAGTTACTGAGATGGACTGTTATCAGGCCACAGTGATGCGAAACTTGGAACGTACGTATAGGAAAGGTCCAGAAATTGGGGTTTTGGGTACCTCACACTTTCACCGAGGACAACAAGAATCAGCGTGTTGCCATATGTGGTTCCTTGCACGCCCGTTATCGCGAATGTTCCCAGTAACACAAACCCTTTCTGCCACGTATTGTTACTGGAGATGAAAAGTGGCGCCTGTACATAAATTTTAGGCATCGGAGGGAATAGAGAAGCTCAAACAAGACCACGTCCAGCATGATTTTTATCCTGCCAAGATCGTGTTGTGTGTCTGGTGGGACATGGAAGGCATTATTCCCTGGGAAATGTTGCCGAGGAATCGGATCATCAACGCTGCACTCTGTTGGGAACAACTCCGCCGTGTGGAGGGAGCAATTCATCAGAAACGGCCACATCGGTGCCATGGTGTCCTTCTCCAACATGATAACGCACGCCCTCACAGGGCAAACATGACCGAAATGGCCATTCAGGACATGAAATAGGAGATTCTTCCACATCCGCGGCATATCCCCCAGATGTCGCCCCTTCGGACTATCACCTGTTCCGATCTCTGTCGAATGCACTCCATGGCAGAACGTTCAACAATGATGTTGATCTTCAGAATTTCCTTGTTGATTCCTTCGCAGCTAAACCTGCACGATTTTTCAAGAATGGCATTGCATACCTATCCAGACGTTGGGACACCATCGTAAACAATGGGCGGGGGATACATAAATGATTGATTCCGTTTTCCCTTCTGATGTAATACATTCCTGTACACTGAAGAGCAATTGAATTAGAGATACCTGTCTAGTAACGTGTAGCACCACCTTTCGCCCTGATGACGGCGGCGATTCGTCTCCGCATGGCCTCGACAAGACACCTGAAGCGTTGGGAAGCCATACGGATCCACGACCATTGAAAAAGCTCCCACAGTTCCCGAAGATTTGATGGAGGGGGTCAGAGACACGAACATCTCTCTCCATGGCATCCCAGATGTGCGCGATGGGACTGAGGTCCGGTGACCTAGCTGGCTAAGGAAGCGAGGTCACATCGGTGGAGTGTTCATCCAACCATTCGGATACAATTCGGGAGCGATGGCACGGTGCATTCTCTTGTTGCAGTATGAGGTCCCCAGTGGGATGTTGAAGACGCACAAACGGGAGCAAATGGTCGTCCAGGATATCCCGGTAACGTTGACATGTGAAGGACGATGTCTTACGTACCAGGGGTCCCATTTCAGTCCACGTAAATAGTCCCCAGACGAGAATGCCACCCCCACCAGCTTGAAGAGTACCCTGCTGGCAAGAAGGATCCATCGCTTCATGTGGTTTGTGCTGTACTCGTATCCTGCCATCCGCATGTACCAACGTGAATCTCGACTCATCAGTCCAGGCAACATTTTCCCACATGTCTAGGGTGCAGTGGCGATGTTCCAGCGCCCATGCTAATCTTTGCACCCTGTGATGTGCAGTCAGCAGCGGTACCCTCGTGGGACGATGGCTTCTGTACCCCATAGCGAGGAGATGGTTCTGGATGGTGTGGCTGCTTACACATTTTTGTGCACCAGCGTTAAATTGCCGAGTGATTTCTTGCACTGTGGCCCGTCTATCCGCTGCTACAATGCGAGCTAGCCCACGATGACCCCGCTCATCCACACACTGTTGTCCACGGCAGTTGGCCTTTGCAGGGATGGTTTTACCGGATTCGATGTACTCACTGTGAACTCGTGACACAGTGGCTCGTGAAAATCCCAGTGCCTGCACGAGTTCCGAGATGGAGTAACCCATTCGTCGGGCCCCGATAATTTGCCCACGACGAAATGCGGCGCTTAGATACTTCGTCTTACCCATACTGCCTCCAACTCTTACTGATTCCCGTCGCATCACTCCTTATATTGTCGGATCGCTGCATACGTCATGTCGTTTGCGTTTACAGGGCCGCCCACATCGCCACATTTGCATAACGCCAGCTGTCTCTAATTCAATTGCTCTTCAGTGTAGTGCGGTGAAAAAAACGGCATGAACCTATGCATTAACCCAATATGCACGCACGGACAATGAAATTTGCACATCTGGAAGAAAACATGCTACAATCGCTAAACTTTGCAAGTAGCTAGAGTGTGTGCTGGTATAAAAATGATCCACGTTTGGTGCGATTGCGCATAACCGCACACTGTGTGGTGGCGCTGAAAGCACGAACCGGCAGCCTCATAAATTTGCGTGTAGTCGATGCCCCATGAAAGCGAAAAGCACTGGCCGACGCAAGCAAAAGTACAGAGTGGCAAGAATGCCGGGTAGACGCCAGAGACGTCAATTTACGCAACTTACGGACTTTGAGAGAGGCCTGATCATCGGGTTGAAAACAGCAGGGTGGTAGGCGCGCCGTATAGATCGCCACGTGGATCATTCTGTCCATACCGTCCGACTGTGTTGCGAGCAGTGGACACCTGATGGCCTGCCACACAGCGGAGCGGCTCCGGACGGACCAGGAGGACCACCGGTAGAGGGGATTGACGGATCGTACGCCAGGCAGGAACGGATCCCACGGGGACCTGGTCCACTATACAGGCAGATGTAGTGGCTCCTGTGTGCCCACAAACCATTTCCCGACGCCTCGCGGAAGGGAATCTGCGATCTCAGCGCCCGTTACATGTGCTGCCATTAACACCGGAAAATCTCCGGCCCCGTGTGCAGTGGTGCCAGGTCAGAGCGACGTGGAACGCCATAGACTGGCGACGTGTGGTGTTTAGCGGTGAGTGCCGTTTCGTTTTGGGGACAGATGTTCATCGTGTCCGGGTGTGGAGGTTTCCGGGTCAACGGCACAATCCCAACCTCTCTATGGATCGCCACACCTTCCTCACTGCAGACATTATGGTCTGGGAAGCCATTGCTACGATAGCCGATCAGCTCTAGTAATAGTACGTGGATCATTGACTGGCCAGCGGTAGGTGGATGAGATTCTACGTCCCCATGTGCTCCCACTCGTGGCCTGGATTCCTGGTGCGCTATACTAACAGAATAATGCCCGCCCTCATACGGCTCGGGTTGCCCCTGACTGTCTACGTCATTTTCAGACACTTCCATGGCTTTCCCGCTCCCCTAACATGTCCCCTATCGAGCATGTGTGGGACCAGTTGAAACGCTTACTGCCGCCGTGCCGCACTATCCGGGATTTGGAGCACACAGTCCAACACGTGTGGGCCAGTGTGGCGCAGAACAGCATCAGGCATCTGTTCGCCTCCATGCCAGACCGTATTGCGGCATGTATCGCCGCAGGAGGCGGTGCGATGCGTTATTGTAGATGACCGGACAGCGTGCCACAGATCTCTCTATAATTGTTCTGCAGCTCGGTTTTTGCCATCATGTGTTTCATTCATCTGTGTCATTACGTCCATAAAATTTCAGTTCAATTCGATGCTTCCTTCTTGGTGCGCAAATTTCATTGTCCGTGAGTGTATGTATATACAGTATTTGTCCAGGCCTAGCTCCCTCGGGCTCATGAACTCCTTTGTCTTGCTACTGCGTCTGTTTATCAATCCTGTCTAGCGTTGGAGTATCGCATAGAGCGATCGCAGCAGCTGCAGTTGTGTTGAGTAGTGCCACAGCTACTGCGAAGAAGTTTGCAGCGGATTACATCAGAATTCCACCAAACAGAACAACTTTGTTTCGAATTGTCCTTTCTTTGGAACGGGGAAATGCTTGATGAACTGGGTTAAAACCCCTGCTACTTTATGCTTGGATTGCTGAAGCAGATTCATTTTTCGTCGCATGTAACAATTTACTTGATGACATGGCGGTCACTAAGTCTCACGAGACGTTCCCTACATACAAGTTATACGATAACCGTCTCGTTCAGTAGTCGGATTAATCCAGGTTAATTGTGAAGAAACGTGATCACCATAACGCGCCTTGAAATAAGGTACAGATGCTTAATTCAAATTTTTGTAATGATTCCGTTTTACACTTCTGAACAAAGTGAGCATTACTTCAGATAGTATTTCCCTCAACTTGCTCATGTCTCAGCGCTGGGTCATGGCCATTCGTCGAAAAGAGTCCAGGTTCGAATCCCCGTGAGGCATGGATGTAATGTTTGTCTCTCCCTATACTCTGGAACCAGTGACCTTAAATTAGGGGTGGGCGACTGCTATAGCACATCGAGTTCTCCATGGTGGTCGTTAAACACACACACTCACACACAAAAGAAAAAAAAAATTGCTCATGCGCACTTATTGAAAACAAGGAACCTCTGAACCCCATGATGTAAGAAAGCGGGGTTTTCGGTGACAGTGGGAGGGGGAAACTCAGAGAACCACCCATATATATATATATGTATTTGTGTACTAAAAAAATGCTAAAACACCAAGAGAAGTTATTTAAAAAAATGTTTTATAAATAGGAGGAAAAAAAAATTAAAAGTTGTTTTTCGCTTTGCTTCTGGTTGGTTTTTTAGGTATATATTTGTGTATGTGTATGAAATGGTAGAACATACACTTAGGTGCCAAAAAAGGAAAAAACTATAAAAACTAGATTACCTCTCTAATACCGCGTTGGTCCTCTTTGCGATCGGATAACGGCAGCAACGCGACGAAACATGGACTCCACGAGCTCTCTGCAGTACTGTGGAAACAGTGCACACCATTTGTCTTGAAGTGCGTCCCACAATTCCGTAATATTCGCTGGTGGAGGATTCCTGGTATTGACGGCACGTTGAACAGCATCCCAGATGTGTTCGATGGTGTTGAAATCCGGCGAACGAGAGGGTCAATCCAGGATGCCAAACTCCGTGTGATGTTCCTCCAGCCAGGATCAGGAGGCTGTGGACGTGTGCGGTGGCGCATTGTCGTGCCGAAAGAGGTCGCACCCGTCATAGTGGATGCATGACATGAACGGGCGCAAAATAATACCCAAGGATAGTTACGTAGCCTCCACCAGTCAGAGCGATCTGCAGACATATGAGGGGTCCTAATGCGTGCCAGCTGAAAACACCCCACACCATAACAGAGCCGCTGTCGGTCTGCACGGTCCTTTGTAGGCATTCGGGATCTATTGCGTCGTGGGGTTATCTTCACACCCAGCTTTGGCCATGTGCTCGAAACTGTTGGTGTCGCGATTCGTCGGACCAGGCTACACACTTTCAGTCATCTTGCGTCCAATGAGCCCAGGTGAGGTGAGGCGCAGGGGCTTGGGTCGTCAGGTTAGCAATGGCACCCTAGTGGGCCGTCGACTCCGGAACCCGGGCCGCGGGTGGCCTAGTGGGCAACGTTCGTGACTGCCGCGGAAAGACCTCAGGTTCGAACCCAGAAGGTACGAACGCTCGATCCGCTAAATATCCGCCGTGCGTCGGATGGGCACGTTAAGCCATCGGACCCCGGGTACTGCCCCTCCGGTAATAAATAAGGGCGTCTTCCTCCCCCATTTCTACTTCGCTTCCGTGTCACTTTGCTATCGGGCACTCTAGCCCAAATCTCCTAGCTTCCTATTTCTAAGGGTTGTTTAAGACCTGGGGTCAGATACTCCCTTCCTAAAATCCTCTACATATGATCATGATCATGACTCCGGAACCCCATAGAACAAAAGAAACGACCTTATAGAAATGATAGCGCCCTTTTCACTTTTTTTTTTTTTTTGGCATCTTAGTGTATATAAAAGAAATACCGTGCGAATATCGTAATTCCAGACGATGAGCGATATGGTTATTACAATAAAGTATTTTCATAATTTTAATAACAAAAAGGAGCGTTGTTTTTGGCTTTGATCCCAAGATCAACGCCCGCGACCATAAATTTATATTATACATCTTTCATATATGGTTGAAAAAACATATAATTCAACCCACACACGCGCGCACACACACACGCAAATGTGGGGCGTCAACAAATTAGCGATCATTAAAATCATATGGGGACGTCAGCTATAAGCGATCATTGCTAAGCTGACGCTTCCACATGATTTTTTCGCTAAGATGAACTTCCCCCTCCCAATGATTTTTTTAAAAATCACGTGAGAGCGTCAGCTTATCAATCATTGCCGCACCGGGCGCCACGATCGCTAAAGCTGGGCGTGAAGAAATGGTATTAAGAACTACATTTTTGAAAAAAAAAAGAAAACGATTTTGGACTTTGAAAGAGGAAGTACTGTATTTATAGAAAAAAGTCATTTGGTAACGAGAAACATGCAGTGTGGAACTATATATCATAGACACAAAGTTTTGTAAATCTCACGCCAAGCTTAAAAAAAAAAAAAAAAAAAAACGAAAGGGCGTATATGCAATAGTTTCCTTAAGATAAGAAAATAAAAAGATATGTTATTTTTTATCACTATCTAGCAGTAAACTTTTAATACAGTACCAATGTTTGATTCAATACACATGCTTGTGAGTAAATTTCAAAAATGACCAGCAAAAAACCTTCTTCACATTTTTTTAATGATTGTTTCACTTCCCAATAGATTTTTAAAAAATATTTGTTATATTGTATTCAGCACACTGTCATAGCTGATGCAACATATTATAGAATTCCTGAATACTAAAGTAATATATTCAACGGACACCATTTCAAAATAGTGAGTTGAATGTATTAATTTTGGTTTTCAATAATTTTTGGCTGATGTTAACTAATAGAAACATCTTATTCAAAATAAGTTCTAATTACAATGGCTGCCATAAGGTTGCCCTCGCAGAAATATGAACATGCCCCGTTTTGTGAGGGGCATGCTGAAGGTTGGTTTTATAAATACATAGCACAACACAGCACGCTTGTACTCGGCGCCAGTGCTATGGTATAATACCGGCAGTCAATCACTAAATACTAACTTGCGAAACTTACCCTAAGTGCATTAAAAATATGCTAGATGGCAGCACGTCCCAGGGAATCTCTTTCCAGCCTTTTTTTTTTTTAAATTAGTCCCGCAACGCGATACGAAAACTGCATTTTTTTCATGCCAGAAAAATCGCAGAGAACCAAATTCCTGAAATTTACTTTCAATTCTTACAATAATTAGTGGGAAATTGCATAACGTATTACTTTCCTTTCCAAATATTTTAGTTCAGTAATTAATGGTGGTCAGGTCTGGCCCGTGATATTGTTCATGCCTGGGCAAGGTGGAGGTCTGGCCATCTTTAGATGAAATTAAAATGTTATGTTACACACATTCCCCCCCCCTTTTTTTTTTCTTGAGGCACATAATGATATCATTATTTATGGAATTATCTTCCAAACATTCAATGAAAACCTGCACAAATTGCCAGTTTGTATTTCGAGAGAGAATCCTGTAAGAATATACATCAAGAAAAAACACTTCCTATGGGAATACTTGCAAAAACTTTCAGAACAGGCAACAGAAAAATGAAATATTGAAAACCGACTGTGGAATGTATATCAAAAATGACGATGGGGTATGTTTCCTTCCTACAGCCGGGGTGGGGGCTGTATTGGAAAATTTCCAAATACTGCTTTAACATTTTAAAGTTCTCAGGAAATTTCTTTTTTTTTTTTCGATTGAAACATTAAGTTGGAGTCCCTTGATTAATGCGAGGCTCGATACCAACCCATTAAGATAGCACTGTATGTACGAATGTATCTAAATAAAGAAAAAACAGGGATTGGGGAGACACCTGAATTTTGTAGTGTACACATTTTTTTATTTAGTTTCTCTTTTTATTATATTAGCAATCTGGATTTCATTAGCAATAAAATGAAAAAAAAAAAAAAAAAAAAAACGTATTTCCTTCCCCACCGAAATCTCAATTTTCTTTTTTCCTCTAAATGAATAGAGTATTTTTCCTGTATTCAGTCTCTTGACTTCATACGGGTAAAATGAGAATTGTTAAATCACATGTTGTACCAACCAAACATACCGATTCCCTACTCGGTCCTAGGAAGACAAATATTCACTCTGAAAACAAATATTCCCATCGGAGTGGTCATACCGTCCTCCCTTTTATGGTGTAATTAGTTTAAATTGCGGATGCAGTCACTTTGAAAATGATACCGTGCTATGATCACCGTGCTATAGTGGTAAGGTATGACACATATGGCTTAAGAGAGATGCCTAAGGATGAACTGTTAGGTCATTGTAAGCAGTGCTGTAGTCGTAAAATCAGCAGAAGGCAAATCCAAAAAAATCAGAGGTTATACTACATGGATAAAAAAAAAAAAAAAAAAAAAAAAAGGCACGGTACCCTCGTGGGGGTACTATGAGCTCACTTACCGATATGAATAAAGTATCTTCTCCTCTCTCCTGTCAATTATGAGATGTTGAAGAGCATGCACAAAATTATTTTAATTTTAATTGAAATATATCCCATAAACCCTGAGCCGCCGTGGTCTGAGCGATGGCCTCTGATCATTCGTCCGAAAGAGGTCCGGGTTCGAATCCCGGTGAGGCATGGATGTTGTGTTTGTCTTACGACACTGGCTCTCTCACTTCCCTCGAACCAGTGGCCCTAAATTAGGGACGAGCGACTGCTTTATAGCCCATTGAGTTGCTCACGGTGGTCGTTAAACCTCCAATCAAAAAAAAAAAAAAAAAAAAAAAAAAAAAGCCTGACGAGATAAGTCCTTACAGCACTGTTCTTCTTTAGAAGAAACACTTGATGTACTATCAGTTGCTGAACGATGATTCATCAACCAAGATCTTATATATTCTTTTAGATTAAATCGTTCAATAGGCGGTCCATTATTAACACAGATGCCCTGAGATCAATTATAATGTTGTTCGTTAAACGGAATCCTCGTTCGCATTCAGCTGTCGAATAAGGCTGAGTTAAAATCGTTCTTAAGAGGTGTTTTAAGTTTTCTGTTACAACTTGGACGTTTTCAGCATATTCTCTCAGTCTCTGAATAGCTTGCATTTCATCAACATTAAAACGTTTACAGATTCGTCATGTTTCTAGTTCTTCACAGCGCACGTCGTCTGTTTTAATATCCATTCGCTGTAATGAAGAAATATCTTTAAGAAGTTGCACGTTTTCACTGTTTGAATCTGAACACAGTCTTGATTTCATCCTGTCAACCGTGCTTTGAATAAACTGGTTTGGGTAATAGGCAGTGGTGCCCATATGAGTAATTTGGGGAGGGGTGGGGTGGGGGCTAAGAAAAATCCTTGCCTCCTTCAAGGCTGTCAAACATTTTGGTAAATGTACAAAATACTAAAATAAAACAAAAATAATTGATACAATCAATCATTGATATCTTATTATTTTTAAAAATGCTTAAAAAAAAGGTTTCGTCTATTTTAGTGTTTTAAATTTATCAAATGTGGCTATACTAACCGGGGGGGTCGACCCCTCCCCCATGGGCGCCCTTGTTAATAGGTACAATTTTGTTGTTAGGAATCAATGGGATATTTTTAAATAATAATTCTTCGTTCGCTGCTAATGCTGAATGAGTTTTCCCCTCATTATTTCCTCCGAAGCTCTCCATAATTCTTACGGTTCTTTTTATTAGAGGTTCAGCTCTTGGCAGCGATGTTGTTCGAGATTGAAGTTCTGTTGATAATATGGATATTAAAGGTATACGCTATTCTGTGAAAAAAAAGCAGAGGGTATACGGCGTATACCGCCGTATACCCTCCACTACAGCCCTGATTGTAAGGATCTTGAAGTTATTTTAACCGACGAAGACGCATCTGATATAAATGGACTAGATCTTGCAGATGAGTTGTTAGTCCTTTGCACACTTTTAGATAAAAATCTGTCTCCTCGGGACGTTATAAAATTTATCACAGCATTAAATTTTGGATCAAACATAAATATTGCTCTCAGAAGTCTGTTGACTCTACCTGTGACAGTTGCTAGTGGGGAAAGAAGTTTTTCCAAATTAAAGATAAGTAAAAGTTACTAAAGGTCCACCATGACACAAAATAGACTAAAAGAATTTGCTATGATTGGTATACAACACGTGTTATGTGATAAAATATGTTTTAAAGAAATTATAAAAGAGTTTGCCGAGAAAAAGTTAGAAGAGGATTTTTTTAAAGTTGAAAATGTTTTTAAAACTTTTGTAATGTAGTTTGCTGTTTTGTGTTTACGTTGTTATTTTATTCATTTTAAATATATTTTTATTTTGTTTTCCTGCTGTTGTTTTATGAATATTAATTTTTTTTATAAAACAAAAACTTTTGTTATTCAACAATTGCCTACAAAAAATTTGACTCACTGGCCCCTGTTAAAAATTATATTTTAAAGTAAATTAAATAATTATTAATAATTAAATGGAAAGGGCGGCAAAAATCATTATTGCCCAGAGCGGTGGAAGAGCTAGATCGGGCACTGTCCACACTGATATGAAATTAAGATTTTTCCAAATATCTAACAGTTGCCAGTGGCCACCGGGTGTTGCCTTAGACATTTCACCTCACACTGAATTTTATATTATCTTTTTTTTTTTTCATATTCTCTTGTAGTTAATTGATATATGTTAATCATTAAAGGCTGCGCAATAGATTTTAAAAACCGGCTAGTTTTTCGGCGGACTAGAGAAAGATCATCGCGAATTTACCGCTTTCCCCGTTGCAGTTTTCATTGTAATTTAACAACTTATTGTTCAAATATTTTCTTTTGGGGTATGATACAGTAAATAGGTTATTATGGAGCCAGGTGTCATTTCTTATCCCAAACGGAAACGAAATTTTACCCTCTTTAACTGCGTTGGAAGAAGTTGGAAAATGGAGGGGGGGGGGACACTCAGGAGAAGGGTTTCTTGTATTTCCCCTACCCTTACATCAAGGTTGTTCTGGATAGTGAAGCCGAACTGGACGCGGAACGCCATTATAGCAGTAAAATAGAGAAGACGAAGAGAGCGGGTGAGATTCTCAACTCCAACTGTTTCGGAGTTCGGACCTTTGGTGCCACATTAAACGAACCGAATATAGCTTGCAGTAGTGGCCAGAGTTGGAAACGGGTCAAACATTTCGGACCCGGACCCGATCCGGACCCGTAACTGACCCGGACAAATCTGCTTTGAACTATAAATTCGAAACTCAATTCATGTATCATCATCATCATCATTGTCAACCATTATCAATCCACTGCTGGACGAAGGTCTCCCCAAGTTTCCTCCACAACGGTCTGTCTTGTGCCAGTCTCCTCCATGTCACTCCCGCATACTTTCGAATTTCATCCACCCATCTTCCATGTGGTCTTCTTCTGGGTCTTTTCCTGTCCCTTGGAATCCAATCTGAAATTTCGGCTGTCCATCGATGGTCTGTTCTTCTGGCAGTATGTCCAGCCCATTGCCATTTCAGGGATTTAACTCTGATCATGATGTCTTCCACTCTTGTCATTTTTCGGATCCACGTGTTCCTCTTCTTATCTCTCCTGGTTACACCAAGCATGCACCTCTCCATGCTGCTTTGAGTTGTCTGCAGCCTTTGCATGTCTCTTTTAGCTAAGGTCCACGTCTCTGCACCATACGTAAGCACTGGAAGGATGCATTGATCAAACACTTTTCTTTTAAGACATAATGGCATATTGCTCTTGAAAATTATGCTGTTTCTTCCAAAAGCTCTCCAGGCAAGTTTTGTACGCCGATTAATTTCTTCACCAATGTGACCCTCACTTGATATCTGTTGTCCAAGATAAACGTACGTGTCTGTTATCTCCAGCTTTTCTCCATCAATCGATAAATCTTCATTTCTTGTAAAAGCATTGTACATCACTTTTGTCTTCTGAAAGTTCATTTTTAATCCCACTTCTTTACTCTTGTCAGCAAGTTCCTGGATCATACTCTGTAGCTCTGATGGGGTAGTTGCAAAAATGACTATGTCATCAGCAAAACGAAGGTGGGTTAGATAATCTCCATTAATTTTTATCCCTTTGTTTTCCCAGTTCGGTGATTGAAAGGTATATATACATATAAATGCAATATACATATTCATCACAATAACTGCTAGATATTTAATATCTGAAATACTTTTTTAATAATAAAATTTGGTTACTTGCTAACTTTTAGTGGCATTTTTAGTGCCACTATTTTCGTAACCCAGAAGTAATGGCTGACTATGACCGTGACCATGGAGTATATTGCAAACAGGAATCATTATTTACAATTACACAAATGTATTTTTTTAAATGTATTTAGATTGTTCACTCTTTCCACGTTTTGATGGAGGTGCGCATACTTTCATATGCTCCATTAGATTTTTGGTTCCATAATCTTTTATATGTATTACATCGTCGACATCTTTCTATGTAATCATACACTTTCCACATTTTGAACAAGTAAAACCAAACAACACAGAATTATTCACCGGTTCCTTAATAAGACGAAACAATTTCCAGAATTCACTCTTCCCCTTGTGGTTTTCAACAAGCACGTATTTGTTGGCCACGACGTCTTTCTCAATCTCCTTAATATTAAATCCATCCATATTAACAAGTAAGGATTTAATTTCGACATGACATGTCATGGGAACGCGATGTTAGCACATCAATCGAAAACCTCTGAATGCTCAATGTAAAAGATGCGATGTGAAAAGTAACTCTTAGTCATTCAGTGAACTTCGCACGGAGAGAGTGAATCAGCTGAGAAGCAGGCGAATGGCGTTTGCCTGTACCTTGCCCTGGACAATCGCACTGTAAAAGAACGCATAAGAAGTATCTTTTTACGATATAGTGTCGGTGTTTCTAACGTCGGTCGGTGGAAACTTTCGTTGCTTTAAAAAATAGAAGACAATATTTTTGCATGACAAATCATTATTCACTCCGTGGGCACCAGTATCGTATACAGAATTCCACAACGCGCACTTTTCTTTGGAATATATTTTTCTCTTTTCAAAAATAAAACGGGAATAAAATCTGGTCAAAATCGTGTCAGGAACACCTTGACCCGAGCTCTTGACCCGCAAGAAATTGTCGACCCGTTTACATCTCTGGTAGTGGCAGTAATGATCGAATTGTCCCCAGAGTGTCTTCAACATTGTGAACGACATCCTTATCTTTCAACTGATGAAAAAAAAAACCCTTCGTTTCTAATTGTGAGCAATTAACACCCCCTGAACATTTGGAGGTAGAAATGCAAATTTTGAACTGCTATGGCTATGGAAACTGGCGTAAGATATTATAAGAAAATTCTGTAAATGAAAAATGGCAAAGTTTGGTGAGAAAAATTGTACCAGAAACTTGTACAAAAGTTTCAATTCCGATTTTTATCAGATTGTACTCAGTGATTTTTTTGCGCCCTCTCTTTATCTGTACCCGGGGCCGCCGACCCTCATGCCCCACTCTTGTTCGGCCTCTGATCTCATACTTTACCTATGTTCTATAGGAATTGATGTTTTGAATGCTTGTTATGGTGGAAACGATGTTTCAATATTGAAAATGAAAAGCAAGAAGCGCGTTCTCAAATCAGCTGTGCATAGTTTGCACAGCTATTGAATAAAATATATCTGCTCAGACCCACTCAATTTACAGCTTCGGCAGCAAAATTAACACCCGTCACAATAGTCTATGTCATCAACAACATCAATCATTATCAATCCACTGCTGGATGAAGGTCTCCACAAATTTCTTCCACAATTGTCTGTCTCACAAGGGGTATTCTTGGTCTTTTTCTGCCCCTTGGTATCCACTATAATGTTTCAGATGTCCATCGGTGGTCAATTTTTCTAGCCATATGTCCAGTCTATTGCCATTTCAGGTATTTTACTTTGCCTTTCACTCTTGTCATTTTCCTGATCCACGAGTTCCTCTTCTTATTTTTTCTGATTACACCAAGCATTTCACCTTTCCACACCTCTTTCAGTTGTTTGCACTCTCTGTACGCCTCTTTTACTTAAGGTCTCGAATCCATAGGTAAGAACTGAAAGGATGCATTGATTGAACATTTTTTTCTTAAAGACACAATGGTAAATAGCTCTTGAAAATCGTACTGCTTCTTTCAAATATTTTCCTACCAAGTTTTATGGACCGATGAATTTTTTACTACAATGTGGCCCTTGCTTGATATCTATTGTATGCAGAAATTTTTTTCGGGGGAGGGGCCGAAAAATTGAAAGTTTCTGAAATCCACCAGGATAAAATGGAAGTTATTAAAAAAAGAAAAAAAAACATGTTAATAATAAAAAAAAGGTATTTCTTTTTAGTTTTTTTAGGTATATAACATACATATATACCTAAATTAAGCTGATGAGTACATATTAAAAAAAAGAGTGACAGAAACAAATTTCTCCTTGAGAAATAATGAAATTGATTGGACTCACCTAATTCTTAAAAACTGAGATTTATTCTTCTAGGCACATTTCCGAATTTGCCAATGACTTCTTCATCTTGAACTTGAATGTCTCTATGAATAGATAATGAAGCTAGCCCATTCAGTCTTGACTCTGATGTACTGTTTCTCAAATAAGATTTCAATCGACAAAGACTGGAAAAGCTTCTTTCCACTGATGCTGTTTTTACAGGAAGAATTGCCAAGTTGTGAAGCAAAATATAAAGATTGGGAAATAAGTTCTTATTGCATGATGCCAAACTTTCAACTGCGTCTTTGGGGCGCACGTCTGCTTTTTCCCTTTCCCATTTTTGACACCATAATTGATACTCGCTTTCTGTTACATCAGAATATCCTAAATCAGATTCATACATTTTCACTGCAGATAATATTTGGGAATAATCATTCTTCACAGCAAAAACTGGTAGAATGTTTTGCAATGAAGTTAGTGTTTCTTTTCGTAATTGAAACCTTTCATTTAATGATTCAATTATATCATCCACAAAGGGTATAAATATACTTCTGCGGAAATATTCTTCTGGAGTTGAATATGGGACATTGCATCTATTTTTTTGTATACTGTATCTACGTGGAACTTCTTCTGCTACTTTGAGGCCTACAGCCAATGTTTTTACAGCATCACAAATTAAGCTGAAGGATTTTTCTGCTTCGGTTCTCATGCTGTTTAGCAGTGTTGTAACTTCTGATATTTTTTCTAATAGATCGACTAAGTCGATTTGCTTGTTTTGGAAATTTCCAGATAGGTTGTATGTGATGAACAATATTTTACTAAGGACAAAAGTTGCCACTAGAACAGTGGCGTACCCAGAATTTCTTCAAGGGGGGGTCATCCTTCAGGTTGTTTTTCCCCAGTGACGTCGTGAAACAGAATTATATATATATTGTATTTTGACTCCGGTATATGCAAACGGTATATTTATATACAAACTCTTTTAGTGTTAAGTTAAGAACATGTATTTCAATATTTTCCATAAGAAGGCAGCTTAAATTCTAGCACTATATTTTGGTTCAAGGGAGGGGTTTTAACCCCGTAACCTCCCCCCCTTGCGTACGCCAATGCACTAGAAATAAAAACTGACATATAGAGTTGAGCAAAGTGTGTGCTTTGACAGATGATTCTGCTATTCTTCTTGCTCAATCGCTTCTAAGGATGATATAATAGGATGCAGACCTTCTTTAAACATAAGAACGGATCATGCCTTTGGATCCATCGAGTTTCACATAGAGTTTTCATCCTAACTTTCTTGCAATCAGGTAGCAGTCGCTGGATACTTTCTTTCAAAACACTGGTACGTTTAGCAGAAGCGTGGAAAAACGAACATGTTTCTGATATAACTTCAATACAGTTCCTTATGCTAGGCATTTTGCTAACATTCGACAAACATAAGTTCAAGGAATGGGACATGCAATGAGTATATATTGCTTTGGGATATTTTTTCTAATACAGGCCTGCACTCCACGAAACTGCACTCGCATTGCTGCAGCCCCAATCATACCCCTGCCCTCTCATATCGTTCAAATCAAAACCCAATTTCACTTAATTTTTCATTATTGTTGTTGCAAGAGAACAGCCTGTTAAATTTTTCACTTGTATAAAAGCCATAAAATCTTCTCTTAATTTCAGTTCTTCTTCATCAAAATACCTGACGCACAGCGAAAACTGTTCTGTTTGACGAATGTCAGTTGTTTCATCTGCCAATACTGAAAAAAGTTTGAATGCTTTGCCTTTGCTACAATTTTCTGTTGAATAAGTTACCCAAAGATGTTTATTATTTCATTCTGTATTACTGAACTTGTATACATGCTATTACCTCCACTAGTTTCTAAGTTTTCTTTTAAAATGGCATCTCCAGAATTTGCACGATATCTTAATAAAGTGCGAAAATTACCATAATTATTTGCTGGTTCCTCAAGCAAAATTCTTATAGAATCAACTTTTCCTCTAAGAGGTATCTGCTGCCTTCCACATAATCTAATTGTTTGCACAAAAGGAATAAACATTTTCCTATTGTCAATTATCTCTTGCTTTTTTCTGTTTATTCATTTGTAAAATTATACTGTTCTGTTTTTTATGAATTAATTATTGATGCAATATTTTCAGCTGCCAATACAGCGTCTTTGTGATATTTACTCTTTTCAAGATTTTTTTAATGTTTCTCTCGCATCTTTTATATCGGTACAAGGCTTTGTAACGAGGCTACCCAAAGACTGATGTTTGCCTTTACCAGCAACATCTTTTTCGTAAAATTAAACACAATATTTACAAAATGAACCTTCTTTCAGACGTGAATATGACAGCCACTTATAATCTTCTAGCCATTTAATTTGGAATGTTCTCATATGATTTTTATTGCAACAGGAACTGATTTTTTTAGGGAATCTATATTTCGCAGTAGGTTTCCATATGCTATGTATTAAATCCCCTTTTTTCTCGTCGCTCAAAGAATTAACAAGGCATACAATCCTATGTCGTTCGAATCTGAAATGCTTTCACACTTTTCATTACCATCTGCATCTCCGTCATTCGTCTTGCGTATTAATTGAAGCTTATAATTTTCTGGATTACTCCCGCTTTCAACGCATTGGTTTGGAACTTCAATATCAGTGGGTTCAGCTAGCGTTTCAGTTTCCACCGCTCTTTTTTTGTTACAGAAAGTCAATAGACTTTGTTGATGAAATCGTTCCATTTTTGAAATAACCTCAACAAACTGCTTTAAGCAGCTGCGGGAAAGAGCGAATAAATACTGATTTTGAATTACAAGGATACAGACAAAACAGAAACAGAAGTTTCACTTTCTCACTTCATCTGAAAATGAAAGAATCCACCCACATGGCCAACTCACAGCTCGGAATCAGTAAAGTATCAAAACAGGAAGCTGGGCAGTGAAGTGAGGTGTCGAATGTCACTGCACGTGTCCTAGTAACGACCGGCGCCAGGCAGAGAGGAGCGGTGACACGTGATACCATCCCTAGTCTGGTCAATTAGGAATTGGTACCGCAAAAACCTACAACCGTCTTCCTGACCACGGATATGAGCCACCTTTCTTTCTCTGACATCTGTCTCCATCGCGCAATGATCTTTCACTGAAGCTGTACGTAGAAGTTGGATTTTTCCAGCAGTAAGTATTCATGATTCAGAAATTTTTCTCATAACACGAATTTTGATTTAACATACATATATAAAAATTATATTGGAAAGCACAGTTTGATTATTTAACCTTATTTTGACAGATAACATAAAAAATGGAACAGATTTCGGGGGAAGGGCCGGCCCCTTTGCCCCCTCCCCTCCTCTAAATACGCCCCTGTCTATTGCCTAAGATAAATGCAGATATCGGTTACTTCTTGATTTGTTCCATAAATCTCTAAATCTTCATTTCTTGTAAAAGCGTTGTGAAAGTTCATTTTTAATCCCACTTCTTTTACTCTTGTCAGCAAGTTCCTGGGTTATACAACCTGCAACTCTAAGGGGCACTTGGAAAAATGACTATGTCTTCAGCAAAATGAAGGTGGGTTAAATAATCTTCATTAATCTTTATCGCCTTGTCTTCCCAGTTCAATGGTAAAAAACATTCTTCAGTGTGGCACTGAAGAGCTTGGGTGACATGGTGTCAAATTGTCTCACTTCTTTTCCAATTTTTATTGGTGCTGCATCCTCGAATAGTCGAACGTTTTCACTTTCATTTTCATACATGTTGTTAATAATATTAATAGATCCGTATATAATACTGTTCCTAACCTTTGCCGACTTCGGGGAGCTTGCAGTCTTCTTAAAGTCCCGTTCCTCTCACTCTTCTCCATAAGAAATATTTCACACATTGCAGATATTGCGTCACCTTGTTTTACTGCCTTTCCAATTTTTATTGATGCTGTATCCTCGAATAGTCGAACCTTTTCACTTTCATTTTCATAGATGTTATTAATAATGTTAATGGATGCATATATACCGTATATAAAACTATTTCTAACCTTTACTGACTTCGAGGACACAACATTCTTCTTAAAGTCCTGTTCTTGTCACTCTTCTCCATAAGGAATATTTTTAAAATTTAAATTTTTAATTGTTATGCATTCCATTGCTCCCGAAGTAAATAGAGTTTTTCTAAAATTTCTTCCTTTTTCTTTAAATCTTGTTTGGTTTTCATGAGAGACATAATTCATAATTTTTTTTCAAGTAATAAGCGAAAAATACGGGTTTAATAACTGTGAGAAATTTTGGTTTAAGGTTATTTGATAAACTAAGGTACTTGAAGAACCTTTATATTCTGCTTCGTATCATTACTGTTGAAGTAGAAGCTAAAAACTTAATTAAACAATGTAAACAATAGTTCAAAGTCAATACGGGGCAGGATTTCATTATTACAAAATTATGTACTTACAAGTTCAATGCCCTTTTATTTAATTTCCAAGCACGTCAGGTGTACAGCACATCGATAATACTTCGCTTAGTAACAGCAAGATAAAACTGCTTCAAACGACTGTTTCTTAACAAGGCACAATAGCTCTCTGTCATAAAATACCGTCCACAGTGATCTAATATGAAAATACTTATCGCTCTTCATATAAAACGTAGCATATCGCACTCGGAACATAGCATATCCTATCTCTCAGCTATATGTTAACGATTTATTTACAAACCTTTTGATCCATTGTTTTTTTAAAGTTGCCAACTTTAAAAAGCTCGTCGAGAAATTATGCGCCGTTAAGTGAAAAAATAATTTACGAGGAGAAACCAAATTTACACGAGAACACAGAAATTCAAAAGAAAAATCAAATTAATGGTATACATCACACAGTGGAATGCATTTGTGCATTCTTATCAGCAACAAATTAAATTTTATTTCTTTAATCAATTCAAATGCTATTGTGTAGGTGTTAAATTCTAATATAGGATCTGTACGTGAATCCATATCAAATACATTTTTTCCAAACCTAACAGAAAATGGCAAAGTGGATAAGAGGGAGATGATGTATATTTAAGCATTGAGAAACTGGGGACGCAATTTTCACAGGTAACGCAATTCAAAGCGGAATTTTTATTTGAAAAAAAGAGGTCACACACACACCCACACTTCTGTCGCTTTTGGCTCGAATGGAGCTCTTATGACTTTTAATTAATTTCAAGGGCGCGTGCACTTGGTACTGCCGTTGCCGGAGGTGAAGAAAATGTTGATATCTTCCTTTTCATAGCCTAAATAAGACTACATTTGCGGGTTGGGGCCAACAAATTTTTAATTTAGCCCCTATGGAATGTCTTTTATATCTAATATACAGGGTGATTCATAAAGAAGTATACAGTTTCAACGTACTATAAAACAAGAACAATGTAAGACATTTTATGTTACCTGTAACAGAATTGTAGGGGAATGTTTCTTTTAGAGACAGTCACAGATGCTCTAAGTGTGCACCCTTAGTCACACGACACACATCTAGCCGGTAATCCATTTCCGCCCAAACGCGAGGTAAGACATCTGAATCAAGTGCAGTGATAGTGGCTGTGATACGCTGTTTCAGTTCCGCTAGATTAACAGGAAGGGGAAGGGAGAATACCTTGTCCTTTACGTACCCCCACAGGAAAAAGTCACAAGGTGTTAAAAGTCAGGATTTCTGGGTGGCCATTGTCAGTGGCATGCTGTAGTCCGCGGCTCGTCCAATTCATCGGTGAGGAAGATGTTCATCGAGATAATCTCGCACGTCGCCTAACCAGTCCGGTGGTGCACCATCCAATTGGAGAATAAAGTTGTCACTGTCGTCCTGCAACTGTGGCATTAACCAAAGACTTAACATATCCAGAAAAGAGCCTCCCGTGACAGTTTTCTCGTGTAAAAAGAAGGGGCCGTACACTTTCTTTTTGGACACAGCACAGAACACAATTACCTTTGGGGAATCTCGCACGTGTTGCACTGTAAATCTGGGATTCTCCGTTCCCCAAAAGCGAACATTGTGCTTGTTTACCTGACCACTCACGTGAAATGTAGCTTCATCGGTGAAAACTAAGTGATCGGCAAAATCGTCATTTTCAAAACGGTGCTGCATTTCGGTACAAAATTCAAAGCGCTTTGTCTTGTCAAGGTCAGTGAGATTTTGCAACATCTGCACTTTGTATGGATTCATTTTCAGCTTCTTTCTCAAAATTCTCCAGACATGCAGTGGGATGTGAAATCTGCACTTCACGACTCACCCTCCGCGTTGTTTTTTCCCGGGCTTCGTTGAATAGCGGTGCAAACACTATCGACGACTTTTTCTGATACACGCGGTCGCCCAGGACTTTTAAGTTTGCACAAACAGCCAGTAGTTTCAAATTTTTTTATGCCAATCGTAGATAGATTTTCTGGTTGGAGGTTCTTTTACGAATCGTGATCGTAAATGTCGTTGCACAACAGTTACATATTCCGTTTTGCTCAATTCAATGGTGTAAAGAACATTTATCGTGGACCGTAGATCAATGGAAACGGGTCCTATGGACTGATGAATCCAAATTCACGATCCATCAGTCTGATGTCCGTGTGTGCGTATGGCGGCAGCCGGGGAACGCTATTTACCACCGTGTACTGTTCCTACGGTCAACTTTGGAGTTGGCAATGTACTCGTGTGGGGGTGTTTTTCGTGGTATGGTCTCGGTACATTGGTTATCGTGGACAAACCGGTTAACCAGCATGTCTACCTCGATATTCTGGACAATTATGCCCTACCAACTCTCTGGAAATACTATGGAACCGAGCTTTCTTGATACCAGTAGGATAACGCACCGAGCCATAAAGCAAGGACTGTTACGGAGTGGTTTAATGATAAATCCGTATCGGGTGTGGACTGGCCAGCACAGAGCCATAATCTTAATCCTATAGAACACCTATGGAATGAATTAGAAACCGAGAGGCGTTTAAACATACCCAAAAGTCAACTGTTTTGGATGTCTGAATAAGTGGAAGACAATTAGTGTAACAACTAACTTCGATTAGCGCCGCATAAGAAGTTTGGAATCAAGGCGTACTACTAAGCAACAGTTAGCGGCAGCATTATGTACTGAATGGAAGCGCATACCTATCGCTGTGTTCCAAAACCTTGTCGAAAGCATGTCTCGAAGGGTCAGTGCATGCATTAAGGCCAAAGGTGGACCGACACCGCACTGTTATCAATAAATGCTGTGTTGTGTTTCTCTTCTAGGTCTCCGGTGACTTTTGCCAATATAGTGTATCATCATCATCATCATCATTGTCAACCATTATCAATCCACTGCTGGACGAAGGTCTCCCCAAGTTTCCTCCACAACGGTCTGTCTTGTGCCAGTCTCCTCCATGTCACCCCTGCATACTTTCGAATTTCATCCACCCATCTCCCATGTGGTCTTCTTCTGGGTCTTTTCCTGTCCCTTGGAATCCAATCTAAAATTTCGGCTGTCCATCGATGATCTGTCCTTCTGGCAGTATGTCCAGCCCATTGCCATTTCAGGGATTTAACTCTGATCATGATGTCTTCCACTCTTGTCATTTTTCGGATCCACGAGTTCCTCTTCTTATCTCTCCTGGTTACACCAAGCATGCACCTCTCCATGCTTCTTTGAGTTGTCTGCAGCCTTTGTATGTCTCTTTTAGTTAAGGTCCACGTCTCTGCACCATACGTAAGCACTGGAAGGATGCATTGATCAAACACTTTTCTTTTAAGACATAATGGCATATTGCTCTTGAAAATTATGCTGTTTCTTCCAAAAGCTCTCCAGGCAAGTTTTGTACGCCGATTAATTTCTTCATCAATGTGACCCTCACTTGATATCTGCTGTCCAAGATAAACGTACGTGTCTGTTATCTCCAGCTTTTCTCCATCAATCGATAAATCTTCATTTCTTGTAAAAGCATTGAACATCACTTTTGTCTTCCGAAAGTTCATTTTTAATCCCACTTCTTTACTCTTGTCAGCAAGTTCCTGGATCATACTCTGCAGCTCTGATGGGCTAGTTGCAAAAATGACTACGTCATCAGCAAAACGAAGGTGGGTTAGATAATCTCCATTAATCTTTATCCCCTTGTTTTCCCAGCTCAGTGACTGAAAAACACCCTCCAATGTAGCATTAAAGAGCTTCGGAGATATGGTGTCACCTTGTCTCACTCCCTTTCCAATTTTTATGTGTGTTGTATTTTCAAACAGCCGAATCTTTGCACTTGCATTTTCATAGATGTTATTAATAATATTAATGTATGCATCTTCAATACCGCAGGTTTTCAGAGCCATTGTAACTGCTGATGGTTTCACCGAATCAAAGGCTTTTTCATAATCGATAAAAGCCATGCACAATGGAAGTTCATATTCCCTCGCTCTTTCAATTAGTTCTCTCAGCACATGGATATGATCTATTGTGCTGTAGCCACTCCTGAATCCAGCTTGTTCTCTCGGTTGAGCCATGTCCAGTGTTACCTTCAAGCGGTGTGAAAGAACTTTAGTGAAGATTTTATAAACTACTGATAGGAGGCTGATAGGTCTGTAGTTTCCGAGATCCTCAATGTCACCTTTCTTATGTAGCAGGATCATTGTAGCGGTGTTCCAATCCTCAGGAATCTTTCCTTCATTAAGGCATCGAGTGAAAATTTGGGCGAGTACTGTTTCGATTTCTCCACTTGCTTCTTGTATGATGTCTACAGTAATTCCATCTTCTCCTGGAGCTTTTCCCCGCTTCATGTTCTTGATTGCATGTGCAACTTCTGCTGGAAGGACTGGAGGAACTCTGGTACTGGTATCTTTCATGATGTCTGGAGTGCATGTATCATCCCTTTCATATAATTTGGAGTAGAAATCTTTCACTCTTGTCAAAATTTCGCCTCTATTTCTTGTTACAGAACCATCTTCTTTTCTCAGTGCCATAATCTGTTTTCTTCCCTTACTGAGATGTCCCTTTGCTATCTTTAGGCTTTGGTTGTTTTCAATTGCTTTCCTCACTAGTTTATTGCCATATAAGTCAATATCACAAAACTTCAACCCAGATGAAGCAGTCCTAAGTATAATCCGATTCGTTTGTAATTTTTTGTGAGTATGTTTACTCATCGAAAGAAACAATAAAATCTATGAGCACCAACATTTATGAAATCCCAAATCCTTAGGGACCACCTTTACCAAATGTTGCATGCATTGTTCCCTAATGACCTAGTCCCTGGTTTCAAGCATATAATGCACCCGTTCATCGTGCGAAACGTGTCAAGTTTTGGCAAGCAGAGCATGGTACGGCAGCTGTTCTGGTCACCTGAATCTCCAGATCTCAATATTAATGAACCTTTGGGAGAACATCTGGAACGAAAGGTCAGAACTCATTTTCCGTCTTCAACATCACTGGTACAGTGGGGACATTTTTACAGGAAGAATGGTCTCAAGTTCCATTATCGTAAGTGCATGACTTTCCAGTTGAATTGCTTGTGTTCTGAAAATCCGAAGTTGGGCTACAGCTTATTAATAACAAGTTAGTAAAATCATGCAACGCATTGATTATGATACGTTTTCCAACATACCAGAAATCATTACTCAAGTTATGAGGATAATGGCTGTGAAATAAATCTCGCTCCTGTGTCCTGACCTTTAACCCAATTTCGATTATATTAAACAGAATTGGTTCAGTATACCTCCGAAACAACATACTAAAGTTTTGTCTTAATCGAAGAATTTTTACGTAAGTTATAACGCATTAAGGCCATGGAATGGATCCCGATCCTATGTCTTGACCTTTGACCCCATTTCATCCATTTTCAATAGGGTTCTTCCCCATGTGGTCCCCTATCACATGCTAAAATTTCATCGAAATCGAACCATTTTTACGTAAGCTATAACGCATAAGGGAGATGGAATGCATCCCGCTCCTATGTCGTGACCTTTGACCCCATTAATCCCATTTTCAATAGGGTTCGTCCCAAGTGGTCCCCTACCACACACTAAAATTTCATCGAAATCGAACCATTTTTACGCGAGTTATTGTGCTGACAGACGGACAAAGCTGGAGCATATAAGCTTCTTCAACTTACGGTTGGAAAGCGTATAAAAGGTCTCCACAAACAGTAAGTGTTTCTATTACCGTCATAAACCATTTTAGAAACAAAACAGATTCGTATGAGATTGCATGAGGGGCAATTACGTACCAGAAAAACTCTGGGCTCCCCCTCCAAAAAAGCCTTGGAGTCCTTTTCTTTCGAAAATGTATTACATTTGAATTACTGAAGTTTCTAAGTTCCATATTATTAACGAGTTTTTAAGGACATTTTAATAGTTAAAATTTATAGTTATTTTCCGCAAAACCAAAATTATTGCGTTTTATTGCGTGTAACATGTTCACGTTTTAATTAAAATGATTTCCCTAATTTTAGATCATTACAAAGTACCACTAAACACTTACGCCAAAGCTAATTATATCATGCAAATTTTATTCTTTTAGATAACTATGACCAGCCTCTTTAAAATGCCTCACGATCACGCACATAAAACACGTAGCTGACGTGTGACAGTTACGTGTTACGTACCTTTCCGATTTAGGAGAAAACAAAGCGCATGAGTAAGAAAATAAATAAGTAGTTATTAAGAACTATGGTACGCAAAAGTATAACTACTTAAATTATTTACTCTTGAATATAAAAAACACACTTTACATAATACTCAATTTTTCTCTTGACTCTGTTACTTAAAAATGTGAAACGAGCCTCTGTTTCTTCGTCCCCGCAAAGAACACATTTTAGTTCATTATACACTCACGAACAATGAAATTTGCGCACCAACAAAGAAGCATCGGATTGAACTAAAATTTTAAGGACGTAATGATACACATGATGGCAAATGGACAATTACAGAGAGATCTGTGGCACGCAGTCTGGTCCTATTCAACAGCGCGACGCACCGCCCGGTGCGGCGATACATGCTGCACCACAGTTCGGCATGGAGGCGAACAGACGCCTGATGTTGTCCTGCGGCAGACTGGCCCACACGTGTTGGACGGCGTTCCCCAAATCCCGGATAGTTCGGCACGGCGGCAGCCGGCGTTTTAACTGGTTCCACACATGCTCGATAGGGAACATGTCCGGGGATGGGCAGGCCATGGAAGGGCAACCAGAGCCGTGTGCGGGTGGGCATTATCCTGCTGGTATAGCACACCAGGAATCTCGGCAAGGAATGTGGGCACATGGGGCCGTAGGATCTCATCCACATACCGCTAGCCCGTCAATGATCCACGTACTACTACTAAAGCTGATCGGCTGTCGTAGGCAATGGCTTTCCACACCATAATGTCTGCAGTGGGGGAGATGTGGCGTTCGATAGCGAGATTGTGATAGAGCCGTTGACCCAGGGACTTCCACACCCGGACACGATCATCGTCGTCCCTAATCCGAAGCGGCACTCATGACTAAACACCACACGTCTCCAGTCTGTGGCGTTTCACATCGCTCTGGCCTGGAACCACTGATACAGAGCCGGCGATTTTCCAGTGTTAATGGTAGCACACTTAAGGGGCGCTGGGATCGCAGATAATCTTCCGCGAGGCATCGGGAAATGGTTCGTGGGCACACAGGAGTCGCTAAATATGCATGTATAGTGGACCGGGTCCCCGTGGATTCCGTTCGTGCTTGGAGCACGATCCGTCGATCCTCTCTATACCGGTGATCCTCCTGGTCCGTCCGGAGCAGCTCCGCCGTGTGCCAGTGCCGTCACGTGTCCACTGCTCCCAAAACAGTCGGACAGTATGGTCAGAAAGATCTACTTAGCGGTGCTATACGGCGTGCTGACCACCCTGCGGTTTTCATCCCGATGATCAGGCGCCTCTCAATTTCTGTTATTTGCGTAAATCGCCGTCTCTGGTGTCTACCCGGCATTCTTGTCACTCTGTACCCTTGCTTACGTCGGCCGGTGCTTTTCGTTTACATGGGGCATCGACTACATGCCGGTTTATAAGGCTGTGGGTTCGTGCTTGCAGCGCCACCACAGGGTGTGCGGTCACGCGCACTCGCACGAAACGCGGATCATTTGCATACCAGCACGCACTCTAGCTATTTGCAAAGTTTCGCGGTTGTAGCATGCTTTCTTCAAGGTGCGCAAAAGTGAGTGTATTGTGAAAGACGAGTAGTTATATGCAAAAAAATGTAACACATAACATTCACATTTTATCCTTTTTGATATAAAAATTTCATTCATTGAACTGATATTTCTTTCACATTCTCTTGTTAATTACACAGTCGAGTCACATTATTGTGATCACCTCCTACTTTTGAAGTCAACAGCGCGTAGCGTATGAAAGAAGGCACGTGTCGTGAGCTGGCTTAGAGGGTACATAAATTGTGCTGTAGGCATTCTGAAAACATATCACTCGTTGCTGTCATGGATAAAAGGAGCGATTTATCAGATTTGCAAAAAGGGATGATTATCGGCTTTCGGTCCAAGGATGGCAGTATTTCTGACAGAACAGCGCAGTTTGGGAAATGTTCACGTGCTTCTGTGGTTAAAGTGTATCGTGATTGGAAAATTGGCACCATTGCGGATAAGCGAGTGGAAACTGCGGAGAACCACGTGCTATTGATGTGAGAGGTGAACGTCGGCTATGAAGGTTCGTGAGTGCCCATCGACACGCTACAATGGAACAACTCACTGGCCGAATGAACCAGGGTGGCCGCCCCATGGCCTCTGATCATTCGTCCGAACGGGGTCCGGGTTCGAATCCCGGTGAGGCATGGATGTTGTGTTTGTCTTACGGCACTGGCTCTCTCCCTTCCCTGGAACCAGTGACCCTAAATTAGGGACGGGCGACTGCTTATAGCCCATTGAGTTGCTCACGGTGGTCGTTAAACCTCCAATCAAAAAAAAAAAAAAAAGAACCAGGGTGCTAAAGGAAGTGTGTCTAAAGCGACAGTTTAGCGAACCCTGCTGCGTATGGGGCTCCGGATGGTTACTGCACCTATGCTGACGAAGGTGCATCGGCAGAAAAGGCTTTCATTTCCACGGCAGTATCGTAATTGGACCTCTCTGCTGATTGGCAAAGGATTGCCTTCTCCGATGATTCACGTTTTCTGCTTCATCGAGCGGATGGATATTGGCGTACAAGGCGAGAAACATCGGAGAACAAACACTCTACAACCACTGCCGGAAAACTACAAGCTTGTGGGGGGAAGCTTTATGGACTAGGGAAGGCTTTCGTGGCATTCCATGGGTCCACTCATACCTGTGGAAGGCACAATGGACTGAATTCCTTATGAATCCATCCCTGCAGACCACGTACACCCATGCATTCTGATTGTCTTCTCTGGGGCTGATAGGATCTTCCGGCACGACAATGCGACGTGTCAGACAGCTAGAAATGTTCGAGAGTGCATGGAGCACCAAGATAAAGATTTCAAAGTACTTCCCTGGCCCCCTAACTCCCCAGACGTAAACCTAATTGAGCATCTGTGGTACCACCTTGATCGTGTTGTTTCCTCTATGAATCCTCCACCACGCACCTCTCCAGCAGCCGTTGGATGCACTGAAGTCAGCATGGCTCCACATACCTGTGAACCCCTTCCAGCACCTTACTGAGTCACTCCCAGCCCGTCTGCCTGCTGTCCGCGCTGCATACGGCGGTAACTCTGGATATTAGCTGGTGGTCACAATAATGTGACTCGACCGAGTGATTATACATGTATAGGAACTATTGCCGTGGCTACAAAAAGGGGTCTCAAGTCGTCTGGTGTAACTGCTTTCTTGTCATCTACATTTTAAGAACACTAAAACTGCGAAAATGATTAGTGAATATTTTACTTATTTACTGAAAACCCTACCAAAAATGGCTTTTCTTTTAATACTTCATTCAAAGCTGCTGCCAAAAATTCCTGCCCTTCCCGGTGGCGCAGTGATCGAAGTGATGCCCTCTGATCATTCGTCTGGAAGAGGTCCGCGTTCAAATCCCGGTGAGGCATGAATGTTGTGTTTGTCTTACGGCACTGGCTGTCTCCTTCCCTGGAACCAGTGACCCTAAATTGGTGACGGGCGACTGCTTATAGCCCATTGAGTTGCTCACGGTGGTCGTTAAACCTCCAATCAATCAACGCATGTTGTGTTTGTCTTACGGCACTGGCTCTCTCCTTTCCCTGGAACCAGTGACCCTAAATTAGGGACGGGCGACTGCTTATAGCCCATTAAGTTGCTCACGGTGGTCGTTAAACCTCCAATCAAAAAAAAAATTCTGCCTATTTCTTTAACTAGTTTTGTATGAAATTTTCCGCAGAAAAAAAAAATTGTAATAGTTTTTTTTACTGTGGCTATTGACACTCATAGCCGTGACCCTCCCCCAAATGCGGTGGTTACGGGGACCATCAATACGCCCCTGATGAGGGGGAGGGGAATGATCAGCAGCAATACCGTTTTCAGAATTTGATGCCAGGTAAATTTAAAAGGCAAAAATCCCTTGGTGGGGAAACAATGAAGTAAAATGCAATGGAGTAGTGCCGGCCCGGTGGCGCAGTGGTCTAAGGCGCTGGCCTCTGATCATTCGTCCGTAAGGGGTCCGGGTTCGAATCCCGGTCAGGCATGGATGTTGTGTTTGTCTTACGGCACTGGCTCTCTCCCTTCCCTGGAACCAGTGGCCCTAAATTAGGGACGGGCGACTGCTTATAGCCGATTGAGTTGCTCACGGTGGTCGTTAAATCTCCAATCAAAAAAAAATGGAGTAGCAATTAATAACCTGGAAATTGAACCGAGAAGTTCATGTTCTGCAGTTGGAAATAATCTTTCCGTTCTCAGTTCATACATTTAAATGAAAAATTAGCTTTCTGTTCGACAATCTAAAGATTCGACAGAGCTCTCAGGAAGTACGCATTTGCCAAGTGTATTCCTGTTTCCTTGGGACGCCGTTAACGCTTCATAAACTACGCTCTAAAATGCTTCCCAGCACCTCTTACTCTTTGGACCTGGCGAAGAGGGTCGTCGAACATTAAGAAAAAAAAAAACGTATAGCATTTCCTGGGGTAATTTGAATTTGTTTCGCAGCACAAACGGAATTTAGACCCGAATGGAAACGAATTTCTGCAGCTTCAACAGATATCAGGAGGTTTTTTGCTCTTTGCAAGAAGCCACTGTAGAAAACATATACTCTCTAACGAAAACCCAGGCACACAAATATCTACATCACCTGAAAGTTAGCCTTGGGACTTCTGTCTAGGTATTTGGCAAAATCCCAGAAATTCCTGCCGTAGTCTCCTACAAAGATTTCCTTCAGTTCTTCAAAAGTTCTTCTTTTTCACCTTGAAATCAGTTGCATCGTTAAAAAACAATATGCGTAGGTAAGAAATGCACAGCATCTGTTCACCGTTTTTTGAGCTTGTATATTTCAAACAGGCAGTGAACGATGTGTTCATCACTTTTATTGAATTTACGAAGGTCAGAAAAATAACGCAACGTATATTTGTTTTGTTTTTTATAATAATAACACTAATTCCTGAAAATTTAACTAACCGTATACCATGCTTTTTTACTTACGAGTTTTGGAAGATCTACTGCTCGAAGTCTTCTCATGAAATTCGCCGATCAAGCATTGCTGAAAGTTTCTTAACTAAATAACATACTTATTTACTTTTACACTGAAGAGCAATTGAATTAGAGATACCTATCTAGTAACGTGTAGCACCACCTTTCGCCCTGATGACGGCGGCGATTCGTCTCGGCATGGACTCAACAAGACACCGGAAGCGTTGGGAAGCCATACGGATCCACAACCCTTGAACAAGCTCCCACAGTTTACGAAGATTTGATGGAGGGGGTCAGAGCCTCGAACATCTCTCTCGATGGCATCCCAGATGTGCTCGATGAGATTGAGGTCAGGTGACCTATCTGGCCAAGGAAGCGAGGTCACGTCGGTGGAGTGTTCATCCAACCATTCGGATACAATTCGGGAGCGATGGCACGGTGCATTGTCTTTTTGCAGGATGATGTTCCCAGTGGGATGTTGAAGACACACAAACGGGAGCAAATGGTCGTCCAGGATATCCCAGTAACATTGACCTGTGAGGGAAGATGTCACAAGCATACCAGGGGTCCCATTTCAGTCCACGTAAACAGTCCACAGACGAGCATGCCACCCCCACCAGCTTGAAGAGTACCCTGCTGGAAAGAAGAATCCATCGCTTCATGTGGTTTGCGCCGTACTTGTATCCTGCCATCAGCATGTACCAACGTGAATATCGACTCATCAGTCCAGGCAACATTTTCCCACATGTCTAGGGTCCAGTGGCGATGTTCCCGCGCCCATGCTAATCTTTGCACCCTGTGATGTGCGGTCAGCAGCAGTACTCTCGTGGGACGATGGCTTCTGTACCCCATAGTGAGGAGATGTTTCTGGATGAGGTGGCTGCTTACACGTTTTTGTGCACCAGCGTTAAGTTGCCGAGTGATTTCTTGCACTGTGGCCCGCCTATCCGCTGTTACAATGCGAGCTAGTCGACGATGACCCCGCTCATCCACACGCTGTTGCCCACGGAGTTGGCCCTTGCAGGGATGGTTTTACTGGATTCGATGCACTTACGGTGCACCCGTGACGCAATGGCTCGTGAAAATCCTAGTGCCTGCACGACTTTCGAGATGGAGTGACCCATTCGTCGGGACCCAACAATTTGCCCACGATCAAATGCGCTTAGATCCTTCGTCTTACCCATACTGCGTCCGACTCTTACTGATTCCCGTCGCATCACTCCTTATATTGTCAGATCGCTGCATACGTCATGCCGTTTCCGTTTACAGGGCCGCCCACAGCGCTACATTTGCATAACGCCAGCTGTCTCTAATTCAATTGCTGTTCAGTGTAGAAATGAAGTTTTAGTGAAAGATTTTGCCTGCAGGCGGCAGAAGCTTACTTTCTGTTATATTAATCCAAACATAAAATGTTTTATGCCTCTTCCATCTGATTTTGGGATTGTTATGATTTGAACCTCATTTCTGACAGGTGAAACTGATGGAAGCCGCCCCAAGTGGCGCAGTGTGATAAGCGTTGGCTTCTAACAATTCGCTCGAATTGGGTCTTGGTTTGAATCCGGGATGAGACATGATGGCATGGTTGTGTTATGGCTCTGGCTCTTTTCCTTCCCTGGAGCCAGTGGCCCAAAATTAGCGACAGGCAACTGCTTAGAGCCCATTGAGTTGCTCAAATTAAAAACAACAACATGGAAAGTTCGGGAATTTTTACCATGTCTGGAGTGCTATAACAGAAAAAAATAACATCGTCGCTTGTCAAAAATATTAAGACGCCCTTGGTGCCCAATTGGCTGGAAGCGCTGGCTTTTGACCATTCGTCTGAGATGAGGTCGGGTTTAAGTCTGAGATGAGGCATGGGTGTGGTGTGCTTGTCTAATGGCGCTGTCTCTGTTCTTTCCTAGGGACCAGTGGTCAAAAAGTTAGGGACGTATGATTGCTAATTCCCCTTAGAGTATCCCATGGTGGCCAATAAAACCCGATGCAAAAAAAAATTAGTACAACTGTAAAAACACATTATCCGTATGTTCGGAAGTGCTATTAACAATGCAATATGTCGAACTAAAAATGCTGAGATAGCAAAGTTTGTGTGATCTGCATGCTCTTTAGATACGTAATTTCGAATTAAAAAGTGAAACTGGAAGATTACGTAATGCATATTTGCTTATTGATAACTACTTTTTTGGAGTTTAACTACCAACATGTGCCACCCAGAAGTCTATAAGCAGTCGTCCGTCCCTAATGTATGGCTACTTGTGAGATCAGGATCCTGAGGAATCTCAACAACTGGTTCCGGCATAGAAATAACTTTATGCTCAATGTTAAGTGTTAAATGAAAGGATTTGATGAAATCTAAGCCCAACAGACAGTCAAGAGTTAAATCATTTACCAACAATAAAAGTGTATGTAAGATCTTAGCTGACCCTAACTGGATAGGTAGGGTCGCAGACCCTGCTATGGAAAAAACAGCATTGTCCCCCAAGGGCTTTGCGAGGCGGGTTCTACAGAAATATCAGGAAAAGAAACAGAGCAAAAATGTGTATTCAATCCAGAATCAATCTTTGTTTGCACAATTAAGTGACCCATAGTTAGTAACATATCAGGTAAAAGGGGAGTTTGAATGGTTAAGAAAATCGACTGTAGGTCATTTTTAGCAGGTATGGGAGGTACCGAAGACCTTGTCCCACCCTCCGTCGGTAGTTTAAAGGAGGTTGATTTCTGGAATTTAAAACAGCGTGATGAGAGTCTTGTTGAAATCTTGAATTTGCAGCATTGAAGTGATACTGTTGATTTCCGACAACGAATGTGCTATCAACGCGCTTACGGTTTCCTGAATGGTCACGAGAAGCAAAATGATTTTGGAATTGCTGATACCAGGGGAAATTATTCTCCCCACGATATTGCCTATTCATAGAAGTTGATTTCCTATGATAGATTTGTTGTTGAGCTGGTTCACGACGGTGAGGAGGAATATACCTTTGCTGAGGCGGTTCTGATTGACTCCTGTACTGTGGTACCCATGAGCGGCGGAAGGCAGGGTACGCGGGGGTCCGGCCCCTCTGGAATCTTAAGGCCCCCCTTACTGAGCGGGTCCACCCAGAAAACATCTTAAAAATATGTGATTCTCATAAAATTTACAGGTTTTTTTACGATTTCCTGGATACCGTCACCATGCTTCGCCGTTTTTTGGAAAACTCTTTATGTACACTTTTAAAAATTGATTTCGCACAAATAATACTGAAAAGTTAATTCAATGCTCTGTCTTTCTCCTTAAAAAGATCGTTAAAGAATTCTTTAAATCTCTTTAAAACAATAACCTGGGCGGTGAAGGGGTCTCTCTCCTTCTCTCTGTGAGTTCTTTCTTTTTTTCTCCCGAGTCCTAACGTGTCTTACTCGAGATCAGAAAACCCATTAAATACACTATCTACCAACAAGTAATTGGACACCCTTGCAATCGACGATATCTGCGGTCCTGATACACGTCACGGCCGCCGCCGTTAAATATCGTGTGGGAAACAACAACGCAACCAGTCGCATGCAAGATACCACGCAGTTCGGAGCTCTCTGATTTCGAGAAAGGTGTAATCGTCGGGTATCACAGAAATGGCAGACCCATACGTGACATATCCAGAGAGTTGAAGTACCCAAAATCGACAGAGACCTACGTGATTGGCAAGTGGAAGATGAGAGGTTATTGTCGGAATGTGCCCCGACCCGACAGACCCACAAAAATGGGAGTTAGAGACCGACAGGTGCTGGCCAGAGGTATTCGGAAGTACCGCACCAAATCGATGGGCCACATCCGCGAGGAGTTTCAACAGGCATCCGGGAGTGTTCTTTCGATGAATACCATCCGTAAAGAAGCCCATCTGCTCGGTTATCAAGGACGTGCTGCCGCCCACAAGCCTTTGATCACCAAGTCCAATAGCGCTGCTCGGCTAACGTGGTGCAAAGAACGTCGACAGTGGACCGTTGAACAGTGGAAACAGGTTCTCTGGAGCGACGAATCAAGGTTCACCCTCTACCGTTCGGATGGCAGGGTCTGGGTTTGGCGTCTGCCTGAAGAACGCCTCCTGCCGGAATGTATTGTACCAACTGTGAAGTTCGGCGGCGGTGGAATTATGCTATGCGGGTGTTTCTTCTGGTATGGCACTGGAACGTTGGTCGCAATTCCTGGTAGACTCAACGCCGAGACCTACTGCACCATTTTGGATGACCATGCGATTCCTACGTTGTGGCAGTTTTACGGGGTGGGCCCATGTTACTTTCAGGATGACAATGCCACCTATCATGTTGCGAGGTCCACCATGGCTTGGTATGGTGACAATGGGGTTAATCGAATGGACTGTCCTGCGCAGAGCCCGGACCTTAACCCTATCGAGCACCTCAGGGACGAGTTGGAGCGTCGACTTAAGGGGTGCCCCTACCTTCCGAAATCGGTGAAGGAACTGACCTGTCTTCTCCAAGCCGAGTGGAAGAAAATGCCGCTAGCCGTCGTACAACGCCTAGTTGAGGGTATGCCCCGGAGGGTCGCAGCTGTAATCACCGCTCGTGGAGGCTTCACCAACTATTGAAGGTGAATAAACTTCGTTTTCCTTTGCTACCACAGGTGTCCAATTACTTGTTGGTATATAGTGCATTTACATCTGAGAAATAAATAACTGAACAAATGAACTCGAACTCAAATTAAGCAGTATATTACTTGTGCACAAAGCACAAATCTTTCTGGGTGTTTTGGCATAAAGGAGATGAACGATTCTGGACGAATGTGCGTGCGTTTTCGGTTTGTCATATTGCTAGGAAAACTCGCCGTGTTTGGGCAACTGCAATATTAGATATAATATCAAATAGCAGGAAAAGAGCCAGAACAATACCACCCGAAAGATGGAGCAAAGACAATGATGTCTTTGCACCATATGTGGATGAAATACGAAAGACTGCTGGAGTGACTTGGAAGAGACAGGTTCAAGACGGAAAGTTATGGAAGGTACTTGGGGAGACCTTCATCCAGCAGTGGATTGAAAATGGTTGATGATGATGATGATGATATGTACCAGTATATACTCATCTACCGGCGTTGTTTATATCCTTACATTTTAGCACGCCTTTCGTAAAAAAAGATCGTGCTTATGTTACCGGTTTGTCCGTCCGTCTGTACCCACGATATCTCTGCAACTATTAATCCAATTTGAAAAATTCTTTTTGTATTGGGAAGCCTGAAATATGCAAATGATGATCCTTCATTTCGTTTTTTTACGATGTACAATTTCGCCGCTAGAGGGCGTAAATACAGATGATGTCGTATTCAAAAATACGTTTTGTTCCACATATTTGCTTCTAAATATCCGACTCAAAAAATTATTTTATCTTTCGATTCCATTTATGCCGAAGAGTATTTTAGATATAGTTACTTTTTCAAATTACGCATAGATTTTCCGCTAGGGGGCGTAAAAGTAAATTACATTTTCCCCGATAACTCTTCTTCTAAAACTCCGATTTCAAATTTTTTTCTTCAGCGGATACACCTCGTGATGGAAAATCTTTTGCATATAATTTCTAATTTTTGGTAAAAAATACTTTAGCCACCAGGGGCGTAAGTGTTAATTTTTGCTTCTGATGTATTTGCCATAAAATCTGAGCTTCTAAAATATCGATTAGAAAACTTCTTTCGTGGACTGATGCCACTCACATCGATAAACCTTTTCGGAATATTTTCTTCTTAAAATATTCCACAGTTTCTCCACCAGGGGCAGTAGATGTATACTTATTTTTGTCAATATCTCTACTTCTAGGAGTCCGATTTGAAAAATTCCTTCTTTGTTCGATAGTGTTGTCCGTCTGACACGTTTTTCATATGGTTTCAAAATTTTCAAGTAATCATTGACTTTCCGCTAAGGGGCGTGGAGGTAAATTGTGTTTCGCCCTATATCTTTGCTTCTAAATCTCCGATTTGAAAAATTCTTTCTGCACCGGATGCAGCACCTGATGGGAAATCGTTTGCACGTAATTTCTAATTTTTGTAAAAAAAATGGTTTGGCCACCAGGGGGCGTAAGGCTTAATTTCCACTTCTGATGTATTTGCAGCAAAATATGAGCTTCTAAATCCTCAATTAAAAAAAGTCGTTTGTAGACCGATACTACTCGTCGTCAAACCTTTTAGAAACATTTTCTTCTTAAAATAATGCATGGTTTCTACGCCAGAGGGCGTAGACATATCTTATTTTTGTCAATATCTCTACTTTTAGGAGTCCGATTTAAAAGAAATTCCTTCTTTGTTGGATAGTGTTTCTTATGCGAAATGTTTTTCATATAATTTCAAAATTTTCAAGTATTTCATAGACTTTCCGCTAGGGGGCGTAAAGGTATATTTCTCCCCCACCTCCTTATATCTCTGCTTCTAAATCTCCGGTTAGAAAAATTCTTTCTGCACGGGATACAGCTCCTGATGGGAAATCCTTTGCACATAGTTTCTAATTTTTTGTAAAAAATGGTTTGGCCACCAGGTGGCGTAAGTCTTAATTTCCGCATCTGATGTACTTGCAGCAAAATATGAGGCTCTAAAATCTCGATTGAAAAAAAAATCGTTTGTTGACCGATAGTACTCATGTCGACAAACCTTTTAGGAACATTTTCTTTTTGAAATAGTGCATGGTTCCTACGCCAGGGGGCGTAGATGTATATCTTATTTTTGTCAATATCTCTACTTCTAGGAGTCCGATTTGAAAAATTCCTTCTTTGTTGGGTAGTGTTTCCGATGCGAAATGTTTTTCCTATAAATTCAAAATTTTCAAATAAATCATAGACTTTCCGCTAGGGGGCACAACGGTAAATTGCGTTTTCTGCGTTACTTCTGCTTCTAAAACTCGGATTTGAAAAAAAAAATTCCTGTATCGCATACAAGACCCAATGGAAAATATTTTTCACATAATTTCTAATGTTTGGTAAAGAAGGTTTGGGCACCAGGGGGCATAAGTGCTAATTTTGTGCTTCTGATGTATTTGTAGCAAAATATGGGCTCCTGAAAACTCGACTAAATTTTATTTTTATGTTGCACCGATACCACTCATATGGAAAAACCTTTTGAGAATACTTTCTTCCTAAAATAATGCATGGTTTTTCCACCAGGGGACGTGAAGTCACATCTTATTTTTGTCGATATCTCTGTTTCTAAGAGTTCGATTTGAAAAATTATTTCTGTGTTGGAGAGCGTTTTTGGTGCGAAATGTTTCTCATATAAATTCGTGTTTTTCTTAACGCAGCAGTCTGCAACCAGAGGGCGTAAACTCCCGATTCCGTTTACAGCAATATCTGAGGGATTAAAAACCCCATTGAAAAACTTCTTTCTTCCGTCAGATACTATTGTTTTCCATACCGGTTCCATTGACTTTGAATAGCTTTGATAAATTTAATTTGCGTCAGAACGGATTCAAAAGACGTGCTTATTACACCCGAAAATTCGGTGTCATCTTTCTTGTTATCAATTGTTTTCGCTCTCGGCGAAGTTGGACCCCCCTCCCCCTGAAAATATTAGGTTCCGCCGCCCATGGTTGTACCAGCTGGTGCTCAGAATTTCCATTTGGACACTGTCCTGCAGCAGAAGATTGAGCAGGAAAACCATGACGTTCTTCATAAACTCGTATCATCTTAAGGCCCTCTTGAATTGTTCTGGGCTTACGAACCTCCAGAAAATCTTGTAAAAATGGACTGAGCTACTGCAAGAGGGTGTCCAGTATGTCTGCATCAGAGGCATTCGGGTCCCACAACCGATATAGCCTAGCTGTTTCCAGGGCGAAAGAGACAGGGCTGTCATGTGCACGCTGCCGGGTGGTAAACAGTTTCTGAGCAATGCCCGCTTTATCAAGGCCACAAGGGAAAAAAAAAACCTCAAGAATGTCGGCTCGAAATTAAGCATAAGGGGTTTCCTGGTTTAGTGTGCGCCATTGCCGGTACCAAGTTTTAGCTGCACCTTTCATGCAGGTTCAGGCAATCTGAATTTGGCAACTTCTGGGATATTGTAAAGGTCGAAATGGTCCTCAATATCTTCCAGGAATTTTAGATAACCACCCGTACCATTGAAAATAATTGAGCCGGCCTGAGGTACATAGTGGAAATGTTTTTTACTCCGCCTGGTTGTAGAGGTTTGTGTATAAGTTTGCTCCCGTCTGAGCTCCCTATGCATATGTGGAGTGACCTTGGCATTCAAATTTGGGGTTGAACTGCCGGGTGCATGGTACGGAAACTCATTGAAGTCATCAAGTGAAAGATTTGAGTCACAAGCTTCATAAAGCTGCTGGCGTCTGATATTGTCCATAGATGCCGGCAAGGCCGTATTACACGCCTGTTCGAATGTGGTACTATATTGCACTTCTTGCTGCGTCGTAATGATAATTTGCAACGTAAAACAGGGTACGGTCCACAGGAAAGTTCGGGCGCCAATATAACGTAATTTCCTTTCCGCTGTAACTTAGTCCTTACGTCAGTGATTACGTTATGCATGCTAAAGTCAATGTAATATTAAAAGGTATCCATACGCATTACAAGAAAGAGGTCAATTGTAGTACTTACAAATACGTTTATTTTGCTTGCATGGTTTGTACTCCACACTCACATTCGTTTTATTGGCGTACTCAATACCGTATCAATGATTTAACATCCAATCGCAGTATAACAGCACGTCTATCATCAATAAAATCAATCCCTCTAAACAGATCAGATCAGATCATATGTAGAAGATTTTAGGAAGGGAGTGTCTGACCCCAGGCAAAACAGTCCGAGAGCTCCGTTTTGACGTCATCAGTATTATGGAGCTTTTCCCATTAAGAAAGTGCTGCAAAGATGGTAATCAGATGGTGCAACTCGGGAATAAGGGAGATGGGGCAGAACCTCCCAGCCAAATTCTCTGATCGTCTACTGAGTCCGTCTCGCCGTGTGAAGTCTCGCGTTGTTATACTGGAAGATGGCACCTTTTCTGTTGACCAGTGCTGGATGTTTTACAGTAAGAGCTTGCTTCAAACGGTCCAGTTGTTCACAATGGACGTCTGCTGTTACGGTCTGTCCGGGTTACAAGAGCTCAAAGTGAGCTATACCAGCGATAGTCCACCAAACACAGAGCAAAACCTTTTTGGGGTGTAGGCCTGGTTTCGGCGTAGGAACTGGTGTTTGACCTGGAGAAAGCCTCTGGTTTTTGCGTTTGTTGTTCACGTAAAGAACCCACTTTTCATCTCCAGTGACAATTCAATGAAGAAATTGATCCTTTGCCTGTCAGCTGAACAAAAAGTTGCAGATGGTGGAACGCTGGGCTTTGTTTTTAGGCGAAAGTTAGTGTGGGACCCAAACTCCTTGTCTATAGACCTTCTCTATCTGTTGAAGAGTAGATCATAATGCTTTAAGATGCTGGGATAATTCATCAACGGTTTAACGAGGATCTGCTTCAACGGCTGCACGCAGCAGGTCATTGTCCAGCTCCATGGGCCGTCCTGCACGAGGGGCATCAGAGACGTCAAAATTGCACGGCAGGAATTGGACGAACCAACGCTGGCACTCGCGGACGTTTAACGCATTCGGATAAACAGCACGAATGTTATTGGTAGCCACGGTTGCATTGTTCTCCTTGTGAAATTCATACAATACACAATGACGAACATGGGTCTCTAGTTTTATGTCACTCATTTTGTTCTGCAAATCTGGAAGACAAAAACACCTACATAAGTCAAAGGCGAATAGTTCATTCACTTGTACATACACTTATTTTATGTTGAACGTACATAAACACCTCACAACTGCTCCCCAAACTTAACCCCCCCCTCCAAAATACGACATTACTGAACACCTGACAACTGCTCCCCAAACTTACCCCCCAAAATACGACATTACTGAACACCTCACAACTGCTCCCCAAACTTACCCCCCAAATACGAAATTACTGAACACCTCACAACTGCTCCCCAAACTTACCCCCCCCCCCAAATACCACATTACTGAACACCTCACAACTGCTCCCCAAACTTACCCCCCAAAATACGACATTACTGAACACCTCAAAGCTGCTCCCCAAAACTTACTTTTCGGTCCCCGCAATATTACAATTAAAAGTTCTTTCTATTTGCATACACCTCAGGTCGGTATATGGTTTTATTATTACTAGTATGAAGTGTTCTTTGTTCTATTATTGTTAAGTACACATTCTTCCGCCTTGAATGAAGGTCTAGCGAAAAACTTTTTTCTTTTCAACTGCGTACCGAACCAGTTGGAGTGTTGGTATTAGCCATTTAACTACACATCCAATTTAAGAATTAAATTCAACAACTCTTAGTGCTCCCTCGAGCGGAAATCGCGGCTTTTCCGCTCGAATACCTGACTCAAGATGAAACAATTTTAAGCTTTTGGTTGAGCTGGTCACTGGTAATTTTCCAAGCCAAAAATAATTGAATGACTATTATGCAAATCGGAGAGTAATGCTTTCGTTAACCCAAATCTTCTCAATTTCATGCCTTTAATAAAAATGTTCTCAAGTGCTGGTTCCTGTCTTTCAACAATTCTTCGTTTTTAAAAATATTTAAAGACCATGCTACAAAGTAATTCTTGCTGATGATTTTAATTTCTCTAAATTGACAGAAACAGCGTCACAGCTGTGTTATAAAGAGGTCTACATAATATATTAATTGCGACGGAATTGTCAGCAATGGAAATCAAATACTGCATATATTACTTAGGGTTTGTTAGTAAAGACCACCACATTGCTTGAGACACCATTTCTTCCTCCACCCAAGATGTTCATTTCTGCTTTAACGGAACAGTTCTTACAAGCGATGATGTAAAAGTACCTTCCCAAGCCGCCTCCGTGGATATCGGGTCCACCTGTGGTCGATATTTCTGTTGAAATTGGTGTAAATACTGTTTTTACTTCATGCATTGAAGGTTTTGGTGTTGCTGTCGATGGACTTGGTTTTGGAGATAAAGCTGGAGTTGTTGACCTTAGGATATACGTTGACTGACCAGTGGTGCATGCCGTAGTCATTACAGCAGTCTTAACAGAGGAGCCCAATGCTAACATTACAGTGGGAGCCAGATCCTGAAATGAAAGTAAAACAGATACATTCTGAATGTTGGAAAAACAACAATAATAAAAAGAAATCTAGGTTTTGTCTGTTTTCAGAAAATTCTGTTAAGCGGTGCATTTACCTGAAATAGTTCCACCATAACAGCTTCTAAATTTTGGAACTCATTACAACATCAAATACAGACCAAAGCAGCCCTTTTCTAACACTACAAGCAACATGTGGGGACAAAAGTACTGGGAGCTAAAACTAACAAGAAAAATGACACCGAATTTTCGGGTGTAATGAGTACGTCTTTTAAATCCGTTTTGACGCGATTTAAATTTATCAAAACTGTTCAAAGTCAATGAAAACAGTAGTATCTGACAGAAGGAAAAGGTTCTCCAATCTGATTTTTAAACCCGCAGATATTGCTGTAAACGAAATCGTGAACTTACGCCTTCTGGTTGAAGGCTTGTGCGTTAAGGAAAATTCGAAACTATATGAGAAGCATTTCGCAGCGGAAACGCTCTCCAACAAAGAAAGGATTTTTTCAAATCGTACTCTTAGAAGCAGAGATATCGACAAATATAAGATACGGATCTATGTCCCTGGCGGGAAAAACATGTATTATTTTAAGAAGAAGGTATTCTCAAAAGATTTTTCGATGTGAGTGGTATCGGTACAAGAAATAATTTTTTCAATCGAGTTTCCAGGAGCTCAGATTTTACTGCAAAATACATCAGAAGCAGAAATTAACACATATGCCACCTGGTGGTCAAACCATTTTTTACCAAATATTACAAACTAGATGAAAAACATTTCCCATTAGGAGCTGTATGCGATACAAGAAGAATTTTTTAGAAGCAGAAATATTGGGGAAAACGCAATTTACCTCAACGCCCCGCCCCCTGTCGGAAAATCGTAAACTATTTGGAAATTTTGAAATTGTAATCAAAACATTTTGCGCCGGAAACGCTATTCAACAAAGAATGAATTTTTCAAATCGGACTATTAGAAGTAGACATATTGACAAAAATAAGTTATGTATCTACGCCCCTTGGCGGAGAAATCATGCCTTATTTTATAAAGAAAATATCCCAAAAAGGTATCGACGTGAGTGGCATCGGTCCACGAAATAATTTTTTCAATCCAGATTTTAGAAGCTCAGATTTTGTGGCAAATACATCAGAAGGAGAAATTAACACTGATGCCCCTGGTAGCCAAACCATTCTTTACCAAAAATTTGAAATTATATGCAAAAGATTTCCCATCAGAAACTGTATCTATTGAATTTTTTTTTCAAATCGGAGTTTTAGAAGCAGAGATATCGGGTGATACGCAATTTTTTTTACGCCCCCTAGCGGAAAATCTATGCTTAACTTGAAAAAATTACTATACCTAAAATACTCTCACACATAGGTGGAGTCGACGAAAGATAAAATAATTTTTTCAATCGGATCTTTAGAAGCAAATTTATGGAATAGAATGTATTGGAGGTCGCATTTACGCCCTCTAGGGGCAAAATTGTATATCTTGAAGAAAAGGAAGTAAAGGATCATCATTCGCATATTTCAAGCTTCTCAATGCAAAAATAATTTTTCATATAGGACTAATAGTTGCAGAGATATGGTGTCCACAGGCGGACGAAAAGCCAGACGGACAAACCGATAACATAAGCATGATCTTTTTTTGCGAAAGACGTGCTTAAAATGCGTATCAATCAACCACAATACAGCAATGGACAACTGACCACCGATAAGTTGCATAGAAAGCCAATGAATTTGGGTTCCGAGAATGCGCCGGAGATAAATCAATACACAGATTGATTTATCTCCGGCCCATTCCGGAGATATCAGATGAATACTGAGGGTGTGGTTATAAAGAAATACAATTTTTTCATAAAAATAGAAAGCTCAAAAGAGAAAAAGTCAAAATTTTCTGCGCTTCCCGAACAGAAAAGTTCACATAGCATAAAAAAGTTCTACGAAAACCACGGCAAAGTATTTTCTTCCGCACTCTCATCTCCGCAGTGACGACCATAAACCTGTTATTGGTGATACATAAACGTTCCCTTCTAGCCCTTCACTGGCTTCTCCATGACTCAAAGCACAATGGAGAAGGGCTAATCCCCGTGGCAAGGACAGCAGGTCACTGCGTTGAAACAATTGACTCAAACATCGTCTCTCTCTTGATCTCAAAGACTTCAGTCTTGTGACGATTATATATATATATATATATATATATTAAGATAACAAAACGTATAGTTTGTCACAAATATTAATTATTTTCTAAAAAAATTCCGGAAACCGAAGCCTATCTCTACGTTAACTCCTGTGATGCGCCCATTGCGAGAGAATTTTGCCGTTATTCCATTTTCCCGTGACATTGCCTTCAAAAATTCTCAAAACCTTTAATTTTAAGGTGATTTTTAAACCCATAAACAAAATGAGCTTTTTAGGATCAAAGGACTATGTTGAAGACAAACACTCGTCAGGAATTTATCAAATTCCATGTGAATGTGGTGCTTCGTATATAGGACAGACCCGTAGAGCCTTGCGTTTTCGATTGAAGGAGCACAAGACCGACATTCGGAACTGTGACCTAAAGAAGTCATCGATGGCTAAACACTGTTACGAAAAGGACCACAAATTTCTCTTTGAAGAAGCATAACTAATTGAAAAGCCAGATTCAATTACCAAACTTGATATTTTGGAAGCTTTCATATATATCAGAAGACTTCGCAACTTGTTAATGACATGGCATCCACCCCATTTCTATCAAGCGCGTGGAAGCATCTAAACAAAACACGTGACTGTAAACATCTTTTACATACAATTTGAATATTTACTTTCCATTCGTCCGGATGAAGCTAGGTCAATACCCAGCGAAAACATGGTTGGCTTGAAAAATAAATATTTGTGACAAACTATACGTTGTATTATCTTAATGTATATATTGTCGCTCCCCTTTCTTAGGTTTGTCGCCATTATTATAGCCCTTTTAGCAAGTACTAAGTCAGAAAGATTAATGTCAATCATGTTTGAATAACAAAGCTTACGGGAAAGCAAAGTTTTCTGATGCGCAGGTTCACTCGTTTAAGTCGAGTTCAGCCCACATCATAGACAATGAATATATTCGATCGAGCTCGTTTCAGCTTATTTTGTTAACCCAGAGTTAATTCGTTCCTGTCGGTTAAAGTCTTAACATTTACTGGTAAACAGGTAAAAATAATAAACGTGCAGATGTGGATAAAGACAAAACGAAACTGTTGTATATATGTAGCGTTCTTTTTTTGTGCGGTTGGTAGATTTTATGGTCAAGACATCAGGTTCTGGTGCGGAATGAGTCAATCATAAAAGTTTAAGGTAGGCGTCTTAAAAGCACGATAATTAAAACAGTACGCAAGCTTCCGATGAAGTGAAGAACTTATTTAATGTGTAAGTTAAAAGATTAAAGATAAAGCCATAAGAACTTTCGGTCTTCGTAAAAACCATCATCAGATGGAAGTACTATTAAAAATAAAGCCATAAAAAATTTCGGTCTTCCTAAAGGCCATCATTAGATGGAAGTACTAGTACTAGTATTTCCATCTGATGATGACCTCTTTAGGAGTACCGAAAGTTCTTATGGCTTTATTTTTAATATTTTAATCGTTTAACTAAATAAAGCCATAAGAACTTTCGGTACTCCTAAAGAGATCATCATCAGATGGAAATACTAGTACTAGTACTTCCATCTGATGATGGCCTTTAGGAAGACCGAAAGTTCTTACGGCTTTATTTTTAATCTCTTAACTTATACATTAAAAAAGTTCTTCACTTCATCGGAACCTTGCGTACTGTTTTAATTATCGTGCTTTTAAGACTGCTACTTTAAACTTTTATGATTGTATGATTGAGATTTTATGGTATTTGCTTATTATTCGACCTCTAGATTTGCATGATAGATCGGAGTTTGAGTGACTCCGGTTCGGTATTAGTTGCCACCAGACCAGGTTTTATTTTGTCAGTCCTGGTCAAACTTACTCTGTTGTGCTGCTCCTCAGAGGCATGGTGAAGGAAAAGATGAACCGTATATACTTAGAGCTAAGCATTGGTTCCACTATATACATTTATTCTATGTACATATCCCTTCAGCAGGGAGTGATTTCAGCTAATTACACGGATGATGATGCATTTGACATAGACGGTTCTTGATCTCGAGAAATCCACAACAAAGCCCGAATATAGTTCATTCACAGTCCAGTCCTGCACTATAAGTGTGCAAATAGCATCAATAATTTAACACAACAGTGCTGGAATTACACGCTTTACATTATGCAGGTCTCTCAGGGGAGGATTTTCTTGGCAGACCGCAGTCTGTCATGTGATTCTGAATCACTACACGTTTACCTGCAGGTAATGAATAAGAACTTAGTGACCTTAACCCGCAGGTAGACTCAACAACAGTCAGCCGCAGCCGACTAGCTCGACCCTAGTGGCCTTAACCCGCAGATAGGCTTAAACCGACAGCCGACTAGCTTGACCCTAGTGGCCTTAACCCGCAGGCAGGCTTAAACATACAGCTCACTAGGTCGACCCTAGTGGCCTTAACCCGCAGGTAGGCTCCTAACTATCTAGTCAGCCGCAACCGACTAGCTCACGTAAATATCGAGCGTTCTCATCCCTTGAGCGACTACAGATCAACCTTCCTATTTCCTTTCCGAGCGAGAAGTGTCCCGCAAAAGTTCGTTATAACTTTCTCCCGCTCAAAATGTGCAGCCCGGATCTCGCACGACCAATCTCGTAAGTATACGCCTTTGAAGCAAGAGGGCCATGTGGTAAACATCTTATACTCCTAACCCTGTCTCCAGCTGCTTGTACTTTCTGTGCCACGAGATCCCCATGTTTTTTGAATTTCTGCCTCAATGTGGAATTCACCATGGAAGGAATTTCCTTCCCCCTTCTTCTCTCCGTTGGACCCTGGCACACAATATAGCTGGCCTGTTGTCGTTTTTCTTCCTACAGGGAGAAAATGGCGTTCCGCCTCCCATTTCGGATTTTTTTTTCCATTTTTTCCTGTCCTAAATATTTTCAAATTATCACAGAAACAAAAAGCGTATAATTTATGAAAGATTTTTAACTGTCATTAACCTTAACAAAATGATCTGTACCAATTATTACTACAGTAACAATTCTGTTACTATATAAAATTCTGTTGAACACGTTATTATCTTCAAGTCGTAGGGAAACTTCCGAAGTGGCTGCGGGATTGCAATTGATACTTGAGAACTCTATGTTGTTATTTATTAATCTTATTCAACAGACAATTACTTACCTTGTTTAGGGTTGTAGAGTTCTTAATTATCAATTGCAATCCCGTGGCCACTCCGAGAGTTTCCCTACGACTTAGAGACATAGTCTTGAACATAATTTTATATAGTAACAGAATTTTTACTGTGGTAATAATCATTATGACCACGTAAACCTTACAAATAAATCTCAATCACTGTGAGTTCTCGCACTTAATAAAACAAAAAGTATTAAATTCGAATTCAAATTAAAAAACGTAAGAAATGGAACTTTTAACGAAAATTTTGTATGGCGGCACCTTGACCCCGGGCTCCGACTCCTTCCAAAAACCATCAACGGTCTAAGTTAGAGTGCCTTGAGGTAGTATACCAATTCAAAATAAAAAGTAAAAAATGGAACCTTTTACGAAAATTTTGTATGGTGGCCCCTCGACCTAAGACTCCTTACAAAAACCAGGAACATTTTGTATGGGGCCCCTCGACCTCCGACTCCTTACAAAAACCACGAAAATTTTTATAGGGCCCCTCGACCTCCGACTCCTTACAAAAACCACGAAAATTTTTATGGGTCCCCTCGACCTCCGACTCCTTACAAAAACCACGAAAATTTTGTATGGGGGCCCCTCGAACTCAGACTCCTTACAAAAACCACGAACATTTTGTATGGGGCCCTCTCGACCTCCAACTCCTCACAAAAACCACGAAAATTTTGTATGGGGCCCCCTTGACCTCCGACTCCTTACAAAAACCACGAAAATTTCGTATGGGGCCCCCTCGACCTCCGACTCCTTACAAAAACAACGAAAATTTTGTATGGGGCCCCTTCGAGCTCTGACTCCTTACAAAAACCACGAAAATTTTGTATGGGGGACCCCTCGACATCCGAGTCCTTACAAAAACCGTCTACGGTCTAAGTTAGAACTGCATGAGATAGTATACCAATTAAAAAAAAAAGGTAAAAAAATGGAACTTTTTGCAAAAATTTTGTATAAAAGCACCTTGACCCCGGGATCCGACTCCTTCCAAAAACCGTGTGCAGTCTAAATTAGAGTACCATGAGATAGCATAGCAATTTAAAATAAAAAGTGGAACTTTTACGAAAATTTTGTATGGAGGCCCCTTGACTCCGGGCTGCGACTCCTTCCGAAAACTGTCTACGATCTAAGTTAGAGAACCATGAGATAGTATATCAATTCAAAATAAAAAAAGTAAAAAATGGAACTTTTTGCGAAAATTTTGTAAGGGGGCCCCTTGACCCCGGGATCCGACCCCTTCCAAAAAGCGGCTACGGTCTGAGTTAGAGGATAGATAGTATACCAAATTTGGTGGTTCTAAATTGAAAACTTTGGATTTGCATAGCGTACAAACAAACAAACATACATTCAACGTTATACGTATGCTAGATGCATTGATTTCACAAAGATATCAGATGAATATTTTCACGCCGCCCCGGTGGCGCAGTGGTGTAAGCGATGGCTTATGACCATTCGTCCAAGAAGGGTCCGGGTTCGAATCCCGGTGCGGCATGGATGTTGTGTATGTCTTACGGCACTGGCTTTCTCCCTTCCCTGAAACCAGTGACCCAAAATTAGGGACAGGCGGCTGTTTTGGTCCATTTGAGTTCCTTACGGTAGTCGTTAAACCTTCAATCAACAAAAAAAAAAAAAAAAAAAAAAAGATTTCCACTCCGTAAAGTAACTGGCCGGGTGGCGCAGTGGTCTAAGCGACGGCCTCTGACCATTCGTCCGAACGGGGTCCGGGTTCGAATCCCGGCGAGGCATGGATGTTGTGTTTGTCTTACGGTACTGGCTCTCTCCCTTACCTGGAACCAGTGGCCCTAAATTAGGGACGGGCGACTGCTTATAGCCCATTGCGTTGCTCACGGTGGTCGTTAAAACTACAATAAAAAAAGTAACTGTCATTCGTCGAAAAATATAGCTTATTAGAACGATAATGGTTGCACCCACATAGCTTTTAACACATGCAGCAGTTTACAAAAATAAAATTAAATTCTGCTGTGCATGTTCACCAGACGTCATTGTATGAGTCTACTAAAGAATCGTGAAGAATCCGAAGGGCACAAAGCCATTGTGCTGGCGCACTGCCTGTGTTTTAAATCCAGATCCATCTTGGACAAATGTTTATAGGCCAGTGCTTCAGCTCACTCGCCACTAGGGCTGCGTATATAAATAATGTTATTACACAAATACAAGTGCGGCTTACTCTGTGAAATTTTAATTAATTAGTTTTAAACTTAATATTTTAGCGTCTGATGTGTCTGAACCAAATGGCACCCCAAACAGAAATGTTCACATAGCGACTGAGTTTTACGAAAGCAGCAAAACAATTCTTTTTACCCCTTATCTCTGCAGTCCCGATCATAACATGCCACTGGTGGTAAGCATTCGCTCCAGTTCCATGGCCTAAGCATGAATAGCACACTATTCTATGACCCAGTGGCATGATGCTCGTGTAAAGCTAGACCCCTGACCGGACATCATGCCACTGGGTAGAAACATTTGAAACAAACCTCTCTCTCTCTCTCTCTCTCTCTCTCTCTCTCTCTCTCCATTCTTAGGTTCCTCGCAATTGTTGTAGCTCCTTTAGCAGGTTCATTCAGAAAGGATTAATATCAACCGTGTCCCTAAATGACAACTTTGAATAAGAAAACTAAGGGAAAAGCAACGTTTCCTGATGCGCAACGTCACTCGTTCTAGACGCGTTCGGCCCACTTCTTAGACAGCTATTATATTCTTTCGAGCTGATTTCAGCAGCATTTTGCTAAATCCAAGTAAATTCGGTCCAGCCAATCAAAGGGTTAATAACAAAAAAGGATGTTTCTGTAACGCTGATTCAGCGCGCTTTGCATTCTAATCTTGCGTGCTAGCAGCGGTAGTGGCAAGTCAAAGGAACTTCTACGCTTTGATACTTTAGGACTCGATTTTACAATGACTGAAGGTCCTCAACTGCTATTACACAACCCAACATGATTCTGCGGTTTGCAAAATTTCAAGTGTTTTATAGTAATTCAGGTATGCTGATCACAAATTTTGCATCCGTTTTTCTCCGTCGCCCACAAATTATTCACAATTCCGCATGTTATTTTTGTTTATATATGACAAAAATGAAAAACATTAGGAAGATATGTTACTTTTTTATATCAAAAATCTAAATTTACTAGCTAAAGCAGATTGCGGCAGTTGGAAAATGATACAATTTATGGATAAATTTTAATTGGAAAGTGATACAATAGATGACACCTCTATATCAATGAATGAAACATTGTGTGTTTTTGTCATTTTGAACACTGTGTTTCAAGCGATAAGGCCGAAGTGTATTTCGCTCATTTTAACTGTTGTGTTGTTCGTTATTACTGCGTTATGGCATCAAGAGGCTGTGTTAATAGTCCTGATTCGTTTTGTTATATATGTGGTAGTTTTGTGGTGAAAAAAAGGCAATGCAAAATAACGGATTTTGTTAAAAAGGTGTATCAGGCTTATTTCGGTATAAAGCTGGGAAACCAGGGCAAGAAATGGGCGCTACATGAAGTTTGTCATACGTGTGTTGAGCAAATGAGAAAATGGACACAAGGTAAGAAAAAGTATCTTCCATTTGCTGTTCCAATGGTATGGCAAAAGCCAGTGAGTCATGTGGAATCTTATTTTTGCTTTACCACACCAGTAAAGGGCTACAATTACAAAAACATAAATAATGTTGTCTACCCAATGACTCCCTGTGCTTATTTACCTGTTCCATCACCTCCTACATCATTAGATTTTTCATTAGCAACAGAAGTAGAGTTAAATTGCAGTGAAACTGAGGACTTGTACAGCAATACTGAAACTAGAAGTGAACCACAGAAGTTTACACAAAGTGAATTAAATGAATTGGTACGGATTTAAATCTGACGAAGGAAAGTACACAACTTTTGGGATCAAGACTCAAGAACAAAAATCTACTAACCCCAAGAACAACATTTTCATGGTACAGAAACCGAGAAAAAGAATTTGTTGAATATTTCGCCCAAGAAGAATAGCTTGCATTTTGAAGAGACATTCCTGGACTTATAATGCATTTGTCTTCCACTGTTCATGACCAAATCACAGTGGAGATTGTTCATTGATTCTAGTAAGAGAAGCTTAAAAGGAGTTCTTTTGCTAATGGCAACATTTCTCTCTAAGTACCAGTTCGCATTCAGCACGTCTGAAGGAATCTTATGAAAATATTTACTTTCTCATTTATAAAATAAGATATCAGGAATACAACTGCCAAATTTGTGGAGATTTTAACATTCTGAGCATGATATTAGGGCAGCGAAGTGGCTACTCAAAAAGGCCATGTTTCTTCTGTAAATGGGACAGTAGAGCATATAAGCAACATTGGATCACAAAAAAATGGCCGAAAAGAGAAAACTTGATTCCAGGATCAAAGAACGTTCTCCACCTGAACCTAGTGGGTCCGGAAAAAGTTATTTTACCACCCTTGCATATTAAATTAGGATTGATGAAACAATTTGTCAAGGCCCTGGACAAAAATGTGGAATGTATTCAATATTTGATTAATGTTTTCCCACATTTATCAGAAGCAAAAATCAAAGGAGTATTTGCTGGCCCAGATATAAGGCGGTTAACTAAAGATAAAACTTTTGAGGAAAAAATGACTACAACAAAAAGGAAGCATAGGTTAGTTTCAGAAATGTCATTCAAAATTTTCTAGGCAGTTAAAAGGATCCTAATTACAGAGCCATCGTAGCAACTATGCTAGAAACATTTAAGAATCTGGGTTGCAACATGAACTTAAAAATTCATTTTCTGCATTCTCACCTTGACTATTTTCCCGAAAATCTTGGCGCTGTGAGTGAAGAGCAAGGTGAGAGATTTCCCCAAGATATAAAATGTATGGAAAAATGATATCAAGAACAATGGAAAGTAAATATGATGACAGATTACTGCTGAAGTTTAAAGAGAGATTCTGCTTTTGAAATTTCACCGTATAAGAAGACCCGTAAACGTTCGTTTGACGAAAAAGGAAAATGATTTTGTAAAAACACATAAATTTTGATTAATTTTTTTTTATATTTTTTTTTTCATTAACTATTTTTTATCTTCACACAAGTGATTTTTATTTAGATTGTATCAATATCAATAGGTCGTGGATTGTATATTCTCTTAAGAAAATGAAACAAATTGTATAAATTACTGATAAACAATATATATATATATATATATATACACCCAGGAGCAATTGAATTAGAGATACCTGTCTAGTAACTTGTAGCACCACCTTTCGCCCTGATGACGGCGGCGATTCGTTTCGGCTTGGACTCGACAAGACACCGGTAGCGTTGGGAAGCCATACGGATCCACGACCCCTGAATAAGCGCCCACAGTTCACGAAGATTTGATGGAGGGGAGTCAGAGTTTCGAACATCTCTCTCAATGGCATCCTCCCAGATGTGCTCGATGGGATTGAGGGGAGGTGACCTAGATGGCCAAGGAAGCGAGGTCACGTCGGTGGAGTGTTCATCCAACCATTCGGATGCAATTCGGGAGCGATGGCACGGTGCATTGTCTTGTTGCAAGATGAGGTCCCCAGTGGGATGTTCAAGACGCACAAACGGGAGCAAATGGCCGTCCAGGATATCCCGGTAACGTTGACCTGTGACGGACGATATCACACGTACCAGAGGTCCCATTTCAGTCCCCGTAAACAGTCCCCAGACGAGAATGCCACATCCACCAGCTTGAAGAGTACCCTGCTGGCAAGAAGGATCCATCGCTTCATGTGGTTTGCGCCGTACTCGTATCCTGCCATCCGCATGTACCAACGTGAATCTCGACTCATCAGTCCAGGCAACATTTTTCCACATGTCTGGGATCCAGTGGCGATGTTCCCGCGCCCATGCTAATCTTTGCACCCTGTGATGTGCGGTCAGCAGCGGTACCCTCGTGGAACGATGGCTTCTGTACCCCATAGCGAGGAGATGGTTCTGGACGGTGTAGCTGCTTACACGTTTTTGTGCACCAGCGTTAAATTGCCGAGTGATTTCTTGCACTGTGGCCCGTGTATCTGCTGTTACAATGCGAGCTAGCCGACGATGACCCCGCTCATCCACACGCTGTTGTCCACGGCAGTTGGCCCTTGCAGGGATGGTTTTACCGGATTCGATGTATTCACGGTGCACCCGTGACACAGTGGCTCGTGAAAATCCCAGTGCCTGCACGACTTCCGAGATGGAGTGACCCATTCGTCGGGCCTCGACAATTTGCTCACGATCAAATGCGCTTAGATCTTTCGTCTTAATCATACTGCGTCCGACTCTTACTGATACCTGTCGCATCACTCCTTATATTTTCTTACGTGACAGAGAAAAATAAATGTTATTTTTGAAATCAGTATAGCAAAATTAATCTAAATCACTTGAAGTAATGTAAACCCCAGTCGAAAAGTTAAATTTGGTAGGGTAGTACTATCACACAAACAAGTTCAGTAGTATTACTCTTAATATACAGTGATTCACTTTTCAGTTTTAATGCCATGACATCAATCATGTCAGGCAGTGAACATCTGGGATTCTACACTGATTGAGAGTTCATGATTTTACAACGACTGAAAGTTCTCAGCTACTCTTATGACACAAACAAATTCAGTAACATTGCTTTTAATGTACAGTGATTTACTTCACGCTTTCATTGCCATGACATCAATCATGCCAGTCAGTGAACACCCGAGTTTTACAACGATTGAAAGTTCTCGAATTTACAGAGATTGAAAGTTCTCAGCTGCTGTTGTGACACAAACAAGTACAGTAGTATTGTTCTTAAAAACCGTGATTTACTTCTAGGTTTCATTGCCATGATATCAATGATGTCATTCAGTGAATATTTGGGATTTTACAACGATTGAAAGTTTTCAGCTGTTATTATGACACAAACAAACTCAGTGGAATTTCTCTTAATACACTGTATGATTAGTTTTCAGTTTCATTGTTATGATATAAATCATGTCAGTCAGTGAACATTTGGGATTTTACAACGATTGAGAGTTTTCAGCTGCTGTTGTGACACAAACAATTTCAGTAGTATTGTTCTTAAAAAACCGTGATTTACTTCTCGGTTTCATTGCCATGATATCAATGATGTCAGTCAGTGAATATTTGGGATTTTACAACGATTGAAAGTTTTCAGCTGGTATTATGACACAAACAAACTCAGTGGCATTTCTCTTAATATACTGCAGGATTCGTTTTCAGTTTCATTGTTATGATATAAATCATGTCAGTCAGTGAACATTTGGGATTTTACAACGATTGAGAGTTTTCAGCTGCTATTGTGACACAAACAATTTCAGTAGTATTGTTCTTAAAAACCGTGATTTACTTCTCGGTTTCATTGCCATGATATCAATGATGTCAGTCAGTGAATATTTGGGATTTTACAACGATTGAAAGTTTTCAGCTGGTATTATGACACAAACAAACTCAGTGGCATTTCTCTTAATATACTGCAGGATTCGTTTTCAGTTTCATTGTTATGATATAAATCATGTCAGTCAGTGAACATTTGGGATTTTACAACGATTGAGAGTTTTCAGCTGCTATTGTGACACAAACAATTTCAGTAGTATTGTTCTTAAAAAACCGTGATTTACTTCTCGGTTTCATTGCCATGATATCAATGACGTCAGTCAGTGAATATTTGGGATTTTACAACGATTGAAAGTTCTCAGCTAGTATTATGACACAAACAAACTCAGTGGCATTTCTCTTAATATACTGCAGGATTAGTTTTCAGTTTCATTGTTATGATATAAATCATGTCAGTTAGTGAACATCTGGGATTCTTCACTGATTGAGATTTCATGATTTTATAACGACTGAAAGTTCTCAGCTGCTTTTATGACGCAAACAAGTTCAGTAGCATTGCTCTCTAATATAGTGTGATTTACTTCTCCGTTTCATTATAATGATATCAACCATGTCAGTTAGTGAATATCTGGAATTTTACAACGACTGAAAGTTTTCAGCTGTTATTATGACAAAAACAAGCTCACAAGGGAAGACTTTCAACTGCCACTTTCCAAAATTGAAGAAACGTGACCAGGAGATAGTACTAAGGAGAAAACCAATAGGCGTATTTCCGTTTTGGCCCAAATGAACTGACAAAGGTGAACGAGTGGTCCGAAAATGGCCTTAGAGCACAAGTGGAGAAATGATACCACCTCTGCTCACCATACCACCAAAGATAACAGGTTTCATTCAACCTCTCGATGTTTATTTTTTTCCGTCAGTTTAAAATATATGCACATAAAATATCTGATTATGCAACACTTCACAATGTCCATGATTTTGTACTCCATCACCGAAATAACATCATATTCCTGTATTTATTCATACACAATCAATTGCAGTCACAAAAATTTAACAACATGCTACATCCATTAAAAAAAATTGGATACTGTGAAAGTGATGACGCTTCATTTGATAATGTTCAACGTATTTGTTTTTCTGATATCAATGAGAAGTGTCAGTACCGTGATAACTTTGGGATCTTACGTTGTTCTGATTGTTCCAAATTACTTTGCTTCCGTCATGTGTTCAATGCCCCAAATGTTCATTTACATCTGTAATAAAGATTTTTGTTGCTTTTTGTACGACATGAGCTTATTTTGAATCATGGGGACATAACTGATATTTGGGGTTACATATCACGCACTACAGCCCATGGTAGATGATCTTCCCCACTTGTGCTCTAAGGCCATTTACAGACCACTCGTTCAACTTTGTCAGTTCATTTGTGCCAAAACGGGAATACACCCATTAGTTTTTGTCCTTAGTATCTCCTGGCCACGTTTCTTCAATTTTGGACAGTGACAGTTAAAAGACTTCCCTTGTCAGTAGCATTGCTCGTAATATACACTGCTGGCCACTCAAAATGCAACACCAAGAAGGACACGAGATAGCCAAGCCAGATTTACTGGACACATAACACCAGATACAAAGATGAAACGATTGAGCTACAGGCCCGTGCGACTTGCGGAACACACAGACATCAATAGTTCGTGTGGCCCCCATGGCTGGCAATAACCGTCGCTACACGCCGCGGCATCAAACGAAAGAGGCTTCATTGGATGTGGGCTTGGGGTATGTCGGTCCAGGCTGCTTCCACACGTTGCCACAGTTCGTCAAGAGTAGCCGCGGGTGGTGCTTTCCGGGCCACTCGATTGCCGATCAGCGACCAAACGTGTTCGATGGGCGACATATCGGGAGAACAGGTGGACCACGGCAGCAGTGACACCTGGTGGGCCGTGAAGAATTGTTGCACGATGCGTGCCACGTGCGGGCGCGCAATGTCCTGTTGAAACGTGGCCGCTGGTAGGTCCGGCAGGTAAGGGAGGACTGCAGGCTCCAAAACGTCGGAGATGTAGCGGTGGCTGTTGAGTGTACCGGCGATGCGTACCAGAGGTGTGCGGGTGTCATATCCGATTGCGCCCCAAACCATAACGCCAGGCGACGGACTGGTATGGCGATGCATAATGCAGGCGTCATACAGTCTCTCGCCGCGGTGAGGCGACACGCGGATCCGACCATCGTGGTGTTGCAGGCAGAAGCGGGATTCGTCGGAGAAGACAATATCGTGCCATTCCGTAGTCCAGGTGCAGCGTTCAACGGCCCACTGCCGCCGCACTGGCCGGTGATGTAGCGTCAATGGTAATCGGAGCAATGGGCGCCGTGCGACAAGTCCCCGCTCCTGGAGACAACGTCGAACGGTACGTGCTGACACAGGTTGTTGCACAACACACCCTAATTCCTGCGCTAACGTTCGTGATGTGGCGGTGCGAGCCGTCAATGCCCGCAGCACAACATGCCGGTCCTCTGGTTCGGTGGTACGCCGCGGCTGCGGCAATCGCTCGCGTCGGTCCGTTCGTCTCTCCTGCACCAACCGAATCCATACTCGCCTCACTGTGGCTGGATGTCGTCTCACACGGGTGCCGATGTCTCGGTACGATAAACCGCTGTCACGATAAGCCACTATTCGCCCTCTGTCGAACTCTGAAACGTGCTGAATGACTGCCGTATTCTGCGACGCGGCAACAGGAAGCTTCCCACGCACAGGTCTGGCAGCACAACACAGTTCCACTACTTACACCCCGCCTTCTGTGCACCCTTCTTAAAGTGCTTCTCGGTGGCGTGCCGGGCATACAGGATTTGCATATGCCCTGCAATGCTAATCGTTTGCATGTCCTCTCGCGGGCGACGCATGCTGCGAATTTCAAGCCAAACGGATGCTATCTTCTTGGTGTTGCATTTTGGGTGGCCAGCAGTATACTATGGGACTACTTCTGTTTCATTGCTATGATATCAACACGTCAGTTATAGCCTAAAAGCCATTTGGCCGTGACGAAAATCGAACGCGCATCTTTCTGCTCCGGAGCCGAATGCTTTCCCAATTATGCTACACCAACGAAGTTTGTCGCTACAATTTTGCTGTCTTGCCATGTGCATCACCTGTGTAGTAGGTATGTCACACGTTTCCCCTCTTGAGAAGGGGCTGGGAAGGAATCTTTGGTTTCCGAATCAGACGGCAAACTCCTCTTGAAGGAGAGCCACTATGAAAGAAGGAATTCTAACAAATTACAGATGATGTGTAAAACGAACATTCCACGTTTTTTGAAGAACCCGTCAAAGGAATAAATTTCTGAAACGTTATTAAAATAAAATAAACACCCCACGATAACTCCCTCTATACCCTAGTGAACCAAAAATAAAAAAGGACCCCCACCAATCTTTAAAACTAAAGCCACCATTACATCTCCTCCCCATACGTTATCACCAGAAACACCTACTCTTGGAACAAAAAAAAATACTCTTGGAACAAAACAAAAAATACTTAAATAATCTCTACGCCTTACCAGGACTGTCAGGTGATTCATTTTACGTTCGGGCGCCAGTGTAGCTCAAAAGTCGTGGAATCGAACCTGCATCCTTCTATTCCGAAGCCGAATGCTTTCCCAATTAAGCTACACGGACGAAGTCTGTCGTTGGAACTTTGTCTTCTTGACATGTGCGTAACCTCTGAGGTAGGTACGCCACACACAGAACATTTGTGATTTGGGAAAATTTGGTGTCTTATAAATTCATAATCTTAAATTTTTTTGAATTCTTTATACAGGGTGGTCCAAAAATTTGTACTATTTTTAGAACATTATTTAAAAAATAATTACCCCACTTACAAGCATAATATTGCAAAGTTTTTTTTTTTTTTTTTGTAATTAAAACTAGTACACTTCTATATTTGACGCCTTACTTTCACGGAGGGGGTGCAGTTTCTCTCCATGTCCTTTGTAAAAATTTCATATCAGCAGCAGCAATGGCGTCAGAGACGTAGCTAGAAATTCGAAATCAGGGTGGGGGACGGGTGGGCGAGTATTCTTTTTGGTGGGGGTAGTTTGAGAGCAACTTTATTTGCAAAAACCCTGAAAGCAAAAATTTATAATTATTTTCATTACCGACTACAAAGGAATTCTTGCAATCCCCACATCTTCCTTTGGAGACACACACATACAGATCTGACTTGTCACTCCATTAGTGTAAGGTACAAGTGTTGGTAGAATGTCTTCTTCAACTTTTTTTCTTGCTGTGCATGCATTGTCTTAATTGCTTTCCAAAAATTTTCTTTTTTGCTTACGATAATAGTACTGTACTTGAACAATATCTTTAAAGGAAAATGTCCTTTTTGGTTTATCTAAATCAATTTTTAACGTCGTGACACGCAGATACAACACCTAACTCTTTCTTAACACCCTTCCTTCAAGCCAGCGACCTTATCTTGCACTCCTTTCTTTTTTTCTTTTGATTTGAGGTTTAACGACCACCGTGAGCAACTCAATGGGCTATGAGCAGTCGCCCTTCCCTAATTTAGGGTCACTGGTTCCAGGGAAGGGAGATAGCCAGTACCGTAAGAAAAACACAACATCCATGCCTCACCGGGATTCGAACCCGGACCCCTTCACTGACGAGTGATCATAAGCCAGCTCTTTGACCACTGCGCCACCGGGGTGGCCTTGTACTCCCTTCCTCTAAAGCTGTCGTCATCCACGACCTTCTGCCTCACTGCTCCGAGAAAGGTTTAAAAGCGCAAGTGTAGTTTTTTTCCTTTGCGGTTTTAACAACCACCGTGAGCGCGACTTCTGGATAGCCTATAAGCAGTCTCCCGTCCCTCATTTAGTGCCACAGGTTCCAGGAAAACGAGAGAGCCTGTTTCTCATGGCAAACAAAACATCCATGCCACACCGGGATTCGAACCCAGTACCCATCTCGGGCGAATAGTCAAAAACCAACGCTTAAACTACTGCATCATCGGGGCGGCATGGTATATAGTAGATTCCACTTTTGGTGTTGGGATATCCTAGTTAGTAACATAAACAAACTGCAGAGCAATTAGTAATAACCTCCTCAGTAAATTCCCATCCACTGTGTCCATTTGCCCCTGGTCATATGAACATGAAAAAAAGGCTTACACTAAGGATTTTAAAAAATGGGGAACAACTGGATTTTCATGGATGTATGGATGCTATTTTGATAACATTTCTACGGAGACGTAAACAAGGCACTTCCTATGGGAAATACGTAGGGGCTACATCACCAAAAACACGACACTTGTTATTATACGGCAAAGGTCAGATTATGTTTTAAAGTTAAAACAAGTTAGTAAAATCATGCAATGCGTTGATTATGATACGCTTTGAAACATACCAGAAATCATTACTCAAGTACCGTAATTACTCAAGCTATAAAGATAATGGCTGTGGAATAAATCTCGCTCCTGTGTCCTGACCTTTGACCCCATTTCATAAGTTTTCAACAGGTTTCGTCCCCAGGTGGTCTCCTACCACATACAAAAATTTTAATCGAAATCGAACCATTTTTACGCAAGTTACGACGCATAAGGGCAATAGAATGGATCCCGCTCTTATGTCCTGACCTTTGACCTCATTTCGTCCATTTTCAATACGATTGAACTCAGGTGGTCCCCTACCACATACTAAAATTTCATCGAAATCAAACCATTTTCACGCGAGTTATCGTGCGGACGGACGCGGACAGACAGATGGACAAAGTGGGAGCTGATACACTTCTTCAACCTACGGTTGGAAAGCGTAAAAAATTTAACAAGAAAGATGACACCGAATTTTTTGGGTGTAATAAGCACGTCTTTTGAATCTGTTCTGACGCAAATTAAATTTATCAAAGCTATTCAAAGTCAATGGAACCGGTATGGAAAACAATAATATCTGACGGAAGAAAGACGTTTTTCAATAGGGTTTTTAATCCCTCAGATATTGCTGTAAACGGAATCGGGAGTTTACGCCCTCTGGTTGCAGACTTGTGCGTTAAGAAAAACATGAATTTATATAAGAAACATTTGGCACCGGAAAGGCTCTCCAACACAAAAAGTATTTTTCAAATCGGACTCTTAGAAACAGAGATATCGACAAAAAAAAAAAAAAAAGATATGACTTTGCGTCCCCTGGTGGGAAAACCATGCATTATTTTAGGAACAAAGTATTCTGAAAAGATTTTTCCATATGAGCGGTATCGGTCCAAGAAAAAAAAAATTTAGTCGAGTTTTCAGGAACGTAGATTTTGCTACAAATACATCAGAAGCAGAAATTAACACTTATGACTCCTGGTGGCCAAACCATTCTTTACCAAACATTAGAAATTATGTGAAAAATATTTTCCATCAGGTCTTGTACGCGATACAGGAAGAATTTTTTAAATCGGAGTTTTAGAAGCAGAAATAACGCAGAAAACGCAATTTACCCTTGTGCCCCCAGCGGAAAGTCTATAATTTACTTGAAAATTTTGAATTTGTAGGAAAAACATTTCGCATGGGAAACACTATCCAACAAAGAAGGAAATTTTCAAATCGGACTCCTTGAAGTAGAGATGTTGACGAAAATAAGATATACATCTACGCCCACTGGCAGAGAAACTGTGGAATATTTTAAGAAGAAAATATTCCAAAAAGGTTTATTGATGTGAGTGGCATCAGTCCACGAAATAATTTTTTCAATCGATATTTTAGAAGCTCAGATTTTATGGCAAATACATCAGAAGCGAAAATTTATCACTTACGCCCCCTGGTGGCCAAAGTATTCTTTACCAAAAATTTCAAATTATATGCAAAAGATTTTCCATCAGTAGGTGTATCCGCTGAAGACATTTTTTCAAATCGGAGTTTTTGAAGAAGAATTATCGGGAAAAATGTAATTTACTTTTACGCCCCTTGCGGAAAATCTACGCGTAATTTGAAAAGTAACTACATCTAAAATACCCTTCGACATAAATGGAATCAAAAGATAAATTTTTTTTTTCAATCGGATGGTTAGAAGCAAATATGTGGAATGAAATGTATTTTTGAATTCGACATCATCTGCACTTACGCCCTCTAGCGGCGAAATTGTTCATCGTAAAAAAAGCGAAATAAAGGATCATCATTCGCATATTCCAAGCTTCCCAATGCAAAAAGAATTTTTCAAATCGGACTAATAGTTGCAGAGATATCGTGGGTACAGACGGACGGACGGACAAACCGGTAACATAAGCACGATCATTTTTTCAAAAGACGTGCTAAAAATGGCACATCGTGAATTGGGTGAGCAGTAGGGTGGGCAAGACAAGCCACCATCGCGTCCCCTTGGTGATGTACCTGAATGGTGTCCACGATCCACTCCTTTAGGTATTTTAAATTACTCATCTCTGTTCTGTATACTCTGTCTCTGACAAAACCGTATAAAAGAGAAAATCCAGTGTGTTTATATCAGATGAACGGGCTGGCAACGGAATCGGGTCAACTTGGCCAGTCCAGAGTCCTGGGAACACAGTATCCATGTAGGCGTTAATACTTTAATCAGTGGAAAGGAGGTCCGTCTTGTTGAAGCTGACATCTGATTGAAAGTCTTCGACTTGTGGCACAGCAAAATTTTGTAGTATATCTAAGTAGACATTTGCGTTGATAGATTTTTCCACGAAGAAAAAAGAACCTGTTATGCGATTAACTTTGGGGGATATCCCAAATATGAATTTGCCATACATGTGGGTTTTCCGAACCTATGTCTATTAACTACTCCTGATACGGGAAATGTCGACTCATCACAAAAAATCACACACGTTCCAGGAAGTGTTGGTGATAATTTATGGCAGATCCATTAAGATCCAGGCAAATTCGAAACGGCGAGGCTTATCATTCCCCTCCAAATGGTGAGCAATCTGGACTTGATATGCGCATAACGCCGGACTTTGATATACAATTCGCATAAATGTCATGCGTGGCAATCCCAAATGTGCAGCAGCTTGCAATCTTTCCGATGCATAATTCTTTTAGCATGGGAGGATTCCTGACGAAGCGTGTACGGTTTTTTTTTTCACTGGAATTACTGCTTTAGTTCCAAAACACCACGCCACACAAATCGCTTTTTCCTGCGCATTCTCCATTGTAGTTCGTAGCTATTAACAGGAAGAAGAACTAGCGCCATCTATGCGCAATGAAAGACAACAAAACTTCAGATATTTACTTTTCCAATGCTGCAAATCCAATTTATGTAATTGAAATAGTTCTTTTTTAATTAACTTTCTAAATCTAGGGCAAGATTTGTAGACCATCCTATGTATTATTTTGCAAAAGTCTTTATGCACGAATTACTTAAATATTTATAATCTGGTAAATAACAGAAATATTGAAAGTATTAAGGTGGTTCCACCTAAAATCTTTGCATTATGTTTCCAGTGGTAAAACTTCTTTATATATTTTCTTCGCAGTTAATGTATTCCCAACGATGAAAATTTGCACATCGATAAAACTAACTTTAAGTTATAGCATGGTATACTTTGAACTTGCTAAAACATAACCATAACTATATTAAAAATCAATAACTTTTCTTTGAGTAATGTTCACACCTGTTAACAGATGGTGGGACCTGTACATTGATGACGTCAGTAGACAAACAAATGTTGGATTGCTTAATGATGGTTATGTTTTATCCAGTATTAAGTATCTCATACTATAACTTACAGTTAGTTTTATCGATGTGCAAATTTTCGTCCTTAGGAATACAAATAAGAACTATTCCAATTAATTGCGAAGAAAATGTGTAAAAAGTTTTACCATTGGAAACATACGGCAGAGATTTTAGGTGGAACCACCTTAAAATTCCACGAAAATATTGAAAGTTATACATTTTTAACGATCATGCCATAGTGATATTTTTCATGCAGGAAAATATTTATTTGCGATTCTGAGCTAACTAATTTCTGTTAAAATCTGAATTCAAAAGACTAACTACTGGGAAGTGTGTTGAAGTTTGATAACACACTTACTAAAGTGGGGGCGGATAGTATTTCAAGAATAAAGCCTTCTCAGAACTTTAATGCAAAATGCTTTTTCATACAATTGGTAAAGTTTGAAAAAACTTTTCAATTTTCGTCAGCATTCATATGCAAAACCTAAAAGTTGTTCCTTTTATATTCGGTTTGGTAGATCTAGTATTTTAAGAGCTTTTGCTCATAAAACAGATGTAAATTTACGACATTTTTGGTCATACTTAAAGTATTTTAAAATGAAATTCTAGGTGAAATTTCAATAAATTGCTGAATAGCAAACTGATTGGAATGGTTGTAAACAAGAAGAAAACGCAATATATTAAGGAAAGAATACCAATAGAATGTTTAAATTAAAATAAGATGAGTTCCTTAGATTTTACAATTTGTATACATCTGACAATATACGTTAAAGACTCACAAATACCTTTGTGCCGTTCATAGCATCTTGTCCATTAGGTAGGATTTTGTCTTGCTGCATGGGACTACTGACATTCTCTTCATCAGATGGGCACCAAGTATCTTCTTCAGTTCCTGACCCTCCATTTGGTAACGTTTGTGAATCTCCTTGCGGTGATATTCCATTACCTGGGGACGTCACGTGGCCTGCACCTTCTGTTCCCGCCTCAACAGCAGCTCCATTATCACCCTGTAGTGCGGCATCATGGTGATTTCTTGAATCCTATAAAGGATCAGGAAAAGCAGCTTTAGGATCTTAAAAGCTGATGACCTGTAAACTCATAAAAATGAAATATTTATTACCTTACCTGGGTACAAAACTTTTCCTTTTCTTGTCTTTGATACACGGTCGAGTCACATTATTGTGACCACCAGCTAATATCCAGAGTAACCACCGTGTGCAGCGCGGACAGCAGCTAGACGGGCTGGGAGCGACTCAATAAGGTGCTGGAAGGTGTTCACAGGTATATGTGGAACCATGCTGACTGCAGTGCATCGGACAGCTGCTGGAGGGTGCGTGGTGGGAGATCCATAGAGCGAACAACACAATCGCGGTGGTCCCAGAGATGCTGAATTTTAAAACTGAGGGATTAGGGGGCCGGGGAAGTACTTTGAAGTCTTCATCGTATTTTTCCAAACACTCTCAGACATTTCTAGCTGTCTGACATGTCGCATTGTCGTGCTGGAAAATCCCATCCGCCCCAGGGAATACAATCAGAACGTATGGGTGTACGTGGTCTGCAAGGATGGATTCATAATGAATTCGGTCCATAGTGTCTTCCACAGGTATGAGTGGACCCTGATAATGCTACGAAAACATTCTCCAGACCATAACGCTGCGCCCATCAGCTTGTGTTCTTCTGGCAATGGTTGAAGAGTCTTATACGCCAACGTCCATTCCTTGATTAAGCAGAAAACGTGACTTATCGGAGAAGGCAATCCTTTGCCAATTAGCGGAGGTCCAAGTCCGATACTGACGTGCAAATGTAAGCCTTTTCTGGTAAGTTCTCCAATGTTTCTCGTCTTATATAAAAAAAAATGTAAGTTCTCCAATGTTTCTCGTTTTATACGGCAACATCCATCCGTTGATGAAGCAGAAAACGTGACTCATCGGAGAAGGCAATCCTTTGCCAATCAGCGGAGGTCCATTTCCGATACTGCCGTGCAAATGTACGCCTTTTTCTGGTGATGCACCTTCGTTAGCATAGTTGCAGTGACCATCCGTCTGCATAAGAGCCCCATACGCAGCAGGGTTCGCTGAACTGTCGTTTTATACATACTTCCGGTATCCCCCGGGATCATTCGGCCAGTGAGTTGCTCTACTGCAGCGTGTCGATTGGCCCTCAGGCAACTTCGCAGCCGACGTTCACCTCTCACATCAATGGCACTTGGTGCTCCGTAGTTTCCACGTCTCTTACTCGCAATGGTGTCATTTCTCCAATCACGATACACTTTAACCACAGCAGCACGCGAACAGTTCACAAACTGCGCTGTTTCTGTAATATTGCCACCCTTTGCCCGAAAGCCGATAATCATCCCTTTTTGCAAAATCTGATAAATCGCTCCTTTGATTCATGACAGCAACGAGTGATATGTTTTCAAATTGCCTAAGGCACACCTTATATACCATCCAAGACAGCTCACGACATGTGCCTTCTTTCATTGGCTACGCGCTGTTGACGTCAAAAGTAGGAGGTGGTCAAAATAATGTCACTCGACTGTGTATTTCACTGGAAAATTGGTAATGAGAAGCAGAAATGGAGCAGCAGAGCACCAAAGGAAATGAAACACATTGCATTGTTCTTAAAGAGAAAATGAGACCTGCTGTTCACACAAGAGTATAAATTCCATAGGGAATTTTTTGATGTATGACAATACTCTATGCTATTCTGTCACTGCAAAGAATCGAAAATTCACAAATTTAAATTTGTGAGAGGAAATTTTCGAGAATGAAAATTATTTCTCACTCATACTTTGCTCCTCTTATCAAATGAGTGTTTTGCTGGCTTAAAGAAAGTCGCTGCTTGCTTCAAAGGTTTATTCTCAGGAGTGCAACTCAAACGTTTGCAACAGAAACGTTGCTCCATGTGCCATCTGAGGAAAACATTATGTTTCGACTTACTGAGCAACTTTTGGAAAAGCAAAATTGCTGAGCTGAAAATCAATTCAAAACGTTCGCACTTTCTGCCTTTCCAGTCTCAACAAATAGTTGATTGCTTGCTTTTTGATTCGCCGTTCAGTATAATCACTACAATCTCGGAGAATTATAGCAGTTATATCTTTCGAAAATTGTACACTGAATGGACAAAACATTAGAGATACCTGCTTAATAGCATTTTGATCCTCCTGTACAGTGAATAACAGCCTCTACACGTTGAGCCGTCGAGATTAACGTTGGTACATGCGGATGGCAGGATATGAGTACGGCGCAAACCACATGAAGCGATGGATCCTTCTTGCCAGCAGGGTACTCTTCAAGCTGGTAGGGGTGGCATTGTCGTCTGTGGACTGTTTACGTGGTCTGAAATGGGACCCCTGGTACGTGTGACATCATCCTTCACAGGTCAACGTTACCGGGATATCCTGGACGACCATTTGCTCCCGTTTGTGCATCTTCAACATCCCACTGGGGATCTCATCCTGCAACAAGACAATGCACCGTGCCATCGCTCCCGAATTGTATCCGAATGGTTGGATGAACACTCCACCAACGTGACCGCGATTCCTTGGTCAGCTACATCACCTGACCTCAATCCCATCGAGCACATCTGGGAGGATGCCATCGAGAGAGATGCTCGAGGATCTGACCCTCCATCAAATCTTCGTGAACTGTGGGAGCTTGTTCAGGGGTCGTGGATCCGTATGGCTTCCCAACGCTTCCGGTGTCTTGTCGAGTCCATGCCGAGATGAATCGCCGCCGTCATCAGGGCGAAAGGTGGTGCTACACATTACTAGACAGGTGTCTCTAATTCAATTGCTTTTCAGTGTAAATACCATAACGCTCGAAACTGTCTGTTGTTTCGTTTCTTTGTATAGTAACAACAATCATGACTGACGGTGACTCCTAGTGATCCCTCATAGGTCGTGCGAATTTAAAGAACACATAAGGGTAAGAAATCTGACTTACTCTAGACAGGCGTTTCGGGCAGCTATGGTCGTTTGTATCTACGGGCGTTTTGAGCGTTATGGTCGTTGAAGGGTTAAAAAACGAATTTATTTCACAACATACCTTTACAGGCCTTCGAAGTAATATCCATGTTACTTTACGATAGGGGCCCAACTTTTTGCCAAGTCTTGTATTCCAGTCAGTACACCTCCATTGTTGAGGCGCCGGATGACTCAGGTCACCTCATTAGGAAAATCATGAATCGTACTGAATCTTTTCTCACTGAGTGGCTTCTTCAATTTGTGACAAGTCATATTCTGGTGGGCTCATGTCAGGACTGTATGACGCCTAGGAAGCAATTCCCATCCATGCTTTTACAGAATTCTCTTACTGTACGGGTATGTAAGGGCAACATGCAGTCTCCTCGCATTGTCGTGCAAAATTATGACGTCACCTTCAAGCATGTCGGGCCTTCTTTGGCGAATCTTCGGGCGCAAAAGATTTTGCAGGAACCTTCTGTAGTATTCCGCTGTTACAATGATCTCCTCGGGCACTGTGTCTGCTGCTATCACTCCAACCTTGTCATAGGCCATAATCATCATCAGCTTAACCTTCGATTTTGTGTCAGATTTTCCACCTGTGCATGGCAAAAGTTTATTTCCTGGCGAGGTGATTCTCGATGTTCTCACTGAGTGGATTGAGATTTCAGTTCTGGTTCAAAATCTTGTGTTCTGTCCAAAAACTGGTCGCCTTCTGTCTCGTACCACTGAAGCAATTCTTCTGTGATCCCTTTGCGAACTGCTTGCTGCTCTTCACTCAGATCATGCGGAACCCATTTGGCAGCCACTTTTCTCTTCTGTAATTTTTCAGTTAGGACTCTGACAACCGAAGCGGTAGACATGCTAGCTTCATATGCAATCTCTTCACATGTTTTCCATCGATCTTCTTCCAAAATGCTGTTGACGATAACCACAGAAGTGTCGAGCATTTTATCTGGCTGCTACTTCGATCGTCCTCGGTCCTTTCCCGATCTTGTCGGAAACGAGAAGCCCACCGTTACAATCCACTACACTAACCCCAAAAACTTCCCACATAGCTTTATGAATTTCGGTAAGAGATTTTCCTCGCAAAGTTTCAAGGCAGAAGTTTTTTGGAACAGGAACAAGTTAGCCAGCAAACGTAGACACAACTTTGTGTACTGAAGTCTGTCTCAGCCGGCCCGGTGGCGCAGTGGTCTAAGGCGCTGGCCTCTGATCATTCGTCCGTAAGGGGTCCGGGTTCGAATCCCGGTCAGGTATGGATGTTGTGTTTGTCTTACGGCACTGGCTCTCTCCCTTCCCTGGAACCAGTGACCCTAAATTAGGGACGGGCGACTGCTTATAGCCCATTGAGTTGCTCACGGTGGTCGTTAAACCTCCAATCAAAAAAAAAAAAAAAAAAAAAAGTCTGTCTCACAACTGGCGCAAAGATTGGAGCGATTACATCATCCTACAGGTAGCGCCTGCGTAGTGTGCAAAACGTTTGAAATGGCCTAAGTACTAAGTCTCACAATTTCCAAATGTGTGGCTGAAGGCCTTGCGGCAGTTTTAAAGAAATTAATAGAAATCCGAATATTTAATCCTGTCAATCCTTGATGGGTAAACAGCTATGATGATATCGTTGACATCTGATGCTGCTTAGTGCCTGCATAAATAAGAAAATATAATTATCTTTTACTAATGAAGCCATTGCCTAAACCTTTGGGAAAGCAAAAAGACGGAGAAAGCTTTGTCCAAATTAAGTTTCCCATGCAGAAAGGATGAATATGGGATTCTAAAACCAGCAGCAAAATTAATTTTTTCCCTGAAGTATAATGGATTGGATGAGGATCCAAATGAAATAAGTATCTGGATAGCAGTAAAACATATTGGACAGGGAACGATCGCTTTTATCATGGTCAACTTTGCTTAACATTTTTAAGATCCAGAAATCCCCTGCAAATCTAGGTTTGTATTAAGAAAAGATCAAGGAAGTCTGTTAAACAATTATGAGCAATACACACAAAACACTGTTTATCGAGAGATCTTCCAAACCCCTTTGAGAATATTTTTGTAACACATTTAATGAAACCGAATAAAAAATTATAAGCTCTGGTAGTTTTACAAGAAATGAAATATTTTTTATCATTTCAATTGAAACCTCTTATAGCGATATGCAAATAACAAAAGAATTTTGTCTCAGATTTTCCACCTGTGCATGACAAAAGTTACCAGCTTCTCTGTATGTAATTTGATTCTCAATCGACAATTTTTTCTCTAAGTATCAAAACCTTTGTTTATTGGGTTGGTGGGAATGAAATGTCCGGCGCGAACGAGCAGTGGAGACAGGCCCCCACCACAGCAGAATGGAACCACCCATAGGTGTTGTGGGTATTACGTCAAAGAGTTGCTATTAATAGCTAGCACGTGTGTGAAGAACAAGGTTCAGGCGTAGATTTTTTGGACTTAATGTGGCTTGCAAAGGAAACATGCAGACGCTGGATTTGAGAGTCATCTTCTTGTGTTAATTTAAACTGGCCCATTCTACAGGAATTGTAGCTCGAAACGTAAACAAAGCGTTTGGGGAAAATGTAGCCAACGAACGAACCATTCGGCGATAGGTAGACTTCCAAACGCTTAGTCGTGTTGGAAGTTGAGATACGGACCTGCAAAATGAAACACGTGCTCACCGACCTGTTACTGACGATGTTCTGTTACGTGTGGTTGAAGCGGACCCCCGAAAAACGTGTCGTGAGACAGCGGTAGAGGCAACCGTCCACCACAGGACAATTGTTCAGCGTCTGGCTGCACTGGGTAAGATAAAAAAAGCTGGACATGTGGCTGCCGCATGAGTTGACAACTGCCAACACGACTAAGCGTTTGGAAGTCTACACGTCGTTGCTTTCCAGGAACAAACAGGAACCTCTACTACATCGAATCGTCACCTGCGACGAGAAGTGGGTCCTTTATGGTAATCGGGAGCGATCTGCACAATGGTTAAGCAAGGAACAGCCTGCTGGACGGCATCCTAAGCCACCCCTACACCGCAAGAAGATGATGATCCTTGTCTGGTGGTTCACAACCGGGATAATTCATCACAGTTTCTTGGAAAGATGCCAAACCATCACTGAAGAACGTTATTGTGCTGAATTACACCAGATGTAGCGGAAATTGATGCAAAAACAACCGGCTTTGGTCAACAGACATGGTGTTCTTCTGCTCCAGGACAAAGCTCCCTCATGTCGCGCAACGAACGATGCTGACACTAAGTGCAGGGGGCTATGAAGCACTGCCCCTCCTGCTTATTTGACGGACTTGTCCTCAACTGACCATCATCTGTTTCATTGCCTGGATCACTTTCTGCCCGGGAAACAGTTCACGACAGACAACGAGATTCAACGTACAACGTGCAGTTGATGACTTCTTCGGGTCCCAGCCACAAGACCTTTTTCGTTCCGGGATCATGGCCTTGCCTGGCAGATGGCTACTTTTCCTTTCTCGCCGTCCACGTGTGCTGGTACTTTGCCGGACACTTCATTCGCGCCAGCCCGATATATTTCCCGATGATAGTCGGATTCGAACTGGTTGTTTTTGTTTTGTTTTTTTGCATTGGATAGTTAAGACCATTACTCACCACAGCAGTAAAGGAGTTATCAGAAGCGGGGCATAAAGGAAATGATCCAGTTGTAAAGAGTTTGCCACGCTGAGAAAGAAAATACCAATTAAAAATGCCCAATCGTACCAGTGAGTAAACGCACAAAGCGCTGGCAAAGGTGGAAACAGAAAATGCAAAAAACGGTAACCAGATGGTATGGGCGCGGCCGGTACAGGCGAGGGGCAACGAGCTGATACATCAGTTGCAAACAAGTTCTCAACTCGAGCAGTCGCATTTTGTTCCCGGTAAGTTTTCTATCTGTTTTGTGGGACCTGGCGGCCTTGTTCCAGTCCCGTATCTGTGTTACTCACCGACGTTGATAACTCCGTTTGAAAGCCACATCGGTCGACGATTCCGGAGCTGCATCCGAAAGGACAGTAAACAGCGTTCCGGAACCATTGAGCAGGTGAAGAGATTAGCGTGCACTGCTCGTGGGAAGCAGAAGCCGCACGACGTTGTGCAAAAACGAATAAACGGTGCTTCTTATCAATTAGCAGCTGTTGGTTATATCTTTACCGAAACCATTCCAGATGAACACCATTAATCCAGTTGATGTCGTAGAATTGTAATCTGCGAAAGTTCAGCAATGGAAATTGTACACGCGATACAAGGATGGCGCACCTCCAACACACACTGACAAGGAGTGTGCTGACGATTTTTTTGCCATGCTAATTAGCAGATTTGACAATCCTGATGCATTGCCGTCCTCGCTAGCAACAGACCCGTTTGCAAACTTCTGGGATTCCGAAGATGATAGGGAAGAAGCGGTTCGTCCACACGTGCTATCATAGCTGTCGCTGGAGCATCACAAATGAACCGTGATGACGACAGCCAATCAGTTACCCTAAAACGAACCCGTCACCATTCCGGTGGAAAAATTGATGACGACTATAAGCGAAATCTGGTTGAATTCACGTTCAAAGGAAATAGGAAACCACGAAAGTCGGAAACTGTAAAACACAGATTCCGGAAACTTGCCACACAGAAATTTGACACGAGACAAGTTTATTTCTGGAGAAAGCAGCTCGCTCGTGGCCAAAGCATGGGAAGCGGTAAAGTCCAAGACTAGCTCTGTGCGATTTTTTCTCGCTCATATGCTTTCGGTACTGGCCCAAATACGTGACAAGACTTTGCACAGTTTTATAGACTCAGATATGAACATGCACGACGTTGATATACAACGCTGTGCTCGTGAAAATGGCGCATTGCTGGACTTCGACTTTACCGCTTCCCATGCTTGAGTTTAAGATTTCAAGCGAAAGAATAAAATTGCCAGTCGTAAAATAACTTCATTTGTGTCACAACGTACCCAACAATCTGATGCAGCAATCACGCAATAGGCAAACAATTTCACTGCACAAATTCGTGACTATGTCAATAACGAAGTGTTCAACCCGGATCGTATTTTGAACAATGATCAATCCGGTTTTAATTACGAATTGACGACAAATCGTTCACTTGCGAGAAAGGGCTCAAAACCTGTTGACAAAATTGTCCAGTCAACAAGCGCCACAACTCACAGCTACACGATCATGCCGCTGGTATCAGTGAACGGCTTATTGCTCGAAAGAATGCTTATTATCGTGCAAGAAACAGGTGGCAAGTCTGGACCACATGTGTTGCGTGACATGATCAAGCCATTTAATCTTGTAATTGATTGCACATCAAGTGGGATCATGAAAAAGATGGATTGCGAAACTTTGTTCAACACATTTTCGGCAAAGCGGCGGCGTCAGGAGAGTACAATCTCTTTATTGTGGATCAGAGGGCACCTTTTCGCAATCACAACTCCATTTCATCTGCAGTGACTGAAGGCACAACAGTTACAGTGATCAACATTCCAGCTGATGCTGCACGAACTTGTCAGCCTCTCGATGTTTACGGTTTCGGACCAATGATAAACTACTTGAATCAACTATCCAATATTATTCGTATTGCGTTAGTTCGACATCCTCCTGTCACAACGAGATGCTGTGCTTGTCCTGCCATCTGTTTTGCACAATCAATTCCGTTCTCCGCGTCTCCGTGGTTTATTCCAATATGCTTTCACGAAGTCAAACTTACGTTCCGGTTATTACATCCCTTTGCCGTCACCGCCAACATTTCCCTTCCACTTTGGAATCGAAAATTGCGACCTTCGTTCCAGTCTTGCCTTCATTTGATGTCTGTGGTGCACAAAGTCGTTCTGACCGCAGTATTTCTTTACAGATCATCCATCAAAGCTGAAATATCATTTTTGTTCAGCCTATGTTCCATAATTGTCCATTTTCATTGCTTTCCGATGTGGTTTGCTAATTAAAATTTTCCACCTTTGCTAGGGCTTTGTGCGCTTACTAGTTCGATTGGGCATTTTCAGTTGGCATTTTCTTTCTCAGAGTGGCAAACTCTATACCAGGGGTCGGCAAACATTTTTTGTAAGGCGCCAGATAGTAAATATTTTAGGCTGTGAGGGCCAAGAGGCAAACCCGAGGATATTTATGTAGGTATTTTTTCTTGTTATTTAAGTAGGTAGTCCTGCTTAAATAACTAATAATAACAAATAGACTAAAAAATGTAATAATTGACTAAGATAACGTAATAATAATAAATAATAATGATAAGTAGACTAAAAAATAACGTAATAATATAACAATAAATACACAGTTGACGTGGACCAGGAAAATCAAATAGAAGTCATCGCTTTTTCCACGTTTATAAGTAAGTCACGGAAAAATTTCTCATCGGCCACCACAGGGAATCGAACCCAGGGTCTTCCAGTTACGCGCCGAATATGCTTCCACTGCACCACAGCGGTCTCGAAATTCTCCAGACTCACAAACGACAAACTGACAGACCACATGGCAGGGTTGCTTCTTTGGAGCCCTGCACAATGCTGGGGATTCACCACAGATGAACAGCAGCAACTGAACAAAAATTAGAAGGCGAATGAATGATTAATACGCAGTTGACGTAGTCCAGGAATATCAAATAAAAGTCATCGCTCTTTCCACGTTCATAACGGCCGATGAGAAATTTTTCCGTGACTCACTTATAAACGTGGAAAGAGCGATGACTTCTATATGATGTAATAATATAACGTAAAAATAATTTTTCTGATCGTTGCTGTCCTGTGAGTTGTGAATATTGTGTCGAGTGCTTAGTCTGTTAATGACGACGTACATTGTACTCTTTTAGTACAGCTATAGTGTCATTTCACAATAAACAAAATGCTTTGTCATCTAGTTCCGTAACTAAATAATTCACACTCCATTCTGCCTTAAAAGCACGACTTTCGAAGTCCACTTTGCCCTTGTTTTCATGGGTAATCACACGAGAACAAAATGTCGCAGAACAGCGATACACGTGGCACTGGAAACGCTGCCGAATTATAACTGCGTGGAGTCAAAGCAGAGGCCACCGAATGCGAAGCTATAGAAGGGCCACATACGGTCGTATGTCGCAACTCCTTAACTCGGCGGTCGGCTGTTCCGTTATAGCGCGTACTTTGACATTTTAAAGACTTTGAAAATGTAAAATCCATTCTTAGACCTCGCGGGCCGTTCAAATAGAGGCGGCGGGCCAGATTTGGCACGTGGGCGGTAGTTTGCCGACCTTTGCTCTATACAATCGACTTATTTCCTTTATACCCCGGTTCTGAAAACTCCTTTACTTCCCTGGTAAGATGATCTTTTTAAATTTGTCTTACACCTAAATTAACCTTTAAGTTGCATTTTATTTAAAATACTCTTTATGTACAGTCCTCTTCCGGCTGGAAGCGGCAAACAAAAGTTTACGTTTCTTCGCGCTTAAGAATAATTTCATACTTGCATACAAGTATGTTGTTAAGGAACGTTAATGGCAGATAAAAGTTAGGAAAACCAAGAAAGACTTGAAGGAAACATTAATGCTCGTCTGGAAAAGCAAATGTCCGCATCCTTCCAGGTACGTTGCTGGATTCCCTGCATTAATATAAAGATTCCTTGATCATTAATATTTTATTTTAGGACTTCAGCCCACTTTCTTCTGCAATTTTACTTTAGTCAGAGATCTGATGTCTCATAATGCAACATCAGTCCAGGTTATCTCACACCTTCTACGAGAAGCAAACATACAACCCCTTTAAGTTCTGCAGAGAAAGTAGGCACCTAAATGAATTACTCTGTCTGACCTACTAAATGTCTTTTGCTGATAAGCACATAAAATAAATTTTTTCCTGAAATTCTACTCTCGAAAAGTAAATACCTGGAGGAAATTCCCATAATTAGTCAGAAGAAACAGTTAGAAAGTCAGACAGGGTAACAGAGCTAGGTATCAACTTCTTCTGTAGAACATTCTGAGGCGGAAGCAAGAATTCTGCCCTTCTGTTTTATGACACATAAAAAGTTAACTCTCTCTCTACGAAAGGTTGATATAAATACCTCACTGTACGCAGTTAGAGTTGCTGTCTGGGAATTCTGTTTTCAAGTGAACATGGTTTTATGCAGTTGGTAGGAGACTTCGTACTATGCTCTTCTGTAGAACATAATGAGGCGGAAGCAAGAATTCTGCCGTTCTGTTTCATGTCACATATAAAGTTAACTCTCTCCCTATCTCTCTGTACGAAAGGTTGATATAAATACCTCACTGTACGCAGCTAGAGTTGCTGTCTGGGAATTCTCTTTTCAAGTGAACATGGTTTTATGCAGTTGGTAGGAGACTCCGTACTATGCTCATTCTGTTGCCTAATTTCTTACCAAGGTTTCTTGCATATCCTCATTAATCATATCCAAACAACTTCAGCTTCTTACCTGTTCTTGCTTCTTCCCATGAACGACACAGTAGTTATTGAAGTTCGGGTGAGAATCATTGGTTTAGACTTCCCAACATTATATTTTTGCGCTGTATCCTACTATGGGAAAACATTGATTTTTAATTTTCCTCGACAACTCTGCTCCTAAAGTCTATTCTACAAAATTCTTTTTTCTTCGAATGCCACTCACCGCTGGGAATGCTTTGCATACATTTTCGAATTTTTCGTAATAGAAAGTTCTACCACTAGGTTATGTAAATGTTTATTTCTCTCTCTCTCTCTTAGAGACAGAGAGGGAGGCTGAGAGAGAGAGAGAGACAGAGAGAGAGAGAGACAGAGACTGAGACAGAGAGAGAGAGAGAGAGAAAGAGAGAGACTGAGACAGAGAGAGAGAGACAGAGAAAGAGACTGTGACTGAGAGACAGAGAGAGATAGAGAGAGACAGAGAGACTGGGAGAGAGAGACTTGGAGAGAGAGAGAGACAGAGAGACTGAGTTAGAGACAGAGAGTGAGAGACAGAGAAAAAGACAGGGAGAGACTGAGAGACAGAGAAAGACTAGGAGAGAGTGAGACTGAGAGAGAGAGACTGTAGAAGTCCTGTTCCACAATTATTTCCGAACTGTGGGCCATTTTCTTTGGTGAAGATTGCAAACATTATCCACTCAAATCAATGTACACTTTTTCCTCTAGGAAACGAGTATATCTATAAACCACTTTTTCTTGCCATCTCTGATAATATAAGTCACACTTTAAATAATTATTATACGGTCGTATAGCTCCGACTGAGAGGAAAATTTTGTATGCAATCAACAGCTCTGCCGCTAGTGGGCGACAGAGTACATTTCCGTTTGGAAGAGTATCTCCATTTCTAACAATCCGACTGAAAAAATCCTTTATTGATAGGATACATTTGACTGCGAACAATATTTATTACCTGTTTTATTCAAGTACCGCACAGTTCTAAACCTAGGGGATAAAAAGTTGCAGTATCTTTATATCATACCTCTGCTTCTTATTGCTTCTAATGCTTTCAGTTGTTGGATTTTAAAATCCCTTTGCTTTCCTGTGGAAAAGATTTTGCGTGCAGTTTCTGTTTTTTCTTTTTTTTTTTTGGTAACATGCATTTCTACCGCTAGTAGACGTAAGTAGCTATTTCAATTTGCAAATGCTTTCCCGATTCTAGGAATTGTTTTGAAAATTCTTTTTAGCACGTTTCCGGAAAAAACAATAGACGTGCCTATGTTATCACTAGGAACGGATTTTTAGGTAAATAAGTATTTTCACTTAAAACATATTTTCGAAAATTCCGTAATAAATACATATATTTGAATGTTTCTTCTATACATTTTTTATTTTTAGTGTAAATAAAGCCAAAGTAAAAATTCAGTGAAAAAAAAACTGATATTATAACGAGGGGGCGAAAGTTTTGCCCTTCTTCCCTCCATCCGGACTCCTTTCAGCAGCTCCAGCGCGTTAGCGAACGAAGTGTTCTCTTCCAGCTCGGAGAAGCGAAACTGGAAGTTCTCTCGTACCCACGGAAGCGTAAGTAACACACGGATAGGTCTCAAACTCCAACATGGAGAGTATATATACGCCGCTCGCGAAATTGTCGTTGTTGTTGATACGGTTCTCTTGAATTGCTGCAGTCAGCACGTTCTTCTTTCTGTGATATTATTCTGCTCCCATATTCCGTGCTAAAGGAAGGTTGTAAAGTGCGCTGATTTTTTTTTTTTTTTACTTCCAGTAGTTTATAACTGTGATAAATATATTTCTTTCTGTGTTGAGTTTTTAACTAGTATTCTGCTTCTTCATTGCGAGTTTGTGAGTGAAAAGGACCCTTCGAATCTGAAGCCCAACGAAAGTAATAAAAATGTAACAGCATCCTATAAAAAAAACTAATGTGGATGTGACAACATGTGGCATTATCGTCCACAAGGGAAATAAGTCAAGATTAAACGCAAAACAAACGTCCACTCCCTTCAGTCATAATTTCCAAAGAACTTTTTTCGTTAACTATATTTTGCTGTTATTAGTAAGTTGAGTGTTACCAGTATCTTTTAATCACAGAAAATAATTAGTTACATTATCGTTGCAGAAAACATTTTTTTTAACATTTTATTTTTATTTTTAGCAAGTATTTTCTGTTTTTAGCAAATATTTTTGAAATTATTAGGATATGAAAAAATAAATGCACATGTTTTCTGTTTTTTGGCACCTAAATATCAGCTCCCTAGTTATCACATTATCCGTTCGTCTGTCTGCGGATACCAGATCTCTGTACCAATTAGTTCGATTGGAAATATTATTTTTGCATTTGAACTGGGAAAGTAATTATCTCTTCCTTTTAATAATTTTCCAAATAATAATAATTCAATTCACCACTAGGGACGTAAATTAGTTTGATTGGAAATATTGTTTTTGCATTTGATATTTATTTTTGCAAATTAGTTCGATTGGAAATATTATTTTCGCATTTGAACTGGGAAAGTAATTATCTCTTCCTTTTAATAATAATTCAATTCACCACTAGAGGCGTAAATGCAGATTCTCTTGAATTTAAAATGTATTTTATTCCATATAATTCCTTCTAAAAAACTGATTGAAACAATAACTTTTTCTCTGGCCACCTTTCATCCCGAGGACCATTTTGCTTAAAATTTCTTTCTCGAATAACGCGCAATTTCCCTCTGGGAGCGTAGATACAGGTACATGGTATTTTTTCCCGATATTTATGTTTTTAAAAGATCTGATTCGAAAAATTATTTTTACGCCCGATAGAATTAGTGGTGGGAAAACGTATATACGTATACAACGTTTATACTCTTTTGCAGTTGATTATATATATTCCTGTACCTTAGAATCCGGTATACATGTGAAGAAAATTTCAGGTAAAACAAAAATGTTGATGCAAAAGAGAAGGGAGATGAGGACAAATTAAGACGTACCTTCCAAACTGGAATATATAGAGCAATGCAAGACAGTACGGAAAAGCATCACTGAAGACATTAGGAAATTCAACTGCGAACTAATGAGAAAAGCAATGGAAAACAACCAAAACCTGAAGAGAGCAAAGGGACATCTCGGCAAGGGAAGAAAACAGATTATGGTACTGAGAAAAGAAGATGGGACTGTAATAAGAAACAGAAACGAAATTTTGACTAGAGTGAAAGATTTCTAATCAAAACTGTATGAAACGGATGATACATCTATTCCAGACATTAGGACAGGTACCAGTACCAAAGTCCCTCCAGTCCTCCCTGCAGAAGTTCCACACGCAATTAAGAACATGAAACGGGGAAAAGCTCCAGGAGAAGATGGGATTATCGTGGGCATTACACAAGAAGCAGGTGGAGAAACTAAAATTACACTAACCCAAGTTTTCACCAGATGCCTTAACGAAGGGAAGATTCCAGAGGATTGGAGCAAAGCTAAAATGATCCTGCTACATAAGAAAGGTGACGTTGAAGATCTCAGGAACTACAGGCCCATCAGCTTCCTATCAGTGGTTTAAAGAGTCTTCACTAAAGTTCTTTCACATCGCTTGAAGGTAACACTAGACATGGCTCAACCAAGGGAACAAGCTGGATTCAGGAGTGGCTACAGCACTGTAGATCATATCCATGTACTGAGAGAACTAATTGCAAGAACAAGAGAATATGAACTTCCATTATGTATGGCTTTTATTGATTATGAAAACGCCTTCGATTCTGTGAAACCATCAGCAATTACAATGCCTTTGAAATCCTGCGGTATTGAAGATGCATACATTAGCATTGTTAATAACATCCATGAAAATGCAAGTGCAAATGTTCGGATATTTGAGGATACATCACAAAAAAATTGGAAAGAGAGTGAGACAAGGCGACACCATATCTCCCAAATTCTTTAATGCCACATTCCAAATTATCTTTCAATCATTGATCTGGGAAAACAAAGGGATACAGATTAATGGAGGTTATTTAACTCACCTTCGTTTTGCTGATGACGTAGTAAATTTTTGCAACTACCCCATCAGAGCTGCAGAGTGTGATCTAAGAACTTGCTGACAAGAGTAAGTAAGTGGGATTAAAAATGAACTTCCAGAAGACAAAAGTGATGTACAATGCTTTTACAAGAAACGAAGAATTATCGATTGATGGAGAAAAGCTTGAGACAACCGATACTTACATTAATCTTCGACAGCAGATATCAAGTGATGGTCACATTGATGAAGAAATTAATCGGCGTATAAAACTTGGATGGAGAACTTTTGGAAGAAACAGTACTATTTTTAAGAGCAGTATGCCATTATGTCTTAAAAGAAAAGTGTTTAATCAATGCATCCTGCCAGTGCATTGATTTAACACTTTGTGGAGCAGAGACATGGACTTTAACTAAAAGAGATATACAAAGACTGCAGACAAGTCAAAGAAGTATGGAGAGATGCATGCTTAGTGAAACCAGGAAAGATAAGAAGAGGAACTTCTGAATAAGGAAGTTAACATGAGTGAACGACATCATGACCAGAGTTAAATCCCTGAAATGGCCATGGGTTGGACAAGTTGCTAGAAGAACGGACCACCGATGGACAACTGAAATTTTAGACTGGATTCCGAGAAACAGAAAAAGACGCAGAAGAAGACCCCGTGGGAGATGGAAGGATGAAATTCGAAAGCATGCCCGAGTGACTTGGAGGAGACAGGCTCAAGACAGACAATTGTGGAAGAAACTTGGAGAGACCTTCATCCAGCAGTGGGTTGATATTGGTTGACAATAATGATGAAATAATATACTGTCTATTAGGCACTTCCTGCTTAATATAATACACAATTCAGCCGCTAGGGGGCACAAACGTACAGTCTATTTTCTTCGATATTTCTGTTTTTAAAAGTCCGAGTTGACAAATTCTGTTAACACAAAATAGCATTCACTTCGAGCAACTTTTTTCATGTGCTCTCATGTTTTCCAAACTGCATATTTCTGATGCTAGGTGGTGTCGTTGTGCATTTCTTTTGGCAACTGTATTCCCGTTTCTGAAAATCGTATTTAAATATTTATTTTTATATTGGATACCATTCCCTGTGGGAGTGATGGCCTGCATTATCCTCTTTATATAACTCCCAATTTTTCTCTCTAGGAGGTATACGTGTAGAAACCTTTTCTTTTTGTATTGGATGCTCTTCACTATGGTAATGAATGCGAACATATCTTATAATTTTCCTTCTAGGAGTTGTATGTGCAAACCCATTCCTTTTTTAATTGCATACGATTCACTACGGTAATAATGGCCAACATTATCCTCTTTACATAACTCCCAATTTTTCCTCTAGGAGGTGTACGTGTAGAAACTCTTTCTTTTTGTATTGGATGCCATTCACTACGGCAATGATGGGGAACATTATCCTTTTTACATAACTCCTCATTTTTCGTTTAGGAGGTGTATATGCAGCAGTGGTGTATCTTGGGTCCGAAACCTGGGCTATCTCACCCCCCCCCAGTACTGTTTTTTTTTTAAATTGCGAAGTTTAATTTTCAATTGTTAAGTAATAGAAGTAACTTTTTTCTAAATTTTAGGTACATGCCATTGCTAACATGATACAAAATAATTATGAGGATTAGTATTTAAACATTTATTTGTAGATGAACTCCATCCTTCTTCTGAATACTTTATTTGTACATGAACTCCATTTTTCTTTCCTTTTGTGTGAACTTGAGTGTTACGTTTTCATAAAATATTTCTTCCGAGTACTTTTTCATATTTAAAAAGAATGTTTTTCTCTACTGACAAAACAACCAAGATTTTCGATTGTGCATGTCCTTGTGTGGCTCTAAGAAATATCTTCATTCTTTTTAATGCAGAAAAACTTCTTTCGGCAGTTGCAGAATGGTGGAAAGCTTAATATGAAGTCTGCTAATTTTTACACCTCACCAAACACTATATCTAATTTTTTCAACTTTATGTAACACGTAATGTCTCTTACTGATTTGTTTCTGTATTCATCAGGGGAATAAAAGACGTTCAGTTCAGCTTTTAGTCGAGCTGTATCAAAATTTGAAGCAAAGAGTTCTTTAAGTTCTGACAGTAGATGTTCAGAGAAGCTTTCACAAAATTTATCAAAACAGTTCAAATCCAACAAAGCCACGAATTTAAGATATAATATCTCTGATTTTAATTCTTGACACTTCACACAAACTGAAACAACTCTCGCGAAACACTCTTATAGGGCTAGGGCGGGAGTATGCGAGTGCCTGCGATAGTCTAAGTCTTCTCTATTCTGAGCGAACCGTTTCCCAAAGCAATGGTCCATTCCCCTTGTAACGTATACTCTATATTCACTTTCCTTTTGATTTTACTATCTCTGGTTATTTTATTTTACTATGTAAATTATCTTCTTACTGAACGAGATGTTATTTCACACGCTGAATGAGATCTGGCAATGAGTGTAAGTCATGACGTGGTGGTAGCCAGTATAAATAGGCGTGTTCAACGATACCCAAGGAGAGCGTTTATTGTTGTAAGGAGAGCGTTTGTTGTTGTACGGAGAGCGTTTGTTGTTGTACGGAGAGCGTTTGTTTATGTGAAAGAGAGCGTTTGTTTATGAGTATAGAGCTCCGTTCATGTGCAAGGAGCTACGTGTTATTTGAGTAGCTGTGTGTGATGATACCAGTAGAAGTTCATAATAAAAGGTTTTACGTAAGTACGTCTTTCTCAGTTCATAGTACTGTCAGACCTCTGTCTGGCTGTTAGGTTTATTTCAATTAATATTACTAGTAACAACCAGCATAAGACTTTATTCATCTTAATTACTGCTACAACATTACTACCAGTTATAAGTTTGTTCATTACTATTACTACACTACTAGCAGGTGACTTTATTCATGATCTTAATTAACTAGTAACAACAACCATTTGAATTCACTATTTGAAGCTTAGTACAAGCATATAATTCAGTAGCAGAAGCATTATAATTAGCTTAGCTGGAAGAGTTTATTCATTATAATTAGCTTAGCTGGTAAAAGAGTTTATTCATTATACCCTCTACCAGATGATTCATGTTGTCATGGAAACGCTAGCAGGCGATGCTACGGAAGGTTTTCACATCAGAACTGCGAAGAATCTGGAAGAGCTGCTTGCGTTATGCCGTTGGTTTTCGCTCGCCAGTCTGAGTCAAAGAAGCAAATCCGCAAGCGTTGTTTTTCGCAGCGAAAGCATCGAAATATTTTAATACCGTTGATAATTGACTTTTATTTGTGTATATTTAGTTCAGCTTTATTGGTGCATTCTCTGGGCTTCGCAGTTAGCTTAGCTAGCCTCGAATATAAGTCACTGATGTGCAGAAACCTTTTCTATTTGTATTGGATGCCATTAACTACAGTAATGATGGCCAACATTCCTTCTAGGAGGTGTACGTGTGGAAACCTTTTCAATTTTTATTGGATGGTATTCACTACAGTAATAATGGTCAACATTATCCTCTTTACACAACTCCCAATTATCTCTCTTGGAGGTGTACGTGTAGAAACCTTTCCTCGATAACCCTGCTTCTAATATGCATCGCATAGCTTTTGCTGTAAAAAAATATTTTGTGCATATTTTCTACGTTTTCATTATCCGCAACTCTGCCGACAGAGGGCGACAGGTTATGTTTATATTTAAAAGAGTATCTCCGGTTATAAAAATCCTCTGAAGAGAACCTTACTTGGTAAGATATCCTTCGCTGTGAAGAATATTTTCACCCCGTTTTCTTCTTTAAATAACAGCAATCTTTCCAGCCGGGTGGCGAGAGTTATATCATGTTTTCTTCCATACACTTCTTTTAATTGTTAGATTTCACAAATTCCTTCAAGCCTTGCATATTTTTTTATAAGAGGAGCATGTAGTACATAATTTACGATTTTTTGTAACACGCAGTTCTATTGTTAGTGTGCGTATGTAGTTATTTTTGTTTGAGGATGTTTTACAGATTATAGAAATCTGATTCATTTGTGTATCTCGTCACTTGAAAAAAAGGATGTGCTTATGTTATCACTATGTTAATCCTTCCGTCCGACAATCGACACCATATCTCTCCACCTATTATCCCGATTTAAAAAATACTTTTTGCTTTGGGAAGCCTGAAATGTGAGTACAATGACCCTTACCTTCTGGTCTCTTACAGATGCATAACTTTGCCGCTAGAGGGCGTAAACGCAGATGCTATCGATTTCGGAATATATTTTATCCCATATCGTTTCTTCTAATCATACGATTGAAAAAACAAAATATTTCTTCAATACCATTTAAAACGAAGACTACATACAGTATATTGGGTATACTTAATTTTCCAGTAATGGATGGCTTTTCCATTAGAAGGCGTAAAAGTAAATTGCATTTGCCTTCTTTCCTTTCGGGTCGGAAGAGGAGGAAAGGTAGCATTGTCCGTGACGGAAATGTTCGTCTGACGGAGAAACGAAGAATTCGCGTCAGGCAAACTACCGATAGTGGGGATAGTAGAAAGACCAATGTGGTCAGCAGTGGGATGCGAACTTGATGAACTTCCACGTCGAACGTGGTCACAGGAGGCAGTGGTGTGATTCTGTGTTAAACAGTGTGTACAATAGTGAGCAGTAAAAATCTTGAAACTGTACCTTCGTGCGCCAATTTCAACAGTAGTTTCTGTAGGGCAATCCACCAAGGCTTTCTCGGTGGGAAAGACGACCAATAACTGACGGCGAGGTCCGGTAGCATGTGCAAATCGAGTTCCGCGGGGAGCGTCAGAGAGGCGACGGACCTTGCCAACAATTTTACAAACATGACTGACAAGGAGAGGAAGTGCAGTATCAGGCACTTCCTGTGGAACAGGATAGAACGTGATGTTCACCGGTCGCTTGGAAAGAGGCGACGGGATGAGATGGTTTGTCCCAATCGAAAGTCCGTTTGCAAGAAAAAAGTCAGCATCCTCCTTGTAATTGAACTGTACCGAAATACCCCGAGGAGTACGGGAAATTCCTGCAATGAACGCAGACGACACATGTCCAGAGAGGGCTTCCATGTAACGTGGCAATGGAGTATTTGGTAAAGCATGAAAGAGCACACCTCTATCCAGGAGATTATGGAACTCACGGCCAATCTGCGAATTGTCATCTATAGTTACCTTCACCTTGTGGTTGGATACCTGAATAATAGGTGTTGCTTGCAAAAGACCATCTGGTTGAGAGGAATCGGACGTAGAAGTAGCGCCTCGTTGCACTTTAGAGGCAAATGACATCCTCGGAAGAGAAGTCTGTTCGGATCCGGCAGGCACAGAAGGCTGAGAGGGAAGAGAAGCATAGGCCGAAGGCAAGGCAGTAGAATCAGTAGTACCCAGGGAGGGCACCGAGGCAGATGCAGGAGCTGAAGAAGAAAGCGCAGCCAAGTCCAGTGAAGGCACCGGTGCAGGAGTACTAGAAAGCTGCGAAGGCATCTGAGCAGACACATCTGAGGACGAGAGTATGTTAACTTCCATGGACGTGGGAAGTGTGACGTGACGTTCATCCGCCACGCCCATAGATGATAAGGAAATACCGGAAGCCGCCATGTTGGCAGCTTCCAAACGTAAACAAGCGAGCAAACGATAAGAAAACGGATGAATATGAACTAATATGAGGATGAGAACGCTAGAAAAGTAGCTCAAAACGTACACAGTACCTTTAGACAGCCGGGCCACGCAACAGGTGAGTGAGGGACGAGGTATTCCACACTAAAATGCATAAAATATTGGAGCCACCAACACTACGTCTGTCACGAACGAGCAATGGGCTGGACATATTGCCAGAAGGATATACCATCGATGGACAGCCGAAATTTTGGACTGGATTGCAAGGGATCGGAAAAGATCCAGAAGAAGACCATATGGGAGATGGGTGGATGAAATTCGAAAGTATGTGGGAGTAACATGGAGGAGACTGGCATAAGACAGACCGTTGTGGAAGAAACTTGGGGAGACCTTCGTCCAGCGGTGAATTGATAATTGTTGACACTGATGATGATATATATTCCTTTTCCTATCTTTCTCGGTTATACCAATCGTGCACTTCTCCATGCTTCTTTCAGTTATTCGCAGCTTCTATATGCTTTTTTTAGATAAGGTGCATCTGAATGATCCTTTAAGTAAAAATACATACAGAGGCTGCGAACAGTTAAAGGACGAATGGAGAGATACATGCTTGTTATAACCAGGACAGATAGGAAGATAAATACGTGAATTAGGGATTACAAGAGTTGATTACATCATTACCAAAGTGAAGGTCTTCAAGCGTAATGGGCTGGACATATTCCTTAACGAACTGAAGACTATTGGACAACTGCAGTACTAGACTAGATTCCAAGGCACAGGAAAATGCCCAGAAGAAGACACGTCAGCAGACATGTGGACGAAATTACACTGGTGTTCAAAAATTAAGGACGAAGAGGAGAAATTAGCATAACAGCGGAATGAGCAGGAAGAACGGACCGAAAGACCACTCAGGAGATAGACTAGGGTCCAGTACGGTAGGGCATGCGCATATATGCAGCATGACGTATGGGAGGGCGGGGGTATAAAGCACACGGTCGGTAACGCTCAGCAATATGGTGAAAGCTATTGCACGATGTACATCGATTTGAACGACGTCGAGTTGCTGCCACCGTATGATATGTGGCCAACAGGTAATCCAGTAGACGACATCTGGATGATTTTACCCAAGGTCGCGTCATTGGGAAGTTGGAAGAAGGTCGAAGTGTGACTAGTGTGGCCGAGAAGTTCGGGATCGCTCACAGTATCTTTTCACGAGCTTGGAGAGCATTTCAAACGACAGGAACACCTGTCCGAGAGCTTAGCAGTGGTCGTCCATGAGCAACAACGGCGGCGGACGACCGGTATATTGTCCTACAGGCGAGAGGAGACAGACGGAAGACAGCGGGAGAAATCTCAAGGCACATGCAACAGACAACTGGACGTCCGTTATCGTGTTTTACCGTGGCCAGTAGGCTGCACAAAGGTGGTCTATTTGCACGACGACCAGTACGGTGTGTGCCATTAACACCTGCTCATCGGAGACGGCGGTTTCTCTGGTGCCAAGAACACAAGAACTGGACACATCAGCAATGGGGTCGAGTTCTCTTTACGGATGAGAGCCGATTTAGTGTGACGAGCGATTCTGGACGTATACAGATCTGGAGAGAGCAGGGAACACGCAATCACACCTCCAACATCATCGAAAGCGACCGGTTTGGAGGTGGCGGAGTTCTCGTTTGGGGCGGTATCATGCTTAGTAGCCGTACTGACCACATATTTCAAGGTGGTCAAGTCACTGGTGTTCGCTATTGTACCGAGGTTCTCCTGCCTCACGTGCGTCTGTTTAGAGGTGCTGTGGGTCCTGAGTTCCTCTTCATGGACGACAACGCTACACCTCATCGTACAGTGGCTGTCACAGAGCTGTTGGAGACTGAAGATATCCAACGCATGGATTGTCCCGCAAGGTCCCCGGACCTAAATCCAATCGAACGCGTCTGGGACCTTCTCGGGAGACGCTTGGCAGCATGTCACCAGCCGCCAGCAACGATTCCGCAGCTGCGATTGGCGCTGCAAGAGGAATGGGCCGCGGTGCCTCAACAGCTCCTTGACAACCTCGTCCTCACATGGACAGACGTTGTAAATCCTGCAACGCAGTCAGGGGTGATCATATCCCCTACTAAAGACTATATTTTTCTAGGCAGCCGGCTGTCACATGGACGTTTCTGTCTTCTGTCCAGTTGTATTCGAAGCTACCTTTTCAATAAAGTGCCATTGCCTCCTTCGGATTCCTTGTTTGTACAGTTTTGCTCATTTCCCATATTCTTACATCTTGGGGATCTTATGGTATTATTTGAGTCGATGTGGAGCACTTCTGCATGACGTTACATTCGAAAAATCGTTTCGTCCTTAATGTTTGCACGCCAGTGTATAAATCATCTCGGAGTGACGTGGAAGAGACTGGCTGAAGACAGAAAGTCGTCGAAAAAAAATTGGGGAGACATTCATGCAGCAGTGGATTGATCTGATGCTGCTGCTGTACAAATAGTGAATTAAGAAAAATATTTCTTATTTTTTATTGATAGCACTGACTTTATCACTTCGAATGACTGGTACTCTTTAGCTGTGGGTTCATTAAATGTGATGGCCTGTGTATTTCATTTCACCATGTTTTAACAACACTTCTGTTGGTGAACAACTTTTTCAAAGAAAAAGAAAATGAAGTTTCAAAACAAGAAACTGAGTAGCTCTGACAGGTATGGGCTTTCTTTCCAAGTAAGTTTTGAGGAGATTGTTAAGCATAAAAAATGTTAAGTTTCACCCTGACGTGTATAAAAGCAAATATGTTTGTGATCTAACATTTGTATTTTTAAGTGTATATTATTTTAGGAACGAGGAAAATAGTCGATTCGCCCTTGTGTCTGTGAAAAAAAAAATGAAAAAAAAAAAAAGAAAGAAATGTGAAGTAACTGTGGAATTTTGCAGTCAAGTCATTTGACTTCGCTAATGAAGAAGCCACTTCCTGTAGCAACAGTACATGAATAAAATGGAAATATTTTTCAGTCAGATAACCTGACGAATCATGAATGAAGAAACAAATATTCCTTTTTTACGCTTTCCAACCGTAGGTTGAAGAATGCTCCGGCTTTGTCCGTCCGTCCGACCGCATGATAACACGCGTAAAAATGGTTCGATTTCAATGAAATTTTAGTATGTGGTAGGGGCCCACCATGGGACAAACCCTATTGAAAATGGGACAAATGGGGTCAAAGGTCACGACGTAGGAGCGGGATCCTTCCATTGCCCTTATGCGTCATAACTTGCGTAAATATGGTTCGATTTCAATGAAAGTTTACTATGTGGTAAGGGACCACCTGGGAACGAACCCTATTGAAAATGGGACAGATAGGGTCAAAGGTCACGACATAGGAGAGGGATCATTACATTGACCTTATGCGTCATAACTTGCGTAAATATGGTTCGATTTCAATTAAATTTTAGTATGTGGTAGGGGACCGCCTGGGGACGAATCTTATTCAAAATGGGTGAAGTGGGGTCAAAGGTTAGGACATAAGAGCGGAATGCATTCCATTGCCTTATGCGTCATAACGTGCGTAAAAATGGTTCGATTCCGATGAAATTTCAGTATGTGGTAGAAGACCACCTGGGGATGAACCCTATTGAATGTGGACGAAATGGAGTCAAAGGTCAGGACATAGGAATGCGATCCATTCCATCGCTCTTATCCCATATTATTAAGGTGGACGTCAAGTAATTTTGCTTACTATACTTCCAATGGAAAAACGTTTGTACACATTTCCTTCACAATTAATGTGTTCCCAAGGATGAAAATTTGAAGATCGATTAAAATAACTTTATTACAACTTGGAATACTTAATATTTTCTAAAACATAACCATAATTACATTAAAAATCAATAGCTTCTCCTTTGGTTATGTTGAAACCAGAAAAAGGATGGCGCGACCTGTACTTTGATGACGTCAGTACACAAACAAATGTTGGATTGCATAATTATGGTTATGTTTTAGAAAATATTAAGTATTCCAAGTTATAAAATGAAGCTATTTTAATCGATGTTCAAATTTTCATCCTTGTGAATGCATAAATTGTCCAGAAAAAAGATGGCGCGACCTGTATTTTCATGACGTCAGTAGACAAACAAATGTTGGATTGCATAATTATGGTTATGTTTTAGAAAATATTAAGTATTGCAAGTTATAAAATGAAGCTATTTTAATCCATGTTCGAATTTTCATCCTTGTGAACGCATTAATTGTCCAGAAAAAAGATGGCGCGACCTGTATTTTCATGACGTCAGCAGACAAAAAAATGTTGGATTACATAATTATGGTTATGTTTTAGAAAATAATAAGTGTTCCAAGTTATAAAATGAAGATATGTTAATCGATGTTCAAATTTTCATCCTTGGGAACGCATTAATTGGGAAGAAAATGTGTACAGAAATGTTTCCATTCGAAGTACAGGAAGCAAAATTACTTGACGTTCACCTTAAAGAAGCAATTCTTGTAGGTATGTAAATTTTATTTTGAAAACGGCTCTGAGGATTTTGGTGAAAGTCGTTAACGTACCGTTTTCTGGTACTAGAAATCGATTTAGCTTGATCTCGACTTTAAGAAAATTTGTTTAGTGGGTCAAATAACCACCCCGAATTACCAAGTTGTAGTGTGCTGTCATGGCGTCGCCCCTTTAGATGTTGACGCGCGGTCATACCATCTGTCTCATTACGTCAGGCGTTGTTTGTGGATCCTATTAAAGTTTTATGACGTCACACCTTGCTAGCAGAAGGTCGCGATTCCCATCTGCCTCATTACGTCACGCGTTGTGTGCGTATGTTCGTCCGCACGATAACTTGCGTAAAAATCGTTCGATTTCGATGAAATTTTAGTATGTGGTAGGGGAACATCTGGGAAGGAACCCTATTGAAAGTGAACGAAATGGGGTCAAAGGTCAGGACATAAGAGCGGGATCCATTCCACTGCTCTTATGCGTCATAACTAACGTAAAAAAAGTTCTATTTCGATTAAATTTTAGTATGTGGTAGGAGACCACCTGGGGACAAACCCTATTAAAAATTGGCGAAATGGGGGTCAAAGGTCAGGACATAGGAGCGGAATCACTTCCATCGCCATTATGAGGCATAACTTACGTAAAAATGTTTCGATTTGGATGAAATGTTGGTATGTTGTAGGGACCTTCTGGGGACGAATCCTATTGAAAATGGGCGAAATGGGGTGAAAGGTTAGGACACAGGAGCGGGATCTATTCCATAGCGCTTATGCATCATAACTTACGTAAAATTGCTTCGATTGCGACAAAACTTTATCATGTTATTTCGGAGATATACTGAACCAGTTCTGTTGAATATCATCCAAATGGATCAAAGGTCAGGGCACAGGGGTGAGATTTATTCCACAGCCATTTTTCTCATAACTTGAGTGATAGCTTGAGTAATGATTTCTAGTATATTGGAAAGCGTATCATAATCAATGCATTGCATGATTTTACTAACTTGTCTTTTTTTGTTCATAGCACTCGTTTTTGGTCACTTCCACTAACTGGTGACGAATGACTTGCGTAGTTCACATCACCATTGACGCACCATATTGGTGACGAGTGACCTTCGTAGCTCATATAACCATTTCTGCGAACAGTTTTTTACAAGGAATAAAAAACTGCTCCCAAGACAAGAATTTGACTGTCTGTCAGGTATGGGCTTTCTAAGCACATACTGACAAGATCGTTAAACAGAAAAAGTATCAAACTTCACAGTGACGTAAAAACAAATATTTTCGTGATTTAATAATTGATTTCTTTTGTGTGTGTGTGTGTGTGTGGTATAGGAAATTACTGTAAAAGTGATCGATTCATGAGTTAGTGTAAGAGAAAAAAGAAAAGAAGAACACATAGTGAAATTTCGTGGTAAGTGAAGATTAAATGACTCATCGTCATCATCAATGGCTCAACATCCCTGTGAGGGCCCTAGCGTTTTCCAGAAACTTCTGCTAGCCTTCCTTATTCAATGCCAAACTCCTCCAATTTTTAACTCCCCAAGCCTTAATATCCTTCATTACTCCACTTTCCCATCTTAATTTAGGTCTTCCAATTTTTATTTTTATTTCCGGCTTAGCATTAAACATCTTTTTAACTATTCTATTACTATCCATGCGTATAATATGTCCAGCCCAACTTAATCTATTTATTTTTATGTACTTAATAATGTCTGGCTCATTAAACAATCTGTATAGTTCATCATTGTATCTTTTCCTTCACACACCATTCTCTTGTACTGCTCCAAAAATATATCTAAGAATTCTTCTTTCAAACAGACCCAGCAGTCTTTCATCTGAGATTGTTAATATCCAGTTTTCAGAGGCATAAGTTATGACTGGCCTTACAAGTACTTTGTGTTTCTTGAGATAAGATGTGTTTTAAAATGTTTCCTATGTCCACAGAAACATCTATTTGAGGAAAAATAAGTCTCTAAATATCAGTAATAATATCATTTTTGCAATTAACTTCCGATCCCAGGTATGCAAAACTATGTACAATTTCAAATTTAAAGGAACCAATTTCAATTTGAGAAGGATTATTATCACAAATACTTTTAGTTACTGGCATATACTTCGTTTTTTCTTGGTTAATCTGCAAATTCATCTTCATTGCTGCCTTTTCTAAACTGATAAAAGCTTCTTCCATTGCTTTTCGTGTCCTTCCTATAATATAGATCGAGAGATTATTATTTTCATTACTAACAGCAGAACCTAACAGAACAATTGGAAATAATTTTGTGTGTTGAGACCACCTAAGTAGTATGAAATGGCGGGTCCGGCCGGATGAGCAGCTCCTTCTACAGAAGGAGCAAGGGGCGTGGCTTGCGGCAGAAGGGTGGGGGCGTGGCATGAGACCGAAGGGTGGGGGCGTGGCATGTGACCGAAGGATGTGGGGGCGTGACAGATGACGCTAGTGTGTAGGGTCGATGCTGCCCCCTAGCGGTGCTTCTTGGAACTTTCGATGGATTTTTGAGGGATGGCAACGACCGAGTGGGAGAAAGGGCGTGGCAGGTGACGCTAGTGTGTTGGGTCGATGTGCTGCCCCCTAGCGGTGCTTTTTGGAACTTTCGATGGATCTTTGAGAGATGGCAACGACCGAGTAGGGAAAGGGTGTGTGTACGTTGCCCCCCTAGCGGTGCTTTTGGAACTTTTCTCGGGAGATTTATTGGACGTTGACAAATTTTTAAGAAGTCTTTCCAATATTTATTTATTTTTTTATTTTCTCGGGAGATTTATCGGACTTTGTCAAATTTTTGAAGGAAGTTTTTTAGTCGTTTCCAATTTTTTTTTACTTGTATTTTTTTGTCTTTTTTTTTTTCTCTCTAATTTATTTTATTAAACTTATATTTTCAGGAATTCCCTGAGGTGTTAGGAATTTTTATACACGTTGCATTATTTTTTTATTTTCTCGGGAGATTTATTGGACTTTGTCAAATTTTTGAACAAACATGCTACTGATGAATCACCTATAACCAGACAAAGCGAACTATAGCTCAGGACTTATTTTAAGGTAAATTCTTAGCGATAGAAAAGTGAAAGGATTTCGTTATAATTAATTTTCATATCTTGAGAGAATAAACTAAAAAATTCTTCGTAGACAGAAAAAATAAAGTCTCGATAAAAGTAGTTGTTAGTTTGAAAAGTTAGAAAATAAAATAATGTTGGTACATCGAGAAGTTTAACGAGTATGCAAGCATTTAGTAAAAAAAGATTAAGATAATGCATTAAAAGGTACATTTCACTGATTAATCATGAAGAAATAAAAAAATAAACATTTTAACCATGCATAAAAAATTGTGGCTTTGTACGGTGGAAAAAGATACAACGTTAAAAAAATGTAACAGAAAATGTCATGAACACGTAAATACGTTAATAAACAATCGTGTTTTAAGATTATGTCTGCAGCACAAAACTTTGGAAAACGTTTTTATGTTGGAACGTCCGTTGAAGATGTGTGAAGTCTCCTCAAAGAAAATAAAAAAATCGTTACGTTAAAAAATTATGAACATAAAATGGGAAATTATGAGGAAAAAATAAGGAATAAATTCGTTGCAAAATGATCAAGTTATTGAAAAAAAAATCAGTCTTGGAACTTAATGTGGCTACAGAATCTCAAATGACGTCAACCGCCGACCCCGCTGAGGAGAAAACGACGTTGACTGATTTCATGTCTGCTATCACGACATGCGTCACCCATCATAATGACTCATCCCAAAACACGTGTCATACAAAATTTTCTGAGTCAAAGAGAAAATGGTGACTCATCCCAAAACACATGGCTCACAAAATGACAACGTGGTGAAACTAAAATGGCGGAACATGAATCAACGGGAACGAAATCTTTTCAAACAAAGCCTTTCTTCGCCTAAATTAAAATTGGAGGGAGGACAAATATAAGAACTAAAAAAATAATGCAACGTCAATAAAAATTATAACACCTCACGGAAGTTCTAAAAATATAAGTTTAATAAAATAAATTATAGAGAAAAAATAGGACAAAAAATACGAGTAAAAAAAATTGGAAACGACAAAAAACTTTCTTCAAAAATTTGACAAAGTCCAATAAATCTCCCGAGAAAATAAAAAAATAATGCAACGTGTATAAAAATTCCTAACACCTCAGGGAATTCCTGAAAATATAAGTTTAATAAAATAAATTAGAGAGAAAAAATAGGGCAAAAGAAATACGAGTAAAAAAAATTGGAAACGACTAAAGAACTTCCTTCAAAAATTGACAAAGTCCGATAAATCTCCCGAGAAAATAAAAAAGTAAATAAATATTGGAAAGACTTCTTAAAAATTTGTCAACGTCCAATAAATCTCCCGAGAAAAGTTCCAAAAAGCACCGCTAGGGGGGCAACGTACACACCCCCTTTCCCCACTCGGTCGTTGCCATCTCTCAAAGATCCATCGAAAGTTCCAAAAAGCACCGCTAGGGGCAGCACATCGACCCAACACACTAGCGTCATCTGCCACGCCCTTTCTCCCACTCGGTCGTTGCCATCCCTCAAAAATCCATCGAAAGTTCCAAGAAGCACCGCTAGGGGGCAGCATCGACCCTACACACTAGCGTCATCTGTCACGCCCCCACATCCTTCGGTCACACGCCACGCCCCCATCCTTCTGCCGCAAGCCACGCCCCTTGCTCCTTCAGTAGAAGGAGCTGCTCCCCGGCCGGACCCGCCATTTCATACTACTCACCTAACTGCTGCCCTGCATCCACTTCTGCTCTTCTTCGCTTTTGGTCTTTCCAAAGAAAAAAAAATTACCGTCTAATATAAATGTAGAGAAAAAAACATACCATTCCTCCCGATGTTGTTTCGCTATTAAAACTGTAAAATCTTTTAATGCGTTAATTTGAAGCTACATACAGTGTATAATGGTGGTGTTCTAGTTGAAAGCAAGAGATCCTTAAGATTTACTTGCTATCGTGCAAATTGTTAGAAATTTTCACTTCCCTTAACTCTTGATCCTTTTAAATGAGTTTCTTTTGTAACAACCGGTCAATTTTCTGTCAAACTGTTATGTACTAAGGGTCACACACAGCTTTCAAAAGTAAATAAAACATGAGCTGTATTTCTTTGAGTAACACAGACGTGACAAGAAAGCAGAATTTCCCTTTTTTACTCGCCCCCCCCCCCCCTCCTCAAATATGCTGTAAATTATTTTATGACTATATCATTGTAGTCCACACTACGGCTGAAAATGTAAAATTCACAGTTAAATAGTACAATACTAAACTTTTGAAAATTGATTTATAAAATTGATTGAAGATATCCCTGGAAAATTTACCTAAAAAAATTAAGCATTACATTGAAAGAATTCAGCAAACAAATCTTTGCATCGTTAAATAGTTACGATATACATTTTTTTTTCATTTCAATTAGTAAGTTTCTTTGCTAAAAATCTACTAAGTGTTTGAAAAATAAAGAAACATCGATAAAATTCTGAAATAAAATGAAACTGACTGATGTGATTCTATAAAGTTTGTCTACCCTAAGGGATAGAATTTCAAACTCGGTAATTAAATGGTGTAATGGCCGACCGATTTTTTTTTTTTTTAATTGAAGGTTTAACGACCACCGTGAGCAACTCAATGGGTTATGAGCAGTCGCCCGTCCCTAATTTAGGGTCACTGGTTCCAGGGAAGGGAGAGAGCCAGTGCCGTAAGACAAACACAACATTCATGCCTCACCGGGATTTGAACCCGGACCCCTTCTGGACGAATGATCAGAGGCCATCGCTTAAAGTAACTTCACCACATTCGTATAAATATACGTTTTGTTAACACATTTAAATTTCTGAGCACAAACATCGAACAAACATGCAGTTTTCTGGGACAGGAATATACATTTTGTTAACACATTGAAACTTCTGAGCACAAACGTCAAACAGACATGCAGTTTTCTGGGACTGGAATATACGTATTGTTAACACATTGAAACTTCTGAGCACAAACGTCAAACAGACATGCAGTTTTCTGGGACTGGAATATACGTATTGTTAACACATTTAAACTTCTGAGCACAAACGTCAAACAGACATGCAGTTTTCTGGGACTGGAATATACGCATTGTTAACACATTTAAACTTCTGAGCACAAACGTCAAACAGACATGCAGTTTTCTGGGACTGGAATATACGTATTGTTAACACATTTAAACTTCTGAGCACAAACGTCAAACAGACATGCAGTTTTCTGGGACAGGAATATACGTATTGTTAACACATTTAAACTTCTGAGCACAAACGTCAAACAGACATGCAGTTTTCTGGGACTGGAATATACGTATTGTTAACACATTTAAACTTCTGAGCACAAACGTCAAACAAACATGCAGTTTTCTGGGACTCAATGAAACATTTCACAGGACATGTTACTCGAAACTTTTGCAGGAAATGTGTTGTATCAAGTTCTGTTCCTTCAAGTAATGTAAAATTTTCCATTTTGCCTGGAAACAAAATATGTTAACTTTTGTTACAAGGCTTGGCAGTGTCTCAGTACCTTTTTTTCTCAAAGTGTGAAGGGAAGAGGGGGGGGGGGCACAGCTCTTAGTTCTACGAAACGATTTCGCTTAAACTCAAAGAATATATTAAATGGAACTCACCCCAAGAGGCATAACAAGCATGGAGAAGAGTAAACAGAATATAATCTTCATCATGATTATATTTCCAAATCCAAAGATCTCTACAGAACAACTTCTTCAATTATCGTGGAAAGAAAGAGCTAAAAGTTCGCTACGAATTTCAACGTGCAGTCTATCTTCGTTCGTCGCCGAAAGCAATAACGTTACAACCAAACGAATTCCTGTTCGTAATGCGTAAATTCTTGAAAGTATGACGTCAAACCTATGATGTTTCGAGAAATTTACGTCCTATTACGTTAGTAAACCTAAAATGACGCCTACATATTACCACGATTCTCCTCTATTAAAAGGATGTAGAATGATAAAAAAATTAACGGATATATCCATGATACTAATACCAAGCAGAAACTAATGAAATTGTTCCAACAAATTTTTTGATGCATTTTGGCGTATTCTAAAAACGGTTTTAAAAAATAGCATGAAAAAATTTACATTTTTAAGTTAACATATATTCGAGAAACCATCTTCCTCTGATGAAACATTATAGCATTCCAGATAAGCAGTTATAACAAAGCAAATTTCTCCGTCACTTCTGTCCATGCCGGGGCTCGAACCCGGGTCCCCTTATTCCGGAATAAGTTGCTCTACCAATTGAGCTACGCGGTCGTTCGTTCTGACTGCTATCTGCCTTTATGTCGTGTGCGTCCTGCTGGCAGGTACGTCACATCTCTCCCCCCCCCCCCCACCGAAAGAGGGCAGGGCGCATGGCCCACGGGTCAGCCGTGACCATGAATCGTTTCAGGCAGCCATCCGCTGTAGAACGTGCTCTTGAGAACTCCCAGTGAATCTGGTGTGTGGAATGCAACGTCACACACATTTATTTTTCGAAGCGCTGGAGAAGGGATTCTCTTATTTTTTCTATCTCGCGGTGTGGAGAGAACATCACACCATCGCGAGATTTTAAACGGACGGGTCATCCGGAAAGTTCGGGCGCCATTATAACGAAGTAAATTTCTCCGTCATTTTTGTCCACGCCGGGGCTCGAACCCGTGTCCCCTCATTCCGGAATAAGTCGCTCTACCAATTGATCAATTGAGCTACGCGGACGCTCGTTCTGACTGCTTATGTCGCGTGCGTCCTGCTGGTAGGTACGTCACACAGTCTTTATTCACTATTACGAGGAATGCGTTTTCCATGACAACGATATAGTGTATCTTGCTTTTATATGCCTCTCGCCCCGAAGTAATGATGTGAGACAACCATCTCACATGAAGAAATTAAAAACTGAAATTAATTATTTTTCAAATTAAAATTCTTCTCTCTACTCATGTGAACACACGAAAAGAATTTATTCTAGTCCACTTCTTTCGAATATATAAAGGGAACATTCCCCCTAAATTTGTGCTTTACATCTTGTATTTACATTTGTAATCTGTATTTCTAATTTGCAGCTTTATACACATATAAGCCGCCCCGGTGGGGCAGTGGTCTAAGGCGCTGGCCTCTGATCATTCGTCCGTAAGGGGTCCGGGTACGAATCCCGGTCAGGTATGGATGTTGTGTTTGTCTTACGGCTGGCTCTCTCCCTTCCCTGGAGCCAGTGACCCTAAATTAGGGACGGGCTACTGCTTATAGCCCATTGAGTTGCTCACGGTGGTCGTTAAACCTCCAATCAAAAAAAAAAAAAATTCACTTATAAAGTACACCCTGTATGATATTATGAAGATTTAGTCGAAACTTACGAAGTCGGAATGCATCATTCCCTCTGACACATGGCTATGCAATAATATTCTATTCCTTCTGAATTTCACTTTTTCGAAATACATATAATTCCACATGAATGCATTTAAATCTTAACTTAGGGAACACCTGTACACCGAAATTTCTCTGTACAGTATAATCAGGAATGGATACGAGGAGCCAAACCCTGAATGTTAATTCAAAATCTGAATTTGATTTTTTACAATTATTTAAATTTCTACAGTTTTCTTCTTTCATGCTGCAAACTGTTTTCCTTTTTCGGGTTAAACGACCGTTATGAGCGACCCTAAGGGCTACAGGCAGCTGGCACCATTAATTCCAGAAATCGGAGAAAGCCCAAGCCCAATCGGAGAAAGCCCACCACCCATAACTCGAGCTCAGCAAGGACAGAAGCCTACGCATCTGAGCACTCGGCCACGGCGTGACCCTGTAAGCTTATGATTTTAGGTACTTTATTTCTGAAAAGTTTAATCGTAATACATATTCGTTGTTCATATCACGCTCTCATTTTCATGGCTTGCAAATTTCCTGGGTCCTTATGAATTCGTTACGCAAGAGATCAATTTTAGACCACAAGTGTAATAAATGGTGAAAAACTGTGACGTGTCACAGAAAGCGCTCTGACAGAGCGCAGCGAATGGAAATATTTCTTACAAATGTTTCATTTTTATTCGTGCTTTCAGGCAGTAATTGCTGTACCCATATAAACACCCAAGGACATCACTAGCTTAGCATTAATGGCTCCGAGGAAAGAACAGAGCCATTGCATTAGGAAGCCAGTGCGGTTATGTCTGAAACAAGACTCGAACCGATATTTTCGGCATGAGAAGCTAACCTCTTAGCATATCAGCTACTTGCTATCAGTTGGGTGTATGGTTTCGACGCCAGCTTCGAAATTCGAATTCTGAGTGGGAGTTCTGTTTTTTATTTTGCGATATCTAAGTTCAGTGACTCATGGGTGGCCAGTCATTCTAGATTTTCGGCCGTACGAGTGACCGAGTAGTCAGAGGTGCAGGTTTCTAGCTAATTGTGTAAGTTGGGCACGATTCGAGTCTGAGATGAAATACGGGCATTATGCTAGTTCTACGACGTTGGCTCTGTCTCTTCCCTGGAACCAGTGACCTCAAATTAAGAACAAGTGGCCACCATAGTCCTAGACGTTTACAAGGGTCATAAAAATCCCCCCCCCCATCTCAGATTTCCATTTCTTTAGGGGGAAAATGTAATCCCTTGAAAGGTAGCAGTGTGGTAAGAAGTGTAGATTTCTGGCAAAATAATATCAGCAGGGCCAGGGTGTAGGTTCGGGATGAGACATGCCCTACGGCGCTGGCTCTTCCTGGAGAAAATGGTCCCTAATGAGAGACCAGCAACTTATTATAAGCCTTAGGGTTGTTCACCGAAGTCATTAAAACTCCGAAACAATAACAAAAATACTATAGAAAAAGCAGAACTATTGAGTCATTTTCCTTCTCTGGAGCTCTTTTCAATAGTAGTAAGGGTTAGGGTTCTTTTGGAGATTTACGACCACTATGAAAAGCTCTGAAGACTATAAGTAGTCGTCCATCTCTAATTTGAGACTACTGGTTCTAGTGAACAGACAGCAATAGCAGTGTGGAACCAGTGCGTTTCCCATGCCATATCTTAAGCTCGAACTTAGGCCTAGCTCCACCAAACAATCAGACACCAACTCCTCAGACCACTCGGCAACATGTCACGAGAAGTTAGTGTAACAATATAACTGAGAACATGTCACGCACAGATGAGGATCTCTCCTCATCTGTGCGTGACATGTTCTCAGTCCAAATCTAGTGTTTAAGACAGCGCCCCAGTGGTCGGACATGAAACTACGATAGCGTAAGTCACGTGATATGGTACCAGTGGCTATAAAGGTAGCACCGTGGAGAGAGTTGTAAACTCTTGAAACAAAAATAAAGGGGATAGACGGTTACGGTTCGATGTTTTAGTTCCATGTCCGTCCACTGGCGCGCTGTTCTGTTGAGATCTTCGTGACCAAATTGTTGCCTTGTGTCTCTATGGAAGATCAACCTTTGAGTCTCCTGTTCTATGATGTCACGTACGAGAACATGAGAGATCACACATGCAAATTACTAAGTCAAATTAGACTAAAGCTGCAATATGCTTTACTCAAGGCTGAAATGAACAGAAAGAATTATTTCAGTATTTATTGCAAAACAAATACGTTTTTATTGACTGCTCTTATTTTAAAGTTGAGATATGAACCTTATCTTTAGTGCCGGGTTTTGTTGTCTTTTGAGGGACTGGCAGTTCAAAAATTCCGAAGTGTAGTTGTTGCTGGCCACAAATGGTTAGAAGAATTATTATTGCAGTTTGTAACCAGTAGTTCTTTGTGCTATGCGGTATTTTCCATTATTTAGTAAAGTATCCCAAAATGATAATTTTATACGACAAAAATGTCTTCGCATTTCCTAAAATGTACTGCTAAAATCTGTTAGTACTTTTTAGGAACATTATGTACAAAACAAAGCACTAAAATTACTTTTGCACAGGCCAGCAGCTTGGAAATCAAATTACAAATAGTCCAACAAACGACGAACTTTCCTCTTTCCAGCTTTCAGATTTTTCCGAAAATTAGTCCAGGTATTTTTCCATATACTGGTAAGTTTGTCACGAATGTTGAATGTCCATGTTTCGTTTGAGTAAATGTAATCTTCACTATTGTCATCAATATCCGAAAAACTGCAGTTCGCACAAATGGCCATGAGGAAATTCCTGAGATCGCCTGGAACAGGTACGTCAGATGATTTATCAAGCAACACAGAAGAATTTTCAGGCTTTATCTCTCCCATAGATTCTCCAGAGGATATGGGATCCGCAATAGTTTTGGGATCACCTTCTACGACATGAATTAAAGGCACCGTTCGATTTGTCGTCAGAAACGTCTTAGTCGAGTTGAACTCAATGTTCTTCTGAAATGTATTCACCTATGACAAAAAAGACAGAAAGAAATGTTAGAGCATGAGCAATATGTAAAAGGCATTTATTATTATTTTTCGTACAAAAGTGTGTATACCAATTAGCCATTCCATTATGACCACCCCCACCCTAGAGTAATGAGCGCGACAGGAGACTGAACGGTGGCGCAGGTGAAGTTCTTAGAACAGTATACATACAATCCGAGGACCGGCTTTTGGTTAGTAGAGTGTTCGGAGTCAGATTGGGAAAAGCTGCCGATTTATCGAAGTTTCATAAAGGAGAAATTGTGACGGCACGGCCACTCGGAACTACGATCTCGGAAACGGCGAGGCTTGTGGGTTGTTCACGTGCCGCTGTAGTGAGTACGTATCAAAAGTGGTGCACAGATGGCCAAACGATTAACCGTCGTTCAGTCGTGTGTCGTCTTCAGCTCATTGATCACAGAGGGGAGTGGAGACTGTTGAGCATTGTTCACAAAGACCGCAGGGCCACAGTGAGACAAATCACACGCAGCTACAACAGTGGTGATCAGGGCAATATGTCACAGCGCACAGTCCATTGGAGCCTTCAGCGCATGAGCCTGCGTAGCAGAAGACCCAGCCGGATCCCTATGCTCACTTCACGTCATCGCCAACAACGCATGAAATGGGCCCGAGGTCATCGAGATTGGACCATGGATGATTGGAAGAAAGTGGCCTGTTCTGACGAATCAAGATTCCTGGTACATCACGTAGACGGCCGAGAGCGGATACGCCGATTACCAACGGAGGCTATGGCACCTGGATGCACTGCTGGACGGAAACAGGCTGGCTACTGCGGTGTTATGCCGTGGGCGTTGTTCTCTTGGGACACGTTGGACCCCATTATCCCAATAGCACAATCAGTGGCAGCTATCAGGTATCTGAACATCGTTTGCGTACCAAGTTCACCCATTCATGGCAACTGTGTTCCCTTCTGGTGATGGCCATTACCAACAGGATCATACGTCGTGCCACACTGCCAGAATCGTCAAGAAGTGGTTTGAGGAACATGCTGGAGACTTTCTGTTAATGCCCTGGTCTTCAGCTTTACTTGACATGGACCCAATCGAACATTTCTGGTTTGAGTTGGAAAAGCGGGTTCGCGCTAAATCACCACCATCCCGAAATATACGGGAACTGGAGGACCTGCTGTTGACGTTATGGTACCAGATATCCCAGGATACCTATCGCCACCTCATCGAATCAATGCCTCGCTGAGTGGCCGCTATTTTGTGGTCTAAAGGAGGTCCTACAGCTTTTTAGTCACGTGGTCATAATGCAATGGCTCATCGGTATATATTCCGAGTGTATTTTTCTATATTTATTAACGACCGCCGAAAACGACTTTTATGGTTAGAAGCAGTCTGCCGTCTCTAATTTGGGATCACTGGCTCAAGGGAAGTGGGAAAGACAGAGACATAAGCGGTGTGTTTACCATATGACACTGTTTTTCACACTTTTGGTAATTGAACCAAAGCTCATCTCGGACCATTGTCCAGAAAGCAACGCCTCAGATGACTCGACCACTGAAACTGCAATATCGGGTGTACTACGTTTCATTAAGGAGGACGTCAAGTAATTTTGCTTCCTATACTTCCAATGGAAAAACTTCTGTACATATTTTCTTCACAATTAATGCGTTCCGAAGGATGAAAATTTGAACATCGATAAGCTTAATTTTATAACTTGGAATACTTAATATTTTCGAAAACATAACCATAATTATAATAAAAATCAATAACTTTTCCTTGGTGGCGTTGAAACCAGAAAAAAAAAATGGCGCGACCTGTACTTTGATGACGTCAGTAGACAAACAAATGTTGGATTGCATAATTATGGTTATGTTTTCGAAAATATTAGGTATTCCAAGTTATAAAATGAAGCTATTTTAATCGATGTTCAAATTTTCATCCTTGGGAACGCATTAATTGTGAAAAAAATGTGTACAGAAGTTTTTCCATTGGAAGTATAGGAAGCAAAATTACTTGACGTCCACCTTAAACACTGAAATATCTGTTGATCTAATGAAGCTGTTGCGGGGCAACAAAGAACAATACAAACAAAGGAACAGAGGCTATCGGTGATTGCAGAATATACATCTGCTCAGTGTCTGCTTGGGAGGGGAAGTGAAGAAAAAAACCCGAACCTCCGTCAATTTTTATCAATTCGAAATTTATATTAAATGATAGCGTATGTGAAAACTCATATTATAAAGACATCATTAACGAAAGCAGAACTGAATTTCACCGAAATGTTTCGGAATGGCGGGTTTCAAAATTTACACAAAACTACTTGGTATCCTGCAGTATAAATAATTGAAGAGCTACCCTGAAAGCAATTCGTTTCATAAAGAGAAATTTCTCCTTACGCAAGAATACATACATGCTTCCATGCTCAATATCCTAACCGATGGACTGGTACAAATGGGACACTATGGTCTCCGGGATCTCCAGAATTGATACCGTTAGATTTTTTGTAGGGTCTGTGACGTACCTGCCAGCAGGACGCACCCGACATAAAGGCAGATGGGAATCAGAATAAGCGTCTGCGTAGCTCGGTTGGTAGAGCGACTTGTTCCGGAATAAGCGGCCTCGGGTTCGAATCCCGGCGTAGACCAAAAATGACGGAGAAATTTACTTCGTTATAATGGCGCCCGAACTATCCGGATGACCCGGCCGTTCAAAATCTCGCATTGGTGTGATGTTATTTCCACACCGCGAGACAGGAAAAATCAGAGAATTCCTTCTCCAGCGCTTCGAAAAATAAAAATGTGTGATGTTGCATTCCACACAGCAGATTGACTGGGAGTTCTCAAGTGCACGTTCTACAGTGGATGGCTGCCTGCAACGATTCATGTTCACGGCTGACCCGTGGGCCATGCCCCCGGCCCTCTTTCGGGGGGGGGGAGATGTGACGTACCTGCCAGCAGGACGCACACGACATAAAGGCAGATGGGAATCAGAATAAGCGTCTGCGTAGCTTAGTTGGTAGAGCGACTTGTTCCGGAATAAGCGGCCTCGGGTTCGAATCCCGGCGTAGACCAAAAATGACGGAGAAATTTACTTCGTTATAGGTCTTCAAAAAACAGTTGTTTATTCGAACAAATTGCATACAATAGATGAACTGCAACAAAGAATGCTTTCAGTATGTGACAGATTACCTCCCTTATTGTGCATTCAGTACACATAAAAAATTGATCTCCAGCTTCTAGCTATGTACAAAACAATGTTGGTCTCTGTGATCATCTAATTTTCCGTAGCTGCACAGTTTTCACCTTTTCATATTTTGCATCATGCATAAAAAGCCCCTTTATTATGACATAATTGAGATGTTTGCTATTGTGATATTAAGCGTAACATTTAATTATTTCCTTTACCATCATTTTTGTATACTGGTATATCTATAACATTATATCATTCGTGCTTTTTTTCCAAAATTATGTTCCTAAGCAATAAGGAATGTACTTTCAATTCGGTAACTACAGCGGCGTTACTGTTTTTGAAGACATTCTTACATCGGGATATTAAAATTTTTGAGAGCGAGCATGAGACATTTTGTTGAAAATGCGAAAAGCTCTGATTTGTGCAGCAAATAAAACCACAGATAGCGAAGTGTCCCAACTGGGTCTCCCTCGTTCCAGATAGAAACGCGAACAGAGATCTTATGGAAAGTCATCAAAGATAAAAACAGGCCCTTATGCTTTCTGGGTGAGGCTACAGGAATTTGAAAGTTGAAAACAGAGTCGTGTATAATGCCAAGTGCTTTTGAGTCTGACAAGCCTTCCTTTGAATTGACAAATGGGAGTTACTTAGTTGGTGGGTGACATTTCTTGCCTGATACACGAGAAAGAAAATGGCTAAAGTAAGGATTCTAGGAGATGAAATTTTAAAGGAAATAGTAACTGCGCCACGAATAAACATAGCGAAAGACGCAATTTCAGTTAGGCTCGAAAGGTAATTTGATTCAAGTAAGTCTTACTATATTGTCTACCAGTGCTGTGTTCGGGCTCAAGTTAAGAGCCCGAGTCCGAAATATATCATCCCGGGCCCGAATTTTATATCACGAAATAGATCCCGGTCCTGAACGAGCCCGAAAACTATTATTACCCTTGGACACCAGATATCAAGTGAGGGTCACATTGATGAAGAAATTAATCGGCGTACAAAACTTGCCTGGAGAGCTTTTGGAAGAAACAGCATAATTTTCAAGAGCAATATGCCATTATGTCTTAAAAGAAAAGTGTTTGATCAATGCATCCTTCCAGTGCTTACGTATGGTGCAGAGACGTGGACCTTAACTAAACGAGACATACTAAGGCTGCAGACAACTCAAAGCAGCATGGAGAGGTGCATGCTTGGTGTAACCAGAAGAGATAAGAAGATGAACTCGTGGATCCGAAAAATGACAAGAGTGGAAGACATCATGATCAGAGTTAAATCCCTGAAATGGCAATGGGCTGGACATACTGCCAGGAGGACAGACCATCGATGGACAGCCGAAATTTTAGATTGGATTCCAAGGGACGGGAAAAGACCCAGTATAACGAAGTATATTTCTCCGTCATTTTTATCCGCGCCGGGGTTCGAACCCGGGTCCCCTCATTCCGGAATAAGTTGCTCTACCAGTTGAGCTACACGGACATTTGTTCTGACTACTATCTGCCTTTACGTCGTGTGCGTCCTTTTGGCAGGTACGTCACATCTCCTGGTACGTTACATCATCTCCCCCTTATTTTTTTTTTTTTTTTTTTCGAAGTGCCGCTCTTATTTTTCCTATCTCGCGGTGTGGAAATAACATCACACCATTGCGAGATTGTGAACGGTCGGGTCATCCGGATAGTTCGGGCGCCATTATAACGAAGTGAATTTCTCCGTCATTTTCGGTCTACGCCGGGATTCGAACCCGAGGCCGCTTATTCCGGAATAAGTCGCTCTACCAACTGAGCTACGCAGACGATTATTCTGATTCCTATCTGCCTTTATGTCGTGTGCGTCCTTCTGGCAGGTACGTCACATCTCCTGGTACGTTACACCAGAAGAAGACCACATGGGAGATGGGTGGATGAAATTCGAAAGTATGCGCGAGTGACATGGAGGAGACTGGCACAAGACAGACCGTCGTGGAGGAAACTTGGGGAGACCTTCGTCCAGCAGTGGATTGATAATGGTTGACAATGATGATGATGATGATGACATCGGTAACCAGTCTGAAATGCACTGCACTCTCTTAATTCCACCAAACACACGAACTGTTTTACATTTTGTATAGCACTCTTCTTGATAAAAAAAGTGCGGGCTATCCTGGGGTAAGCCACGGCTTTTAGCTGATCGGATTGTTGAAGTAGATTCATTTTTCATCGCACGTAAAATTCGCTTGATAAAACGGTGGTCACGTGGGTTCGTGAAGAGTTTCCGGCATCTTTCCATAAGGCTGCAAGCCTTGTATACTAAATGCGATCAAGTGGAACATTTTGGTATCTCCTGACTGCCTTACCGATGCGTTTGGAGATACCGAACTGTACATCCTTGTGAATAGCCAAACTAAAACTAGGGCCAATGTGATTCAATTTCAAAAGTGGGGTACAGAATTTTGAGATCTACCGGTGTTGAACGTGATGTATATTTTCGGGGCTCGTGCTCCTACTTTGAATTTCTTTAACAAATTATTCGTACGGAGAGAGAGAGAGGGGGGTGATCTGTGACTTCAAAGTACCAGCAAACAGAATTTAATTACATCACGAATGGAAATTATTGCAATTTCGCTTCTTTTTCGGGATTTTTCAGTAACATTGAATCCTAACCTTTTTGTTCCAATAATGATGTAAGATTTAACAAATTTAAATACTTAAACGGATCATTGTAAAACTTTTGAAACACTGGACGCCATGGCCCAGATTCTTACAAAAACCGTAGACGGACCCAATGGACATTTCACTTTTTCATAGAAATAGGTGTATAGGTATGCATATTCATCTCGGTGACATACCAAAAAGATATTTCACGTACAAGAAAGCTTATGGACTTTTAGCCTTGGTACAGGAGTGGCGAAATTTTTTCATTGTGCCCAAACTTGTAACTGTCTTCTAAAAAATTTTCTCGCCTGCCCATGAGAATTTTGAGTAGCAGATCATAATTTATTATTTATCCGGTGTTCACTCACAAACAACATAAGAATAATATAAGCAAAACAAAGCCAATGCCAACCGTTTACTTCCATTATTACCCACATTCTGATGTACGAGTATACTCTGGGCCTGCGAAGCATGTCAGAAGACGTCACATGTTCTCACAACTTCCCCGGATTGCTCCAAGTGGGCGTGAAACGTGTTATGTGAGCACTTCTCACTGCTGTGGTCTCTGCTCATGAGAAACTGGGACAAAACAGCAGGTCTCTCTTCCTCCTGGTACGGAGAGAGAGGCGATCAGGTGTGCATCGTGGTCGTTGAACTCTTCGCTTTTCCACTGATGTCCCTTCGAGTTCCATCCATGAAGAATCATTTCGCACTCCTTTTTAGACAAAGCCATCCTTCGGTGCATTTCCCTTAGAAGACGCATCAAACTGAAGCAAATCCTCTTCCACAGCGCTTACTGAAATTATCTAAGATATCTCCCACATTCAAAACTCGAAAATATCCCTTAGAAAACAGCTTCATCATCTGTCAGTAATGATAATCATTATACAGGGAGATTCATAAAGAAGTATACAGTTTCAACGCACTATAAAACAAGAACAATGTAGGATATTTTATGTTACCTGTAACAGAATTGTAGGGGAATGTTTTAAGTTTTTTTAGAGACAGTCACAGATGTTCTATGTGTGCACCCTTAGTCACACGACACACATCGAGCCGGTAATCCATTTCCGCCCAAACGCGAGGTAAGATATCTGAATCAAGTGCAGTGATAATGGCTGCGATACGCTGTTTCAGCTCCGCTAGATCAACAGGAAGGGGAGGGGCGAATATCTTGTCCTTTATGTACCCCCACAGGAAAGAGTCACAAGGTGTTACGTCAAGACTTCTGGGTGGCCATTGGGTCAGTGTCCAAAAAGGTGTATGTCCCCTTCCTTTTTCACGAGAAAACTGTCACGGGAGACTCTTTTCTGGATATGTTAAGTCTTTGGTTGCTGCCACAGTTGCAGGACGACAGTGACAACTTTATTCTCCAATTGGATGAGGTACCACCGCACTGGTTAGGCGACGTGCGAGGATTATTTCAATGAACATCTTTCTCACCGATGGATTTTTTTTTTTTTTTGATTGGAGGTTTAACGACCACCGTGAGCAACTCAATGGGCTATAAGCAGTCGCCCGTCCCTAATTTAGGGTCACTGGTTCCAGGGAAGGGAGAGAGCCAGTGCCGTAAGACAAACACAACTATAACGAAGTAAATTTCTCCGTCATTTTTGGTCTACGCCGGGATTCGAACCCGAGGCCGCTTATTCCGGAACAAGTCGCTCTACCAACTGAGCTACGCAGACATTTGTTCTGATTCCTATCTGCCTTTATGTCGTGTGCGTCCTTCTGGCAGGTACGTCACATCTCCCCCCCCCCCGAAAGAGGGCCGGGGGCATGGCCCACGGGTCAGCCGTGACCATGAATCGTTGCAGGCAGCCATCCACTGTAGAACGTGCACTTGAGAACTCCCAGTCAATCTGCTGTGTGGAATGCAACATCACACATTTTGATTTTTCGAAGCGCTGGAGAAGGAATTCTCTGATTTTTCCTGTCTCGCGGTGTGGAAATAACATCACACAACATCACACCAATGCGAGATTTTGAACGGCCGGGTCATCCGGATAGTTCGGGCGCCATTATAACGAAGTAAATTTCTCCGTCATTTTTGGTCTACGCCGGGATTCGAACCCGAGGCCGCTTATTCCGGAACAAGTCGCTCTACCAACTGAGCTACGCAGACATTTGTTGTGATTCCTATCTGCCTTTATGTCGTGTGCGTCCTGCTGGCAGGTACGTCACACAACATCCATGCCTGACCGGGATTCGAACCCGGACCCCTTACGGACGAATGATCATAGGCCAGCGCCTTAGACTACTGCGCCACCGGGGCGGCACCGATGGATTGGACGAGCCGTGAACTACAACATGCCACTCACCCAATGGCCACCCAGAAATCTCGACTTAACACCTTGTGACTTTTTACTGTCTCTAAAAAAACTTGAAACATTCCCCTACAATTCTGTTACAGGTAACATAAAATATCTTACATTGTTCTTGTTTTATAGTGCCTTGAAACTGTATACTTCTTTATGAATCACCCTGTATACTTATTTATTTATTTATTTATTTACTTAATACGGGTGTGATGTAAAGATGAAAGGGCGACACTGCATACTACGTACCAACAATTTATTTCGTGGGCCATACCTTTGCCACCACTGCTGTAGTAATTCACTCGGGTTACTTCCGTCTTCAAAGTATCAGCAAACACTACTGATCGGAATTTAACTACTCAAACAGAAAAGCAGATATTTTTATAGAACACAGAGATTTTTTAATAAGAGGTAAAAATATTCTCTCCTATAGGTAAAACAACATAGATTGTTTGTTTGCATTCAGTGACATCCACTTGGTTTTAAAAATATTCTGATAAAAATTTGGTTACGTTAGTCTTAGTACGACAATCACCTTTCAACCTGTTTTCAAGAGAGTGTTACTAAAGGTAGTAGTTTCATATCAAAATAATAGCTACGCAGCTTTTTGCTACAGAAGGTATTGCCTTCCAAAATCATAATAATTTATTTTTCCGTATATAATGGGTTTTTGACACTTAAAGACTGTCAGTGTGAATATATCCATTTAATATTTTTTAAATCACCGAAGTGGTACGAAATACTCTCTCTTTTTTTGTCTTAATTAATCTCAAAAATTCATACACATGCTTAAATATCATTTCAGTGAGAATACTTACAGGGAATGGACAAAAAATGGAAACACCTGGTAAAAGAAGGAATTCCATACCTAATATGGTGTAGGACCACCTTTTGCGTTCAAGACGGCCTAGATTCTCCTGGGAATGGACAAATATAAGCCTTGGATGGTGGATAATGGGACGTTATACCATTCTTCCTGCAACACGCGTTCAAGTTCTTGTAAAGATGCTGGAGGCGTAAAGTACGCTCGAACCTTGTTCTCCAAAATGGCCCATAGGGGCTCTATTACATTGAGGTCTAGCGATTGAGAGGGCCAGGGAAGATGGGAAACCTCATCAGCAAGCTCAGCAAACCATGATTGGACGATATGAGCTGTATGAATTGGGACCTTATCGTCTTGATAAATGGCATCTCTTGCACGAAACACTGTTTGTACTATGGGATGGACTTGGTCACTCAAAATGCTTAAATAGTCCTTGGCAGTGACACGACCTCGCAAGGTAATAATGGGGCCCGTAGAATACCATGATATGGCTGCCCAAAATATGACAGACCCGCCGCCATGCTTCACTGTAGGCAAAAAGAAGGCCGGAACGTAAGTTTGGGCGGGTGTTCGCCACACGTAAACTCTCCCACAAGTTGGAAACAGTGTAAAGGTTAATTCATCGAACCAGATGACAATCTTCCATTGCTCAGCAGTCCACGTTTTATGAGTGTTGCACCACTCTCTCCTGAGTGCTGCATTCAAATTATTAACCAGTGGTTCAGATATTGCAGCTCGACCACAAATTCCCTGCCTCTGGAGTTCTCTTCGCACTGTTTTTGTACAGCCAGTGTTTAAAATCACGTTATTCAGCTCAGTAGTAACTTTTGCAGCTGTTGTCTTCTTATTTGTGGTCACAATCCTTCGCAATGTTCTTCTCTCTCTGTCATGCAACGCCCACTTTCGTCCACGCTGATGTTTATCGGATGATGTTTTTCCAGAAGCGCAATATGTAGTAATAACTTTCAATACAGTACCTCGCGATACAGCAAATAAATTTGCTACTTTGGTCACGGAAGCACCCACAATACGGGTCCCAACAATTTGCTCTCTTTGAAACTCTCTAAGCTCAGACATAGTTCACTTGCAACGCACAGATCAATGTCTAGACAGGAACGGTGGCTAACTGCTGGTTTGCCACGTTTCGTAGAACACATTCACTATCAAGACCTCCAGCGCCACCTGCATTTTCTCGTGGAAAATGTTGGTCGTTTTATCCACACTTTTAACCAGGTGTTTCCATATTTTTCCTCATCCCCTGAACCTCATGGAGTGATTTGAGCTTACACACACACATACACCGAGTGGCCATTTTATTATGACCACCCCCTCAGTACTTCATTGGGCCACATTTTGCCTTTAATACTGCGTCGATTCTTCGTGGCATGGACTCCACGAGATGTTGATAGGTGGTTTGTGGAATCTGAGACCATGCTTGATGAATAGCACTTTCCAGGAGTGTGAGATTGCAAGGTTGTGGACATAGCTGTCTGATGGCTCGTTCAACTTCATCCCACACATTTTCAATGGGGTTGAGATCTGGAGATTGTGGGGACCACCTAAGCAAAGTAAACACACCGGCATGTTTCTGAAACCAATCCAGTACAATAAGAGCACTATGGCAGGACGCATTATCTTGCTGAAAGTAACCATCGCCATTGCAATAAACCATCCACATGACAGAATGCACTTGGTCCGCAACGATGTTTTGGTATGATGTACCAGTCATACGTTGATCAACACGAATTAAAGGGCCCAAAGCATGACAGGAAAACATTCCCCAAACCATAACGTTGCCTCCACCAGCTTGAAGGGTTGTAGCAATGCATTTGGGGTCCATGCTTTCGTACTGTTTCCGCCAAATTCTCACTCGACCATCGGCATGGTGCAACTGAAAACGTGATTCATCGGACCACATAAATTGTTTCCAATTATCGACTGTCCAATCCTTGTGCTCCTGTGAGAACTGGAGATGTTTTCTCTTGTTAACTGCAGACAGCAAAGGTGTTCGAACAGGCCTTCGGCTGCCATATCCCATCCGATGCAGTGTACGGCGAACAGTGCGTGCAGAGATCATTTGAGGTGATCCTTGATTAAGGTGGTCTGTAATTTGCTGCAGTGTTTCCCTTCTGTTGTCTGTTACCAGTCTGGACACTCTCCGTTCCGCCCGAGCAGTCACTAGTCGATGACGACCACACGTTGCACGTAGAGACCCAGTTTTTTGGCTGATAGTCCAGCCTTTAAACACTTTAACAACAGCTGCTCTGGAACATTTCACGAATGCGGCGGTTTCGGTGATACTCGCTCCATGGCTCCGATCTCCTAGAATCATCCCTCGTTGAAAGTCCATCAAATCGCATTTTTTACCCATCTTGTCACCCAAAAATCCCTTCTACTACTATCGCAAGCACTAAGCTTTCCCTTTTTATACTAGCTTCTCCCTCTGGCGGCAACAGCGAGCAGCCATAGCTCCTTTGCTTAAAACTGTCAGCTGGTCATAATAAAGTGGCCACTCAGTGCATATAGAGAGTGAGTCGAACGTTTTGAAATATTTGGATCACTTTATGTCTTCATAGGTTTCTGAGGATGACGCCGTTGTAGCGTTGAAAGTTCTTAAACATATACTTATTTTAATTGTACATAGTTTTTTATCATTAAAGTGTATCGTGCAGGAGACGGCATTTTCGATTTAATAGCTTTTGGTGCACGAGTTAATTTCTTCATACGTACCTTTACGACGAAAGCTGACTAGCATTCAAAGTATAGGCCATCGTGTCGCACCGTCTTTAGCCACCTGTCTGCCAGTTCTTCGATTCAGCGGCGGTACCAGTTCTTGTCCTTCGAGGCGAAGAACTCCTTTACCCCAGCTGCCACCTCCTCCTGGTTGTTGAACTGCCGTCCGCGAAGGAAGTAAGCCATGGACCGGAACAAGTCATAATCCGACGGGGCAAAGGTCCGGAAGTTCGGACTATATTCTCGGTATGGCATCTGTTCGATGCCCTCAAGTTCCTGGAGTTTTGCCCTGGTCTTCGCGCGGTATGAAGCTGAGTATTGTCCTGCTGTAGGATAGCGCGCTTTCTGTTCACCAGTACCGGGTACTTCTCCTCTAAAACGGCATACATCTACTCCAGGTGTTCAGAGTATAGGTTGGCGTTGATAGTCCGACCGTCTGGAACAAATACGTAATGGTTTGTCCCCTCGAAATCCCACCAGACGCAGAGGATCACCTTGTGCTTAAAGAGTCCACGTTTGGCAACAGATTGGCCTAGTCTCCACCACTGCCGTTGTGTGTTAGCATTACGGAAATAGACCCATTTTTCACCGCACGTAGCAATTCTCTTGATGAAATGTACATCGCGCGGGGTTTCTAGGAGTTTGATGCACACTTCCACTCGGTGGTTTGCTACAGATGGCGGCAGTTCGTGAGGGACAATGCGGCAGCTCCTGTAGACCTTACCGACGTCCTGAATGTGATGAACCGCACGGTGGTATGTGATATGCCCAGCTCACTTGATCATCTCTGAGTGCTGGTTGTCGGATTTGCTTCTTGGCGCACGGCCTCCGAATCTACGGTTCGCGACCTACCTGACCTTGGCTGATCGTCAAGGTTTCTGTCACCTGAGCGAAATTTCTTGAACCATCTGATTGCAGTGCTGTGGTCCACGGAACCTTCCCCTTTCGCATCACAAATGTTTCGTGTTTCTTGAGCAGCGTTAAGGCCAAGTTCAAACTCGTAAAGCAAAAGTTCCTTAATTAGTCGGTTTTGGCTGTTCATCTTTTAGGCGTCCCAACCGCAGACAGAACGACGACGTGCATTGTTGTTCACAGCAACGACTGCCACTTTATATCCCTTTCGACTGACTGCAGTGCTCGACTTGAAATACACTGCCGGAAAGTGAAAAAAGAACACCAAGAAGGAGTTGCCGGACGATTATGAAATTTACGTATGTTAATGGGGTCGAGTTTACGTAGGTGTGATGTTAATTTCGAGACCAACCGGTGAGCGCTTACGCCACAGCACGGCATAATATGCAAATCATCGTCGGTGGTATTTAAGAAGTACGGCGAAGTGAATGTAATCAGTCGTCGGCGTACGGACACGTGCGAAGACCCTGAAGAAGCTGCAATGCCTGGACATGGAAGACGTGTACGATTTCGGCAGTTATCGGACTTTGAGCGAGGTCGTCTAGTCGGACTCCGTGAGGCCGGGTGGTCGTATCGTCGTATTGCTGAGCGAATTGGACAGGAAGTATCGGTGGTGGTATGACGGTGGCGTAGATGGTCCGAGGAACATTCCCACACGAGAAGACGTGTAACCGGGAGTCACAGACGGACTGATGAGCGGACCGATCGACGCATAAGAAGAGCGGCGTTGTCAAGCAGAACATCCACTGCGACGCAAATCCGAGCTGCCGTTGCACCTGAGATGACTGTGCAAACAATCCGCAACCGTCTACTGGATGCAGGACTACGTGCACGTGTGCCCCTGGTATGTGTACCTCTGACTCCAGCCCACCGTCAGGAACGGCTGCAGTGGTGTTGCCAACGCCTGCACTGGAGAATGCGATTGCGATTAGTCGTGTTCAGTGATGAAAGCAGATCCTGCTTGGGAGCCTCCGATGGCCGTATGCGTGTTCGCAGACGCACAGGGGAGCGTCTCCACCCTTCTTGCATCCTCCATCGACACACAGGGCCTACACCTGGTCTCCTGGTGGGGGAGCGACCAGCTATCACTCCCGTACACAACTAGTGTTTGTACCGGGTACGTTAAACAGCACCTCCTACATCAACAACATCATTCATCCCGTTGTTGCGCCATTTGTAAAGTCGGTCCATCGTGTTGTTTTCCAGCAAGATAACGCACGCCCACACACGGCACGTGCAACGCAACATGCACTTCAGGGTGTGAGACAACTTCCATGGCCTGCACGTTCACCGGTTTGGCCCCCATTGAGCACGTGTGGGATTTTATGGGACAACGACTTATCTGGTCTCCACAGCCAGCCACGACCATCCCCGATTTACGCGTCCAGGTTGAGGATGCTTGGAACTCAATGCCCCAAACTTACATCCAACATCTGTACGACAGACTCCATGCCAGAATTGCACAGTGTGACGCAGTTCATGGCGGTTCAACCTCGTACTAACCATGTTACATGGAAATGTTATTTTTCAGTTTACCAGCAAATACAGCTGTATTTTGCCATAATGTTTTGATCACGTTATCCTCTGTATTCCGTTATTATGGTGTATAAATTTCGTTGGTATCAGACGTCTCCTTCTTGGTGTTCTTTTTTTAGTTTCCGCCAGTGTAGTTTAAACATGTGACATACCCGTCGTAGCACATGCGTTTATGCACATATTGCAAAACTTTCAACTCACCCTTTGTATTTAAAATCAGTGTAATTAACAGGCTCATATTTGTTTAAATGCATTTTCTAGAAAGTAAACGTCACTTACATATAAAAAAGTTTTATTTGATGCATACAACCGAAATTAGGTTTTCATTGCAAAATTAGCTTTTTTTTATTTTTGTAATATAGCAAGAAACAAAATCCGTACATATTCTGTTTTCTGGAATAGCCGATTTTCTTGGGCACCGAAATCTGTCTAACCACATATTTACCGTAAGGACAGCCTGAAAAACGCGCATTTAAGAGATAAAACAGAACAAAGTAAAAATTAAATGATTTTCGGCGCTCTTTTTGAAATTTACTCAAAATAATAAATTTTAATTTTGATTTTAAAGGCAGATTTAAGGATGTATGCACAGAAGCTGGCAAAATTAAATACAGAGAATGTTTAAACACACACATTTTTAGAACGATTTACCAGGAATATAATTAATGTTCAAAATAAAATTATTTATTTCTTAAATACTCTATCTGGTAGCTTTTTCTCTGGACTATGAACCTACTTTTGGATTTTCAAGATAAAAGGGGATATTTCTGAAAATTGGCAGTGGTGATTTATTCCACTCCTTTACCACTGCTTTTCATAGTCCAAACATTGTTTTAGGTCTGCGTTTAGAAAGCGCTCTCTTTTTAGCAGTTCGAAGGCTCAATAGTCCATTGGTGACACATCAGGGAACTTCGAAGGAATATGAGCAAAAGGTATAGACTTGATACCCGCCTCTTTTTTTCATTTTTTTAAGGAATAGAGTGGTACGTTTGGATGCATGTAGCCTTACTCTGGTAGAGTTCTGCTCCTTGAAGGCTGTGGGGATAAGCGAATGGTATTTCCTCTTTAAATATAGGAGTTAAAATATTATTTTGGTGATATGTAGAACTGATTTTAACATTGTTTTCAACTTTTTTAATTTTAATTCTCATGGTACGAGAAATCGACAATAGTAATGAATCGTTTACTGAAACTTTCTTTGGATTTCCGGAACCAAGTTTTTAAGTCTTTCTACTCTTTTACGAAAGTAAATCGACCTTTTTTTTTTGTTACAGTCATTTAGGTAGATCCATGCTTCATCAATAGTCACAATAAATTTCAATTTGTCTCCGTCTAAGTGATTTCCATAAAGAAGTCTACACCGTGTTCTGCGCTCAGAGACGTGGCTAAGCAAAAGTAGGTGAACATTATGTTTTGTTGGTTGTTTCTTTTAGATTCAGATCTTTGTTTATCACCGTACTAGCTTTACTGCCCGGCTTTGCTCGGTACATAATGTATGGAATCTGTAGAATCAGACGGACCAAAAGCGTTACGAATTATTTAACAAGCGTCCACGAGACACAGCATTGGAACACTGACTGAACAAAATTCGTTAACAATTTGTTATCGACGATTAAATGCATTACGTGCCTTCAGTTTCAGACGTCTCTAAGGAGAGAATCTCTGGGATAAAAAAGTTAAAAACTTATCTTTGCGAATATTTTATGAAACTGCCTGAAATTTTAATGAAAACCATAGATCGTTAATAAGAATATGACCTCTAAATTTCGCCTGAATCGGTAAATAACTTTTTAAATAGCCGTCAAAATTGTATTATCCGTTTCTGCATATATATTTCTGTTTACCGATGAATTAAAAATTCCATGCCTATTTTAAAAAGTTTTGACCGGATTCCGGTGAAATTTTGAAAGACTCCTCTTATTACCAATTCATGGTGTTGATAAAAATTTCAGCCCGTTTCGTTAAGATTTCGCAAAGTTCGTTTTTGCATTTTTTTATGCTCAGTTCTCAAAGAACACACGTTGATTTGCCGGGCGATGAATGCAGTCACGTGCTTTCAGATTTGGAACAGGATGACGTAGCAAACTACGCTGACTTTATTGATTAGCTTATTAATTAATTCATAACTCACGAACGGAACAAGTACACATCTTAAAATAGTTGCGTTGACCTAGAAATTCCAGTATTAATAAGGTATGCAAATTTCACGATGCCACAGTTCGGTGTTCGAGAGTTTTTGCTGTTTCAGACAAACAAAGAGACGTTTTGTGTTTTATATATAAGATTTACATCTGAAACAGAGATTTTTAACGACTTAGCGATTGCTCTTTGGTTCGGTGGATTTTCTTTAAAGAACAGAGACCTTACTTTTGAAATAGTCGTAAAGTACGTACTTTCTTTGGATATTTGTTTGGTGTTCTTTTTCCTATTAAATGCAATGTTTGACGATTTCCCCCTTTATCACTAATAACATTACTTATTTTACATTTAGAAATGCTAATTTCATGATTTTCACAGCTTTTTTTAATTACAGAGTAAGAATATTTCTCTTCGTAAAGAACAAAAACTTAATCTTCTATCCACAGCTTGTTCACTTGCGCCATTTTCTTAGCAGATGGTGTTTAACTGCAGATGTTTCTTCCGTGTTCATCTAACACGCTGTTGCCAGTTTCAATTCTTTGAATTTCTTTTATTCTCTGTAATGTCTTATCAAAAACGTTCTAAAAATGTGTTCACATCCCCTGTATTTTGACGTGATGACTCATTGTAGAAAACGTCTATTTATACACACACGTTTGGTTCAAATATGGGCAATAATTTCGAAATGTTCGATTTAATAGTTGAGAAATCGTTGTCACTCAGAATAGATTTCAACATATGTGTGACCGAAGAATTTTAGTAAATTTTCAAATGTTCCAGGCTGTGAAGAGAAAGCAAATCATTTTCAAGCCCGCGCTTGTCTAACGACAGAAAGGTAGAAATTTCTTTTATTGGTTTGTAATGCCGAAGTGGAATCGATCACGCAAGAATTTAAACACCAATTTGAAGTCACTGAAATAATGAAAACGTGATTCAAATTTCTTGGACAGGTTGTTTTATCCAGTTTACGTAGTGTTGCCGCTTCACATCGAGTAGACCACACTCCTCATTTTTTTTCTGGAAATCTAGTCAGGTTTGCAAAATGAGTGAAATCCTCGTTCTGAGTTTGTACCAGAATGAGGTTCAGTTTTGACTCGAATTCTTGAATATGCTGTGCTGGCTCCTATATTACTTTACGCTTTCTCTGCAGCTTTACGTTTAAGGTGTATTTTACCATAGGAAACATGAGGCAGAGATTTTTTTCCACCTAAAATCTCTGCCTTATGCTTCCAATGGTAAAATTTATTTACATATTTTCTTCGCAATCAATGTATTCCCAAGGATGAAAATTTGGACATCTATAAAGCTAACTTTAAGTTATGGCATGGGATACTTAATACTTCCTAAAACATATCCATTATTATATTAAAAATCAATCATTTTTCTTTGAGTAATGTTCAGACGGGATGTAAGGTCAGGTGATGCGTAACATCACAGCCTCTCCTTGACAAATGTCAACCCCGCCTTCTCGTGGTGCATCCTGTTCCCACTAAAGGGGCTCTGACGACCGCCAATAGCGGTATAACTATACCATCGGGATCAGAGGAAATGCTATCCCACACTCACCAACCCGCTTGGCCAGCGTGGTGAGTTATGGCCAAACACCTCCAAAATGACTCTACAACTTAAATCTTGGCCCTCAGTCTCCGGCAGCTGGAATGTACCTGGCCAAGGCAGCGGCCAGTGCGACATGAAGGCAGAGGGTGCTAAGAATCCCCGGAGGACCGGACTAGGCTGCCATTTGATGCTGACCTTGGCTACCTATAACGGACGCTCCCTATCTTCTGATTCAAGGCTTCTTGAATTGGAAGAGGCACTACAAAGGATCAAGTGGGACATCGTCGGGCTAAGTGAGGTAAGGAGAAAAGGAGAAGATCTCATTGAACTGAAAAGTGGACATCTCTTCTATTATCGTGGGACAGATACTGGCAGAACTAGTGGTGTTGGATTTATAATAAACAAGAAACTGAAGGATAAAATGGTAGAAGTTGAAAGTTCCTCTGACAGAGCTGCACGACTCGTTATCCAACTATCGAGAAGATACCAGGCTCAGATTATTCAAACTTATGCACCCACCACAAGTCATCCTGAAGAAGAAATTGAAGAATTTTATGAGGAAATTCGTCATCTAAATAATAAAGGTAAGCAGCACTTGAAGATAATTATGGGAGATTTCAATGCAAAAATAGGGCAACGGCAACAGAATGAAACTTCAGTAGGTAAATTCGGTCACGACAACAGAAACCAGCGTGGAAATACTCTCGTTGAGTTTGCAGAGGCAGAAGGATTTTTCATCTTGATCTCCTTTTTCAAGAAAAAGCCACACAGGAAATGGACATGGAGACATCCAATTGGGACAACAAGTGAAATTGATTTTATTATGTGTAACAAAAAATTCGTCATCGAAGACTGCAGTGTGCTGAACAAGTTCAACACAGGTAGTGACCATAGATTGGTGAGATGTAAGATGCACCTCAACACTAAACTGGAACGTGGCAAGCTCATAAGACAAACAAAATGTATTGACATAACCAACCTTAAAAAACATCATAATACTTTCAAGTTGGAACTGAAGAACAGATTCTCTGCTTTAGAAGGCCTAACATCGGAAGAAGTGGATATTTCGGAAGTTAACAGAAAAGTAACCAAAGCTCTAATGGAAACAGCAACAAAATTAGCTGGGTCTAAGAACAAGTTGCATGTGAACAAATTATCAGGAAAAACCAAAATGTTGATGCAAAAAAGAAGAGAGATGAGGACAACTAAAGTAGATGTGACTTCCAAAGTGGAATATATAGAGCTATGCAAGACAACACGAAAAAGTATCACTGAAGACGTAAGGAAATTCAACTGTGAGCTAGTGAGGAAAGCAATTGAAAACAACCAAAGCCTTAAGATAGCAAAGGGACATCTCAGTAAGGGAAGAAAACAGATTATGGCTCTGAGAAAAGAAGATGGTTGTATAACAAGAAATAGAGGCGAAATTTTGACAAGAGTGAAAGATTTCTACTCCAAATTATATGAAAGGGATGATACATGTACTCCAGACATCATGAAAGGTACCAGAGTTCTTCCAGTCCTCCCAGCAGAAGTTGCTCATGCAATCAAGAACATGAAGCGAGGGAAAGCTCCAGGAGAAGATGGAATTACTATAGACATCATACAAGAAGCAAGTGGAGAAATTGAAACAGTACTCGCCCAAATTTTCACTCGATGCCTTAATGAAGGGAAGATTCCTGAGGATTGGAACAATGCTACAATGATCCTGCTACATAAAAAAGGTGACATTGAGGATCTTAGGAACTACAGACCTATCAGCCTCCTATCAGTGGTTTATAAAATCTTCACTAAAGTTCTTTCACACCGCTTGAAGGTAACACTGGACATGGCTCAACCGAGAGAACAAGCTGGATTCAGGAGTGGCTACAGCACAATAGATCATATCCACGTACTGAGAGAACTGATTGAAAGAGCGAGGGAATATGAACTTCCATTGTGCATGGCTTTTATCGATTATGAAAAAGCCTTTGATTCGGTGAAACCATCAGCAGTTACCACGGCTCTGAAATCCTGCGGTATTGAAGATGCATACATTAATATTATTAATAACATCTATGAAAATGCAAGTGCAAAGATTTGGCTGTTTGAAAATACAACACACATAAAAATTGGAAAGGGAGTGAGACAAGGTGACACCATATCTCCGAAGCTCTTTAATGCCACATTGGAAAATGTCTTTCAATCACTGAACTGGGAAAACAAAGGGATAAAGATTAATGGAGATTATCTAACCCACCTTCGTTTTGCTGATGACGTAGTCATTTTTGCAACTACCCCATCAGAGCTGCAGAGTATGATCCAGGAACTTGCTGACAAGAGTAAAGAAGTGGGATTGAAAATGAACTTTCAGAAGACAAAAGTGATGTTCAATGCTTTTACAAGAAATGAAGATTTATCGATTGATGGAGAAAAACTGGAGATAACAGATACGTATGTTTATCTTGGACAGCAGATATCAAGTGAGGGTCACATTGATGAAGAAATTAATAGGCGTACAAAACTTGCCTGGAGAGCTTTTGGAAGAAACAGCATAATTTTCAAGAGCAATATGCCATTATGTCTTAAAAGAAAAGTGTTTGATCAATGCATCCTTCCAGTGCTTACGTATGGTGCAGAGACGTGGACCTTAACTAAAAGAGACATACAAAAGCTGCAGACAACTCAAAGAAGCATGGAGAGGTGCATGCTTGGTATAACCAGGAGAGATAAGAAGAGGAACTCGTGGATCCGAAAAATGACGAGAGTGGAAGACATCATGATCAGAGTTAAATCCCTGAAATGGCAATGGGCTGGACATACTGCCAGAAGGACAGACCATAGATGGACAGCCGAAATTTTAGATTGGATTCCAAAGGACAGGAAAAGACCCAGAAAAAGACCACATGGGAGATGGGTGGATGAAATTCGTAAATATGCGGGAGTGACATGGAGGAGACTGGCACAAGACAGACCGTTGTGGAGGAAACTTGGGGAGACCTTCGTCCAGCAGTGGATTGATAATGGTTGACAATGATGATGATGATGATGAATGTTCAGACCTGTTAATAGATGGCGCGATCTGCACATTGATGACGTCAGTAGACAAACAAATGTTGGATTGTTTAGTTATGGTTATGTTTTAGCAAGTATCCCATGCTATAACTTAAGGTTAATTTTATCGATGTGCAAATTTTAAACCTTGGGAATACATTAATTGCGAAGAAAATATGTAAAGAAGTTTTACCATTGGAAATATATGGTAGAAATTTTAGGTGGATCCACCTTAAGTGAGCCATGAATGACATCGCACAGATAATGTAAATCACACTACCGTGAAGGATTCTCAAAATCAGAAAAATTTTTCTGACATTTCTCAACAAGAAGATCTCGAATTTGAGGAAGCAAATGGGTAAACATTTCCAGAACATTTTCTCAGATCAACCATCTCACACCTGTATAGTCAGTCAGTAAGATCCTCAAAATCCCAGTTACCGCATTTTTTCAAGGCCTCAACAAACTATCGATGGATGAGGGAACTTCAACTTTAGATGTAATTCACTATTTTCACACCATTCTCACTAAAATTGTGCTTCAAACAAGAAACAAATCCCGATTTACTTCCGGTCACAGCGGGTGCACCGCCCGTTGTAATAGAAACTAGTTTTATCAGATCCAGGTCACATTTTTGGAAGCTTCAAATTTTTTTTCGAATACATCAGTTTCACAAATTCGTACTCGTAGTCCACAAAGTACAAGGATTTCTTCACGAATTGTAAAATCGAGAAGCACAAACCGAACTCAAAATATTAATTACGCCTTTTACTAAAATTTGTTGATTCATCCAACGCTAGGGAAAATTACATTCTTTCAATTGTTCAAGCAGTTGCTCTTTTATATTTTTAGATAACTCCAGCCCTCTGGGAAAAACCGTCCTGCTACTTAACTGCAGATTCTGCACTTTTTGAAGGACATCATGTTTTTATCTGCGATTCGTAGTTTTCCAACAGTCTCCATCACCGTGACTAAAATGTCTTTTGTCATCTCAGCATCGGAAAATGGTCTCCTTTTTCAAGCCGAAATCCAGAAGGCTTTATTTATAACTAGTTAACGTCACCAGCTCATTCGACGAAAGAAACTGCTTTAAGCTGCCCTTCTGACCTTGAAACTGTGATTTTAACCCGGCAGTTTACTGAAACGACTGCGGCCATCAACTGGAAATTAATTGTTCATTCACTGTGCGTATTTGAAAGTGCTTCTTCAAACTGTCTGCCTTATTCTCACTGAAACATTTTTGCACAGGACGCACACTGGCCTTTCGTTTACTTGCATCACTACAAATTTTAGCTCCCAGATTTCTTGAAATTTTCGGTTCACGCTCTTCATTCAATGAGATCGCCTGCTTCACTCTCCTCTGCACTATAACCGACTGCTCGTTCATTTCATTTTCGAATCATTCACTTATCCACCTCTCGGGAAGAAATTGTAAAACAAAAAAAATGAAATAAGCTTTGTAAAGTAGAGAAAAATGTGAAAATTGTACACACGAACACGCAAACGCACGCTTAAAAATGTGGGTTATTGGACGTCTGTGAAAACATGAGTTTGTCCGCACCCCCTCACTCCGGAGTAAGTTGCTCTCCCAACTGAGCTACACGGACGGAATGTAGCGCTGCAGATTTGTCGTCTTGACACGTGATTTACCTCTGTAGTACGTCACACGTCACCCATTCAAGTTCGGGTCTACACTCAAAATGAAGGCAGAAATGAAACTACGTGTTGGGAAAGGGAATTGGATGTTGGTGTGGCGTCAGTGACTCATTCAGAAAGCGAAATGCCTCCAATGATATGCAGGAAATATCAAATTACAACCAGCACACGTCGTCAGGAAAAATTCTTTTTTTACTGTGGGATCTTGCAAAATCAAATATGCCACATTTTCATGGCCAATTCGCCACTTGTGGCAATTGGCGGTAGGGTTGGCCAACCCGGTTCTAGAGTGTTATACTATCCCGACCCTGGTCAGATTGCTCCACAAAGACAAGTTTATCCCACTTTTTGCCTCAATGGCATGCATGGGCAGTACAAACATTTGAGCAACTGTGTCGTCTGTGCTCTAGGGTGAGGTTAAGATAAAAAACCTGAGAATGTCGGAACGTAGAAAGTTTCGAATTTTGTCTTAGGAGCGCTCACTAGAGAGGAAAATTGAATCAAACTGAGACAGAGACACAGAAGATGATACAATTGCACTGCTAATGCGAATCCTAAAATCAAAATCTAAGCTCTGAATGGGGACGGGGGAGGGGGGGGGTTAGGTTTTAATATAAGGTTTTAACACTTAAAACCCCATCGAGAGCGGTTTTAAGTGATTTAATTTATTTTTAAGTGATTCCCAAATAAATTGGCGCATTAACCTAAGTGACTTGCTGATTCTTTCTACCTGGTGGCGGTTTGATTTATTGTTTACAAAGTGTGATCTATGTGCAACACACCCATTAAAGAACATTACCCAACTATATATTTGTCTAATCAGTTAACCCTTTAAAATTTCAGGTCAAAGAGTTTAAAAACTGCATAAGCATTATAAGTATATGATATATATCATTCTCAGGATAAGTAAGCTATTCAAATCATGCGAAATGTTGTTTTTAGAGGTAAAGAATTTGTTATGCGCATTCTAATTCTCTATTTAACTCGATTACTGTGTGCATCGAGTTAAATCCACTGTGCTGATCCGCTGGCGCAGTGGTCAAAATGCTGGCTTCTGATCATTCGTCCGGGTTCGAATCCCGGTGAATCATGAATGTTGTATTTGTCTTACTACACTGGCTTTCTCCCTTCCTTGGAACCAATGTCCCTAAATTAGGGATGGGCGACTGCTTATAACCCATTGAATTTCTCACGGTGGTTGTTAAACCTCCAACAAAAAAATAAACAAACCCAGTGTGCATGAAATGTAATCTTATACGCCCATGATTAATATATTTTTATAAATATAGCAGGGCCTATTCAAATTCACTTATAATTGGTTTTGTTGCACCTCCCCATCATGTACTTTTGTTATTAACAATTTTCGAACAAAACATTTGTTTCGGAAGTTATGGTTATTGCTATGATTTCTACTCACAGATGTAAAATGACTTGAATAACTTGTCCCGGACTATACACCGAAGAACCAAAACATTTTGAACACCTGCCTAATATGATATTGGACCCACACATGCTTCCAAAACAGCTCTTACCCAGAGCGTCGTAGTAGCTACAAGATTTTTAACTCTTTAACGACCATAACGTCCAAAACACCCATACATACAAACGGCCATACCGCCCGAAACTCCTGTCTAGAGTGAGTCAGATTTCCTACACTTACCTGTTCTTCAAACTTGCTCGCCGTACGAGGTATCAGCAGGAGTTACCCTCAGTCACTATTGTTGTTATTAAACAAAGAAGTGAACCAACAGGCAGTTTCGGGCGTAATGGTATTTAAAGTGATACAACATTTTTGGGTCATGGTCGTTAAAGGGTTAAAGGCGTCTTGTGGCATCTAGTACCAACACAACATCTTACCAGCAGATCTTTCAACTCTTGCAAGTCACGTGTTCGGGCCGCCGCATATCGGATTCTTTATTCCTGCAAAAACCGCAGATGCTCGATTAGAACTACATCGTATTTTCTTGAAATCAGAGACCACAGTCAGGGACGAGCAGTCGCTCGTCCCTGATTTAGGGTCACTGGTTCCAGGGAAGGGAGAGAGCCTGGGCCGTAAGAGAAACACAACATCCTGGCCTCACCGCCCGCGCCACCGGGTAAATAATAGCGTTTTAGGTAAATAACTTGAAATTCATTCTTGCATAGAAATTTGGTTTTTCTTTTTCTATATCCAGTACAGCCGTTATCCGCGTCCTCTGGTTTCCGCTTCACATTTAAATAGACGATTTTGTTCACAAAAGAAAAGCAGTCGATTTTTCAGTCTACTCGTTAAGTAAATGAGATATTTAAATAAATGAGGCCTTTTTAAATAAAAATACATGAACATCATGCAACTGGGAAAATGTGTTAAAAAGATATAATAAAGCGTTTAAAAATGAAAGTGTTTGTAACAAAAAGGCTTAGATTTCCTCTTTTCTTTTTCTTTTCAAAAATTGCGGTTTTTTTTTCTGCGAAAAGAATCCTGTTTTTGGGGGAAATTTTCACAGAAATAAATTCAATAGATCTTTAAAAAATGAGAGAAGTGATGTTCTTATATTATTCGAGATTCCATCTACTTTTTCGTCTGATATTTTCCGAATATGTCCATACAACAGAGGGTGAATACTATACTGGTCTCTCACTATTTCAATAGTTCATTTCTAATTTGAGTAATATTCTTCGAAAACTCTAGTTTCTGACTGAATATCAGATATGTGAAGGAACTGTGTGTGCTTCTTACTAACGTGCTGAAATTACTTTCGTTAAAACATAGCCACACATTGATCTATACCTTCAAAGTAAATTAAAAATTCGTTATCTTTCTAACGTTCAGTTCTTATTTAGCTTTCTGAGTGCCTATCTGTAATATAACCGTTCAATGGGGAAATTAATTTATGTACAATTTCCCATTGTTCACTTAGAGGCAAATAGTAAGAATGACGAAAATGTGCTATAAAATCAATTCAGCTGCGCTGCGAGTAAATATTATAATCAGCACAGGACCTTCTCGAAGACAGTTCCGTTGGTTTGAGCGAACTGGGTCCAGCATTTTTAAACAGTATATATATATATACACACACAGTAAATTACAAAGTAAAAGCTCGTTGAAGAACTGTGGTAAAATGAACTCATAGTTGAGTTTGCTATTCTTAAAGCAAGAGTGCAATTCTTCGTATGAAAATCAACATTTATAAACCTGAATTTTTGGGCGGTTTACGTCTTTTTTCAATGCCATACAAATTACCTTATATTGGACATTGCACTTTCTTAAACAGTTGAAAAGTCTTCAATTACATAATCCATGTTTAAATTTATTTACATTGCGGCAGCTATAGAGGGAACGAGGAAGGTATTGGATCTAAAATTATTCTGCTGAATGGAAGGGCTGGTCAGTTTGTTAGCTGAAGGAAAAAATGTAAAAGAAGCTTCTTTCCTAAAATTTTCCTCCAGAGCACTTCGGAAATTCTCTTACAGTTTTCATAGTGAACATGTAGGATATTAATCATTTTCTGAGAGTAGACGCAAATCCTAATTTAAAAATGGAATAAATCTTATTAAAAAAATCTTTATTCAAGCAATTTTCAACATAAACTGCATTGAATAAGCATGATTAATTGCATTGATTAAGCGTTTGATTGCTTTAGATATTCTTAGATACTTTTGTATTGTTATTCATGCTTCCCAACCTTAGGTTGAAGAAGCGTATATGCTCCAACTTTGTCTGCCCGTCTGCACGATAACTCGCGTAAAAATGGTTCGATTTCGATGAAATTTTAGTATGTGGTAGGAAAAAAACTGGGGACGAATCCTATTAAAAATGGGCGAAATGGGGTCAAAGGTCAGGACATAGGAGCGGGATCCATTCCATCGCCCTTATGCGTCATAACTTTCTTAAAAATGCTTTGCTTATTGCGACAAAACTTAATCATGTTGTTCCGGAGGTATACTGAACGGGTTCTGTTGACTATAATCGAAATGGGGTCAAAGGTCAGGGCACAGGAGCGAGATTTATTCCACAGCCATTATCCTCATAACTTGAATAAGGATTTCTGGTATGTTGGAAAGCGTATCATAATCAATGCATTGCATGATTTTACTAATTTATTATTATTATAAAGATTCCACCTCTTCCCGAGATTTTTCTCTTCCTTCCGGGACAGGTACGACGTACCAAGTCTGGGAAGTGGTATTCTTTTCTTTCAATTGTCCAGGAACTTCCTTACTATCCTACAAGTGTTCAGGATAGCTGCCTTCTGTAGCTCCGTGTAGGTGTTAGGTTGAAGGTCTAGTGTCTGTATAGAGCTGTGAATGGTCTTAGGTATAACTCCTGTGGCTGATATTACTATAAGTACGGTGGTGACGCTCTCCATTATTATTATTATTATTTTGAAGAACATCTCTTGTTCGATGCATACATTTCCCTGATTTTCTACTGCCCTTCTATACTGGCAGTGGCGTGGGGAACCGCAGAAACAGAGGGGTGCAGTCGCCCCCATACTCATTTGTGTGGTGTGTAGGGCCAAAGCATTCCATTTGCACCCTGACTTTTCTTCCTTTTTAATTATGTGAGTGTTATTGGAAATCGGGAAAATATTAGGAAGTTTTTATTTTATGCCATATAAAATTCCTCCTCGTGTAACTAATTATTATCTTCTATTTCGATTCTGAATTTTTAAAAGTATTTCTGAAACCTGGGTTAAATTATCTTCTCGTGTCCAGTGTGAAAAAAAATGTTTTACTAGCGTCATTAAAAAAAGAACGTTTTGCTAGCGTCATTAAAAAGCAGTCATCCTAAAATTTCTGAACGGCATTATGTTTTTATGAAAGCAGGAACGTTTTCCATTTCTTCCAAAATAATAAAAGCAGTCTTTCGTTTAAAAAAAGTAAAAAAAAAGTAAATGTTTAAATATTTTAAAAAAGTAAAAAAAAGAAAAATTTTATACAATTCATATGAAACTCAAGTTTTACATTATTTTAGATTTTATCGCTATAAACGTTTCGTGCGTAGCATGATTTAATGACGCCATCACTTCTTGTTTTACTATAGCACAATAAATTTTATGATCTGGCCAAAAGATATATATCTTGCCCTCGTCGTCAAAAAATAGTTCCGGAGCCCCTGCATTCAAGGACCAAGAAAGTTGGGCAACGGCCCTGATTCTGTGGCGGTATCTTTTGAACAGGGACCCTAAAGTTGGGCGACTGCCCTAATTCAGCCTTTACTTCAGCAATACATTAAGACGGGCGTATTGACTTCTGGGTCACTTTGACCGCACCCCTCTGGAATTCATTTGATTTTCTGCAGAAAGTTAGTTTTACACGAATCCATGCAAGCCTTCCAACAGCGAAGAAGGATTTTGAAATAATTACTCACATTTTTTTTTTGGTTGGAGTTTATCCCCTCCCATTCCCCTGTTTTTAATTTGCGATCTGGAGAAAGCTAAATTTCGTTGTTGCTTGATAGCGGTAAATTACAAAGAAACAAACATAAACACTTACGTACTGCATCATACTTGTGTATAGGAGCGTAATAAAATTCACCTTTCGAAATTTACCCAAATTCATGAAGGTAGTGATGCTTGATCCCAGCGAAAACAGCAAGAACATTTTCGTGAAACCCATTTCGAACTGCACGCAGTTTGAATACGAGATCTCACTCACTCCCTTTCAGTTGAAGACCGGCCCCTGTGGTTGTTATCGCCCAATGGAGATTGATTGACCTTTGGTAGCGTAAACTTCCGCTGGGGATCCGCGGTCTTTTCAGTCGCATGTACTGCTGGGAAAAAAAAAGAAAAAAAAAGAAGGGAAAGAAGGGAGAGAGGTTTTTACAGAGGCAGCTGCATTAAAAAGCTCTAAAGCACTTATTGTCAAAAAGCCCGGATGGTTTTCTGATTTTCTTGGAAGAAAGAGGCACAAAATTAGGATCACTTCTGCAAGAAACAGCCTCATAAACACTGGTTCAGCCTATTTTGTATTTTTAAAACACTAATCTAAAATTTTAGACCAGCTCCCGGCAAAGCAGGAGCGTCGCTAGGCTTCGAAATCAGGATGAGCGACGGGTGGGAGAGCATTATTTTTTGGCGGGGCAAGCTTGATAGTAACATATTTTTTTTTTTTTTTTTTTTATGAAACACTGAAAGAACTAATTTTTAATGCTTTTCACTACCCGCTACAAAGGAATTCGTGCAATCCTTCACCCCTCCACCTGGACACACACACACACACACACACACACTCGGGTTTGACCAGTTACGCCACTGGTGTGACTGGTCAAACCAGTAATACAAATGTTGCTAGAATGCTAATACAGTGTTGCTAATACAAGTGTTGCTAGAATGTCGCCTTCAACTTTTTGCTGGCTCTGAATGCATTGTCTGAAATTGCTTTTCAAAATTTTGCATTTTTCCTTACGAAAATAGTAAGGAAAAATGTACTTCAACAATTTAAAGGAAAACGTCGTTTTTGTTTATCTAAATCAAATTTTAAGTCGCGCTACACAGACACAGTACCACCCCTCCCCCTCAACACTTCCTTCCTTCAAGCCAGCGACTTTGCCTTGTACTCCTCTCCTACAAAGCAATCGTCAACCACTTCCTGCACTTTCCCTGTCCCGGGGCAGTTTTAGGAGCCCTTCTATATCTTTAGACTCCCCTTTCCGTGTTGAAATCCCCTAATTTGTAAAAAAAAAAAAAAAAAAAAATAGAGCAATGAGTAATGACCTCCCTCATTACTTCCCAGTCTCCTCATTTGTCCCCCTGGCAATACAAGCATGAAAAAGAGGCTTAAACTAAGGAATTGGAAAAGTGGAGGGCAACTGAATTTTCATGGCCCTGTGGATGCTATTTTAATAACCTTTCTATGGGGAAGTAAACAACGCACTTCCTATGGAAAAATTCGTAGGGCTACTTGTAATAAAACACAAGACTTATTACTTGACAAAGTCTTGATTATATTTTAGAGTTAAATATACTAAAAAATGGCACATTTTGAACAGGGTGGGCGGTAGGGTGGGCAAGACAAATTTTAGGGTGGGCTCAAGCACATCCTCGCCTCCCCCTTGGCGACGTCTTTGCGGCAAAGGCGGAAGCAGAACGGGGCGGGGGGATGGGGGTGGTTTATCCATGAAGGTAAGACGAAACCTAAGTTGCCGCCCCGGTGGCGCAGTGGTCTAAGCGATGGCTTCTGATCATTCGTCCGAACGGGGTCCGGGTTCGAATCCCGGTGAGGCATGGATGTTGTGTTTGTCTTACGGCACTGGCTCTCTCCCTTCCCTGGAACCAGTGACCCTAAATTAGGGACGGGCGACTGCTTATAGCCCATTGAGTTGCTCACGGTGGTCGTTAAACCTCCAATCAAAAAAAGAAAAAAAAAAGAAACCTAAGTTTAGGATACAGGTATGTACATACATGTCTGTGTGTGTGTGGGGGGGGGGGGGGTAGGCTTACAAGACTAGTTACTGGTCACGACCAACTGAATCAGTTATGTACTGTAAAACCCAGTTGCGTTGTTTGCTTTTTTTTTCAATATTACATTAATAAAAACTTGTTTCAATTGAGTTTTATCGGGTGAATCAAGTACGTTACCTACATATTTTTGCAAAAGGTTTTCAGGGCTGTTCATTTTTAAAGATGGGGACGGGGTGGAACCCCCTAATTGCCTCATGTTGGATCCACCACTGGCTCCCTATGAAGCCAAAAATACCACTTTATTCCACTTTACGGTCTGTTTACTTGAAATAGTATCAAAATATTCTTGCTCTACGGATTTTTCTGAAAATAACACATTACAATCTAGGACGCAATAAATATCTGTCTTAAGCAAGATTACAAAGATACTCTACAACTGCACATACCCGTCCTCAATGAACAAACACTTTTATTCGAAATTAAAAACATCTATGTACAGCTAAGAGCATATTAAAAAGTTAAAAGGCGAGCACTTTCGGTCCCCCTAAGGGACCATTATCAAGCCAACAAGTGAGCTCAGATTTCCTGTGAGTGGGACTATAATACATATAGGGTTATCACGTGTAGTTACCATAGCAACGCAAAGTAGCAATAACAACGTGGTAAAACGTATATACACAACGAGACATTTGGCATATTTTGGAAACAAGACTGTTACCTTTTTCAATGAAGATTTATTTATTCTATGGTACGATAATTCCTGCTGTAACGAAGATTTACCATGTTATGTACCAAACCCATGGCGACAATACATTCGAACTCTTAGACCACCTAAGAACACTTTACTTAACCTAAAGACTTTAAGATATAAAAAACTATATATGTTTTACCACGTTGTTATTGTTACTTTGCGTTGCTATGGTAACTACACGTGACTAACCCTGTATGTATTAAAGTCCCACTCACAGGAAATCTGAGCTCACTTGTTGGCTTGATAATGGCCCCTTGGGGGGAACGAAAGTGCTCGCCTTTTAACTTTTAACTTTTTAATATGCTTTTAGATGTACATAGATGTTTTTAATTTCGAATAAAAGTGTTTGTTCATTGATGACGGGTATGTGCAGTTGTAGAGTATCTTTGTAATCGTGCTTAAGACAGATATTTATTGCGTCCTAGATACATACTGTGCACGAGTAAAATAATAAGTTCTAACACATTACAATTTGTGAATATACGATTTATAAATTTTTATGTGTTATAATTTATAAATTTTACATGTTATATTTTATAAATTTTACATGTTATAATTTATAAATTTTACATGTTATAATTTATAAATTTTACATGTTATAATTTATAAATTTTACATGTTATAATTTACAAATTCTTATGTTATGATTTATAAGTTTTATACGTTATAATTTAAAACATTTTTATGTGTTACAATTTATAAATTTTTATGTGTTGTAATTTATAAATTTTTATGTTATGATTTATACGTTTTTATGTGTTATGATTTTCAGAGGATAGGTTTTAATCATGATTGAAATCCATTAAATGAAGAAAAATATATTAAAAACAAATGAAAAACACCTCTTAACTCAGCAACAAAACCAGAAAATATGACGGAGTAGCAAAATTATCACTTCAAAAAGCTGACATGACAGGTAACAGCATGAACATGTTCATGACACGAATATCAAATATTTAAAGTAATGTCGACTTTATGGTTTTTAGTTAACGGTGAATTTGTTTGAGATCAGAAATCAGTGCGACCGTTTTGGTTCGCATGGATTCAGCTTGTGACGTACCGCACAATTTTATCTAGTGAAGAAATTTATGGTTTGTTTTATGGTCACAAGAGTAAATTCAAATGCTATTGTAAGCATTGTTTTTCTTTGCCAGATTGCGCTGTTATGAAATTTTTAGAACATACCAACGGGAGGTAAATATTTACTACATTTTTTATTTTTTTATTTTATTTTATTTCTTTATTTATTCTATTTTTATTTCTCTATTTAATTTTATTATTTTTTTGTGGCAAATGTCACCTTATGTAACGTTCCGGAATCTCACAAATTGAGCACTTTATTATTCGGCATTTCCTCGGGTGCGAACAGAAATAGCAGACACAGCATACACTCAAGTACAGAGCGTGAGTCGAAAGTTTTGCAATATTTGCATAAACGCGTGGGCCACGGCGCATATGTCACGTGTTTAAACTAATTCAAGTCGCGCACTGCAGTCAGTCGAAAGGGATATAAAGTGGTAGTCGTTGCTGTGAACACACTATATCTTTCGAAAGGCGTTGCATATCGTCGTTCAGCCTGCTGTTGGGACGCCTAAAGGATGAACAGCAACAACTGGCTAATTAGGGAACTTTTGCTTTATGAATTTGAACTCGGCCATAATGTTGCTCAAGCAATACGAAACATATTTGTCATGCGAAAAGAGAAGGTTCCCTGGACCACAGTAAGTGATTTGACGGACGTTCGAAAAAGAACGATCATTGACTACTGCGCCAAATGCGGAAGCATATCAAAAACTGCAGAATTCGTGGGTTGTTCGCGAGGTGCTGAAGTAAGGAACCACAACCAGATGGTTCAAGAAATTCCGCTCAGATGACAGAAAGCTCGACGATCAGCGTAGGTCAGGTAGGCCGCGAACCGTGGATTCGGAGGCCTGCGCCAGGACGTAGAGACAAATCCGACAACTAGCACACGGAGATTATCAGACGAGCTAGGCATATCACAGACTACTTTGGTTGGTCACCTTCAGGAACTCGGCAAGGTCTACAGGAGATGCCGAATTGTTCCTCACGAACAGATGACCGCCGCGCCGAGTGGAATCGTATACGAAACTCCTAGAAAGCTCGCGCGATGTACTTTTCATCAAAAGAATTGTTATGTGCGATGAAAAGTGGGTCTGTTTCCGTTATAATCCTAACACACAACGGCAGTGGTAGAGCCCAGGCCAACTTCCTGAACATGTTCCCAAATTGGAGGCCTTCGAGCACAAGGTGATATTCTGCGTCTGGTGGAATTTCGAGGGGATATAATCCATTACGAATTTGTTCCAGACGGTCGGACCATCAACGCCAACCACTATTCTGAACAGTTGGAGCAGATGTATGCCGTTTTGGAGGAGAAGTACCGGCACTGGTGAACAGAAAGCGCGCTCTCCTACAGCAGGACAACGCTCGGCCTTATACCGCATGAACGACCCAGGCAAAACTCCAGAAAATTGAAGGCATCGAACAGATGCCACACCGAAAATATAGTCCGGACCTCCGGACCTTTGCCCTGTCGGATTATGACTTGTTCCGGTCCATGCCCCACTTTCTTCGCGCGCGGCATTTCAACAACCAGGAGGAGGTGGCAGCTGGGATGAAGGAGTTCTTCGCCTCGAAGGACAAGAACTGGTACCTCCGCGGAATCGAAGAACTGACAGACAGATGGCTAAAGACGGCGCAACACGATTCCCTATACTTTGAATGCTAGTCAGCTTTCGTCGTAAAGGTACGTATGAAGACATAAAGTGATCCAAATATTGCAAAACGTTCGACTCACACTCTGTAGAATCCAAGAACTGGCAGACAGATGGCTGAACACGGTGCAACACGATGGCCTGTACTTTGAATGCTAGTCAGTTTTCGTCGTAAAGGTACGTATGAAGACATCATCATCATCATCATCATTGTCAACCATTATCAATCCACTGCTGGATGAAGGTCTCCCCAAGTTTCCTCCACAACGGTCTGTCTTGTGCCAGTCTCCTCCATGTCACCCCTGCATACTTTCGAATTTCATCCACCCATCTCCCATGTGGTCTTCTTCTGGGTCTTTTCCTGTCCCTTGGAATCCAATCTAAAATTTCGGCTGTCCATCGATGATCTATCCTTTTGGCAGTATGTCCAGCCCATTGCCATTTCAGGGATTTAACTCTGATCATGATGTCTTCCACTCTTGTCATTTTTCGGATCCACGAGTTCCTCTTCTTATCTCTCCTGATTACACCAAGCATGCACCTCTCCATGCTATTTTGAGTTGTCTGCAGCCTTTGTATGTCTCTTTTAGTTAAGGTCCACGTCTCTGCACCATACGTAAGCACTGGAAGGATGCATTGATCAAACACTTTTCTTTTAAGACATAATGGCATATTGCTCTTGAAAATTATGCTGTTTCTTCCAAAAGCTCTCCAGGCAAGTTTTGTACGCCGATTAATTTCTTCATCAATGTGACCCTCACTTGATATCTGCTGTCCAAGATAAACGTACGTATCTGTTATCTCCAGCTTTTCTCCATCAATCGATAAATCTTCATTTCTTGTAAAAGCATTGAACATCACTTTTGTCTTCTGAAAGTTCATTTTTAATCCCACTTCTTTACTCTTGTCAGCAAGTTCCTGGATCATACTCTGCAGCTCTGATGGGCTAGTTGCAAAAATGACTACGTCATCAGCAAAACGAAGGTGGGTTAGATAATCTCCATTAATCTTTATCCCCTTGTTTTCCCAGCTCAGTGACTGAAAAACACCCTCCAATGTGGCATTAAAGAGCTTCGGAGATATGGTGTCACCTTGTCTCACTCCCTTTCCAATGTTTATGTGTGTTGTATTTTCAAACAGCCTAATCTTTGCACTTGCATTTTCATAGATGTTATTAATAATATTAATGTATGCATCTTCAATACCGCAGGTTTTCAGAGTCATTGTAACTGCTGATGGTTTCACCGAATCAAAGGCTTTTTCATAATCGATAAAAGCCATGCACAATGGAAGTTCATATTCCCTCGCTCTTTCAATTAGTTCTCTCAGCACATGGATATGATCTATTGTGCTGTAGCCACTTCTGAATCCAGCTTGTTCTCTTGGTTGAGCCATGTCCAGTGTTACCTTCAAGCGGTGTGAAAGAACTTTAGTGAAGATTTTATAAACTACTGATAGGAGGCTGATAGGTCTGTAGTTTCCGAGATCCTCAATGTCACCTTTCTTATGTAGCAGGATCATTGTAGCGGTGTTCCAATCTTCAGGAATCTTTCCTTCATTAAGGCATCGAGGGAAAATTTGGGCGAGTACTGTTTCAATTTCTCCACTTGCTTCTTGTATGATGTCTACAGTAATTCCATCTTCTCCTGGAGCTTTTCCCCGCTTCATGTTCTTGATTGCATGTGCAACTTCTGGTGGAAGGACTGGAGGAACTCTGGTACTGGTATCTTTCATGATGTCTGGAGTGCATGTATCATCCCTTTCATATAATTTGGAGTAGAAATCTTTCACTCTTGTCAAAATTTCGCCTCTATTTCTTGTTACAGAACCATCTTCTTTTCTCAGTGCATAAAGTGATCCAAATACTGCAAAACTTTCGACTCACCTTCTGTAGCTACGCTACATTTGAAGAAATTTTAGGAAGGGAGTGTCTCACCCCACGTCTAAAACTACCCTTAGAAATAGGAAGCTAGGAGATCTGAATAAATGAACTAAATAGGAAAGATAAACAGAAAAAATGAGTGAAAGGAGAGGAGGGCGTATCTTTCGAACTGTGAACCGCGACACCAGTTCCGGGCGGGAAGGGAAGGGATGGGGGAAGGAGGACAGGGGGAACCAGGCGCCACAGCAACCATCACAGAGAAAGACAACACCACCCAGCCGCCAACGACCCCGGGGGAGGAGGGGATTGAAACTCGCAGAAACCACATCCAGATGCACTCAAGTAGCAAATTATTAGGAACACTAAATAGCAGACAAAAACGTGCCGTCCTTACTTACGTACACTACTATGACGTTGAGATGGCTTCATAAACAACTCACTGCAAAGGATTCAGACCTGTACGAAGCGTAGAATGGACTATGGGAAAGATTCGCCATTTAAGCGACTTTGAAAGAGGCATGATAGTGAGCCTTAGGGAGGCAGATGCAAGCATCTCAGAAACGGGAAACCAGTTCGGTTATGGAAGAACAACTGTGTCGTGTAAAATGAGTGAAGCACAAACAACAAAACAAGCAGTCGCATGTCTTCCTAAGGGAGGAAATGACTGGTCAATGCTCGAGGGCAGAGGTGGCTGGGGAGGATTGTACTAGGTAACAGATCCCCTCCGCCATCCCGGTGACGCAGTGCTTTAAGCGATGGCTTCTGATTCTTCATCAGAGGTATATCCGGGTTCGAATCCCGGTGAGGCATGAAGGTTATGTTTGTCTTATACGCTACTGTCCCTGTCTCATTTTTGGAACCAGTGATCCTAAATTAGGAAAGAGCGACGGCTTCTAGCCCATCAAGCTGCTCACGGTGGTAGTTAAACCCCCAACCAAACAAAAAACAGATCAGCTCCTTAACTTCAAGTAACTGCACAGTAGAACTGCGGTATCGAGAAGAGAATTTCAGCCTACACAGCTCACCGCACAATGGTGCGAATGGGCTTTAACAGCAGATGTCCATTTCGTGCACCACTCGTCTCTGCTGAAAACCTAAGAACTTGTCCGTAGTGGGCGCAAGAGCACCAAAACTTGGCCCTTAAGGACTGGGAAAGTTCTCTTGGTCCGATTAATCAGGTTTTCAGTTAATACACGCTGATGAATGGGCCATAATATGGCGTGAAACGCACGATTTCATGGATCCTAGTTGCCTAGCGTTCACTGTACAAGCTGATAGAGGCGATGTAATGGTGTGGGGTATGTTTTCATGGCAGGTATTTGATTTCTTAATACCTCTGAAACAGCATTTGAATACCACGAGGTATCTTAATTTCATTGCAGACCGCGCATGGTACACTATATTCTAATGGAGGATAATGGACCATGCCGCAAAGCTCGAATCGTCACACATTGATTCCAGGCGCACGACTGTGACTTCAGATCGCTAAAAAGCCCCCAAATCCCCAGATTTTAACCCACTTGAACACCTGTGGAATTAATTGAGAGAGCCATTTAGAACAGAGATTCTCCACCAAGTGAATATCTGGCGATTGGCGGACGTCATTACATCAGCATATCTGAACGTTCCTGTAGAACGTTATCAGCATTTCTTTGAATCCATGATACCCCATTGAATTGGGGCAGTTTTGATGGCCAAGGGCAGCTCAACACTTTATAAAGTAGGTGTTCCTAATAATCTGCTACTTCCGTACTTTTTAGAATGCTGTAACAGCAAATTTTCCATAAATGTTTTGCACCGCGTAAAATGCAACTGTCTTTATGTATTTTAAAATGCAACATGCTAAATACTTCTTTTTATTTCCGCTCGATTTAGATTTTGTTGGTGTTCAATGAATTTAATAAAATTTTCCAGAAATGCGTACACAGAAATTCGATTTTCTAGATACAAAATTCTGACAGATAAATTAACTGTGCTCTGTTATGCAGTACAAATTCTTGTTCACTATAATCTTATACAGCATATAATTTCAAGACATACTAAAAGCTTCGTAGTTTTATCATGATAGTATTACCACCAGTTTTAGGTTTCTCTTTAGTTAACATCTAAATCTTAAGCATTGTTGTCCTTATATGCTTCTCGATCATTAAACGTAATGTGTTTTATCTAACTTTTTTGGCACTGTATCAGCTTTGATATCAGAGAAAACGTTGCAGTTACTACAGATGATCAAGAAGTAATTTATTAGAGTTCCTGGTACTGGCGGAGGCTGTGGAGTCTGCGTAGTACTGGTAAAAGTAGTTCTGGAATAGGATTCAGTTCTGTCAGTACTCGTCGATGCTAGTGAAGTAATGGCTGATGAGAAAGAATGTGGCTCAGTGTCAGTTGATGCAGCAGTGTTCGTTGATACAAATCGATGGGTGTTTGACGTTTCCTGACTCATTAGCGTATAGTACTTCTGCAAGACAAAACAAATTAATAAATTTCCACATTTAATAACGGCAAATTATGAGATATGACATCTAACATACATATACAAATTTAATGAGGTTTATGAAAAGAAATTACTAGTGCTAATTGAATAACCACAATGAAGATAAAAGTATTGGTGAATAATAAAGTTTCTGAGTTGTTTAGTCTTTTAAACATTGAGACAAGAAAATAAAAAAGTTGTTTGTGAGAAAACTTTGTAAACGGCAGGGATTTCTCCTTAAACGCGATTCCGAAATATGCAATTTGATTTTCAAAGTACGCGAAAGTTAAAACATGTTGACTTAATATTAAAGACCTGTGCAATAACTCGCATGTACATTGTGCTGAAGAAATCTCGGACAATGGAATAAACATTTCGTTGTTGCTTTTTTTGTTTTGTTTTGTTTTCTTTTCTTTTTCAAATCATTGTGAAGATGCCAACAATTCATTTCACCGTTACAACCCGTCAAATTACTCAGACTTTCTAGGAATTACAATTAAAATGAATAGTGACAAATTTTGAAGATACAATACAAATTTTGAAGATGTGAATCCGTTTTTTGGTGTAAATATGACAAGGATGGTAAGTCAGAAAATATCCAAAAACATGAAATCCTTGTCATATTTACACCAAAAACCGGATTTACATCTTCAAAATTTCTATTGTATGGTGTAATCCCGTATTCCATTCATGATTTATCATCTCCTCCGTGCAATCACGGAATTGAATTCTTAACCTCCAGATTAGCTAAACATGAATGCTGGTTGCTTCGACTAGCGAATCCTGTGATAGTTATATTCAAATTAATCAGAAACTTGAGAAATGGTCGTTCTGGGTGGTGTAGTGGTTAGCATACTCGGTCGCTATCCTGGAGACGCGAGTTCGATTCCCGCTGCAGGACGACTAAATTTTCAAGCTTTCGGATATTATCTGACTTAACCATCCTTGTCATATTTATACCAAACAAGTAAGTAAAATCATGCAATGCCTTGATTATGACACGCTTTTCAACATACCAGAAATCATTACTCAAGTTATTACTCAAGTTAAACCTTTGACCCCATTTCCATGATATTAAACAAAATTGGTTCAGTATAACTACGGAACAACATACGAAAGTTTTGTCGCAATAGAAGCATTTTTACGTAAGTTATGACGCATAAGGGTGATGGAATGGATCCCGCTGCTATGTCCTGACCTTTGACCCCATTTCGTCCATTTCCAATAGGGTTCCCTACCACATACTAAACTTTCATCGAAATCGAACCATTTTTACGCGAGTTATCGTGCGGATGGATAGACAGACAGACGGACAAAGCTGGAGCATATACGCTTCTTCAACCTGCGGTTGGAAAGCGTACAAAGCGAATTCACATCTTCAAAATTTCTAGTGATCCTATTATTTGCAAGCATTGCATGTGTAAATAAACATGAGATTCTTGATATGTCTGGGTATATGAGTGTGCGTCTATATCATGATCAGCATCACTTATTCACAATCCATTGCTGGATGAAAGCCTCCTCATGTCTCTTCCACAATTCTTGTCATGAACAATTCTCTTCCATGTCACTCCGGCATGCTTTCGAATTTCTTCCACCCATCTTCTACGTGGTGTTCTTTTAAGTATTTACTTGCCCCTTAGCATCCAGTCTAGTAGTTCAGTTGTCCAACGGTGGTCAATTTGTCTAGAATCATGTCCATCCCATTGCCACCTGAGAATCTTTACTTTGATCATGATGTTATCCACTCTTGTCCTTTTTGGGAATTGTAAGACTGCATTGATGAAACGCTTTTCTTTTAAGACATTATGGTAAATTGCTCTTGAACATTGTTAGCTTTCTACAGATGTATGAAACCCGAAACGAAGTGTTTTGGGGCTCTTTCGTAACATTGGCACCTCTGAATCACGCAAGTTGCCCTTTTCTTCTTTCTTCAGAAATCCTCAAATTGAAGCTCAAATGTAAGAATTTTATAAAGCCAGAACATAATTAGGACCTCGTCGATAGATAAGGAAGCCATCAAGTTTTCGGGACCCAGAGGCAGATGACGCTTCTCAGAGGTGGGTTTAAGCAAAATTAGAAACCCCTATTAAGACGTAATTTTTTTTCATTTTAGTGTAAAAAAAAATTTACTTCTAATTCGAATTTCATAATAATTTATGAGTAGATTTTTTATCACAAAAAGAATCAGTATAATCCCAAGAATAACTCTATATAATTTAAAAGTGGGCCTATAAAAAATTTAAAAGTGCGCATCGAAAGTTTGCTGAATACCAGGCAATTTTTTCAGGATCAGCGAAGTCATTACAGCGCATGATGTCAAAAATACACAAAAATGCGGATATCTATAGAATGAAGATAAATAAAAATAAGACAAAAATAATGGTAATAGGGAAGGATCCAAAACAGACTTTCGTTAAAATTGAAGGACAATGCATCGAACAAGTTAAGTCATTCCACTATTTGAGTCAAATTATTACTGAAGATGCGAGATGTGAAAAGGAAATTAGAATGAGACTGGGGATGGCAAAAACAGCTTTTAGAGAGAATCAAAGACTACTGGCAGCCACAAATATAGATCTAAAACTGAGGAAGAGAATTTCAAAGGCATATGTTTGGTCAGTAACTCTCTACGGTTCTGAGATATGGACATTGACCAAGAGGGAAGTGAAAAGGCTGGAGGCATTTGAGATGTGGAGCTATAGAAAAATGGAGAGAATAAGCTGGCTCGATAGAAAGACTAATGAGGAGGTCCTGGAGAGAGTAGGATTACCCAGGAATGTTATCAACATGTTAAAAAGAAGAAGAATGTTATGGATGGGACACACATTGCGTCATGGAGGCCCGATTCTGAAAGTTTTGGAAGGTAAAATTCAAGGCAAGAGAGGAAGAGGACGGCCAAGCAATTGTTTTGTGGCACATTTACTCCAAGACACTAATACTAGGACATACTATGACTTGAAGAGAACGACAAATAATAGAGAGGAATGGAGAGACAGAACATCAACTGAACAACCAGTCCTTGGACTGAGTAACCAAGAAAAAGAAGCATCGAAATACAAACTGGAAATATCGTTGGCTCGAAAGTTTACTTTGCACATGCAGTTTTCAAACTTCATGTTACTAGTAAACGCCACATTATTTCTCCCAAAGGCATTCCAGTCGAGTTTTTATGCGTGCTAATCTTTTCCTTAATGCCATCCTCGATTTGTTTTGGTAGACATTGTAATGATACCCAACTTCCAATTTTTTCAGTTATTTTTTATTGTTTTCCCCAATGAAAGCGTTAAAAATTAGCTTTTTCATTCTGCATACAAAATTCCGTTTGTGCCGTTTTTTCCGTGGATTCTAAGTAAAAGACTCGTTTGTGATGAGTTTTCGAAAAATAAGAGTAGCTGCCCAATGCTTTTCTAAGACGCCCTTCGTTCATTAAGAGCTGTTCGAGATAAAATGCAGCAAGAAATACACAGGCAGGATACAAATTTGGAAGATGTGAATCCGTTTATTGGTGTAAATATGATGTAGATGTTGAGTCAGATAATATCTGAAAACTTGAAAATTTCGTCGTTCTGGAGCGGTAATCGAACCAGGACGACGAAATTTTAGTTTTCATATATTACCCTACTTAGCATCATGTCATATTTACACCAATAAACGGATTCACATTTTCCAAATTTGTATTGTACAATGGTGTAATCCTGTATTTCATTCATTCATATTCTGTGCCTCAGGGCAATCATGGGAATGAATTCTAAACCTCGAGATTCGCTACATATGAATGCCGGTTGCTTTGGTTAGAGAATCCTGTGATGGTTATATTCAAATTAATCGGAAACTCGGTCGTTCTGGGCGGTGTAGTGGTTAGCATACTCGGGCGCTATCCGGGAGACGCGGATTCAATTCCCGCTTCAGAACGACGGAATTTTTAAGTTTTCAGATATTATGTGACTTAACATTCATGTCATATTTACACCAATAAGTGGATTCACATCTTCCATATCTGCAGGGATGTGGAAGGGCCTTAGCGCGACGCGAAGGCCCTTTTTCTTCTAGGCTTAGCGTCGCTAAGGCATTTTTCATGGTTAAAGCGGGACAAAGGTATACTTTTATGTGGCCATGTAAGCAGAAATGGCAATTGCTGTGTTTTATACGCAAACATATTCGTACATCAAATGAATGATCGTGTTACAGTCGGTTCACGCTCGATGACGTTTCATTTTATTGGGTTGTCGGAAAAGTCATGACGTATTTTGACACCCGGTGGCGGTTGGGCGGTTGTGGAAGTACTAGAGGCATGCGCAGCTCTGTTATCGCTATGGTATTCGACAGGTGCCAGTTCTAGCTGAAGTCTAAAAGGAATAGTGAGCGATTTGGTTGATTTGCGGAGATTTGACATCAAGTTGAAGATGGAAGATCAAACTGTGCATTTTCGCCATATTTTACTGTTTTATTTCCGTACAGGGAAGAACGTGCGTCAAGCTTGGGAAAAGTTGCGTAAGGTGTACGGTGATAATGCTTTAAAAGGACGTCAGTGCCACCGGTGGTTCGCAAAATTCCGTGCTGGTGATTTTGACCTGAACGATGCTCCTCGGTCGGGGATGCCCACCGAGGTTGAGGACGACCAAATCAAGGCATTGATCGAGTCAAACCCACGTTACATGACACGAGAGATTGCAGACACATTGCACATCCATCATTCAAGCGTTCACGACCACCTGAAGAAGCTGGGACACGTAAGCAAGCTCGATGTGTGGGTTCCTCATGAAATCAAAGAAGCTCAATTGGCGGTGCGTATGAACATCTGCGATATGCTCATTAAACGTGAGGAAAACGATCCTTTTTTGAAGCGACTGATAACTGGTGACGAAAAGTGGATTGTGTACAACAATATGCTGCGAAAACGGTCTTGGTCCCGACGTGCTGTTTCGCTTCAAACCACATCCATAGCAGACATTTATCAGCGGAAGGTTCTGGTCTCAGTGTGGTGGGCTGTGTTTTTCGAGCTCCTACCACGGAATCAAACAAATAATTCGAATGTGTGCTGTCGGCAATTGGACAGTTTGAACGAATCCATCATCCAGAAACGTCCAGAGCTCGTTCATCGTAAAGTGTTGTGTTCCATCACGACAACGCGAGACCACACACAAGTTTGATCACCTGCCAAAAATTATTGGAGCTTGGGTGGGATGTGTTGCCACACCCAGCATACTCGCCTGACCTAGCGCCGTCAGACTTCCACTTGTTTCGTTCTCTTCAATAGTTCTTGCGTGGTATGACGTTCAATTCAGATGAGGCTGTAAATCAGCACTTTGTACAGTTTTTCGCCTCGAAAAACAGGTCCTTCTATGAACGAGGCATTCTGCAGGTCACTGAAAGATGGCAAAAGGTTATCGAACAAAACGGGCATAATATCATTGACTGATCTTTGTTCTTTCTGTCAATAAATGACTTTTGCAAAACATGACTAAAATACGTCATGACTTTTCCGACAACCCAATAGTATTAAGAAAACGATAACTTCTTTGTTACGACAGCAATCTTCAAAATGACGTTATAGGAGGTAGATTCTCCGTACGTTAAAACTTCACTAACAAGAAATAAATCAGCACAGAAAAATTGGGCAAGTATATAGCATAACTGACAAGTGTTTTATGGTTGCAGTGGGATTTCTTACTGAAGTCGTCACCTAGCATGTCTCTTGGTTCTTTACGGGTAACGCGGAAGAAAGACCAGGTAGACAAGTGCTCAGAGTCGTTGGCTTCTGGCTAACCGTTGCAGCTAATCCCGGACCCGAAACCAGGATTGAGCAGGCCCGGGGTTCTCACCTTCTCGGGATCAGTGGCCGCAAATCACTGACAAGTGACTGCATATGGCCCTGAGTACTCATAGTGTTAATTACCACCCCCACCCCCGCGCACCACACACAGAAAAGATAACACTTTTTTTTTTTTTTTTGATTGCGCGTTTAACAGCCACCGTGAGCAACTCGACGGGCTATAAGCAGTCGCCCTATCTTTAATTTAGGGCTATTGGTCCAGGAGAAAGGAGAGAACCAGTGTCGAAAGACAAACACGATATCCATGCCTCACCAGGATTCGAACCCGGATCCAACTCGGACGAATAGTCAGAAGCCATCGCTTAAACCACTGCACCACCGCGCCGGCAGATATCCATTACTGCCTCCCCTGATTCATAGGAGAGGTTGATATGCCAAATCAATCGAAAAACACTGAATATTTAAAATATTATTTAAAATCGTTTATAATTACGTTCACCGCAAAGGCACTTCCTTTCTTATAGAAATAAAAAAGATATTTATATTCTTGTCATGTAACTCACACGTTACATTCATTCTTTTGTTTTAAATTGCCTAAACTCAGCCGTTTTATTAATAAAATCATGAATAATGAAATTTAATTAAAAAGTATAAATGATTAAAACAAGTTAGACTTTAAAAACATTTTTATAAGTCTTCTTTCCAGGTTTTTTTTGCCTAATCCTTTCACCGCTAAGGCACTTCTTTATTTAGAACTACATCACTGCAAATTTGTATTGTACAATGGTGTAATCCCATATTTCATTCACAGAGGCAGGATGTTCACACATTTTCAGAACGTTTTTGAAAAGAAATTACGGAATATGAAAGAAGTTCAAAGAATTGAAACTGGCAACAACGTGTTAAATCATGTCTTCCGCATTCGCCTATTTCTGCTGCGTCGAAAGTTAATGGGTTCCGCCATTCTAGGCGAGGAAAGAATTCTTGATTCGCCTCTTCCTGCTACGTCGAAAGTTAATGGGTTCCGCCATTTTAGGCCAGGAAATTATTCTTGATTCGCCTATTCCTGTCTGGCCTAAAACTTTCACCTGCTAGAGGGGAGAGATTCACCTGGAGCAAACTTCCTTTTCCCCTATTCTTGTTTCGCCTATTCCTGCTACGTCGAAAGTTAATGGGTTCCGCCATTTTAGGCGAGGAAAGAATTCTTGATTCGCCAATTAATGTCTGGCGTAAAACTTTCACCTGCTAGAAGGGAGAAATTCACTTGGAGCAAACTTCCTTTTCCTCTATTCTTGTTTCGCCTATTTCTGCTACGTCGAAAGTTAATGGGTTCCGCCATTTTAGGCGAGGAACGAATTCTTGATTCGCCTATTCCTGTCTGGCCTAAAACTTTCACCTGCTAGAGGGTAGAGATTCACCTGGAGCGCACTTCCTTTTTTCCTTATTCTTGTTTCGCCTATTCCTGCTACGTCGAAAGTTAATGGGGCGAAAAAATGCTATTACATTATTTCGCTTAAGCTTTGGCGGAGTGATTTTAAGAAAAGATACATCTTTATCTCCCGTGTTTTTTTTTTTTTATCGAAACACTAAGTCTTTCGTGCGTAAAAAAATACAAAAAAAAAAAGGGACAATTTTTCCCGTGAAAAAAAAAAGCTAGTTTTATCCCTAGAGTTTGAAACTAGTTTTATTTCTTCAATCGAAAAAAAACCAGCCAAGTAGAAAACAAAGTTGTGCAAAACATTTATAATTTTAAAAAAGGGAGGGGTGGGATGCTATTACATTATTTCGTATAAGCTTTGACGAAATTATTTAAAAAAAAAACCATACATCTTTACTTTCCGTGATTTTTTGTTATCGGAACATTAAAACTTTCGTGCGTTAACGTAGGAGACATCAAATGCTGAGTAAAAAATAATAAACAGAAGGTAGTTATCAGAGGTAGTCGTCAGCGTGATTAAGGTATTAAATGTGTCGCCAATCAAAATCGTGAGAAACTATAGTGAGGGGTGAGGGAGAGGTTATGTTGGTGTACGGCAGAATTCAAGAAAGCTTTGATAATGAAAGGTAAAAAAGAATAAAAGATAGAGTGATGTATGCGGAGTCCGGACAAAAGCCCACCGGACATTTGCCCTACCGGACACTTGCCCACTATGGATGATTTGTAGATAATATGTAACGCCGAAGGATGTTTCCGGTCTAGTCTAGGAAAATTGATCACATAAATATTTATGGACCGTATAAAAATTGCACTTTGTTTTAGAAATGTTGAAATTTAAAGGGGTTACTCCCAAACCTAAACTTATATCATATTACCTTTGCTATGGGTTCCAAAAGCTCAAATTGAAATCACAAGACAACACTATCAACAAACGAACAGCGCACTTAAAAATTTGGAAAAGTTCAAATTTAAGGGGTGTTAACCCGCTAAATGTAAACTAGCATATATAATCTTTTTCATGGGCTCTAAAAAGCTCAAACTTAAATCACAAGACAACGCTATACCAATCGACGAACAACGCACTTGAAAGTTTGGAAAAGTTTAAATTTAGGGGGTGTTAACCTCCCAAATGCTAACTAACATATATAATCTTTTTAATGGGATTCCTTGTGTTTACGCTTAACTTCAAAACAGTAGAAACAGATTTGTTGTAGTGGTAAACGATAAGCTTTTTACATTACGGACATGAACATATTGTAATGTATAAAAATTTTCTTCAAAAAATTAAACAGGATGTGCATCAGTAATCAAATAGAGATTTTTATTTCGGCCACAAAACGAAGAGAGTACATGACCCCATAGGACCAGTGGTCCGGACACGAACCCAACTTCATTGACCGACTACGACACGAGCCCACCGGACATCAGCCACTTCCGAAAATGGCCTGCTTTTATTGCTATTGAATGTTCACATGTGTAAATCCGAGTAGCAGAGATTTCCGGTCATAAAAATTCCCCATGTTGGAAAGATCCCTATCCGTTTATAAGAAAACAAAATTGTTACAAACGAAAGTAGGATATGGAGGAACTCTCCACTAGGTACCATTTTCCAGTCGTAACACTGGGAGTGCATTTTTGAAACCACAGATGAAAATAAAAGGCAGCACGTTATGCCCAAATGCTTACAAGACATCTAGGCTAAAGAGCACTTTTGCAAACTAGAAGCTGTAAATTTTAAGTTAGACACATTAAGTATGTATATAATTTAAAAATAAATTGAGACAATTAAATATAAAATGAGACTATAAAAAATAAAATGAAACTATTAAAAATAAAATAAGACACAACATACTGATTCTGAGCAGCTGACGAAGGACATAAGCTTAGGTCTTATTTTAGGTTTTAAGTGGTAAGCATAAAATTTGGTACGTGCACATAGGAAATAATATTTGTAAAAATCTGAGGATATATCAGTTACATTATTATATTCCCCTCAGGTTACTGAGAACCTACTAGCATTATGATAGTGAAAAACTCGTTATCTTTGAACTCCTCTTTGTACACGCTCTTTTAACTCAACATGAAGTGGTAAAAAGCATTTAAGCCACCATAAATTAAACTGTGGTTGCCATACTTTAGATTTGTTAGTGACTTTTGAATTCTGTTATGAGTGTCACAGAAATTTTGGTTATCCACCCACCCTCCGAACCAGAACATTATAATATTAAAGATGTAGAGCCACAACTTTACTAGCTTCTTTCCCAGATAGTTTTGTACTCTTGGCCTTTGAACCGAAGAGGTAAAAAATTATGTCATATTCTCTTTTGCTTTTTACTCAGCATCTGATGTCTTATACATTAACGTACGAAAGATTTAGTGTTTAAATTAAAAAAAAAAAAAACACGGGAGGTAAAGATGTATCTTTTTTTAAATCGCTGCGCCAAAGCTTAAGCGAAATAATGTAATAGCATTTTCTCGCCCCATTAACTTTCGACGTAGCAGGAATAGGCGAAACAAGAATATGGGAAAAAGGAAGTTTGCTCCAGGTGAATCTCTCCCCTCTAGCAGGTGAAAATTTTAGGCCAGACAGGAATGGGAAAATCAAGAATTCTTTCCTCGCCTAAAATGGCGGAACCCATTAACTTTCGACGTAGCAGGAATAGGCCAAACAAGAATAGGCGAAGCAGGAAGTAACCGTGTTAAATGAACACGAAAGAAACGTCTGCTGCAGTTAAATATTGTCTGCTAAGAAAATGTAGCACGTAAACAAGCTATGCACAGAAGATTATGATTTTGCTCCTTACGAAGGGAAATATTCGTATTCTACAATTAAAAAAACGCTATGAAAATCATGGAATTGGCATTTCAAAATGTAAAATAAGAAATATTATTATTAATAGTAGAGGAAAACATTATCAAGAATTGCTTCTAACAGGAAAAAGAACACCAAACGAATATCCAAAAAGAAGTACGTACTTCTACGACTATTTCAATAGTAAGGTCTGTGGTCTTAAAAAAATCCACCGACCAAAAGTGCAACCGCGTAAGTTGTTAAAAATATCTGTATCAACTGTAAACAAGGCAAACAAAGATTTGAATCTGTGGGGAAAAAAACAAAAAAAAAAAAAAAACATGATGTTCACCGCCTTTTGCCTAGACACGTGAATGAGCGCAGAACACAGTGTAGACTTCTTTGTGAAAATTACTTCGCCGTAAATAGATGGAAATTTATTGTGATTATTGTTGAAACATAGGGTTACAGGGCTTAGTGCTGAGTTATATTACAGCGCCCTGTGTGAAGGGTTCGTTTGATGCTTCGTTTGCAGCAAGTTCTGTATCGGGGGGTTAACCCGTATTTCTTCCGACTGGAGCAGATAAATAAAATACAACCCCCAAAAAAGTCTCCCCTGCCAAAAAGAAAAGTCTCCCCTGCCAACGCCTTCCAAGATAAGTTATTTATTTGCTTCGCTGCCCCCTCTTCTCTTTCTCCCTCGCAGGAAAGTGTCAGCGTAACCATAAATCTAACACCCCCTCTGTCGTGACGCGTGAGAAGAGAGTACTTCAACAACCGTCGCCCTGCTCATTAAATTGGTGGGAAATTGGAGGAAAATGATTACAATTCACTATCTCTAAAACGGCCACTGAATTTCACGTCTGATAAATATGGATGTCTAGGTTACAATAGATCAACCTAAACAACTGTAACAAAAAGTGATCGATTTACTATCGCAAAAGATCAGAAAAAGACTTACAAACTTGGTTCCAAGGATCCAAAGGAAGTTTCAGTAAAAGATTCATGATTGTTGCTGGTTTCTCTTACAATGGGGAATTAAAGTTAAGAAAAGTTTAAAAGAACGTTAAAATCAATTCTACGTATTACCAAAATAATGTTTTAATTCCTATATTTAAAGAGCGAATACTATTCCTTTATCCACAGGGCCGATGAAGAGTAAAACTCCATCAAGATAAGGCTATCAGTCATGCATCCAAATGTATTTCTTGAAAAAATGAAAAAGAGACGGGTATCAAGTCTATATACCCTTTGCTCATATTCCTTCAAAGTTCCCTGATGTGTCACCAATGGACTATCGTTGCTTCGGACTGCTAAAAAGAGCGCTTTCTAAACGCAGACATAAAACAATGATTGGATTATGGAAAGCAGTGGTAGAGAAGTGGAATAAATAGTGGAATAAAAAGAAAGTAAATGGAAAAAAGAATATTGAACTTTCTTGAAATATAAAATATAAATTACATTCTTCCAGTTTGCTTGACAGTGATTAGATTGCGGGTTTTTTAGGTAAAATAACTCCCAACTAAAATGATGAAACTATTATTTATTTTTTTACTTCTAGAGGCTGCGCCTATAGATTTGCTAAGCTCGTTTCGAGAGTAGCGCTCAAACCCTGTAGCCAGATCTCCAAGTAAATCACATGAAATAAAAACTGGAAAATTCATATAAATTTCAATTTTTATTGCATGTCTAAGAAAATAAGCATGGAAAAACTGATACAAGCATGAACACTTAATTTAAACATGTACATGAAATTAAAGTAATAACAGCATTTTAAGATAGTATTTCTTTTTTTTTTTTTTGATTGAAGGTTTAACGACCACCGTGAGCAACTCAATGGGCTATAAGCAGTCTCCCGGCCCTAATTTAGGGCCACTGGTTCCAGCGAAGGGAGAGAGCCAGTGCCGTAAGACAAACACAACATCCATGCCTCATCAGGATCCGAACCCGGACTCTTCTCTGACGAATGGTCATGAGCCAGCGCTTAGACCACTGCGCCACCAGGGCGGCAGATAATATTTCCATGTACACTATATTTTGAAAATTTTTCCCATTCCTCGGTAATTTTGCTTCTGGCCTATATCAGTAATGTTAACATTACCGCTGTGCGGTTTACTTAAAAAGCTGTGGCACGAAACGCGAATATTTTAATGTTTTTGACGGCATATTTGATGTCTGCATCGAATCCAAGATGGCGGCTTGTTTATAATTTTTATTTCCCTCCTGGTGAACTACCTGTTGGATTTTCGCGGAACTTTTTTCAATTTTCTTCTATTTTTATTGAAGGACTTTGCTCCGCCGCCGTTCCGGAATTTCTGGCGTCGGTATTTTTTGTTCTGGCCTATATCTGTAATGTTAACATTACTGGTGTGCGGTTTCAGTGTGTTCTTTATTCATGGATTAATCAAAGAAGATGACTTGTAACTTGAATATACTTTCTGGGGTTTATTTTACTGTCGTTATTTTTTGGAAGGGCGGACTTTTGTCGTTTGAACTTATAGCACTTAGTGAACCTACCACTAAAGAAAACAAAAGCGGTGCAAAAAACCATTTTTGTAAGATGTATACGTCTTGCGGAAATGCTAAACCGTTAAACAACTGAGATAGCTTTACCAACAAAACATATGCATAAGAAATTCTCTGCGTCACCATGGCAGCAAGTCACAGGATCAGAACTTCCCTGTGTGGTTATCGCTGAAGACAGACGAAGCAGTTCGTTCCTTTCTTTTGCGTTTTAAAAATGCTTAAAAATCAGAAAATGACTTTTTCTTAAAATATTTTTTTTTAAAAGAGGGATGATACTTGTGAGTTTATGCTGCAAAAATTGCAATGCGTTATGATTTATAATTTGCCATATATCCGTTTTTTAAAATGGATCCCATCGCGAAATAGAGAATTTTGTTAAATTTAAAATTTTAATTTCTCGTAAACTAAATCGAAATTCAAAAAAAGGGCGACGAGGTGCAAAAATTCGGCCATGGCCCTAGATGCCTACAAAGTTTCGTGGTTCTGTTGCTGTTAGTGTGTCCGGAACGCGAACTCATAGCACTTTTTTGATTACCTTAACTTTGAAATACAATAGCTCTTGAAGTATCGCCAGAGTCGAAAAATGGTTTATTTTAGCGTGCTCTCCAAACAATTCTCTACAAACGATGTGTATTTCATATTTTTGTGTTCAATACGTTTTGCGCTGCGAGCTAGGAAAGCAAGAGTGTCGCGAAATTTCTAAAACAGCGGCGGCGGCAGTTACTCTTTTTTTTTTAGAAAAGAGAGATTCCTTTCTTTTTCCGTGGATTTACGCAATAACATTGAGGAGTTTTGATGTCGTATTTAGGCTCTTTCTACTCCACTTCTTCGATTTCACTTTTTCTTCCAGCTTTACGCTGGCGTTATACTTTTCTGATGATCGAAAGTAGTCTGTTCTTACCATCGTGAACAGCCAAACCCTCTTCATTCACTCTTCAAAAACAAAGAACTTTCAGGTTCCCGCCAACAAACAAAGCATCGCAAAAACAATCCTACTGACATTAAAACAATGAACAGAAGAAGTCGGACGCTCTTCCTCTCCTTCTCTCTCTCTCTCTCTCTCTCGCTAGAAGATTTCCCTCTAGTACTATTTCCTAACGCCTCGAGGGCTACATTTAGATAACAAGTCTCCACGACACTTTTTTGTAGGCAATGAACTTCGTGGAAGTTTTTGAACAGCAGCTCATACTCACCAAGTGACGAAACGTGTTTTAGCTTCTGCGTAACTACGCTCCACCTCCACCACTTTTTTACATTTTCGTTCTTTTCTCTTTGACTTATTTTTTTTAATGTTCTTCCAAATCTTACGTTTCTTCCCCAGAAAAAAGACATTTCTTTCTCCCCTGAGTTTTAACACCAACAGCCCTTGTCTCCATACGCATGGCAAAGAAGCATTGGCACAGTTGTTCCAACAGATTCACTTCAAGCAGTTCAAAATCTGGAGGGGGGGGGGAGGTCCAATCATACATACACACATTATATGTATGCATATATATATATATATACAATATTATATACATACTGTATAAGACAGAGTGGGACTTCCTCCCCCTACACAAACACACGCAGGAGGAAAGTAGTTGCTGAGGCGCGATCTAACGGGCACGACATATATAGGCGCCTCTGTTGACGAATTGTGGAACTCAGCGAACAGAACTGTAAAAGTGTGATAGATAGAATAAAAATGTAAATTACAAAGTTGTAGAACTGACTTTACTTATGAGGAATCGATATCGCTGTTTTATTAAGTGTACAATATACACGTGTTTGCATTCTACGAAAATTACAATCTTATATTATTAAATTTAGTTGGTTCACATCATAAAAAAGTGTGCATTATATCATTATATTCCCGAAAAATTGGGAGGGGGTGTCTTTACGTTGGGGATCCCTGACTCTGAAAATCTGTGGGTCCTGACTGCCCCCCCCCCTCCCCAGTGGTTACGCTTATGACTTCAAGAAGCAATTTCTTTTGAGTTATCCATCGTTCGAGCTGTATCATTTCAATTTTGTTTCAGAAAAAAAATGTTCGATACACGAATACATTATAAGATAAAGCATTCCTACTTATGATGAAATACAAAAATAATTTGTCATTAACCACAGAAAATTAAATCCCAGAGGGTTTACAGTGTCCACCTTCCAGGTAGGGCCCCCCTGCTAGTTGCAGAACCGATTAAGTCCGTAGTGAAAGAACATGAAAATAGGAATTTGTCGATGACGGGGATGTTCGCCCTGGAGTAAGTTGCTCTAATCAACTAAGCTACACCGACGGAATATACCACTGCAGATTTGTCGCCTTGACACGTGCTTCACCTCTGTAGTACGTCACAAGGAATGCTACCAAAGATAAAAGAAATGCTCCGCGGTGACCAAAAAAAAAAAAGGTAGCAAAACGTCACAATTTTCTGTCAGTGAGGGTTAGAGGAGTCATACACTGTGAAGTTAGAGGTGGCGTTTTCTGGAAAAAAATGTGGATCTGTAAAACTAGCACAAGAGATCTACATCGGATTTGCCTTCGATTCCAGGTCACGGGGTGAGAAATTACCATCTGAGAAACTTAAACTTTTTGCTTTGGCCTAATATGTAGCATAGTCATGAAGCAGAACTTCAGCCATTTGAGAAGAGTCATCTTACCTTCACATTATCGTCATCCAACTGAGCCTTTATAAGAGCATACTTTTTTCCGTCAACCGCGTACCCGTCCGTGATGACAAGGTAGCTTATGCTAAGGAAAACAATAATACAACCTTTAAAAATATGCATATCTACTGACTGTTAACTACACGAAAATGTGAAAAGGAATAAACCATTCAGCTTACAAGGGCTTCAGTAAAAATAAGGCTTGTGTGAGTTAGGTAAATCAGACGTTCAGAAGTACAGTGTGCCTTATCTTTTACACGACGTTATCGGACAGAGGAAAGATAAAATTTGCCATCCACAAGCAATAATCTCTACGACCTTTACGCAGTCCCGCCTAGGGATAAGAAAAGTGGCGTATCTTGGGTCCAAGACCTGAGCTATCTCACTACCCCTTCCCACCCCCAGAACTGTTTTTTTTTTATTGCAAAGTTTATTTTTCAGTTGTTAAATAATAGAAGTAATATTTTTTTCTAAAGTTTAGGTACATGTTATTCTAACATGGTACAAAATGATTATGAGGGTTAGAATTTGAACACTAAATTGTACATGAACTCCATTCTTCTTTCCTTTTGTGTGAAACTTTACGTTTTCATAAAAAGTTTCTTCCGAGTACTTTTTTATATTTAAAAATAGCGTTTCTTCCTATTGACAAAACAGCCAACTTGCTCGAATGTACATGTCCTTGTGTAGCTCTAAGATATATCTTGATTCTTTTTAACGCAGAAAAATTTCTTTCGGCAGTTGCAGTTGTTGATGGAAACTTTTTCACATTAGGTCTACTAATTTGTACACCTCACTAAACACAATGGCCAATTTTATTGAAATTTATGTAACAAGTAATGTCTCTTACTGATTTCTTTTTGTATTCATCAAGGGAATAAAGCACCTTCAGTTCATTTTTTTAATCGAGCTGTATCAAAATTTGAAGCATAGAGTTCTTTAAGCTCTGATAGTAGATTTTCAGGGAAGCTTTCACAAAATTTATCAAAATAGTTCGAATCCAACAAAGCCACGAATTTAAGATATAATATCACTGATCTTAATTCATTGACACTTCACACAAATTGAAACAATTCTCGCTAAACACGTGCTGTTACGGGCGAGAACATGCGAGTGACTAATGCAATCCTAACTTCTAAGTCTTCTCTTTTCTGAGCGAACCGTTGCCCAATGTAATGGCCTATACACCCTTCACCCGCTCATTCATGTTGCCATCGAAACGCTAGAAGGGGATCGTATTGAAGGTCTTCGAATCTCACAGCGAAGACTGGTAGAGCTGGTTGCGTTACGGGGACACCATCCCTCCAATAGGAGCCCGTTGGTCTTCGCTCGCCAAACTGATTCTCTTTGTCAAAAGAAGCGAATCGCCACGTGTTTTTTTCGCAGCAAAAGCATCGACATATCTTAATACCGTTGATAATTGACTTTTATTTGTGTATGTTTAATTGGCTTTTCTTTGTGCATTATCTGGGCTTCGCAGCTAGCCTCGAATATACGCCACTTATACCAGTCCGATATGAAACTGAATGGACAAAATAGTAACGAGCAGCGAACTCGTTGTGATGTGGGTAGCAATAGAACATAGAAGAGAAAGAGCTTTCGAAAGGGAAAATATCTCTTGTCACTACCTTGTGACAGTTTACGATTGTCACTTTCTTTCTTTCAGTTTCTGTCACCTGGCCATTGTTAGAGCTCAGTGGTCAACCATCTGTAATTTTGGGTCTTGGTTCCTAGGAAAGAAGATAACGATAAAGTTGGTGCAGATGCCTGAACTGTGTTAGGCAACATTTGTTCGGTACAGAGAACCATGTGCACTATACAACTCACCAGCCCACTGTACGATGAGTTGCTGCAAGACATTGCTAAAGCCCCACGAATCGTACCTAAAGTCACCCCCAGTAATCTTATAATAATCTTCATATAAATTTTCCTCTTAAGTTGAAAAGTAAATTTCTGAATCTTTTCTGAATTCGGAATATTATTATTATTTATTTTAAATCAATGATCAGTCACCAAAAAGAAAGAAAGAAGACAAAAAAGTCAATGACCAATCTACATTTGGCCACCCCGATAGCTCAGTGGCCTAAGCGATGGCCTCTAATCATGGATGTTGTGTTTGTCTTACGGCACTGGCTCTCTCTCCCTTCCCTGGAACCAGTGGCCCTAAACTAGGGACGGACGACTGCTTGTAGCCCATTGATTTGCTCACGGTGGTCGTTTAACCGTCAATAAAAAAAAAAAAATCTAAATTTGACCACGATGTGCTGCCAAAGGACTCGTAAAGAACCACCTTTTGCTTAAGGACACGTCCTGCAGATTGTCAAGTGTGTATGCGGTGTGACGTACCTGCCAGCAGGACGCACACGACATAAAGGCAGATAGCAATCAGAAATGAACGTCTGCGTAGCTCAGTTGGTAGAGCGACTTGTTCCGGAATAAGCGGACTCGGGTTCGAATCCCGGCGTAGACAAAAAATGACGGAGAAATTTACTTCGTTATAATGGCACCCGAACTATCCGGATGACCCGACCGTTCAAAATCTCGCATTGGTGTGATGTTATTTCCACACCGCGAGATAGGAAAAATAAGAGAATCCCTTCTCCAGCGCTTCGAAAAATAAATGTGTGTGACGTTGCATTCCACACACCAGATTGACTGGGAGTTCTCAAGTGCACGTTCTACAGTGGATGGCTGCGAAATAAGCGAACTCGGGGTAGACCAAAAATGACGGAGAAATTTACTTCGTTATAGCGGTTCGTACATATTTTTTAGTTCTAGCAATTGGATCTTTTCAAGAGCTGACAACATTCTACGCGCCTAGTGAACGAGCAGATCTGATGGACGCTTAGAGATTTTGGGTCACGTACGCTGGACTTGATGTTACAGAGCTAGTTTTCCTACGGTGGTTCTCTCTCTCTCTCTCTTGCCTATAATTTCCCTCAACATGGAAACGCTAGAAGATCATATAAACCAGACCAGCGAGACAGGACGCAAAGAACACATAAGATCCACTGCTCACTTTTTCCCTTGTTTAAATTGCTTCGGCCATAAAAACAAAAATTTTGGCTTCCGTACATTTTTGGTTTCCGTGTCTGCATACAGAATCTGTTACTCATTCTAAGAAGGGCTACGAGTAAAAATCTTCCCAAGCAGAAGGAAAGTGAGCCCACTTCAGCACTGAGCAACGCTCATCACCGCAGCAAACCAACTGGGAATCACCTCATATTCTGCAAAACTCACCGAAAATGGGGAAAAGATCAATCTGTAATAATATTAATGCTGCTCAAAAATGTATTCTAAAACTGCAAATCTCCGGATTGTATTGGTTATCAGTAAAATTAAATTAATTAATCTTAACTTTAAAGTGCAGTTAAACTAAAAGTGACAACTATCAATTTTAAAATTCTATAGTTTCATTTTTTTTCATTACGGGAGGATATGTTGAGTACAGGGTAGTAAGAAAATCAAGCCCTGTGTGTGTGTGTGTGTGTGTGTGTGTGTGTTCAGCGCACCCCCCAATGTTCGTAATCTAGTGACGCCCTATTCATTACGTGATTGTGCGCAGCTCATAGCGATGAATGGCCTACGTATTTGTCTGGAGTTAATGCATGAAAGGAGATCGTGCAAATGAAGTGTACTGTGACAAAACAAAGAATGCATTTTTGAAATTACCACTCTTAAGAAAATGTTCTGTTTGTTTCTTGAACGCCTTACATAGAAGAAAATCGAAATTTTATAAACTGTTTTAACCGCTCTCTGTCAGTATTTGTGAGCAGTCTTTGCCTACACTGCAACATGCATGCACCAAGTCATTTCTATGTAATAAAACCATTTGAAACTTCAACATTTACGAATATCTAAAACATCGATCTTCCAGCTAATGAGAGACTGATGATATTGGTTTAGTTTTGACAATCTTCAAACAATATGCTAACAGTTTATTTACAGCACTACATACAACAGGTTAAATCACCGCATTAACAAATACGTGATTCATGATGCACATTTAGAGAGCAATCACGCATGATTTTACGTATATATATATTGCAACTTTCCTATATAAAATTATATCATGCTAACATTGTAGTTTCTCCACACTGGGACATACGTAATGGAAATCAAATCCAGTCTTTCTACTGCCAGTTCTTTCTTTACTGAGCAATTTTTAGCATATTATTTGAAAATATAGTATTTTTTTAATATTTTAAACCGCTGTCATTTACCACACGTTTTTAGCACGTCTTTTTTTTGTGTGGGAGGGGGGGGAGGGGTTACGTGCTTATGGTATCACTTTCTCCGTCCGTCCGTCTATGAACAGCATATCTCTGCAACTATTAGCCCGATTTGAAAAATTACTTTTTCATTGGAAAGTTTAAAATGTGAGAACGATGATCTTTGAATTCTGAGGTTTTCCGATGCATAACGTCGCCGCTAGAGGGTGTAAACGTAGACGCTTTCGAATTCAAATACATTTTATTTCATATGTTTGCTTCTAAATATCCTATTGAAAAAATTCTTTCCTACTTTCGATGTCATTTATAACGAATACTATTTTGAATAGTGTTTCTTTTTCAAGTAATGCATAGATTTTTCGCTACGGCTCGTGAAGCTAAATTGCGATTTCCCGATATTTCTGCTTCTAAAAGTCCTATTTGAAAAATTCTTTCTGCATCGGATACAGCTGCTAAGGGCAAATGCTTTAAATATAATTCCTAAATGTTGGTAGATAATTATTTGGACACCAGGGGTGTAAGTGTTTATTTATTTTCTGATGTATTTGCAGCAAAATCTGAGCTTCTGAAAACTCGATTGAAAAAATTCCTTCGTGGACCGATACCGCTCACCTAGCAAAACCTTCTGAGTCCAGATTCAGTTTACAGAGTGATTCTTGTCGAACTACTCTCTCTGGAGAGAATGGGGAACACGATGCAATACCAATAGCATTACGGAAAGTGGACAGTTTGGCGGCGATGGAGTCATGGCATGGGAAGGCATCATGTTGAATGGCGTACAGAGCTCCACATCTTCGACAGAGGTACTGTTAATGCTTTGAGGTACAGAAACGAGGCACTGAAACCTGATGTGAGGCCTTTTCAGGGGTGCCGTGGGTCCAGAGCTGGTATTCATGGATGATGGTGCGCGCCCCCACAGAGCTCAGCTGGTGGATGACTTTTCCCAAAGTGACAATATCCAGCACGTGGAGTGGTCAGCAAGGTCTCCGGATATGAATCCGATAGAGAATGCATGGGATGCACTAGGGTGGCGAATTGCATCCCGTCAGCCTCCACCAAGGACCATTCCGGAGTTCCGAACAGCTTTTCGTAAGGAGTGGGACTTGTTGCCCATAAAACTCTTGGACAACATGATAAGAAGCATGAGAAGTTGATGAGAGGCTTACGTGGCTGCAAGGGGTCACCACATCTCTTATCAAACAAGGTGCACCAGCCTTTTCTCGATTTTATGTGCTCAACACGAAAATCACCGTGTTGTTGATTTTTGTAAATTTGCATAAGCAATGCAAATAAACTTCGTTTCATAGCTTGTTTTTTCTGCTGTTGTACTTGAAATATGTTATACAAGCATACCCAGTTTCGTGCCTTTCCGACGTTGGTTCTTGAATTATTCACAAGTATATTGATAATGCTTAACTTTTGGACACGAGTGCATGAAAACATTTTGTTTTTTTCCTTCTCAAAATAATGCATAATTTTACCGCTAGGGGGCGCTAATGTTTAATATGTTTTTCTCGATTTGTCTACTTCTAAATGCCCGATTTAGAAACTTCTGTTAATATCGGATGACAGTATTTACCTTGTATAACACCTAGGTTTGCACTTGAGGAATTCTTGTTGTTCACACTTCTGTCGCCAGGGTGCGTTCGTGTACTTTTGTTTGCAGATGTAACTCCGTTTTAAAAAATAATTTGAGAAATTTCTTTTTTTACTGTATCCCATTCTCTGCAATAAAGATGGGAAACATTATCCTCTTTAAATAATGCACAGTTCTTCCGCTAGGGGGCGTAAAGGTCGAAACCTTTTCCCCGCTATCTCTGCTTCAGGGAGACGTATATAAAAAGTTCTTTTTCCTTAGCATAGCTTTTGCCATGAAGAATACTTTTCGCCTATTTTCAACTTTTTCATTATGCAAAATTCTGCAGCTAGAAGGCGTAGAGTTATATCATGTTCCCTATTTCTTCTTTTAACTGTTTGATTTGGAAATCACTTTTTCTCTGATACCCTCCTTCAAGCTATGGAAACTTTTTATGCACAATTTGTGAATTTTCGTAACATATGTTTTAGCCGCTAGTGGAAGTAAATAGCTGTTTCTATTTCTGGATGATTTATCGATTGTAGAAATCCGGTTGATTTTTTTTTTTTTTTGTCTAACCGGTTTCATTTACTATGAATAACTTTCATGAATTTTATTAGCGCCAGAAGGATCTTGTTGATCTTTTTTGAACCATATTTCCCTTGTTTTTTCTCAAAGCGTGGAAGGCAATTTTCACTGTAAACTTTCCCAAGACGTTTTGTGCTGTCTTTATTTTTCTATACGCTAAATCTGAAATTATTATCATGTTCACCATTCAACGGATCCCTCCTTTGATCTTGTTTTTTTAAACAGTTCTATAGCGCAAAAATTCCGACGTAATCCGTTTCTTAATTTTATGCTGCCCGTGTTCATTAAAATATTGTTCAGGACTGACATAACGCTTGTTTTTGCAGCTTCAAAGCATCATGCCTTGCATTAAGAACACACAATTTGTCTTACGTTAAACAACAAAGATTACACAAAACAGCGGTTTCGCTAGGTAAAATTGCATCGTATTTTACTAGTACTTTTACAGAAAAAGGCACGACTTGTTACCCATATTCATTATTAGAGAATCAGAGTTAAGCAAAAATCTTCTAAAACTAGGTTCGTTGTTCTGGTTTTGATTCTGTCTGCCTTAATCAGTGCTTATGAATGTAATAGTTCTTATTGGGTTCAAGTTCCTGCACTTCCTTGTAAAAAGTAATTGTGAATTAGGGATGGGAAAAATCTCCTGTCCTTGAATGAACATCGTAGATAGCGAACTACTTCAAAGAGAACCGGGGTTGGCTTACGGCTAAAAGAACCTCTGTCCTCAGAAAAAAACGTCTTACATTTTTTTCTTTGCAGAAACCATTGAATTTTGAAGCTGGCTAAGAAATAGTCAGGGATTTTTGGCGGCAGCAACGAAGTAATTCAACGAAATAGAATTTTTGGTATTTTAATAACTAAAATATTTAGAAGTCATTTTTGGGTTCTAGTTCAAAAAAACTGGATGACGAGAAAGCAGCTATTCGAAACGATTGATACCCCTTTTCACAGCCATATAGCAATAGTCCCTATATACGTATATATTAACAAGAGAATGTTTAAAAAAATGCAGGCCGATAAATGAAATTTTTATACCAATGAGCATAAGCCGGTATTTATTTTTGTCTGTACATAACTACTCATCCTTCGTAATATAATGAACTGAGTGGAGTTCTTCGGGAGGCGAAGAAACAAAGACCTGTATCATTTTTTATAACAGAGTCAAGAGAAAAAAAATTACTATTTGCAAAAAGATTGTGGCATTATGTTAAGTGTTTGTATATATTTAAATAGTTTAATTTTTGTGTGTCATAATTCTTTATTGTTACTTATTTACTTGCTTACTTAACGCGTTGTATTTTCGTATAAATTGGAAAAGGCCATCAGATGCTGTCACACGGCAGTCACGTGTTTCGTGTGCATGATCGTGAGGCATTTCAAAGAGGTTGTCCTTAGTTCTTCAAAGGAATAAAATTTGCGTGATATGATTAACTTCGGCGTAAGTGTTACGTTGTAATGGTACAAAACTATGGCAATAACTTTAATTACAACGGGCATATTTCTGCCTGATGTCGAGCAAAAGTTAGTTGCAGAGTATGCTGACCCAGATGTACGAAGTTCGCATGAATTTCAAACTGAGTATAAATAAGGGAAAACCAAAGTTATGGTTTTTGATCGAGGAACTGTTAGTACTAAACGTAGGACAAGTCTAAATGGCATCGTTATTGATCAGGTAAACGAGTTTGTATATTTGGGAAGCATGTTTCACAGAGAGAACAAATTAGACGGCGGAATAAGTAGACGAGTGAACTCTTCATTGAAAGTCACAGCTGCTTTAAGAGGAATTCACAGGAATGATGGATTCTCAAAAAAAGTCCCCAATGGCTGTATATGAAAGTGTAATTGTTCCTACTCTGATGTATGGTAGTGAAACCTAAGTTCTGCAGAAAAGACATAGGAGTCGTTTGTGTGCTGGGGAGATGCGTTATTTACGGGGGATGGTAAGGCACGCTGTGATCATGCGAGGAATGAAGATGTGTTGCAGACATGTAATGTGAGGCAAAATGTTGTTAGTAAGGTGGAGATTAATATTCTTAGTAGGTTTGGCCATGTTGAAAGAATGGGTGATGAGACGCTTACTAAGAGGATTTATTTAGCTCAAGTGGCAGGAAAGAAAGCTAGAGGAAGGCCAAGGAAATCACGGGAGGACCAGATTCAGGAATGTTTGCTTGAGAAAAAGATAATGAGTATGAAGTACAAAAGGTCTTGTGTGCGTCGTGTGATAGATGTTAACGAAGCTCGAGCTGTGTGCCGAGATCGCTGTAAATGGAGACGTCTGATAGAGCAACAGCGAGTTCTTTCTGTGAGGAGCTAACCTCTGAATATCAGAGAACAGCTCAATGATATATGTGTGTACATACATTTGTGTTATACGCAAATAAAGTTGTTGTTTTTTTTGACAAAAAAATCCTGTAGGTTCCAAAGAATATGAATGATTAAAACTCCGATAAAACCTAGTTATTAATCTGGAATTTAAAAGTTTCAGTAACTAAAAAGTTATAAATTTTTGTAAAAGGGTCTCAAAAATATTTCTTTTTGCGGGGGCTCCAAGTTTTTTCGGTACACCACTGGGCCAGAGTACGGTTTAAATCTGCTGTGAGGCCGTCTCCTTAAGGTAAGAAGTTTCTCATGCAATACTGTTCATCACAAACAAACGAAAAGTAGAAGAAAGAACTAGAAAACAGGTAAAGTTACATCGCTAGAGGGAAAAAAACGAAAAAACTACTGCAAAACATCAGTGACCAGAAGCACATGACCATCGAAAGCTAGTAGGAGTCGCTTACCTCTGATTTAGGATTACTGAATCTAAGAAAGATCAAGAATCAGAGATGAAGGACGACAGGGGCGGATGGGCCCACCGGCATACCGGGACATTTCCCGGTGTACCACTCGAGAAATGGCCCACTTTCTCGTATTCTGTTTTGTCTGGGTTTCTTGGAACAAATGAATAATTATTTTTGGCACTTATGAGATAATAATCGTTAACTTAATGGGAGCTTTATTTCTGTCTGAAAAGTTATTTCCTTTAAAAAAGTTTCTTCTATCTCTCTTTCTTCGGCGTTTGTTCTAAAATGGCATAGAAAAATTCTCTGTACTTATGCGGGAAAACTGCTGCCGGACCAAGTACATCGCTATAAATTAAGCTAAAACTAACTACAGCTCGACGTAGGTTGATGGACTTGGATCCCAGGGTCATTGGTATGCCCTACTCTCCTTTTAAAATCTTGAGGGAGGCACTAGTGCCAATTGGATTGGCCGATCATCCACACAGAGACTAACACAGAGCACAAAGTGATCCTCTGGCAGAAACACTTTGAAATCCGTGTCCCACCCACATTTATCTTAAAAGAAACAACGATCTACCAATACTGTTTCATGGGTCAAAATGGTGGCACATGCATGAAGAAAATGGGTAGACATAAAAAAGGAGTCTACTCAATGAGGATTTACCAATACTATAGCGCAGTAGGCGGTGCGTGACCAAATAAATATAAAATTTACTTGCATAGGAGAATAGCAATGTGGCATGTGCACATTTCAACTTTCAGAATGAAAGTTATGGTGATTTTGTTTGAAATGGGGTGTTCAAGAAACCCCTTTTTTTTTTTCAAAACCAAATTTCTCGAATTTAATGTCACAGTCAATCATGTGCGGATTTTTGAAATTCTTTCACTGTTCAATTTTTGCTAAAGTTTATTCACAACTGCATTTGTATTGCGTTGCATACCAGTTCTCTTTCATCTAGGAACTAACAGATTTTTTGTCATGAAGGGATTCCTCACCTCTAGATACGCGTGTTTTTACAATGGACCGGAAGACTAAAATTCTCGGCCTGGTTTGGCCGTCCCAACCCGCCCCTGAAGGACGATAACAATAACTATTTCTCACCGAGTTTCTGATAACACCTTAATGAAATTATATGGATCTAAATGTTCATTGGCGAATAAAATGTTTGCTTTAAAGACACCCTTTTTCGCAGAGAACAAGCACAAAAACAAAAGAAAATCTGAACAAATTATGAAACGTAATATTTGAAAAAGGAAAATACAGTCAGAGCTCCTTTCATAGCCTTCGTGATAGTACATTTTTAGAAACTAAAAGCGGAAGTTATGTCAGATCTCATGTCCACACTGCTATACATGTCGAGTGTAATTTTTTACAACCATCAGTGCTGAAAAAATTGCGCCCCATACGATTATTAACGGTCAATATTGCCATGAATACAGGCTGAGCCAAAATTTAACGGGCGAGTGTAAGTTTCCAGTTGTTACCCTTGAAAATACATGGACATTTTCTAACAGTGTGGCACAGTTGCCAGTTGTTGCCCTTGAAAACACATGGACATTTTCTAACAGTGTGACACAGTTGCCAGTTGTTGCCCTTGAAAATACATGGACATTTTCTAATAGTGTGGCACAGTTGCCAGTTGTTACCCTTGAAAATACATGGACATTTTCTAACAGTGTGGCACAGTTGCCAGTTGTTGCCCTTGAAAATACATGGACATTTTCTAACAGTGTGACACAGTTGCCAGTTGTTGCCCTTGAAAATACATGGACATTTTCTAACAGTGTGGCACAGTTGCCAGTTGTTGCCCTTGAAAATACATGGACATTTTCTAACAGTGTGGCCAAGTTGCCAGTTGTTGCCCTTGAAAATACATGGACATTTTCTAACAGTGTGACACAGTTGCCAGTTGTTGCCCTTGAAAATACATGGACATTTTCTAACAGTGTGACACAGTTGCCAGTTGTTGCCCTTGAAAATACATGGACATTTTCTAACAGTGTGGCACAGTTGCCAGTTGTTGCCCTTGAAAATACATGGACATTTTCTAACAGTGTGGCACAGTTGCCAGTTGTTGCCCTTGAAAATACATGGATATTTTCTAACAGTGTGGCACAGTTGCCAGTTGTTGCCCTTGAAAATGCATGGCCATTTTCTAACAGTGTGACACAGTTGCCAGTTGTTACCCTTGAAAATGCATGGACATTTTCTAACAGTGTGGCACAGTTGCCAGTTGTTGCCCTTGAAAATACATGGACATTTTCTAACCGTGTGGCACAGTTGCCAGTTGTTGCCCTTGAAAATACATGGACATTTTATAACAGTGTGGCACAGTTGCCAGTTGTTGCCCTTGAAAATACATGGACATTTTATAACAGTGTGACACAGTTGCCAGTTGTTGCCCTTGAAAATACATGGACATTTTCTAACAGTGTGGCACAGTTTTTTCTTGAAACTTAATGAACTCCCAGGGAAGTTAGGTAATCCCGCCTCTGATAAACCACAAATCCAAAGCCAAACATTGGGCATTGCGTAACTGTACCTTTCGGTATCATTTTTCTTTCTTCAGCTGCGTCTTGCAGAAACCACACCAAGAAAGTCCAGAACCTGTGTTAAGCAAAAATCCGAGAAGGACACATCATATAAACTTAGGGCACGTTCACGATTAAAAGAAATGGTGTGTAAGAACTCGTTAATAAAATTTACCACAATTCCAATGCAACGAACATTTTAGTATATTTATAATTCAACACTGCTATTTAATTTTCCATTTTGTGCTTCTAATATTGACTTTAACAATGTTCCGGGAAATGTTTACCGTTTTAGGTTTTGGTATTTCGTTTATTAGAGGTGCTTTCTCGGTAATCATATTGTAGTGGCATTTCTTGTTCGTTGAGTTGGTAAAAATGTATTTTTCCTTATGGTATTTTACTCTTGCATCAATTAATTTTAAAGATTTCCTGCGGCGCATTGCTTTGGCAAGCTACTGAAATTATATCATGAACAAGAAAGAAAGAGCACACAGACTGAAAAAGATCACTTCTCCTTCAAAAAGAAAAAAATAAGGACACCCGTTCTTTTTAATTTAGGTTCCATTTATGATGGTAAAAGTTCTGTGACATGCTTGCTCCGCAGGACGTACATGAGATAAAGGCAGTTAGCAATGAGAGCACATGTCCGCGTAGCTCAGTTGGGAGAGCGACTTACTCCGGAGTGAGCGGACCCGCTTCGATGCTCGACGTGGACAAACCTGTGTTTTCACATTGGCGCCCGAACTTCAAGGAGGACCTGGCCGTTAAGTTTCTCGCAATGGCGTGATGTTCTTTCCACACCGCGAGACAGGAAAAATGAGAATCCCTTCTTCAGTGCATCGAAAAAATAAATGTGTGTGATGTTACGTTCCAGACACCAAATTGTCTGGGAGTTCTCAAATGCACGTTCTTCAGGGAATGACTTACTACAGCGACACGTGGTCACGGCTGACCCGTGGGCCATGCCTCCAGCCCCCACTTTCGGAGGGGGAGGATGTGACGTGACTGCACCGCAGGACGCACATGAGATAAAGGCAGATAGCAATGAGAGCACATGTCCACGTAGCTCCGTTGAGAGAGCGACTTACCCCGGAGTGAGGGGATCCGGATTCTGTGTTTTCCCTCTTCCCATGAACGTAATACCGTTGAATCGAAAACAGTAAAACCCGTTTACATCGAAATAAAGGGGAAAGTCGTATTTTGTTCACTATACGGAATACTTGAATATGTAGAACTCCTTAGAAATCTTTGACATGCATTTACAGAACAGCATCATTCTGGTTAACAGCTGAAAATTTAGTAGCACAGCAGAAAAGTGAAATACAATGCACATTCACGGTCACTTCCCATAAAATGCACACACTAGATTCACTAACGGTTTTTTTTCAAATCAGGTTAAAAAAATTGACAGAATAGTACAGATTGAGATGTAAATTTTTCTAGATATTTGCGTGCCAAAAGAAATTGAAAAATATCTGAAAAAGTCTTGGATTATAATCGATACTAAAACGGAATTTGTTTTCCTATCCAGTTTTGAGAAACAGGATATAGTGGTAAATTTGCACGAAAATAATTACAAAATCTTTCACGCTATGCGATTCGGCGAACGAAATTTTCCAGACTTTCCGCTAGAAACAGAAATATCGTGACAAGCCCAAATCAGCACCACACAGTGCGAAGTGTTTGTATCAAAAGGCACTCGAAAAATTCTAGTGATACTGCAAAATCTGTATAAAAAATGAAAAGGAATTTTTTTGGCATAACTCCCAAAAATAAAACTGAAAATACCCTAACACAGGTGTATCTTTTTTCTGCAGTTGTCGAAGACATGTCTAAAATCGGAGAAATTGCAATTTCTTTTCTTTGTCTTTCTGCTCCGTTGGAGACACCCTAATATATATTCTAATACATGATGACAAAGAAATAAGTGCCGCCATGCTTGGTGCCTTATTTAGCAAGCCATTTTATGAGTATTCGCGAATCATTGCACTGATTATGCGAAAAGCATGAAGATACAAAATTTGAATAGGAATTTCATTTATATGGAAGATTGGATAGCTTTTGACGAATTACTTTAAAAACTGTTTTGAAGGAACGTAAAATATGACAGTATTTCAGGAAATGAACCGCAGAATCGAAATAATATGTGCATTTGTTCGAGTCAGTCTTCAAAATATGTGCTAGCTTACAAGGTGTGCCATTAAAGTTTGGTGAATGTTGTTGCAAAGCGTAAAAGAAAAGGTTGTAAAAGGTGCGGAAACTTCCACGATACAGTCAAGTACATGAGCGAACAGGTCCGTAACCGTTACAGAGCTGCGAGAAAGGGCAGGGCTATAAATATATAGCCCTGGAGAAAGGGTGTCATGCAGAGGGCGTGTCGTGTTAGCTGGTGTAGGTGCACTTTGTTAGCCGGTAAAAGTAAAGCAAATAATTAATATTAAAGTTTGCAATTCCCAGCAAGCTATTGCTGGGAATAATCTACCGTACTCTCCTGATCTAGGGCCGGGTGCTTACTTTTTGTTTCCCGAATGAAATCGCTGAAGAGGAAGATATTTGCAGACATTTTGGACATTGAAAAGAAAGTGATGATCCAGCTGGCGCCGCTAACAAAGGAGGACTTTTTCCTTCGCCTCCATCAGTTATACGAACAATGCCAAAAATGTATTGTATCCGGGATTGATAATTTTGAAGCCCGCTAAGAAAGGAGAACTTTTCCCTTAGCCTCCATCAGTTATACGAGCGATGCGAAAACTATATTGCATCCGGGAGGGATCATTTTGAAGCCCGCTAAGAAAGGAGAACTTTTCCCTTAGCCTCCATCAGTTATACGAGCGATGCGAAAACTATATTGCATCCGGGAGGGATCATTTTGAAGCCCGCTAACAAAGGAGAACTTTTCCCTTAACCTCCATCAGTTATACGAACGATGCGAAAAATATATTGCATCCGGGAGGGATCATTTTGAAGCCTTCTAACAAAGGAAGACTTTTCCCTTAGCCTCCATTATTTATACGAACGATGAGAAAAATATAGTGCATCCGGGAGGGATCATTTTGGAGCCCTCTAACAAAGGAGGAATTTTCCCTTAGCCTCCATGAGTTATACGAACAATGCCCAAACTGTATTGTACCCGGGAGTGATAATTTTGAAGCCCTCTAACAGAGGAGCACTTTTCCCTTAGCGTCCATCAGTTATACGAACGATGCCAAAAATATATTGTATCCGAAAGGGATTATTTTCAAGCCCTTTAACAAAGGAGGACTTTTCCCTTAGCCTTCATCAGTCTAGAAGTGTGACCTGTTGCTGCTGGAAGGCTGCCTTCGCTACTCTGGAGGTGTGCTTCGGGTCGTTGTCTTGCTGCATGATCCATCCGGGTGCATGTTCTGGTTTGTCCATGGGAAGACATCGTTGATGAGCATGTTCGTGTAACTCTGGCCGGTCATTATTCCGTCAATCTGGATGATGGGGCCCATTCCATTGCGAGAGAAGACGCCGTAAACCATGAGCGATCCTCCTCCGTGCTTGACAGTCGGCTGAATGAACTGGTGGTTGAATCTCTGGTCACACGGACGTCGTACGTATCGGATGCCATCACTTCCGAACAAGTTGAACTTGCTCTCGTCGGTGAAAAGCACCTTACTCCAGTCCGCCGCGGTCCAGTGTCGATGACTGCGCGCGAACGCGACTCTGGCTCGTCGATTCTTGACTCCGATGAGTGGTTTCTTGGCGGGGCGTCTTCCATTCAATCCACCAGCAATGAGACGATGGGAGATGGTCATTCGGCTGACATTCAGGTCGTCGCTGTCGCGGAATTCGGTGGCGATGTACACAGCAGTCAAGGTGGGATCAGCACGAGATCGACGGAGCATGCGTCTTCGTGACGCTCCGTTGTGGAACGAGGCCTACCACATCGCGGACTGTTCTCGACGGTCCCAGTCTTCTTATAACGTTGCAGGATAGCTGAAATGGACTGGGCCCTCGCAATGTCGGTGACGCGCATTCAGGATTCCATCATGTTCACGGCCGCTTGGCGAGCTGAACAGGGATCTCCGCCTTTTTACCAATTTCTGAAAACCTAAGATTGACTTATTATCACACTACACATCACAAAACCCACAAAAATCACAAGAAAAACATTAATACATGCAGCAAACAAATGGGTAATAATTGGCGAATCTTGAATATGGCCCATTTCGAACGACAAATTCGCTCTGAGCGAAATACAAACTACGCGGCATTGTAACCCACGAATCAACACATATCATATCCCAAAATGACCCGATGTAGTCCAGCAGAAAAATATTTATGGCCGAAAAAGTGTTTCGCCAAATACTTTTGTTCGCTACTGTAATTTTGTTCTCAATTTGTGCTGTTTCGAACATTAACATAAAACTGCCGTTCCAGAAACACTCAGTGTAAAATCACACAATATGAAGAAATATAGGTACAGCAAAATATATGTTATTGTTTCTCAAAGTATCTTTCCTGGAATGATATGCAACGGTCCCATCGTCCAGTTCACTTTTCAAAGAATATGGCGAAGGCATTTTGTGGGATTTGCTTTAGCGACCCCTACTCAGCTTGAATAACGTCAGCATCTGTGTTGAATATTGCGCCACGAAACTTCTCCTTCATTGCTGGAAACAACCAGAAATCGCAAGGGGCGAGGTCAGGACTGTAGGCAGGCTGTGGCATTATTTCAATACTGCATTTCGTAAGAAACTGTTGAACACAAGCAGCCACATGTTGGCGGGCGTTATCATGGTGTAGGGTCCACTTGCCCACCAGGTCCGGTCGCTTAATCGATATGTGTCGTCGCAGACGCTTCAAGACTGAAATGTAATACTCAGCATTGATAGTAATTTGTAGAGAAACGGCATGCTGGTAGACTACACCTTTATGATCAAAGAAAATTATCATCATCATCACCTTCACGGCTGATTTGGTTTGGTGGACTTTTTTCGGAGGAGGCGAGCCTGTGAGTTTCCAGACACTCGTTGCGCGCTTCGTGAGGGGTCAAAATAGTGAACCAATGTTAAATAGGCAGTTATTACTGTGTTTAGAAAGTTTGGATCCTTTGCAATCATTTGTTTCCACCCATGACACACCTGAACTCTGCGGCTAACAAACAACTGTTTTCTCGTCAGGTGATCAGGTACCCAACTGGAACACACACGATGCAGCAGTAATTTGTTGCGTAGAATGCGGAATGCAGACGTTTTCGAAGTATTAGTTGACGCCGCTATGCCTTCACACATCATTCTTCGATCTTCTTGCAGAATTGCTTAAACAGTGTAAACAATACGCTCCGTAACAACATTTTCAGGTCGACCAGACCTAGAAGCTAGTTCTGCCGACAAACGCCCTCTTTTGAAATCTTGGTGCCATCTAAAAATCGTTAACTCCCCCAAACATTTATCTTTGTAAGCTTTTTTCATGAAATCAACTGTTTCTGGAGCCGTTTTACCCAAACGATAGCAAAATTTTATCGCGCTATGCATTTCACATGTTGATTCTGAAGCACTCACATCCGTAGCTGTATGAAAAAATGCAGACGTACCTTAAACAACTGCGCAACAAAACCAGAATCGTCTGCCGCGGCTAATAACTATTGCTATAGATACTTCCTTAATTCAGTTAGTCGTCTGCGTGGTTATTTTCCCCTTCGCACTGTTGCCAACTCGAAAAACATTACTCTCAGTTTTTTTGGAAGTGCCTTTGTATGTTTTGCATGAATGTTGATTGGGATACGTAGCATTATCTTCTAAAAAAGACATCATGAAGATAAATACAGCTATATTTGCCCTTTCTACTGGGCAGTTTGTTCAACAACAAACCGTGGAAAATGAGTGCAGAATGTAGTTAGTCTAGAGAGAAATTGTCCCACTCAATTCCTAAAAGAGAAGATATTGAACGAACAGATTGGCAGGCGCAAAGCAGCAACGTGCATACATCTCGCTGTTTGTCTGTCTCTATTAAAAACACAAGTTAAATGAACACTTTCTGTTGAGAGATAAAACTTTAGAAGTCTATATGGTCATAGGAAAATGTATATGATTTACAACTTTTTGCAGCAAATTGAATTTTGCAAACATTTCTGATATCCATTCAGACGATGGGAAGTATTATACGCATTACTCTTTAATTAATTTAAAAACACAAAGATAGTAAATAATCTCCTTGTTATCGAAAAAAAGCTGCTACTTTCTTTAAAGAAGCGTTTTAAATAAAGACATAAAAGCTGGTGTTTGTCTGAAAGATAAAAATTCAGAAGATCTAGATAAATGTACTCACGGGAATGTAAGTAAAGAAACATATCAAACTTCGTATCTTAAAAATAATTCCTCATGAAGACGTCTACCGTCTTACAACCTTTTTTTTTTTTTTTTTTGATTGGAGGTTTAACGACCACCGTGAGCAACTCAATGGGCTATAAGCAGTCGCCCGTCCCTAATTTAGGGTCACTGGTTCCAGGGAAGGGAAAGAACCAGTGCCGTAAGACAAACACAACATCCATGCCTCACCGGGATTCGAACCCGGACCCCTTTCGGACGAATGATCAGAGGCCATCGCTTAGACCACTGTGCCACCGGGGCGGCCTTACAACCTTCTGTTGCGCAAGTTTGTAATTGGTACAGCTTGAGGTGGTGTACCAAGTTTAAAGATTCGTATACAGTTCAATTAAAACATTTCAGAAAAGTTATTTCTTACATAAAGTGTCCACTTTGTGATGTCTGTTGTCCCTTCTTGATGTGTATAGCTATATTGGCCTCAACTGTGCTATAATTGCTTCGCGAACCGTTCAGTTTAGATTATTTCACCATCGATGTGAACCCATATATGAAACGTTGTGAAATGCAGTAGGCCTCCGCTGTGGCGTAGTGGTCTAAGCGATGGCCTCTGATCATTCGTCCGAAAGGGGTACGGATTTGAATCCCGGTGAGGCATGGATGTTGTGTTTGTCTTACATCGCTGGCTCTCTGCCTTCCCTGAAACCAGCGGCCCTAAATTAGGGACGGGCGACTGGTTATAGCCCGTTAAGTTGCTCACGGTGGTCGTTAAACTTCCGATCAAAAAAAATATGCAATATATGTAGTGTAGCGCAGTCCGGTACCAACACTGAAGGCTTTTTTGGTCAACAACTGGATCACTTCCCATATGGAGCCCCACGGGCGTGTTAGGGCTAAATTCGTTAAAATACGACTCACAGAAACTGCAAAGGCAGTTACAAACGCAATATTGCCTTTGCAGTTTCTGTGTGAGTCGTGCTTTAACGAATTTAGCCCTAACGTCCAAATACTACGTGGAGCTCCATATGGGAAGTGATCCAGTAGTTGACCAAAAAACTTTCAGTGTTGGTACACGACTGCGCTACACTACAGCTATTGCATTTCACAGCGTTTCTTATATGGGTTCACATCAATGGTGAACTAACCTAAACTGAACGGTGTGCGGAGCAATTGTGGCAAAGAGGGGCCACCATAGCAAGACATCAAGAAGGGACAACAGACGTCACAAAGTAGACACTTTATGTAAGTAATAACTTTACTGAAATATTTTAACTGAACTATATACGAATCTTTAAACTTGGTACACCACCTCAAGCTGTACCCTCTACAAACGTGTGCAGCAGAAGGTTGTAAGACGGTAAATATCTTCATGAAGAAAATTCTAGCCGCGTAGTAATGTGTGAACTTTGCCAAAATGAAGTGGCACACAATATACTTTAAAATAATTGTCTCTCTGGCCCTGTCAAAGTAACAAAAGAAAAAAAGACCTTATGGCGTACTTTTGAATACCATTTTAATCGATACACAGCATACGGGTTACAGAAATTTGATTTCACTCGTCGAACGCAGGCAAACTTTACGCTAACACAAATAACATTTTATTCACATGGATATTCCTGCGTTTTTTAAAAGCATCGTAGTAATTTAATTTAAAGAAGCGCAACTCCATTCAATATTGGAATCTCAGGAAAACGTATCTGTCATTTACTCAGAAGAGTGGAGACGCTATAGTTGAAAACGATTAAACAACTTTATTATGAAGTAATTACATCAACATTGCCAACATTTTTCAATCGACAGATTTCTTATATTCCTCGTTTTGGCACTTCATTAGCTTTAACACTTGAGAAAACGTTGCAAGCATTGCACACGATAAAAAAGTAGTTCTTCAGATTTCCTGGAAGTGGACGTGGTGTTGGAGGTGAAGTTGTTGGTTCCCTAGAAGGTATCATTGATGGTTCATCAGTCTCAGTGGCGATTGCTTGTTCAGAAATTCGGGTATGGAACTCATTCAGTAAATTGAAGGTATTCTGCAAAATACAAACAAAAAAATCAGCGGTAGCACATATTGAGTTGAGCATGCTTCTTTATCTAATTTTTCTTATTGTCTTATTTGAAACAGTAAAACCTCCTGGTGTCTCGAATAGAAAAAATCATACCAAATGTCTCTAGGCGTTAAGTAGTCTGCGAATGACGTCCAACACGTTCTTTATTGGAAAGACGCCGGGGGTCGCGCTGGACAGGGCAGCGCTTATACACCTTTTAGGCACTGTCTATTTGGAGTTTGCGAGCGGGCCTTATCTTGTTAAAACAAGGCATCAATGATACGTCATCGACATATCGTCTTGCTTACATAATACTTACGTTTTATGCGTACGATAGGTCAACGGCTGCTGACACTGATTACGCCCAAAACTGTAACACCAGACTGAGAAACCGTATGACCTTCACAGATTGCAACAAGATCAACCCGGTGATCACGTCGTTTCCAGACTCTGTCTCAGAGCTGACGATCCCATCTACGATCGTGTAGGCGCTGACCCAGAAGCGAGACTCGTCGCTGAATGCAACATGCTTCCATTCGCCCCATCTCGTGTGTATGCCACGGTACCAGGAAGGTCTCTAGACTTCGAAATCAGGATGAGCGACGGGTGGCCGAGCATTATTTTTGGTGGGGCAAGCTTGATATCAATTTGTTTTTTACGAAACACTTAAATAACTAATTTCCAATGCTTTTCACTACCAGCTACAAAGGAATTCGTGCAGTCCTCACCCCCTCGACCTGAACACACACACACACGCACACTCTAGGATCTGTAATACTAGATACATACATACATAACACTAAGTTGTTCTCTGAGATTCATAGGTTAGCTCCAGAAAGAAAAACAAACTACCCGATATTTTTACTTTCTGTTGTCGTATCAAACTTCTCCATTTACGGCGATCTTGACATACAACTCGGGCTTCACTGATATCCATTACACCCCGTACACAAGATCTTTTATACTTCATACTCATAATCTTTTTCTCATGCAGACACTCCTGAATCTGATCCACCCATGTCTTTCTTGGCCCTCCTCGGGCTTTCCTTCCTGCCACTTGAGTTAAAAGGATTTTCTTAGTAAGCATCTCATCACTCATTCTTTCAATATGGCCAAACCACCGAAGCATATTAGTCTCCACCTTGCTATCAACATTTTGCTTCACATCACACAACTGCAACACATTTTCATTCCTCACACAATCAGACCGTGTCTTGCCACAAACACCCCGTAAGTAACGCATTTCTTCAGCACACAAACGACTTCTATGTTTCTTCTGTAGTACCCAGGTTTCACTGCCATACATCAGAGTAGGAACAATTACACTTTCATACACAGCCATGCGGGGCTTACTTGAGAACCCATCATTCCTGTGAAAACCTCCCAGAGCAGCCATGACTTTCAATGAAGAATTCACTCGCCTACTAATTTCGCCATATAATTTGTTCTCTCTGTCAAACATGCTTCCTAAATACACAAACTCACTCACCTAGTCAACTACACTGCCATTTATACTTGTAATGCTTTATACTTGTAATGCTTTATACGTATACTGTGTTACATCCATTATACTTACATTACTCCATTTATACTTTCATTACATTGCGCTCAACATTACATGTTGAGCGCATTGTCATGTGATACTAGATATATTACTAGAATGTCGCCTTCGACTTTTTGTTTGCTCTGAATGCATTGTCTTTATGTCTCATATTGCTTTTCAAAATTTTGCGTTTTTGCTTACGAAAATAATACTGTACTTGAACAGTTTAAAGGAAGATGTCGTTTTCGTTTATCTAAACCAAATTTTAGCGTCATGCCACGCAGACACAATATCTCCCTCCTCCTTCACTCCCTTTCTTCAAGCCAACGACTTTGCCTTGCACTCCTCTTCTACAAAGCATACATTCGTCAGCCACTTCCCTCACTTTCACTGCCCCGGGGAAGCCTTAAGAGCGCAGGTGTAGCTTTAGACTCCACTTTCAGTGTTGGAATCCCTTATTTCGTAAAGAAAACAAGCAGCAGAGCAATTAGTAATGACCCCCTCAGTGAATTCCTATCCACCCTCCTCATTAGCCTCCTGGACATACCAACTTGAAAAAGAGGCTTAAACTAAGGAATTGAAAGAGTGGAGAACAACTGAATTTTCATGGCCCTTTGGATGCTATTTTGATGACCTTTCTACGGAGACGTAAACAACGCTCATCCTAGGGGGTAATACGTAGGACGTATACGTCTATGAAAAGTTATAGCCAAATAACCAGAAAAAGGAAGCACAACTTGCTTAGGTTGATATAAAGTAGCTTTCCTTCATTTGAATGTAGCCAATGAGCATGAGTGGTTAGAGAGCCAATAAGGTCACAGTAGGATTGATGATTGACTATTGATGTCATGTATTGGAGCTGAGAGGAGGACATTTTTCACTGTGTCATGTGATTGCTAACAAGTTGGTTAGGTTTGTGTGTGTGTGTGTGTGTGTGTGTGTGTGTGTGTGTGTGTGTGTGTTCTTTCATTTAGTGAGCTTGTAAAACGTAATAAAATTAAAGAAATGGCGCAAAGAGATGACTGGTCACCCAAAAAGCGATGTAAAATAGTACTATTAAGTGAACAAGGCTTCAGTTATGAAGAAATTAGAAGAAAAATTGGTGGAAACTTAACTAAAGGTGGCATTTCTAAATTTTTGAAGAGGTATAAGAATACTCGGTCGCTAAAAAACCAGTCTGGTAAAGGCAGGAAAAGGTGCACAACAGCAAGTGATGATTGAAGAATTAAGAGACTGTGCCTAGGTGACAGACGAAAATCATCTGGGTGTATCCAAGATGAAATGGCGCAATGCAATGTGAAGTTGAGTGCAAGGACTGTTCGGCGCATATACTGCAGGAATTTGGTCTAAAAGCTAGAATTCCACAAAAAAGCCATTTTTATCTCTCAAACAAAGGTTGAAAAGATTAAACTGGGCTAAAACCTATGTTAACTGGACAGCGGAACAATGGGGCAGTGGTATTTGAAGTGATGAGACTAAAATCTTCCTGTTTGGTAGTGATGGCATAAAATACGTAAGGAGAAAAATCGGAGAAGATTTGCAACCTGATTGGATTACATGTACCGTGAAACACCCAGTTAGTGTTATGATCTGGGTTGTATGACATCAAAAGGTGTAGACAGAATTTGCGTGATTAATGGGAATTAAAATGGCCAAAAATATATTGAAAATGACATCAAAAAGAAGCAGCCACAACTTTGCACGGTAATACAATCTTTGAAAATGATGGTATGAAAGCCTAAAAATTAAAAACTTTCCCATTACGCTCAAAGGATATTTATTGATAAAACTAAAAGTTTAAAAACATACATTAGACCTTTCGGGCAACCCAGTTGCCGATCTTCAGTTGATTAAAAACTTGGCAACTACGTGGCTGGCTAATATATACACTGTGAACATGTGATGAATGATGTCATAAAGGACCTCGCGACCATTGGTGCGCAGAATTGCACTCCACGGATTAACGTTAGCCAATGATAAGTGGAAGATTAATTTGTAAAAGAGGAAAGCAGTATGATACATTAATTATAACGTGTCCACATATAATACACTGATGGAAAATGAAAAAAGCACCAAGAAGAAATTGGCGGACGATCATGAAATTTACATATGTTAATGGGGTTGAGTTTACGTAGGTGTGATGTTAATTTCGGGACCAACCAGTGAGCGCTTACCTCGCAGCACGGCATAATATGCAAATTATCGTCGGTGGTATTTAAGGAGTAGGGCGAAGTGAATGTAATCAGTCGTCGGCGTACGGACACGTGCGAAGACCCTGAAGAAGCTGCAATGCCTGGACATGGAAGACGTGTACGATTTCGGCAGTTATCGGACTTTGAGCGAGGTCGTCTAGTCGGACTCCGCGAGTCCGGGTGGTCGTATCGTCGTATTGCTGAGCGAATTGGACGGGAAGTATCGGTGGTGGTATGAAGGTGGCGTAGATGGTCCGAGGAACATTCCCACACGAGAAGACGTGGAACCGGGAGTCACAGACGGACTGATGAGAGGACCGATCGACGCATAAGAAGAGCGGTTGTGTCAAGCAGAACATCCACTGCGACGCAAATCCGAGCTGCCGTTGCACCTGAGGTGACTGTGCGAACAATCCGCAACCGTCTACTGGATGCAGAGCTACGTTCACGTGTGCCTCTGGCATGTGTACCTCTGACTCCAGCCCACCGTCAGGAACGGCTGCAGTGGTGTTGCCAACGTCTGCACTGGAGAAAGCAATGGCGATCTGTCGTGTTCAGCGATGAAAGCAGATTCTGCTTGGGAGCCTCCGATGGTCGTATGCGTGTTCGCAGACGCACAGGGGAGCGTCTCCACCCTTCTTGCATCCGCCAGCGACACACAGAGCCTACACCTGGTCTCCTGGTGTGGGGAGCGATCAGCTGTCACTCCCGTACACAGCTAGTGTTTGTACCGGGTACGTTAAACAGCACCTCCTACGTCAACAACATCATTCAGCCCGTTGTTGTGCCATTTGTAAGGTCGGTCCATCGTGGTGTTTTCCAGCAAGATAACGCACGCCCACACACGGCAAGTGCAACGCAACATGCACTTCAGGGTGTGAGACAACTTCCATGGCCTGCACGTTCACCGGATTTGTCCTCCATTGAGCACGTGTGGGATTTTATGGAACAACGACTTATCCTGTCTCCACGGCCAGCCACGACCATCCCCGATTTACGCGTCCAGGTTGAGGATGCTTGGAACTCAATACCCCTAACTTACATCCAACATCTGTACGTCAGACTCCATGCCAGAATTGCACAGTGTGACGCAGTTCATGGCGGTTCAACCTCGTACTAACCATGTTACATGGAAATGTTATTTTTCAGTTTACCAGAAAATACAGCTGTATTTTGCCATAATGTTTTGATCACGTTATCCTTTGTATTTCGTTATTATACTGAATAAATTTCGTTGGTATCAGACGTCTCCTACTTGGTGTTCTTTTTTCACTTTCCGCCAGTGTATGTCAAATCTTAAACTATGTACATTGCTACAATATGACAAAAACAGGGAGGGGGCGGTATGCTAACCAAAAATGGTCGTTTCTTCACATAAAAGCATAAGAAACCATAACGGTAATTTACCAACGAATGATGTTAGTATTTTTTAAAAAAACGCTAAAGAATAAAGTAAAAATAAAAAATAAAGTAGAATTATTTCGTTGTCTTAATTGTGGCCGATATCAGTTAATGTCAATGCGTTTAATCAATCCTTTCCATTGTCCTGGTACAAAAGCAGGTAAGCTGTCGTTACAGCATATGGGACCCTTGTTAAAAATAATCAAACTTTCATTAAACAGCAGCGAAGAACCAGGATGAGGAGTTATGAGTATATTGGCATTCCCCAATCTGGATAATGTACACCTTCATGAACTTTACGGGCTAATGCTGTCTTCCTTAATCCATTCTTAATATCATATTTATGTTCTTTAAGTCGAATGTTCAACGAACGAGTTCTAGAGCCCACATACATGCAATCTGGTGTACCAACTACAGTCTCTATAAAGAAATGCTGTAAACTCCATATTTGGATTGTTGTTGCACTGGGTCACGATCCTTTTTGACCATTCTACTGATATTGTTGGTCTTAACACCAAAATTCATGTTAAATTGTTTACATATATTTTTGAGGGTAGGTGTAACTAAGGGGTAATAGGTCATGGAGCCAATAAACTTCACCTCAGGTCCAATTCTCTGGAGAGCAGTGGCTGTATCCCATTCCAATTTCGTAAGTATCTCTTTCACCTTGGACCCTGAGAAGCCATGATCTTTGGCTATGTGAAAGATCTTGGATATTTCTTTTTCTTACTTCTATTTGTAGATGAATGAGTGAAAGCTCTACGGTGTAAAAGTTTAATAGAAGAAAGTTTGTAACTGCATGGGTGGGCCGAATTGGCAGGTATGATGGTAGACGTAGCAGTGGGTTTTCTATATACCGAATAGTTAACACCTTTCCCAGTAGTATCACTTTCTAACACAAATTCAAGACATGGTAAAACACCTCTGTCCTCCATTTCCAAAGTAAATGCAATAGTTGGGAACTGTGAAGAAAGATATTTCGTAAACACTTCAAGATCAGAGATGTCATGGTGCCAAAAATAACAGAATATCGTCCACTTATCTGATAAAAAAGTAAGGTCGTGGGTGGAACTCACTGAGCACTTTGCTTTCCAAGTGCTACTATAATAAGATTTCGGCCAAAACTGGCGAAAGAGGGGATCCCCATGGGGGCACCTTCTATATCTGTCAATAAACAGTGCCGTTAAATTTAAAATAAGATCGGTTTTGAACAAGTCTAAGGACATTACAAATATCCTGGGAATAGCACAGCGTATATATTAGACAACCACATAGTTGTCAAGTTTTTAATCATCTGAAGATGGGCAACTGGGTTGCCCGAAGGGTCTAATGTATGTTTTTAAACTTTTAGTTTTATCAATAAATATCCTTTGAGCGTAATGGGAAAGTTTTTAATTTTTAGGCTTTCATACCATCATTTTCAAGGATTGTATTACCGTGCAAAATGGTGGACGCCTCCTTTTGATGTCAGTTTTATTGGATTAAGCACGAGATCACTTCATTAAATCAAAAATACATTAATGAAATTCTTGAGCCCAAACTGAAGCCTTCCGCACGTGATCTTCTTCAAGATAATTAAGCATTTACATTTCAACAGGATTCAGATCCATGTCATGGTGCTACTATGTGCAAAAAGTGGTTTCAAGATAATCATAGTCCACTGCTGGAATGGCCTGGGAATAGCCCAGACCTTAACCCCATCGAAAATCTATGGAGCCGACTAAAGAAACTTGTTAGTCAGAAGCAACTCAGCAATAAAACCCAATTAATAGAAGCAATAATTCAATCTTGGTTTCACATTATGACAGCTGCAGAACTAAAACACTTGGTTCACTCCATGGCAAGGCGTTGTAAGGCCGTAATTAACGCTACAAGTTAGCCAACTAAGTATTAACTGACATGGTGAGAATTTCTGTATATCTCATTTTTTCTATGAGTTTCACTTTTCTTCATAACTGCTGTTCTAATGCTAAATCCTTCATAAAAGTTATTACATTACATTCTTGATGAAATTATCTTTCCATTGATATATAATTTTATGGTATTACTCCAAAAAAAAGTGGTCTTATGAACCATCAAACCTCAAAATAAACTATTTCCAAAAAGTTTCCACAATTTTGGCCACTACTGTAATTTGTATCCTGTTATATCCTGTTTTTGTCAATATCTCTGCTTCTGGTGGTCCGATTTGAAAAATTTCTTCTTTGTTGGACAGAGTTTCTGGTGCGACATGTTTCTAACATAATTTGAAAATTTTCAAGTAATTCATTGACTTTCCGCTAGGGTGAGTAAAGGTAAATTGCGCTTTCCCCGATATCTCTGCTTCTAAAACTCCGATTTGAAAAATTCTTCCAGCACCGGATACAGCTTCTGACGGAATTTTGTTGTTGTCGTAATTTAAAATTTTTTATGAAATATGGTTTGGCCACCAGGGGGCGTAAAGTTAAATTTCTGCTTAGTAGGTATTTGCAGCAAAATCTCAGATTCTAAATCCCCGATTAAAAACATTATTTCGTGGACCGATACCGCTCATGTCGATAAACATTTGAGAATATTTTTTCTTAAAATATTGCATGGTTTCTCCACCAGAAGGCGTAGATGTCTGTCTTATTTCTGTCAATATCTCTGCCTCTCAAAGTCGGATTTGAAAAATTCCTTCTTTGTCAGACAGCGTTTGCGGTGTAAAATGTTTCTTATGTAATTTGAAAATTTTCAAGTAATGCATAGGGTTTCCGCTAGGGGGCGTAAAGATAAATTGCCTTTTCCTCAATATGTCTGATTCTAAAACTCCGATTTGAAAAACTCTTTCTGCACCGGATACAGCTCCCGATAGGAAATGGTTTGCATATAATTTGTAATATTTTATAAAGAACAGTTTGGCCACCAGGGGGCGTAAGCGTTAATTTCTGCGTCTGTTGTATCGGCAGTAAAATCTGAGCTCCTGAAAACTCAATTGGAAAAATTCCTTCGTGGAATGATACCACTCACATCGAAAAACCTTTTGATGATTTTTCCCGCCAGGGGCGTAGATGCATATATAATATTTGTCGATATCTCTGCTTCTAAGAGTCCGATTTGAAAAATTCTTTGTTTGTTGGAGAGCGTTTCCGCTTCAAAATGCTTTGCATATAATTTCAATATTTTCTTAAGGCACAAGTCTGCCACCAGAAGGCATCAATTAACGTTTCCTTGTACGGCAATATCAGCGGGATTAAAAACTTCTTTCTTCGGTCACATACTAGTGTTTTCCCTACCGGTTCCACTGATTTTCAATAGCTTTGGTAAATTTAATTCGCATCAGAACGGATTCAAAAGATGTGCTCATTACACCTGAAAATTCGGTGTCATCTTTCTTGTTTCTTCTTTTGATAGTTAAAAAAAGGTATGAAATATTTCAGATTTCTGATGACATTTAGCTAAATCATAATATTAAGTTCTCGTATTTGTACTACCAAATCTATCGTGTTTTGCGGATGCTATGATCGGGAGTGTTGCAACCTTGAATGCGTACGCTCATTTGTACATCTTTATTTCAGAATTATAAAGTTCGGGTAGCAATTGGGAATAAATTAATGCCTAAATAATAAATATTGTCTGAAGAAAAAGTAAATATATGGAAGATTTCTGTAAATAATTGCATGTTTTCTTTCACTAAAACGATGAAAGTTTTCCGTCTTTAGCACGATTTAATGATTAAAAGATGAGAAATATATACAATTAAAACCATGAGCACTTTCGAGGCAGCGGCTACCTCTTAAGTGCTCATGGTTTACATTAGTGCTCATGGTTTACATTACATCTGAAGAAGAGGCAGCCGCTGCCTCAAAAGTGCTCATGGTTTTAATTGTAAATATTTCTCATCTTTTAATCATTAAATCGTGCTAAAGACGGAAAACTTTCATTGTCTCAGTGATTAATGTCGCACGAGTCTTCAATATTCGTTGATGTTTTCTTTCTGTTTCTCAACGGACTTTTAAAAGCAGTCGTCAAAAAAGAAAAAGAGGGGGGGTGCGGGAATTAGGACGTACTGTTTAGGAAGGGAAGTGTCAACAATAGGACAAAATGTGACATGGGGGATGGGGGAGTCTAAAAAAATAGTAAAAAATCACGGGCGTACTTTATGGACTGCCCCAAAGCTAAAACCGGAAATAATCGCCATGAACGTTCAGAAAAACATCCCATCTTAACGATAGTGAACGGATGGCGTGATTGAAGTGTGCGAGACCGCTGCTGGACGAACCAATCCATGACCACCTGTTCGACCTTGTCGGCGTTTGTAAAGCGGCGTCCTTTCAAATTCTTTTTTAAGGAGGCTAAAACTATGGTAGTCGCAAGGGGACATATCTGAACGATAGGGCGGATACAGTCGAACATCCCATCGCAGGTTGGCAAGTTTAGCGCGTGTAACATTGGAGGTATGCGGCGTTGCGTTATCATGCAAGAGAACCACACCTTGCGTTAACTTTCCAGGCCGTTTTGACTTGATCGCCTGCTTCAGGTTTTCGAGTGTTGCGCAGTATCGTTCCTTATTCACTGTTGCAGCTTATGGTAGCCAGTTCAGCTACTGCATTAGAACGCGGTGATCAAAAAATACGGTGAGCATCACTTTACCGGCACTGATGCTGCTGCGTGATTTACGATGTGGAGGCGATGACGGGTGCTTCCACTGCAAGCTCTTGCGTCAAAGTGATGACACCATGTTTCATCACCGACCACAATTATGTCAAGAAACTTTTCACCCTCCTTCTCGTACCGCAGCAAGTTCTCCAAGATTAGGCCCATTCGTTCAGTCGTGTGCTCTGTTGACAACAATTTGGGAATCTAAACCACCCTCACCTTGCTGTACGCTGTTTATAGGCTGTTGTGCGCGCAGTTCCCGTGCTTAGCTCAAACGCAGCACACAGCTGTTGCACAGTTATTCACCTGTTTTCCTTAAAGTACGCATCAACCGCCACGATGTTCTCTTCTGTTATTTTCCTGTTCGCTTGTCCTGACCTCGCGACATCTGCCATTGACACTCGTCCCTGTAAAAACGCATCTGCCCATCGGAACACGGTACATTTTGACAATCATTCCTCGCCGTATACGGCCTGCATCCGCAGATAAATGTCTGTTGGAGTTGTGCCCCCCATCGTTACAAACTGAATCACTGCCCTCTGTGCATATTTGGACTCATCTATCATTCATAGCAGTACTGTACGTTACGATACTTCAAACAGAATGAACGTTACAGAACGGAAGCTGCTTATTAAACGATCGTATTCGACTACTTACGCCTTACACGCGCACGCGCTCTTTTCTAACTATGTTGCCGTTGCCACTTTTATTTTAACAACCCTAATAACTGAGGACTCCGCCGAAGGCGAACAGGAGCAAAGCTGCGTTTAAGGAAAACGTTCAATCGCAGAGGAGTCAGGAATTAGTCATTGTTTTTGCTTGAAATGAAGTCTTAATGTACGATTTACGTCCGTCCATGTGCTTGCGTTTTTATTTACCAACTGAATTCGTATATCTCGCCGCGCGATTTGGCGCTGTTTAGCGACACTCTAAAATTAATGTAGAGGTCATTAAATTTATTTTGTTTACTTTCGTAGTCAAAGTTGCTAAATGTACTATTGCTAAATATGATAATGTTCAAGTCTAGTTACTGAAGACCGAGCAGATGCTCCATTTCCTAACATTTTGACTCTTACTGGCATGTATCAGTTGGCAGCGAACATACTCTTTCGAATGTGTGAGGGAAAAGTAATCGAAATTAAATTTTTTTGTTGTTTGATTTAATTTCAAAGAACGAGAAACGGATGAACTTCAGAAATTTAACGCTTCTGGTCCCTAAGGTTGCGGTTAACTGTTAACGCGATATTCTTCGACTTTGTGTGCACTTTGACGACTCTTAACGGCATGTATTGCACAGTTCTGTTCTCATGTTGTTCATATTTCATAATTACAGTATAACATGCAACAATGTTTTTATTTTATACTGAAACAACCCTTGCACACTTTAGACCATGTCTTTGATGCCCATTTGAACCTATGTGAATCTAATACTATAAAAAATAATTCAATTTTATTAATAAACATCCTCCAAATTATTACTAAGATTGATACTACTAAACTCTTTAATTTAATAAGTACATTTTGGGAAGAAAAAGTTTCAAATTTAAAATGTTCCAAGTCATTGCACAATCATGTGGAGTTTTCCAAAAAATTCCAAAATCACAATAAGTGTCGTATACATAGGCAGGCAACATCTTTTCATTCTTAGAACTAAGCTGAAAATAAAAAGATCTTGTTTTGCTCAGTATGAAATCATTCCTCAAGTTATACAGACACGCGGAAAGATTTCACATTAAAGGAACAGAAAAGTTTGGTAATAGTAGTTACTCTATTACTCTATACTGTGCAAAAAAAAAAAAAAAAAGATATTTTCCAATCGGTTTTTCATTACAAGAAATATGCCATAAAATTGCAGACAAACATTTCTGACTTCATGTAGGAAGAATTCTAGCTACCAAGAAAATTTGGAAAATACGTGAATACCTAGAACGTTTACTTCTACCTGATTTAAACTGAATTTTGCTAGACGGTCTTTTAAAAATGGGGATTTTATGAGAGACATAAATACACTTGTTTCGATCACATGGTGAAGAAAACGGCTATCAGAAATGCATGTAAAATGTGAGACAGTCTTGCATTTAACCCATAATATCATACTTGCACGTGCGAAGACACTGTGTCAATTAATGGGCAAGCGGAAGAAACGTTAGTATAAACACCACTTCTATCAAATGACGTGTCGTAAATAATCAGACTTTAAATAATCAAGGGCAGGCAGATGCTCGTGGAGAAGTGAACACCCCTAACTCTAATGCGCATTTTTACTATTATCTGTCTCTAACTGGGCACAATAAAAAAATTAGAATTATTTAAATCTTTTTTATATGTTCTGAGTGAGGTTTTTAAAGCATACAGTTTCGTCATTTGTTAGCCAGAAAATAGTAATTATTTGTGAAATAATTACTTACCTTTTCTATGGCATTTTCCCATGGAAAGGGTCTTAAACCGTGTTGGTGGATTTTGTCCAACGTGTACCCCTCCGTACTGTGAAGGTAACTTAAGCCCAAAAGAATAATTGCGCAACTACCGAGAAGACCCATATTTTCGAACAGTTGTCTGCCACACGAGACTTTGGGCCTGAATATTTATCGCAGAGACTCCAGTGTAAATGATAGGACCTGAATTAAATTATTGTTTTCATCATGCGTATCTATCTCTCTGTAATGTTATCGCAAAATGAGATGATAAACACTTTCTCCATTGTGTGCAATTGGTACCTTGTCGCAATTCTATCGTTCAGAGATAAGTCAAGTAGAATGATATAGTGCTGATAAAGCTCTTAAAGTGCAATGCAGTCACGTGAAAAGAAATCGCTGAAATTAAAGCATAGTGACTACAAATAAGACCCACTATTATTATTATTATAAACAAGTTTGTAAAATCATGCAATGCATTGATTATAATACGCTTTCCAACATACCAGAAATCATTACTCAAGTTATGAGAATAATGGCTGTGGAATAAATATCGGTCCTGTGCCCTGACCCTTGATCCCATATCGATGATATTCAACAGAACCGGTTCGGCATACCTCTGAAATAACATGGTAAAGTTTTGTCGCAATCGAAGCATTTTTACTTAAGTTATGATGCATAAGGGCTATGGAATAGATCCCACTCCTGTGTCCTAACCTTTGACCCCCATTTCGCCCATTTTCAACAGAATTCGTCCCCAGGCAAGTCCCTACAACATCCTAACATTTCATCCAAATCGAAATATTTTTACGTAAGTTATGACGCGTAATGGCGATGGAAGTGATTCCTCTCCTATGTCACGACCTTTGACCGCCGTTTCGCCCATGTTTAATAGGGTTTGTCGCCAGGTGGTCCCTTACTGCATACTAAATTTCATCGAAATCGAACCATTTTTACGTTAGTTATGACGCATAATAGCACTGGAATGGATCCCGCTCCTATGTACTGACCTTTCACCCCATTTCGTTCACTTATCCTTCCCAAGTGATACCCTATCAGATACTAAAATTTCATCGAAATCGAACGATTGTTACGCGAGTTATCGTTCGGACGGACATACGCACACAACGCGTGACGTAATGAAGGAGATGGGAATCGCGACCATCTGCTGGCAAGAGTATGACGTCATAAAACTTTAATAGGATCCACACACAACGCGTGACGTAATGAGACAGATGGTGTGACTGCGCGCCAACATTCTCAAACGTGAGATTGTGACGTCATAAGATTTCTAAGCATTGGAAACATTAATGGAACGACGCCATGACACTAAAAACGTTATAATTTGGGGTGGTTATTTAACCCACTAAACGAATTCTCCTAAAGTCGAGATCAAGCTAAATCGATTTCTAGTACCAGAAAACGGTAGGTTAACGACTTTCAGCAAAATTCTTAGAGCCGTTTTGAAAATAAAATGTGCATACATACATACAAGAATTGCTACTTTAAGGTGGACGTCAAGTAATTTTGCTTCTTATACTTTCAATGGAAAAAATTCTGTACACATTTTCTTCACAATTAATGCTTTCCCAAGAATGAAAATTTCAACATCGATTAAAATAGCTTCATTTCATAACTTGGAAAACTTAATATTTTCTAAACCACAACCGTAATAATATTTTCTAAACTATAACCGTAATAATATTTTCTAAACCATAAACGTAATTGTGCAACCCAACATTTAATTGTCCACTGACATCATCAAAGTACAGGTCGCGCCATCTTTTTTCTGGTTTCAACACCAACAAAGGAAAGGTTATTAAATAAATAAATACATCGCTCTTTCCACGTTCCAGAAACACACAGCATCCGAAAAATTGTTTTTCAGCCGCCGCTGTGGAAATGAACCAACAGAACTCTCGATATCTAGCCGAGCGCGTTACATATATGCCACGGTGGCCAACAATCCACAGTGCTATGTGTATTTTAAGTCAGCTTCTGACATCATAAATCCGTAAGATGGGCTCAGCTACTGAGACGTCTCCATCTGGTAGGCATGAACGGCACTAGCTATATATATATTATAGCAATTAAATCTAAAGGGCGAGAACCAAGGTGAAAATACTCTAAATAGGTGGCGACAGTTAATAAATAAATACATCGCTCTTTCCACGTTCCAGAAACACACAGCATCCGAAAAATTGTTTTTCAGCCGCCGCTGTGGAATGTTTTCAGCGGCGGCTGAAAAACAATTTTTCGGATGCTGTGTGTTTCTGGAATGTGGAAAGAGCGATGTATTTATTTATTAACTGTCGCCACGCCACGTATTTGGAGTATTTTCACCTTGGAAAGGTTATTGTTTTTTAATATAATTATGCTTATGTTTTAGAAACTGTTAAGTATTCCAAGTTATAGTATGAAGTTATTTTAATCAATGTTCAAATTTCCATCCTTGGGAACACACAAATTGTTAAAGAAATGTGTACAAAAGGTTTTCCATTGGAAATATAGGAAGCAAAATTACTTGACATCCACCTTAATAGTGTGGGATAAGGGCGATGGAACGGATCCCGATCCCATGTCCCGACCTTTGACTCCATTTGTCCCATTTTCAATAGGGTTTCTCTCCAGGTGGTCCCCTACGACATACTAAAATTTCATCGAAATCGAACCATTTTTACGCACCTTATGACGCATAAGGGCAATGGAATGCATCGCGCTCCTATGTCCTGACCTTTGACTCCACTTCACCCATTTTCAATAGGTTTCGTCCCCAGGTGGTCCCCTACCACATACTAAAATTTCATTGAGATCGAACCATATTTACGCCAGTTATGACGCATAAGGACGATTGAATGGATCCCGCTCTTATAGCGTGACCTTTGACCCCATTTCACCCATTTTCAATGGGGTTCGTCCCCTGGTGGTCCCCTACCACATACTAAAATTTCATCGAAATCGAACCATTTTTACATGAGTTATCATGCCGACAGACGAACGGACGGACAGACGGACGGAAAAAGCTAAAGCATATACGCTTCTTTTACCTACGGGTGGAAAGCGTAAAAGTGACTTCACTTATTCTGGGAGGATTTTTTCTCTTCCTTCCGGGAAAGGTACGATGTACTAAGTCTGAGAAGTGGTTATTTTTTTAGTTGTCCAGGAGCTTCCTTACTTTCCGAAATCTGAGAAGTTTTCCTAAGTCTGAGAAGTGGTATTGGTTTTAGTTGTCCAGGAGCTTCCTTACTTTCTTAAGCCTGAAAGCTGCCCCGGTGGCGCAGTGGTCTAAGCGATGACCTCTGATCATTCGTACGAACGGGGACCGGGTTCAAATCCCGTGAGGCATGAATGTTGTCTTTGTCTTATGGCACTGGCTCTCTTCCTTCCCTGGAACCAGTGACCCTAAATTAGGGACGGGCGACTGCTTACAGCCCATTGAGTTGCTCACGGTGGTCGTTAAACCTCCAATCAAAAAAAAAAAAATAAGGCTCATTATTATTATTATTAAAAATGACTTCACCCATTCTGGGAGGATTTCTTTTCTTCCTTCCGGGAAGGGTACGATGTACTAAGTCTGAGAAGTGGTTATTTTTTTAGTTGTCCAGGAGCTTGCTTACTTTCCTAAGTCTGAGAAGTTTTCCTAAGTCCAAAGCTGCCCCGGAGACGCAGTGGTCTAAGCGATGGCTTCTGATCATTCGTCCGAAAGGGATCCGGGTTCGAATCCCGGTGAGGCATGGATGTTGTCTTTGTCTTATGGCACTGTCTCTCTCCCTTTCCTGGAATCAGTAGCACTAAATTAGGGACGGACGACTGCTTATAGCCCATTGAGTTGCTCACGGTAGTCGTTATGAAAAAAAAAGTCTGAGAAGTGGTATTTTTTTTAGTTGTCCAAAAGCTTCCTTACTTTCCTTAGTCTGAGAAGTTAGCTAAGTCTGAGAAGTGGTATTTTTTTAGTTGTCCAAAAGCTTCCTTACTTTTCTAAGCCTGAGAAGTTACTTAAGTCTGAGAAGTGGTATTGTTTTAGTTGTCCAAGAGCTTCGTTACTTTCCTACAAGTGTTCAGGATAGCTGCCTTCTGTAGTTCCGTATAGGTGTTAGATTGAAGATCCAATGTCTGTATAGAGTTTTGAATGGTCTTAGGTACAAATCCTATGACTGATATTACTATGAGGACAGTGGTGACGTTCTCCATATCCCACATTTTATTGACTTCGTATCTTAGGACGCTATACTTTGACAGCTTCTCTCCATGCGTCTTCTGTATGTTGCATGTGCTGGGCGCGGTTATGTCAATTTACTTCTTCTCCTTGTCGATCAGGATGATGTCTGGCCGATTGTGGAGAATGGTCTTATTTGTTCCAGAGGTTGCTCTGGCTTTTTTACAGTTTTAGCCAGATTCCACTTTTTTCGCCAAATGTAATCTGAAGTATCACCAATATTTTTGCCAAAACTTTTTATTGCGATGAATGCAATCGGCAGTGCAATCATTGTGTTCTAATCGATCTGTCCCAGTACATCGTGCGGATGTTGTTAGAAGCGTTGTTGGCTCAGAGACTGGCATCAGTTGTAATGAGGTGGTGCTTTCTTTCCAATTTCTGATGAAGGATCTTAGAGACTTGATTCTGCCTGTTCGTGTACTCTGCTTGGGTGAGGACTTTGCACCCTGCTGTGACATGTTGAATCGTCACTGGCGCTTGATGGCATTGCTGCCATGCGTCTCTTTCCACTGACGTGTCCTTCAGGATATGTTTCCAATAGTTTCTGTTGTTTATAACGTAATCTTGTATAACCATCAGGAACCCTTCGGTCTCGGTGAAGAGTGATCCGTTTATTAGTCATGCATTGGAGGCAGTCTTATTCACATGGTTGAATTTAAAGTTATTGTAGTACCTTTCTTACAGAATCCCCCCTTCCCCCCTAAGTTTTTTCTTTTTGCTTCCTAGCTCTGTTCTCGATGTTCTTGGTAGACAGGTCTAGGTCTGGGTATTTCTTGTCAGTCTGGTTTACCGCTTGGTGAAGGATACTATGCTCTGATGGAAGTAACCATATTTTTTGAGGTTGCTGATTTCTTTCTCTCGGTGTTCCATCCGATCAATCACCTCCTTCTGCCCGTCCAACGGTCAGCCTTTGTATTGCAAATTTCGGGTGCGCTGGAGATGTTCAATGAGGGTTCTCCTGGTATTGCGCGTTATTTCCTCTAACTCTGTGGTGGTCCACTTGATGAACCCAAAGTAATACGGGAGGACTGGAATTGTGTATGTGTTGATGGCCCTGATAATGTTGCGAGCGTTGAGCTTGGTCTTCATTAGCCTCTTCAGCCTTTCGTTGTATTTGGGGGCCAGATTGTTCTTGATTTCTTTGTGTTCCAGGCTGAAAATACCAAGGTACTTATAGGTTTCTCCTACCTCTACAGCTGCGATCTCTTCACCGGTCTTCATCTGGTAGCTACGTGAATTGTGCTTTCCTCGGTTCGTTCCGTGGGTCTTGCATTTCTCTAGACAGAATTCCATCCAGATGCCATTGTTGAAACCCTCGGTGATGCGGATTAGCTGCTGGAGTTGGTTCTGAGAGGATGCGTACAGCTTGATGTCATGTACATGTGCTGGGAGAGTTTGTACTCGTTGGCCTTGTTGGTCTTGATGGTAAACCCATACTTGCTTTCGTTGATCATGGTGGATAGCGGGTTGAGTGCTAGACAGAATCAGAGTAGGCTAAGTGAATCTTCCTTCTCCCCTTATGCGAATAGGCTTGGTAATGATTTTCTTGACTTAGATGGTTGTCTTTCACTCTGTCATGGTCTCCTTAAGGAAGTTGATGACTACAGGGCGTACTCCGTAGATCTCAATGACCTTTATCAGCCAGCTTTGAGGTAATGAATTCTAGGCCTTATGGTAATCGAAGTGCAGTATGTTGTGTACATGAGGTGCATCCTGAACAACAGCAAAGATAGTAAGCTGTTCCTTGCATTCTATACAATGCTGTTGGTATTCTTTTTTGCTGTTCTGCCATAATTGTTTTTGTTTCTATGTGCCTCATCTTCTTATTGGCTGTTAGGATATCATACAGCGTAGGTAGACACGCTATTGGTCGATATTTGGGCTAGATTTTTTGTGTCCTCATCTTTTGCCTTTAGTATCGTTACTCCGTGGGTGAGAACATCTGGGATGAGGGTTAGATTTTGCATCATGTTGGTCAGTTGATCTACCAGATTTTTATATGTACAGGTGAAACTCTTGTACCAGTAGTTGTGGATGTTATTGACATCTCGTACTCTTCGCACAGTGGTTACTCCTGAATGTTTATTATTTTTTTAAAGCTATACATGTATTCTACAATGACTCTCGAGCTAAGTAATTTATTTCTGTCAAATGTTGGTTTTTGCATTTGGTGACAGCCCGAAATGAAGAAACTTTTTATAGTCAAGCCAATTCCAACATTTTCTGTTTCGGTTCTGTATTCCATAATAGGCCACTGTCCTTAAATGTTCTGATATACATGACACAGTTGTAGAAATCTCAGTGTTTGGGCGCCTTGAATACCGAAAACCTCATTAACCTATGTTTGTGTGCCTCTGAGTTGCATACCGTAAAAGCTGCTGATTTTAGAGGCTTCAATAATGGCAGTACAGTTTGAACTACTGATAGTAGAGGAAACTCCCATAACCACTTCTCTCTAGGAAACTGTCATAAGCGCTTGCCACAAATCTCAGGACGTCTCTTTATAAAATTGAAATTTCAAAACAAAATATATATATATATATATATAGTATATATATATACACACTATATTGACAAAAGTCGCCGGACACCCATTCAAAAGCAAATGAACGGATCCTCTGCATTGTTAAGATGCGCGGTACAGCTGCAAACGGTATAAAAACAAACCTGCAGCTGACCCAGATCGTATCTCACTGTGAGGTTGAGGGAAAATGTCGAGGCGGGAAAAGAACTGACTTTGAAAAAAGAAAGATTGTTGGGTGTTATATTAGAGGGTTGTCTATAAGAGAAATCGAGAGGCGTTTAAACATGCCCAGTTCAACCGTTTTGGATGTATTGAATAAGTGGAAGGCACATGGCGTGCCTGAAGCAGCAAAACGTACCGACAGACCAAAGAAATTCAGAGATAGAGGACGTCGAAGCCTCAGGAGAGTCGTTCCAGCTAATCGACGGAATAATGCACAAGACCTCAATGTACAGGTGAGTAAAAATGCTGGAACTTCGGTATGTACACGTACCATTCGCAGAGAACTTCATTCCATGGGCTAACATATGTTAACGTGGTCGTAAGGTTGCTCATAAGCCTTTCATCTCCACTCGGAATGCTTCTCGTCGTATAGCATTGTGTAAAGAACATTTATCGTTAACCGTAGATCAATGGAAATGGGTCTGATGGACTGACGAATCCAGATACACGATTAATCAGTCTAATGGCCGTGTGTGGGTATGGCGGCAGCCGGGGAAACGCTATTTACCACAGTGTACTGTTCCTACGGTCAAGTTTGGAGCTGGCAGTGTACTTGTGTGGGGGTGTATTTCGTAGTATGGTCTCGGCCCATTGGATATTGTGGACAAACCTGTTAACCAGCGCATTTACCTCGATATTCTGGACAATTATGTCCTACCAACTCTGTGGCAATACTATGGAACCGAGCCTTGTTGGTACCAGCAGGATAATGCATCGAGCCATAAAGCAAGGACTGTTATGGTGTGGTTTGACGATAATTCCGTATCGTGTGCGGAGGGGCCAGCACAGAGCCCTGATTTTAATCCTATAGAGCACCTATGGGATGAATTAGAGCGCCGCATAAGAAGTTTGGAACCAAGGCCTACTACTAAGCAACAGTTAGCGGCAGCTTTATGTATTGAACGGAAGCGCATGCCTATCGCTGTGTTCTAAAACCTTGTCGAAAGCATGTCTCGAAGGGTCAGTGCATGCATTAAGGCCAAAGGAAGACAGACACCGTTCTAATGTATGTCTGTAAATGCTATGTTGTGTTCCTCTTCTATGTGTCCGGTGACTTTTCTCAATATAGTGTATGTCTTTGTATTCTGCACAATGCGAAGAAACACATATGTTACATAAGATGAAAAATGAGAACTTTTGAATTTCAATGCCAGTGCAAAGTTTTATTTAATAGATTGTAGCGTATTAACTGCATTTCAGTAGGTGGTACATATTCCGTCTTTTAATTTTCATACATAAACTACGGCACATCTTAAAAACTTGAAAGTGAAAAAAAATGTAAACACACATATATTTTTATTATCCAAAATGTTAACTGCCGCAAGATAAAATTATTTTTTTACGTTACTAAAACTTAAAAGTTATGCTGTTTTTGCAGTACCAAATATTATGCATTTTAATCCATAATGATCTACAATAACTTGAGGTAATTCAGGTTTTGTTCCGCTTCTTGTGTCAGTGAATTCCGGAAGAATCTCACAGGAGAAGCTCTTAATCTCAGCGGCGTCTTGTTTGCTTCGACTTCAGACAAAACATTGCAGTCACTGCAGGTGATGAGAAAAATGTTTTTCAAAGGCGCTTTCTTAGTTGGAGCGACTGAAGAGCTTTCCATTGGTCGCGGTTGAAAAGGTAACTGTGCCGTTGGAGTTGCGTATGGAATATACCTTTTGGTCGTGGTGTACCATCTTGGTGTCATGTAAGGATATCTCGTGGTGTACCATCTTGGTGTCATGTAAGGATATCTCGTGGTGCCGCCATAGATCTGGTAGTGAAAAAGAGTGAAGAAATTACAAATACGATTATTACATAAATGAGAATATAGGAGTATACACCGAAGAGCCAAAAATATTATGACCACCGGTCCTTATGCAGACCGAAGCAACTGCAGAAAAGCGACGGCGTGTATGAACTCATGAAACGGTATCAATACCACCTGATACTGAGCTCTGTTAAGCAGCGTTAGTTTTGTTCTTCAGAGAGTTTGACAAAATTCAAATTGTAATCTAGACGACTGGGTCAGTGCATTTCCGATTCGGGAAGGCTTGTGGGGTGCTCACGCTCAGCCGTGATTAGTACCTTCAAAAAGTGGTCCGAGAAGGGAAAGCCAAGAACCAAAGGCAAAGTGTGGGCCGACCACGGATCCTCGATGCGTGAGGTGAACAAAGGCCATCCATATGGTACCAACAGAAAGGATATTGTGGCGGGCGCAACTCACCGACGATTTGCCGGAAGTGATGCTTCATAACACACAGTGTATTGAATCTTGCTAAAAATGTGGTTGTAGGACGCTCCGAGTTCCCATGGTAACCATGGTTTACCGTCGAAAGCGGCTACGATGGAAACTCGCGCATCAAAACTGGACTTTGGATGATTGGAAGAAGATCATGAAGACCCATGCTAACCTCGGTTGACAGTCAAAAGCGCCTACAGTGGAAACTCGCGCACCAAAACTAGTTTGGTGGGGCATGATTGGAAGAAGCGCCTGCAATGGCAACTCGCGCGTCAAACCTGGACTTTGAGTGATTGGAAGACCATGAAGACCCATGCTAACCTCGGTTCACCGTCGAAAGCGCCTACAATGGAAACTAGCGCATCCAAACTGGACTTTGGATGATTGGAAGAAGCTCCTACAATGGAAACTCGCGTGTCAAAAGTGGACTTTGAATGATTGGAAGAAGCGCCTACAATGGAAACTCGGGCATCAAAACTGGGCTTCGGATGATTGGAAGAAGCACCTACAATGGAAACTCACTTGTCAAAACTGGACTTTGAATGATTGGAAGAAGGTCATGAAGACACATGCTAACCTCGGTTCACCGTCGAAAGCGCCTACAATGGAAACTCGCGCATCAAAACTGGACTTTGGATGATTGGAAGAAGCGCCTACAATGGGATCTCGCGCCTCAAAAATGGACTTTGGATGATTGGAAGAAGCTCCTACAATGGAAACTCGGGCATCAAAACTGGACTTTGGATGATTGGAAGAAGCTCCTACAATGGAAACTCGCGCATCAAAACTGGACTTTGGATGAATGGAAGAAGCGCATACAATGGAAACTCGCGCGTCAAAAGTGGACTTTGAATGATTGGAAGAAGGTCATGAAGACCCATGCCAACCTCGGTTCACCGTCGAAAGCGCCTACAATGGAAACTCGCGCATCAAAACTGTACTTTGGATGATTGGAAGAAGCGCCTACAATTGAAACTAGCGAATCAAAACTGGACTTTGGATGATTGGCAGAAGCGCCTACAATGGAACTCGCGCGTCAAAAGTGGACTTTCAATGATTGCAAGAAGACCATGAAGACCCATGCTGACCTCGGTTCACCGTCGAAAGCGCCTACAATGGAAACTAGCGCATTCAAACTGGACTTTGGATGATTGGAAGAAGCTCCTACAATGGAAACTCGCGCATCAAAACTGGACTTTGGATGATTGGAAGAAGGTCATGAAGACCCATGCTAACCTCGGTTCACTGTCGAAAGCGCCTACAATGGAAACTCGCGCATCAAAACTGGACTTTGGATGATTGGAAGAAGCGCCTACAATGGGATCTCGTGCCTCAAAACTGGACTTTGGATGATTGGAAGAAGTTCCTACAATGGAAACTCATGCCTCAAAACTGGACTTTGGATTATTGGAAGAAGCGCTTTCAATGGAAACTCGCGCGTCAAAAGTGGACTTTCAATGATTGCAAGAAGACCATGGAGACCCATGCTAACCTCGGTTCACCGTCGAAAGCGCCTACAATGGAAACTAGCGCATCCAAACTGGACTTTGGATGATTGGAAGAAGCTCCTACAAATGAAACTCGCGCATCAAAACTGAACTTTGGATGATTGGAAGAAGCGCCTACAATGGAAACTCGGGCATCAAAACTGGGCTTCTGATGATTGGAAGAAGCGTCTACAATGAAAACTCGCGCGTCAAAACTGGACTTTGAATGATTGGAAGAAAGTCATGAAGACCCATGCCAACCTCGGTTCACCGTCGAAAGCGCCTACAATGGAATCTCGCGCATCAAAACTGGACTTTGGATGATTGGAAGAAGCGCCTACAATGGAAACTCGCGCATCAAAACTGGACTTTGGATGATTGGAAGAAGCGCCTACAATGGAAACTCGCGCCTCAAAACTGGACTTTGGATGATTGAAAGAAGCTCATACAAAGGAAACTCGGGCATCAAAACTGGACTTTGGATGATTGGAAGAAGCGCCTACAATGGGATCTCGTGCCTCAAAACTGGACTTTGGATGATTGGAAGAAGCTCCTACAATGGAAACTCGTGCCTCAAAACTGGACTTTGGATTATTGGAAGAAGCGCTTTCAATGGAAACTCGCGCGTCAAAAGTGGACTTTCAATGATTGCAAGAAGACCATGGAGACCCTATGCTAACCTCGGTTCACCGTCGAAAGCGCCTACAATGGAAACTAGCGCATCCAAACTGGACTTTGGATGATTGGAAGAAGCTCCTACAAATGAAACTCGCGCATCAAAACTGAACTTTGGATGATTGGAAGAAGCGCCTACAATGGAAACTCGGGCATCAAAACTGGGCTTCTGATGATTGGAAGAAGCGCCTACAATGGAAACTCGCGCGTGAAAACTGGACTTTGGATGATTGGAAGAAGCGCCTACAATCGAAACTCGCGCATCAAAACTGGGCTTCGGATGATTGGAAGAAGCGCCTACAATGGAAACTCGCGCGTCAAAACTGGACTTTGAATGATTGGAAGAAGGTCATGAAGACCCATGCCAACCTCGGTTCACCGTCGAAAGCGCCTACAATGGAATCTCGCGCATCAAAACTGGACTTTGGATGATTGGAAGAAGCGCCTACAATGGAAACTCGCGCCTCAAAACTGGACTTTGGATGATTGGAAGAAGCTCATACAAAGGAAACTCGGGCATCAAAACTGGACTTTGGATCACTGGAATAAGCGCCTACAATGGAAACCCGCGTGTCAAAAGTGGACTTCAAATGATTGGAAGAAGCGCCTACAATGGAAACTCGAGCATCAAAACTGGGCTTTGGATGATTGAAAGAAGCGCCTACAATGGAAACTCGCGCATCAAAACTGGACTTTGGATGATTGGAAGAAGCGCCTACAATGGAAACTCGCGCATCAAAACTATACTTTGGATGGTTTGAAGAAGCACCTACAGTGAAAACTCGCGCATCAAAAGTGGACTTTGAATGATTGGAAGAAGCACCTACAATGGAAACTCGCGCATCAAAACTGGACTTTGGATGATTTAAAGGAGCACCTACAATGGAAACTCGCGCATCAAAACTGGACTTTGGGTGATTGGAAGAAGCACCTACAGTGGAAACTCACGCATCAAAAGTGGACTTTGAATGATTGGAAGAAGCACCTACAATGGAAACTCGCGCATCAGGACTGGGCTTTGGATGATTGGAAGAAGCGCCTACATTGGAAACTCGCGCATCAAAACTGGACTTTGGATGACTGGAAGAAGCGTCTACAATGGAAACTCGTGCGTCAAAACTGGACTTCGGATGATTGGAAGAAGCGCCTACAATGGAAACTCGCGCGACAAAACTGGACTTTGAATGATTGGAAAAAGGTCATCTGCTCCAATGAATCTCACTTACTGTTACACCATGTAGACGCCCGGGTACGTGTGCGTAGTTCATTTGGGGAAGTGTTGGCACCAGGATGCACCGTGAGACGAAAACCAGCTGGTGGTGGAAGTGTAACGCTTTGGGCAAAGTTGTGCTGGGAAACCCTGGGTCCAGTCATTCATGTGCAGGAAACTATGACGTCTATCACCTTACCTAAATCTCATTGCAGACCACAACATCCTTTCATGGCAACGGTATTCCCCTATAGGAGAGCTTTCCTTCAGCAGGATAATGCGTCATGCCACACTACCCGGACTGATCGAGAATTGTCCGCGGAATGTGAGGAAGACTTCCAGTTATTGCCCTGGTATCCCAATTCTCGCAACACCAGTCTAATCGAACATCTGTGGTTTGTGTTCGAACACCAAATCTAATCTGTGGCGGCTGAACCCATGTAACTTTCAAGAGTTAAAGAATCTGCTTGAAATGTGTTAGTATCAGATACTACAAGACACCTTTAGAAATCTTGTAGCGTCCATGCCTAGGGCTGTTTTGGCGGCACATAGAGGATCAATATCATATTGCGCAGGTGGTCATTATGTTTTGGCTCTTTGGTGTAAGAAAGCTTTAACAAAATAAGAATATTGTTCATTTCTTCAACAAGAAATGAACAATATTCTTATTTTTACACTTTGGTTTAGTATCAACTGTTAGAAAATGTATGGAAGGGCATGACAGTTGAAAATACACTGGTGTGCAAAAATTAAGGACGAAGAGGAAAAATTAGCATAACAGCGGAACGAGCAGGCAGAACGGACCGAAAGGCCACTCAGGAGATAGACTAGGGTCCGGTACGTAAGGGCATGCGCATATATGCAGCATGACGTAGGGGGGAGTTGGGAGTATCGGAAGGGTATAAGGCACACGGGCGGTGTACGCTCAGCAAATCGGTGAAAGCTATTGCACGATGTACATCGGTTTGAACGACGTCGAGTTGCTGCAACCGTGTGATATGGCCAACAGGCAATCCAGTAGACGATATCTGGAGGATTTTACCCGAGGTCACGTCATTGGGAAGTTGGAACGAGGTCGAAGTCTGACTAGTGTGGCCGAGGAGTTCGGGGTCGCTCCCAGCATCGTTTCACGAGCTTGGAGAGCATTTCAAATCCCAAGAACAGCTGTCCGAGAGTTTAGCAGTGGTCGTCCACGAGCAACCGCGGCCGCGAACGACTGGTATATTGTCCTACAGGCGAGACGAGACAGACAGCACACAGCCGGAGAAATCGCAAGGCCCATGCAACAGACAACTGGGCGTCCGTTATCGCGTTTACCATGGCTAGGAGGCTGCACAAATGTGGTCTATTTGCACGATGACCAGTACGGTGTGTGCCATTAACGCCTGCTCATCGGAGACGGCGGTTTCTGTGGTGCCAGGAACACAAGAACTGGACACATCAGCAATGGGGTAGAGTTCTCTTTACGGATGAGAGCCGATTTAGTCTGACGAGCGATTCTGGACGTATACACATCTGAAGAGAGCAGGGAAAACGCAATCATACCTCCAACAACATCGAAAGGGACCGGTTTGTAGGTGGCTGAATTCTCGTTTGGGGCGGTATCATGCTTGGTAGCCGTACTGACCATCACATCTTCCAAGGAGGTTCAGTCACTGGAGTACGCTACTGTACCGAAGTTCTCCTGCCTCACGTGCGTCTGTTTACAGGTGCTGTGGGTCCTGAGTTCCTCTTCATGGACGACAACGCTACACCTCATCGTACAGTGGATGTCGCAGAGGTGTTGGAGAGTGAAGATATTCAACGCATGGATTGGCCCTCAAGGTCCCCGAACCTAAATCCAATCGAACACGTCTGGGACCTTCTCGGGAGATGCTTGGCAGCACGTCACCAGCCGCCAGCAACGATTCCGCAGCTGCGATTGGCACTACAAGAGGAATGGGCCGCCATGCCTCAACAGCTCCTTGACAACCTCGTCCTCAGCATGGACAGACGTTGTAAATCCTGCAACGCAGTCAGTGGTGATAATATCCCCTACTAAAGACTGGATTTTTCTTGGCAGCCGCCTGTCACATGGACGTTTCTGTCTTCTGTCCAGTTGTGCTCGAAGCTACTTTTTAAATAGAGTGCCTTTGTATCCTTTGGATTCCTTGTTTGGACGGTTTTGCTCACTTGTTCCATATTATTACATCTTGGGGATCTTATGGTATGATTTGAGGCGATGTGGAGCACTTCTGCACGACGTTACATTCGAAAAACCGTCTCGTCCTTAGTTTTTGCACGTCAGTGTACAATACCTCTTACGTGCTACTAGACATTATCGCACGCCGTACGTTTGGAAAGTTATGAACTGAAATTAGGGTACAGGCACAGTTTCTTGAGAGGACAGAGGAGAAGAAAGGGTAGGAAGAAAGAATTAGATTCGCAGAAGTAGAAATTGTGAACTCCTACAAGTGGGTGGTTCCGTTTTTAAAATAATAATACCACAGTATTTATGTTAGTATATACACAGTCGAGTCACATTATTGTGTCCACCTCCTACTTTCGACGTCAACAGAGCGTAGCCAACGAAAGAAGGCACATGTCGTAAGCTGGCTTGGAGGGTATATAAGGTGTGCTGTAGGCATTATTAAAACATATCACTTGTTGCTCTCATGGATAAAAGGAGCAATTTATCAAATTTTCAAAAAGGGATGATTATCGGCTTTCGGGCAAAGTGTCGCAATATTTCTGAAACAGCGCAGTTTGTGAACTGTTCGCGTGCTGCTGTGGTTAAAGTGTATCGTGATTGGAAAAATGGCACCACTGCGTATAAGCGACGTGGAAACTGTGGATAACCCCGTGCCATTGACGTGAGAGGTGAACAACGGCTTCGAAGGTGCGTGAGCGCCGATCGACAAGCTACAGTGGAGTAACTCACTGGCCGAATGAACCAGGGGGCTACCGGAAGTGTGTCTAAAACGATAGCTCAGCGAAACCTATGCTAACGAAGGTGCAACGGCAGAAAAGGCTTACATTTTCACGGCAGTATCGGAATTGGACCTCCGCTGATTGGCAATGGATTGCCTTCTCCGATGAGTCCCGTTTTCTGCTTCATCGAACAGTGTAAGGCGGGAAACATCGGAGAACAAACACTCTTCAACCATTGTTGGACGAACACAAGCTGGTGGGGGAAGCGTTATGGTCTGGGGATTTTTCGTGACATTCCCTGTGTCCACTCATACCTGTGGAAGACCCTATGGATCGAATTCGTTATGAATCCATCCTTGCATACCACGTACATCCATATATGCTAATTGGCTTCCCTGGGGTGGATGGGATCTTCCAGAACGACAATGTGATGTGTCACACAGCTAGAAATGTCCGAGAGTGGTTGGAAGAGCACGATGAAGACTTCAAAGTACTTCCCTGGCCCCCTAATTCCCAAGACTTAAACCCAATTGAGCATCTGTGGAACCACCTCGATCGATTTGCTCGCTCTATGGGTTCTCCACCACGCGCCCTCCAGCAGTTGTCAGATGCACTGCAGTCAGCATGGCTCCACATACCTGTGAACACCTTCCAGCACCTTATTGAGTCACTCCCAGCCCGTATAGCTGCCGTTCGCGCTGCGCACGGCGATTACTCTGGATATTAGTTGGTGGTCACAATAATATGACTCGACCATGTAAGTTACTGAGATCAGTAAGTCTTTTTTCGTATGCATTATTGTATATGTATATATACGTAAGTCTGTCAGTGTTTTGTAATATAATCAACACTGGTCACAAAAGGTAAGGGATATTGTATGAAATGAAGGATATACGTATCCGACTCAAGTCATGCGCATTGAAATAACGTCAATGAGGCTACGTAACACAAATGATAAAGAATGCGTTTACAAAAACAATTTATTATGCAATTTCTGCACACAACAAAGTAGAACTGCAATATAGACAAAATGGTAAATTCGGAGAATGTCCAAACATCTGAATTTCAGTATCCGGTAACATAACCTCTGTGTAGAAAAACGTCTTGACACCTACGAAGCTTACTTGCAATGACATTATTGATGAGTGTCTGGAGCAGCTTGTGCCATATCACAGGCAACACGTTAAGTAGGTCTGCCAATGTACTGGGGTATGGAACGTGGTTATTCAGACGTCGGTATACAGCGTTCCAAATGTTATCCATGGGATTAAGTTCAGGAGACCTCGAATGCAGCTCTTACGATTCAATCCCATGATCTTCCAGCTCCTGAAGCACGCTGACTGGTTGCATTTTCATCGAGAAAAGGGAATGCATGTCCAATAGCAGCGTGAAACAGTGTCAGAGTGTGCACAATGATCTAGTTTCGATACACTGATGCATTCCTGTTGTCTTGACAAACATAGAAGAAAGTACGGCCATTAAAACACACTGCTACCCCGACCAGAACTGACTATCGCTGGTAATGGTGGACGGACTGCACAAAGTGTGGTTTTATTCGTCTGCCGGATCTCCTCCACACGTGTCCTTGTCGACTATCAGGGTAATGGACGAAAAAGGATTCGTCTGTTAAAAGTACATGGTCCCATTCTGTATTCCATGACATGTACTGTCGGACTCTGGTATATCATTTCGACGGTTAGCTGATGTTAATCCTATACATCTCAGCAGCCTCCTTGCTTTGAGTCCCTACTTGTGAGGACGGTTTCTTACCGTTTGAGCACATACTGGGGCACCAGAAGTAGCTCGAAGTGATTTCTGGAGTTGGCTACTGGTAATACTAGGCCATCTCCGAGCACTTACTGTCAGGTAGAAATCTTGCCTTGTAGAGATCTTGCCTATCCTTGGACGACCACTCCTGGGTCGATCTACAACATTTCGATGCCGTAGAAGTCTTTTGTTTAACTGACTTACTACACTTTGCGAAACTCCTAAAGCAGCAGCCATATCAATCTGCCGTACACCTACCTGTAACACACCAACAGCCCTGTTCTGTTGTTAATGCTTAAACGTTGTGTGGATATCATTTCAGATTAATCCCGCACTGAAAGCAATACACTCAGCAAACTTCTAGACCAAGCCCTGAAAAGACCCGTTTTCCACTTCTCGCAGGATTCTTTTATTGGAGCTTGCACCCCACGTGCTGTGTTATCATGATACTAATTTACATATGACGTAGCTACCCACGCTGATAACCGATCTCTAGTAATCGCTAAATTCGCATATCCCCACGTTTTTCCTCCGAAAATGCAATATCCCTAACATTTTGTGACCAGTGTGTTTAGTGTTTTGGCATTGCAGATTGCAAAGAGTGATACCGGCTGTCAATGACATACCATTACAAAATTAGTACGTTATGGATATTATAAACTTTTAAACTTTCAGATGAACAACATTTGAACAAGACTTTGAAAGGAATCTATTTTTTTATAAAGTAAATCACGGTAGATTGAGTATTATGACTGATTGATTGATTGAACGAACCAGATATGGGGTAATGTGTTTTTCAGTATAAATTACCCTCGTAGGTGCTGTATAGATATAAATTTTATAGGTAAAAAATGAAGATCATACTTTACCCACAGTGTGAGTCGTGTCATATTACACTGAAGTGCCAAAAGACATGAGATACGTACCTAGTATCGTGTAGGACCTCCTCTAGCCCGGTAAAGTGTAACAACTCGACGTGGCATCGATTACACAAAAGGCCGGAAAACTTCTAGAGTGATATTGAGCCATGCAGTCTGAACAGCCTCTCACACTTCCCTGGTATTTGTAGGTGCAGGATCTTGGGTGCGAATGGACCTTTCCTCCACGTCCCATAAATGCTCTATTGGGTTCATGTTGGGCGAACGTGGTGGCCACACCATCGATAGAAACTATCCAGAATGCTCCTTGAACCAAATTTGGACAACTTGGGCCTGGTGACATGGTGCATTGTCCGCCTGGAAAATCCCATCGTTGTTATGGTACATGAAATTCATGAAGGACTGCAAATGGTCACTCAGCAGAACAACAAAGCGATTACCGGTTGATGACGTGTTTACGAGGACCAAAAGACCCAAACCGTGTCACGTAAAGACATCCCACACGTGTACGGAACTACCACCAGCTTGCACAGTGCCTTGTTGATAGCTTGGGTCCATGGCCTCATGAGGTCTGCGCTACACCCGAACCCTACCATCAACTCGTGACAACTGGTAGCCTGACTCATCGGACAATGCCATGTGTTGCCAGTCTTCCAAGGTCAATAACCGTGTTCACGAGCCCACGTGAAGCGCCGTGTCCAATGTCGTGGTGTTAACAAAGTCACTCTGGTGAGTCTTCTGCTCCCATACCCCGTGGACGCTCAATTACTCTGCACTGACATAATCGATATGTCTCTGGTACCACCTGCATTGACTATGGATGCTACTTGAACCAGTTTCACTTTTTTCTTTGCATGGACGTTTTCATTAGACGCCGCTGGTCACGGTCATTCAGCACCCGTGGTCAGCCACTGCGCTGTCCGCGGTGGGCGGTAATGCCTTCCACGAGGTATTCCCTGTATATACGTGACACCATAGATCGAGGAATGTCGAATGTTCGCACAACTTCGGAAATTGAATGTCTCATCCGTCTGTCTCCTACTGCCATGCCTCGTTCAAACTCCGATAATTCACGTCGGCTTGACATAATCATACAGGCGGTAGTTCAACCTGATTCACGGGATCACATCTCGCAACTGATAATAATCGTGGCGTGCATCGAAGCCTTTATACGACGGCAGCCCCAGTTAAAATTTGCATACTGCTATTCCATATCTTTTGGCACTCCAGTGTATAAGCTGATAGGAACATATAATTGAGGTTTGGACCTAACCATAAGGGATGTGAATATAGGATGACCAATTATTTTGGAGAGCGAGAGTTTTTTTTTAAGTAGGCTATTTGGCGTTTTTTTTAGCGTAACTGGTGGACATCTCATCTAGTACATGGATATGTCAAAAGGATGTGTTAGGCGAACACCAGTACAGAATAATGTCACTAATAACCGAATACATGAAGCAACGGATTTATTCTTTAAATAACAAGGTCGAAGATTTAACACCACACAAACGAGTCTAAATATTTCAAATTCAGCAGTACATATAAAAAACACAGGAAAAGAGTTCTTTGCATACAATATAACACATGCGTAAACTGTAACGTACCAGGAGATGTGACGTACCTGCCAGAAGGACGCATAAAGGCAGATAGGAATCAGAATAAAACGTCCGCGTAGCTCAATTGGTAGAGTGACTTATTCCGGAATGAAGGGATCCGGGTTCGAATCCTGGCGTGGACAGAAATGACGGAGAAATTTACTTCGTTATAATGGCGCCCGAACTATCCGGATGACCCGACCGTTCAAAATCTCGCAATGGTGTGATGTTATTTCCACACCGCGAGATAGGAAAAATAAGAGCAGCACTTCGAAAAAAAAATAAAATAAAATAAAAAAATAAAATAAAGGGGAGATGATGTAACGTACCAGGAGATGTGACGTACCTGCCAGAAGGACGCATAAAGGCAGATAGGAATCAGAATAAAACGTCCGAGTAGCTCAATTGGTAGAGTGACTTATTCCGGAATGAGGGGATCCGGGTTCGAATCCTGGCGTGGACAGAAATGACGGAGAAATTTACTTCGTTATAATGGCGCCCGAACTATCCGGATGACCCGACCGTTCAAAATCTCGCAATGGTGTGATGTTATTTCCACACCGCGAGATAGGAAAAATAAGAGCAGCACTTCGAAAAAAAAAATAATAAAAAAATAAAGGGGAGATGATGTAACGTACCAGGAGATGTGACGTACCTGCCAGAAGGACGCAGATAGGAATCAGAATAAAACGTCCGAGTAGCTCAATTGGTAGAGTGACTTATTCCGGAATGATGGGATCCGGGTTCGAATCCTGGCGTGGACAGAAATGACGGAGAAATTTACTTTGTTATAAAACGTAGCAAAAAGTAACATGAGCAGGTAGCCTAATCTGACGTTTTAAGTGCATGGTATCTGTATTTTAATCAGTGCGACTGACCACTAGTCGTATTCCAAACGGAGAAAAACTCATGCGAGTTCTTTGTTTGTTTGTAGGTTTAACGATCACCGTGAGCAATTCAATGGGCTATAAGCAGTCAACCGTCCTTAATTTAGGGTCACTGGCTCCAGGGAAGGGAGACAGCCAGTGCCGTAAGACAAACACAACATCCATGCCTCACAGGGATTCGAACCCGGACCCATCTCGGACGAATGATCAGAATCCAGCGCTTAGATAACTGCGTCACCGGGGCTGCTGGGAGTCCAGACTTGACGTTCGGTATGAAAAACACAAAGAGAAGCAACCGAAATTTGCATAAGTGAAAAGCCAAGAAAAACGTAATATTCAACGGCAGCGTACGTTACTTAATGATAAGTGGTTTTAGGTGAACTCTGGGCCACATAAGTTGTTTCCACTTCTATTTTTAGCATGTCTTTTGTGAAAAAATATCGTTCTTATGTTATCACTTTGTCCGTCTGTCTGTAGACACCGTATCTCTGCAACTATTTGTCAGATTTGAAAAGTCCTTTTTTGCATTGGGAAGCTTGAAATGTAAGAATGGTGATCCTTGCATTCAACATTTTTTCCCGATGCACAACTTCGCCGCTAGAGAGCGTGAACGCAAATATGTCGGATTCAAAATACATTTTATTCCATATATTTGCTTCTAAATATCCGATTTAATTTTTTTCCTTTCGATGCCATTTATGTCGATGACTATTTTAAGTACATCCTCTTTTTCAAGTAATGCATAGATTTTCTGCTAGGGGCCTAAAGGTAAATTGCGTTTTCCTTAATATATCTGCTCCTAAAAGTCCGATTTGTAAAATTCTTCCTGCTACTGATACAACTGATACAGCTCCTGATGGGAAATGTTTTGCATTTAATTTCTAATTTTCCGTAAAGACTGCTTTGGTCACCAGGAACGGAAGTGTTTATTTCTCCTTCTAATGTATTTGCAGCGAAATCTGAGCTTCCGAAAATTCGATTAAAAAAATATTTTAGTGGACCGATATCGTTCACTTCAGAAAACCTTTTGAGAATACCTCCTGCTTAAAATAGTGCATATATTTTCTGACAGGGGGAGGAGGAAGGGGTAGATGTATATCCTATTTTTGTAGATATCTCTACTTCTAAGAGTCCGATTTGAAAAATTATTTGTTCTTTGTTGGAGAGCATTTCCGGTGAAAAATATTTCACAAATAATTTCAAATTTTTCTTAAAGCACAAGTTTCTGGAGGGTGTAAGTTCACGTTTCCGTTTATAGCAATATCTGCGGGACTAAAATCCCGATTGAAAACCTTTTTTCTTCGGTCAGATACTACGAACTATGGAAAATTTTTGTGTGTATTTCATTCCAAAAATAATGCACAATTTCGTTGCTAGGGGGCGCAAATTCTTAATCTGCTTTTCTTAATATCACGGCCTCTAAATGTACGACTTAAAAAATTATTTTAACACCGTATACCTTATACCTTGGGGAACACTTTAGGTTTGTAATTGAGGAGTGAGTTTTGCCGTTCACAGTTTTGTCGGTAGGTGGTGGGGTTTTTTTCTTTGTACTTCTGTTTGCAGCTGTATCTCTGTTTCTAAAAACCCTATACCACTGTACTATAGAATTTAATATAAAATGTCATGAAACTCCCTTTTTAGTATTTTTTCACACCGGTAGCTATAAGAATTGGTTTCGGAAATAAACAAAACTTTCTAATACCAGAAGCGACGCCTAAACAAAACTTTGGTAACTCCTAATCGAAATGATGAGTAACCTATCCTTAACATCTCACCAACTATGATGATTATTCAAGAGAAGGTTAATCTTTTTTAATATTAGTACACCTACCAGGAACACCACAGGGAAAGATGAGTCCTTAGCATTTTTGCAGCTGCCATGAGCATTTAAGAGAACATGCGCCTACTACCGTCAGTATTTGGCCGACTACCACAGGTATTAAAGGAATACCTGTGTAGTCGTCAAGTTCAATACTTGTGTACTGGTGACAGTCCAAAGGTACACCCCGGTGGTGCAGTGGTGTAAGCGTTTACCTTTGACCGTTTGCCCGAGTTGGTCCTGGCCTCGAGTCCAGGATGAATCATGGGTTGTGTACTTATCCTACTGCACAGGCTTCCCCCTTTCCATGTTGACCACTCCCGCTAGTGGCATAGTGGTAAGCGTTCATGACTGCCATGGAGATGACCTCAGGTTCGATCCTAGGCAGGTACGAACGTTCGAATCACTGAATACCCGCCGTGCGTCGGATGGGCACGTTAAGCCGTCGGACCCCGGGTACTGCCCTCCCCTCCCGGTAATAAATAAGGACGTCTTCCTCCCCTCTTTCTACCTCACTTCCGTGTCACTTTCCTATCGGGCACTCTAGCCCAAATCTCCTAGCTTCCTATTTCTAAGGGTTGTTTAAGACCTTTGGTCAGACACTCCCTTTCTAAAATCCTCTACATATGATATAAATCGTCTACATCTGATTTTCCCCAGCTATCATGTGCATCAAAAAAAAAAAAAAAAAAAGAGCCTGTTCTTACTATTTGTCTAGAGAACACGAGAATCTAAACAAAAGATGAGTCGTGTGCCTCATGAATATTTAACAAAATGTTGAGCCGTCTGTCTCATGAATATTTAACGAAATGTTGAGTCGTCTGTCTCATGAATATTTAACGAAATGTTGAGTCGTCTGTCTCATGAATATTTAACGAAATGTTGAGTCGTCTGTCTCATGAATATTTAACGAAATGTTGAGTCGTCTGTCTCATGAATATTTAACGAAATGTTGAGTCGTCTGTCTCATGAATATTTAACGAAATGTTGAGTCGCCCGTCTGTCTCATGAATATTTAACGAAATGTTGAGTCGTCTGTCTCATGAATATTTAACGAAATGTTGAGTCGTCTGTCTCATGAATATTTAACGAAATGTTGAGTCGTCTGTCTCATGAATATATAACGAAATGTTGAGTCGTCTGTCTCATGAATGTTTAACGAAATGTTGAGTCGCCCGTCTGTCTCATGAATATTTAACGAAATGTTGAGTCGTCTGTCTCATGAATATTTAACGAAATGTTGAGTCGTCTGTCTCATGAATATTTAACGAAATGTTGAGTCGTCTGTCTCATGAATATTTAACGAAATGTTGAGTCGTCTGTCTCATGAATATTTAACGAAATGTTGAGTCGTCTGTCTCATGAATATTTAACGAAATGTTGAGTCGTCTGTCCTCCACATTTAAGGAGGAGTATATACGTGATATTTCCCGAACACTACGAGTGCACAGGCGTCTAAGGGGAATATACAACATGCAGTTTAAAATATGAAGTGCTTTCAGATCTTAGGAAAAGTCTACACAAAGTTATATCGATATGAGATTTTCTAATGAATGGCGCACTACTTTATGCAATATCATTTTCTGAAATTCATGAGACATTTTCTTTGATTCGTTTCGTGAAACCACGAATCATACTGCAACCTTTTCCGTGAAATGACGAGAAAATATTTGAATTTCACGGTTTTTCGTGGTCCAGGAAAATTCTGAATTTCTAAAAAGCTTTCCGTATTTCCTTTCATTTATTAATAAATTATTGTTAATGGTAAATTTCCGTTTCTAACAGGTGTTAATGGAAAATTCTGAATTTTCAAAACCTTTCTACAATTCCTTTCGTATATTAACGGAAAAAATTCTGTTCACACATTTTCCGTATTCATTTGATGGAAAATTTCTGGTAATAGAAGCGATTCACGGGAATATTTAGGTTTGATTAACTATAAAATTTCATTCATCTGTTGAAGGATCTCATTTTAAAATTCTGCACAGAGATTGGATATCGTGGATAGCATATCACATGTACTTGTGGTTATTGTGGCAGCGGATATTCCTTCTCCTCTCTCTCATTTTGTGCACCAGCTACTATATGTATTGTGTTACCGTAAGAAACCGGGTACTTAAGTGATTGTACAGGTAATTTTAAGATGTCTATCTATTATTTTGTGGGCCACCTTAAGACAAAAACTATTATAGCTATAAAAAGTAAATTTTATATTTATGGGTATTGCGAAATAATACAATAAAGCAGTACATTTCGCCTTTCCTTCAAGATAATTGCAAGTGATCGTCAGCTTAAAAAGAAATCAAGTTCCAAACCGTTTTGTTGCTTCGAAAAATCGCTATGAAAAAAGTACATATTTGTAATAAGTCCTCCTACAGAAACATTAAAATGATCCCAAACCCTTTCAGAAAAATAATCAGCGTCTGCAGAAAATAAAATAACTAGTTAGCATTACTAGCAAAAAAAAAAAAAAAAAAATTCATCGTAGGGCAATTAGAGTTCTATATAATACGTGACTTTTGGTTGCGGGTCTTTCTGGCTCAACAGTAGCACGCGCGCGCCTCCCATTGAAGTCGAACTCGGTTCGAAACTCATCAGGGGAAAGGGAAAGGACAAATTTCATACGGTTAGAAAGCAGAATCTCTGGCGAAAAAGTCAAAATCGAAGATTTTGTGAAATCCCTGCGTTGATACGGAAAATCACAAAATGGTCTTTTCTGAAATAAACGGAATCACTGAGTACGGAAAATCTGTCAGAAAAAAAACCCCGGAAACATCGTAAAAAAAAATTTCGTTTACCTACCGGCAATTTTTCTGCACGTTATTTTTCAGGAATTTTCCATGAATTCACACCACTTATTTATTACAGTGTACTCAGATGTATACTAAGTATTTGATATGGGTCTTGTTGAAATTAGTGGAAACTGATTTATTAGAGTGCATAATGCATTCCTTCCGTTCGTAAGAATACGGCTGTACATCAATGTCAGGCGATTAACTGTATTCGTTTCGCACCTTCGCAAATTAAATCTGGTATCAGTTGGTATTGGCGCCATGTAGTGAACGAAATGCAATGCACATGGGTAGATGTCATGATCAAAATTCTACTCACGTTATTTTCAGTTCCATGATATCTGATCTTCTACCACAAAACATTTGGAAGACTGATTGAACAGTACTGATTCTCTTCTATGCCTATTCAAACACCACTGGCGATTTTTTTCACGTTTTCAAAACGTACTGCTGCTGTTAGTATTATCTTTACGTGCGTCAACAGTTACTACACATAGAAAATAAAATATGATAACAGGCAGATCAACAGGGCCTAGAGAAGTAGATACACTCTCTAAATAAACGAGCTACACAGTGCGTCAAAACATTTTTAAGACTGGTCTGTAAAATGAAATAGAAACACGAAATTATAATTTGTTTTGGTTTTTTATTCAAAACAAGTCCCTCCGGCTTCAATACACTTGTTACAGCGGTTTAATAATGATTCGAATGCCTGTTCCAGTTCACTTTGCGGAATTGCCTCCAAAGCACGCGTCGAAGCTGTTTGTATGGTCGACATATCATCAAAATAACACCCTTTTAACGTCATTTTAAGTTTTGGGAACAAAGAAAAGTCGCAGGGTCCTAAATCAGACGAATACGGTAAATGATTCAACACACAGACGTTATTTTTCGCCAAAAATCTACGAACAAGAAGTGAGGTGTGACTGGGTGCATTATCGTGCAACAAACACCAACTGTTTTCATCTCGATATTCTGGACGAATGCGACGAATTCTGCCCATCAAACGCCTCAAAACATTTAAATAAAACTCACCAGTAATTGATTGTCAACTTGGAACAAATTATTTGTGGATAATACCCTTACTATCGAAGAATGTAATGAGCATGCATTGTTTTGATTTTCGATGGAACTTTTCTTGCTTTTTTGGCTTGTGGCGAGTTTTTTGACTTCTATTCCGCACTTTGTCACTTTGTTTTAGGATCATATTGAAAACCCCATGTTTCATCACCAGTAACAATCGATTTTAAGAAGTTTGGATCATTTTCAGCGGCTGAAACGATGTCTCTGCAAATGTGCACTTCTCCTTGATTTTTGTTCATTGGTTAACGTGTGTGGAACAAATTTAGCACAGACTTTTGTTTTGCCCAAATCTTCATGCAGGATGGTTCGAATCTTTTGTCTGTTGATGTTTAAAGACTCTTCCATCATTCTTAGTGACGCACATCGATTGTTTGCCACGAAATCACGCACTTTTTCAATAATCTCAGGTGTCCTAGATGAACTTGGTCTTCCGGTATGCTTATCATCTTCTATCGTCTCTCTTCCGTCCAAAAAAATGTTGGGCCACATGAAAACATTTGATCTACTTAAACAAAACTCACCATAAACTTGTTTCATCATTTGGTACGTTTCCGAGGCACTTTTACCAAGTTTTGCGTTAAATTTAATAACAGCCCTTTGTTCCATCTCAATAATTCAACATGAAAAAAATTTTACTTCTCTAAAGAACGCCCGTTTCGTTTGAGTTACTTTAACAACTGCGCAGTACTTTTGGTAGGAAGCAAGCAGATGGTCACGGTATATAACGCATTCGCGATTGCATTGGTGGCGGTGAAATCTAGCGCCAGTCTTAAAAATTCTTTGACGCACTGTGTACAGTACATCTGACGAAAAAGGTAACATATTCATATCAGTTTAGTAATTCCGATGAAGATGAAGACTTTGAAGTATGTGTTTATCTTTTGTAATGTTCATTTTGTGTTTGGTTGTAGCTATAAACTGAAAATCAGATACAAATCTGGAAGATGTGAACCCGTTTATTAGTGTAAATATCACATAGATGTTAAGTCAGATAATATCAGAAAACTTGAAAATTTCGTCATTCTCGAGCAGAAAACGAACCCACGTCTCCTGGATAGCGCCCGAGTATGCTAACCACTCCCCACCCAGAACATCCATGTCATATTTACACCAATAAACGGATTCACATCTATCAAATTTGTATTGTCCACTGGTGTAGCCTAATATTTCATTCATTGATATTCTGCGCCACCGAGCAATCAGGGAAATGAATTCTAAACCTCCAGATTCGCTAAATGAATGCCGGTTGCTTCGAGTAGCGAATCCTGTGATGGTTATATTGAAATTAATCTGAAACTTGAAACTTTGTTGTTCTGGGTGGTGTAGTGGTTAACATACTCGGGCGCTATTCGTGAGACGCGGATTCGGTTCCAGCTCCAGGAAGACAAAATTCTCAAGTTTTCGGATATTATCTGACTTAACATCCATGTCATATTTACACCAATAAACGGATTAACATCTTGATAACAAGGAACAGTACACCAATTAAGTAGTAAATAGTAACACTGTACTAGTGGTCCGATTTATTGGCGTAGAAAGTAGACACATTAGCGTTTCCAAGCTTTCGCACATCAACCAGATGGCTTTCTCAAGGAAGTTTCTGTCTAACTTCCTTGAAAAAGCCATCTGCTTGATGTGCGAAAGCTTGGAAACGCTAATGTGTCTACTTTCTACGCCAATAAATCGGACCACTAGTACAGTGTTACTATTTACGGATTAACATCTTCCTATTTTGTATTGTAAAATGGTGTGATCCCGTATTTCATTCACTGACATTCACTGAAAGTCTGTTTCACCAAACCACTAGCATTAATGTATTGTAAATACTTTTGTACTGAAAAGTTCCGTAGCGTTACTCGTACTCCTGATAGCTTAAATATCACAGATAACCTTTATCAAGCACTTAATGGCTTTAACTGCCAGGAAAAACAAGACTTGTACTTACAATTCCAATATCCTTATTAGCTCCACTCTAGGCATTTTAAATGTCAGCGCACATCATAGAATCATCCAGTACTTTGACTTCTGGATACAACAGATTCTCGAATATACTGACCACTTCTCAATATCTTCTGTAAACTCAATAGCAATTTCAGGCTTTAAACTCAAAGAAGCACAATATTCAATGTGAAAGAATTAATCAATAACAGGTAGGTTAAATTCTCTAAACTTCTATCTCCAAAACTATAACACAATCTAGATGATTTCTTATTAGAGAGAGCCTTTAACGAGAGATTCAATACATCTAACGAGAGCCTGAATACATCTAATGTGTGCCATTCAGTACACCTGACGACAGTCAGTCTCATACAATCGTAAATATCATTCTTATCTGTCTCGCAAACATATGTCATTCAATTTTTGACCTCAATTCAGGTTGCCCCAAGACATTCAACGAGAGAGAAAATGTAGTGTTAAGTTCAGAAAATGTTAAAGGAGAATGAATCAAAATTTGCCCAAGAGTACAGGAACCAAAAAGGAAATTTAAATCAGAATATACGTCACACTGTCTTTTATTTTATTTATTAATTTTCTACGCATGTCTCTTGTATTTTTTACGTCTGTGAATCACGATATTTAACTTCTGTTATTTCAACTTACCTGAGGATAGCCCTGAGCCAAGACTGCCAGGAACATGATAATCGAGATGATTGTTACTTTTGAAAAAGCCATTCCTGATGTCCTCCCAAGAAAAATATTATTTCAAACAATACGATTTGAAAACTGTCTAATATTTTCTTCTGATTTATCGAAGAAAGAATTTGTTTCAAATTCTTACAATTAGCGTCGCAGCCTAAGTTGACGTCGAAATTCACGGGTACGACTGATCTATGTTAACTCTGATATCGACTTATATCTTACTATTAAGCATATTTACAGTGTGACGCATTTGCAACCATTTCTCAAATATTTTCCTGCAGGTGTATGCATAAAAGTGGTGAAATACTTCCCGTTAGATCTGTTCGGATTACATTCATGTAATAATGACTGAATACAAAGTTAGAAAATGCATTGTGAGGAAGTTGCTGCTTTCGTTTGAAGCGCAAGCAAACAGAAAATCACGGCACGAAACGCTTGATGATAATAGCATTTCGCCAAAAAACCCAACGTATTTTCCTGCAGCATCTTGCATCATTCACATTTCTTATTTATTGATCCGATGTCATGCATTTTCCCGACCATTTCTTTTTAGTTTCCGTTTCCTTCTCTCTATATGACATTTACAACATCTAGAATCAGAAGGTTCGTGTCAATATTAAGATAAAGCATTACGGCATTTCTTTATGATCACTCCATTATGGCGTAAGTTTATCAAATTCAGGACAGGCTTCCAGAGAACTAAAGTTTGTTATGTTCTTTCGTTAATTATGTGTAACTATGTGTGAAGAAAAATTTGTCTGCCTATAGAAAACATTACATTACCCGAATAAAAATAACTTTGACTGAAACGTTACGCAGCGTTTATGTGGTGCTTCGGATAGCTAAACACCAATATCTCTTAATTAAACACTGATTGGCCAGTTAAAGAAAACTTGAATGGCCAGTTAAAGAGAACGTGTTTACTTACAAAAACTTCAACTTCAAAAACATATCCGTCTTAGCACGATTGAAATTATATCCAATGAGTTAAAACTTCCAATTTAAAAGTTTTAGTTTAAAATCATACGTTAAAATACATGAGATCTTTCATACCCTCTTAGGGTCCACCCTTGGATGCGTACAGTGAGTGAAATAAATACACTATATTGACAAATGTCACCGGACACTTAGAAGAGAAACACAACATAGCATTTATTGACATACATTAGTACGGTGTCTGTCCACCTTTGGCATTAATGCATGCACTGATGCTTAGACAGACGCTTTCGACAAGGTTTGGGAACACAGAGATAGGTATGCGCTTCCATTCAGCACGTAATGCAGCTGCTAACTGTTGCTTAGTAGTAGGCCTTGGTTCCAAACTTCTTATGCGGTGCTCTAATTCATCCCATAGGTTCACTGTGTTATTAAGATCAGGGCTCTGTGCTGGCCAGTCCACACCCGATACGGATTTATCATTAAACCACGCCGTAACAGTCCTTGCTTTATGGCTCGGTTCGTTATCCTACTGGTATCAACAAAGCTCGGTTCCATAGTATTGCCACAGAGTTGGTAGGGCATAATTGTCCAGAGTATAGAGGTACACGTGCTGGTTAACAGGTTTGTCCACGATAACCAATGGGCCGGGACCAAACCACGAAAAACACCCCCACACGAGTACACTGCCAGCTCCAATCTTGACCGTAGGAACAGTGCACTGTGGTATATAGCGTTTCCCCGGCTGTCGCCATATTAACACACGGCCATCAGACTGATAGATCGTTTATCTGGATTCATCAGTCCATAAGACCCGTTTCCATTGATTGATCTACGGTCCACGATAAATTTTCTTTACACCATGCTAAACGACGAGTGGCATTCCGTGTGGAGATGAAATGCTTATGAACAGCCGCACGACAGCAGTAACCCATGGAATGAAGTTCTCTGCGAATGGTACGTGTACATACCGAGGTTCCAGCATTTTTACTCACCTGTACACTGAGGTCTTCTGCATTACCCCTTCGATTAGCTGTAACGACTCTCCTGAGGCTTCGACGTCCTCTATCGCTGATTTTCTTTGGTCTGCCGGTACGTTTTGCTGCTTCAGCACGCCATGTGTCTTCCACTTACTCAGTATATCCAAAACAGTTGACTTGGGTATGTTTAAACTTCTCTCGGTTTCTCTTATGGACAACCCACTAATATAACACCCAATAATCTTTCCTTTCTCAAAGTCAGTTCTTTCCCGCCGCGATATTTGCACTCAACCTCACAGTGCGATATGATCGCGGTCAGCCGCAGGCTTGTTTTTATACCGTTTGCAGCTGTACCTCGCATCATAACAACGCAGCGGATACGTTCATTTGCTTTTGAAGGAGTGTCCGGTGGCTTTTGTCAATATAGTGTATATAGAGGTTAGTGGAATGATTAAGAGTGGTGGCCTCATTCTAGTTAACAATTTTATCGGTTATCATGGTAATCCTTCAAGTTGACGATAAGTTGTTTATGTATCACTCAGAGTTCTCCTGATCGGTTTTTGACATTATTCCAGGGTGATGGAATATAGCATGGAAGTTCATTACAACATTGTCCTTTATAATTATGGATGAATAAGCTCTCGGTGAACAGATTTGCATACTTGGAGCTACGGGTAGCCAGTATAGTGGGTGCCCTTTAATTATTAAACGTGATAGTGAAGTCGCTCCCGATCCTGTTTTAACGTTATACTTGTGCTCCATAAGCCTGGTTTTCAATGTCCGACCTGTGGAGCCGATATAGATCTCATCGTTTTCTTCCAAATTTATTCACAATTTCAACTGGGTCTCGATCTTTTATGATTATGGAAAGAATATTCCTTGTTTTAATCCCAAAGTCAATGTTGTACCTCCGACAAGTATTTTTTGGAATCGAGGTGATGCCCGGCACGATCATGTATTACGATTATTACCTGGTCAAGTATTTTAACGAATGATGTTAAATTAAAACTTTTAAATTGGAGGTTTTAAGTGTATCATAGTTCATTTTAACTCATTGGATATAATTGCAATCGTGCCAAGACGGCTATATTTTTGAAGCTGCTATAGAACTGCACGAAATTACTGGTCATACTTGAAGATACGTTACGAGTAATATGATGATATGTGCTAACTTTTTAAAGTGACTAAAGGACTAACTAAACGTTGAAGTTTTCAGTTGAACAGTACTTAGGTTAATGCTCTAAGCTTAAAGCAAATTAACAAAAAACTTCTAACTCGAGTCTCAGAAATTAGAGACTCAAAAAATCAAGCTAAGAACTCCAAATGGTTAACGTGAAACAGCAATTTTACGTATATCAACTAGAAAGCATAGGACAACAGCCAACCAGAGGGTTCTGGTCTGATCCTTTTGCAAGCAACATACAGGGTTATACAAAATTATTCATCAGATTTCAAAAGAGCATACGTGGGTCCTAACAAAAGTTGTGCACACTGTCCATTTTATGTGAAGTAACGGAGAAAGCTTACCTTATTGCTGTTCAATGTACTCCCCTCCGCTGCTAATGACAGCTTGCCAGTGGTGAGGTAGGTCCTGGATTCCCCGTGATACGCCATCTGTGTTCAGATATCGCATTACTTGGGTCACGTCCAAGGACAGTTCACCCAGTGTTTCGTAGCGGATGCTACGGAGCCCATTTTTTTAACTTTGGGAAAATATCAAAGTCGGGTGGACGGAGATCAGGGTTGTATGGTGGGTGGGATAAAGTTTTCCAGCCATATTTCGACAAACGTTGCAGTGAGTTTGACGAATTTTTCCAGCCGCTTCCAAAACGTTGCGGTGATTTTGGCGAATTTTCGGTCTCAACTTTGCCCTCACAAAGTCACGATGATATTGTGCGTTGACAATTTTGCCCTACCGGCACTCGATCAAGGACCACAACACCCCGGGCATCGTACGCAAAAATCATCATTTGCTACACTTTGGATTGCTGCTAACGACAGTTTGAGGGGCGTGGGGAACCTGAATGCCTCCATTCCGCTGATTGTGACTTCAGTTCCGGCTCAAAGTCACGGGTCGAAATCTCATCAATTGCGGCAATTCTGTTCAGGAAGGTGTCGCCCTCCCTTCTGAACCAATGGAGGTGATCCTGTGCGATGCTCACTCTGGCTTCCTTCTGCTCAGGGGTGAGTTTATGGGGCACCCAGGGTGCGGCGATTTTTCTCTTTCCCAGTGAGTCGGTCAAAATCCGGTGAACAGACATGGTGGAAAAATTTGCCTGATGAACAATCTCCTCGACTGTCAAACGGCGATTCTCTTCGAGAAGCGTTGCAACAATGGTGACAGATGTTTTGTCTGTCGCCGTTTGAGGTCGGCCTGAGCGGTGATTATCTTCGATGCTGCTTCGGCCTTCCCGAAAGCACGATGTCCAGCGAGAAATTGTGCTTCTATTAAGAGTTCTTTCCTGACGAACTTCTTCCAAGTCAATGTGGATCTGTGTCAAAGGTTTTCCCCGCAGAGTTTCTATTTTCACGTGCGAGCGCTGGTCTAACGCTGTGACTCGACCTGAGGAGCTGCACGCTTCCATTTTCAAACCCTCCCACGTCCACACAGTAAATGATAACGCGTCGTTCTAACACCACTGCGCTGCTGAGACTTTGACCTTGACATGGCGCAATAATTTTCCATATTGCATCATCCGCTTCCGTCTTAGATCAACGTGTGCAGATGTTTTGTTATGACCCTCGTAATTCTATACACCCCAATCAACCGTGTATGTTTTTGGCATACACCAAATGAAAGAGGGAATCTCCTAGTTTTGGTAGGTCACCGAGAGAGGGCTCCACTGTCGCTGCGGCTCCGCTACAGATAGTCTGTGAGAAAATGGGCCATACAATGAAAGGCTTTTCGTGTGCTGCAGTTTTAGAGGTGTGAATCGGTCGTCGCAGTGCACCGTGGGTCTCGTAAATGTTATGGAAATAACCCACCGGGTGCTCAGGGTATATCTGTCGGTGTTATTGGCAGCGCAGAAATATAATGTTTTTTAAAGGCAAGAGCACAGGATGACCCGCGCGTGTTTAAGGATAATGTGGAAAGAATCAGAGAGAGTTTCCTACGTAGGCCAGAGAAGTCGACCAACCGCGCCAGTCGAGAACTTGGAATACCTTTGACGACTGTACGACGCTTGATTATAAAGCCATACAGGTTGCAACTGTTGCAGTATCTAAGCCAGGGGGCAAATGAAAGCGATAGAATGTTATGGTTGGATCGGTTGCAGTGGACCCCATGACTTGGTGCTCTACAGCTGGCCTCCTAGGTCACCGGTTCTTACGCTGTGGAACTTCTTCCTTAGGGAGTTCGTTAAGGACACTGTGTACATACCGCCGGTGCCTACAACCCTTGGTGAGCTCAAAAAACGTATTGTTATTGCGGTGAAGTGAGTGAAATCGGGCATGCTGGAATGTGTATGGGAGGCAATAGACTATCGTCTCGACATTGCTCGTGTAACTAAGGGAACTCACATTGGGCACTTAAAGGGTGAGAGACAAAACTGGGATAGTTTTTCTTTTGGTTGATGTATTATTACTCACTATGTATTTGTAAACTTCGAAAATGCAGTCATTTGAAATCGGATGAATCATTTTGAATAACCCTGTACATTATAAACATCGTTCTTATCTGTGTCTCAGGGCTCTAGATAGAAGGGCTGGCTCATACGCAGATTTCAGTTGTCCCCGGAAGTTGCGGCTGGTGACGTAGCTGGGATGCATCGCTGAGTGTTAGGAATCGCTTTTGCTTTTCTCTGTGCGGGGAACTCTAATGATAAATACAACTACTCAGCTGTATAAAAAATAAAAAATAACCATATCTTATATAAAAAATAAAAAAAAAAATAACCATATCTTATATAATAATACTCTCTATAAGCAAGTGAACGGTATTCCAATGGGAACATCAACGTCCACAAATATCGCTAATCTATTCCTGTTCTTTAAGGAATATAAATTCATTAAAAATCACCCCACCTGCTCAGATAACTACCTTTACACTTTTAGATATATTGATGATCTGCTGTGTATCAATAATTCAGAAGTTATAGAGAGTGATTTTGATAATATCTATCCTAGCTCTCTTAACTTATGTAAAACCAACCACAGTAATCAGGAACTTGAGTTCCTAGACTTAAGCATTAAGCTCAACAGAGGTAACCCATCTATTAGCCTCTTTGATAAAAGAGTTAATTTTCCTTTCAAAGTAATTAAATATCTACACTGGAATAATAACATTTCAACCAAAGTAATTGAGAATGTACTAATTTCTCAGGTCCTAAGAGTTTCAAGAATTTGCAGCAACAATTTGGATTTCAATTACCACATTAATATACTATTAGAAAGTTTTCTAGAGAACGAAATTCCTTCTTCTTTCATCAAAAGAACTTTAAGAAAAATTATTCTGAATAATAGAGTAAGGTTGGCAGATCTGCTTTAATTTTCTACACAGTTAATAATATGATTCTGACCAATCAAAGCCGTAAGGAAGTTGGCTAGAGGATGCCTATTAACTACCTAAAGGAACCTTAGTGCTATGGATATGACGGTCCTATTAAAACAAAAAATTAAATAATATAAACAAAATCACAAAAAAAGCTTAAAAATCTGTTTATAAAAGAAAATAAAAACAAATAAAAAGAAAACTAGTTATTCATCACTAGGATAGCTATACTAAAAATAGTAAAACCAACATTAAAATTAATAAGATTCTGATTAATCTATAGAAGCTCACTAAGGTGATTTAAAACATGCAAAGATTATTAAATAAACTGCTCGTGTATTTTATAATATTTCTCATGTATTCTGGAGAGTTAATTCTGCTCATTCTGATCATACAGATCCACAGTCTTAAGTTTATATATTTTTTTCTCTGGTTAAAATCTCCGCGCGTTGGTTTCTTGCTGTATGAGGAGGCCATCAGCCCCACCCTCACTGCCCCCAGCGTCTAGGGAGTGGCGGAAGGGGTCAGCCATGTTCTCCTCTTGTGAGGAGAAAAGTTTTTGTCACACAAGAGGTAAGCTCTCTTCCTTGTTTTTGGGTTCTAGGTTTTATAAGTTCAATGTTTGTACTTTATGTACCTTTTCTCTGTCGTTTTTTAGCTTTTCAGCTTTTAAGCATTGGTTTGTCTGTTAACATTTATGCGGGTTTTAACTCTTACTTTTCTTTGTAACTTTGAGCGTCTTTTGGGGTACCTAGGAACAGAAGAAGGCTAAGCTTGTTCCTTTTCTATGCGCTGTCTATGCGCTGTTTTTTCAAAGTAGTTAAGTTCTTAATAACTAATTAATTATGCACTTAAAGCACTGCTGAAATACTTTTGTACATATTGCAACTAACTGTTTAAGGTATATAACTTTCACAAAGTTTTCTTTAGTTAATTATTATCTTTAACTTATTCTCGTTTTCGTGCTGTCATAAGTTGTAGAGTAGGGGGTTTTAGACTCAAGTTTTCTTTCAAAAATCTGTTCGTTATAAATTAACATTTCCTTTTTTAATTGCAATGTAAAATTTGGATTTCTTTTGCATTGTTTTTCAGGTTTAAATTCTCTCTCAAACGAACTTGGAATTTCGTTATAGCTGAAAATCATTTCTATTTATTATGTCACTCTCACAGCTTGAGTTCTCTTTAATCTTCTTCTCTCTGTTTAATAGTAACAGATGAAGAGCATGGGTCGGGCCATGAAATTTAATGGATGCAAGCGAAATTGTTAACTAGTGCTAGGTCATGCTACTCTACGGAGGACATGACTTATATATATATTTTTTAAACTATTTTAGGTGGGAATGTTACTTGCATCTATGGCCTTGCAGAAACCCATTTCCAACTAGGTCTTTGTGGAAGTGAGAAAATGCAGAGTTTTTGCTGGTCCTTGATAAAGCCAAGGCTCAGTATTCTCGACACCTTCTACATTCAGTTGTTTTATTTTATTTTTTTCTTTTCTCCTTTTACTCACACAGGTAGATACATAACCTTTTCTATGTTGTACTAGGTGTGAGTCAAAATTATATATGTATTTTTTTTGCTTAGGTATCTTCTTTATAGAATGTGAATTCTGAATTTTCAAAACTGCTGCGTTGCGCGTTTTGATTTTCAGGTTATTTTGCACCCTTCGTTTTAAATTCTAAAATTTTTTCCTTAGTCTTCAGTTTTGCTCTTATATATATATATATATATATATATATATGTATATATATATGTGTGTGTGTGTGTGTGTGTGTGTGTGTATTACTTCCATTAAGCGCGAAAATAATGTTTTTTTGTTAATAACAAAACTTCAGCTACTGTAATTTTTGGGAAATGTTTCGGATATTCAGGTGTCCATTTAATTCGAATTTTACCCTCTACAAGAGAGGTTACCTGTGTTTTTGTAAGTATGTTTTTCGAAAGCATTTGTCATTTTTTTTTTCAATTTTTGGTTTTTCGTATTTTGTTTTTTTACCTTGATTTTCAGTTCTCTGATTTGTTTCAATAAAAGCCAGCGCGAACGATTCCATGTTCTGGCTTTGCTAGAAAAGCTCTTTAAAAATATCCTTTCTTTTTTCCTGTTTTCAGAAAGTTTAGCTCTTTTTCCGTTATTGACAATTTCTCATTTAAGAAATTTACTTTTTTTTTTTTTTTTTTTTTTTTGGAACATATCACATTTTACGCAGAAAATTGTCTCTTTATCTGACGCTGGTTGAATTGGGGCCACATTTTCTGCAGAAGGCCTTTTTTGGGACTAAGATTTTGAAGTCTATATCAAAAGCATCATGCAGTATTTTTCCCTTTCTTTGCCTTACACATCTTGCAGTGACATTTTCAACGTTTGATCTCGGTAAATTGACTATTGGTATAGCAGACGATTTCAATATCTTTTTCAATGGTTAACCAAGCAAGCGATTCATCATATCGTCATCGTACTTGTTATTTAAAAAGTGCTTACTTCATATCCTGACATTTTTCAAATTAAAAGAATCTGCTCTGCAACACCTGTTAACTCAGTCTTTTGTAACTACTGGGTCGTTTCGAGGGAAACAGTGAAAAATTATGTTTCACCCTTTCGTATTTCGGCACGAAGCAACAGTGCAGGAAGCTAATGTACGAAAATGATGTACTAAAGAAATTAAATAAAAAAATCGATATCAGAAATATAACCTAATAAACAGCAGATAACTAATGTATATGCAAAAAAGTGGTTAACAGTATCTACCGAACGCTTTACATCACGGACTGACAAGTGACATGCATCCCCGTGACGTCACTGAGCGACACAGGCGAGGACCACTTCAACGACCAGAAACACAAAGCGATGAGCCAGCCCTTGTTACTAAGCCCTGTCTGTGTCTTTTCCATACATCATTTTGAACCTCCGACCTCATTGCAGTTGCCACAAGACATTCAGCCGAGAGAGAAAATGTAAGCGTTAAGTTAGAAAAATGCTTTAAAGTGAACGAACTAAGATGTACATAGATACAGGAACTAAAACGGAAAGGGATATTTGAGTATAGTCACAAGTTCTGCCTTCGTTAAAGACATATAATGCTCCCAATAGAGCATGATGCTATAGCTGTTGCCAGATATTAGTTAACTTTAAAAGCATATATAACAATATAGACACACAATCTACCACAGATGTTAACCGAAGTGATTCATGATAAGATTCCCAAATTTAGGAATTTTGAGTAACAGAGCAAAATCTCCGTTCAAGGATCAGTGCTATTTAAAAAAATACAAGGACACTTCATTGTATTCAGAAAAACAGGACTCTTTCATAGTGTTCCAGTTGAGTTGATAGGAATTCCCTCTTTTATTGCCCGTTTATGTTTGATTAGGCAAATCATTAAGGCTGTTTGACCCTCCGCAGGTTGCATTAATTGCAGCGGGGTATTACAGACAAGATTTCTTTAGAGATTTTATTTATTGGAGGTTGATGATCCTGACTGGAGATTTAAAGAGAAGATTGCAAAACCCATAGACACAGAATATCTGAAACCAGTTTTCTTAGAATGTAATTGCCCTCTGCGTTCCCCGATTTTAGACAATAATTTCAAAAGCAGCCACTTTTTCACATGTTCTAAAATTAGACGAATTCTCATCTTTTTCTATATTTAGTCAAATTTAGAAGCAAAGGTGTTAGGCAAAAAGCTAATTTATTCCAAGCTACAGTATTTTTTTTAATGTGGTAAATACCTACGAAATGATAATTTTATCGTCTCACACAACTTCATTGGATTCAACGTTCCCTAAACAAAAATGTTGTGTGCAACTTTTACTTCGATATTACTCCACCTATGTGTTTTTTTTTTTTCCACAAATAAAATACAGTGGAACGTCGTTTATATGTGTTTCAAGGGACCAAGTAAAATTGGCGTATAACTGGTAAAAGAAAGCCAACAACGTATAAATGAAACAGAGAAAGTTAAATATTAAAATTAATTCAGAATGTTTAGGTCGACGACATTTTACCTATAAATCAGAAAAACGTATGAGTGAGAAACGTACACTGATGCTCATAAAAACAGAACATCTGAAAGGAAACGAGGTACGACTTTGATTTTTTCAGGATATGCTAATCAGGCAATATCACAGAATTGATTAGCATTTCGGCGTCATGGGTGCATGCATACCTCCTCTAGACAAATCAGATCGTGCAAAGTCACAGACCGGAAACCAGCCATTTTTCTGTCATAAGTGCACGTTGCTCGGTCGGCATGTCAGTGCTTGGTCAGCAGTGGATAAGGATTCCTCGTCGTCGTGTAAGATAGTCGTGCAGTCATATCAACGAGTTCGACAGAGGTCATATTATCGGCATGAGAGGCTACGATGACCCCCCTCCCCTGGAGATTGTCGTTCGTGTGGGGCGCAGAGTGTCCGTCGTGGAAAGATTGTGCAGGAAATGGTAAGAAGAGGGGCGTAGGACACGAAGACAAGGCTCTGGACGACGTCATAGACAACGCCGAGGCACAACCGTCATCTCGCAAAGATGTCTTTGAGTGACCATTTTGCGAAGATGTTCATCTCGCAAAATGTCTTTGATGTTCATCTCGCAAAATAAAAAAAAAAGTAATTTTTTTTTGCGAGATGTCATTTAAAAAAATTAATTAAAAAAATTAAACTTTTAAGATAAATTAATTTTATCAAATTTGAAAAAAATATATAAAGAATAAAATAATTTTATCAAATTTTGAACTGCAATGATTTTATCAATTTAAATATATATATATATGTATATTCATTTTATAAAATTTTCAAAAATTAATTTTAAAAAATTAAAATTTTTGATAATTTTTTAGTACATTTTTTTGCGAGATGTCATTTAAAAAAAATATTTAAAAAAAATTTAACTTTTAAGATAAATTAGTTACCAAATTTAAAAAAAAATAAAAATAAAATAATTTTATCAAATTTTGAACTAATGATTTTATAAATTTAATTTTTTTATTAATTTCATCAAATTTTAAAAAAATTACAAAAAATTAAAATTTTTGAGATAATTTTTTTTTAATTAAATTTTTTTTTGCGAGTGTCATCTCGCAAGATATCTTCGTGTGACTATTTTGCGAGGATGTCTTTGAGTGATTGTTCTGCTGATCTACGGCGTTGGCGCAACAGTGGCGAACTGTGACGCATTCTCACATCTCAACTGTAACAAGTACGTCGGCAGTTATTGCAGTTCGGACTTCGGCCTCTCCTCTGGATATCTTTGACACTGCAGCGATGGACTGCTAGGTTGCAGTAGCACATCGAAATAAGGAAGTGACGTAACGAATGACGCAGTATCGTATTCTCGGACGAAACGCACTTCTGTTTAGGCAAAAATGATGACCGCACCTGTGCCCGCCGAAGAGAGGTCGGGAAGGGTGTATTCGTACCAAGCATACACAAATGGAGTGCTATCGGGTACAAAATCAGATGACCTCTCGTGGGAGTCCGTACTACCATAACAAATGCCTGTTACGTCATGATAAGATTTTTTGTGTGGGTTTCATCAGATGATAGGCTCTCGTATAAAAAATTTTTATCGTTTTTTTTTATTTCTATTTTGTTTTTGCTGTTTGATGTGGAGATTACTCTTTTGATTTATTTGCCCTATGCAGTAGCAAGAGGTGCAAGGATGCTAGAGTTGGAAATGTTTATAATGAATCTGTTTTGGGTGTTGTTTTATGTACACTGAAGTGCCAGAAAAACTGGTGCAGACAAGCTTATGCAAAATACATAGCAACGTCACCTATGCGCGTACTCGGTTGTGTCCGCCAGTGCGTATGTAAAGCAAAAGACACCCTTGCCAGCTGTCAGAGCTGTTTTCGGCATGAGAATGACAAGTAATAACGATTTAAGCGATTTTCATCGCGGTGTCATAGTTGGCCCTCGTGAGATATGTATTTCGGAGGTAGAAACGAAATTCGGATTTTCACGGACGACCATTGCAAGGGTGTACCGTGACTACAAGAATTCTGGCAAAACCTCCAACCTACGATACCAGTGTAGCCGTAAAAAGACATTGGGTGAGCGTGACCATCGTCGGCTGTCAAGAATCGTTTCACGCGATAGGCGTTCAACACTCTCGCAGGTATCATCGGAATTCAGTGCTGGAGCCTCAACAAGCATCGGCGTCCGGACTGTGCAAAGTACCCTGCACGACATGGGCTTTGGGAGCCGACGCTCAACTCCAGTCCCCTTGATGGGTGCACAACAGAGAGCTATGCGCATCTCTTGTGCACGGCAACACCGCCACTGAACACTTGATGACTGGAAACAAGTAGCCTGGTCTGACGAATCGCGTTTGCAACTGTATCGGGCAGATGGGTTGATTTTTGGTGGCACAAACCCTATGAAGCCATGGATCCCGCCTGTCAACAGGGAACTGTACCGGCTGGTGGGGAGTCCGTAATGGTATGGGGTGTGTTTAGCTGGACTTCACTGGGACCCCTGGTACGTCTACAAACGTCTGTGACCGGCCAACGCTCTGTGCGCGTCCTTTCTGACGAGGTACAACCGTTCATGTCCTGCATTCATGCTGATGGGTTGGGCCTGTTCCAACAGGACAATGCACCTCCACACAAGTGTCGGGACGCCACATTATGGTTAGAGGAGCATTCATCTGAGTTTGGGATGTTGCCATTCCCACCCAAGTCTCCAGATCTGAGCATGATAGAACACATTTGGGATGCCATGCAACGAGCTATCGAACACAGGAATCCGAGACCTCGGAATACACCCGAATTGTGGAACGCTCTGCAGCAAGTATAGTGTGCATTTCCTACAGCACATTTCCAGAAGCTAGTGGAGTCCATGCCCCGTCGTATTTCTGCAGTCCTGCGCTCCCGTGGGGGACCTACCAAGCATCCGACTGGTGTACCAGTTTTTCTGGCACTTCAGTGTATATTATAATGGTGTTTCGGAATGAGCGGAGTAGAAATTTCTAAGTCTTAAGCTTAGTGCATTAATCTGCCACAAGAATGGAAAGCTTTAAGCAATTTCATTGTTAATGAAAGGAAGGAAGATCAGTTGTATTTGGATTTGCAATCGCAATGAAACGGAAACATGCTGATTTGTTGTGGGGAGCTGCTAACTCTTCGATAGTTAATAGCTACTATAGAGAAGCTTATATTGCAGTTTGATTTCGACTCGAACTTAGGAATGGGAAGTGGAACACGTTATCCTTTCAGGGTAAAAAAGAGAATGCATGCTCTTTGCTTTCAGTAAAATGCTCTTTGAGAGCTTCTAAGATAAGAAAGAGAAAAGAGTAAGGGGATGGAGATGAATAGTGAAAGTATTATGAGGGAAAAGGAGTTTAGGAGGGCTGGGTTTTTTCTTGATGATCGGAGAAATAAAAGTATTCCTGTCCTCGCGACGTTTCTGATCAAGAGTTATCTAATTCATAAATTTTAGAACCTAATTTAATTCTATTGAGGGGATGTTGCACGAGATTATACAGTATGTATAAATCAGAGGGAAATGGAAGATTCTCCTAGGGAGTTAATTTTTTTAGTTTTGAATGAAAGAAGGAGGCTAGAGCAAAGGCCCAGAGAGATGGTCAGAGTGATGGAAAGTTTGAGGAAAAGGGGGTGAATAAAGATTTGAATTGGGGAAATCAATTGAAATAGCAGGGCCCCTTAAAATACTAGAGAGCAGGGTTATTGAAGAGATTGCTAAGAATATGGGATTGTCTAAGGGGGAAAGTTTATCTGGTTCGGCTTTTACTACAAATTTTGTTATGAAAGATATTCGAGATGAGTAAGAAGCAGTAAGTCCAATGGAGATGAGGGAAATAAAAATTATGAAAGAATTAAGAGATAAATAATTTGAGATTTGGGTTGTTACCCTCCTTCTTTGTATTTTCTTGTTTTGATAACGGAGAGAGGAGTTGAAGCAGGGTGGACTATTTGCCCTCTCCTTTCTTCAGGGTTGAGGCATAGAGGAAGAAGAATGGATTTTGCAATTCTTTCCTTCCATTTAGCGGGGCATCTTCTATTATAGGGGCTGTGAATTTTATTACAACTATTATTAATATGCGTGGGTCATGTATAACGATGGAACGAGTGCCTTTATTTGACTGGTCTATATTGATTACAGCGCTTTTGTCGTTGTTGTCTTTGTATGTTTTAGCAAGGGCAATTACTGTGCCTTTGACTGATCGAAATTTTAATACTACTTTTTTAACCCTGCTGGGAGGAAGGGGGGGGGAGATCCAATTCTTTTTTAACACTTGTTTTGGTTTTTGGTCACCCGGAGCTTTATATCTTGATTTTACCTGGGTTTGGAATGATTTCTCATATTACTAGATCTTCTGTTCGGAAGCGGGAGCCTTTTGGAACACGGCCGATCGTCTTTACGTACCTTCGGGACGTTCCCGGGGCCGTATCTCAGCAGGACAATGCCATATTGCATCTTGCAGCGACAATACATGCTTCTTTAGGGATAACAAAGTTCCACTACTGCAATGGCTGGCAAGATCGCTGGATTTTTCACCCATAGAAAATCCCTGGAACATGCTTAAACGACAGGTGCAGCTGGACGACTGTCCCCAGCAACTCTTGAAAATATCTGGGACATGATCAAACGACAGATGCAACTGAACGACAGTCGCCAGAAATTCTTGAAAATCTCTGGGACATGCTCAAACGACAGGTGCAGCTGAACGATTGTCCCCAGTAACCCTTGAAATTCTCTGGAACATGCTCAAACGACAGGTGTAGCTGAACGACTGTCCCCAGTAACTCTTGAAAATCTCTGGGACATGCTAAAATGACAGGTGCAGCTGAACTACTGTCCCCAGCAACTCTTGAAACCCTCTGGGACATGCTGAAATGACAGGTGCAGCTGAACGACTGTCCCCAGTAATCCTTAAAAATCTCTGAAACATGCTCAAACGACAGGTGCATCTGAAGGACTGTCCCCAGCAACTCTTGAAAACCTCTGGGACATGCTCAAACGACAGGGGTAACTGAACGACTGTCCCCAGCAACTCTTGAAAATTTCTGGGACATGCTCAAACGACAGGGGCAACTGAACGACTGCCCCAGCAATTGTTGATGAACTTTGGATGCGGGCCAATACAGCCTGGGTGGCTATTCCACAGGACACCATTCACACACTATTTGATTCGATGCCTTTGCGTGTGCAGCAGGTGATACAACCCATAGGTGGCCACACCGATTATTAACTACTTCAAAGGCACCTATTACCTATAACACCGAGATGCTATTACTACGAGATGCTAATCAATTGTTTTGTATTGCCTGAATGATATATCCTATAAAAATCAAAGTCGTAGCTTGATTCCTTTCAGGTGTTCTGATTTTTATGAACATGAGTGCATAAAGGAGGTTCTACTGTACTGTGGTGTAACTAATGAGGTGGTCGGTCAGGTATAAACAGAGAAGAGAAAGAGAGAAGAAGACATGAGACAGGACAATTCGCTTTTGCTTTTCGTATTTTATTTTATTTTTTAGAAGTAAATAGCACTGTTTTTATCAAAAGAATTCATTTGTTTTTGTTGTGAATACAAATTTCTTCTGAATTTTACATTAATTTCTTGTTCATCTCTTGCGCAAGGGAGGGGCGTGTGCGCGCTATTGTTGAATCTTACAGCAGTGAATTTTAAAACTTCTTAAACCCATGATTTCTGGAAATGTTTTATTCAACATTCAACTTAAGAATTTTGCGAATTAATCCCTGATGGTGGAAGAAACACATTTGTGTCATTTACATCCTCTTCAATTTGTTGTAGCACGGTTTCCAATTCTTGGAGCATACTGTAAAGCGTCATTTGCTTTCTGTTATCATCACGCTTCTTCCGATCTTCCTTAACATTTATGTTCGAGAAAACGTTGCAGTTTGAACAAGTGATGATAAAATAGTTTCTTAAGCTACCTGGAATAGATTTAGATGCTGAATCAGGTTCGGATGTTGACTCTTCCCTTGGTGGATGAGTGCTAACATGATAACGTGGAGTCGTAAACCATGTCGATGGAAATATTGTATCTTCAGTGGAATATATTGGTCTAGGAGTGCTGATAGAATAACGTCGAGTCGTAAACCATGTCGATGGAAATATTGTATCTTCAGTGGAATATATTGGTCTAGGAGTGCTGATAGAATAACGTCGAGTCGTGGACATTTTGTGTGGGTACCTATTGGTTATTCTTTCCGGGCTCGTGTTACATAGCCTATCCTCTCGTTTAGTAGTAGTCCACCACCTGCCAGTGTAGCCTGTGTACCATGTTGAGTCCGTCTTTTCGGTAGTAGGTTCTGGTGTAGACCATCGCCTGCCAGTGTAGCCTGTGTACCTTGTTGAGTCCGTCTGTTCGGTAGAAGACCATCGCCTGCCAGTGTAGCCTGTGTACCTTGTTGAGTCCGTCTGTTCGGTAGAAGACCATCGCCTGCCAGTGTAGCCTGTGTACCTTGTTGAGTCCGTCTGTTCGGTAGAAGACCATCGCCTGCCAGTGTAGCCTGTGTACCTTGTTGAGTCCGTCTGTTCGGTAGAAGACCATCGCCTGCCAGTGTAGCCTGTGTACCTTGTGGAGTCCGTCTGTTCGGTAGAAGACCATCGCCTGCCAGTGTAGCCTGTGTACCTTGTTGAGTCCGCATCAATTGTTGAACTAATTTCTGGAGTAGTTGTTACACTGCCAGTTATCCATTCCGCGCCAGTGTAACCTGTGTTCTTTCTTGAGTAAATGTCCGTGCTAGGTTTTGAATAAAAATCAGGAGTAGGATCTCTATCTTCAGTTGGTACACGTGAGAGTCTTGTACTTCTTGGAGGAATAGTAGTCACATGTTCTCCACCAGTTGTGCTCCTTAGAAGAACAGTTATTGCATTTTTGCGATCTGTTGTGTTCCTTGAAGGAAAATCAGTTAAACGAAAGGCAGTTGGCGAATCAGTATTGAAATCACGATAATGATGTTCCTCCGTAGAAGGCTTTTCAGTTCTTTGTGTGTAATTAGCAGGACTAAAGTCCTCTCCAGTGAAGACCGGATGACCTTCTGAATGGAACTGAGGATGCGTTACGTTGGGAATAGATCCGGTGGTCCGTAGAAGGCTGTCAGAAGAATTTACTATTGGATAAATGGTTGATGCTTCGAAATGATCACTGGAATTCTGTTTGCTGTATTTTAAAGTAGTCGCCGTCTCTCCTTTGTCCTGATGGGGAAGGAAATAAAATGTCATGGGTGCACAAATAAAAATTTCTGACACTTAAAACTCTTCTTAAAAACTCTAAAATTCCACATTATGTAAAAAAAAAACCCATAATTATTTCATTCATTGACATGATTTAACTTTATACACTGTAAAAAAATTTCTGAAATTCACGAGCCACTTTCCGTTATTTTTTTCGTGAATTAACGAAGCATATTTCTGATACAATCTTTCCCGTGAAATGACGGAAAGAGACATGAATTTCACGGATTTTTCGTACTCCAGGTAAATTCTGAATTTTTAGAAACCTTTCCGGAATTCCTTTCTTCTATTGATGGAAAATTGCCGCTTTTAGGAGGTGTCAACGGAAATTTCTGAATTTTCAGAACGTTTAAAGCAATTACTTTCGCATATTAACGGAAAAATTCCGTTCTCACAGTTTCCATATCCACATGACGAAAATTTACCGGGAATAGGAGAGATTCGCGGGAACATTTGAGGTTTGGTTAACTGTTAATTTCAGTTGTCAATCGAAGTATCTGATTTTGAAGTTCTGTAGCGAGATCGGGTATTGTCGGTAGCATATCGCATGAATTTTGTTTATTGAGGCGCAGAAAATATCTTCTTCTCTCCCCGCTTTTGTACATCAGCTATTATACACTGAAAGGACAAAACAGCTAGACAGCAGCAGATTGCGGTGTGCAGAAAAACCAATTATGGCTATAAATATAGTGGGTCGACAGCCAGGAGGTTAGAATAATACATCTGGAGATGCGCCGGTCTCTTAACCGTGCAGCCGGAAGGTGTGGGAATTTGCAATTGTTTTCATTATATCTATGTAATTCCAACTGTTTGTATTTTGGATTTGAGTGGTTTTGGGTTGCGGAAACCGTGTTAATAACAAACCGGAATGAATTATACTTCTTACACGAGTAAAGTTTGCGATTTTAACGTTATGTTTTGTTTAGAATTCGCACTAATGTTCGTGTATTTCAATTTAAAATAAAAATGGGAAGGAGCCCCAAAACAATTAAGAATTTTATAAATTCAGCACTTTCTCACAAATCGGCAGCAAGTTACGATGCGAAATTGTAAACATTTGCGACGAAAGAAGGCGATTCCGCCAACACGAGATGCATTGCAATAGCCTTGAAAACCATCAGCTTTCCCACACTTTAACAGCCGTCTCTCGCGGTTATAGGCGTCACGCAAAGTGGTACTGCTTCATTAACAAGGGCATCTCCAGATATCTTATTCTAACCTCCTTGGTCGTCAGTCACAGGAATACATTCTGTCAAGCGTCAGCATGGATCGAGAACGAGACTTAAGTCAGTTTGATTGAGGTTAGATTGTGGGAGCCAGGATGGCAGGATGTTCAATCAGCGCAACTGCGAAATGGTTATGAATTCCGCGTCAAACCGTGTACCAGGAGTACATGAAATCCAGCAAAATCGCTAACAATCCAATGAAATGTGGCCGTAAAAGTGCATTGGTTGATTGAGTGCGCCGACGATTGTCCCGCATCTTACAGACAAATCGGAAGGCTTATTTGCAGCAAATCGCGTCACAATTTAAAGAAGGAGCATCCACAAGCTTATGCTCAAAGACAATTCATCGACACATGGCACAACACGGCTGGGGCAGTTGACGATCACATCGTGTCCCGATATCAACGGCACACCATCGCACGATTCGGCTGCATTTTGCGAAGGCCCATCGAAACTGGAGCATAGATGATTGGGAACGCGTCATATGGTCTGACCAATCCCGTTTCACAATGTATCGCGCCGATGGCAGGCAGTGTGTGTGATGTAAACCACACGAAGCTATGGACCGACCCCGCATGCCACGTTGGGGTACTACAGGCTGGTGGAAGCGGTGTAACTGCTTGGGCAGCTTTCACGTGGTCCCTTGGTACCTCTTAAGTCTTCCGTCATTAGTTCCAGCTATGTGCAGCTCCTGGCGGAACATTTCAGTCGTCAATATTACTCAAGTTATAAGGGTAAGCTGTGAGCTTACCCTTCATTACGTGCCTCTGTCCGGACAAAGTTCCGATCTTTCAACAAGACAGCGCTCCACCCCATCGGTCCCGGCTAGCGACCGGCTAGCTCCAGGAGCATAGCTGTGAGCTTATCACACTCGCATAGCCTCCTCTGTCACCGGATATCAACCCCATAGAGAATTTATGGGACATATTGGAACGAGCTGTTCATGATCAACCATCCCCACCTTAATCTGTGCCTGGTCTACGCCAAGCACCCTTAAATTGTTGGTCAGCGATACCTGAGTCTGTGTTTCGGAACTTCATTGGGTCCGTACCACGACGTTTGGATGCTGTCCTGCGTGCAAAAGGTGGTGCCACACGCTATTAGGTGGGTTTACGTAATAATTTGTCCTTTCAGTGTATATTGTGTTACTTACCGTAAGAAACATGATACTTAAATCACTATACAGGTGATTGTACGATGTCTACACCGTTAAATTTCCATGGTAAGTTGCACCAAAAAGTGGTACTACTCTAGCTGCACCACTTTCTGAGGAAAATACACCATTGTGTAGTGCAAACAAAAACCAGCAACATGGGGTTACCTTGCACTATAATGTGGTGCAACCTTACGCCATAACATTATGCGAAGTTGCACCATGCTGTTGGGTTTCGTGTGCACCACAAAAAAATTATAATACGTTCCAACAGAAAATAAAATGGCTAAATCACTCGCATTAATGACAAAAAAAAAAAAAAAAAATCATCGTCCCGCCACGAAAGTTTTACGTTGAACGTGAGAGCCATTTCTGAGTCTTTCTGGCTCAATGGTTAAGACGTTCTGTTTCTTTTGAGCCAACCCGAACGACGTCGGGTCAAGTCCTACTCGGCCCAAAGCATTTTCTGGCGAAAGGGCTGAAAAATTCAGTGTCTTCGGTTTTTCGAAATTTCTGTATAAATACGTAAAAATCTGAAACGGAATCTTCTGAAATAAACGGAATTACTCACTACGGAAAATATGTGAAAATACGGAAGTTAAAAAAAGACGGGCATTTTTAACTAGTAAAATCATGCAATGCACTGATTATGATACATTTTCCAACATACCGGAAATCATTACTCAAGTATTACTCAAGTTATGAGGATAATGGCTGTGGAATAAATCTCGCTCCTGTGTCCTGAATTTTGACCCCATGTCGATTATATTAAACAGAACCGGTTCAGTATACCTCAGGAAACAATATGATAACGTTTTGTTGCAATCGAAGCATTTTGACGTAAGTTATGACGCATAAGGGCGATGGAATTGATCCTACGCCTATGTCCTGACCTGTGATCCCATTTCGCCCATTTTCACTAGGGTTCGTTCCCAGTTATCCCCTACCACGTACTGAAATTTCATCGAAATCGAATTATTTTTACGCGAGTTACCGTGCTGACAGACAGACAGACAGACGGATAAAGCTGGAGCATATAAGCTTCTTCAACCTACTCTTGGAAAGCGTTAAAAACCGAAAATTTCGTTAAAAAATGGACACCTACTGGCATCTTTGCTGTACGTTACTTTCGGAAATTTTCCGTGAATTCAGGGCACTTAGTTTTCATGGTGTACCAAAGCACCTGGAAGGGCAAATTTAATATGAGTTATCTTCTTTTCAATAAGATAAAGATATCTGAAGTGTAGTTTGTTCAACTAAAAGAAGAACCGTGCTAATAAGGCCCTGGTGTTAATAAGGCCCGATGTTATTCTTTAGTTGGACGGCCTATAACTAAGCAGACGCTAAAGTCGATCTAAGAAGATCACATAGTTCCTTTAATCTTCCTGCTCAAACAGCTGTCGTTTTATATCTCTTGTGCACGGCATACTGAAATACACGCATAAGTACATTGCAAAGACATGAGGGATCTTAGAGTCATATGCAACAAATGCGTTATAGTCAGTGATGTAGTTCTAAATAAAAAGTGCGCTAGAGCTGAATGGATTAAGAAACCTCAACCTGGGCAAGATACCTTCAAATTTTTCAAAAACCCTGTGAAATGTGATTTTTTATTCTAATTATTTTGTAATTTTTATAAAATTTTCATTACAAATTACTTTTATCAATTTATACACTGGGTGGCCACTTTATTATGACCTCCTGACAGTTTTAAGCAAATGAGCTATGGCTGCACGCTGTTGCCGCCAGAGGGCGATGCTAGTATAAAAGGGAAAGCTTAGTGCTTGCGACAGTAGTAGAAGTGATTTTTAGGTGACGAGATGGGTAACAAATGCGATTTGACTGACTTTCAACGTGGGATGGATGATAGTAGGATCTCGGAGTCATGGAGCGAGTATCACCGAAACCGCCGCATTCTTGAAATGTTCCAGAGTAGCTGTTGTTAAAGTGTTTAAAGAATGGACTGTCAGCCAAAAAACTGGGTCTCTACGTGCAACGTGTGGTCGTCATCGACTAGTGACTACTCGGGAAGAACGGAGATTGTCCAGACTGGTAACAGGCAACAGAAGGGCTACGGTGCAGCAAATTACAGAAAATCTCAATCAAGGATACCCTCAAATGATCTCAGCACGCACTGTGCGCCGTACACTGCATCGTATGGGATATGGCAGACGAAAGCCTGTTTGAACACCTTTACTGTCTGCAGTTAACAAGAGAAAACGTCTCCAGTTCTCACAGGAGCACAAGGATTGGACAGTCGATAATTGTAAACAAATTATGTGGTCCGACGAATCACGTTTTCAGTTTGCACCATGCCGATGGCCGAGTGATAATTTGGCGGAAACAGCACGAAAGCATGGACCCCAAATGCATTGCTACAACCCTTCAAGCTGGTGGAGGCAACGTTATGGTTTGGGGAATGTTTTCCTGTCATGCTTTGGGCCCTTTAATTCGTGTCTAACTGGCACCTCATATCTAAACATCGTTGCGGACCAAGTGCATCCTGTCATATGGATAGTTTATCCCAATGGCGATGGCTACTTTCAACAAGATAATGCGTCCTCCCATAGTACTCGTATTGCACAGGATTGGTTTCAGAAACATGCCGGAGAGTTTACTATGCTTAGGTGGCCCCCACAATCTCCAGATCTCAACCCCATTGGGAATTTGTGGAATGAAGTTGAATGAGCCATCAGACACCTGGATCCACAACCCTGCAATCTCACACTCCTGGAAAGTGCTATTCATCAAGCATGGTCTCAGATGCTACAAACCACCTATTAACATATCGTGGAGTCCATGCCACGAAGAATCGACGCAGTATTAAAGACAAAAGGTGGCCCAACGAAGTACTGAGGGGTGGTCCTAATAAAGTGGCCGCTCAGTGTATTAAACTTTCATAATGATTTTGGCAATTTTAAATAAAAGAAAGACTTACGTGGGAGCCATATGCTAAGAATACTAAATTTTCATTTAAATACCCCTCTGTCATTCTACAGACTTCATTATGAATAACACATATTCCAAATATTTTTGTGAATAACACATGTTCCAAATATTTCTTGTGAATAATACATATTAATCACATTGAACAAATGCAACTAATATACAGCGATGAGCCATTACATTACGACCACTCACAGCCTAGAGAAATGAGCGCACTTGGAGACCGAACGGTGGCGCAGATGAAGTTGACAAAGCAGTATATGTGCAATCTGAGGACCGGTTTTCGGTTAGTAGAGTGTGTGGAGTCTGAATGGGAGAAGCTGCCGATTTATCGGAGTTTGATAAATTACAAATTGTGATGGCAGGGCGCCTCGGAACTACGATCTCGGAAACGCCGCGGCTTGTGGGTTGTTCACGTGCGACTGTACAAATGGCCAAACGACGAACGTCGTCCAGCCGTGGGTTGTCGTCAGCTCATTGGTGCCAGATGGGAGCGGAGACTGTTCCGCATTGTTCACAGCGACCGCAGGGCCACAGTGCATCAATCACCCGCAGCTACAACAGGCAGTGTGTCACAGCACAAAGTTCAAAGTTTGATAAAGGACAAATAATGATGGCAAGGCGCCTCGGAACTACGACCTCAGAAACGACGATCACGGTGACGAATGTCTCTGCGAAGTTCACAGAACAGTATATATACAACCACAGAACCAACTTTCGGTTAGTAGAGTGTTCGGAGTCAGAATGGAAAAAGTTGCCTTTTTTATCAGAGTTTGATAAAGGAAAATTTACGATCTCGGAAACGCCGCGGCTTGTGAGTTGTTCACGTGCTGCTGTAGTAAGTACGTATTAAACGTGGTGCACAGATGGCCAAACGACGAACCGTTGTCTAACCGTGTGTCGTCCGCAACTCATTGATGCCAGAGGGAGCGGAGATTGTGCGCATTATTCACCGCGACCGCAAGACCACAGTGCTACAAATCACCCGCAACTACAACAATGGTGATCAGGGCAATGTGTCACAGTACACAGTTCATCGCAGCCTTCTGCGCATGGGCCTGCGTAGCCGAAGACCGAGCCGGGTCCCAATGCTTAATGCATATCGTCTCCAACAACGCATGAAATGTGCCCAAGATCATCGAGATTGGACCGTGGATGATTGGAAGAAAGTGGCCTGGTCTGAGGAATCAAAATTCCTGTTGCATCAAGTAGACGGCCGAGCGTGGATACGCGATTACCAACGGAGGCTATGGCACCTGGATGCACTGTTGGGCGGAAACAAGCAGGCGGCGGTGCCGGTGTTATGCTGTGGGCGATGTTTTCTTGGGACACTTTAGACCCCAATATCCCAATAGCACAATCCCTGACAGCTGTCAGGTATCTGAACATCGTTGCGGACCAAGTTCACCCATTCATGGGAACTGTGTTTCCTGCTGGTGATCGCCATTACCAACAGGATAACGAGCCATGCGACACTGCCAGAAACGTCAAGGAGTGTTTCGATTTCTGTTAATGCCCTAGCCTCCGAATTTTCTGTTAAAGCCCTGGCCTCCAAATTCACCTGACGTGAACCCAATCGAACATTTGTGGTTCGACTTAGAAAAGCCGGTTCGCCCTAAATCACCACCAACCCGAAATGTACGGGAACTGGAGGACCTGTTGTTGACATTATGGTACCAGATACCCCAGGATACCTATCGCCACCTCATCGAATCGATGCCTCGCCGAGTTCCCGCTGTTTTACAGGCTAAAGAGGGTCCTGTAGCTAATTAGGTAGCTGGACATAATGTAATGGGTCATCGGTGTAACTTTCATTATGTTTTAGGCATTGTTATTTTTATGTCAGTTACGTCTGAGTCTATGAGATGCATCTATGTGAGAGACACTTCGTTGATTTACTACTCTGGAGCAACAATCATGCAAAGCCTTTCTTCAGAAATTTGAACTGCTGACCTCAATGTAGAAATGAGGTGTAGACCATGGGGATGAATAGCATTATGAGAAAGAGGCAGCACGCTTTTGTTTTGTAAAAGAAACACGCGATATTTCGACTAAACCGGATCATTCGTTTGGAAAGAGCTGGAAGGATGAATGCAATTCAGTAGGACGGAATATCAAGATTGCAATTCTCAAATAGTTGAGCCATTTAAATTTTATACATCTGTATTTCATATAAAAAATAAGTTAAACCATATTGCACCAAATGTTACTTGCGGCGTACCATCCCAGAGGTGACGCTCGTGTCAAAACGGCAAGTTTCAGCGATAAGTCTTTGCCGGCGTAGTTTAGTCGGTAGAATATCCCATTCCGGAGAAGAAAGATGTGATTTCAAATCGTCATCACCAGCAGAGAAATGCTGTTTCGTTTTACACATATTTAAAGTTCGTGCACATGGTTTGGATTTATTTATGTATTTACTGAATCCATAATAAACATGGTTCGATATTATGCAAACACCATGTAGTATTGAAAAATCTTCAGTAGAATCATGTTAACATATTCCATACCGAATTTCTCTAAAGCTCTCTATGACTCGGTTTACAACACTTGCTGTGTATCTCTATATGTTGTACTATACCGCTGAAATGTGATTCCGCAAAGCTTGAACACGGTCGTTTTGAACTTGCCCTTATGTATCAAACTATTGTACAATAATTCAGTAAATCTCTGCATAAAATATGCAGAAACTTGAAGAAACCTTCATCCAGCAGTGGTTGGATAATAGTTGACAATGATGCTGTACATGTACACTGAGTAGTCACTGAATTACGACCATTTGCTTAATACACTGCCGGACGATTGCTAAGGACGGATGACAATAGCAACGATAGCAACCATAAAATGAAAGGCAGGAAAATGTGGAAATTAGCATAAGTGCGGGATATAGTAAGATGTGTTGTGCGTATGCAAATTTTGGATTGCCGAACTTGTTCGTGACGTCATAGCGCGGATAAGAGATATAAAGGATTTGACGCGTATTGACCGTTGTTGTTTAAACGTAAAGTTGAAAGGGAAAGAATCAATTGATGAACTTGCAATTTTCAGGATGTCTTCCCGACATCATCTAGATGATTTTACGTGTAGCCGTATTATTGGCAAGATTGAAGAAGAGCGAAAAATAACAGATGTTGCCAGGGAGTTCGACGTCAGCCACAGTGTTGTTTCAAGGCTTTGGAAATCATTTCAAACAAATGGAGAGTGTAGCAAACGTCCCGGCGGAGGTCGTGTTCGCAGTACGACACCTGCAGAAGATCGGTACATAGTGCTATCAACAAAAAGACACCGGCGCAGCACAGCTAGTGAGGTAGCAAATCAGTTTATGGCTGCTACTGGCAAGTGGATCTCCCGAAAAACTGTCGCCAGACATTTGCATGAAGGAGGACTATACGCCCGCCGTCCTGTTGTGTGCATCCAATTGTCCAGACGTCACCGTACCGCACGTTTGCAATGGTGCCATCAACATCGCAATTGGACTGATAACGACTTGTCTGCTGTCCTCTTCTCAGATGAGAGTAGATACAGTCTATCGTCTGATTGTCGACGACAACTGATCTGGCATGATAGTGGTACTGCATATTGTCCAGCAAACATACAGGAAAGGGACCGATATCCGACATGTAGTGTCATGGTATGGGCTAGCATCATGATCAATGGCCGTAAGTCCCTCTATGTGCTTCCAACTGGGACTATGGCTGGCCAACGATACATTAATGATGTTCTGCTACCTCATGTTCGCATGTTCCGTAGTGCTGTCGGTGATAGATTCATTTTCATGGACGACAACGCAACATGTCATCGAACAGTCATTGTCCAGGAGTGTCTTGAGAGCGAGGATATTCAACGCCTTGTATGGCCAGCACGTTCTCCAGATCTGAATCCCATTGAAAATGTGTGGTATGCTTTGGGGAGGAGTCTTGCTGGTCGCCAATGCCCTCCAATAAACAAGGACACCCTCATCCGTGCACTGACAGAGGAATGGGATAAATTACCCCAACAGCTGCTTGATAATGTTGTGCAAAGCATGACACGACGTGTGTAATCTTGCATCGCCCTCCATGGTGGCCATATCCCGTATTGACATCTTACGCCGGAACGCCTGCGGACGGTAATTGCATTTTTTTCACGTTTACGTATTCTGCACAAAATGGCCTGTTTGTCCCTTGAACACGTTCCAAAGCCTTCTGGATTTCAGAGCCTAATAAATTGTCTTTCTTGTAATGTCCTGGCATTCTGACATTATTTTATTTCACTTGGCATCAAACCACACTTACTTTTTTATGCGCTATATAGCCGTTTATGATCCGTCCTTAGCAATTGTCCAGCAGTGTACTTCGTGGGCCCTCCTTTTGAGGTACAGGAACTAATAAAAAAATTGCCTTAAATTATGAAGTTTTTTAATTCTTGTTATACAGTAAAACTTCCATAACTCGAATATTCAAGGGAACAACGATTTACTTCGAGTTGTAGAAAATTCGAGCTATAGAATTAATCCACCAGTGGCATCTGTTGTTAAATTTTCTAAATTTGCCTAAGGAAGCAGTACATAGTTTTTGGACATAGGGTTGTCGCAATTACTGTTACATTTTCTAAATTTGCCTAAGAAAGCAGTACATAGTTCTTGGACCAAGAGTTATCGTAATTACTGTTAAATTTTCTAAATTTGCCTAAGAAAGCAGTACGTAGCTCTTGGACCTAGAGTTATCGTAATTACTGTTAAATTTTCTAAATTTGCCTAAGAAAGCAGTACATAGTTCTTGTACCTAGCATTGTTGTAATTACTGTATTTATTTAAATGCAATTACAAATGTTTTATCTACTACAGTACTTCACCAATTTTTTAAAAAATATTGCCATGCATATAAGGTTTTATACTGTTATTTGCTAATAATATGTACAGTAGTTCACAAAAATTGAGGCACAAATCAGATGAAAATTTTGAACTTACACACCTCTGGCTCTTATTTTTAAAAAAATTGTCAGTTTGGCTTGCCGCTTTGAATCTTGACTTTCTTTCGACACAAAGTTATGCAAATGTGAAATAGCTTGAAAGACGCTAGTGTCGACTGTCTTTCTCGATTCAGCAAAAAGTCTTAAGTCGTTTACATCATCAAACGTCTTCTGTACCTAGTTTGACCTGACATTGTTTGACAATGTCAGGTCAAACAAGGTAAAACAGCAACCCTCTGCTGCAAAACAAATGCTCACTGCATCACATCCAGTATTAAGATGTTGTGAATTCTCTTACGCACAATTTTGTGCTAAAGTCGACCTACAACCGGGCCTTTGGTAATAGGCTTATAACATGGCAGCAGCATTCCGCTAATCCACTTTGAGACCAAAATGATTTTCAACTGTGTAAAATAATATGATTTTCAACTGTGCACCTACAAGACTAGTAACTTTTTGAGACTAGGATTTTTGTTTTTAATTCGAGTTTTAGAATACGATTTTCACGAATTTTTTTCACAAAACACGAAATAAAGTTTCGAGTTGTAGAAAAATTCAAGTTTAAGAAATTCGACTTATAGAAGGAAAATATATGAAAAAAGAGAAATTATAACGAAGTAAATTTCTCCGTCATTTTTATCCGCGCCAGGATTCGAACCCGAGTCCACTCATTCCGGAATAAGTTGCTCTACCAATTAAGCTACGCGGACGTTTTATTCTGATTCCTATCTGACTTTATGTCGTGTGCGTCCTTCTGGCAGGTACGTCACATCTCCTGGTACGTTACAAAATGTCTGTGCAAAATGCCGAAATTCTTCGAGTTATGTAAAAATTCGACTCATAGAAGTTCGAGTTTTAGAAGTTTTACTGTATTTCCGTTTTATTATGTCAAGCATAGGTATGTGCCCTCACACTGTCATAGGAAATTGATGAACAAGAATTACCAGCGCAGTGATCTAAGCGCTTCCGTGATAGGTACGGACTCATTTCCCGTGAGGCATGGATGTTGTATTTGTCTTACGGCACTGGCCATCTCCCTCGCTGGAACCAGTGGCCCAAAATATGGGATGAGCGACTGCTTATAGCCCATCGAGTTGCTCACGGTAGTCATTAAACCTCCAAACAAAAAGAAAGGAATAAATAATTCAGTAGATTTTGGTTAATTGGGAAACATCGGGGCTACAACACTTTGGCCCAATTATGCGGCTGCCCCGATTATACGAAGCTTTATCCTAATTTGGGATGTTCCTCAAGAACTGTGCCAGGTAAACAGCTACCCCGTTTAACAGATGGTTAAGTTAACCGGAATCTACTGTATTAGTCATAGCTCGTTATGCGATACGCCAATGATTTTCTTTCAAATCAACCCTTAAAAAGATAGATGTCGGAGAGAAATGCGATTACACATTTACACCCCTCTCGGGAGTATTTAAAAATGTACGTACAATCTTCACAATTGTTTCAGCTCTCCAAGATACCGTATGAAAAATTTCTTGTTTGACTTCTGGAGTCAGAGATATAGTTTTGCCGCACCAGTTGTACATTGATCTAAACGCTGACTTCTGGTCATTCGTCGGAGTGGGTTCGAGTTTGAGTCTCTCGGAAGAGACATGGGTGGTGTGTTCGTCTTACGGCACCGGATCTCTCCCCTTCCTAAAGCCAGTCACCCCAAATTCGAAACCAGATACTTTTTTTAGGTCTTAGAGTTGCTTAGGGTGAGCGTTAACTCCCCCCCCCCCACCCAAAAAAAAAAAAGAGAAAGGAGATATCATCTTCATAGACATTGAAAAAAACGCTTGCAAGCATGAAACTTTCTTACATATCTATGAACCAAAAAATGTTTCAAATAATTTTGTTGGTAGAATTGCAGATGGCCTCCCCAATGGGCGAGTGGTCTGAGGCGCGGGCTTCGGATCAGCCATTCGAGATCGGGCCAGTCTCGAGTAAGGCAGGTGTGGTATGTTTGTCTTTCAGCTCTAGCTCTGCTACTTCCCCGAAACCAGTGGTTCTAAATTAGAGCTGGACCACTGCTTATAACTGGTAGTCGTCAAATTCCGAAACAAAAAAAATCCAGATGTTAAATTAAATATTTACGATTATGCTTTTTTTAAAATTGTAGATCCGAATGCTAAAGAGGCGGGAAAAACTTATTAGCAATAACTGGACATATCGATAGTCCGAGTAAATGACGAAAAAGATATATAAATCTACGCAAAAAATTTCCGAAGAGAGTAGTGGAATCACAAATTTTTCATAATAGAGCTATAAAAAAACTGACTCTTAGTAATATTTCCTCTCCGAACTACACATAACATTGCACTACAATTTTTATTTATTTAGTTTGATTTTACAAGCACTTAATTATCATATGTCTGCAAGGCATTACGAAGTAAACGTGAAACTTGTAATGATGCGGAATCTCTTGACGATAATCAGTTGTTCTCCTTTTCACTTGTAGCCGCATTTAGTAAGTTTTCCAGAGGCGATCTTCCCAATTTCTGTGGAACTCCATCAGCATTAACTCTAGAAAAAACATTACAGCCATTGCAGGAGATGAAAAAGAGGTTTTTAATACTCCCAGGCACACGTGGTAGAACCGAAGTTGGCAGTGAAGTTGACTGTTCCCAAACAGGTTGCTCTGTTGTATAATAAGGCCCATATGATGTCGATTCCCAAGGAAATGACATGTAAGCATTATTTGCTAGTGGGTAACCATAAATCACTGGCGTCCAGAACTGAAAAAACGAGGAAATGCATATATCAGCTAATCGAGTATATCAACCTTTTGGAATATAAGAAGACTAGCAAAATGCAATAACAATTCGTTCTATAACAGTAATTTAGCTTCTTTTCAAAATTAGATCAGTTGTACGTCAATTGATATTATTGATGTCACCTATTAAATGCAAGTTCGACGTTTTCACTATTCAAGGAGATAATACGTGTACAAATCGGAAAGAAAGTGAGACAAGATGACACCATATCTCCCAAAATATTCAATGCCATACTGCAGGATGTTTTTCAATCAATGGACTGGGAAGGTAAAGGGATAAATACTGATGAAGATTGTTTAGCTCACTTTCGTTTTGTTCGAAACCTAGTGATTTTTGCAAGCACATCCTCAGAGCACGATCCAGGATCTTGCTGACATGTGTAAAGCAGTGGAATTAAAAATGAACTTACGGAAAACAAAATTGATGCAGAATGCTTTTACAAGAACTGAACATTTACGAGGAAGCAAATATAGAAGTAACTGATGCTTACAACACAATAGCTACAACAGACACCTTGGACAACAGATATCGAGCGAAAGCTACATGAAACAAGGAATTCCTGCGCGTATAAAACTCGGCTGGGGTGCATTTGGAAGGAACAGTAAATGTTTTCAGAGAATTTTATCGTTTTGTTTTAAAAGGAAAGTGTTTAATCTATGTACGCTTCCAGTTCTTACTTATGGATCAGAGATGTGTACCTTAACTGAAAAAGACATAAAATGGTTGCAGACAACTCAGTGAAGCCTGAAGATATGCATGCTTAGTGTAACCAAGAAAAATGGGAAAAGCAACGCTTATGGATCTGGAAAATGACGAGAGTTGGTGATATCAAGATCAAAGTAAACATCCTCAGGGCTGGACATATTTCTAGAAGTGCCCACCGTTGGGAAACTGAAATACTTGACTGGTACAAAGAGATAGGACAAGACCCAGAAAACCACGTGGAAGATGTGTGGATGAAATTTGAAGCAGGCTGGAGTGATGTGGGAGGAAATTGCTTAAGGCAAGGGGAGTGACGTGGGAGAAATTGCTCAAGGCAAGGGTTATATGGAAGAGACGTGTGGAAACTTTCATTCTTCTGTGGACAGAGAATTGTTGATGTGTTTCCCACGAAAATATTACGCAGCCTGTACATAAGAACAATTGATGTTCTTTCGTGTTGCCGGTCAAATTTTAGGTGGATCACGCACGTAATTTGAAATGTTGGTTATATTCTGAACACACGAATTCTCTCCGTAGTAGTTCGTGGATACCTGGAAGATAGGAGAGCTTTGTTCGGTGAATAAAAGATAGAATTGTATTTGTTTCGTTAATGTTAGAGCTGTTTTTGTCGAAGTGTCGCATGTGTAAGATAAACTTGTGGAAAACCAACTACTTAATTACGGAGCAAATACCCCTTAACCGGCTGGAACGAATTAACTCGGGGTTAGCAAAACGGGCTGAAATAAGCTCAATTGAATGAATTCGCTGTCTAAGAAGTGGACTGAACGAGGTTAAAACGAATGATTTTACCCATCAGAGAGAATCGCATGTTTGAATCATTTGTTTCTGCCCAATGACATGATATCCGTGCCAGAGAAACTAGCCGTTCCCAATCGTGACTTCAGTCATGAAGCAGGAAATAAGGTACTAGAACAGAGAGAGCGACAGAGAGATAGCGAAAGAGGGAGAGAGAGAGAGAGAGAGAGAGAGAGAGAGAGAGAGAGAGAGAGAGAGAGAGAGAGAGAGAGAGAGAGAGTGGGGGGAGACAGACAGACAGAGACAGAGTGAGAGAGAGAGTTAGAGAGAGATAGATCAGATCAGATCATATGTAGAGGATTTTAGGAAGGGAGTGTCTGACCCCAGGTCTTAAACAACCCTCAGAAATAGGAAGCTAGGAGATTTGGGCTAGAGTGCCCGATAGGAAAGTGACACGGAAGCGAGGTAGAAAGGGGGAGGAAGACGCCCTTTATTTATTACCGAGGGGGGCAGTACCCAGGCAGAGAGAGATAGAGTGGGAGGCAGAGAGATAAAGAGAGAGAGCCGCCCCGCCCCGGTGGCGCAGTGGTCTAATCGCTAGCTTATGATTATTCGTCCGTAAAGGGTCCGGGTTCAAATCCCGGTTAGGCATGGATGTTGTGTGTGTTTTACGGCACTGGCTCTCTCCCTTCCCTGGAACCAGTGACCCTAAATTAGGGACGGGCTTATAGCCCAATGAGTTGCTCGAGGTGGTCGTTGAACCTTCAATCAAAATAAGAGAGAGAAAGAGAGAGACGGAGAGATGCAGAGACATAGAAACGAGAGAGAGAGAGAAACGAGAGATGCAAAGACAGAGAGAGGCAGAGGGAAAAAGACGGAGATACCTCTAGAGAGAGATAATTTACAACCAGTGACAGTTTTGCAGTTGGTACTTCTCCCCTGAAAAGGTGAAAGGAATCGTCCCAGCTTTTTAAATACAGACCTCTATCAGAACACATAATTTTGGGAAGCGCAGAAAAGTGTGGGCAGCATTTGGTCCAGTTACATCGACAGCTTAAAGGGTTTAAGAATGTGCAACGTAGCAATCGCATTACGGTGAACAGCCCCGGTGGCGTAGTGGTCTAATCGCTGGGTTATGACCATTCCTCCGAAATGGGTACGGGTCTCAATCCCGGCGAGGCATGGATATTATGTTTATCTTCTTACGGCACTGGATGTCTCTCTTCCCTTGAATCAGTGACCCTAAATTCGAGAGGGGCGTCTGCTTATAACACATTGAGTTGCTCACGGTGGTCGTTAAACCCACAATCAAGAAAGAAATTGCGGTGACGTGATGTGGCGTTGAACTCTTTTTAGCACGTATTTTGTAAAATAAGATCGGCTTATGCTATCGGTTTGTCCGTCAGTCCGTCCGTCCGTCCGCCTGTACCCACGGTATCTCTGCAACTATTAGTCCGATTTGAAAAATTATTTTTGCATTCGGAAGCTTAAAATATGCGAATGATGATCCTTCATTTCGGTTTTTTTTACGATGTACAATTTCGCCGCTAGATGGTGTAAATGCAGATGGCGTCGAATTCAAAAATACGTTTTATTCCCCATATTTGCTTCTAAACATCCGATTGAAAAAATTATTTTATCTTTCGATTCCATTTATGTCGAAGAGTATTTTAGATATAGTTTCTTTTTCAAATTACGCATAGATTTTCCGCTAGGGAGCATAAAAGTAAATTACCTTTTTCCCGATAACTTTTCTTCCAAAACTCCGATTTGAAATTTTTTTTTCAGCGGATACATCTCTTGATGGAAAATCTTTTTGCATATAATTTCAATTTTTTGGTAAATAAAACTTTGGCCACCAGGGGGCGTAAGTGTTAATTTTTGCTTCTGATGTATTTGCCATAAAATCTGAGCTCCTAAAATATCGATTGAAAAAATTATTTCGTGGACTGATGCCACTCATATCGATAAATCTTTTCGGAATATTTTCTTCCTAAAATATTCCAGAGTTTCTCCACCAGGGGTGTAGATGTATATCGTATTTTGGTCAATATCTCTACTTCTAGGAATCCGATTTGAAAATTCCTTCTTTGTTAGATAGTGTCTTCCGTGTGACAAGTTCTTCATATAATTTTAAAATTTTCAAGAAATTCATAGACTTTCCGCTAGGGGGCGTAAAGGTCAATTGCGTTTCTCCCTATATCTCTGCTCCTAAATTTCCGATTTGAAAAATTCTTTCTGCACCGGATACAGCTCCTGATGGGAAATCGTTTGCACAAAACTACTAATTTTCGTAAAAAAAATGGTTTGGACACCAGGGGGCGCAAATCTTAATTTCCGCTTCTGATGTATTTGCAGCAAAATCTGAGCATCTAAATTTTCGATTGAAAATAACGTCGTTTGTAGACCGAAACTACTCTTGTCGACAAACCTTTTAGAAACATTTTCTCCTTAAAATAGTGCATGGTTTCTACGCCAGGGGGCGTAGATGTATATCTTACTTTTGTCAATATCTCTACTTCTAATAGTCCGATTTGAAAAATTCCTTCTTTGTTGGATAGTGTTTCTAGTGTGACAAGTTCTTCATATAGTTTCAAAATCTTCAAGTAATTCATAGACTTTCCGCTAGGGGACGTAAAGGTAAATTACGTTTCCCCCTATATCTCTGCTTCTAAATCTCCGATTTGAAAAAAATCTTTCTGACCGGGATACAGCTCCTGATGGGATATCGTTTGCACAAAATTTCTAATTTTTGTAAAAAATGGTTTGGCCACCAGGTGGCGTAAGTACCAATTTCCGCTTCTGATGTATTTGCAGCAAAATATGAGCTCCAAAAATCTCGATTGCAAAGCAAAGTCGTTTGTTGACCGATACTACTCATGTCGACAAACCTTTTAGGAACATTTTCTTCTTGAAATAATGCATGGTTTCTACGCCAGGGGGCGTAGATGTATATCTTATTTTTCTCAATATCTCTACTTCTGAAAGTCCGATTTGAAAAATTCCTTCTTTGTTGGATAGTGTTTCCGATGCGAAATGTTTTCCTATAAATTCAAAATTTTCAAGTAAATCATTGACTTTCCGCTAATGCACACAAAGGTAAATTGCGTTTTCTGCTCCTAAAACTCCGATTTGGAAAATTCTTCCTGTATCGCATACAAGACCTGATGGAAAATATTTTTCACATAATTTCTAATGTTTGGTAAAGAATGGTTTGGTCACCAGGGGTCATAAGTGGTAATTTCTGCTTCTGATGTATTTATAACAAAATCTGGACTCCTGAAAACTCCACTAAATATTTTTTCTTGGACCGATACCGCTCATATGAATAAACCTTTTGAGAATACTTTCTTCCTAAAATAATGCATGGTTTTCCCACCAGGGGACGTAAAGTCACATCTTATTTTTGTCGATATCTCTGTTTGTAAGAGTTCGTAAGCTCACGATTCCCTTTACAGCAATATCTGAGGGATTAAAAACCCGATTGAAAAACTTCTTTCTTCCATCAGATACTATTGTTTTCCATACCGGTTCCATTGACTTTGAATAGTGCGTCAGAACGGATTCAAAAGACGTGCCTTTTGAATCCGTTCTGACGAGATTTTAATTTATCAAAGCTATTCGAAGTCAATGGAACCAGTATGGAAAACAATAGTATCTGACCGCAGAAAGAAGCTTTTCAATCAGGTTTTTGATCCCGCAGATATTGCTGTAAACGGAATCGTGAACTTACGCCTTCTGGGTGCAGACTTGTGCGTTAAGAAAAATTTGATTATATGAGAAACATTTCGCAGCAGAAAAGCTCTCGAACAAAGAAAATAATTTTTCAAATCGGGCTCTTCAAAGCAGAGATATGGGCAAATATAAGATATGCATCTACGTTCCCTGGCGGGAAAACCATGCATTTTTTTATTTTAAGAAGAAAGTATTCTCAAAAGGCTTCCCGATGTGGACGGTATCGGTCCAAGAAAAAATATTTTAGTCGAGGTTTCAAGAGCTCAGATTTTGCTGCAAATACATCAGAAGCAGAAATTAACACATATGCCACCTGGTGGTCAAACCATTCTTTACCGAACATTAGAAATTATATGAAAAACATTTTCCATCAGGAGCTGTATGCGATTGAGATACAGGAAGATTTTTTCAAATCAGAGTTTTAGAAGCAGAAATATTGGAGAAACGCAATTTACCTTTGCGCCCCTGGCGGAAAGTCTAGGATTTACTTGAAAATTTTGAATTTATATGAAAAGCATTTCGCATCGGAAACACTATCTAACAAAGAAGGAATTTTTCAAATCGAACTCATAGAAGTAGAGATATTGACAAAAATAAGATATACATCTTCACTCCTGGCGTAGAAATAATGCATTATTTTCAGAAGAAAATATGCCTAAAAGGTTTATCGACGTGAGTAGTATCAGTCCACAAACGAATTTTTTTTCAATGGAGATTTTAGAAGCTCAGATTAGAAATCATATGCAAAGGATTTCCCATCAGGAGTTGTATCCGGCGCAGAAAGAATTTTTCAAATCGGAGTTTTAGAAGCAGAGATATCGACGGAAACGCAATTTACCTTTACGCCCCCTAACGCAAAGTCAATGAATTACTTGAAAATTTTGAAATTATATGAAAAACAAGTCACACCGGAAACTCCATCCAATAAAGAAAGCATTTTTCAAATAGGACCATTAGACGCAGAGATATTGACAAAAATAAGATAAACATCTACGCCACCTGGCGGATAAACCATGCAATGTTTTAAGAAGAAAATATTTCGAAAAGGTTTATCGTTGTGAGTGGCATCGGTCCACGAAAGAATTTTTTCAATCGAGATTTTAGAAGCTCCGATTTTATGGCAAATACATCAGAAGCAAAAATTATCACTTACGCCCCCTGGTGGCCAAAGTATTCTTTACTAAAAATTAGGAATTATATGCAAAACATTTTCCATCAAGAGCTGTATTCGCTGAAGAAAAACAGTTTCAAATCGGAGTTTTAGAAGAAGAGATATCGGGGAAAACGCAATTTATTTTTACGCTCCCTTGCGTAAAGTCTATGCGTAACTTGAAAAAGTGACTATACCTGAAATACTTTTCGACACAAATGGAGTCGAAAGATAAAAAGAACTTTTTCAATCGGATGTTTAGAAGCAAATATATGGAATAAAATGTATTTTGAATTCGATATCGTCTGCATTTATGACCTCTAGCGGCGAAACTGTACATCGTAAAAAAAACGAAATAAATGATCATCATTCGCATATTTCAAGCTTCCCAGTGCAAAAGGAATTTTTCAAATCGGACTAATAGTTACTGAGATATGGTGTCTACAGACGGACGGACGACAAACCAATAACAGAAACACGGTCTTTTTTTACAAATGACGTGCTAAAAACGTGGTTACAGCGTCACAATGCCCATCCATCTGTGGGCTCCATATCTCGAGTTCGATTCTAAAACTTCTTCTTGCATTGAGAATCCTGAATTGCCGCTTTGGTGGCTGAGTTGTCTTACACGCTAGCTCTCTCACCTTCCCTGTAACCTGTGGCCCTAAATTAGTGACGGAAAACTGCTTATAGACCTCCAAGTTGCTCTGTTGCTGATGGTGGTCGTTAACCCCCTCCTCCCCCAAAATAGCCGGATCTGCAAGAACGATGATTCCCTTTTCCTAATGCACAACTTCTTCACGAGGAGCATGAACTTATATTGCTATTGAATTGAAAACGTATTTATTCCACATCATTACTTCTACAAATCCGACTGAAACAATTCTTTTTTTCCTTCGATACCTTTTACCAAAAATACCATATTGCTTACAGTTTCTCTTTCCCCAAATGCATAGTTTTATATATAGCTAGAGAGCGTAAATGTATATATTAAATTTTTTCCCGATATCTCTGCTGCTAAAAGTCCGATTTAAAAAATTCCTTTTCTATTAGATAACATTCATGATTAAGAATACTTCTCATATGATTTCTGTTTTTTTCCCAACGTACGATTTCGTAATTAGAGGGCGTAAGTACATGTTTCTGCTTGCACCATATTTGCAGTAATATCTATGTTTCAAAAAATCCAGTTGAAGAAATTATTTTAGTGTCATATACCATTAACTACGAAAATACTTTGGCGCATATTCCCTGCTCAAAATATTATACAGTTTTCCCGCTGGGAAGCCCGAATATATATATATATATATATATATATTAGTTTTCTCGATTTCTCTATTCCTAACAGAACCATTTTTGAAAACCCCATTTTGCGACGGACAGCGTTTTTGATGACAAATCAAATGCATATAATTTCCCAATTTTCGTAGTGCAAGATTTTGTCACTAGAGAGCGAACGTACTTATTTATAATACAGATGCGTAAATATAGCAGCTATATTTACGCATCTGAATACCCGGTTAAAAAAAAATCTTTTTTCAGTGAGATACCGCTCACTGCGGAAAATATTTTATACATAACTCCCACGCAAAATAATACACAGTTCCTCTATAGGGCAAATTCAAATTCAATTTTTTTATATCTATCCTTGTAAAAGTCCGATTTGAAATTTTCTCTTTGCATTGGATGCCATTCGTCACATAAAACCGTTTGATAGAATTTTGAAATTTTCGTATCTGATAGTTTGGACGCTAGGTGGGACAAATGTGCATTTCTCTTTTCATCTGTATCTCCGGTTCTAAAAATTCCACTGGAAACATTAATTTTGTGCTGAATGTCATTCGCTAGGATAAGGGTTGCCAATATTATCCAGTTTAAATTACGCACAGTTAGAAAGCACAGCATGAATAAACGCTTTCACCCTATCTCTGGTTCTAAAAGTCGCATTTAAAAAGTTCTTTTCCCATTGTATACCTCCCGCTGTGAAGAATATTTTACACTTTTTTATTGTGATGAATAATTCTGCCGTTACTGTGCGTCATTATACAGTATATTTGTATTTGTAGGACTATCTCCGATTCTAAACATCCTATCTTCGTGGGATGCCTTGTCTATGAAGAACACTTTGCTTTCATTTTCACTTTGACAAAATGAACAGTTCTCTCACTGGGAGGTGGGAAGTGCAAGGGGGTAATTTATAGATATATATATTGCGTTTTTCTCAACATCTCTGCTTTTAATTTACGCTTTCCAACCGTAGGTTGGAGAAGCGTATATGCTCCAGCTTTTTCCGTCCGCCTGTCGGCACGATAACTAAAGTAAAAATGGTTCCATTTCGATGACATTTTAGTATGTGGTAGGGGACCACCTGGAGAGGAACCCTATTGAAAATGGGATAAATGGAGTCAAAGGTCAGGACATGGGATCGGGATCCATTCCATCGGCCTTATCCCACACTCTTAAGGTGGACGTCAAGTAATTTTGCTTCCTATATTTCCAATGGAAAACCTTTTGTACGCGTTTCCTTCACAATTAGTGTGTTCCCAAGGATGGAAATTTGATCATCGATTAAACTAACTTCATACTATAACTTGGAATACTTAACATTTTCTAAAACATAAGCATAATTATATTAAAAAACAATAACGTTTACTTTGGTGGTGTTGAAACCAGAAAAAAGATGGCGCGACCTGTTCTTTGATGACGTCAGTGGACAAAGAAATGTTGGATTGCATAATTACGGTTATGGTTTAGAAAATATTAACTATTCTAGTTTAGAAAATATTAAGTATTCTGGTCTAGAAAATATTAAGTATTCTGGTTTAGAAAATATTAAGTTATGAAATGAAGCTATTTTAATCGATGTTCAAATTTTCATCCTTGGGAATGCATTAATTGTGAAGAAAATGAGTACAGAAGTTTTTCCATTGGAAGTATAGGAAGCAAAATTACTTGACGTCCACCTTAAAGTAGCAATTCTTGTATGTATGTATGTATGTACATTTTATTTTGAAAACGGCTCTAAGAATTTTGATGAAAGTCGCTAACCTACCGTTTTCTGGTACTAGAAATCGATTTACCTTGATCTCGACTTTAGGAGAATTCGTTTAGTGGGTTAAATAACCACCCCTAATTATAACGTTTTTAATGTCATGGCGTCGTTCCATTAATGTTACCAATGCTTGGAAATCTTATGACGTCACAATGTCGCGTTTGAGAATGTTGGCGCGCGGTCATGCCATCTGTCTGATTACATCACGCGTTGTGTGTGGATCCTATTAAAGTTTTATGACGTCACACTCTTGCGAGCAGATGGTCGCGATTCCCATCTGCATCATTACGTCACGCGTTGTGTGTGTATGTCCGTCCGCACGATAACTCGCGTAACAATCGTTCGATTTCGAAGAAATTTTAGTATCTGGTAGGGAATCACCTGAGAAGGAACCCTATTTAAAGGACGAAATGGGGTCAAAGGTCAGTACATAGGAAGGGGATCCATTCCACTCCTGTTATGCGTCATACCTAACGTAAAAAAGGTTCGATAGGAATAACTTCCATCGCCATTATGCATCATAACTTACGCAAAATCCTTCGATTTGGATGAAATGTTAGTATGTTGTAGATGCTTGCCTGGGGACGAATTCTGTTGAAATTGGGCGAAATGGGGTCAAAGTTTAGGACACAGGAGCGGGATCTATTCCATAGCCCTTATGCATCATAACTTACGTAAAAATGCTTTGATTGCGTCAAAGCTTTAGCATGTTATTTCGGAGGTATACCGAACCGGTTCTGTTGAATATCATCGAAATGGGATCAAAGGTCAGGGCACAGGACCGATATTCATTCCACAGCCATTATTCTCATAACTTGAGTGATAACTTGAGTAATGATTTCTGGTATGTTGGAAAGCGTATTATAATCAATGCATTGCATGATTTTCCAAACTTGTTGTTAGATTTGAAAACAATTCCTTTTGCTTAGAAGATTTTCTACAGAGCGTTTTACTCGCTCTTAGCCCCTAATTTACCCTTGTAACTTGCAAACTAATGGGCGTAATTCAGTGAAATTTCACGTGGACCTACCTTGGTATATAAGAAGCTTGGTCAGCTAACTACCGAGGAGAACGAACACGCAATCGGCCTTCACTATGCGCAGGCGCGACACACGGGCTAGAGAGCAGCTAGTGGCGGCGCTTCTCTCTAGCCCAAGTGTCGCGCCTGCACGAAGTGAAGGCCGATTGCGTATTTGCTGCCCTCGGCAGTTGGTGTGACGCATCTGACTGTGCTGTTGTTATGGGATCGTCACCAGTCACCGTTCCTTTGTGTTGCGAGCAATCGCAGTATGAACCGGTACACAGTGAAACAGCGCGTGTTTATTGTCCGCACGTACTGGAAAACTGCGTCGATAAAGGAGTGTCGAAGATAATGTTTTGCGCAGTTTGGGTTTTGGAAACCACGGGCAAAATCCTCTATTCACCTGGTGAAGAAACTGGAAACCATGGGAACATTGTTGGATATCCATGAGGGAGGACGTCCGAAACTGCCAGGAACCACGGTGCAGAAAGTGAAACACAGACTGTTAGCCTCCCCACAGAAGTCCTTGCGTAAACTGTCGCAGAAGATGAGGGTTTTCGCAAGCACATGTCAACGAGCTGCAAAAAAAGCAAAGCTGCATGCATATCGAATTACAGCTGTGCAAGAATTGAAACCTACCGAAGAACAGAAGAGACTGAATTACTGTCATTGGTTCCAGCACTTTGCTAATGCACATTTAGGAATACTGGACAACACGTGGTTCTCCGATAAGGAGTGGTTCCACCTAAGTAGGCACGCCAATTCGCAGAATATCCGTATTTAGGATAGTGATAATCTTAACTCCGTCCATGAGACACCTCTTCATGATGAAAATATTGGGGTGTGGTGTGCAGTGTCGCGGCGCCACTATATTGGCCCCAACTTCTTCCATACAACGGTGGATACCTCTGTCTACATAGAAATCTTCTATGAGTTTGTGAATCAGTTGGAAGACGTGGAATTCCGTACTGGCTATTTTCAGCAGGATGGTGCCACCTGGCACACCTCCAATATCAGCATGGCTGAAATTGTTTCCTTTTTTGAAGATCGTGTCCTTTCTAAGGGTATTTGGCCACCATGGTCGCCTGACTTTACCCCACCGGATTTCTTCCTATGGGGCATGCCGAAAGGGAAAGTGTATCGCAACAAGCCACGGACTCTCATGGAACTGCAGGAAAATATTCGGTGGGAAATTGAGGCTATGATTCCCCGATGTGTTGGTGAATACTTTCCGTAACATGGAGAGGGGTGTGCAGGTTTGCCTTGATGCTGATGGCGACAACTTTCAACACTTGCTCTGAGATCGTCATGCTCCTCGTACACCAACGTAGGTCAGTGTCAAATTTCACTGAATTATGTCCATTAGTTTGCAAGTTATAAGGGAAATTTAGGGACCAAGAGCGAGTGGGACACTCTGTATAAGGACCGAGTTGATACATTTATGATATTTGATTACATTCCTTTTATTTACGCTTTCCAACTATAGGTTGAAGAAGCGTATATGCTCCAGCTTTTTCCGTCCGTCTGTCGGCACGATAACTCACGTAAGAATGATTCGATTTCGATGAAATTTTAGTATGTGCTAGGGGACCACCAGAGGACGAACCCTATTGAAAATGGGTGAAGTGGAGTCAAAATCACGCCATAAGAGCGGGATCCATTCAATTGCCCTTATGCGTCATAACTTGCGTAAATATGGTTCGATTCAATGAAAGTTTAGTATGTAGTAGGTGGACTCCCTGGGGACGAACCCTATTGAAAATGGGTGAAGTGGAGTCAAAGGTCAGGACATAGGAGCGGGATGCATTCCATTGCTCTTATGCGTCATAAGGTACGTAAAAACGGTTCGATTTCGAAGACATTTTAGCATGTGTTAGGGGACCACCTGGAGAGGAACCCTATTGAAAATGAGACAAATAGAGTAAAAGGTCAGGACAAAGCATCGGATTCCATTCCATTGCCCTTATCCCACACTATTAAGGTGACGTCAAGTAATTTTGCTTCCTATATTTCCAATGGAAAACCTTTTGTACACGTTTCCTTCACAATTAGTGTGCTCCCAAGGATGGAAATTTGAACATCGAATAAACTAACTTCACTTGGAATACTTAACATTTTCTAAAACATAAGCATAATTATATTAAAAAACAATAACGTTTCCTTTGGTGGTGTTGAAACCAGAAAAAAGATGGCGCGACCTGTACTTTGATGACGTCAGTGGACAAAGAAATGTTGGATTGCATAATTACGGTTATGGTTTAGAAAATATTATTACGGTTATGGTTTAGAAAATATTATTACGGTTATGGTTTAGAAAATATTATTACGGTTATGGTTTAGAAAATATTAAGTATTCCAAGTTATGAAATGAAGCTATTTTAATTGATGTTCAATTTTTCATTCTTGGGAACGCATTAATTGTGAAGAAAATGTGTACAGAAGTTTTTCCATTGGAAGTATAGGAAGCAAAATTACTTGACGTCCACCTTAAAGTAGCAATTCTTGTATGTATGTATGTACATTTTATTTTGAAAACGGCTCTAAGAATTTTGATGAAATTCGTTAACCTACCGTTTTCTGGTTCTAGAATCGATTTAGCTTGATCTCGACTTTAGGAGAATTCGTTTAGTGGGTTAAATAACCACCCCGAATTAAAATGTTTTTAGTGTCATGGCGTCGTTCCATTAATGTTTCCAATGCTAAGAAATCTTATGATGTCACCATCTCGCGTTTGAGAATGTTGGCGCGCGGTCACGCCGTCTGTCTCATTACGTTACGCGTTGTGTGTGGATCCTTTTAAAGTTTTATGACGTCATACTGTTGCGAGCAGATGGTCGCGATTCTCGTCTGCTTCATTACGCCACGCGTTGTGTGCGTATGTCCGTCCGCACGATAACTGGCGTAACAATCGTTCGATTTCGATGAAATTTTACTATCTGGTAGGGAATCACCTGGGAAGGAACCTTATTTAAGGTGAACGAAATGGGGTGAAAGGTCAGTACAAAGGAGCGGGATTCGTTCCTCTGCTGTTATGCGTCATAACTAACGTAAAAAAAGTTTGGTTTCGATGAAATTTTAGTATGTGGTAGGGGAACTACCTGGGAACTAACCCTCTTGAAAATGGGCGAAATGGGGTCAAAGGTCAGGACATAGGAGCGGAATCACTTCCATCGCCATTATGCGTCATAACTTACGTAAAAATGCTTCGATTTGGATGAAATGTTAGTATGTTGTAGGGGCCTGCCTGGGGACGAATTCTGTTGAAAATGGACGAAATGGAGTCAAAGGTTTGGGCACAGGAGCGGGATCTATTCCACAGCCGTTATGCATCATAACTTACGTAAAAATGCTTCGATTGCGACAAAACTTTATCATGTTATTTCGGAGGTACACCGAACCGGTTCTGTTGAATATCATCGATATGGGATCAAGGGTCAGGGCACAGGACCGATATTTATTCCACAGCCATTATTCTCATAACTTGAGTAATGATTTCTGGTATGTTGGAAAGCGTATTATAATCAATGCATTGCATGATTTTACAAACTTGTTTATTACATTTTATTACATTTTTGCCCATAACTGGCTGTTTCTATTAGCAAATGTTTTACCAATTCTGGGAATCCGGTTGAAAAAATCATTCTTCGAATTGATTCCAGTCATTATGAAGAACACTGCGCAAACTGTGCACTTTAAACAATACACAGCTTTTCTGGTAGAGGTCGTAAATTCAATTTTTTTCTCACTGATTTTCTTCATTTCCAAAAGAATTGTTTGAAGAATTCGCCTTGAAGAATTGTTTTTATATCGGAAAGATATTAAATGTCGTGCGTACTACCATCCGGAAATTCGATGTCACCTTTCTTGTTTTAATTGTACTGACGTAAGTAACAGATTTTTGCTACTAGTATTTTTTTTTTTTTTTTTTTTTTTTTTTTGGAAACTGTGTTATTTCGTGTTGCCGGTCAAATGTTGGGTGGGTCACGTAATTTGAAATGTTGGTTATATTCTTAACACACGAATTCTCTCCGTAGCAGTTCAAAATTCCTATTAAGTGGAAGGGTAAAGTAAGTTGAAAATTTATAAAAACAAAAGTTTTGCTCACTATATTATTACCAATAAATTTAACGTGAATCCATTGACGAATTGTAAAACTGCACAAAATACACACACGAGCCAATAAATTAGAAACTTTTATGCAGATGTACGTAAGCGTCATTTACGCAGCGTCTATGCACATACGTGGTCACGTGCCTCACCACGTCATCTAGGTAACTAACTACTTAAGACTGCTGCTCGTCGGTAATCATCAGTCGTATTGATCACAACGGAAAGAAAGGGGATCTTTCGAAGTTCGATAAAGGGCTTATTATGAGTGCCCGTCTGGCTGGAGAGACGATTTTGAAAACAGCAGGGCTGAGTGGTTTCTCAAAAGGTGAGGTATCCCAGTCTTTAAGTAGCGGAAAGGTAATCCACATTGCATGCCTATATGCGTAACTGTGACGCCGCAGCAATCTGTCAGGAACGATGTCGCCATCGTCTGAGGAAGCCTGTACGGAGAAACAGGACTTCCATTGTGCAGCATTTGACCGAAGCATTCAATGAAGGCTGTTTTCCACCCATATCTTCTATGTGCAGGAAATTGAGGATAATCGATATTGGCAGTGGCATGCCGGTACGGAATCCACTGATTTCTGGAAAGAACCGGAAAGTTCGTCTACACTAGTGACGGAAACACTGTGACTGTGTCACTAGAAGACTGAAAAAAAAAAGACACGTGATCCGACGAGGCGAGGTAAGCCTTGTTCAGTACCGACGTTAAGCAGATAGTTTGGCGGAAGCCTCATGGAGCAGTGGCTCCAGCTTGCCTTGTAAACACAACTCAAAGTTGTGGAAGTGGTGTCATGGTGTGGGGCACGTTCTGTTGGTACGGAAAAGCTCCCCTGATATTGCTGGAAGATCGGGTTATCTAAACATGGATTTCGATCAAATTCATCTTGGAATGTGGACTTTTTATCCGGAAGGTGACGGCTGTTTCATGGATGACAACGCTACTGTCCATCGCCCAAGACGTATTCAGCAGTGGCTCAACATGCATGAGAGCGACTTCCACCATCTACCCTGGCCACTACAAAGCCCGGATCTGTACCCCATTGAGAATGAGTTGGACATTTTAGAAAAAACAGATCCATGAGCAAAGTCCTCTTCCTTCAAATCTCAGCCAGTTAAAGGACTGTCTGTTGAACACCTGGAATGCTGTAGACGTAGATGCACTCCAACGAATTGTGGAATCTATATCAAACTGTATTCCTGGTGTAATTCGGGCTAAAGGAGGTCCAATCCGGTACTGAATAAAAGTTCCTAATTCTTTTTTTTTTTTTTTTTTTTTTTTTTTTTTGGTTGGAGGTTTAACGACCACCGTGAGCAACTCAATGGGCTATAAGCAGTCGCCCGTCCCTAATTTAGGGTCACTGGTTCCAGGGAAGGGAGAGAGCCAGTGCCGTAAGACAAACACAACATCCATGCCTCACCGGAATTCGAACCCGGACACCTTTCGGACGAATGATCAGAGGCCATCGCTTAGACCACTGCACCACCGGGGCGGCAAGTTCCTAATTCAGTGACCGGTTTTTGTGTGTGTAGAATCGGTTCTGTGTCCCAAATAAGTTGCAGCAAAATCAAGGGGGCGAACTTTCTGAAGCATTTTTCCTATCACAATATTAAATTTAGCATGTTCAGGCAGACGACTTACAGCTAACTGTGTCATCATTTCTAGCTGCTTCCTCGACGGCAGAGGTTCAATGCAACAAAGGATTTCACTTTGCTAGTAATTGCGCATTATTTTGGTCAGAAATCTGTCTTCCGCTCTTTTTCTCTGGTTGTGAAGCTTGGGAATCCGTACGTTGAAGCATTTTTACGTCATACTGAATAATAAATTCAACGTGAATATGGGTTCCGAGTAACAACTGTATATGCAGCGAGTCAATATGAGCGGTACAACTCGAAGTCAAGTTCCTTGACCGGCATGATTATTTATACTGCGGCCCCGGTTATGCGGCCTGTTCCCAAAATTCAGTTACTACTAACGAACACGCAAACTTTTCAGCGGCATCTGCTCGTTTCCCAAGGTACCAGTCTGGCTGAAAATCCAGAAAAAACGGCCCCATAAACCAGAATCATGCAAAGGACGGACTAATCATCTCACGTGGCAGAGCAAAGGATGGTCACTACACTCCGTATTAAAAAGGCTCTGCAAAACAATCAATAAATCCAGATAGATCATAGCACACAGGCGAGGTTTTGAAAGTACGTGGCAAAGTGCAAGGTACACAGCATGCCTCTCAGCTGAGAAAAAATCCAGAAGGAATCCGATCTACTCAACCACTAACGACGCAAATAACCGCGGATCACAAGACTCCATCCCACTTTGAGCAATCCATGAGCATCGGGACAAAGTCGAAATGAAGAAAAGTTGCTCAGCTGCTGGTACATAGATGCAGGAGCTACAACTTTAAGGGGGTATAATTCTGGATACAATGAGTGTGCCCGGGAAACCTCCTCAAAGCCCTTGGTCTCTCCGAGGAATAAAAGCTATCAAGAAAAACAAAAACTCTTTATGTTCTGCGAATGTCTTGGCACAGAAGTCTTTTATTGCTGAAGAAAGAGTTTCTGATATCATCATCTTTGACTGACAAAGGAAAGCAACAAAGTTTCAGGTACGAAATTAGCACGCTTAAACAACTTATCATTGAGGTTTTCAGCTAAACTCGTAAATAACCGAGTCCCCCAATGGCGAAACAATTTACAAAAAAAATGAATACAGTACCAGTACCACATAAGGGTAACAAGGTCTCTGTGTGTGGTCAACATTTCAAAAGGGGAAAAAATGGAGACCTCTTATTCTCCAAAAGCCTTCAGGAAGCAGTTAAAGTTAGGAATACGATTAAGCAATCTGGCCTGAAGAGCAGGAACTTTGAAGAACACGTCACACAATTTCTCTTGGGAGGGTTGATGAAAATTGAAAATTTCCCACGATTTAGGTAGAATACCGAATCCATCACTCCAGTGGCCAAGTGATCTGAGGTGCTGGTTTCTGAAAGTTCACGCCAGGGATGGGGTTTGTGTTCGAGTCCCCCACACACAGGGGGAATGGGTGGTGCATTTTCCTGATGACGCTGGCTCTGTCCCTTCTCTACAACCAGAGGTCCTAAATTAGGAACGGGAGACTGCTTACAACCCCTCCCCCTAAAAAAAAAAAAAAACGACTCCTACATAAGCAACATTTTTTCCGAGAAAACTACACGAAGTCAGGAAGCCAAAATGCTCAGAATTTTTATCTGTAACTTAACCATTCTGTCACTGGTTTTATTTAAAAATATATGTATAAAGAATGAAGACAGAGGATTTTAAGGCTGACCATAATTCAATGATTTCTTATCCAAATGAGACGTCATCGGCTGGATGCGGACGAGATTCTGATAAAAATGATTGCTTTTACCTCACTGCTGTGAACATGTTGTTTGTTTTCTGTTTGTTCTTTTGCCCGCCTATGAGTTACTTTGCAGTAGCTGCCTTTATTTGCTTCCCATAGACGTCACTTTGATGAAATTTAACTAAGAAGATCTGTTTAATCACATCACATAAAATGCAAATTCTATATATAAGATAGTACAACTATACTATTTCTATAGTTTTTCCCACCGTTCGCACTGACGGTCTTTTTTCTTTTTTTTTTTTTTTTGTTTGATGACCACCATGAACAACTCGACGGCCTATAAGAATTCACACGTCCCTAATTTTGGGCAACTGTTTCAAATGAAGGGAGAGAGGCGGGGCCGTAAGTCAAACACAACATCCATGCCTCACTGGGATTCGAACATGGACCTATCTTCGACGAATTGCCAGAAGCCCGTGCTTTGATCACTACGCCACATGGACCGTTTAAGAGATTTTAATAGTTGGTATTACAGTTCTGCAATCGCAATAAACATATACACTATCTACCAACAAGTAATTGGAAACCTGTGATAGCAAAGGAAAACGAAGTTTATTCACCTTCAATAGTTGGTGGAGCCTCCACAAGCGGCGATTACAGCTGCGACCCACCGGTGCATACTCTCAACTAGGCGTTGTACGACAGCTAGCGGTATTTTTTCCCACTCGGCTTGGAGAAGACAGGTCAGTTCTTTAACCAATTTCGGACGGTGGGGGCACCCCTTAAGTCGACGCTCCAACTCGTCCCAGAGGTGCTCGATAGGGTTAAGGTCCGGGCTCTGCGCAGGCCAGTCCGTTCGATTAACCCCATTGTCACCATACCAAGCCTTGGTGGACCTCGCAACATGACAGGTGGAATTGTCATCCTGTAACGTACCAGGAGATGTGACGTACCTGCCAGAAGGACTCACACGACATAAAGGCAGATAGGAATCAGAATAAAATGTCCGCGTAGCTTAATTGGTAGAGCAACTTATTCCGGAATGAGTGGACCAGGGTTCGAACCCCGGCGCGGATAAAAATGACGGAGAAATTTACTTCGTTATAATGGCGCCCGAACTATGCGGATGACCCGACCGTTCAAAATCTCGCATTGGTGTGATGTTATTTCCACACCGCGAGATAGGAAAAATATGAGCAGCACTTCGAAAGAAAAAAAAAAAAAAAAATAAGGGGGAGATGATGTAACGTACCAGGAGATGTGACGTACCTGCCAGAAGGACGCACACGACATAAAGGCAGATAGCAATTAGAATCAATGTCCGCGTAGCTTAATTGGTAGAGCAACTTATTCCGGAATGAGTGGACCCGGGTTCGAATCCTGGCGCGGATAAAAATGACGGAGAAATTTACTTCGTTATAATCCTGAAAGTAACATGGGTTCACCCCGTAAAACTGCCACAACGTAGGAAGGGCATGGTCATCCAAAATGGTGCAGTAGGTCTCGGCGTTGAGTCTACCAGGAATTGCGACCAAAGGTCCCGTGCCATACCAGAAGAAACACCCCCATTCCATAATTCCACCGCCGCCGAACTTCACAGTTGGCACAATACATTCCGGCAGGAGGCGTTCTCCAGGTAGACGCCAAACACAGACTCTGCCATCCAAACGGTAGAGGGTGAACCTTGATTCGTCGCTCCAGAGAACCTGTTTCCACTGTTCAACGGTCCACTTTCGACGTTCTTTGCACCACGTTAGCCGAGCAGCGCTATTGGACTTGGTGATCAAAGGCTTGTGGGCGGCAGCACGTCCATAATAACCGAGCAGATGGGCTTCCTCACGAATGGTATTTATCAAAAGAACACTCCCGGATGCCTGTTGAAACTCCTTGCGGATGTGGCCCATCGATTTGGTGCGGTTCCTTTGAATTTCTCTGGTCAGCACCCGTCGGTCTCTAACTCCCAGTTTTGTGGGTCTGCCGGGTCGGGGCACATTCCGACAGTCACCTCTCATCTTCCACTTGCCAATCACGTAGGCCAATGTCGATTTTGGGTACTTCAACTCGCTGGATATGTCACGTATGAATCGGCCATTTCTGTGATACCCGACGATTACACCTTTCTCGAAATCAGAGAGCTCCGAACTGCGTGGCATCTTGCATGCGACTTGTTGCGTTGTTGTTTTCCACTCGATATTTAACGGTGGCGGCCGTGACGTGTATCAGGACCGCAGATATCGTCGATTGCAGGGTGTCCAATTACTTGTTGGTATATAGTGTATTTCAGCATGCACCCAGGTGACAGAGTCTTTATTTTTTGGAACGAGTGGGCCAAACAAAGGGGTGGCAAACAAATCGCTGGACAGGGATGTCGCTAGACTTCGAAATCAGGATGGACGACGGGTGGACGAGCAGTATTTTTGTTGGGGCTAGCTTGATAGCAACTTTTTTTTCTAAAAAACACTGAAAGAGCTCATTTTTAATTTTTTTCTTTGCCTTTTGATTGAAGGTTTAACGACCTCCGTGAGCAACTCAATGGGCTATAAGCAGTCGCTCGTTCCTAATTTAAGGTCACTGGGTCCAGGAAAGGGAGATAGCCCGTACTGTAAGACAAACACAACATCCATTCCTCACCGGGATGTGAACCCGGAACCTTCACAGACGAATGGTCATAAGCCAGCACTTAGATCACTGCGCCACCGGAACAGCTTTAATGCTTTTCACTACCGGCTACAAAGGAATTAGTGCAATCCCGACGCCCTCCACCTGGACACCCATACATACATGGATCTTACTAGTTTCGCCACTTGTGTAAAACACAGGTGGGTGTCGGTAGGATGTCGCTTTATTTTTTTTGCTTGCTCTGAATTCATTGTCTTAAATTGTTTTTAAAAATGTTTCTGTTTTGCTTACGAAAATAGTACTGTACTTGAACAATTTGTTTTAAAGAAAATGTCGTTTTTGTTCATCTATATCAAATTTTAACGTCGTGCCAGCAGACAATACCTCCCCATCCTTTATTCCCTTCCTTTGAGCCAGCGACTTAGCTTTGCACTGCTTTCCTACAAAGCAGCTGTCAGCCGCTGTCTGCACTATCACTGTCCCAGGGCAGTCTTAAGAACGCTAGTGTAGCTCTAGACTCCATTTTTCGTGTTGGAATCCCCTATTTTCTAAAGAAAATGAACAGAGTATTTAGTAGTGATACCTTCAGTGAATTCTTGTCCACCCTCCTCATTTGCACCCTGGCCATACAAACATAAAAAAGAATCTTAAACTAATGAATTGGAAGAGTGGAGAACAATTCAATTTTCATGGCCCTGCGGATGCTACTTTCATAATCTACGGAGATGTAAACAATGTACTTCCGAGGAGGAAATACGTAGGGCTAAAGTACGTAGTAAAACACAAGCCTTATTACTTGGCGAGTCAAGATTATATTTTAAAGTTAAATATACTGAAAATGGCACATTTTGAACAGGGTGGGCAAAACATATTTCAGGGTGGGCTTGCATCCCCTTGGCGACGTTCCTGCCGACGGGTGGAATCTGTGGAAAACAGTCGCCACTTCGAACCACTGATTATGTCACTGACAGTAAAAAGAATACATAATATGTCAACATTCCGCCTGTTGAACGCATGTTCGATTCACCGACAGTTTTACTCTGTACCACAAATGTTCCTGAGAATCTTTTCTCACAATGAATAACAAACCCATTTACCAAAAGTCAAACCGTTTTCACTGTCTGTATCAAATAAAACTTATTGCTACGTCCAGTGAAGTCACGTGTAGTAAGAATAAGAAATTACAACCTTTTAAAGTTTTGTAAGAAACGATTAAGGTGGACTTCTAGTGATTTTGCTCTCTATACTTCCAATGGAAATAATTCCGACCCCATTTCCTCAGCGAAGAAAAATTTCCCCATTCATCGAAATTGGCCCACTAATAAAAAAACATCCTAACTTAGATTGTACAATCAGTTTTTGTTTTGTGTTTTTTTTGCAAAAAACTTTCCTGAACTATATTAAAAATCAATAACTTTACTTCGATGTGGTAAGGAAGAGTGGTGCCACCTGTAAGCAAGTATCGTAACTACGTCGAAGTAAAGTTAATGATTTTTAATATACTTCAGGAAAGTATTTTTGCAGAAAACACCGATTGCACAATCTGATTTAGGTTTTTTGGTTTTTTTATCAGTGAACTAATTTTGATGTACGAGAAATCTTTCTTCGCTGAGGACATAGGGTTGAATTTTTTTCCATTGGAAGTATAGGAAGTAAAATCCCTATGCGTCTACCTTCAAGAAAAGACCATGATCACCGAATGATTACAGAAAATATTTCCTGCAACTTCATCAAAGGATGGAACTGTGCTACTAGAATATGAAAAATAGCAGTCTTCGATATTTTCGAATATTTTGTTGTCTTAATTTATAAAATATTCGGTTATATTTCTTATATATTTCATAAAAGTTTTATAACATCTGATACCATTGGAGATTGTTTTAAATGGTCATTTACTGCTAATATTTCATGAACGGAAGCCAAACTCACCTCAAAGAGGAAAACTAATGCGAGAGCGAGAGATAATGCCCGATAAGCCATTTTCTTCTTCTACTTTCACACAATGCAAACAACCTCCTCAATAGAAACTCTCACTCAAATAGCATTTCTTAAATACAGAGTGATATCACCGCAGATGTTTGGTATAGAAATTTCCCACGTCTGATTTCACTTCAGGTGTTACTTTACCAAGAATCGTGAAGATTAAGCAGTATCAGGACTTCATGAGATATTATTCCTTCGGTTTATCTAAAGCGTTATTGTTCACGTAATGCTAATTTGCGTGTCTTCTGTGAATTAAATGGATTTGCGTTGCCGCTATTTGCTGTTGCTCTTCGAATGAATATTCTGTGAAGAACATTTTTGATCTTACTTCTACACCAATATCATACTCTTTTCTTCGCAATTTCGTAAACACATGGGAAAGCTAGCATGAGTGTGCTACACTGTTAAAACGTACGGTCTATTTTTCTAATTCGATTAGCAGACGCAATACCTCTGCTAATCGAATTAGAACAAGTTAGTAAAATCATGCAATGCATTGATTATAATACGCTTTCCAACATACCAGAAATCATTACTCAAGTTATGAGGATAATGGCTGTGGAATAAATCTCGGTCCTGTGCCCTGACCTTTGATCCCATTTCGATGATATTCTACAGAACCGGTTCAGTATACCGCCGAAATAACACGATAAAGTTTTGTCGCAATGGAAGCACTTTTACGTAAGTTATGATGCATAAGGGCTATGGAATAGATTCCGCTCCTGTGTCCTAACCTTTGACCCCATTTCGCCCATTTTTAATAGGATTCGTTGACCCCATTTCGCCCATTTTATAGGCAGGCCCCTAAAACATACTAACATTTCATCCAAATCGAAGAATTTTTACGTAAGGCATGACGCATAATGGCGATGGAAGTTATTCCGCTCCTGTGTCCTGACCTTTGACCCCATTTCGCCCTTTTTCAATAGGGTTTGTCGGCAGGTGTTCCCCTACCACACTAAAATTTAATCGAAATCGAATCTTTTTTAAACGTTAGTTATGACGCATAAGACCAGTGGAATGGATCCCGCTCCGATATCCTAACCTTTGACCCCATTTCGTTCACTTTCAATAGGGTTCCTTCCCAGGTGATCCCCTTCCACATACTAAAAGTTCATCGAAATCGAACGATTTTTACGCGAGTTATCGTGCGGACGGACATACGCACACAACGCGGGACGTAATGAGGCAGATGGGAATCGCGACCATCTGCTCGAAAGAGTGTGGCGTCATAAAACTTCAATAGGATCTACACACAACGCGTGACGTAATGAGACAGATGCCGTGACCGCGCGCCAACATCTCAAGCGCGAGACTGTGACGTCATACGATTTCTAAGTATGGATAACATTAATGGGACGACGCCATGACAGTAAAAAAGGTAATTCGGGGTGGTTATTTAACCCACTAAACGAATTTTCCTAAAGTCGAGATCAAGCTAAATCGATTTCTTGTACCAGAAAACGGCAGGTTAACTACTTTCATCAAAATCCTTAGAGCCGTTTTCAAAATAAAATTTACATACATACAAGAATTGCTCCTTTAATAGTATGGGATAAGGGCGATGGAATGAATCCCGATCCTATGTCCTGACCTTTGACCCAATTTCGTCCATTTTCAATAGGGTTCGTCCCCAGGTGGTCCCCTACCACATACTAAAGTTTTATCGAAATGGAACTGTTTTTACGCGATTTATCGTGCCGACAGACGGACGGACAGACGGACAAAGATGGAGCATATACGCTTCTTCAACTTACGGTTGGAAAGCGTAAATAAAATTTACATATATACAAGAATTGCTGCTTTAATAGTATGGGATTAGTGCGATGGAATGGATCCCGATCCTATGCCCTGACCTTTGACCCCGTTTCATCCATTTTCAATACGGTTCGTCCCCGGGTGGTCTCGTACCACGTATTAAAATTTCATCGACATCGAACCATATTTACATAAGTTATGACGCATAAGGGCAATGGAATGGATCCCGCTCCTATGCCGTGACTTTTGACCCCACTTCACCCATTTTCGATTGGGTTCATTCCCAGGTAGTCCCCTACAATATGCTAAAATTTAATCGACATCGAACCATATTTACGTAAGTTATGACGCATAAGGGCAATGGAATGGATCCCGCTCCAATGCCATGACCTTTGACCTCATTTCGTCCATTTGCAATAGGGTTCGTCCCCAGTGGTCCCCTACCACATACTAAAATTTCATCGAAATCGAACGATTGTTACGCGAGTTATCGTGCCGACAGACAGACGGACGGACAAGGCTGGAGCATTCTTCAACCTTCGGTTGGAAAGCGTAAAAAATGAAATGAACTGAAAACAGTTTTATAAAGTTAGATCGTTCTTCATACTTTACTAGTGATTGTAACCAGCGCTTCATTCGATCGGGTACCAGTGTCGAAATTAGCATCGCAATTTCTTTACGTTATAGCTCGTCGTGAAAAAGAAAAGATAGCTGGAAGAATGTTTTAAGGGCCAAGAGTAAAATCATTTTCCTAATTTTCGTATTAAAGAAAACCTACTAATTCGTAATTAATAAAAATGCAAGGTGAAATTTATGTCGTAATTTTAGGTATGCTTGATTTAACGGACTATGAAATTTATGTTGTAATTTATGATTCTAATGATTCAACGGATGGTGAAATTTATGTCGTAATTTTAGGTATGCATGATTCTTCACATGGGGAAATTTATGCTGTAATTTTAAGCATCCTTTATAAATTATTTCAAACACTCGACGTGGATCAGGAACATCAAACAGAAATCATCGCTCTTTCCACGTTAATAAGTGAGTCTCGGAAAAATTCTCATCGGCCGCCACCGGGAATCAAACCCAGGGTCTTCCAGTTACACGCCGGACATGCTACCACTGCACCACAGCGGCATCGGATTCTCCGGACTCACATGTGATTAACTGCCAAACTAAATGGCAGGTTTCTTCATGGAGCCCCGCACAATTCTGGGGATTCACCAAAGATGGAAAGCAGCAACTGACTCACTTATTAACGTGGAAAGAGCAATGATTTTTGTTTGGTGCTCCTGATCCACGTCGAGTGTTTGAATTAATTATCCATTCGCCTCCTAGTTGTTTGTTCAGTTGCTGCTTTCCATCTTTGGTGAATCCCCAGCATTGTGCTGGGCTCCATGAAGCAACCTGCTATGTAGTTTGGTAGTTAATCACGTGTGAGTCTGGAGAATTCGAGGCCGCTGTTGTGCAGTGGTAGTATGTCCGGCGCGTAACTGGAAAACCCTGGGTTCGATTCCGGTGGCGGCCGATGAGAATTTTTCCGAGACTCACTTATTACCGTGGAAAGAGCGATTATTTCTGTTTGGTGATCCTTTATAAAATTTGTATCAATTTAGAAAAAAAATATAGCAAGTTAATTTAAAAAAATATGAAAAGAGTTTCTTAAAAAAAAAGTTAACTACTCTCGCGTTTTGCAGTACGACTTTCAGTTAGTTCAGAAACATCAACAAGTTCATCGAAAAAATATCCTGTTCATTTCTGAGCTTGTTTTGTTATCAAGACAGTAAATGATGTTATGTTATCAAGACAGTAAATGTTATCAAGTTATCAAGACAGTTATGTTACCAAGACAGTAAATATTATGTTATCAAGACAGTAAATGATGTTTTGTTATCAAGACAGTAAATGGTAGTGAAAAGGCATAGATAGACAGATATTTGAAATCATTTCGTAGCCTTTCATCATCTTCTTCAACAAACTACGTAAGCACCTCTTTATATATTTCTGCTGACTGGTTTCTATTATACACTGATCATTTACATATGCATACAAATATTCCGTCCAGCACCGGTTAGTCATGTAAAATTCCTTGTCATTAGAGTTTTTGTAACGATGTTGAGTATCTGTCTCTCCTTTCACGTATACACACTCGTATCTGCACAGAGAAAGATGAAGACTAGATGATAACATGCTCATCTGTAGTAGATAACACACACACACATTCGCAAAAAAGGGGTGGGGAGACCAGAAAATAAGCTGAAAGATCTCAAGGAAATGAATTGGTGAAAGCAAAAAACCGCCGGGGACAACAAGAAAACATGTCTCATTGTTGGTGATTATGATCATGCCAAAAACTCAATCAATATAAATAATAACGGTGAAGTTTCAAAACATATCCTACAACACATTGCCCTCTCACCTTTTGGCGGGCCGCTGACGGCCTGGTGGTCAACGCTCGTGATAACCACGAAGAGACCTCAAGTTCGATCCCACGCAGGTACGAAAGCTCGAACCACTAAATATCCGCCGTGCGTCGGATGAGCACGTTAAGCCGTCGGACTCCGGGTATTGGCTCCACGGTAATAAATAATAAGGGCGTCTTCCTCCCCTTTTCTACCTCGTTTTCGTGCCACTTTTCTATCGGGCGCTCTAGCCTAAATCGTAGCTTCCTATTTCTAACGGTTGGTTAAGAATTGGGGTCAGACACTCCCTTCCTAAAATCCTCTACATATGATCTGATATGAAATCTGGGGATGTCAGGTCGGTAGCTGTAGGCGGCCTCAGGTTTTGAAGATAATCCTGTCCTGGAAAAAGCTGCGAATTTCTGCCGTGCTCTCATTGGTGCGTCTGAATTATAGCCTATTTGGCTGCTCTTTGACATGTCGAATACGATCGTCCAGTCTCTTGGGATAGCCGCCGAATAGATTTTTGTGAGGATGCCAATCACAGCTGCTATACATCATCTATTGTGTCCTCCTCCGTCTGGGGTCGTTTGCCCGCATGCGGATCCATCAAGTTTCCCGATCTCTCCAGCTTGTTCGCCAATTTCGAAATGGTGGCTCTGGTGGGTGGTTTACGCCCCCAAATTTCTTCAGAAACTCCCCGGTTCCTTCAAACAATGTCAGAACGAGTTTCAATTGAGTACACCATCTTAATTCGACCTCCTCGCTTAAACTGACTGCGGAGACACGCTATTCCCCCCACCGCTAATAAACAGATGACGCGTCAGTGCGGCGCCACTCTGCTGCCGGGGATACATTTCATTCACAGGTAATGCATGTCAACTGGTTCGTCAGGGAATAAAGAACCGCTCCGTTCGGGTTTCACGCTTATCGTATATTTCCCATCTCATATATTCCACATAACAAGTGTTCAGTCCAGAGTGAATCACCCTGTATTACTCTTGTCAACAACACTCAAATTATCGGCGAGTTGCACCGTAGAATCTCTTCTGTTGGATCGCACCAAACGGAATAGCCTTTCGCTCACCTGTTGCATCATCGATGAACCATGATTGGCCCACACTTTGCCGGCTGTTCGTGGTTTTAACCCTCCTCGGACCACTTTTTGAAGGTACTAATCACGGGTAGACGTGAGCATCCCACAAGTCTTGCCGTCTCGGAAATGCTCTGACCCACTCGTCTGGCCATTGGAATTTGGCCTTTGTCAAACTCGCTTATGCCCGCTCGCTGCCTTTCCCATCTGAAGAACAAGAATAACCCTGATTAACAGAGCTCACAAGAAAACGGACATCCGGTGGTCGCTGATTACTAAACCAAAGTTTGTTGTTTAGATAGAGGATCATAAGATATGTTTATATCCAAACTTTGAGCTGCTATGGACAACAGGGGGAGCCACTAGATCCATGTTGATGAGCATTATATTATGTAATGTATATATATTATGAATGTTATATTAGAACTTCTTACAATTATTTACGATAAAAATAAGTGCAAGAAGTCCCTATAAAAATATGGCTAAATTCATAACGGACACTGTGTTTGTAACATCAGACATGCCGCCCCGGTGGCGCAGTGGTCTAAGCGATGGCCTCTGATCATTCGTCCGAACGGGGTCCGGGTTCGAATCCCGGTGAGGCATGGATGTTGTGTTTGTCTTACGGCGCTGGTTCTCTCCCTTCCCTGGAACCAGTGACCCTAAATTAGGGACGGGCGACTGCTTATAGCCCATTGAGTTGCTCACGGTGGTCGTTAAACCTCCAATCAAAAAAAAAAAAAAAAAAAAAAAAAAAAACATCAGACATGAGCTTTTGGCACAGAGACTACTTTCTCCGTCTGCAATCTTTTGTTCGCTATCAGTTTTCAGCTCCTCGATTTCAAAACCTAATCCGCTTTGCATTTTATAAGTGTGGTTATGTCACTACTCACCCTGGATACTTCCAAACACCTATCCAGAATTGTTTTGAATCGTCGGGCCTAATTGAGGAATGTGGTAGAGAAGATAGCGAGGAAACAGCATTCATGAAATGTGCTCACTGTGAGAACTACGCTTGTTTGGATCATTCCATAATTAAAGATCTTCATATTTTTTGTCGTACATGAAAGGTGAGTGCAATATATATCCATTACTGGACACGCCATACTGTATATCCATTCATGAATACTTTGTAATGTATACCAATTGCTTAAAATAACGAAAACAATTCCGATACGGGTCTCAAGAGTAATGGAAATCCAATGAATATTGTCTCTGCCGGTGTTCTTTGATGTCTGATAATTTCATCATTTACATTCCATAGCACCTAAAAGTTTGTCATTATCCCTTCAGTACTGTCGGATGAAACAGCATAATTTTCAAGAGCAATATGCCATTATGTCTTAAAAGAAAAGTGTTTGATCAATGCATCCTTCCAGTGCTTACGTATGGTGCAGAGACGTGGACCTTAACTAAAAGAGACATACAAAAGCTGCAGACAACTCAAAGAAGCATAGAGAGGTGCATGCTTGGTATAACCAGGAGAGATAAGAAGAGGAACTCGTGGATCCGAAAAATGACGAGAGTGGAAGACATCATGATCAGAGTTAAATCCCTGAAATGGCAATGGGCTGGACATACTGCCAGAAGGACAGACCATAGATGGACAGCCGAAATTTTAGATTGGATTCCAAGGGACAGGAAAAGACCCAGAAAAAGACCACATGGGAGATGGGTGGATGAAATTCGTAAATATGCGGGAGTGACATGGAGGAGACTGGCACAAGACAGACCGTTGTGGAGGAAACTTGGGGAGACCTTCGTCCAGCAGTGGATTGATAATGGTTGACAATGATGATGATGATGATGCATCTAGCGACATCGGTCCGGACCGTTCCCTTGTCAGTATAAAGTGTTATTTATACCGGTTCATGATCTTCACATGCGCCATTGTTTACCTGCAGTTGCTTCGATTTGCATAAAGACGCGCTTGGTCATAATATTTTGGCTCTTTGGTGTAAAGTAACGTGAAAACGCAAGAAAATCAAGTAAGCTTCGAAAATCGAAGAATTCAGTCGACTTCAACCATAGCGTTCTTCTCGATAGAAATAGGCAACATTTAATTAATTTTTTCGGTTTGCTTGATTTCCATCATAATTAACAAAAGGAGGACGAATAAGTAAAGTCATATCATTAATTTTTCTTGTCCACATGTAAACATTAATTTATTTTTTTTTACTTTGAAGTGTGTTTTTTGTCACAATATTCAGATCACGCGAGAGTACTCTTCCGTTTCTCCTCTTCTGTGGAAAGGTGTTCTTGCCTATGATCCAACATACACACAGCACCTTCTTCGTCATCTGTCCAAAAATATCTCCTCCCGAGCAAAGAGTTTGAAGTAGTGTAGCCTCCTACACTCATCAACGTTCTTCCCTGCGATCCAATGGTTAGGTTTTTTCTGCACTGAGAATTTCCCCCTGGCAGACATTTTAAATCTACACGTTAATTATCGTAGGTAAAAAGTACTTCCGGAGGCTGTTGCCAGTTGACGTTTCCAAGGGTGGGGGAAGAAAATATAGACATATAAAAGGGAACTTTACCTCGGTGCCATGGATCGTAGGATATCAATGTGGGCCATAACGCAAGATGTCTCGTCCGCCACCATATCCAGCATTAAGGATAAGGATTCGCATTCGCTTTATGGAAGAAACGGATATGTGCCAACAGCAGTGAGTTAACACATTTTCCTTCATATCATAAATATAAATGAAAAATGCGTTTTTTTTTAAAATGAAAGTGCTTACAAAAGAACTGGATTTTTCTCATTTTCCTTTAATGAAGATAATTTATTTTCCTAATTTTCAGAATTTATTTACTAATAATTATTCTACATTATCTTTCGTCAAACTACTCCATCATGTAAAAATCAAACGCACATTGAATACAAAATTTATTCAAAAAATGAAAAAAAAATTATGTTCTTGAACAATGGAATTATGGGTTCTATTTTTCTCCAATGGAATTATAGACAAATTCATCGATAAAATAAATTTTCCTTGTATTAATAAAACAATATAACTAAAACAATTTTCTGATTAATAGAATAAAAGAAGAGAAAAATAATGTATGTTTATATACGCTAAATTATTTTTATTTTGCCGGACTTCAGTTTCGTATCTTATTGCGGTTAAATCTCGCTGAAACTAAAAATAAACTTATGATTTAATGAGAATTAAGATATACTATTTGCCTCCTTATCGAAACGTAGAGGAAACTGATTGAGCTGAGTTCGAATCGCCGGTTATGTTGAATTTTTTCAACGGTATATATTGTCTCTTTTTTCTGACTGATATCATTCTCTAAATTGAGATGAAGCCTTCGTCTTCGCCTTTGATTCTCATCAGCAGTCGTTAAACTGGAAAAAAAAAGAGAGAAAGAAGAAGATAAATTTGCACATAGAAATTAAACATACTTTAAATTTATAGTATGAATTAGGAAAAAGATGAAGACGACGGTACGGTTACAAAGCTATTACTGCCATTGTTATTACTTACTTGCTTAAAAATATGTGATAAAAATAATAAAATAAAATAAAAAATTAAAAAAAATAATAGTGGAAAAAATTCTTAGCGATAAAGCGATGAGCAAGCTATTACTGTCATTATTATTATTATTATTATTATTATCGGGCTTTAAGCCTAGCTATAGCGACTAACCTAAACAGAGCACATTTGAATAAATTGCGAAAAATATGGACATCTCTGAGAATAACTTGTGAAAAATATCCTATTTTTAATTTAATGCAAATATTTTTACGATGAAAACTACCTGAAGCTTACACACACATGTGTATATGCGTAGGTTTTAAGAATAAAAGTAGCAGAATATCTATCGTTATTGATAAAAACGTCATTCTTTTTCCAGTATAATTTTCAATTTAAAATATCGAAATTTTTTCTTGTTCCATATCCACTTCTGCATTTAAGAAATAGCCAGTAAAAATTGCATGAAAAGTATGATCATCATCATCATCACCATCTGTACATTATCAGACCACTGCTGGAAGAAGATCTCCCCAAATTTCTTCCACAACGGTCTGTCTTGAGTTAATCTCTTCCATGTCATGCGGCAAGCTTTCGAATTTCATCCATCCATCTCCCAATTGGTCTTTTGGGTTTATTCCTTTCCCTTGGAATCCATTCTAAAATGTCGGTTGTCCATCGATAGTCCGTTCTTCTGGCAATATGTCCAGCCCAATGTCATTTCAGAGATTTTGCTCTGATTATGATGTCTTCCACTCTTGTCATTTTCCTGATGCAGGAATTCCTCTTCTTATCTTCTCTGGTTACACCAAGCATGCATCTCTCCATGCTTCTTTCAGTTGTAAGATGTATTTGTATGCTTTTTTTAGTTAAAGTCTCTGCTTGGTAGTACGTAAGCACTGGAAGGATGCATTGATTAAACACTTCTTTTAAGAGACAATGGCATATTGCTCTTGAAAATTGTGCTGTTTCTTTTAAAAACTCATATATACGTGCAAAAACACTTTAACTTAAGAACACTGAAGACTGCAAATAAAAATAAAATAGGTGTAATTTTTTTCGGGTTTCCCACTTTTATGTAGCCAGTAGCGGACTGATAAACTGATGAAAGGAAAGTGGGATGTAATGTAATGTTGTGCTTTTCTTTCTGTGTTTTCTCAGCCTAATTCGTAAGATTGAACTGCATGAGTTGTACCTTTAACCCTTCAACGACCACGACCCAAAAATCTTGTATCACTCTAAATACCATAACGCACGAAACTGTCTGCTGTTTCACTTCTTTTGTTTAATAACGACAATAATGAGTGAGGGTGACTCCTGTTGACCCCTCATAGGTCGAGAAAAAAAATTTTGAATGACTAGTAAGGATATGAAATCTGACTTACTCTAGACAGCCGTTTTGGGCGGCTTTAGCCGTTTTTAAGTAAGGGCGTTTTGAGTGTTATGGTCGTTAAAAGGTTAAACTTAATATATTCCTTTAATCTGATAGACAGCAGATAGATGTATTAAAATTCGCATCTATACTTCAAGTTCCTTCCAGTTCTATAACTTTTGTTCAGTGTAATTTTTCATAAAACTACAGTAACAAAAGATTTTTTGGAGTTTAATGCATCTTTCATCAGGCAAATTAGATTTAAATTCCGGAAAAGGGGCCGCGGGGGGCCTGGTGGGCAACGTTCGTGACTGCCACGGAAAGGACCTCAGGTTTGATCCCAGGCAGGTACGAACGCTCGATCCACTAAATATCCGCCGTGCGTCGGATAGACACGTTAAGCCGTCGGACACCGGGTACTTCCCCCCCCCTCCTGTAATAAATAAGAGCGTCTTCCTCCCCTTTTCTACTTCGCTTCCGTGTCACTTTCTTTTCGGGCACTCTAGCCTAAATCTCCTAGCTTCCTATTTCTAAGGGTTGCTTAAAACCTGGGGTCAGACACTCCCTTCCAAAAAATCCTCTGAATATGATAATAAAAAATTCCGGAAAAGAAATATGAAGAAGTCCACTTTGCACGAAAGAAACAAAATTGCGTCAATTTTGTGGAATTATTTCCACCTACCTAGCCAGGGCCGGATTAAGTGGGGTCTACAGGGGCTATAGCATTGGGGCCCACCATGACAAGGGCCCAGGAGGCATACCTGGGCAAATTATATATAGATAGGTAAAGAGAGAGAGAGGTTTATAAAATAGTTTTACTTTTGTGTCATACGATTTCCGAATGGTCAGAAACAGAGGCTGGAAGACGAACAGATTTCAAGGCCACTGACTCACCAAGGGTAAAGGTTTCATGTTGCTGGGAACAGCAGGGTCGGCGAAACAGTTTCAGCTCTTTCACTACCACCCACACATCCCAATTTGCGCTTGAAACCGTTTATGTTCGAAGTAACAAAAGATATGCACTACGAAATGTATACAATGCTAAATCGTTAAAAAATTCAAGACAAAATCTAGGAATCTTAAGCTTTTAACTCATGTTCTTATGAAAACAATAGAAAATACAGTGACTTGTTATGAAAACTCTGCAGATAATTTAGTAGTTACAGTTTCGTGTTTTAACGGACTTCATAGTGATTCCACGTCATAAGTTCTTTGGGGTCCCACTCAGATGTCTTAGCCTTGGGACCACTCAAATGTCTTAGCCCTGGGGCCCAGTAAAGCCTTAATCCGGCTCTGTATGTGGCGATCTACTAATAAGAAAGCTTGGAAACTGCGTCATCGTGGGAAGGGAATAGAACTGTTCCGAACGTTTGAAACACAAATTCAAGGCGAGCAAAATTTTTTCTTGATACCCTCCAAATTCGTTCTACTAAAATAAAATCTTTTCTTTTTTCTTTTCATTCTTCAACAAAATTTTTGACAATATACGCGCTTTCTAACAGTGACTTAACTATAAATTTTCAGCCCTTAAGCAAAATTATAAAATAGCATCCTTTCCTCCCGCTTCTGCTCTATTTTCAAAACCAACAAAGAAAATCAAAGTATTCACTTTGATTTCTTTAGCAAAAAAAAATCTTATATTTTTATAGAAAGATAGATTATAGATGTCCAAATGAAAAAAAAAGTCCTTCTTCCTACTTTTTGCATTGGCAAAGTCTCTGATTAAACCTCTGGCATTTAATTTATTTGCGTCTTGGATTTCAATGGCAATAAGTGAAAGATATTTCAGTCACTCCTGACACATATTCACAAATAATTTTTGACTATTGGCAGTTTGCTGAGCGATATTTCAGAAGCAGCTACTGTAACAGGTAGTGTTAGATATAAAATAAGGGCTATATTCTGAGTAAGTACAGTACTTCATGACAAATTGGGAAACTTAATTATTAACAATTCTGCGAGTTCGTTAATTGAATATATTGGTTTAATATCTTCATCATAAAGCTGTTTGAAATTATTTGAAAAAGTTGAATGGAGAAATTTCTACTTAGGTCTTTATGATACACTGTTTGCAACTCGCCTTCGTATTTTAAAATACCCCCTTCCCTTTAGTTTAAACAGTTCTGAGACTTAAAATACGAAATCACTGGCATTTTGTTTCTTGCAAATGAATCTTTCTCTATTTTATGTTATACATACACATGTGTATGTCTAAAATTCTGTGAAACACATTTACTCTGAACGCGTTTCCAGCTGTTTAAATCTGAAATGCAACGTTTGGCATCGTGCCAATGCTGCTCCAGCATTGATGCGCCACAGCCTGTGAGCGAACTTAAAAGATCTCTTCTCTTCTTCTGGCTGCTGCTGTCACTTATCTCCTTGCCCTCCCGCGTCTTTTTTTTTTTTTTTTTTTTTTGTTTGATAAAAGCAGTCTCTCGTCCCTAATTTAGGGTCACTGGTTCCAGGGAAGGGAGAGAGTCAGTGCCGTACGACAAACACAACATCCATGCCTCACCGGTATTCGAACCCGGGCCCTTCTCGGACGAATGGTCACAAGATTGTGCTTACACCACTGCGCCACCGGGGCGGCCCCCGTTTCCCATCCTTCTTTTTTGTTGATAGATTTCAGTTAAAAATTTTATTTCTTAAACTCGCCTAATAGTAATAACACTACTATATTGTAACATCACTTTGTCTACCCGTCTGCGAGCGTATTACCTGCAGATCTATTGGTCGGATTCGAAAATTTCTTTCTTTTTTCAGCAATTAAAGCTAACCTAAGAATTATGCATTTTCAAATACATAGTTTTTCGCACTTGGTGGTGGAAACATATTGTCACTTTTAGCACCATATTTACAAGGGGTGATCAAAATAATCTTAACATCAGTAAGAAGACCTACATATATGTGTTAACAGGGGGGTCTGGGTCTAGGGCCATCTTTTGATTTTACAAAAGCTTGTATTTGACTTGGAATATATTCAAATAAATCGTGCACGGGCTGCAAAAGAATATTGGGCCACTTCTCATGAGGGAAATCGCAAGCTCCTTGAGTGACGATGGTGGAAGAAATCCAAGTAGGAAAATAAAAACCGTCTAGGCACTTTAAATAATTTATTCATAAAAGACACGAGCGCTTTCAAGAACTTCAGGTGGTCTCTTCATCAGGTGTAAGAACCAAAAGAATAAAATACACTTCATAACGAAATTTCGTCTGTGGTTTAAAATAAAGTCCAGGGTAACACAAGACGACTGATGACATGGCATAGCACTGTGCAAGGGTCAAATACAATAAGCAGGCACCGTTTACAAAAAGAGTTGAGTTAAATTTAAGTTACACGATGTTGAGCTCTTGATGACGTCTTCGTTAACGAATCACAATAGTTGGATTTTTCTTGAATAAGGTGTCTCCAAGAGTGGGGTAAGGCAACAGGTTGGTAGTCATTACTAACAGGAATTTGAATATTTCCGTATCACAACAGCTTCGCCATATCTCTAGCACCATTCATTAGGGTATCCAGATATTAAGTGAATGTCGTCCCCTACAGATGAAGTGTATTTAAGTGTTCATTGTGTAGTGAATTTTATTCTTTTTATTAGGGGTATGCAAAAGTTTCCGCCGCCCCCTCTAGGGGGCGCTATAGGGGTCTAACCGGCCGGCGACTAATGCTGTCAGTTCGTATATGAAGCCAAGCATGGCGGTCGATAAAGTTCATTTGCGGTACTGTTTGTTATTCATGTTTAATTTAGGGAAAAGTGCAAGTGAAGCACATGGTTCAATATGTCAGGCGTATGGCGAAACGGTTATGGGTAAGCGGACGTGTCCAGAATGGTTTGCCAAGTTTAAGAAAGGTAATCTAAGCTTGGAAGACAAGCCACGTGCAGGTAGACCACAGGAACTAACAGACGAGGAGCAGGAATCGCTGTTGCGATGGATGCCACACAATCGACTACGCAACTGGCGAAACATTTGAAAGTGGCTCAATCGACGGTGGTACGGTGTCTACGGGTTCCAGAAAATTGATTAGTGGGTTCCGCATACTTTAACGGAGCGTAATGTTGGTCAACGATTGGGTATCTGCATGTTGCTGCTGAAGAGGTTTCAAGCGAAGAATTTCTTGTGGAAGGTTATCACCGGGGATGAAAAATGGGTCTATTGCGACAACCCCGTACTTAAGCGATCCTGGGTCGACCCAGGCCAGTCATCAACATCCATTGCAAAACAGGATATTCACGGGGGAAAGGTGCTGTTTTGTGTGAGGTGGAATATGCATGGAGTGCTGTACTTCGAAAAACAATCACTGCGCAACGGTATGGCGATCAGTTGATAAAACTGAAAGCAGCAATCGAGCAAAAACGCCCATGGACAGGTGAAGGACGCCCCCCAGCCATCCTGTCACACGATAATGCCAGACCACGTGTCGTTGGCACCACGAAATCAATCCTTGAACAGTTACGCTGGGAGGTTTTACCGCATCCGGCTTGCTCCCCGGACACTACACCCTCAGACTTCCATTTATTTCTCTCTATGCAACATTCTCTAGCCCAACAGCGGTTCACCTTAATTACAGAGATGAAAACTTTCGTCACTGAGTTGCTCAGCTCAAACCCAGAGTTCTTCTATCACAGGGGCATTCATTTGTTGCCTGAAAAATGGCAAAAGGCCATTGATGCTAACAACCAATATTTCGTTGAATAAATGTGTACTGGTTTCCTGACTGTTCCTGTCTCATTTCTCCTTAAAACGGCGGAAACTTTTGCATACCTCTAATAGTTCTTACACCTGATGAAGAGACCACCTGAAGGTCTCGAAAGCACTCGTGTCTTTTATGAATAAAATATTTAACGTGCCTTGACGGTTTTTATCTTTCTCCTTGGATTTATCCGGTGCGTATAACTACTTGGCTCAATTTTGATGGTGGAATAAATGTTCATCTCACACTCCTCTCCAATTCTGCCCACAGGGGAATCAATAATGTTTAAGTGTTGTGATTGTTCACGCATTGGGAGTTGTTCAATTACATTTTCTTGCTCCAAAATTGTGCATCTTGCTATATGTACTGGAGCATTAGCATCTTGAAAGATAGCGTCTTTTTCTGGAAACAATGTTTGCATCATCCTGAGTGCACAGGATGAGCCTGATCTTCTAGATGCACAAAATGAATTCTTGGATGACCCTGGTCCTGCTGGGTGCACAGGATGAACCTGCTCATCCTGGGTGCATAGAGTGAACCTACTCTTCTGGGGCATAGGATGAACTCTTGGATGAACATGATCATCCGGGTTACACATGATGAAAACTTGGAGGATCCAGCTCATCCTGGGGGCATAGGATGAACACTTGAACGATCCTGGTCATCCTGGGTGCACAGGGTGAACTTGGTCTTCTGGATGCACAGCATGAACCTGGTCTTCTGGGCGCACATAATGAATACATGGATGAGCATTGTCATTCTGGGAACACAGGATAAACACTTGGATGAACCTGGTCATCCCGGGTGCACAGGATTAATACTGGGATGAATTTGGTCATCCGGGGTGCACAGGATGCAATCTTTGATGAACCTGGGGATATTAGGGTGCACAGTGGCTTCAACTTGCTCGTTCAGGACCTAAAGAATACCAACTGATCGCTACCCAAACCATCATCGATTACTCACCATGTTTGACGGTCGACACAAGACTGTTGGGATTATGTCATTCCTTTGGCATTCGCCAAACCTAAGCTGTCTCCGTAGTTAGAAAAGGCGTGAATGATAATTCGGCTGTCCAAATCAGATGTTTCTAGTCATGCAGAACCCAGGTTTTGTGCTCGTGGCACCATTAAATCCTGGTCTGGACATGGCAACATGTCCAGCCCATTGCCATTTCAGGAATTTTACTCTAATCATGATGTCTTCCACTCTTGTCATTTTCCTTATCCATGAGTTCCTGTTCTTATCTTTCCTGGTTACACCAAGCATGCATCTCTCCGTGCCTCTTCCAGTTGGCTGCAGCAGTTGTAAGTCGTTTTTAGTTAAGGTCCATATCTCTGCTCTATATGTAAGAACTGAAAGGTTGCATTGATAAACACTTTTCTTTTAAGACATAATGGCCTATTGGTCTTGAAAATTGAACTGTCGTGGACATATCGTTGGCGCAAGTTAGATGGCGTAATTCTATCGCCTAAGTGGTAAGAACTCTACGATTCCCGAGTGCAACTGTATCAAGGGTGTACCGCGAGTATATCATCGACGGATGTACCAGCGCCCAGACAGCAAGCGGTGATCGACGCCCTACTCGTATGCCCCTCTTGAGTGCTCGTCATCGGACATTACGCCCTCGCCTTGTGCTGGGAACATCAAAACTAGACCTCTGGAGAGAGGTGAGGCATCGTGGGTTCAGATGAAATTCGTTGCCAGGTCGGCTTTGTTCCAGGCGGTGATGGCTCTGTGATGGGTTGGGGAGTCTTCTGATGGGACACATTAGATCCCTTTGTGTGTGTGGACAAGTCCTTAACCGCTGCATGCTGCCAGCATGTGCTGGCTGATCATCTACACCAGTAGCGTAACTACCACCCCCGCAGCTGCGTGGGGGCGCAGGCAACGAAGGGGCGTACTGCAGCTGCCAGTTATAGTTTTATGAAAAAATCGGCTGCCCGGTGGCGCAGTGGTCTAAGCGCTGGCTTGTGATCATTCGTCCGTGAAAGGTCCGGGTTCGAATCCCGGTGAGGTATGGATGTTGCGTGTGTCTTACGGCACTGGCTCTCTCCCTTCCCTGGAATCAGTGGCCCTAAATTAGGGACGGGCGACTGCTTATTGCCCATTGAGTTGCTCACGGTGGCCGTTAAACTTCCAATAAAAAAATTACATATCAGTAGAACCACAAAAATTTTGTTTCGGGTCCACGTTGATAATTCACACCGGAAGTTCATAGTAAGAATTATATATGCACTAATAGATTAAGTACTATCACGTACCTCTAATTTTCAGTTTATATGATTCACATTGTTGGTGTGTCATTTTTCTTGCTTGTGGATTCATGGACGAATCTTAACACATGTCGCGATGTTACAATGATAATTCCTTGGGAGATGAAACTTTTTGGTTTCAATATTTTCTTTTATGTACACTATTGCACACACACTATTGCACTATGGTTCCAGCTCTTTTAATGTTAAAATCCCCATATACATGTTGATACAACACTCTATTCCATCGATGTTCACTGTACCTATTGCACCAGTAGTTTAACTTGAAGTTTAAAAATTCATCACTAAAAATCACATTCCATCGATATTCACTGTACCTGCTGCACCACTAGTTTAAAATATTTCACTATTAAAATCCTTTATATCTTTTTCTCAAGTTTAAAATCACGGCATGCCTGAGTTCACAACCACTCCACCAAACTCCGGTTGAAACTTTTCAACCTCTATGAGACCGTCTTCAGAACACTTGTCCTAAACACATGCTGCAAACCGACCATGTGCGCCAGATTCCTACGGGGTCTCTCTACATGTGCGAAAGGGCCAAAGGATCACGTGCTCCTCCCTGCATTCCTGAGTTTCATGTTTTTCTCTTGGTACTCTGCTGCCGTCTATATTTCATTCGCTGTTTAATTCTCCTATGTTTCCGACATTCCTTTTTGTACCATCTTATTTTGCATCGGAAACACTATCCAACAAACAAGGAATTTTTTAAATCGGACTCTTAGAAGTAGAGATATTGACAAAAAAGATATACATCTACGCCCCTGACGTAGAAACCATGCATTATTTTAAGAAGAAAATGGTCCTAAAATGTTTGTCGACATGAGTAGTATCGGTCTGCAAAAGACTTTGAATTCAATCGAGAATTTAGAAGCTCATATTTTGCTGCAAATACATCAGAAGCGGATATTAAGACTTACGCCCCTGGTGGCCAAATAATTTTTTTTATAAAAATTAGAAATTATGTGTAAAAAATTTTTCATCAGGAGCTGTATCTGGTGCAGAAAGAATTTTTCAAATCGGAGATTTAGAAACAGAGATATAAGGGGAAATTCATTTTACCTCTACGGCCCCTAGCGAAAAGTCTATGAATTGCTTGAAAATTTTGAAATTATACGAAAAACATGTCACACTGAAATCACTATCCAACAAAGAAGGAATTTTTCAAATCGGACACCTAAAAGTAGAGATATTGACAAAAATAAGATATGCATCTACGCTCCCTGGCTAAGAAACCATGCAATATTTTAAAAAGGAAATATCCCGTCAAGGTTTTTTGACGTGAGTCCACGAAAGAATTTTTTCAATCGAGATTTTAGAAGCTCATATTTTATGGCAAATACATCAGAAGCAAAAATTAACTCTTACGCTCCCTGGTGGCCAAAGTATTCTTTAACAAAAATTTGAAACTATATGCAAAAGATTTTCCATCAGTAGCTGTCTGTATCCACTAAAGAAAACATTTTTCAAATCGGAGTTTTAGAAGAAGAAATATCGTGGAAAACGTAATTTACTTTTACGACCACTAGCGGAAAATCTATGCGTAATTAGAAAAAGTAGCTACACCTAAAATACTCTTCGACATAAATGGAATCGAAAGATAAAAGAATTTTTTCAATCGGATGTTTAGAAGCAAATATGTGGATTAAAACGTATCTTTAAATTCGACATCATCTGCGTTTACGCCCTCTAGCAGCGAAATTGTGCATCTTAAAAAAACAAAATGAAGGATCACCATTCGCATATTTCAAGCTTCCCAATGCAAAAAGAATTTTTCATATCAGACTAATAGTTGCAGAGATATCGTGTCTACAGATGGACGGACTGACGGAGAAACCGATAACATAAGCACGATCCTTTTTTACAAAAGTCGTGCTAAAAATATAAAAAATAACAAATCACTTTTGAAAAAGGTTCGTGCTAGTAACAAATAGGAATGGTTTTCGTCAGAAGATTAATGATTTCAGAAGTCACTTCGTTACTCTTATAGTAAATTATATTTATATCTTCACGTTTGTGTTCACGTGTGTATGAAATTCAAGTACAGTCCTTTCGGTGAGTTGATTTGTTTTTCAGGTAAATAAATTGTAAAAAAGCAGTTACAATATTGTTATCATTTTTAAAACATTCCTACCGCAATAGCTGTATGTCTCGGTTTGATTTCATGAAATAGGTTATAAGCACTGCGAAATTTACACTGAACAAAATATTATATAATAGTCTCATGATAGTTTAATAATATTTAGAATAACCGCTCAGAACTTTGTTCCGGTCATGTCAGACTCTGTCCACATTTGTCCCTGTTTTAAACTCAAAAAATATAGTAACCCTACTTTTAAGCTTTACTTTTTGACTTCGATAAATCAAGCGTGTAACTTTTACGAAGTTCAGCTTTCCTAATCGGCTTCCAGTGCCGGGCAAGTCATTATTATTTCAGCCGTAGCACACGGTGCTTGAACCGGAAATAGGTCATGCCTCCAAAAAAGAACCAAAAGTAAGAAAGGACAAAAATAACTTTACGAGAGCCAGACGGCGTTCGTTCAGAGCACAAAGGCGACTCTCTTTGTATTTAGACGCGAAATATGCATCTTCTTTAGCAGAGGTCAAAACTACAGAAACAGCGAAGATAGCAAGTTGGAAACATCGATATTAACCATCTTCGTGTTAATAGTTTTCCTTTCAGTAGCATCTCCCAGTCCTTCGCTTTTAACTTTTTCTTGCTGCGTAAAGAAGAAAAATATGTTGATGTAGTACTTTTTCATTTGTATAATAAATTAGCAAAATTATTTAATGGAATGACTTCGCCTAAGGGGATTATTTTATTCACCAGCCAGAAATTTTTTCTGCATTTTTTTCTTCAAAAACAAATACAAACACAAATATTTTCCAGATTCCCAGATATTTTAAAATCTATGAAATGAATGTCCATATGTTTAGAGCCGAGTGTTTACAACCGAGTAGAATACAGATTATCTGAACTAAACGGATCTCGGGGCCTTCGGATCGATGAGCAGCTTTAATAATATCATTTGAAGCCATTTTCTATGATAAAATAATAAATCATACATAGATAAAATAACATAAGCATAGCTTTGTCAGAAAATCTTGACTTAAAAAAAAATAAGAAAATTTCCTGATTCATTTTCCTTTCCAGGTGGAAAGTCAAATATGAATATCAAAACATCGTTACAGCCGCATCAGTTGGTTTTTTGATGCATAAAAAAGTTCATGTCTAGTGCTTTCTTTCCTTCTTCCTTTCAACTTTTACAGTTCTAAATCAGTTCCTGTCTCGTCATCCACTTTGCTATGATTTGAAAGTTCAATAATATCAATTTCAGGAAAATATTGCTGCTACATTTTCCCGCATGTCGTTTTAAAAAATGTACATTCTTGTGCACTGGCATATCCACGTGGAATGGGGGAGCTTTGGTCCTTAAGCCCCCCTCCCCAAGCCCTTCTCCCCAAGCCCTTCTCCCCAAGCCCCAAAGAGATTAAGAATGAGGTACCTCAACTCCTTCGTTATTGTTATTTATCCATCTCTCTATTTGTACTATGTGATTACGCACGCACACACACACACACACCCAGTACACGCCCCCCCCTCTAACGGGAATTCCTGGGTGCGCCACTGTTCTTGTAGTATTCCTGTGTCCTAGATGCCGAGATATGGTGGCAGGGGCGTATTTAGAGCTGGAAGCCAAAGAGTCTCGGCCCCCTTAAAAGTGTTTCATTTCTTTGTTTTTTGGATAAAATGTGCATTACATTAGAAAAAAAAATGCTTTTGTTTAATAAAAATGCATCAACTTACATTAGAAAATAATGGTTTAATTTTTCTTCTATTTTTCATCAACCTGTATTTTCAAAAACTTCCATTTTTATCCCCCCCGAATTTTTTTATTTATGCCCCTGTATGGTAGTACAGTATATATATATACAGGTGTGTGAGGGTGTGTGTGCAGGGGTGGATTGGGACTGATAATGATTGTGATGATGATGATATATCATCATCATCATCATTGTCAACCATTATCAATCCACTGCTGGACGAAGGTCTCCCCAAGTTTCCTCCACAACGGTCTGTCTTGTGCCAGTCTCCTCCATGTCACCCCTGCATACCTTCGAATTTCATCCACCCATCTCCCATGTGGTCTTCTTCTGGGTCTTTTCCTGTCCCTTGGAATCCAATCTAAAATTTCGGCTGTCCATCGATGATCTGTCCTTCTGGCAGTATGTCCAGCCCATTGCCATTTCAGGGATTTAACTCTGATCATGATGTCTTCCACTCTTGTCATTTTTCGGATCCACGAGTTCCTCTTCTTATCTCTCCTGGTTATACCAAGCATGCACCTCTCCATGCTTCTTTGAGTTGTCTGCAGCCTTTGTATGTCTCTTTTAGTTAAGGTCCACGTCTCTGCACCATACGTAAGCACTGGAAGGATGCATTGATCAAACACTTTTCTTTTAAGACATAATGGCATATTGCTCTTGAAAATTATGCTGTTTCTTCCAAATGCTCTCCAGGCAAGTTTTGCACGCCGATTAATTTCTTTACCAATGTGACCCTCACTTGATATCTGCTGTCCAAGATAAACGTACGTGTCTGTTATCTCCAGCTTTTCTCCATCAATCGATAAATCTTCATTTCTTGTAAAAGCATTGAACATCACTTTTGTCTTCTGAAAGTTCATTTTTAATCCCACTTCTTTACTCTTGTCAGCAAGTTCCTGGATCATACTCTGCAGCTCTGGTGGGGTAGTTGCAAAAATGACTACGTCATCAGCAAAACGAAGGTGGGTTAGATAATCTCCATTAATCTTTATCCCTTTGTTTTCCCAGCTCAGCGACTGAAAAACACCCTCCAATGTGGCATTAAAGAGCTTCGGAGATATGGTGTCACCTTGTCTCACTCCCTTTCCAATTTTTACGTGTGTTGTATTTTCAAACAGCCTAATCTTTGCACTTGCATTTTCATAGATGTTATTAATAATATTAATGTATGCATCTTCAATACCGCAGGTTTTCAGAGCCATTGTAACTGCTGATGGTTTCACCGAATCAAAGGCTTTTTCATAATCGATAAAAGCCATGCACAATGGAAGTTCATATTCCCTCGCTCTTTCAATTAGTTCTCTCAGCACGTGGATATGATCTATTGTGCTGTAGCCACTCCTGAATCCAGCTTGTTCTCTCGGTTGAGCCATGTCCAGTGTTACCTTCAAGCGGTGTGAAAGAACTTTAGTGAAGATTTTATAAACTACTGATAGGAGGCTGATAGGTCTGTAGTTTCCGAGATCCTCAATGTCACCTTTCTTATGTAGCAGGATCATTGTAGCGGTGTTCCAATCCTCAGGAATCTTTCCTTCATTAAGGCATCGAGTGAAAATTTGGGCGAGTACTGTTTCGATTTCTCCACTTGCTTCTTGTATGATGTCTACAGTAATTCCATCTTCTCCTGGAGCTTTTCCTCGCTTCATGTTCTTGATTGCATGTGCAACTTCTGCTGGAAGGACTGGAGGAACTCTGGTACTGGTATCTTTCATGATGTCCGGAGTGCATATATCATCCCTTTCATATAATTTGGAGTAGAAATCTTTCACTCTTGTCAAAATTTCGCCTCTATTTCTTGTTACAGAACCATCTTCTTTTCTCAGTGCCATAATCTGTTTTCTTCCCTTACTGAGATGTCCCTTTGCTATCTTTAGGCTTTGGTTGTTTTCAATTGCTTTCCTCACTAGTTCACAGTTGAATTTTCTTACGTCTTCAGTGATACTTTTTCTTACTGTCTTGCATAGCTCTATATATTCCACTTTGGAAGTCACATCTTCTTTAGTTGTCCTCATCTCTCTTCTTTTTTGCATCAACATTTTGGTTTTTCCTGATAATTTGTTCACATGCAACTTGTTCTTAGACCCAGCTAATTTTGTTGCTGTTTCCATAAGAGCTTTGGTTACTTTTCTGTTAACTTCAGAGATGTCCACTTCTTCCGATGTTAGGCCTTCTAAAGCAGAGAACCTGTTCTTCAGTTCTAACTTGAAGGTATTATGGTGTTTTTTAAGGTTGGTTATGTCAATAGATTTTGTTTGTCTTATGAGCTTGCCACGTTCAAGTTTAGTGTTGAGGTGCATCTTACATCTCACCAATCTATGGTCACTACCTGTGTTGAACTTGTTCAGCACACTGCAGTCTTCTATGACGAATTTTTTGTTACACATAATAAAATCAATTTCACTTGTCGTCCCATTTGGATGTCTCCATGTCCATTTCCTGTGTGGCCTTTTCTTGAAGAAGGAGTTCAAGATGAAAAACCCTTCTGCCTCTGCAAACTCAACGAGAGTATTTCCACGCTGGTTTCTGTTGCCGTGACCGAATTTACCTACTGAAGTTTCATTCTGTTGCCGTTGCCCTATTTTTGCATTGAAATCTCCCATAATTATTTTCAAGTGCTGCTTACCTTTATTATTTAGATGACAAATTTCCTCATAAAATTCTTCAATTTCTTCTTCAGGATGACTTGTGGTGGGTGCATAAGCTTGAATAATCTGAGCCTGGTATCTTTTCGAGAGTTGGATAACAAGTCGTGCAGCTCTGTCAGAGGAACTTTCAACTTCTACAACTTTATCCTTCAGTTTCTTGTTTATTATAAATCCAACACCACTAGTTCTGCCAGTATCTGTCCCACGATAGTAGAAGAGATGTCCACTTTTCAGTTCGATGAGATCTTCTCCTTTTCTCCTTACCTCACTTAGCCCCACGATGTCCCACTTGATCCTTTGTAGTTCCTCTTCCAATTCAAGAAGCCTTGAATCAGAAGATAGGGAGCGTCCATTGTAAGTAGCCAAGGTCAGCATCAGATGGCAGCCTAGTCCGGTCCTCCGGGGATTCTTAGCACCCTCTGCCTTCATGTCGCACTGGCCGCTGCCTTGGCCAGGTACATTCCAGCTGCCGGAGACTGAGGGCCAAGATTTAAGTTGTGTAATCATTTTGGAGGGGTTTGGCCATAACTCACCACGCTGGCCAAGCGGGTTGGTGAGTGTGGGATAGAATTTCCTCTAATCCCGATGTTATAGTTATACCGCTATTGGCGGTCGTCAGAGCCCCTTTAGTGGGAACAGGATGCACCACGAGAAGGCGGGGTTGACATTTAAAGAAGATGTGACTTCCAAAGTGGAATATATAGAGCTATGCAAGACAACACGAAAAAGTATCACTGAAGACGTAAGGAAATTCAACTGTGAGCTAGTGAGGAAAGCAATTGAAAACAACCAAAGCCTTAAGATAGCAAAGGGACATCTCAGTAAGGGAAGAAAACAGATTATGGCTCTGAGAAAAGAAGATGGTTCTATAACAAGAAATAGAGGCGAAATTTTGACAAGAGTGAAAGATTTCTACTCCAAATTATATGAAAGGGATGATACATGTACTCCAGACATCATGAAAGGTACCAGAGTTCTTCCAGTCCTCCCAGCAGAAGTTGCTCATGCAATCAAGAACATGAAGCGGGGGAAAGCTCCAGGAGAAGATGGAATTACTATAGACATCATACAAGAAGCAAGTGGAGAAATTGAAACAGTACTCGCCCAAATTTTCACTCGATGCCTTAATGAAGGGAAGATTCCTGAGGATTGGAACAACGCTACAATGATCCTGCTACATAAAAAAGGTGACATTGAGGATCTCAGGAACTACAGACCTATCAGCCTCCTATCAGTGGTTTATAAAATCTTCACTAAAGTTCTTTCACACCGCTTGAAGGTAACACTGGACATGGCTCAACCGAGAGAACAAGCTGGATTCAGGAGTGGCTACAGCACAATAGATCATATCCACGTACTGAGAGAACTAATTGAAAGAGCGAGGGAATATGAACTTCCATTGTGCATGGCTTTTATCGATTATGAAAAAGCCTTTGATTCGGTGAAACCATCAGCAGTTACCACGGCTCTGAAATCCTGCGGTATTGAAGATGCATACATTAATATTATTAATAACATCTATGAAAATGCAAGTGCAAAGATTCGGCTGTTTGAAAATACAACACACATAAAAATTGGAAAGGGAGTGAGACAAGGTGACACCATATCTCCGAAGCTCTTTAAGGCCACATTGGAAAATATCTTTCAATCACTGAACTGGGAAAACAAAGAGATAAAGATTAATGGAGATTATCTAACCCACCTTCGTTTTGCTGATGACGTAGTCATTTTTGCAACTACCCCACCAGAGCTGCAGAGTATGATCCAGGAACTTGCTGACAAGAGTAAAGAAGTGGGATTAAAAATGAACTTTCAGAAGACAAAAGTGATGTTCAATGCTTTTACAAGAAATGAAGATTTATCGATTGATGGAGAAAAGCTGGAGATAACAGACACGTACGTTTATCTTGGACAGCAGATATCAAGTGAGGGTCACATTGGTGAAGAAATTAATCGGCGTGCAAAACTTGCCTGGAGAGCATTTGGAAGAAACAGCATAATTTTCAAGAGCAATATGCCATTATGTCTTAAAAGAAAAGTGTTTGATCAATGCATCCTTCCAGTGCTTACGTATGGTGCAGAGACGTGGACCTTAACTAAAAGAGACATACAAAGGCTGCAGACAACTCAAAGAAGCATGGAGAGGTGCATGCTTGGTATAACCAGGAGAGATAAGAAGAGGAACTCGTGGATCCGAAAAATGACGAGAGTGGAAGACATCATGATCAGAGTTAAATCCCTGAAATGGCAATGGGCTGGACATACTGCCAGAAGGACAGACCATAGATGGACAGCCGAAATTTTAGATTGGATTCCAAGGGACAGGAAAAGACCCAGAAAAAGACCACATGGGAGATGGGTGGATGAAATTCGTAAATATGCGGGAGTGACATGGAGGAGACTGGCACAAGACAGACCGTTGTGGAGGAAACTTGGGGAGACCTTCGTCCAGCAGTGGATTGATAATGGTTGACAATGATGATGATGATGATGATATATATATATATATATATACGCCACACCTGTCAGCTCATTTCGAAAAATTCGTTTTCAGTAGGAATGCCTCCAGATAGAATATCAGAACGAAAATCCACACACATTTTTGTCTTTTTCGATGAATGACCTTGCTGCTAGGGGCGTCAATGAAGAATGCATTGATTTTAATAGTAATTTACTACAAATCGTTGCTTTTTAAAAATCAGATTGAAAAATGTTGTTTACTTTCGGATACCTTTTACCACGAAGATCGTTTTTCGGAAAATCTCAACTTAAAAGATTATTTTTCGTAAAGATCATTTTTCAGAAAATCTCTACTTGAAAGGCCATTTTTCGTAAAGTTTCTACTTTTCCCACTAGGGGTCGTAAATATATTATATATTGTATTTTTCTCGATATCCCTGCTTATACAGTCTGATTTTAAAATTATTTTTTCATCCGAAAGCTTTCATAGTGAACAATTTCTAATTTTTCGTAACGCATAGTTTTGTCACGAGGGAGAGTAAGTGCACATTCCTGTTTGCAACACATTTTCAGCTGTATCTACGTTTTTAAAAACCGAACTGGAAAGCTTATTTATTTATTTAATTAGTTAGTTAGTTTATTCGGTCCGCTCCCACTTACTACATAAAACATCTTGCGGATATTTCCTGCTATACGTAATCTGCAATTTTCCCGCTAGGAGTCGCAAGTGCTTATTGTATTTTTCTCGATATCTCTGCCCTAAAAGTCCAAAATGAAAAATTGTTTTTCAATGACGATTAAACTGTTTGGTATAATAATCCCTTAGTTATAAGATTTCGTATACCAATAAATGTTGAACTACTATTGCGTTTTATATTTGTACACTTTTTTCCAGTTCAAAAGGTATCTTCTTTACACCCAAGAATTCGGTGTCGTATTTCATGTTCTTTCATTCTTGGACGCCATCAACATTTTCGCTGCCGCATCTTGGTAACTCTTGCCGAAAATGAACCTTTTCATAGTAGTTTCGCTCATCAGAGCTTTGGGATCGTTTTTCGGCATTGCTTTCTCGTAGAAGATGCCGTCACGATTTAACATTGCGCTGCTTTCAATTCTATCCCATTCTTGAGGAGTGTACTGCTTAACATTCTTCCAAATTTTGGTTATTAAAATTTCTAATACATACATAATCATCGTCTATTAAACTTAAGAAGTTTACCTCGGTACTTGTGTTTTGATATCCTCCAGCACAGCCTGATTCAGATGTTGACAAAGAGAACTGATACTGAGATGATGAAAAACGATAGTTGTATCTTTAATCTTAATATATCGACCTTCAAATGTCATGGCACCATATAAATAAGAACAGATTTTCTTAGATTTGTGGTTTTAAATATTGTTTCGCATTAGGGCCGAATTCTTCCTAAAAATAATTACAAAAATTTCTGCGCTCGTCCTTATATATTTTTTTGTCATTTGCATATCATACTGAGAAGACTGTAAGAAAAATTCTTCTATACGCAGGCTGTTTCTTCATTTTTTTATTTCTGGTGGCACCAAGTTTCATTCTACGATTTTTCTACAGTGCTACTAAAAACATAAAACTTGGCGGTTTCCTAAACTTCCTCTCTTGGAAGCAAGAGTTTCTAATACAGAATTTTAAAATTTCAGACAGTTATGCCAAAACCGTGTGTTTGAATTATTTTGATATTTTTTACTAATGATACACATATTTCTGGCCGTTTTTCTCTGTTCATGTTTTCCCTACTGAAGCGTTTTCCCGAATATTTTTTAACATTCCTGAAAAGATGGTAATTCGGGTAATTCACTGGGTAGCCCCTCAAAGAATTCGTCATATTTTTGCAAAACATTCTACTTAGAAACATGCCATGTGGTTTACAACGTGCCTTAGTTCATGGGAATGTAGCACTATTCACAATAAGTGCAGAAAATGTCCTCCACCGATATTCAAACATACTCGAACGCGACGCTGCATATTATCGAAGGTCCTCCGCAGCATGTCCTCATCAATAGTCCAGATTGCTGCACTGATATTGCTTTCTAAGTCTTCTAACGTTCGAGGCCTATTGCTGTAAGCACAGCTGTTCAAATATCCCCATAGGAAAAAATCGGGAGGAACCAAATCTGGTGAACGAGGTGGACACAGTCCTTTGGAGATCCCTCTGTCACAGAAAATAGAGGAAATTTCACTCGTGCTCACACGGGAAGTGTGACATTTCGCTCCATCCCGTTGAAAGCACGCCGCTGTCAAATCGATGTTGGTTAATTGCTCTACAAATTTTCTGAAAATGTTCACATACGACGCCGAGTGTACTACGCCCCTTAAAAAAAATGGGTCCAATTATTATGGTTCGGGGCACAGACTTTTGCAGGATGCAATGGGGTTTCACCGACTTTTGCAGGATGTAATGGGGTTTCGTGTAGTTTATGTGAATTATCTGTCACCCAGATGCGCAAGTTTTGGGAATTGACATACACTTCCAAATTAAACCTTTTCGTTAATGAGCCATGTGAAATACAAAATGTTCGGAATTGCTAGTAAAAATGTCAGGAATGAGTTATGCGCTTTTCAACATCCGGTTCTTGCAACTCATGCACTTTTCAAGATCTGTTTTTTGCCACTCTTGCACAGGTGTCACACGATATGGATAAAGCAATGCGCTTTTCAAGATCCGGTTCTTGCAACTCTTGCACAGGTGTCACACGATGCGGATGAAGCAACGCGCTTTTCATGATCCGGTTCTTGCAACTCATGCTCTTTTCAAGATCCGGTTCTTGCAACTCTTGCACAGATGTCACACGATACGGATGAAGCAACGCGCTTTTCATGATCCGGTTCTTGCAACTCATGCTCTTTTCAAGATCCGGTTCTTGCAACTCTTGCACAGATGTCACACGATGCGGATGAAGCAACGCGCTTTTCATGATCCGGTTCTTGCAACTCATGCGCTTTTCAAGATCCGGTTCTTGCAACTCTTGCGCAGGTGTCACACGATACGGATGAAGCAACGCGCTTTTCATGATCCGGTTCTTGCAACTCATGCGCTTTTCAAGATCCGGTTCTTGCAACTCCTGCACAGGTGTCACACGATGCGGATGAAGCAACGCGCTTTTCATGATCCGGTTCTTGCAACTCATGCTCTTTCAAGATCCGGTTCTTGCAGCTCTTGCACAGATGTCACACGATACGGATGAAGCAACGCGCTTTTCATGATCCGGTTCTTGCAACTCATGCGCTTTTCAAGATCCGGTTCTTGCAACTCATGCGCTTTTCAAGATCCGGTTCTTGCAACTCATGCGCTTTTCAAGATCCGGTTCTTGCAACTCTTGCACAGGTGTCACACGATACGGATGAAGCAACGCTTTCTTCACGGCCCTTTGGCAGGTGGAAACATATACTACTCAGTTTCTTGTGAGAAACGTCGTAATGACTTCTTCTGTGATGCCAGCAGCCTGTGCTTCACCTCTTCGAATTTTTTCTTCTGCTAAAGAAGGACGTTCGCCACTGTTTTGGTTCAAAACACTGCCCGTGGTTTCAAATATTTTCGCTAGCCTGGCGATGTAACGTTTGTCTGGTGATTTTCTTCCCCCAAACTTCTCCAGGAATTCACGCTGTGTTACCTTTATAGACATTATTATCCAAAAAATGTACACAATAACACCCGCTCCGCAACGGTATACACCGCCATCCTGAACGACGTTCAACGATACAGTAAATCACGCAGACTGCCTCCAGATAGAATTCGCGTGCCGAGTCATCTGATGGGGTGACGTCACAATGAGTCATTGCCCTATCAGGAAAATCGCTCACGCGCATTTCTTAAGGATCAAAGCCACTTGTAAATCAAACGTCGTGTTTGTATGTAGAGCTGGATGAAAAGAATAGTTGGTTCTTTGGGGTGACTACCTAGTGAAAACTCCTCTATTATTGACTTACCTGCCCGTGCACTAAAGCTGTCTGTGGGCACCTCAGCTTCTGTAAGGCGAATAAGAAAACTTCTGACAGGTGAAAGCATATTCATGATGCTTCACATATTTTTACAGCTCATTGTTGTGAAGGATTTTTCCGCTGCATGGCATGGATGAAAAAATCTTTTTTCTTGAAGGAAAATTAGGAAAGTAATGTCCTCTTAAATGACAAAGACATGACAGACTGAAAATTTGCAGTTTTCCCTAACGCATATTCTTCTGTTAGGACAAAAGAGAAGGCGGTTTATCACTTCTGACATGAACTGAATAAAATATTTACTTATTTTAGAAATATGCGCTGATTTGTAATCGTTTTTAATGTTTTTATTTGTGTCATCACTAAAGTATGTAAGAATCCTAGAAATTTACATTTTCACTGCAGGTAGATGCTTTTCTACCTTTTCCATAAAAAAGTTGTTCTGTAATTATTTTTTGGAAGAAGAGGTGTTTAACGAATGCGATGAGCAATTCTGTAGAGACTGCCCCGAATTTGGGGTACTAGTTCCTGGAGGGGGGACAGCCAGAGCCGCGAGGCAGGTGCACCGCTCATACCTCACATGGACTCGAACCCAGGCCATCTTGGATGACCAGACGGAACCCTACGCTTCTTACCACTCTGCCACCGGCGAAATAAAAAACAAGCTTCCATACGCGCTATATGATAAAACCAGGAAGACAGATATACACGGTTGTATCAGAATAATATGACCACTCCAGGAACCGCAAAGTACCCGGCCAGGACAGACGAGCCATAGTGCGTAACGTGAGCACAATGGGAAGAAGTGGTGATTTGACGGACGTTCAAAAAGGAATGATCATTGGCTAACTCGCCAAGGGTGGAAGCATCTCAGAAACGGCAGATTTTGCGGGCTGTTCGCGAGGTGCTGTGGTAAGGGTGTACCAGGAATGTATTGTTGGCACGCCGAGTACCTCATGACGTCATCACTGTGCAGCCCCAAAGGCCATCGACCCCAGAGAAGAACTTCGCCTCCGTCGACTGGTAAAGGGCAATCGACACGCAATAGTGCAGCAATTGACCACGCAAATGAACGCTGGGGTACCCAGGTACGTATCCCTGATAGCAGTAGAGTGAATTCTGTTACGCATGGGTCTCCGGAGTTAACGCTGCTTCAAGGCGTCCATGTTAACCCAAGTCCATCGGCAACGACTCCTGCAGTTCGCATAGGACGACCGTCATTGGACAGTGGAAGAGTGGGAAAAGGTTGCCTTCTCCGACGAATCGAGGTTTCTACTCCACAGAAGTGACGGGCGGTGGCGGATACAGCGTCAGACACACGAGAACCAACACCCGGATACGCTTCTCGGTCAAGTACAGACTGGTGGCGGCAGTGTGTATATCTGAGGGATGTTTTCCTGGGTCTGGGAGCACTGGATGGGTCCCTGAACGCCAATGGCTACCTGTCCATCCTTGCTTACCACATGCATCCCTTCATGTTGGACGTTTGTTTACCCTAGTGGTGATGGTGTCCTTCACATCACAATGCGCCCTGCCACATCGCTAAGGAGTGCATGACTGGCTCCAGGAACACAACAGCGATGTCTACGTCCTCCCTTGGCCGGCGAAATCACCTGACTTCAATCCCATGGATCATTTCTGGGACTATTTGAATCTACAGGTTCGACGTGCCGACCCACAACCACGTCATCTCCGGGACCTTCGTGCTCCGCTGCAGTCTGAATGGGCACGTGTGACTCGGGCAACCTTCCAGGGCCTCATGGCGTCCATGCCATGCCGTCTCGCCGCTGTCATCCGGGCACATGGTGGTTATTCCTATTATTAGGCAGGTGGTTACCTTATCCTGATACGAGGGTGGCCTAGTGGGCAACGTTCGTGACTGCCACGGAAAGGATCTCAGGTTCGATCCCAGCAGGTACAAATGCTCGACCCACTAAATATCCGCCGTGCGTCGGATGGGCACGTTAAGCCGTCGGACCCCGGGTACTGGACACCGGTAATAAATAAGGGCGTCTTCCTCCCCCTTTCTACTTCGCTTCCGTGTCACTTTCCTATCGGGCACTCTAGCCAAAATCTCTTAGCTTCCTATTTCTAAGGGTTGTTTAAGACCTGGGGTCAGACACTCCCTTCCTAAAATACTCTACATATGATCAGTTGATTATATTCTGATACGACTGTGTAGACATCAGGTGTGAGTAGTTGACCTGCAAGACAGAGTCAAGCGTAGTTTTTTTTAAACTGAATACCGTATTTTTTTAATACCAAATTTATCATTGGGAGGTTATTTTTGGCTTTATACTAAGGTGTGTAATTTAATCGCACGGAAACGGGATGTATTGGATGACATGGGTAAGCAAGGCATGGTCAGAGCTCTGAGCCTCCGCCCTCCGGCACTGTACACTTCCTAATCCTCCTTGCTTTCTCCAGAGGTCTTACGTAATCTGTAGACCCAGAGTGACCCTAGTATTCTATAGCATTTATTCAGCTTCTTCAGCATCAATCATTCAATCAGCTTCAGCATCAATCATTCAATCAGCATCATTCATTCGTCTTCTTCGGCATCAATCATTCAATCAGCTTCTATAGCATTCAATCAGCTTCTTCAGCATTCAATCATTTGTCATTCAATCAGCTTCTCCGTTCGATGATCATCTCACTGGTAACCACAATGAGAATAACCGCAGGCCGCAGTTTTTCATTACCTTTACCTAACAATTCAAATGTTTGTTCTTAGTGGTCCGAATGAAACAAAATATTGTACTGATTTCTTATTAAAATTATAGTAATATTAACCACGGTAATTATTTAATTAAAAAAATTGTGTATATACCGATTACTTGAAATACTTTGTTTAATCATATACACAGTCCAGTCACATTATTGTGACCACCTTCTACTTTTGATGTCAAACAATGAAAGAAGGCACATGTCGTGAGCTGGCTTTGGAGGGTATTATAAGGTGTGCTGTAGGCAATCTGAAAAGGGCCGCAGGTGGCCTAGTGGGCAACGTTCGTGACTGCCACGGAAAGGACCTCAGGTTCGATCCCAGGCAGGTACGAACGCTCGATACACTAAATATCCGCCGTGCGTCGGATGGGTGCGTTAAGCGGTCGGACCCCGGGTACTGACCCCCGGTAATAAATAAGGGCGTCTTCCTCCCCCTTTCTACTTTGCTTTCGTGTCACTTTCTTATCTGGCACTCCAGCGCAAATCTCCTAGCTTCCTATTTCTAAGGGTTGTTTAAGACCTGGGGTCAGACACTCCCTTCCTAAAATCCTCGACATATGACCTGATCTGATCTGAAAATATAGCACTCGTTGCTGTCACGGATAAAAGGAGCGATTTATCCGATTTGCAAACAGGGGTGATTATCGGCTTTCGGGCCAAGGGTGGCAAGTATTTCTGAAACAGCGCAGTTTGTGAATTGTTCGCGTGCTGTTAAAAGGGTATCGTGATTGGAGAAATGGCACCATTGCGAATAAGCGATGTGGAAACTGCGGAGCACCATGTGTCATTGATGTGAGAGGTGAATGTCGATTTCGAAGGGACGTGAGTGCCAATCGACACGCTACAGTGGAGCAACTCATTGGCCACTGACCGAATGAACCTCTGGGGGCTACCGGAAGTGTGTCTGAAACCATAGTTCAGCGAACCCTGCTGCGTATGGGCCTCCGATGCAGACCGATGGTCACTGCACCTATGCCAACGAAGGTGCATTAGCAAAAAAATACTTATATTGACACGGCAGTGTCGGAATTGGACCTCCGCTGATTGGCAAAGGATTGCTTCTCCGATTAGTCACGTTTTCTGCTTCATCGAACTGATGGACGTTGGCGTATAAGGCGATAAACATCGGAGAACAAACACTCTTCAACCAGTGCTGGAAGAACACAAGCTGGCGGGCAGCGTTATGATCTGGGGAATGTTTTCGTGGCATTCTCTTGGTCCACTGATGCCTATGAAAAGCACTATGGACCGAATTCGTTATGAATCCATCCTTGCTGATTGTCTTTGCTGGGGCGGATGGGATCTTCCAAAACGATAATGTGACGTGCCACATAGCTAGAAATGTCCGAGAGTGGTTGGAAGAGCACAATGAAGACATAAAAGAACTTCCCTGGCCCCCTAATTCCCCAAGCTTAAACCCAATTGAGCATCTATGAGACCACCTCGATCGTGTTGTTCGCTCTATGGATCCTCCACCACGCACCCTGCGGCAGCTGTGTGATGCACTGCAGTCAGCATGGCTCCACATATCTGTGAACACCTTCCAGCACCTTATAGAGCCGTCTAGCTGTTGTCCGCGATGCACACGGCGACTACGCTGGATATTAGCTGGTACTCACAATATTGTGACTCGACCGTGTATTTATCATATGTTACTGTTATGTAAAATTATAATTTTAATTTAGCATATGTGACTGTTATGTAAAATTATAATTTTAATTTAGCATATGTGACTGTTATGTAAAATTATAATTTTAATTTAGCATATGTGACTGTTATGTAAAATTATAATTTTAATTTAGCATATGTGACTGTTATGTAAAATTATAATTTTAATTTAGCATATGTGACTGTTATGTAAAATTATAATTTTAATTTAGCATATGTGACTGTTATGTAAAATTATAATTTTAATTTAGCATATGTGACTGTTATGTAAAATTATAGTTTTAATTTAGCATATGTGACTGTTATGTAAAATTATAATTTTAATTTAGCATATGTGACTGTTATGTAAAATTATAATTTTAATTTAGCATATGTGACTGTTATGTAAAATTATAATTTTAATTTAGCATATGTGACTGTTATGTAAAATTATAATTTTAATTTAGCATATGTGACTGTTATGTAAAATTATAATTTTAATTTAGCATATGTGACTGTTATGTAAAATTATAATTTTAATTTAGCATATGTTACTGTTATGTAAAATTATAATTTTAATTTAGCATATGTGACTGTTATGTAAAATTATAATTTTAATTTAGCATATGTGACTGTTATGTAAAATTATAATTTTAATTTAGCATATGTGACTGTTATGTAAAATTATAATTTTAATTTAGCATATGTGACTGTTATGTAAAATTATAATTTTAATTTAGCATATGTGACTGTTATGTAAAATTATAATTTTAATTTAGCATATGTGACTGTTATGTAAAATTATAATTTTAATTTAGCATATGTGACTGTTATGTAAAATTATAATTTTAATTTAGCATATGTGACTGTTATGTAAAATTATAATTTTAATTTAGCATATGTGACTGTTATGTAAAATTATAATTTTAATTTAGCATATGTGACTGTTATGTAAAATTATAATTTTAACTTAGCATATGTGACTGTTATGTAAAATTATAATTTTAACTTAGCATATGTGACTGTTATGTAAAATTATAATTTTAATTTAGCATATGTGACTGTTATGTAAAATTATAATTTTAATTTAGCATATGTGACTGTTATGTAAAATTATAATTTTAATTTAGCATATGTGACTGTTATGTAAAATTATAATTTTAATTTAGCATATGTGACTGTTATGTAAAATTATAATTTTAATTTAGCATATGTGACTGTTATGTAAAATTATAATTTTAATTTAGCATATGTGACTGTTATGTAAAATTATAATTTTAATTTAGCATATGTGACTGTTATGTAAAATTATAATTTTAATTTAGCATATGTGACTGTTATGTAAAATTATAATTTTAACTTAGCATATGTGACTGTTATGTAAAATTATAATTTTAACTTAGCATATGTGACTGTTATGTAAAATTATAATTTTAACTTAGCATATGTGACTGTTATGTAAAATTATAATTTTAACTTAGCATATGTGACTGTTATGTAAAATTATAATTTTAATTTAGCATATGTGACTGTTATGTAAAATTATAATTTTAATTTAGTATATGTGACTGTTATATAAAATTATAATTTTAATTTAGCATATGTTACTGTTATGTAAAATTATAATTTTAATTTAGCATATGTGACTGTTATGTAAAATTCCAAAAAAAAATTCAATTTTTAAAGCTTCTATTTCGAAAAGGTGAACTCACTTGTTGCAAAAATTTCAAATTTTACTATTTTGTATCTGTACTACCTTATACAGTTTACACACATATTAGTAAACAAAAGCGTATGTAGGTGTGATCGCTAACGATCCCGGAATCTAATCATTATTTTCTCTTGTTTCTTAATCTTCGTTTGACCGAATATAATATGTGCGAGGTTTCTGAAAATCTTCCCGCACATGGAGAGTGTAATTCAACAGTAATTTTACTTGTGAGAGCTTGGTTTAATTTCTTTATTCAGTAGTAAGGTTTTCTCTAAAACCCAAAATTGTGATTCTTCCAGAAATGTCTAATGTTTCTTTTCTTTTTTTACAGACAATCGAGAAAATGCCAGACAAAGTACTGCTGTTAATCTTCTCATATCTACCTCATAAAGAAGTTGGTCGTCTATCCCGAGTGTGCAAGAAATGGCGGATGATTTCAAGCGACTCAAGGCTGTGGAGTATGGTGTCCTTAAGACCAGAAATATCGGGACTTCACGTGACTAACATCGAAACTCTACTTGCTCTCATAGCAATCCGCTTCGGTAAATTCCTGAACTATTGTTATTTATTTTTTATTCGAGCAGTCGAGAGACGTTCCGTTCTTTTTGCTCATCTTCAGTTTTATGTTTTTGTCGCCATATTAAATTGGTAAAGGCGTATTTTTCCTAGATGCGCTTGCTGCGAAACTGATTTGTGTCCTGTAAACGAAAAATTCTTTAAGCTGTGTATCGACAAAATTTTGCCAAATATTCTCTTTAAAAAAAAAAAAAAAAACAGGTAACACGAACATTAATACCAAGATGATTAAAAAATTCATACCGTTTGCGACTAAAAAAAGTTTAACGATGCAATAAAAGCCATAAATGCTCACCTCATTCTCCAAAGTATAGGCCATTGGTTTCAATCCTTTGCCAATTTTCCACCAGAGCCACGAACCAACGGCGTTACCATTCGCCAATTTTCCAGGACAGAAACTCTCTGATATTACAATAGATTCCACATCCACCACTGAAGCGAGGTGCTGTCCTTGTAGGGAATGGGTCGTTCAGCGAAGCAGACGGTAATCGGATGGGACAAAGTCCGAACTGTATGGTGGATGGGACAAAGTCCGTACCGTATGGAGGATGGGACAATGCCCGAACTGTATGGAGGATGGGACAATTTCCGAACTGTATGAAGGATGGGACAAAAGCTGGACTGTATGGAGGATGGGACAAAGTCCGGACTGTATGCAGGATGGGACAAAGTCCAGACTGTATGGAGGACTGGACAATGTCCGAACTGTATGGAGGATGGGACAAAGTACGGACTGCATGGACGATGGGACAATGTCCGAACTGTATGGAGGATGGGACAAAGTCCGGACTGTATGGAGGATGAGACAAAGTCCGGACTGTATGGAAGATGGGATAAAGTCCGGACTGTATTGAACGATGGGGTGGGATCTCAACCCCTTCCAATTCCTGTAGTTTTCGGCTGACCATTCTGGACATGTGATTTTTGGGCCTTATGTATCTGCAGAAACGCCCGCTTCCTAATGATGAGCGCTGAGAAGAGTTGGTGCCGAGCATCATGGATCAGCTGCAGTTGTTCGGCATACAGGTTCCCGATCATCTAGCACTAGTTCCCAGTGCACATATTTCCACCAAACTCACAGCATGGCCTTCCTCTCGAATCGCTCTATTTTCACCACTGAGTGTGCTTCCTGGTGTGGCCTCTGCGGCTGATTCCAAGTGCTAGGATGACGTCGGAATTTCCACTTTTCATCACCTATGACAATTCGATGCCAAACCTAGCATCCTGTAGATTTAACAGCCATCTGCGGAGAGAGTGACGCGCTGTTCCTCCTGATGGAGTATCAATTCATGAGGAACAATTCAATGACACCTGGAGGAGGAATCAAGCTGATGCAAGTGAAAAGCAATGGTAATTTTTGAAGACCCCACCTCATTTGCCAATTATCGTGTACTGGTATACCGGGGTTCGCTGTCACAGCTTCTACAGGTGTGTCAGTGTTGATGGATTGGGAAGACCCCGCCTCAGCTGCCAATTGTCGTGTACTGGTACCAGAGTTCGCTGTCGCAGCTTCGACCAGAGTGTCAGTGTTGGTGGTCTTTGGAAGTCCTGACCTCGGCGTATCTTCGAGATTGGTGTACCTGGCAATGAAACGCCGGGACCATTTTCATGAAGTGCTTCTGTTTCCTCACCTTCAACTTATTTGAGATTTATGTTTACAAGTTTTTTTGTTTCTTTTTGGTGGGTGAAAAAAATCGAAAAAGAAAAGTACATTTACCCCGGCTAGAGGAAAAACTGCGTGTTATTTAAACTTCACAATGTGCGCTCTAATCTTCATACTCAACGGGCACAGTTTTAACAAGAATTGTTTTCAATCGGATTTACAGAACTCGCAAAATATTTTGCCCGCGCCCACTATTGGCAGGAATTGCATTAAGAAAAATCCCAAATCGTACGCAAAATACTCTCATAGATATCCGAAGTAAAATTAATTTTTCAAATCTAACAATTAGAGCCAGAGATGAGGAGAAAATCGCTGCCAAAGTTCGCGCCCCTTAAACGGGAAAATTCCGAATCCTTTGAAAAAAAAAAAAAAAAAAAACGTGGGCCCAAAATGTTCTTCATGGTCAAGGATAACTCCCCAAGAAAGGGTTTTTTTTTTCAAGAAGAGAAGTACTTTTTCAAATAGAAATATGGGCGGCCCCATCCCCCTAACGGCGAAACTGTGAATTATGACGCAGTAGGAAATATACGCAAAATATTTTTCGTAAAAATCAGAAAATAATTTGCGGTGATTGAAAATAATTTTGAAATGTTTCTAAAAGTCATATTTGAAAATAATTTTTCTAGAAGTCATATTTGAAAATAATTTTTCAAATATGACTTTTAGAAACACAGCAAGAAAAAGATTCTGCACATATTCGCCCACTAGCGGGAAAACTGTGTATTATATAAAGCAGATGTTGAAAATTTTTATTGTGGCGAGTGGCATACAACACAAAAAAAAAATAAAATAAAATAAAATAAAATAGATTTTTGGAACAGAAGATACAATAATAAACCGAAATGTCCCACTACCTCATCTAGTGGTAGAACTGTTTATCATGAAATATTCAAAAAGTGTATGAAAAATATTCCTCGCTGTAAACAGTGTCGGTCGTAAAAAGGATTTTTTAAATCGGAGTTTTAGAAATGATCTCGAGAAAACTAAAATACACAGTTTATATCCCCTAGCAGGAAAAGTTTTATTTAGAGCAGAAAATGTTCTCGAGATATTTTCCGTGATGAGTGACAGTAATAAATATTGTCGTCTGGTGCAACCATAATGATTGATGTCCCCTACAAACTTTATGTGTATGCGTGCGTGTGTGCGCACTTGTGTGTGATGGATTGTATGGGCTTTTCAGCCATTTATGAAAGATATACAATGTAAATCATCAGTATATAAGGGTGTTCTTAAATACAGAAGAGAAATGGAATTTGCACGGGAAATGGAGATTGAAATACCATTAGTCAAACATTTTTATAGCGTAAAATAATATGCATATTTTGTTTTGATAATTGTTGTTAAGTGGCGGACCACATTTTTTTTTAAATCGTAAATTACTTCTTGGCTCCACGCTTCGACCGATCGGAGTAACCCCGTTCGATCACTAGATCATGGTCATTAATGACCTTGATCAAAGTGATCGAGAGGGCCTGCTCCGATCATTTTTCTTCAAAGAAAAACAGCTAAAAAAATTTAAAACACAGATAACAGTTTTATAACAAATAAACGCATTTTTTTCACATCAATTAAATAGGGGTTGAATTTGTACACAATCTGCATACCACACGCACACACAAATGATTGGTTGGTTGCACTTTGACACTAGTAGATCAAATGCTGTAGTTGTACTAATTCCAAGAAATTTCCATTATTTGCCGCAAATCGCTTATCATATGACCCCCTAAACGCCGAGTTGTGCTTCAATAAAAATTAAATTGTTGGCTAAGCTGCTCTAGAACACATCTCTAATGAATAGCTTCTTGGTTTATCGTTTGCTGATGCGAAGCTTTCACACCTTTATTGAACCGAAGCTTCGCCTCTTTTACTATCCAAACACAAAAAGATTTCCCGTAATCCGGTAACTTCTCGTGCTGTTTCGAATGGTCCTTATGTGTCTTTCCAATCGGGAAAACCCGAACTTCCCTGTCAAGTGCGTAATTTTTCGGTTGCAAATGTTTGCAGCAAGCACAATATACTTACAAGGGAACGGTCCGGACCGTTGTCGCTAGATGCGCAGTGCTTGTTATATCATTCGACAGTAGTGAAGGGGAAATGGATAATGACAAACTTTTAGGTGCTATGGAATATAAACGATATGAGTTATAGGACATCAAAGAACACTGGCAGAGACAATATTCATGGAATATTCATTACTCTTGCTGCCCGTGTCGTAATGTACTTTTTGTTTTGTTTTAAGCAATTGGTATACATTACAAAGTACACTGAAGAGCAATTGAATTAGAGATACATGTCTAGTAACGTGTAGCATAACCTTTCGGATTGATGACGGCGGCGATTCGTCTTGGCATGGACTCGACATGACACCGGAAGCGTTGGGAAGCCATACGGCTCCACGACCCCTCAACAAGCTTCCACAGTTCACAAAGATTTGATGGAGGGGGGTCAGAGCCTCGAACATCTCTATCGATGGCATCCCAGATGTGCTCGATGGGATTGAGGTCAGGTGACCTAACTGGCCAAGGAAGCGAGGTCACGTCGGTGGAGTGTCCATCCAACCATTCGGATACAATTCGGGAGCTGCATTGTCTTGTTGCAGGATGAGGTTCCCAGTGGGATGTTGAAGACGCACAAACGGGAGCAAATGTTCGTCCAGGATATCCCGGTAACGTTGACCTATGGGTGACCAGGGGTCCCATTTCAGTTCACGTAAACAGTCCCCAGACGAGAATGCCACCCCCACCAGCTTGAAGAGTACCCTGCTGGCAAGAAGGATCCATCGCTTCATGAGGTTTGCGCCGTACTGGTATCCTGCCATCCGCATGTACCAACTTGAATCTCGACTCATCAGTCCAGGCAACATTTTCCCACATGTCTAGGGTCCAGTGGCGAAGTTTCCGCTCCCATGTTAATCTTTGCACCCTGTGATGTGCGGTCAGCAGCGGTACCCTCGTGGGACGATGGCTTCTGTACCCCATAGCAAGGAGATGGTTCTGGATGGTGTGGCTGCTTACACGTTTTGGTGCACTAGCGTTAAATTGCCGACTGATTTCTTGCACTGTAGCCCGTCTATCCGCTGTTACAATGCGAGCTAGCCGACGATGACCCAGCTCATTCACACGCAGTTGTCCACGGCAGTTGGCCCTTGCAGGGATGGGTTTACCGGATTCGATGTACTCACGGTGCACCCGTGACACACTGGCTCGTGAAAATCCCAGTGCCTTCACGACTTCTGAGATGGAGTGACCCTTTCGTCGGGCCCCGACAATTTGCCCACGATCAAATGCGCTTAGATCCTTCGTCTTACCCATACTGCGTCCGACTCTTACTGATTCCCGTCGCATCACTCCTTATATTGTCGGATCGCCGCATACGTCATGTCGTTTCTGTATACAGGGCCGCCCACAGCGCCACATTTGCATAACGCCAGCTGTCTCTAATTCAATTGCTCTTCAGTGTATTCATGAATGGTTATACAGTATAGCGTGTTCAGTAATGGATATACACTATGTGTCCACTTTATTTTGTCCACCTTACAGTTTTAAACAAATGAGCTATGGCTGCGCGCTGTTGCCGCCAGAGGGCGAGGCTAGTATAAAAAGGGAAAGCTTAGTGCTTGCGACAGTAGTAGAAGTGATTTTTGGAGGACGAGATGGGTAAAAAATGCGATTGGACGGACTTTCAACGTGGAATGATTGTAGGAGCTCGGAGCCATGAAGCGAGTATCACCGAAACTGCCGCATTCGTGAAATGTTCCAGAGCAGCTGTTGTTAAAGTGTTTAAAGACTGGACAGTCAGCCAAAAAACTGGATCTCTACGTGCAACGTGTGGTCGTCATCGAATAGTGACTGCTCGGGCGGTACGGAGAGTGTTCAGACTGGTAACAGACAACAGAAGGGCAACAGTGCAGAAAATTACAGACCATCTTAATCAAGGATCTCTTCAAATGTTCTCTCTGCACGCACTGTTCGCAGTACACTGCATCGGATGGGATATGGCAGCCGAAGGCCTGTTCGAAGACCTTTGCTGTCTGCAGTTAAAAAGAGAAAACGTCCTCATTTCGCACACGAGCACAAGGATTGGACAGTCGATAATTGGAAACAAATTATGTGATCCGATGAATCACGTTTTCAGTTGCACCATGCCGATGGCCGAGTGAGAATTTGGCGGAAACAGCACGAAAGCATGGACCCCAAATGCATTGCTACAAACCTTCGAGCTGCTAAAGGCAACGTTATGGTTTGGGGAATGATTTCCTGGCATGCTTTGGGCCCTTTAATTCGTGTTGATCAACGTCTTACTGGCACATCATATCTAAACATCGTTGCGGACCAAGTGCATCCTGTCATGTGGATGGTTTATCCGAATGGCTATGGCTACTTTCAACAAGATAATGCGTCCTGCCATAGTGCTCGTATTGTACAGGATTGGTTTCAGAAACATGCCGGTGAGTTTACTTTGCTTAGGTGGCCCCCAGAATCTCCAGATCTCAACCCCATTGAGCATTTGTGGGATGAAGTGGAACGAGCCATCAGACAGCTGGATGCACAACCCTGCAATCTCACACTCCTGGAAAGTGCTATTCATCAAGCATGGTCTCAGATTCCACAAACCACCTATCAACATCTCGTGGAGTCCATGACACGAAGAATCGGCGCAGTATTAAAGGCAAAAGGTGGCACAACGGAGTACTGAGGGGGTGGTCATAATGAAGTGGCCGCTCAGTGTATATTGCACTCAGCTTTCATGTACGACAAAAAATATGAAGATCTTTAATTATGAAATGATCCAAACAAAAGTAGTTCTCACAGTGAGCACATTTCATGAATGCGTTTCCTCGCAATCTTCTGTACCACATTCCTTAATTAGGCCAGATTCAAAAGAATACTGGAGAGATGTTTGGAAGTATCCAGGTTGCGTAGTGACATAATTACACTTATAAAATGCAAAGCGGATTAAAAAATTTTTGAAATCGAGGCACTGAAAGCTGATAGCGAAAAAAGGACTGCAGACGGAGAAAGTGGTCTCTGTGCCAAAAAGTTTATGGCACAGAGACCACTGAGACCATAGACCACAAGTTACCAACATAGTGTCTGTTATGAATTTAATCATATTTTTATAGGGACTTCTTGCACTTATTTTTATCGAAAATAATTGTAAGAAGTTCTAATATAACATTCATAATATACATACATTACATAATGTAATACGTATGAACAAAGCTCTAGTGGCTCCCCCTGGTGTCCATAGCAGCTCAAAGTTTGGATATAAACATATCTTATGATCCTCCATCTAAACAACATACTTTGGTTTTGCAATCAGTGATAACCTCATGTCCGTTTCCTTCTTGTTAGTCTAAAGTTTCTGAGTAAACGAGCAGTACGTGCTCCTTATTTATTCACCATTGTCGATTGTCCTCATCTCAAAGCTTTTTTTTTTTTTTTTTTGAAAAATGACCTTTATTCTGATCTAAAGGTAATTTCATATCCCCAGTTTTTCAGGTGCTCCAGAAATTACACCATTGTCTATAAATGAAACATTTGTTGTTGTTTTTTTGCCGACAGTCGTATCTTATAGGAAGGATGATGGATCAACCATATCGTATAGGAAGGATGATGGATCAACCATATCGTATAGGAAGGATGATGGATCGACCATATCGTATAGGAAGGATGATGGATCAACCATATCGTATAGGAAGGATGATTGATCAACCATATCGTATAGGAAGGATAAGGTGTACCAGTATTCTGATGATTATTTTGCTCAGCAGCCGAATCGTATTCAATTTCTTTATTAACCATTTCACCGGCTGCACCGATTAACTCGGGGTTAGCAAAATGGGTTGAAATCATCTCGAACGAATGTATTTACTGTCTAAAAAGTGAGACAAACACGGCTGGAACGAGATTTCTACTGGTCTTTGTTATTCAAAGTGGCCAGTTAAGGAACTGATTGATAATAATCCTTTCTGGCTCATTACCTGCTAATCATGAAGCCACGGATGGCCTGAATCCCACGAATAAGTCTTGGGATCGAACCTATGCAGGTACGAAAGCTGGAACCACTAAATATTCGCCGTGCGTCGGAAGGGGGCGTTAAGACGTCGGACCCCGAGATTTGGCCACCCGGTTATAAATTAGAGCGTCTACCTCGGCGTTTTTACCTCGCTTCCATTTGACTTTCCTGCCGGGCACTCAAGCCCAAATCTCCTCGCTTTCTACTTCTAAGGGCTGTTTAAGACCTGGAATCAGACATGCCCTTCCTAAAATCATCTGCATGCACCGACGAGCCACTACATTATAACCACCTACCTAATAAGCTGTATGACCCCATTTATCCCGCAAAACAGCGGCCACTTGGCGAGGCTTCGATTCGACAAGGTGGCGATAGGTATCCTGGGATATCTGGTACCATAATGTCAACAGCAGGTCTTCCAGTTCCAGTACATTTTGGGGTGGTCGTGAATTAGCGCGAACCCACTTTTCCAAGTCGAACCACAAATGTTCGATTAGGTTCATGTCAGGTGAATTTGGAGGCTAGAGCATTAACAGAAAGTCACCAGCATGTTCCTCGAACCATTCTTTGACGATTCTGGCAGTGTGTCATGGCGCATTATCCTGTTGGTATTGGACATCCCCAGTAGCGAACACAGTTGCCATGAATGGGTGAACTTGGTCTTCAACGATGTTCAGAAACCTGACAGCTGTCAGGGATTGTGTTATTGGGATAATGGGGCCTAAAGTGTCCCAAGAAAGCATCGCCAACAGCATAACACCGCCGCCGCCTGCCTGTCTCCGCACAACACTGCATCCAGGTGCCATAACCCCCGTTGGTAATAGGCGTATCCACGTTCGGCTGTCTACGTGATGCACCAGGAATTTTGATTCGTCAGACCAGGCCACTTTCTTCCAATCATCCACGTTCCAATCTAGATGATCTTCGGTCCACTTCATGCGTTATTAGCGATGACGTGCAGTGAGCATGGAGACCAGACCGGGTCTTCGGCTACGCAGGCTCATGCGCAGAAGGCTCCGATGAACTGTGTGCTGTGACACATTGCCCTGATCACCACTGTTGTATATGCGGGTGATTTGTCCCACTGTGGCCCTGAGGTCTCTATGAAAAATGCGTGACAGTCTCCGCTCCCCTCTGGCATCAATGATCTGCGGACGACACGCAGCTGGACGACGACTCGTCGTTTGGCCATCTGTGCACCACTTTTGATAGGTACTCACACAGCGGCATGTCAACAACCCACAAGCCGCGCAGTTTTCGAGATCGTAGTTCCGAGGTGCCGTGTCATCCCAATTTGTTCTTCATAAAACTCCGATAAATCGGCAGCTTTTCCCATTCTGACTCCTAACACTCTACCAACCGAATGCCAGTCCTCGGGTTGTATATATACTGCTCTGTGAACTTCACCTGCGCCACCGTTCGGTCTCTAGGCGCGCTCATTTCTCTAGGCTGAGAGTGGTCATAGTGTAATGTCTCATCCGTGTAAATCTCTGGAACCTTCTAAAGGGTTAGAACCGTGGCGACAAACCCAGGAAGGGAGAGAGAAGATGTTTGAGTTTCTTGTTTCTACCAAATGGCATGATGCTTATGTCAAGGAATTTTCTCTTATCCCGATACCTTTGTCGTGGAGCAGAAAAAAGAAGAACAATAGCCAGCTCTTATCGGCTGTGACAGGTTTATGGTTGGTAATGCTGAGATGCGAGAGGGGAAGGAATTGTTTTTCTGTAGTTTTCCTAGAACTCGGCTGCTATGTAAACATTTCTGTTTGGAAAGCGCAAAAATGCTTGGGCACTCTTTGGTTTACGTACATCGGCCGCTAAAGGGCTAACTGAAGCCAAAGACTATTCTGATTCAAAATTTGTAGAATCCTGAGATTCAGACGATGACTCCTCTTCTTCATCACATGTTTTTTTTTTTTTTGTATGATCCAGCGAGTTATTAAAAATTTTCAAAGCTTTTCGCAGCTTTGTTTTCAGATTTTGTGCTCATGATGACTTTTTTGAACTCATTCTTTTAAGTTCCAGTTATTAACCTGAAAAATGCGTATATATTAGGCAAATATTATAAATATTTGAAGCAAATATTACAAATAGTAATATCATTTAAAATAACAGTATCAGCAGCCTGGCACAAAATTTCTCACATTATCAATTTACATAAATGATTTTGTGCTCGTGACAATTTTTTTGGACTCATTCTTTCAAGTTCCAGTGTCAGGTATTTATCTAAAAATTCGTAAGGTTTCTGCCTTAGGCGAATATTAAAAATATTAATACAAAGGTTGATTCAAAAGTTTGGCACTGTATGGATCACTTTATTTTATGTCTTCATACGTACCTTTACGCCGATAGCTGACTAGCATTCAAAGTATAGGCCATCGTGTTGCACCGTCTGTATCTCAGTTCTTCGATTCCGCGGCGGAACCAGTTCTTGTCTTTCGAGGCGAAGAACTCCTTCACCCAAGCTGCCACCTCCTGCTGGTTGTTGAAGTGCAGCCAGCGAAGGAAGTGGGTCATGGACTGGAACAGGTAATAATCCGACGGGGCAAGGTCCAGACTTTATATGTGGTGGGTGCGGTATCAGTTCGATGCCCTCAAGTTCCTGGAGTTTTGCCCGGGTCGTTCGATCGGTGTGAGACCGAGCGTTGTCCTGCTCTAGGAGAGTGCGCTTTCTGTTCGCCATTGCCGGGTACTTCCTCTCCAAAACGGCATACATCCGCTCCAACTGTTCAGAGTAGAGGTTGGTGTTGATGGCCCGACCATCTGGAACAAATTCGTAATGGATTATCCCCTCGAGATTTCCACCAGACGCAGAGCATCACCTTGTACTCGAAGCGCCCACGTTTGCCAACGGGTTCAGGAAGCTGTCCCGGGATCAATCACTGTCGTTGTGTGTTAGGATTACGGAAATACACCCACTTTTCATGGCACATAACAATTCTCTTGCTGAAATGTACATCGCGCGTGTTTTCTAGGAGTTTCGTGCACACTTCCACTAGGCGGTTTGCTTCTGCTGGCGTCGGCTCGCGAGGGACAATGCGGCAACTCCTCTAGACCTCGCCGAGGTCCTGAAGGTGACGAACCACGGTGGTCTGTAATATGCCCAGCTCGACCGATAATCTCCGGGACCGCAGATAGCCTAGTGGTCAACGTTCGTGACTGCCACGGATTAACCTCAGGTTCGATCCCGGCAGGTACGAACGCTTGAACCACTAAGTATTCGCCGTGCGTCGGATGGGCATGTTAAGCCGTCGGATCCCGGCCCCCCTGTAATAAATAAGGGCGTCTTCCTCCAGCTTTCTACCTCGCTTCCGTGTCATTTTCCTATCGGGCACTCCAGACCAAATCTCCTAGCTTCCTATTTTTAAGAATTGTTTAAGACCTGGGGTCAGACACTCTCTTCCTAAAATCCTCTACATCTGATCTGATAATCTCCGAGTGCTAGTTGTCGGATTTGCCTCTACGGCCTGGCGCATGGCCTCCGAATCCACGGTTCGCGGCCTACCTGACCTTGGCTGATCGTCGAGGTTTCTGTCACCTGAGAGAAATTTCTTGAACCATCTGGTTGCGGTGCTGTGGTTCACAGAACCTTTCCCTTTCGTATGACAAATGTTTCGGATTTCTTGAGCAGCGTTATGGCCAAGTTCATACTCTTAAAGCAAAAGTTCTCTATAGTTAACCGGTTGTGGCCGTTCATCTTATAGGCATCCCAACCACAGACGACATGCAATGTTGTTCACAGCAACGACTGCCACTTTATATCCCTTTCGACTGATTGCAGTGCGCTACTTGAAATAGTTTAAACACCTGACATACCCGACGCAGCACATACGTTTATTCAAATATTGCGAAATTTTCGACTCACCTAATGCATTATTTGAAAAACCGTATAAGAAGCCTGGCGCAATATTTCTCGCATTATCAATTTACATAAAGTACCAAACGTTAACAAGTTTCTCTGTCTGTCTCCACTTTGGCGAAACGATTATTGCCTGTTAGGAACCTTACATTTCCGTAGAACTTTTAAAAAATGCCGCGCCCTTTCCAAGTCAAAAGCCATCTACCGTTCTATTAGTTGAAACTCGCAGTACGTGGTGCGGGAGACGAAATTTCTGGAAAGGTGGCAAAAGCACGCGAAAGTGCATGCTGATTCCGAGGTTAACGCCTAAAACAACGTCTTTTTTTCGCTTTCCAACCGTAGGTTGAAGAAGAGTATATGCCCCAGCTTTGTCCGTCCGTCCGCACAATAACCCACGTGAAAATGGTTCGATTTCGACGAAATTTTAGTATGTGGTAGGGGACCATCTGGGGACGAACCCTATTGAAAATGTGCGAAGCAGGGTCATAGGTCAGGACATAGGAGCGGGATCCATTCCATTGCTCTTATGCGTCATAACTTGCGTAAACATTGTTCGATTTCGATGAAATTTTAGTATGTGGTAGGGAACCACCTGGGCACGAGCCCTATTGAAAACGGGTGGAATGGGTCAAAGGTCAGGACATAGGAGCGGGATCCATTCTTTTGCCTTTATGCGTCATAACTTGCGTAAAAATGGTTCGATTTCGATGAAATTTTAATATGCGGTAGGGAACTACCTGGGCACAAACCCTATTGAAAATGGGCGAAATGGGGTTAAAGGTCAGGCAGGGCATAAGAGCGGGATATTCCATTGCCCTTTATGCATCATAACTTGCGTAAAAATGGTTCGATTTCGATGAAATTTTAGTATGTGGTAAGGGACCACCTGGGGACGAACCCTAGTGGAAATGGGCGGAATGGAGTCAAAGGTCAGGACATAAAAGCGGGATCCATTCCATTGCCTTTATGCGTCATAACATGCGTAAATATGGTTCGATTTCGATGAAATTTTAGTATGTGGTAGAGAATCACCTGGGCATCAACTCTATTGAAAATAGGTGAAATATGGGGTCAAAGGTCAGGCAGGGCATAAGAGCGGGATATATTCCATTGCCCTTATGCATCATAACTTGCGTAAAAATGGTTCGATTTCGATGACGTTTTAGTATGTGCTAGGGAGCCACTGGGGACGAACCCTATTGCGAATGGTCGAAATGGGGTCAAAGGTCAGTACAGTGGAGTGGAATCCATTCCATTGCCCTTGTGCATCAGAACTTACCTAAAATGCTTGGATTGCGACAAAACTTTATCATGTTGTTCCGGAGGTACAGTGAACCGGTTCTGTTGAATATCAACGAAATGGGGTCAAAGGTCATTGCACAAAAGCCAGATTTATTCCACAGCCATTATTCTCATAACTTGCGTAAAACTGCTTCTATTGCAACAAAACTTTATCATGTTGTTCAGGAGGTATAGTGAACTGGTTCTGTTGAATATCATCGAAATGGGGTCAAAGGTCAGGACGCAAGGACGAGATTTATTCCACAGCCATTATCCACATAACTTGAGTAATCATTTCTGGTATGTTACAAAGCGTATCATAATGAATGCATTGCATGATTTTACTAACTTGTTGCATTTAGTTGTCGTAATACTCTATTGTGAGGATTTGAATAGGGAATAACAAGACCATAGAGGACCGTGCCTTCACGGGCCACTGCAGTTTTGGAAGTAAAAACAAAATCGTTTTCGGTAGAATTTTTTATATTGATTATTACTAATATTTTTTAAGTTTTGGATCGCGAGGCCCTTAAAAATATTTTTTTTATAATTGTTCCTATAGTTTTTAATCTTCCCACCACTTTCGAATAGGTCTTCTTCGTCTGGCCCTTCGTCGTACACACACTGAAATTTGCAGAAATGATTATTTTGACCACCTTAAACTTTTCAACATTCATGAAATAGCATATTAAATTTCATCATTTTGCGCGACTCTCTACTTTTATATATTCAGCAATTTGTGTATATACCAGGTACTTAAATTGAAAATAATAAAAGTAACTATGTCAAAGCTGTTTTGGGGTTATATATTTAAATGGAAGCCAATTCTTCAGTGACTTTAAAAATAGCATTAGAAATTTTTTAAAAAGGGGGGATTTTTATGCATGAGCCAGTGGCGCTCGTATGGGTACTTTAAGATGGGGGGGGCAAGAAAAATCCTTCCCTTCTTTAAGGCTGTCAAACATCTTAGTAAAGGTACAAGATACTAAAATACAACAAAAATAAAGAAGTTTGATAATTGCAATCAATCATTAATATTTCATTATTTTTAAAAATGCTTTAAAAAAGGTTTCATCTATTTTAGTGTTTTAAATTTATCAAAAATTTGGCTGTACCAACGGCTCCCCCCCCCCCCCCATGGGCGCCCTTAACGTGAGAACGTGTAAAAATTTTAAAAAGCAATTATTTCGTTAGTCACTCTACCTTGCAACAAGAATCAGACAATAAAACATGTATCAAAGATAAAACTTATTTAAACGAATTTATTTTAGAGGAATCCTTATTATTTGCTAGGCATATTAGTTTAAGTTATTTCTTTATCATTTTCTGAGAAAGGTTTTATAAAAATCGCAATGCAACTTCAACTCCCTCTTCTCCGGAAAAAAAAAATTGAAAATTTTAGCACTTTTTTAATCTCTCTCTTTCTCTGAAATTTCAATTCATATTATGATCTTTTTTACGCTTTCCAACCGCAGATTGAAGAAGCGTATGTGCTCCAGCTTTTCCGTCCGTCCGTCTGTCGGCACGATAACTCACGTAAAAATTGTTCGATTTCGATGAAATTTTAGTGTGTGGTAGGGGACCACCTGGGGACAAACCCTATTGAAAATGGGATAAATAGGGTTAACGGTCACGACATAGGAGCGGGATCCATTCCATTGTCCTTATGCCTCATAACTTGCGTAAATACGGTTCGATTTCAATGAAATTTTAGTATGTGGTAGGGGACCACCTGGGAAGGAACACTATTGAAAATGGGACAAACGGGGTCAAAAGGTCAGGACATGGGATCGGGACCGATTCAATCGCCCTTATCCCATATTATTAAGGTAGACATCAAGTAATTTTGCTTCCTATACTTCCAATGGAAAAACGTTTGTACACATTTCCTTCACAATCAGTGTGTTCCCAAGGATGGGAATTTGAACATCGATTAAAATAACTTCATATTATAACTTGGAATACTTAACGTTTTCTAAAACATAACCATAATTATAATAAAAAACAAAAATGTTTCCTTTGGTGGTGTTGAAACCAGAAAAAAGATGGCGCGACCAGTACTTTGATGACGTCAGTAGACAAATAAATATTGGATTGCACAATTATGATTACGTTTTAGAAAATATTAAGCATTCAAAGTTATAAAATGAAGCTATTTTAATCAATGTTCAAATTTTCATCCTTGGGAACGCATTAATTCTGAAGAAAATGTGAACAGAAGTTTTTCCATTGGAAGTATAGGAAGCAAAATCACTTGACGTCCACCTTAAAGGTGCAATTCTTGTATGTATGTAAATTTTATTTTGAAAAACGGTTCTAAGGATTTTGATGAAAGTCGTTAACATACCGTTTTCTGGTACTAGAAATCGATTTAGTTTGATCTCGACTATAGGAAAATTCGTTTAGTGGGTTAAATAACCACCCCGAATTACCACGTTTTTAGTGTCATGGCATCGTCCCATTAATGTAACCCATGCTTAGAAATCTTATGACCTCACAATCTCCCGATTGCGATGTTGGCGCGCGGTCACACCATCTGTCTCATTACGTCACGCGCTGTGTGTGGATCCTATTAAAGTTTTATAACGTCACACTCTTACGAGCAGATGGTCGCGATTCCCATCTGCCTAATTACGTCATGCGTTGTGTGCGTATGTCCGTCCGCACGATAACTCGCGTAAAAATCTTTCGATTTCGATGAAATGTTAGTATGTTGTAGGGGCATGCCTGGGGACAAATCCTATTGAAAATGTGCGAAATGGGGTCAAAGGTTAGGACACAGGAGCGGGATCTATTCCATAGCCCTTATGCATCATAACTTACGTACAAATGCTTCGATTGTGACAAAACTTTATCATGTTATTTCGTAGGTATACTGAACCGGTTCTGTTGAATATCATGGAAATGGGATCAAAGGTCAGGGCACAGGACCAAAATTTATTCCACAGCCATTATCATCATAACTTGAGTGATAACTTGAGTAATGATTTCTGGTATGTCGGAAAGCGTAATATAATCAATGCGTTGCATGATTTTATTAACTTGTTTCTTAAGCTAAGAGCGATTTGAAATAATCACATTTTCTTTATATATTTTTCGTGCGTGTGCTTCACGGACGACATTTTTCACATAACTTCTTTAGATCAGATCAGATCATATGTAGTGGATTTTAGGAAGAGAGTGTCTGACCCCAGGTCTTAAACAACCCTTAGAAATAGGAAGCTAGGAGATTTGGGCTTGAGTGCCCGATAGGAAAGTCCCACGGAAGCGAGGTAGAGAGGGGAGGAAGACCCCCTTATTTATTGCCGGGGGCCAGCACCCGAGGTCCGACGGCTTAACGTGCCCATCCGACGTACGGCGAATACTTAGTGGTTCGAGCGTTCGTACCTGCCTGGGATCGAACCCGAAGTCTTCTCCGTGGCAGTCACGAACGTTGGCCACTAGGCCACCCGCGGCCTACGTAACTACTATATTAAAATGTGGGATTTATATTCTAGGGCCCGCAGTGAAATTTTGCTCCGGGTTTCGCAAAAAATTTGGACTTGGGTCCCGCAAAATTTTCATCCGGCTCTTAGCTTCAGTAACATCGAGACCTTTCGTCGGCCCGAATTACAATACTTATTTTTTAATGGGAGGCAAGTACCGAATATGTTATATACAAATGTTGATTTTTTAACACTTTATATGTATTTTGATTTTAAACGTTTCAGAGCCTGTTCTTTTTCCAGGTCCCTCTCTGCGGTACCTCGAACTTCCAATCGAACTAATTACGCACACAGTGTTGCAAGAGCTATCCTACAAATGCAACAACCTGACTCACATGCTCCTGGATTTCTCTACTGCCATGCAACTGCATGACTTCAGTGACCTGCAGACCTTTCCCAGTCGACTGAGATCAATGTGCATTTGTCTGTCTGAAGTCATTTTTATGGAGGGTTTCATGCGCAAGATATACAACTTCATCAATGGTCTCGAAGTCCTTCATCTGATAGGTACGAAAACTCGCTTTGATTTTTTTATGAATTTCTAAAGATACTGATTACGAATCAAGACTAATAATAATGATCGTTGTGCAGTGTTTCTTATGCTATTTTGTAAATTTTACATCATTTACTCACATTCTGAAGCCAAACATATACAGTGTTCACTAAGTTTCCTTTATAAGCGCTTAATAGAAGGTCCATTCTGCGTTTAGATCAAATTGTATCGCTTCCGAGGAGAGCTTTAATTCTAAGTAAGTACAAACAGAAATTTTAGATACAATCAAACTACGTAAGCACCTCTCTATATACACTATATTGACAAAAGTCACCGGACACCCTCCAAAAGCAAATGAACGGATCCGCTGCATTGTTAAATGCGCGGTACAGCTGCAAACGGTGTAAAGACAGGCCTGCAGTGGACCGCGATCATATTGCACTGTGAGGTTCAGTGAAGATGTCGCGGGGGGAGAGAACTGACTTTGAGAAAGGAAAGATTGTTGGGTGTTATATTTGTGGGTCGTTCATAAGAGAAAACGAGAGGCGTTTAAACATACCGAAGTCAACTGTTTTGGATGTATTGAGTAAGCGGAAGACACATGGCGCGCTTGGAGCAATAAAACGTACCGGCAGACCAAAGAAAATCAGTGATAGAGAACGTCGAAGCCTCAGGAGAGTCGTTATAGCTAATCAACGGAGTACTGCACAAGATCTCAGTCTACAGGTGAGTAAAAATGCTGGAACCTCGGTATGTACACGTACCATTCACAGAGAACTTCATTCCATGGGTTACCGTGGTCGTGCGGCTGCTCATAAGCCTTTCATCCCCACTTGGAATTCTACTCGTCGTTTAACATGGTGTAAAGAACATTCATCGCGGACCGTAGATTAATGGAAACGGTTCCTATGGACGGATGAATCCAGATAAACGATCCGTCAGTCTGATGGTCGTGTATGGGTATAGTGGCAGCCGGGGGAACGGTATTTACCACAGTGTACTGTTCCTACGGTCAAGTTTGGAGCTGGCAGTGTTCTCGTATGGGGGTGTTTTTCGTGGTACGGTCCCGGCACACTGGTTATCGTGGACAAACCTGTTAACCAGCACGTCTACCTCGATATTCCGGATAATTAATCCCTACCAACTCTGTAGCAATACTATGGAACCGAGCCTCGTTGGTACCAGCAGGAAAATGCACCGAGCCATAACGCAAGAACTGTTACGGCGTGGTTTGACGATAATTCCATATCGTGTGTGAACTGGCCAGCACAGAGCCCCGATCTTAATCCAATAGAGCACCTATGAGATGAATTATAGCGCCGCATATAAAGTTTGGAACCAAGGCCTACTACTAAGCAACAGTTAGCGGCAGCATCATGTACTGAATAGAAGCGCATACCTATCGCTGTGTTCTAAAACTTTGTCGAAAGCATGTCTCGAAGGGTTAATACATGCATTAAGGCCAAAGGTGGACCAACACCGTATTAATGTATGTCAATAAGTGTCATGTTGTGTTTCTCTTCTAAGTGTCCGGTGACTTTTGTCAATATAGTGTATTTCGGCTGACTGGTTTCTATTATACGCTAATCATTTAAATATGCATACAAATATTCCGTCCAGCACCGGCCAGTGATGTGAAATTCCTTACCATTATAGTTTTTGTAACGATGTTGAATATCTGTCTCTCCTTTCAGGTATACACACTCATATCTGCACAGAGAAGGGTGAAGACTCAAGTGATAACACGATGGACATATTCTTGAAGAAGCTCATCTGTACAGAATAACATACGCATTTTACACTCACACACAAAAAAAGAGAAAGACCAGAAAATAGCCGGGAAGGTCTGAAGGAAATGAATTGGTGAAAACAAAAAACCGCCTAGGACAACAGGAAAACATGTCTTGTTGTTGGCGATTATGATCATGCCAAAAACTGAATTACTATAAATAATAACGATGAAGTTTCAAAACATATCTTACAACACAATGCCCCCTCACCTTTTGGCGGACCGCTGACGGCCTGGTGGTCAACGTTCATGACTGCCATGGAAAAGCCTCAGGGTCGATTCCAGGCAGGTGTGAACGCTTGAACCACTAAATATCCGCCATGCGCCGGATGGGCACGTTAAGCGGTCAGACCCCGGTTACTGCCCCCTCTCCGTTATAAATAAGGGCGTCTTCCTCCCCTTTTCTACCTCGCTTCCGTGTCACTTTCCTATCGGCCACTCTAGCCCAAATCTCCTAGCTTCCTATTTCTAAGGGTTGTTTAAGACCTGGGGTCAGACATTTCCTTCCTAAAATCTTCATAAATCTCTAAATCTCATCTTAATTTGACCCCCAACATACTATATACTTCTCTGAATTTTTCAATTTCAAAAGCTAATTATTTCTGAGATTTAAATTTAAATTTAGAATAATTGAGTACTACATTTTCGTAATAGTACCAAAAGTACCGTTGTGATGTGATTTTTGCTTTCATGCCAATGTGTGTAATGTAATCTCGTGGAAACGGGATTTGTTGGATGATGCGGGTGGGGGAGGGCAGGGTACGAGTTCTGAGTCTTCTCCTTCAGGCATTGTACCCTTCATGTCAGTCGTTCGATGGTCTCTTTGTTTTCTGCTTTTCCAATCGGTAATTGAATAATTGCACCGTAACTGTTCAAGTGCTTATTCCCGATGTCTTATGTGATCTACAGGCGAAGAGTTGCTCTATTGTTTTATGACATGAAGTACAAGTATTCTGACGTAGGTGCACGATGAAAAAAAAAAAAAAAAAAAAGATTCAAGGATGCAGGAGAAAGAAAGATATTTAATAAAAATTCTTAGTTAAAAAGTTAAAAACACCACGAAATCTTCCGTGGCTGCAACAGCCACATCATCAGATGGAAAGGCCTGAGTGATCAGATCAGATCATATGTAGAGGATTTTAGAAAGGGAGTGTCTGACCCCATGTCTTAAACAATCCTTAGAAATAGGAAACTAGGAGATTTGGGATAAAGTGCCCGATACGAGAGTGACACGGAAGCGAAGTAGAACGGGGCTGGAAGACGCCATTATTAATCACCGGGGGGGGGGGGGGCAGTACCAGGGATCCGACGGCTTAACGTGCCCATGCGACGCACGGCGGATGTTTAGTGGTTCGAGCGTTCGTACCTGCCTGCGATCGAACCCGAGATCTTCTCCGTGGCAGTGACGAACGTTTGCCACAAGGCCATCCGTTGACCGAAAGACCCGAGTGTGCGAAATCTGACAGTTAAATACAAAACAGGCCGTTGCCATTCAATCAAAAAAAAAAAAATACTTGAATTACTAATAGAACGACACCACCACAGTAAGGTAACAAGTATGAAGTACCATACGTAACTTAAAGCGCATTGATATTTGTTGTTAAATGATAATCTCCATGGTTAATGTAAGAAGGTAAGAAGTTCTACAATACAACTAATATTATAGTTATGAAAAATATACATACTTTCGGTGAGTAGCGATGAAGTCCTGGAGGCAGGAGCAGCAAGTATGGTAGTTCGCTCCAAATGGGAGATTATTGACCAGACGGGAAAGATCTGTAGACTGTGAACAAATTTTAACACTGTGCTTATGTTCAGGGAGCCTAGTTTCTTATCTCATTCTTCTTGATGTCGAGCCAATATATATACAGTCATTATCAACCTCTTCTCTCGCCTTAAGGGGAATACAGTCATACGTGTTACCTTACTGTTTTGGAGTCATTCTATTTGTAATTCAGGTATTTTATTTAGATTGTATTTTTATTTAGAACGACGTGCTATGTATTTTGTATTTAACTATCAGATTTCGAGCACTCAGGTCTTTTCATCTGATGTTGTGGCTGTTGCAGCCACGAAAGATCTCATGGTGTTTTTAACTTTTTAACTAAGGATTTTTATTAAATTTCTTACTTTCTCCTGCAACCTTGAACCTTCTTTATCGTGCACCTACGGCAGAATACTTATACTTCATGTGATTTACGGCACGAATCTTTTACTACTATTGTTTTATGGAACGTCATTCAATTTAGGCCCTATGTTCTATGATTCTCACACTATTGATCACAATAAGAATGACCGCAGCCGTCTTTTTCACCCTCATTATAGTGGTTAAAGCATCGACTTACTGCTTTTGCCGAGTCTCTTCCTTTATGGCATATCAGTTCATTTGATGACCTTTCCATTCTTTGCTCTTCTAATCGGCAACTGAATAACTGCATCATAACTATTCAAGTACTATCGGATTTTGTTGAGTCTATAGGCCGGGCTTATTTATTACCTCTATTCCTTGCTTAATCCTTTAAGTAGCAGATGTATCTAAACCAAATGGTGCATAAAATGTTCTGCGCTTCATAAACAGAAATATGCACATAAAGGCAGGTTTTACGATAGCCATGGCAAAACAGTTAATTCCTTTCCCACCTCTCACCTGAGTAGTACCGACCATAAATCTGCTTCTGGTGTTAAGCGTTCTCTTTTAGTCCTTTAAAACTATTTTAGAATTTTAAAGTAAGGCGTGACTGAAAAGGGGATACTCCCGCTGATATGAGCATCATGCTACTGCGTAGAAACAAGTCTCTCCTTTCTTAGGGATTCGTCACCATTGTTATAGCCCCTAATTTGCAGGTAATCCGTCAGAAAGGATTAGTTTCAACCATCCCCTTAAATTACCACTTTGAATAACAAAGCTAAAGGGAAAGCAGCGTTTCTGATGCGCAGGTTAACTCGTCCCAGCCGCGTTTGGCCTACTTCTTAGACAAAGAATACGTTACATTCGTTCGAGCTGATTTCAGCCCATTTTGCTAACCACGAGTTAATTCGTTTCATTCGGTTGAAGGATTAAATGTATGTATATAATTTTATCAAGTAAAATTGCTTTCACATTTTTTTTCTGATGAAAGGACACTGTTAACATTTGGAAATGCTTCGTAGGAAAATGCGTACATTTTATTTACATAGATGTCTTATATATCGTATATATCATCATCATCATCATTGTCAACCATTATCAATCCACTGCTGGACGAAGGTCTCCCCAAGTTTCCTCCACAACGGTCTGTCTTGTGCCAGTCTCCTCCATGTCACCCCTGCATACTTTCGAATTTCATCCACCCATCTCCTATGTGGTCTTCTTCTGGGTCTTTTCCTGTCCCTTGGAATCCAATCTAAAATTTCGGCTGTCCATCGATGATCTGTCCTTCTGGCAGTATGTCCAGCCCATTGCCATTTCAGGGATTTAACTCTGATCATGATGTCTTCCACTCTTGTCATTTTTCGGATCCACGAGTTCCTCTTCTTATCTCTCCTGGTTATACCAAGCATGCACCTCTCCATGCTTCTTTGAGTTGTCTGCAGCCTTTGTATGTCTCTTTTAGTTAAGGTCCACGTCTCTGCACCATACGTAAGCACTGGAAGGATGCATTGATCAAACACTTTTTCTTTTAAGACATAATGGCATATTGCTCTTGAAAATTATGCTGTTTCTTCCAAAAGCTCTCCAGGCAAGTTTTGTACGCCGATTAATTTCTTCATCAATGTGACCCTCACTTGATATCTGCTGTCCAAGATAAACGTACGTGTCTGTTATCTCCAGCTTTTCTCCATCAATCGATAAATCTTCATTTCTTGTAAAAGCATTGAACATCACTTTTGTCTTCTGAAAGTTCATTTTTAATCCCACTTCTTTACTCTTGTCAGCAAGTTCCTGGATCATACTCTGCAGCTCTGATGGGGTAGTTGCAAAAATGACTACGTCATCAGCAAAACGAAGGTGGGTTAGATAATCTCCATTAATCTTTATCCCCTTGTTTTCCCAGCTCAGCGACTGAAAAACACCCTCCAATGTGGCATTAAAGAGCTTCGGAGATATGGTGTCACCTTGTCTCACTCCCTTTCCAATTTTTACGTGTGTTGTATTTTCAAACAGCCTAATCTTTGCACTTGCATTTTCATAGATGTTATTAATAATATTAATGTATGCATCTTCAATACCGCAGGTTTTCAGGGCCATTGTAACTGCTGATGGTTTCACCGAATCAAAGGCTTTTTCATAATCGATAAAAGCCATGCACAATGGAAGTTCATATTCCCTCGCTCTTTCAATTAGTTCTCTCAGCACGTGGATATGATCTATTGTGCTGTAGCCACTCCTGAATCCAGCTTGTTCTCTCGGTTGAGCCATGTCTAGTGCTACCTTCAAGCGGTGTGAAAGAACTTTAGTGAAGATTTTATAAACTACTGATAGGAGGCTGATAGGTCTGTAGTTTCCGAGATCCTCAATGTCACCTTTCTTATGTAGCAGGATCATTGTAGCGGTGTTCCAATCCTCAGGAATCTTTCCTTCATTAAGGCATCGAGTGAAAATTTGGGCGAGTACTGTTTCGATTTCTCCACTTGCTTCTTGTATGATGTCTACAGTAATTCCATCTTCTCCTGGAGCTTTTCCTCGCTTCATGTTCTTGATTGCATGTGCAACTTCTGCTGGAAGGACTGGAGGAACTCTGGTACTGGTATCTTTCATGATGTCTGGAGTGCATATATCATCCCTTTCATATAATTTGGAGTAGAAATCTTTCACTCTTGTCAAAATTTCGCCTCTATTTCTTGTTACAGAACCATCTTCTTTTCTCAGTGCCATAATCTGTTTTCTTCCCTTACTGAGATGTCCCTTTGCTATCTTTAGGCTTTGGTTGTTTTCAATTGCTTTCCTCACTAGTTCACAGTTGAATTTTCCTTACGTCTTCAGTGATACTTTTTCTTACTGTCTTGCATAGCTCTATATATTCCACTTTGGAAGTCACATCTTCTTTAGTTGTCCTCATCTCTCTTCTTTTTTGCATCAACATTTTGGTTTTTCCTGATAATTTGTTCACATGCAACTTGTTCTTAGACCCAGCTAATTTTGTTGCTGTTTCCATAAGAGCTTTGGTTACTTTTCTGTTAACTTCAGAGATGTCCACTTCTTCCGATGTTAGGCCTTCTAAAGCAGAGAACCTGTTCTTCAGTTCTAACTTGAAGGTATTATGGTGTTTTTTAAGGTTGGTTATGTCAATAGATTTTGTTTGTCTTATGAGCTTGCCACGTTCAAGTTTAGTGTTGAGGTGCATCTTACATCTCACCAATCTATGGTCACTACCTGTGTTGAACTTGTTTAGCACACTGCAGTCTTCTATGACGAATTTTTTGTTACACATAATAAAATCAATTTCACTTGTGGTCCCATTTGGATGTCTCCATGTCCATTTCCTGTGTGGCTTTTTCTTGAAGAAGGAGTTCAAGATGAAAAACCCCTTCTGCCTCTGCAAACTCAACGAGAGTATTTCCACGCTGGTTTCTGTTGCCATGACCGAATTTACCTACTGAAGTTTCATTCTGTTGCCGTTGCCCCTATTTTTTGCATTGAAATCTCCCATAATTATTTTCAAGTGCTGCTTACCTTTATTATTTAGATGACAAATTTCCTCATAAAATTCTTCAATTTCTTCTTCAGGATGACTTGTGGTGGGTGCATAAGTTTGAATAATCTGAGCCTGGTATCTTTTCGAGAGTTGGATAACAAGTCGTGCAGCTCTGTCAGAGGAACTTTCAACTTCTACAACTTTATCCTTCAGTTTCTTGTTTATTATAAATCCAACACCACTAGTTCTGCCAGTATCTGTCCCACGATAGTAGAAGAGGTGTCCACTTTTCAGTTCGATGAGATCTTCTCCTTTTCTCCTTACCTCACTTAGCCCCACGATGTCCCACTTGATCCTTTGTAGTTCCTCTTCCAATTCAAGAAGCCTTGAATCAGAAGATAGGGAGCGTCCATTGTAAGTAGCCAAGGTCAGCATCAGATGGCAGCCTAGTCCGGTCCTCCGGGGATTCTTAGCACCCTCTGCCTTCATGTCGCACTGGCCGCTGCCTTGGCCAGGTACATTCCAGCTGCCGGAGACTGAGGGCCAAGATTTAAGTTGTGGAATCATTTTGGAGGGTTTGGCCATAACTCACCACGCTGGCCAAGCGGGTTGGTGAGTGTGGGATAGAATTTCCTCTGATCCCGATGGTATAGTTATACCGCTATGGGCGGTCGTCAGAGCCCCTTTAGTGGGAACAGGATGCACCACGAGAAGGCAGGGTTGACATTTGTCAAGGAGAGGCTGTGATGTTACGCATCACCTGACCTTGCATCCATATATATATATATATATATATATATATATATATATATATATATATATATACATGGAGACATCCAAATGGGACGACAAGTGAAATTGATTTTATTATGTGTAACAAAAAATTCGTCATAGAAGACTGCAGTGTGCTAAACAAGTTCAACACAGGCAGTGATCATAGATTGGTGAGATGTAAGATGCACCTCAACACTAAACTTGAACGTGGCAAGCTCATAAGACAAACAAAATCTATTGACATAACCAACCTTAAAAAACACCATAATACCTTCCAATTGGAACTGAAGAACAGGTTCTCTGCTTTAGAAGACCTAACATCGGAAGAAGTGGATATTTCTGAAGTTAACAGAAAAGTAACCAAAGCTCTTATGGAAACAGCAACAAAATTAGCTGGGTCTAAGAACAAATTGCATGTGAACAAATTATCAGGAAAAACCAAAATGTTGATGCAAAAAAGAAGAGTGATGAGGACAACTAAAGAAGATGTGACTTCCAAAGTGGAATATATAGAGCTATGCAAGACAGTACGAAAAAATATCACTGAAGACGTAAGGAAATTCAACTGTGAACTAGTAAGGAAAGCAATTGAAAACAACCAAAGCCTAAAGATAGCAAAGGGACATCTCAGTAAGGAAAAAAAACAGATTATGGCACTGAGAAAAGAAGATGGTTCTGTAACAAGAAATAGAGGCGAAATTTTGACAAGAGTGAAAGATTTTTACTCCAAATTATATGAAAGGGATGATACATGTACTCCAGACATCATGAAAGGTACCAGTACCAGAGTTCTTCCAGTCCTTCCAGCAGAAGTTGCACTTGCAATCAAGAACATGAAGCGGGGAAAAGCTCCAGGAGAAGATGGAATTACTGTAGACATCATACAAGAAGCAAGTGGAGAAATCGAAACAGTACTCGCCCAAATTTTCACTCGATGCCTTAATGAAGGGAAAATTCCTGAGGATTGGAACAACGCTACAATGATCTTGCTACATATAAAAGGTGACATTGAGGATCTCAGGAACTACAGACCTATCAGCCTCTTATCAGTGGTTTATAAAATCTTCACTAAAGTTCTTTCACACCGCTTGAAGGTGACACTGGACATGGCTCAACCGAGAGAACAAGCTGGATTCAGGAGTGGCTACAGCACAATAGATCATATCCACGTACTGAGAGAACTAATTGAAAGAGCGAAGGAATATGAACTTCCATTGTGCATGGCTTTTATCGATTATGAAAAAGCCTTTGATTCGGTGAAACCATCAGCAGTCGCAATGGCTCTGAAATCCTGCGGTATTGAAGATGCATACATTAATATTATTAATAACATCTATGAAAATGCAAGTGCAAAGATTCGGCTGTTTGAAAATACAACACACATAAAAATTGGAAAAGGAGTGAGACAAGGTGACACCATATCTCCGAAGCTCTTTAATGCCACATTAGAAAATGTCTTTCAATCACTGAACTGAGAAAACAAAGGGATAAAGATTAATGGAGATTATCTAACCCACCTTCGTTTTGCTGATGACATAGTCATTTTTGCAACTACCCCATCAGAGCTACAGAGTATGATCCAGAAACTTGCTGACATAAGTAAAGAAGTGGGATTAAAAATGAACTTTCAGAAGACAAAAGTGATGTACAATGCTTTTACAAGAAATGAAGATTTATCGATTGATGGAGAAAAGCTGGAGATAACAGACACATACGTTTATCTTGGACAGCAGATATCAAGTGAGGGTCACATTGATGAAGAAATTAATCGTAGTACAAAACTTGCCTGGAGAGCTTTTGGAAGAAACAGCATAATTTTCAAGAGCAATATGCCATTATGTCTTAAAAGAAAAGTGTTTGATCAATGCATCCTTCCAGTGCTTACGTATGGTGCAGAGACATGGACCTTAGCTAAAAGAGACATACAAATGCTGCAGACAACTCAAAGTAGCATGGAGAGGTGCATGCTTGGTGTAACCAGGAGAGATAAGAAGAGGAACACATGGATCCGAAAAATGACAAGAGTGGAAGACATCATGATCAGAGTTAAATCCCTGAAATGGCAATGGGCTGGACATACTGCCAGAAGGACAGACCATCGATGGACAGCCGAAATTTTAGATTGGATTCCAAGGGACAGAAAAAGACCCAGAAGAAGACCACATGGAAGATGGGTGGATGAAATTCGAAAGTATGCAGGAGTGACATGGAGGAGACTGGCACAAGACAGACCGTTGTGGAAGAAACTTGGGGAGACCTTCGTCCAGCAGTGGATTGATAATGGTTGACAATGATGATGATGATGATATATATATATACACTATATTGACAAAAGTGACCGTACACCCCTTCAAAAGCACGTGAATGGATCAGCTGCGTTGTTAAGATGCGCCATACAGTTGCAAATGGTATAAAAACAAGCCTGCAGCTGACCGCGATCATATCGCTCTCTGTTGTTGAGTGAAAATGTCGCGGCGGGAGAGAACTGACTTTGAGAAAGGAACGTTTGTTGGGTGTTACATTAGTGGGTTGTCCATAAGTGAAAACTAGAGGCTTTTAAACATACCCAAGTCAACTGTTTCGGATGTGCTGAATAAGTTGAAGACACATGGCGGGCCCGAAGTAGCAAGACCAAAGAAAATCAGTGATAGAGGACGCCGAAGCCTCAGGAGAGTCGTTACAGCTAATCCACGGAGCACTGCACAAGACCTCAGTGTACAGATGAGTAAAAATGCTATAACCTCGGTATGCACACGTACCATTCGCAGAGAACTTCATTCCATGTGTTACCGTGGTCGTGCGGCTGCTCATAAGTCTTTCATCTCCACTCGGAATGCTACTCGTCGTTTAGCATGGTGTAAAGAAAATGCATCGCGGACCGTAGATTAAAGGAAACAATTCCTATGGTCTGATAAATCCAGATAAACGATCCGTCAGTCTGATGGTCGCGTGTGGGTATGGTGGCAGCCGGGGGAACGCTATTTACCACAGTGTACTGTTCCTAGGTTAAGTTTGGAGCTGGCAGTGTTCTCGTGTGGGTTTTTTTTTTTTTTTTTTTTTTGTGGTACGGTCCCGGCACATTGGTTATCGTGGACAAACCTGTTAACCAGCACGTCTACCTCGATATTCTGGACAATTAATCCCTACCAACTCTGTGGCATTACTATGGAACCGAGCTTTTTTGGTACCAGCAGGATAATGCACCGAGCCATAAAGCAAGAACTGTTACGGCGTGGTTTGACGATAATTCCATATCGTGTGTGAACTGGCCGGCACAGAGCCCCGATCTTAATCCAATAGAGCACCTATGGGATGAATTAGAGCGCCGCATAAGAAGTTTGGAACCATGGCCTACTACTAAGCAACAGTTAGCGGCAGCATTATGTACTGAATGGAAGCGCATACCTATCGCTGTGTTCCAAAACCTTGACGAAAGCATGTCCGAACGGGTCAGTACATGCATTAAGGCCAATCCAAAGGTGGACCAACACCGTACTAATTTATGCCAATAAGTATGCCTGTTGTGTTTCTCTTCTATGTGTCCGGGGAATTTTGTCAATAAAGTGAATATATATATATATATATATGATATACTATATATATATTGCAACTAACTGTTTAAGGTATATAACTTTCACAAAGTTTTCTTTAGTTAATTATTATCTTTAACTTATTCTCGTTTTCGTGCTGTCATAAGTTGTAGAGTAGGGGTTTTAGACTCAAGTTTTCTTTCAAAAATCTGTTCGTTATAAATTAACATTTCCTTTTTTAATTGCAATGTAAAATTTGTTTTTCATATTTAAATTCTCTCTCAAACGAACTTGGAATTTCGTTATAGCTGAAAATCATTTCTATTTATTATGTCACTCTCACAGCTTGAGTTCTCTTTAATCTTCTTCTCTCTGTTTAATAGTAACAGATGAAGAGCATGGGTCGGGCCATGAAGGTTAATGGATGCAAGCGAAATTGTTAACTAGTGCTAGGTCATGCTACTCTACGGAGGACATGACTTATATATATATTTTTTAAACTATTTTAGGTGGGTATGTTACTTGCATCTATGGCCTTGCAGAAACCCATTTCCAACTAGGTCTTTGTGGAAGTGAGAAAATGCAGAGTTTTTGCTGGTCCTTGATAAAGCCAAGGCTCAGTATTCTCGACACCTTCTACATTCAGTTGTTTTATTTTTTTATTTTTTTATCTTTTCTCCTTTTACTCACACAGGTAGATACATAACCTTTTCTATGTTGTACTAGGTGTGAGTCAAAATTATATTTGTATATTTTTTTTTTTTTTTGCTTAGGTATCTTCTTTATAGAATATATATATATATATATATATATCATCATCATCATCATCATTGTCAACCATTATCAATCCACTGCTGGACGAAGGTCTCCCCAAGTTTCCTCCACAACGGTCTGTCTTGTGCCAGTCTCCTCCATGTCACCCCTGCATACTTTCGAATTTCATCCACCCATCTCCCATGTGGTCTTCTTCTGGGTCTTTTCCTGTCCCTTGGAATCCAATCTAAAATTTCGGCTGTCCATCGATGATCTGTCCTTCTGGCAGTATGTCCAGCCCATTGCCATTTCAGGGATTTAACTCTGATCATGATGTCTTCCACTCTTGTCATTTTTCGGATCCACGAGTTCCTCTTCTTATCTCTCCTGGATTTACACCAAGTATGCACCTCTCCATGCTTCTTTGAGTTGTCTGCAGCCTTTGTATGTCTCTTTTAGTTAAGGTCCACGTCTCTGCACCACACGTAAGCACTGGAAGGATGCATTGATTAAACACCTTTCTTTTAAGACATAATGGCATATTGCTCTTGAAAATTATGCTGTTTCTTCCAAAAGCTCTCCAGGCAAGTTTTGTACGCCGATTAATTTCTTCCTCAATGTGACCCTCACTTGATATCTGCTGTCCAAGATAAACGTACGTGTCTGTTATCTCCAGCTTTTCTCCATCAATCGATAAATCTTCATTTCTTGTAAAAGCATTGAACATCACTTTTGTCTTCTGAAAGTTCATTTTTAATCCCACTTCTTTACTCTTGTCAGCAAGTTCCTGGATCATACTCTGCAGCTCTGATGGGGTAGTTGCAAAAATGACTACGTCATCAGCAAAACGAAGGTGGGTTAGATAATCTCCATTAATCTTTATCCCCTTGTTTTCCCAGCTCAGCGACTGAAAAACACCCTCCAATGTGGCATTAAAGAGCTTCGGAGATATGGTGTCCCCTTGTCTCACTCCCTTTCCAATTTTTACGTGTGTTGTATTTTCAAACAGCCTAATCTTTGCACTTGCATTTTCATAGATGTTATTAATAGTATTAATGTATGCATCTTCAATACCGCAGGTTTTCAGAGCCATTGTAACTGCTGATGGTTTCACCGAATCAAAGGCTTTTTCATAATCGATAAAAGCCATGCACAATGGAAGTTCATATTCCCTCGCTCTTTCAATTAGTTCTCTCAGCACGTGGATATGATCTATTGTGCTGTAGCCACTCCTGAATCCAGCTTGTTCTCTCGGTTGAGCCATGTCCAGTGTTACCTTCAAGCGGTGTGAAAGAACTTTAGTGAAGATTTTATAAACTACTGATAGGAGGCTGATAGGTCTGTAGTTTCCGAGATCCTCAATGTCACCTTTCTTATGTAGCAGGATCATTGTAGCGCTGTTCCAATCCTCAGGAATCTTTCCTTCATTAAGGCATCGAGTGAAAATTTGGGCGAGTACTGTTTCGATTTCTCCACTTGCTTCTTGTATGATGTCTACAGTAATTCCATCTTCTCCTGGAGCTTTTCCTCGCTTCATGTTCTTGATTGCATGTGCAACTTCTGCTGGAAGGACTGGAGGAACTCTGGTACTGGTATCTTTCATGATGTCTGGAGTGCATATATCATCGCTTTCATATAATTTGGAGTAGAAATCTTTCACTCTAGTCAAAATTTCGCCTCTATTTCTTGTTACAGAACCATCTTCTTTTCTCAGTGCCATAATCTGTTTTCTTCCCTTACTGAGATGTCCCTTTGCTATCTTTAGGCTTTGGTTGTTTTCAATTGCTTTCCTCACTAGTTCACAGTTGAATTTTCTTACGTCTTCAGTGATACTTTTTCTTACTGTCTTGCATAGCTCTATATATTCCACTTTGGAAGTCACATCTTCTTTAGTTGTCCTCATCTCTCTTCTTTTTTGCATCAACATTTTGGTTTTTCCTGATAATTTGTTCATATGCAACTTGTTCTTAGACCCAGCTAATTTTGTTGCTGTTTCCATAAAACTTTGGTTACTTTTTCTGTTAACTTCAGAGATGTCCACTTCTTCCGATGTTAGGCCTTCTAAAGCCTAACATCGGAAGAAGTGGACATCTCTGAAGTTAACAGAAAAGTAACCAAAGCTCTTATGGAAACAGCAACAAATATATATATATATATATATATATATATATATATATATATATATATATATATATATATATATATATATATATATACACACACACTGCTGGCCATTAAAAGTGAAACACCACGAAAGACAAGAGATATCAAATTCATATTTATTGTACAGAAAGCAGATGGCGCAAGGGTGAATCTATTACAAAAACAGTATGGTGAGACGAGGGGAACACATAACAATCAGCGTCTGATGCAGCCAGTATGGGCGGCAATAACACTTGCTGCACGGACCGGCATCGAGAGGAAAAGACGTTGGATGTGTGTTTGGGGAACGTCCGTCCACGCAACTTCGATGCGACGCCACAGTTCCTCCGTTGTTTCCGGGTGTGGTCGCTGGCATGCCAGTCGTCCAGCAATCAAGGACCGCTCATGTTCAATAGGTGACATATCCGGTGACCGCGCGGTACAAGGAAGACGTGGCACATGGTGGTGATCCAGGAAGTCTTGAACGCTGCGTGCCACATGCGGTCGCGCATTATCCTGTTGGTAAATGGCCCTAGACGGTCCCTGAAAATATCGTACAACATCTGGCTTCAACACCTCAATGATGTAACGATGGCTGTTAAACGTACTGGTAATGTGGACGAGGTACTTGTGGGAGTGGAATCCAATGGGACCCCATACCATAACGCTGGGAGCCGGGCCGGTATGGCGCAGCATAATGCAGGACTCATTCAGCCGGTCCGGTACCACCAGACACGGATTCGTCCATCATGGTGTTGTAAATTGAAGCGGGATTCATCGGAAAACACGATGCCTTGCCATTCGCTCTTCCATGCGCGACGTTCTTAGCACCATTGCAGTCGCAGACGCCGATGTTGTACAAATATGTTATAATATGTACACAGGGTGGAAAGAAACGACCGCAAAAAACCCAGAGGGCAATTCTTAGGGGCAATTTTTGACGTCCCGTCCGGAATCGCCTGTTTTTGAGGCTTCAAGCACAACCCGAGTGTCATGCAGGAAAGCTTGTGGCGGATGCCAGATTCTGCAAGCTCAGTACCTCGGCAGTCATCACAACTGATTTACATATCGCAGTGCTCTCCGAGGCCGTATGTCATGCAACAAGGCTACAAATTCCGTTCGTCTCGACAATTACGGAGTAACACGAGTCCGGAAACAGGCTGGATGACTGTTGTTGTACTGCGATTACAGCATGAGGCATCCGCCACGTGCTTTCCTGCATGACACTCGGGTTGTGCTTGAAGCCTCAGAAACAGGCGATACGTGACGTCACGCATATTTGGGGGCTTATATCTGGAAAACTAAGGCCTAAATTCAAAAATGTCATAGAACATCTTATGCTTGATTTGACCCAAGGATTCACCCCCTGGTTTGTTTATGCGGTCGTTTCTTTCCACCCTGTATATGTTGTACAATGTGTTGTATACATGTTATATTGTTTGTACACGTGTTGTCCATAAATGCCTGAACCTTGCACTTCAGGCATTTATGCTCTTTAGTTGTCTGAATGCAACAAAATGCCGATGCACTGATTTCTTATCAAAATTATTATATTTTTTTTAATTGGAGGTTTAACGACCACCGTGAGCAACTCAATGGGCTATAAGCAGTCGCATCAAAATTATGGTACTGTAAATTCAGTAATTATTTAATACAAAATAATTACAGACATACATACACACAGATATATGTGTATGCAAACCACTTGAAACATTTTGTTTAATCATAACAATCGTCCCCTCCCCTTTCCTAACTTTCAGAAAAACCGTGTATCAAAGCAAAGTCCCTATTAATATTAACTGATCTACATTTTTACATGTTTTGCTTTTGAAAAAAAAAATAAAAAAAAACACTTTTCGCATGTACTTAATTAATCTCACTCTATTGTTTTATTTTTTCTCATGTGTCACGATTTTTGAGACCATTCTTGATTTCACAGAAGCGGAAAATCTAAGAACCCTGAACAATGAAGATTATTTTCCTTTTCTTATTCTTTCTTTTATTTGTGATGAAGAGATTTGTCTTTCAGTCGTTACAATAGCACCTGCTGTAGGAGAATCCAAGTATCGCGACAAGTTATGCGTTGTGTGCCACACTTTTCTTGCAGAACACATGATTTGTTTTCCGGCTTGCGAGAGACATTTTTGTTATATATCCAAATCTCAAAAATATTAATGTCTACTACATTTTGCCTGTGTTCTGTCGTTTGTAGGTACGTACGAGAAAGTTGCCGAAGAGGAGGAAGAAATCTACGAAGTAATAAATATTCACAAGCTGAAAAGTGCCGTCCCAAATCTTCGCGTAGTCAACTTGTATGGAATTATCTTCGTCGACGACAGTCACGTGGAAGCTTTCAGCAGCAACTGCATCCAACTGGAATGTCTTTCAATCAACTACTGTAATAAATTCAGTGGATCCACCCTGAAACTCCTTTTGCAACGTTGCAAGAAACTCAAGTGCCTACTCATGCAGCAAACATGTAAGCATAATAATATGAATGCATTTCTTTATTAAGCATGAACACTGATAAAAAAATCTACTTAAAAATGAGAACCTGAACCTACTCGTTTTTTAAGTACAATCGTATCGTAAACGAGTACATGGCATGCTCAAATATAAGTAACCATACGTACTTACAAATAACTGCGTCAATAAATATAATCTCGTATTACTTCGTTTTAGATATTATAGATTTCAAGAGAAATTGTTTAATAAATGTGTAAAGTGACACACATAAATAATTAGTACAACAGTCACTGATCACAAGTAATTTAATTATGCATAAAGTATCTTTGTGTACGTTTTTACATTAACTATATTTGTGTCAATCTCATTCATAATATATTGTCGCTTTATCACTGTATTTGTCAGAAAGTTGTGGGGTCCATTTACCCAGCATGTGACAACGAGTATATCTACACTGATGGCCACCCAAAATGAAACACCAAGAAGGACACGAGATAGCAAAGCCAGATTTACTGGACACATAACAACAGATACAAAGATGAAACGATTGAGCTTACACGCCCGTGCGACTTGCGGAACACGCAGACATCAATCGTTTGCGTGGCCCCCATGGCTGGTAATAACGGCCGCTACACGCCGCCGCATCGAACGAAAGAGGCTTTGGATTTGGGCTTGGGGAATGTCGGTCCAGGCTGCTTCCACATGTTGCCACAGTTCATCAGGCGTAGCCGCGGGTGGTGCTTGTCGGGCCACGGCAGCAGTGACACCTGGTGGGCCGTGAAAAATTGTTGCACGATGCGAGCCACGTGCGGGCGCGCATTGTCCTGTTGAAACGTGGCCGCTGGAAGGTCCTGCAGGTAAGGGAGGACTACAGGCTACAAAACATCGGAGATGCAGCGGTGGCTGTTGAGTGTACCGGCAATGCGTAGCAGAGGGGTGCGGGTATCTCATCCAATTGCGCCCCAAACCATAACGCCACGCGATGGACCGGCATGGCGATGCATAATGCAGGCGTCATACAGTATTTCGCCGCGGTGCCGCCACACGCGGATCCGATCATCGTGGTGTTGCAGGCAGAAGCGGGATTGGTCGGAGAAGACAATGTCGTGCCATTCCGTAGTCCAGGTGCAGCGTTAAACGGCCCACTGCCTCGGCTATCGCCGGTGGTGTAACTTTAATGGTAATCGGAGCAATGGGCACCGTGCGGCAATTTCCCGCTCCTGCAGACCACGTCGAACGGTACGTGCTGACACAGGTTGTTGCGCAACACACCCTAATTCCTGCGCTAACGTTCGTGATGTGGCGGTGCGAGCCGTCAATGCCCGCCGCACAGCATGCCGGTCCTCTCGTTCGGTGGTGTGCCGTGGCTGGCGGCAATCGCTCACGTCGATCCGTCCGTCCCTCCTTCACCCACCGAATTCATACTCGCCTGACTGTGGCTAGATGTCGTCCCACACGGGTGCCGATGTCTTGGTACGATAAACCGCTGTCGCGATAAGCCACTATTCGTTCTCTGTCGAACTCCGAAACGTGCTGGAATGACTACCGTATTCTGCGACGAGGCATCAGGAAGCTTCCCTCGCACAGGTCCGGCAGCACAACACACTTCCACTACTTACATCCCGCCTTCTGTGCATCCTTCTTATAGTGCTTCTCGGTGGCGTGCCGGGCGAACATGATTTGCATATGCCCTGCAATGCTAATCGTTTGCATGTCCTATCGCGGGCGACGCATGCTGCGAATTTCAGGCCAATCGGATGCTTCCTTCTTGGTGTTGCATTTTGGGTGGCCAGTAGTGTATTATCCCAGATGTGCCATCGAATAACATACTTCCAGTTGAGTCTATGAATAAATGAGTATGGATGGAGTACAAGTATTCCAAATTTAAAATGCCGGTAGTAAATAAGGGCGTCTTCTTCCCCCCTTTCTACTTCGCTTCCGTGTCACTTTCCTATCGGTCACTCTAGCCCAAATCTTCTAGCTTCCTATTTCTAAGAGTTGTGTAAGACCTGGAGTCAGACACTTCCTTTCCTAAAATCCTTGACTTGAAATTTGAAATCGAGACGCGGATGGCTACGTGGTTAGAGGTTCAGACTACCTAGCCTGATAGGCTTGAACCTGGAATTTCTCCGTGGTGGTGTGGATTTCTGACAATCGCTGAATATCCGCAGTGCATCAGACGAGCACGTTAAGTGACGGCCCCAGGATAGGAACCCCCGGCTAAAGTTCCTAAGACCCCCCCCCTAATTTCTCTCTGCCTTCTATATGCAAAACCGTACGGTGGCGCCATCTGGTGTGCTCTCTCTCATTTACAAACTATCCTGTCAAAATCGCTAAATTCGCTCTAACTTCCTTCAGTCTCTGTGCTGTGCCCGTATGGGCACAGAAACTGAATGAAGTTAGAGCACATATGTGTTTTAAATATGTGGATTTTTTGAGTACATATATTTGAAATATATGTACTATTTTTGAGTACATATATTTCAAATTAGAAATACCAGATATTCTCACAATTGATTCCCTGTATGTACTCGAAAATGAGTACGTGTCTTTTCCAAAAATGACACACAAGTACTCGGAGCTACATAAGCCCAGAATGTACTTAAAAACGAGTATATTTTGCTTATTTCTAAGTACCAATTTTTAACAGTGAAGTACCGCAACATTTGAATTGTGGTTTCATACATAAAACGGTTAAATTTCTGAACCAAAACAGTTCTTTGTTAAAAACTCTAACTTATCGATAGTTTAGAGCGCATTTATAAATTTTCTAAGACAGTTCTCGAGATCTGTGCTCTCGCTGATTGGAACGATTGCTAGAGTTGTTAGTCTCCGAATCCTGATAAACGGTGCTCGAGATGGAAATTTTGAAGTGTCAATATGCTCATATTTACCAAAAATCATCCTGATAAAATAACTTCGCCAGAAAATTTCCAAAACTGAAAGAGTAAAACCATATTGTTTGAAAATGTTATTGACAATTCCGTAGAATACTATTGCAGCATATAGGTCAGAAACGATGGCGGACGACTTCAGTGGGATGGTTTGTAAATCCAAAGGGTACTACTAATGCTACACCGAGGACTGGGGTTAGACTTGTTTATAACGAGGAGACTGTACCCCAAGACCAAAGGAGTAACGAGACTTCCGAACCTCAGCTAACCATTAGTACTTCAGTTGGACTCGAACCCATAACTTTAAGGTATCGATCCGAGAAGGAAAGCCCCCTTTCCAATAGGGACTTTCATGAAATAGAAAGTCGGACAGTTAGAATCTCCGCAATCAGAATGAATATTCAATCTTAAATTAATAGCAACCTCACCACCCTCAAAAAAAAAAAAAAAAAAAGTCCGAAGTGTGGAAAAAGTTCATACTCATAGCTGTAAAACTAAAATGTGTGTTTAATTTATCACTCCCAATTCTTCATTCTATGAAGAAGCTCTTCAAATATTAAATTAATGTTATAATAAAAATTACAGACATCTTTAGTGGGATGATTTGGGGTTTGAGCAAGATGTGTTCATGAACTATGGGTAGCTTCCTTTCCGTCCTTTGAAGGACTGAACAATAAACAAAGACATCGCTCTTTCCACGTTTTAGCAACACGTAGCAACCGAAAAATTATTATTCTGTCACCGCTGGGGATCCGAATTCCAGATCTCTTGATATCTAGCCGAGTACGTTAGCCTTACAATACGGTGGCCAACAATCCAAGGCGCTGTGTGTGTTTTTAAGTCAGATTCTGACATCATAAATCCGTAAGATGGGCTCAGCTACTGAGACGTCTCCATCTGGTGGGCATTAACGGCACTGGTTATATACTAATTATAGCACAGAAAAATATATTAATTAATTACAGAGATCTGGGATTCATTTCCCCAGCGGTGACCGAATAACATTTTTTCGGTTGCTGTGTGTTGCTAAAACGTGGAAAGAGCGATGTCTTTGTTATTCACTGACGCCACGTATTTGGAGGATAGCTCACGTGTACACCACTCCTCTACCCCCTACGGTTCCCACAGAGATATTTCTCAAGGGCACGAACTACATGAGGTTTTTATGTTTAAGAATGCGCGCTCGGAAGTTACCCCCCCCCCCCTCCTCCAGAAAATAATCATTTCTGCAGTTCCCACATCTAAAACTAGTGCCAGTGTGTAAATTCCAAGTTAAAAAAGTGCCGGTATAAAATACTAGGAAAAATAAGTGCCGGTATGCCATACCGCATACCTGCCCAGGTATACGCATACCTGCCCATTTCGAGCACTGCTGATAAATCATGCCACAATTTTTGGCATATACAGTTTGTTTTTTTTTTGGCCTATAAGTCGATATGGAGTACAAGTCGAATGGGTTACATATATTTCTCAATTTCCTTATTTTCATTCATAGATAAGTCGATGTTGAGTATAAGACGATGTTAAAATAAATACAGTTACTGTTCCAAAGTTCTGCAACTATGTTTTCAGCGTTTCAGTAAATAATAAAAGAAAGAGAAAGTGAGGAAATGTCCTCATTTTCATTTCCCGCAGAAACTTGAATTCCGTCAGCTTATTTTTTTCTGACGCTACCGTATTCCCTCCCTCTGACCGACCAAACGGAGAAGCCGCCGCTCAATGGTGAAAAAACAAACAAAAGGAGAACTGAAATTCTCTAACTATATTTTTAGTGTTTCCGCAAATATTAAAAGGAAGAGAAAGTGAGTTTATTTCCGCATTTTTCTTTTCAGCAAAAGTTTGAATTTCGTAAGTTTATTTTTTCTTAGCAATTGACCATATCGTAATCCTACCCCCCCCCCCCCAACAGACCAGTTGGGGAAGCTGCAGCGCAAAGGTAAGGGGGGGGCGCCAAGGTCAAATGTGCAAAATCAGAGTGATGCTTGCAGTCTGAAATATCGCTTGCTGCTTTCTCACGGAGTCCGATTGAAATTAGAAACCAAAAAAAAGTTTTGTATTTCAGTCAGAAACATGAAAGAAATTAAGATTGGCTTAAAAAATGGAAGTAACAGTTGAGAGACAAACAGAACAAAAAAAGACCGCCTTCGCTAGCCGCTAGTCCTTGTTGTTCTTAATGCGCATGCTCCGCCGGCTGCCTACACGATGGCCACCAGCCAATCAAGTGATGGAAGCGACGTGTTTTATAAGTATCATAGCAAGATAAATGAAGAGAACCCATTGTAGCTCCGGCGGCTTTGCAAAACAGAAGGGGAAATGCCACCCACGGGGTCTTGAAGAAATTGCGAGAGAGATGCACAGATACGAGAGCTGCAGCTCCAAATCGGTCACGGCGATTTCAATTATGTTTCTGTCGAACGGAAATATCCGTTTCAGCAACTTTTAAACAAATTCTTAATGAACGGAATATTGCACTTTGTACGCTTTCGGAATTGTTCCTTATGAATGTAAAATTGCATTTCCGCACTTGGATCACGAACGAATTATGTCTCTCTCTCTCTCTCTCTCTCTCTCTCTCTCTCTCTCTCTCTCTCTCTCTCTCTCTCTCTGATTGAGAAAATTGAGACGACCAATCAATAGATACAATGCAAGTCAATGTGGTGTAAATGTCGAGGCCCGGACTTAGAGAAAAAAAGCAACGTCTTATTATACGCCGAAAAATACAGTAATTTAGTAGCATTTCCACATCCTTTAGAATCTCTGAGAAACACTTCATTGTTGGAAAAGTAAAAAGTTGTTTCTCTTTATTCCTCGAGAATCAACGTCATAGTACGTTCGTGTGATCAATCTCAGAAGATAATCTAAGATGATCTTCATCCGTAATGGTTCTTCCCCACTTAGACTGTAATAATCGAAATCCAATTTTCGGAATATGATCAAGAACTATCTTTATTTCATTCAAATTCTTGAACTTTCTTCCCATAAGTATCCGTCAGTTCCTCAGTTTGTTACTGTATTTTAAAAAAACATTGCTTACAGTACTTCTGGTGATCACAGCTGTAAGAAAGATAACAATAGCTTTGTTACCTTTTCAGATTTTATGGATGATAAGCAAAGCTGGGTACATAACAAAAGCAACATATAAAACAGTTTGTAAAATAAACAGAAAATACTGAAATTTGATGAGCAAAAAACTTTTTCCGGGATTCGGGTGATTAACGGCCATCATCATCAACTTTATGGGCTATAAGAGTCATCCGTCTCTAATTTGGGACTATTGGTTCCATGGAGAGATCGGATCAGATCATATGTAGAGGATTTTAGGAACGGAGTGTCTGACCCCATGTCTTAAACAATCCTTAGAAATAGGAAACTAGGAGATTTGGGTTAGAGTGCCCAATAGGAAAGTGACACGAAAGCGAGGTAGAAAGGAGGAGGAAGACGCCCTTATTTATTACCGGGAGACCAGTACCCAGGGTCCGACGGCTTAACGTGCCCATCCGACGCGCAACGGATATTTAGTGGTTCGAGCATTCGTGCATGCCTGGGATCGAACCTGAGGAGGTTATCTTCGTGGCATGAACGTTGACCACTAAGCCACCTGCGGCAGTGGTCAACATGGAGAGGGGGAAGCCTGTGCAGTAGGATAAGTACACCACCCATGATTCATCCGGAACTCGAGCTTGGGACCACCGAGGCGAGCTCGAGTTCCGGATGAATCATGGAGGCGGACCTTTGGATTGTCACCAATACACAAGTATTGAACTTAACGTTTTAACATCTTTGCCCCGATCTGCCTTCTAAAGGTTGCAAGATGATTTGTTAAATGAGGTTCTCGCTTTTTACAATCCACTTTATTGAAGCTGAACGCTAATCACGTAAGTCGATTGGACTTGAAATTTTAAATGCGAGACTTGGGAGATTGCTATCTCGGAAAATAATCTTAGTCTACGACAGAACTGAACATATGAAGTCATGGTGTAGTCAGTTTGGGTTACGTAACTGATCGTGAGTGTGTATGGTGCAGTGGCGGTTGGTGAATACATGCTAACGTGCTGTAGCAAGTTAAAAAAAATTTAATTGCGATTCGTATTGTTCATTGTAACTGAAAGTGTATGAATATATTTGCCGCCAACACAAAATCTGATTTGTAGCTGGGTCATAATCATAGCTTCTGCTCGCTGTTCGATCTTTTGTGCTGTGTGCCAGTTAGCACGGCCACAACAGTGTGGATCTCTTGTCGTCTACGCCACACCACCTTGGGTCTTCTCAAGTAGGCCACAAGGGTCTTTCAGCGTGCTGAATTTCTCTGAGCACGATTTTAGGATAGCTAGCAGTAAACGGCGGTGGGGTTCGCCTCCCCTCTTTCACCTGTTGAAACTGGGGCAGTACAAAGGGCAACTGTTTTATCCACAATTCCTGCAGGATACGGTAGTTGACAAAAAAAAAAATATGAAAGCTTATCCGATCACTTTCGTGCTTTTAAGAAATTTGTGCGATCAATCAGTTAAATTCTATTTGTGTGCTTCTGTTTTTTGTTTGTAGCCGACTGCCTTAATTTGAGAGTAATCCTCAAGGGCGCATTGCGGAACTCAACACGCCGCGTGGGCGGACGAGAGAGAGAGAGAGAGAGAGAGAGAGAGTTTTTTTTTTCCTAGTGAAAATTTTTTTTAATCTTTTCATTTTTTGGATGGTGACTGCAATTAATTTGGTAGATTCTTGATTGAGACGACCATTTTCTTCAAAAAAGATTAGAAGGGAAAACTGAAGTTAAGTCCTTGGGATCCTAAGTAAAAGTAAAAGAAATCCTACATAAAATCCTTAGGATTCATGATTTCGAAAAGGGCCTAAAAATAAAGTTTGATCCATGTTAATTATTTATACTTTGTTTTTTTCATTTCATAAACTCTATAGATATAATATATATATATACACTGAAGTGCCAGAAAAACTGGTACAGACGAGCTTATGCAAAATACATAACAACGTCACCTATGCTCGTACTCGGTTTCGTCCGCCAGTGCGTATATAAAGCAATAGACATCATTGCCAGCTGTCAGAGCTGTTTTCGGCATGAGAATGACAACTAATAACGATTTAAGCGATTTTCAACGTGGTGTCATAGTTGGCCCTTGTGAGATATTTCGGAGGTAGAAAAGAAGTTCAGGTTTTTCGTACACGACCACTGCAAAGGTGTACCGTGACTACAAGAATTCCGGCAAAACCTCCAACCTGCGATACCAGTGTAGCCGTAAAAAGACATTGGGTGAGCGCGACCATCGTCGGCTGTCAAGAATCGTTTCACGCAATAGGCGTGAAACACTCTCGCAGGTATAATCGGAATTCAATGCTGGAGCCTCAACAAGCATCAGCGTCCGGACTGTGCAACATACCCTGCACGACATGGGCTTTGGGAGTACACATCCAACTCGAGTCCCCGAGATGGGTGCACGACACAGAGATATGCGCCTCGCTTGGACACGGCAACACCTCCACTGGACATTTGATGACTGCAAACAAGTAGTCTGGTCTGACGAGTCGCTTTTCCAACTGTATCGGGCAGATGGAAGGATTCGTGTGTGGCGCAAACCCTATGAAACCATGGATCCCGCCTGTCACCAGGGAACTGTACCGGCTGGTGGGGGGGGGGGGTCCGTAATGGTATAGGGTGTGTTTAGCTGGACTTCACTGGAACCCCTGGTACGTCTACAAACGTCTGAGACCGGCCAACGCTCTGTGCGCATCCTTTCTGACGAGGTACACCCGTTCATGTCCTGCATTCATGCTGATGGGTTAGGCCTGTTCCAACAGGACAATGCACCTCCACATAAGTGTCGGGACGCCACATTATGATTAGAGGAGCATTCATCTGAGTTTGGTGTGTTGCCATTCCCACCCAAGTCCCCAGATCTGAGCGTGATAGAACACATTTGGGATGCCATGCAACGAGCTATCAAACACAGGAATCCGAGACCTCGGATTACACACGAATTGTGGAACGCTCTGCAGGAAGTATGGTGTGCATTGCCTACAGCATATTTCCAGAAGCTAGTGGAGTCCATGCCCCGTCGTATTTCTGAAGTCCTGCGCTCCCGTGGGGGACCTACCAAGTATTAGACTGGTGTCCCAGTTTTTCTGGCACTTCAGTGTACATACGTGATTAATTCGTATTTAAGTTCTTCAAAGGTGCATTAAAAATCGAAGAAAATAAAATCCCTGGAGTGATTGTTGATTCACATACACTGATCAAGGGCACCGCAAAAATACTTTCCTCTAAAAATACGAAAATGAATAAAAACTTGAGTAAATAAATATTTTTTTTACATGATTTACAGCTGAATGTGTTTTATCGGCAATTGAACTTGTCGCAGATTTATAAATCCGTGTAATCTGCGAAATATTAGGCTTAATCTTTTGCCGAATATATGGTTATAACTTTAACAATGAACGCTAAAACGGCGATACATTTAGTTGCTGACTCTTAAAAGTGAATGAAATGAATTATAATTCGTATTAATCTATATATTTATTCTATAAGGTTTTTTACTGTGAGTCCTATTTTGAGAGAACGGCTGAACGTAAAGATATGTTTGAGGTGTCAAACTAAAGGTCTTACCATGTATATGTGCCAGTCGAAGAGAAAAATGAGATAACGGTTCATGCGCTGTGGGGCGGCAAAGTTCCCATGTAAAGTCTGTGGGAGAAGCGTGCGGTTGACATTCGATCGCCTGCGGTTGACTCACGCGCTGTTGAAGGCGGGGGCATGGATTGACTGAGATAGCCCATAAAGTCCGGTCTCTTTTTTGAGCAAACCGTTGCGCAAAGCAACTCTAGCAGGCATTTGTATCAAAGTTCTTCTCATCGGAACAGCTAACACTCTCGAAGACCTGATTGCGTTATGCCGTTGGACTGCGTGATATATATATACTGTTTAACATTCATTCGATCCAGTTTATTCACGTAGGTAAGACGTTTCCCATTATGTAAAGATGTAAATAAACTTTCCGTTGACCATTGTTAGGGAAAACATTACAGGCGACAGCTTATAGCCCATTGAGTTGCTCACGGTGGTCGTTAAAAACCTTCATTCAAAAAAAAAAAAAAAAAAAAAAAAAAAAAGAACCTGGACTATTGTCTTTACTGAAGTGGTTGAACGAATTTGTCAATCAAATAAAATTTACATTTGTTGTTTCAGATGAGTTTATTCTTTTCAAAAAAAAAAAAAAAAAAAAGAAAGAAACTAACCGACGGTGAAGAGTATTCGCAACGCGAATCTCATTCCAACAACATTTACAAACACAGTTGTGACTAAAGATGAGAGTGAAGGAGTGCGCTATCCAGTTGAATTTTTGCACACGATCGAGGTGAGTGGGCTTCAGCCTCACATTTTACGACTGAAAAAGGTGCAGTCTTGATGCTCATCACGAACCTGGGTGGCGCAGTGGTCTAAGCGATGGCCTCTGATCATTCGTCCGAAAGGGGTCCGGGTTCGAATCCCGGTGAGGCATGGATGTTGTGTTTGTCTTACGAAACTGGCTGGTTCTCTACCTTCCCTGGAACCAGTGACCCAAAATTAGGGACGGGCGACTGCTTATAGCCCATTGAGTTGCTCACGGTGGTCGTTAAACCTTCAATCAAAAAAAAAAAAAAGGGGGGGTCCGGGTTAGAATCCCGGTGAGGCATGTATGTTGTTAATGAACTGAAGTTTACGTGCTGATAAAACTACGAAATATGTACAAGAAACCTTCACACACGTAACTCACTCGAAGAAACTCCGTAGTGATTTTTAAGAACTTTACTAAAAGACATACGACTACAATCAGTAAGATCTTTCGGGACACCTTGTTCCCATCTTCAGACAGATTTATTGTCTATGTCCGGTGCGCCCCCTATATATACATACTGAAGGCTCTCTCCCTTCCCTGGAACGAGTGACCCAAAATTAGGGACGAGCGACTGCTTATAGCCCATTGAGTTGCTAACGGTGGTCGTTAAACCTTCAGACAAAAAAAAATCACGAACCTGGACTATTGTCTTTACTGAAGTAGTTGAATGAATTTGTCAATCAAATAAAGTTTACATTTGTTGTTTCATATAAGTTTATTCTTAAAAAAACAACAACTAACGTTCGAATTCGACGGGTTTCGTCTAGTTTTTATATAATTACGGAGAACATCTGGAGTTTGCCTTTCTTACTTTTCCTTTATTAAACCTTTTTTTTATTATTATTTCGGCCGGTAGTGGGGTCAGGTCCCAGGTGGTAAGTCGTAGCACGTTCATTCTCATCTGCATGAGCGGCCACTGGTGTGATGGGTGGCTTAGTTTTAGCTGTATTGTGCGGTACGAAATTCATATGCAGTCAAAGAACGCGTTGTTTGGGACAAATCGCAAAACAATGCCAGTGAATGATCTTGGTTGATGTACCTGCCGAAATAACAGCGTCTGTTTTTTTTTTTTTTTTTTTTTTTTACAGAACGTAGAATACAATGAAAATCTGAATCATTAGTGAGATTATCGCGTGTATAATATGTATTTCATGTGTGCATTATTTAACACACAACACCCGTATATGGATCGTTAAGGCGTGTGATGTTTAATTTTGTGTTTAAAACTGCAACCGTCTAACACCATCGATTTTTTTTATCTATATGAAAAAAAAACTGCAATTTAATTAATGCAAATTTGGAAGATGTGAATCATTTCTTGGTGTAAAATGACAAGGATGGTAAGTCAGATAATATCCGAAAACTTGAAAATTTTGGTCGTTCTGGGTGGTGTAGTGGTTAGCATACTCGGGCACTATCCGGGTGACGCGGGTTCGATCCCCGCTCCAGGACGACGAAATTTTCAAATTTTCGGATATTATCTGACTTAGCATCCATGTCGTATTTACACCAGTACATGGATTCACATCTTCCAAATTTGTATTTTACAATGGTGTAATCCCGTATTTCATTCACTGCAATTTAATTTCCTGTATGTGCGTAGCTCTCAAGAGTGAACACGTGATGGCTGTTGAATGGGATAAGACCAACCTCCTGGAGCTGGACATCACAGCAACCGAGCTCTCCACCGAATGTCTTATAGACCTCCTGATAAAGTTACCAGGATTACGCTACCTTTCTGCTGGTCAACAAGATGGATTCACTGATCAGGTGAGCAAAACTTCAAACTTTTAACAGTCGAGGTTGCATGCGAGAATATACTGTATAACATGTCAGTAAACTCTTCTGCAACAGTTAACTGAGGCCATTGAGGAGATTAGAGATTTGGATTCAGAAGAACGTCAGTTTGCTATTTTGAAACTAACGCCCGCACCGGTGGTCACAGTTGTCACAAGCCTTCGCTTCTGACCCATCGTTTAAGAAGTTTCCGAAATCGATCCCCACATGAGGCATTGCTTGCCGGTTGGCGCTGGATCTACCTCCTCCCTGCAATCACTGGCCTCAAATTAAGAACGAGGGACTACGTATACAGAGCATTCACAGGGTGTTTTTTACGCTTTCCAACCGTAGGTTGAAGAAAAGTATATGCTCCAACTTTGTCCGTCTGTCTGTCGGTCCGCAGCCCGTCTGACTGCCCGCACCATAACTCGCGTAAAAATGGTTCGATTTCGATGAAATTTTAATATGTGGTAGGGGACCACCTGGGGACGAACCCTATTGAAAACGGACGAAATGGGGTCAAAGGTCAGGACATAGGAGCGGGATCCATTCCATTGCCCTTATGCGTCATAACTTATGTAACAAGTTAGTAAAATCATACAATGCATTGATTATGATACGCTTTCCAACATAAACAATTTCCAACAGAAATAATTACTCAAGTCATGAGGATAATGGCTGTGGAATAAATCTCGCTCCTGTGCCCTGACCTTTGATCCCATTTCGATGATATTCAACGGAACTAGTTCAGTATACCTCCGAAATAACATGATAACGTTTTGTCGCAATCGAAGCAATTTTACGTAAGTTATGATGCATAAGGGCTATGGAATAGATCCCGCTCCTGTGTCCTAACCTTTGACCCCATTTCGCCCATTGTCAACAGGATTCGTCCCCAGGTGGTCCCCCTACAACATACTAAAATTAAATTGAAATCGAACCTTTTTTACGTTAGTTATGACGCATAAGAGCAGTGGAATGGATCCCGCTCCTATGTCCTGACCTTCGACCCCATTTCGTTCACTTTCAATAGGGTTCCTTCCCAGGTGTTCCCCTACCACATACTAAAAGTTCATCGAAATCGAACGATTTTTACGCGAGTTATCTTGCGGATGAACATACGCACACAACGCGTGACGTATTGAGGCAGATGAGAGTCGCGACCATCTGCTCGCAAGAGTGCGACGTCATAAAACTTTAATAGGATCCACACACAACGTATGACGTAATGAGACAGATGGTGTGACCGCGCGCCAAAATCTAAATTGCGAGACTATGACATCATAAGATTTCTAAGCATGGATAACATTAATGGGACGACGCCATAACATTAAAAACTTGGTAATTCGGGGTGGTTATTTAACCCACTAAACGAATTTTTCCATGGTCGAGATCAAGCTAAATCGATTTCTAGTACCAGAAAACGTTAGGTTAACGACTTTCATCAAAATCCTTAGAGCCGTTTGCAAAATAAAATTTACATACATACAAGAATTGTTCCTTTAAGGTGAACGTCAAGTAATTTTGCTTTCTGTACTTCGAATGGAAAAATTTCTGTACACATTTTCTTGCCAATTAATGCGTTCCTAAGGATGAAAATTTGAACATCGATTAAAATATCTTCATTTTATAGCTTGGAATACTTAATATTTTCTAAAACATAACCATTATTATGCAATTCAACATTTGTTTATCTACTGACGTCGTGAAAGTACAGGTCGCGCCATCTTTTTTCTGGGCAATTAATGCGTTCACAAGGATGAAAATTTGAACATCGATTAAAATAGCTTCATTTTATAATTTGGAATACTTAATATTTTCTAAAACATAACGATAATTATGCAATTCAACATTTGTTTGTCTACTGACGTCATGAAAGTACAGGTCGCGCCATCTTTTTTCTGGGCAATTAATGCGTTCACAAGGATGAAAATTTGAACATCGATTAAAATATCTTCATTTTATAACTTGGAATACTTAATATTTTCTAAAACATAACCATAATTATGCAATTCAACATTTGTTTGTCTACTGACGTCATGAAAGTACAGGTCGCGCCATCTTTTTTCTGGACAATTAATGCGTTCACAAGGATGAAAATTTGAACATCGATTTAAATAGCTTCATTTTATAACTTGGAATACCTAATATTTTCTAAAACATAACCATAATTATGCAATCCGAAATTTGTTTGTCTACTGACGTCATGAAAGTACAGGTCGCGCTATCCTTTTTCTGGTTTCAACACCACCAAAGGAAAAGTTATTGATTTTTAGTATAATTATGCTTGTGTTTTAGAAAATACTAAGTATTCCAAGTTGTAATATGAAGTTATTTTAATCGATGTCCAAAGTTTCATTCTTGGGAACACATTAATTGTGAAGGAAATGTGTACAAAAGTTTTTCCATTGGAAGTATAGGAAGCAAAATTACTTGACGTCCACCTTACTAATATAAGATACGGGCGATGGAATGGATCCCAATCTTATGTCCTGACCTTTGACCCCATTTCGTACATTTTCTATAGGGTTCGTCCCCAAATGGTCCCCTACCACATACTAAAATTTCATCGAAATCGAACCATTTTTACTTACGTTATGACGCATAAGAGCAATGGAATGCATCCCGCTCTTATGTCCTGACCTTTGACCCACTTCACCTATTTTGAATAGGGTTCGTCCCCAATCAGTCCCCTACCACATAGCAAAATTTCATTGAAATCGAACCATATTTACGCAAGTTATGACGCATAAGGGCTATGGAATTGATCCCGCTCCTACGTCCTGACTTTTGACCCCATTTGTCCCATTTCAAATAGGGTTCGTCCCCAGGTTGTCCTCTACCACATACTAAAATTTCATCAAAATCCAACCATTTTTACGCCAGTTGTAGTGCGGACAGACGGACGGAAAAGGCTGGAGCATATACGCTTCTTCAACCTACGGTTGGAAAGCGTAAAAAATGGTTCGATTTCGATGAAATTTTAATATGTGGTAGGGGACCACCTGGGGACAAACACTATTAAAATGGGTGAAATGGGGTCAAAGGTTAGAACATAGTAGCGGGATCCATTCCATCGCCCTTATACATCCTAACTTAGGTAAAAATGCTTCGATTGTGACAAAACTTCAGTATGTTGTTACGGAGGTATACTGAACTGGTTCTGTTGAATATAATCGAAATGGAATCAAAGGCCAGGGCACAGGAGCAAGATTTATTCCACAGCCGTTATCTTCCTAACTTGAGTAATGATTTCTGGAATGTTGGAAAGCGTATCCTAATCCATGCCTTGCATGATTTTACTAACTTGTTTCCAATAGAGCCTGCACTTGCCTGCTTACCTTGCGATAGCGTTAAGGACAAATTGGAAGGGTTCTCGCGTAGCAGCGGTTTACAGTCAGGACAAATTGGAGGTGTTGGCAAAAAAATAGACGAAAGGAAAATTGCTAAGAGAAAGTGCCATGTTGAAAAATGTGTAGAAGGAATGTGGGTAATCGGAATGATCGACAGAGAGTCCAAAGACTTCCATTTTTAGCACGTCTTTTGTAAAAAAATACCGTGCTTCTTTTATCGGTTTGTCCGTCCGTCCGTCCGTCCGTCTGTACCCAGGGTATCTCTGCAACTATTAGTCCGATTTGAAAAATTCTTTTTGTATTCGAAAGCTTGAAATATGCGAATGATGACCCTTTATTTCGTTTTTTTTTTTTACGATGTACGCTAGAGGGCGTAAATGCAGATGATGTTGAATTCAAAAATACGTTTTATTCCACATATCTGCTTCTAAACATCCGATTGAAAAAAATCTCTTATCTTTTGATTCCATTTATGTCGAAGAGTATTTTGGATATAGTTTCTTTTTCAAATTACGCATAGATTTTCCGTTAGGGGGCGTAAAAATAAATTGCAATTTTTCCGGTAACTCTTCTTCTAAAACTCCGATTTGAAAAAAAAAAAAAAATTCAGCGGATACATCTCCTGATGCACAATCATTTGCATATAATTTCGAATTTTTGGTAAAGAATACTTTGACCACCAGAGGGCGTAAGTGTAAATTTTCGCTTTTGATGTATTTGCCATAAAATCTGAGCTTCTAAAATATTGATTCAAAATATTCTTTCGTGGACTGATGCCACTCACATCGATAAACCTTTTCGGAATATTTTCTTCCTAAAATATTCCACAGTTTCTCCGCCAGGGGGCGTAGACTTATATTTTATTTTTATCAATATCTCTACTTCTAGGAGTCCGATTTGAAAAATTTCTTCTTTGTTGGATAGTGTTTTCCGTGTGATATGTTTGCATATAATTTCAAAATTTTCAAGTAATTCATAGACTTTCCGCTAGGGAGCGTAAAGGTAAATTGCGTTTCCCCCTATATCTCTGCTTCTAAATCTCCGATCTGAAAAATTCTTTCTGCACCGGATACAGCTCCTGGTGCGAAATCGTTTGCACATAATTTCTATTTTTTGTAAAAAAAAAATGGTTTGGCCACCAGGGTGCGTAAACCTTAATTTCCGCTTCTGATGTATTTGCAGCAAAATATGAGTTTCTAAATTCTCGATTGAAAATAACGTCGTTTGTAGACCGATACTACTCATGTCGACAAACCTTTTAGAAACATTTTCTTCTTATAATAGTGCACGGTTTCTACGCCAGGGGACGTAGATGTATGTATATTTTACTTTTGTCAATATCTCGACTTCTAGAAGTCCGATTTGAAAAATTCCTTCTTTGTTGGATAGTGTTTCCGATGCGAAATGTTTTCCCTATAAATTCAAAATTTTCAAGTAAATCATAGACTTTCCGCCAGGGCGCACAATGATAAATTGCGTTTTCTGCTCCTAAAACTCCGATTTGAAAAATTCTTCCTGTATCGCCTATACAAGACCTGACGGAAAATGTGTTTCACGTAATTTCTAATATTTGGTAAAGAATGGTTCGGCCACCAGGGGTCATAAGTGTTAATTTCTACTTCTGATGTATTTGTAGCAAAATCTGGGCTACTGAAAACTCGATTAAATTTTTTTTTCTTGGACCGATACCGCTAATATGGATAAACCTTTTGTGAATACTTTCTTCCTAAAATAATGCATGGTTTTCCCACCAAGGGACGTAAAGTCACATCTTATTTTTGTCGATAACTCTGTTTCTAAGAGTTCGTAAGCTCACGATTCCGTTTACAGCAATATCTGAGGGATTAAAGACCTGATTGAAAAACTTCTTTCCTCCGTCATATACTATCGTTTTCCATACCGGTTTCATTGACTTTGAATAGCTTTGACAAATTTAATTTGCGTCAGAACGGATTCAAAAGACGTGCTTATTACACCCGAAAATTCGGTGTCATCTTTCTTGTTAGTTATGTCCACACAATAAACGTTCGGCAAAGGAGTTAATTCCCATAATTAAAAATAAGTTTGTAAAATCATGCAATGCATTGATTATGATACGCTTTCTAACATACCAGAAATAATTACGAAAGTTATTGTGCAAGTTATGAGGATAATGACTGTGGAATAAATCTCGTTCCTGTGCCTTGACCTTTGACTCCATTTCGACTATAATAAACAGAATTGGTTCAGTATACCTCCGGAACAACATACTAAAGTTTTGTCGCCATAGAAGCATTTTTAGTCAAGTTATGAGGAAAATGGCTGTGGAATAAATCTTGCTCCTGTGCCCTGACCTTTGACCTCATTTCGATGATATTCTACAGAATTGGTTTAGTGTACCTCAGGAACCACATGATGACGTTTTGCCGTAATTGAAGAATTTTTACCTAAGCTAGGGCGCATAATGGCTATGGAATGTATCCCGCTCCTATGTCCTGAACTTTGACCCCATTTCGTCCATTTTCAATAGGGTTCCTTCCCAGATTGTCCTTTACCACATACTAAAATTTCATCGAAATCGAACCATTTTTACGCTAGTTATCGTGCGGACAGACAGACAGACTGACAGACGGACAAAGCTGGAGCATATACGCTTCTGCAACCTACGGTTGGAAAGCGTAAAAAATGTGGCCAAAGGAACAACTATTATTATAAATCAGTAGAAGGCACATGCCAGTTTGTGGGATGACGGTTATTACGTACATCAAACTGTTAACCATTCGGAACATCTTGTGGTACCAAGATCAGCTGCACATCCACAAACCATTGAATCTAATTGGCGTGCTATGAAACGTGTACTTCATTCAGGCGGCGTTAGAAAAGAAGACATAGCTACTGGACTGTTTATTCAGAAGAATGTGTGGTGTTTATACAATAGGTAGTTTTTCACAAATGTTAAATGTCATCAAAAACACAGAGTGGAGCAAATAATAAAACTTCATGATTTCCGTGTTTTACTGCTTCGAGTACTTGAATAAATGATTAAGTGATATTTTTTACGCTTTCCAACCGTAGGTTGAAGAAGCGTGTATGCTCCAGCTTTTTCCGTCCGCCTGTTTGTCTGTCCGTCTGTCCACCTGTCCGCACGATAAATCTCGTTAAAATGGTTCGATTTCGATGAAATTTTAGTATGTATTAGGGGACCAACTGGGGACGAACACTCTTGAAAATGGGTGAAGTGTGGCCAAAAGTCAGGACATAGGAGCGGGATCCATTCCATTGCCCTCATGCGTCATAACTTGCATAAATATCGTTCGATTTCGATGAAATTTTAGTATGTATTAGGGGACCAACTGGGGACGAACACTCTTGAAAATGGGTGAAGTGTGGCCAAAAGTCAGGACATAGGCGCGGGATCCATTCCATTGCCCTCATGCGTCATAACTTGCATAAATATCGTTCGATTTCGTTGAAATTTTAGTATGTGGCAGGGGACCACTAGGGACGAACCCTATTGAAAGTGGGTGAAGTGGGGTCAAAGGTCAGGACATAGGAGCGTTATGCATTCTATTGCCCTTATGCGTCATAACTTGCGTAAATATGGTTCGATTTCGATGAAATTTTAGTATGTCGTAGAGGAGCACCTGGGAATGAACCCTAGTGAGAATGGATGAAGTGTGGTCAAAGGTCAGGACATAGGAGCGGGATGCACTCCATTGCCCTTATGCCTCATAACGTGCGTAAAAATGTTTCGATTTCGATGAAATTTTAGTATGTGGTAGGGGACCACTTGGGGACGAACGCTATTGAAAATGGACGAAATAGAGTCAAAGGTCAGGACATAGGATCGGGATCCATTGCATCGCCCTTATCACATATTATTAACGGAGCAATTCTTGTATGTATGTAAATTTTATTTTGAAAACGGCTCTAAGGATTTTGATGAAAGTCGTTAACCTACCGTTTTCTGGTACTGGATATTGATTAAGCTTGATCTCGACTTTAGGAAAATTCGTTTAGTGGGCTAAATAACCACCCCGAATTACCACGTCTTTAGTGTCATGGCGTTTCCCATTAATATTACCCATGCTTAGAAATCTTATGACGTCACACTCTCGCGATTGAAATGTTGGCGCGCGGTCACGCCATTTGTCTCATTAGTTCATGCGTTGTGTGTGGATCCTATTAAAGTTTTATGACGTCATACTCTTGCAGGCAGATGGTCGCGATTCCCATCTGCCTCATTACGTCACGCGCTGTGTGCGTATGTCAGTCCGCATGATAACTCGCGTAAAAATCGTTCGATTTCGATGAAACACCTGGGAAGAAACCCCATTGAAAGTGAACGAATTGGGATCAAAGGTCAGGACATAGGAGCGAGATCAATTCCACTGCTCTTATACGTCATAACTAACATAAAAAAGATTCAATTTCGATGAAATTTTAGTATGTGGTAGGGGACCACCTGGGGACAAACCTTATTGAAAATGGGCGAAATGGGGTCAAAGGTCAGGACATAAGAGTGGAATCACTTCCATCGGCATTATGCGTCATAACTTACGTACAAATGCTTCGATTTGGATCACATTTTAGTATGTTGTAAGGGCCTGCCTAGGAACGAATCCTATTGAAAATGGGCAAAATGGGTTCAAAGGTTAGGACACAGGAGCGGGATCTATTCCATAGCCCTCATGCATCATAACTTACGTAAAAATGCTTCGATTGCGACAAAACTTTATCATGTTATTTCGGAGGTACACTGAACTGGTTCTGCTGAATATAATCGAAATGGAATCAAAGGTCAGGGTACAGGACCGAGATTTATTCCACGGCCATTATCCTCATAACTTGAGTAATGATTTCTGGTTGTTGGAAAGCGTATTATAATCAGTGCATTGCATGATTTTACTAACTAGTTAATTATATACATGTAAACTTCATGTAGCCTGTTGTAACATTTCGGAGTGGAGTAATATTTTTCATTTTCATCTCTTTATCGTAATCGACAGAAATTTAAACAATGAAATTCGGCGCTAGCGAACGCAACCGATACGTGAGCAGGCAAACGCAACGCTATTGGAAAGAACACCCCATTCATAGTTGCTCACTGTGGTCGTTAAACTCCAAAACAAAAACAAAACGTAAAAAAAAAGATAGGTGAAAGGCTCCAGGTAATGTTTTCCCCCGTGGCAGTGACACGATCACTGCTTCGCGTTCCCAAAACTCAAGCAAATAAATTAAAGTACAGGGTGATTGTAATTAAAGTATCCCTATTCAACGCTGTCTAGAGAGATATTTAGCGGTCGAAATGCAACCAAATTTGGTACGGTGTCATTTCAGGACACGCGGAAGACATTTCCATGAAAAAAGAAAATAGTACCAAAACTCATCACTATGGGACTTGTGGCACTGCAGGCAACAAAAATATTTGTATAAGACACTTATGCTATGCAGAGATACTGACCTTAGCGATGCAAGGGACACTGCTCAAATTGGTCCCCTTTCTGAAGTTGTAAAGCCTGAAAGCGTTGAACATTGTGTTCAACGGCAAACCGTAACTGATCCTTTGCGATCGGTGTTTCTCTCAGGACTTTTTGACTGGAGGGGCAAATCGAACTTTAGAGGGAGCAAGTTTTCCATTTGCAATATACAGTATATATATATATATATATATATATATATATATATATATCATCATCATCATCATCATTGTCAACCATTATCAATCCACTGCTGGACGAAGGTCTCCCCAAGTTTCCTCCACAACGGTCTGTCTTGTGCCAGTCTCCTCCATGTCACTCCCGCATATTTACGAATTTCATCCACCCATCTCCCATGTGGTCTTTTTCTGGGTCTTTTCCTGTCCCTTGGAATCCAATCTAAAATTTCGGCTGTCCATCTATGGTCTGTCCTTCTGGCAGTATGTCCAGCCCATTGCCATTTCAGGGATTTAACTCTGATCATGATGTCTTCCACTCTCGTCATTTTTCGGATCCACGAGTTCCTCTTCTTATCTCTCCTGGTTATACCAAGCATGCACCTCTCCATGCTTCTTTGAGTTGTCTGCAGCCTTTGTATGTCTCTTTTAGTTAAGGTCCACGTCTCTGCACCATACGTAAGCACTGGAAGGATGCATTGATCAAACACTTTTCTTTTAAGACATAATGGCATATTGCTCTTGAAAATTATGCTGTTTCTTCCAAAAGCTCTCCAGGCAAGTTTTGTACGCCGATTAATTTCTTCATCAATGTGACCCTCACTTGATATCTGCTGTCCAAGATAAACATATGTATCTGTTATCTCCAGTTTTTCTCCATCAATCGATAAATCTTCATTTCTTGTAAAAGCATTGAACATCACTTTTGTCTTCTGAAAGTTCATTTTTAATCCCACTTCTTTACTCTTGTCAGCAAGTTCCTGGATCATACTCTGCAGCTCTGATGGGGTAGTTGCAAAAATGACTACGTCATCAGCAAAACGAAGGTGGGTTAGATAATCTCCATTAATCTTTATCCCTTTGTTTTCCCAGTTCAGTGATTGAAAGACATTTTCCAATGTGGCATTAAAGAGCTTCGGAGATATGGTGTCACCTTGTCTCACTCCCTTTCCAATTTTTATGTGTGTTGTATTTTCAAACAGCCGAATCTTTGCACTTGCATTTTCATAGATGTTATTAATAATGTTAATGTATGCATCCTCAATACCGCAGGATTTCAGAGCCGTGGTAACTGCTGATGGTTTCACCGAATCAAAGGCTTTTTCATAATCGATAAAAGCCATGCACAATGGAAGTTCATATTCCCTCGCTCTTTCAATTAGTTCTCTCAGTACGTGGATATGATCTATTGTGCTGTAGCCACTCCTGAATCCAGCTTGTTCTCTCGGTTGAGCCATGTCCAGTGTTACCTTCAAGCGGTGTGAAAGAACTTTAGTGAAGATTTTATAAACCACTGATAGGAGGCTGATAGGTCTGTAGTTCCTGAGATCCTCAATGTCACCTTTTTTATGTAGCAGGATCATTGTAGCGTTGTTCCAATCCTCAGGAATCTTCCTTCATTAAGGCATCGAGTGAAAATTTGGGCGAGTACTGTTTCAATTTCTCCACTTGCTTCTTGTATGATGTCTATAGTAATTCCATCTTCTCCTGGAGCTTTCCCCCGCTTCATGTTCTTGATTGCATGAGCAACTTCTGCTGGGAGGACTGGAAGAACTCTGGTACCTTTCATGATGTCTGGAGTACATGTATCATCCCTTTCATATAATTTGGAGTAGAAATCTTTCACTCTTGTCAAAATTTCTGCCTCTATTTCTTGTTATAGAACCATCTTCTTTTCTCAGAGCCATAATCTGTTTTCTTCCCTTACTGAGATGTCCCTTTGCTATCTTAAGGCTCTGGTTGTTTTCAATTGCTTTCCTCACTAGCTCACAGTTGAATTTCCTTACGTCTTCAGTGATACTTTTTCGTGTTGTCTTGCATAGCTCTATATATTCCACTTTGGAAGTCACATCTTCTTTAGTTGTCCTCATCTCTCTTCTTTTTGCATCAACATTTTGGTTTTTCCTGATAATTTGTTCACATGCAACTTGTTCTTAGACCCAGCTAATTTTGTTGCTGTTTCCATTAGAGCTTTGGTTACTTTTCTGTTAACTTCCGAAATATCCACTTCTTCCGATGTTAGGCCTTCTAAAGCAGAGAATCTGTTCTTCAGTTCCAACTTGAAATTATTATGGTGTTTTTTAAGGTTGGTTATGTCAATACATTTTGTTTGTCTTATGAGCTTGCCACGTTCCAGTTTAGTGTTGAGGTGCATCTTACATCTCACCAATCTATGGTCACTACCTGTGTTGAACTTGTTCAGCACACTGCAGTCTTCGATGACGAATTTTTTGTTACACATAATAAAATCAATTTCACTTGTCGTCCCAATTGGATGTCTCCATGTCCATTTCCTGTGTGGCTTTTTCTTGAAAAAGGAGTTCAAGATGAAAAATCCTTCTGCCTCTGCAAACTCAACGAGAGTATTTCCACGCTGGTTTCTGTTGCCGTGACCGAATTTACCTACTGAAGTTTCATTCTGTTGCCGTTGCCCTATTTTTTGCATTGAAATCTCCCATAATTATCTTCAAGTGCTGCTTACCTTTATTATTTAGATGACGAATTTCCTCATAAAATTCTTCAATTTCTTCTTCAGGATGACTTGTGGTGGGTGCATAAGTTTGAATAATCTGAGCCTGGTATCTTCTCGATAGTTGGATAACGAGTCGTGCAGCTCTGTCAGAGGAACTTTCAACTTCTACCACTTTATCCTTCAGTTTCTTGTTTATTATAAATCCAACACCACTAGTTCTGCCAGTATCTGTCCCACGATAATAGAAGAGATGTCCACTTTTCAGTTCAATGAGATCTTCTCCTTTTCTCCTTACCTCACTTAGCCCGACGATGTCCCACTTGATCCTTTGTAGTTCCTCTTCCAATTCAAGAAGCCTTGAATCAGAAGATAGGGAGCGTCCGTTATAGGTAGCCAAGGTCAGCATCAAATGGCAGCCTAGTCCGGTCCTCCGGGGATTCTTAGCACCCTCTGCCTTCATGTCGCACTGGCCGCTGCCTTGGCCAGGTACATTCCAGCTGCCGGAGACTGAGGGCCAAGATTTAAGTTGTAGAGTCATTTTGGAGGTGTTTGGCCATAACTCACCACGCTGGCCAAGCGGGTTGGTGAGTGTGGGATAGCATTTCCTCTGATCCCGATGGTATAGTTATACCGCTATTTGCGGTCGTCAGAGCCCCTTTAGTGGGAACAGGATGCACCACGAGAAGGCGGGGTTGACATTTGTCAAGGAGAGGCTGTGATGTTACGCATCACCTGACCTTACATCCCTATATATATATATATATATATACTTAAGAGCAAAACTGAAGACTAAGGAAAAAATTTTAGAATTTAAAACGAAGGGTGCAAAATAACCTGAAAATCAAAACGCGCAACGCAGCAGTTTTGAAAATTCAGAATTCACATTCTATAAAGAAGATACCTAAGCAAAAAATTCATATATAATTTTGACTCACACCTAATACAACATAGAAAAGGTTATGTATCTACCTGTGTGAGTAAAAGGAGAAAAGATAAAAAAATAAAATAAAACAACTGAATGTAGAAGGTGTCGAGAATACTGAGCCTTGGCTTTATCAAGGACCAGCAAAAACTCTGCATTTTCTCACTTCCACAAAGACCTAGTTGGAAATGGGTTTCTGCAAGGCCATAGATGCAAGTAACATTCCCACCTAAAATAGTTTAAAAAATATATATATAAGTCATGTCCTCCGTAGAGTAGCATGACCTAGCACTAGTTAACAATTTCGCTTGCATCCATTAACCTTCATGGCCCGACCCATGCTCTTCATCTGTTACTATTAAACAGAGAGAAGAAGATAAAAGAGAACTCAAGCTGTGAGAGTGACATAATAGATAGAAATGATTTTCAGCTATAACGAAATTCCAAGTTCGTTTGAGAGAGAATTTAAACCTGAAAAACAATGCAAAAGAAATCCAAATTTTACATTGCAATTAAAAAAGGAAATGTTAATTTATAACGAACAGATTTTTGAAAGAAAACTTGAGTCTAAAACCCCCTACTCTACAACTTATGACAGCACGAAAACGAGAATAAGTTAAAGATAATAATTAACTAAAGAAAACTTTGTGAAAGTTATATACCTTAAACAGTTAGTTGCAATATGTACAAAGTATTTCAGCAGTGCTTTAAGTGCATAATTAATTAGTTATTAAGAACTTAACTACTTTGAAAAAACAGCGCATAGACAGCGCATAGAAAAGGAACAAGCTTAGCCTTCTTCTGTTCCTAGGTACCCCAAAAGATATATATATATATAATTTTAACTACTATATCTACATGTATAGAGGTAATTACTATACAAATATAGTAATAAGGGGGTCCAGGAGGCCTTGCCCCCCTCCCGAAAGTGTTTCATTTTTTAAGTTTTTGGTAAAAATCCGACTTACATTAGAAAAACAAATGCCTTAATTTAATAAAAATGCATCAACTTACATTAGGAAAAAATGCTTTAATTTTCCTTCTATTTTTCATTAACTTTAAATTTGTTCTGGTGGATTTCAAAAACTTCTATTCTTCGTTGTTCCCTCTTCCCCCTAAAAAAATTCTATATACGCCCCTGATATAGGTATTACTTCTTCAAACATTTCAGGAGCAAACTTTCTTCGGCTAAACGACGCGGCGGGGGGGGGGATTCAGGGTGTGAGTGTTGGTTTTGGCAGGCTTGAAATTTCTATCAATTAAAATGTATTCAACATACTCTTGTTCCAGAATTATGATTCCTTGACTATGAGGTATGATTCGTCAACTTATTATGTTTTGAAGAATGGCATGCGTCGTATACACCTTTTAACAAAATAAACCATAATACTTGGACAAATATTAAGAAAGAATTATATTGGAGAAATATTTGTAGCATCAAAAGAAACAAAACTTTCTTTTTCATTATGGCATGAATTTATTAACATTTTGTTCGGTAACATAAAATGTCTAGGGGAGGAGGGAAGAATGATTGTTTCCGGGAGGGCTTCGCCCCCTCCCCCGAATGCATGTATGCTTGAAAGAAACACTGTCTGTGCTGTTTCTCACATGCACTGTGATAGTGTCTTTCAAGGCTACCAAATTTACATGGCCTTCATAAACCACGCTTTTTAAATGCCCCCACAACCAGAAATCACAAGGATTAAGGTCCGGAGAACGAGGTGGGGGCCACTGTGCCACAGAATAAACTCAATTGCTGAGACACTGCATGTGCATTACTGGAGCCTGTAACATTATTCATTGACTATTCAACAACACCTGTGGCAACGTCTTCTACAACTTGCGAAGTGATAGGTTTGAGTCCTCGACAGGTTTCATTCCTAGATGTCCGGTTTCCTCGAATCGAGTGATCATTCTCTTGAGAGCTTGTCCAGTCAATTGTCCTCGGCGCAATTTCTCACGACGGAGAAATTCACGTAGTGAAACGGAAGCGTTGCCGTTGTTTTCATAAAAGATCTTCACAAGAAATGCGCGTTCCGGTATGATGACGGTCATCGTAGGTCATAAGAATAGCATTCAGATCAGGTTAGATCATATGCAGAGGATTTTAGGAAGGGAGTGTCTGACCCCAGGTCTTAAACAGCCTTTAGAAATAGGTGATTTGGACTAGAGTGCCCGATGGGAAAGTGGCACGGAAGCGAGGTAGAAAGTGGGAGGAAGACGCCCTTATTTAGTACCCGGGGGTCCGACGGCTTAACGTGCCCATCCGACGCATGGCGGCTGTTTAGTGGTCATACCTGCCCAGGATCGAATCTGAAGTTCCTCCGTGGCAGTCACGAACGTTGACCACTAGGCCATCCGCGGCCCAAGAATGACATCCAGCTGTTTTGGCCATTTTTATACCCAGAATTTGGCTTGTGCAAATGAAACTGTTTTTTAGTTGCTTGCAGCGCCACAAGTGCCATAGTGGTGGGTTTCGGTGCTATTTTTGTTTTGTTTTGTTTTGTTTTCTACAGAAATGTATTCCGCATGTCCTGAAATGCAACCATACCGAATGTGGTTGTATTTGGACTGTTAAATATCTCTCTAGACAGTGTTGAATACGGGTACTTTAATTACGATCATCCGGCATATCGTAAAGTGGGACCACCTTCTTTGTAAGCATAAGTCCGGACCTCGACTTATCCGCCGCATCGACTTACCTATTGAAATTTCTCAATGAGAAAAAATTATATACTGTGCCTTAATTTCGGTCGTTATCCAAGCAGTCTGAAAGGCAATATTACGTTCTTAAGAAACCATTCCCAAAGTGTACAAAATGTAATATTCCGTTCACTAAGAGTTTGTTTAAAAAGTGCCGAAATGGACATTTCCGTTCGACAGAAACATTCAAATCGTCGTGACCGATTTAAAGTGGCAGATGTTGTAGGTTAATTGCATCCCCTTTGCGATTCCCCCAAGACTCAGTGGGCAGGAATGTGATAGGTGATGTAGGAATCAAAACACCACAATCCATTGATACAGCATTAACAAGTTATAAGAAATCACATGCAATGGAAAGAGCTGGTGTATATAGTATACCACTGCGATATGAAGACGGAACAGAAACAGTATATGTAGGACTAACCAAGAGATCAAATAAGTGCCAAAATTAAAGAACACGAAAAAATGGTAAGAGAAGAAAATCCAGCTACAGCACTAGCCCAGGTGGTAATTAACAAAGTGGCAAAACCGTAGTGGCAAAAAGCAAGGTGTGTAGCAAGTTATACGACCCCAAAGGAATAATCAATTCATGGAAATAATGACAAGGGTAGATGCGTGAAATGAAAACATTTCATACGAGATTCCGCAGATCTGGAAAAGTTTCATAAAGGACTGTTGATATGTAAAAACAAATTGTATGTGACAGACTTGTGAAGGTGAGTATGAAATAGAGCGGAGAGCACGAATGGAATGTGACATGATGAGCATTGTTAGTTCTGATTTAATCCTACATATTTGTATTTAGTTATAACGCACCTTTAAAAAGCCGTCCGGGGACGAGCGCATGGTGTGTGACGTACCTGCCAGCAGGACGCACACGACATAAAGGCAGATAACAATCAGAATGAACATCTGCGTAGCTCAGTTGGTAGAGCAACTTGTTCCGGAATAAGCGAACTCGGGTTCGAATCCCGGCGTAGAACAAAAATGACGGAGAAATTTACTTCGTTATAATGGCGCCCGAACTATCCGGATGACCCGACCGTTCAAAATCTCGCAATGGTGTGATGTTATTTCCACTCCGCGAGATAGGAAAAATAAAAGAATCCCTTCTCCAGCGCTTCGAAAAATAAACATGTGTGATGTTGCATTTCACACACCAGATTGACTGGGAGTTCTCAAGTGCACGTTCTACAGTGGATGGCTGCCTGCGACGATTCATGGTCACGGCTGACCCGTGGGCCATGCCCCGGCCCTCTTTCGGAGGGGGGGAGATGTGACGTACCTGCCAGCAGGACGCACACGACATAAAGGCAGATAGCAATCAGAATGAACGCCTGCGTAGCTCAGTTGGTAGAGCGACTTGTTCCGGAATAAGCGGACTCGGGTTCGAATCCCGGCGTAGACCAAAAATGACGGAGAAATTTACTTCGTTATAGGTGGAGTAAATTAAAAATAAAATATTTACACCAACAAAAAATGGAGTGTTTGTCGGAATTATTGCTGTAATTACAGGGTGTACACAAATTAGTTGGGCAAAAAGAATGGTTTATTATGCGTAGTTATATAGGCACACATGAGAGTGAACAAGATTATAAGATAGTGAAACACACCAAGTTTACCTTTTTCACAAATGTTCGATGTGGCTGCCCTTCGTTACTCTGCAAATGTCCCATCGGTACATCAGTTCTTGCCATATGTTAGGGAGCATGTTCACTTCGATCAAACCAAGTGCAGTGCTGATTCGTGATTTCAATTCAGGAATGGATTTCGGAAGCGGCGGACGGTAAACCTGGTCTTTAACAAAACCCCATACACTGAAATCTAGGGGTGAAAGATCTGGTGATTGTGCTTGCCATGGACAATGGTGTCTCTTTTCGGCGCACTTTTGTGGTATTCTCAACGGAAATTTCGTTGCACTTGCACAGCGGAATGCGTTTCATGGAACCACACACAGCATTTCGCTTTTTCACCGCCGGTATAAGTCTCCATCGTTACGCGAACACAGAACGAATGATGAACAACCGCGACCTACAGCTCACTGAGACGTGGACATGACACACCTAGCGCCATCTATCCGCAAACTTAGGATACCCTAAGACTCATCTGCATTTGAACCGGTAACTTACAATTAATATTTCGCACAATATTCACTTATGAAATTGCCCAACTAATTTGTGTACACCCTGTACAATGGGTGCATCTCACTTATCTCGCAATTATTAAACCTCTGAAACACGTACTGGCACGCAGTTGATTATTGGTGATAATTGTGTCGAAAGCTAGCGGCGCATGCACTTTAAGAATAGCAATGACCACCTGCTAGCGAAGGTAGTCTTTTTTTTTTTTTATCGCTCTGCTAATCTCTCAACTGAATTAACATCAACTATTGCTTTCATTTATCATGTTTTATTTATTTTGTTTCCGGTTGAAATAAAAAAGCACTTTTCGTTTCTGACTTTGTACTTTGTGCGAAAGCAGCGAAACATAACTCACGCTGCGAGCATCACTCTTATTTGGCACGCCAGTGTGACTTCGTTTTGTTTTTTTTTGTTTTTTTTAGGGTTTTTTTATCACTTTTACACGGCAGCTTCCCCGACTGTTCGGTGGGAAGGAAGGAATACAGTAACCTCAGTTTGTAAGAAACAAGTTAGTAAAATCATACAATGCATTGATTATGATACGCTTTCCAACATACCAGAAATCATTACTCAAGTTATGAGGATAATGGCTGTAGAATAAATCTCGCTCCTATGACCTGACCATTAACCCCATTTAGATGATATGCAATAGAACCGGTAAAGTATATTTCCGGAGCAACATGATAAAGCTTTGTCTCAATCGAAGCATTTTAACGCCGCATAAAAGCCATGGAATGGATCCCGATCGTATGTCCTGACCTTTGACCCCATTTCACCCATTTTCCATAGGGTTCGTCCCCAGGTGGTCCCCTACCACGTACTAAAATTTCATCGAAATCGAACTATTTTTACGCAAGTAATGACGCGTAAGGGCAATGTAATGCATCCCGCTCCAATGTCCTGACCTTTGACCCTCACTTCACCCATTTTCAATAGGGTTCGTCAACAGATGGTCCCCTACCACATACTAAAATGTCATCGAAATCGAACCATATGACGCATAAGGGCAATGGAATAGATCCCGCTCCTATGTCGTGACCTTTAACCCCACTTCATCCATTTTCAGTTGGGTTTGTCCCCATGTAGTCCCTTACCACATACTAATATTTCATTGAAATCGAACCATATTTATGCAAGTTATGACGCATAAGGGCAATGGAATGCATCCCGCTCCTATGTCCTGACCTTTGACCCCACTTCACCCATTTTCAATAGGGTTCATCCCCAGTGGTCCCCTACCACATACTAAAATTTTATCGAAATCAAACCATTTTTACGCGAGTTGTCGTGCGGACGGACGGACGGACGGAGAAAGCAGGAGCATATACGTTTCTTCAACCTACGGTTGTTTTGCGTAAAAAAGAGACTTACAAAATGAAACTTTTTTTCTGAAAAAAAATGCTAAAGTTTCTTCACTTTCTCTGCCTTTTAATATTTACTGAAACATTAAAAACGTAGTTACTGAATCTCGGAACACTAATTGTATTTGTTCTAGCCTCGTCTTATACTCAGGATCAACAAATCTATGATCCGCGAATGAAGATAAGGAAGTTGAGAAATATAACCCATTTTGACTTACATACTCCATATCGACTAACACAGAGGTTGAGTCGAAAGTTTTACAATATTTGCCTAACCGCATGTGTTGCGGCGGATATGTCACCAGTGGCGGCTTCTCAGGTGAAGTAGGTGAAGTGCCTCTTCACCTATTTTACTCAAAATAAAGTTTTATTCAGTATTTTTTTATAATATATTCTTTTTTGCCTTTATTGAGTTCCAAAATACTCAAAGTTTTGAATAGATATTAATTCACATGGCGCGCTCAACACGGAAAACAAATCCTTACACGCAAAACAGCGCAAGTGAAGAGCCGAAATGAGAATGCTTGGAAGTCTGCATTTTTCCGCCGAGTTGTCATGGTAACCATGACGTCACCCTCCCCAATCTGCTCGCTCAAGTGAAGTGTTTAAGCTGCACGCGCCTTACCTCTGCATCTTTCAGTTTTTGAGCGTAAGTCGTGAGAGATCACGGTGGAGCGGGTGTTAATTTTTTTTTTTTTTTTTTTTGGCCCTGCTTACTTTTTAGTAATAAACATTCGGTGTGGAATAAAGACGGATTCTCAGATTTATTAAGCGTAACACGGTCACTTCATAAACATCGTGATTCTATCGAGCACCTGAAATGCGGATTAATGTTAAGGAATTTTGAAAAAATTCAAAACACCATTGCCGATGCCCTGAGGGAAAATGCTAGGCTTTTGAAAACGCATTTTAACGAAACCTTTCGTTTAAATAGACTTTTCCTGCAAACAGTGATTGATGCAGTATTAGTCTGTACTGTATTTGAGCAAACAAGAACTAGCATTCCATGGCCATGACGAAATCATGGGCTCGATAAATCGTGGAAATTTCATTGAATTACTTTCATTGTTGATATGAAGAAGTTCTTTAGAAATTGAAAATCAATACGAAAGAATAAAAAACTATTCAAAATGAATTAATTGAATGTATTTCTGAATATATAAACGATCACGTCAAAAATTAAATAATTTTTGATTGTTCATTCGGAAGGTGTATTGGTTGAGGGATTTTTGGGTTTCCATGATGTGAACGAAGATAGAACGTCAGGAGCTTTATACAAAATGCTAGACAAAATTTTGGAACAGTATGATTACCAACACAAATAAATAGGACAATGTTACGATGGGGCAAGTATAATATCTGGACACTTAAATGGGCTACAGAAAAAAAAAGTCAAGGATAAAGCTTCTCAAGCTGTTTTTGTTCATTGCTTAGTTCATCGTTTGAATCTTGTATTACACCAGAGTTTTTCTAAAATTTCTAACATTCGAATACTTTTTGAAATCCTCAGTGCAATTTCTTCGTTTGTTCACCATTCTGCGAAGCGGTCTCATACAATTATATCAACAACCACAAGACGCAGACCCACCAAAACAGAAACTCGATGGTCCTCCACTTCGAAATTAGTAAGTGTAGTTGTTGAAGATTGGGATAAATTGAAGGAAGTGTTCGGATTTCTGACGAATAGCGAACAATCAGACAAAAAATCAATTCATCTTGCCAAGGGGTTTTTGAATGATATTAACACTTTCGAATTTACATTTTTGGCTCCACCGATCTATTATTCGAACTTTTGAAGAAAAAATAACTAAACATAAACTACTGTGTAACTCAAATTAAAAAAAAAAAAGAAAAACTCGTGAAATTTTGTGCCATAAAAAGAACGATGAGTTACAGTATTTGAAGCGCAGTTTGGGAAAGCTAGCAAAATCACAGAAATAAGCACGGGAATATGCTGCTCTTACACAGGAAACAATTTTTTCAAAATTATAAACAATTGTACTTTAAAATTTTGGACCACATTCTTATGGAAATGGATATAAGATTTCAAGACTGTAAGAAACTTCAATTTGTCTGACTTGCTGACACAACCAAATTCGAATAATTTAATGCATGCTTTCCCTCTCGCGGTCTTAAAAATCTGCATTTTTACGGAAACATATTTACTAAACACAACGAATTAAAAATGAACGGAGTCTTGTATATGCCGATGAAAAATTAAGGAATATATTGACTCAAAAACTCCTTCGAGTGTTTCACGGAGACAAAGACATTTTTACAGAAGATTAGAAATTGGTTTTCCTCAGTTTAACAATTACATCTACAAGTGTGCCAGTGGAAAGAAGTTTTCTTAAAAGAATACAAACTTGCTCAAGAAACACTAGTTCCCAAGATAGACTTGCTTCTCTGGCAAATATTTCTATTCAGGAAGACATTTTATTGATGCTCACGAAGAAACAACCATCTAACTATCTTATGACGACATAATCGACAAATCTGCAGCTTTAAAAGGAAGAAAAATTGATTTAATATAAAAAAAATAAGTAAGTCCTCATTGAGGGATTTTCATTGTAGACAGTAGATATATTTTCATACTGCTCTTGTACCTCTTCACCTATTTTTCCAACCACGAGCCGCCACTGTATGTCACGTGTTTAAACTAGTTCAAGACGCGCACTGCAGTAAGTCGAAAGGGATATAAAGTGGTAGTCGTTGCTGTGAACAGCATTGCATGTCGTCGTTCTGTCTGTGGTTGGGACGACTAAAAGATGAACATCCACATCTGGCTAATTATGGAACTTTTGCTTTACGAGTTTGAACTCGGCAATAACGCTGCTCAAGCAACACGAAACATTTGTCATACGAAAGAGGAAGGCTCTGTGGTCCACAGCATCGCAACCATATGATTCAAGAAATTTCGCTCAGGTGACAAAAGCCTCGACGATCAGCCAAGGACCGTAGATTCGGAGGCTGTGCGCCAGGCCGTCGAGGCAAGACCGACAACCAACGCTGAGAGATTATAAGGTGAGCTGGGCATATCACATACCACCGTGCGGTTCATCACATTCAGGACGTCGGCAAAGTCTACAGGAGCTGACGCATTGTCCCTCACGAACTGACGCCATCTGAAGCAAACCACCGAGTGGAAGTGTGCATCAAACTCCTAGAAACCCCGCGCGATGTACGTTTCATCAAGAGAATTGCTACGTGCGGTGAAAAATGGGTCTATTTCCGTAATCCTAACACACAACGGCAGTGGTGGAGACTAGGCCAATCTGTTGCCAAACGTCGACGCTTCGAGCACAAGGTGATCCTCTGCGTCTGGTGGAATTCCGAGGGGATAATCCATTACGAAATTTTTCCAGACGGTCGGACCATCAACGCCAACCTCTACTCTGAACAGCTGGAGCGGATGTATGCCGTTTTGGAGAAGTACCCCGCACTGGTGAACAGAAAGCGCGCTCTGCTACAGCAGTACAACGCTCGTCCTTATACCGCGCGAACAACGCGGGCAAAACTCCAGGAACTTGAGGGCATCGTACTGATGCCACACCTATAATATAATCTGGACCTTGACCCGACGGATTATTACCTGTCCCGGTCCATAGCTTACTTCCTTCGCGGGCGGCACTTCAACAACAAGGAAGAGGTGGCAGCTGGGGTGAAGGAGTTCTTCGCCTCGAAGGACAAGAACTGGTACCGCTGCGGAATCGAAGAACTGGGAGACAGATAGCAAAAGACGGTGCAATACAATGGCTTATATAGAGGACAGAAACAATGATGCTCACATTCAGTTCAGCTACGAAACTAAAAATAATGAATGCCTACCATTCCTTGAAGTCCTGGTTACTCGCTCAAATGGATTTCGCGCAACCACAGTTTATCGGAAGACTTTCACTGTTTTCTCACCTCCACATGCCAAATCCAATCACCCTTGGCAACAGCGCCTTTTACAGTTGCGTATATCATGCGATACATACACTGACAGAAAAAAAAATCCCAACACCGAGAAGGGGTTGTGTTAGATAAACGACAGTTGGTAGGCGGTGAGAGTACATCTGTAAGATGACGTCTATGCAAATTTCGCGCTCGGCGCATACGTATGGCGCTAGTAGCGCCCCTCGGAACATGCAAAGCAGATTTGCTGTAAATACGCGCTGTAACGTTCGTGAGCGTTAGTTATCGTTGAGATTCGACGTAGTGTGTTGATGTTAGTCAAGAATGCCTTTAGGTAGACGAAGAAGCCATTATCAACAGCTCACGGAGTTTGAACGAGGTCGTGTAATAGGGTTACGAGAAGGTGGATCTTCTTTCAGCAATATTGCAGAACGACTTGGCAGGAATGTAGCCACTGTGCATGATTGTTGGCAGCGGTGGTCAAGGGAAGGTACTGCCTCAAGAAGACCGGGTTCCGGCCGGCCACGTGGCACTACTAAGAGGAAAGACCGACGTGTACGGCGTATGGCCGTGGCGCATCGTACTGCGTCTGCGGCAGCAATTCGAGCTGCAGTTGCCACCACAGTGACACAACGAACTGTTACAAATCGGTTACTTGAAGGACAGCTCCAAGCCAGACGCCCTGTAGCGTGCATTCCACTTACTCCAAACCACTGCCGTTTGCGACGTGAGTGGTGTCAAGCTAGAGTTCATTGGAGGACGGAGTCGAGATCTGTTGTGTTTTCTGATGAAAACCGGTTCTGCCTGGGTGCCAGTGATGGCCGTGTGTTGGCTAGAAGGAGGCCAGGTGAGCGCCTGCAACCAACCTGTCTGCGGCCGAGACACACTGGACCTACACCTGCATGGAGTTATGGTCTGGGGAGCAATTTCCTATGACAGTAGGAGCACTCTCGTGGTTATTACACGCACCCTGACGGCACAGTTGTACGTCGGTCTGGTGATTCAACCTGTTGTGCTGCCAATCATGAACAGCATTCCAGGGGGTGTTTTCCAACAGGATAACGCTCGCCCGCATACCGCTGTTGTAACCCAACATGCTCTACAGAGTGTCGACATGATGCCGTGGCCTGCTAGATCACCAGATCTTTCACCAATCGAGCACGTATGGGACATCATTGGATGACAACTCCAGCGTCACCCCCAAGCAGCATTAACCGTCCCTGTATTGACCGACCAAGTGCAACAGGCATGGAACTCCATCCCACAAACTGACATCCAGCACCTGTACGACACAATGCATGAACGTTTGCGTGCTTGCATTCAACATTCTGGCAGTTACACCGGTTATTAATGTACCAGCATTTCACATTTAAAATGGCTCTTCTCGCGCTTACATTAAGCTGTGATCTTGAAACCTTAATCGATTAAATATGTTACCTATACAAATGTATTGCCGCCATTTCATTCCTCTACAACTATTTTTTCGTGGTGTTGGGATTTTTTTTTTCGTCAATGTATATATTTAGATAAAGACAGTTTGGAAAAAAGAACTTTATTTACTTAAACGTGTTGCAGTACAGAGAAGATGGAACCCTTCCATTATAGACATGGCTCTAACAAAATTCCGGACACCGAAGCCTATCTCCACATTAACTCCTGTGATGCGCCCATTGCGAGAGAATTTTGCCGTTATTCCATTTTCCCGTGACACTGCCTTGAAAATTTCAAAAATTCTCAAAACCTTTAATTTTGAAGTAATTTTTAAACCCAAAAACAAAATGAACTTTTTAGGGTCAAAGAACTATGTCGAAGACAAAAACTTGTGAGGAATTTATCAAATTCCATGTGAATGTGATGCTTCCTATATAGGACAGACCCGTAGAGCATTGCGTTTTCGATTGAAGGAGCACAAGGCCTATATTCAGAGCTGTGACCTAAAGAAATCATCGATGGTTAAACACTGTTACGAAAAGGACCATACATTTCTCTTTGAAGAAGCAAAACTAATTGACAAGCCAGATTCAACCACCAAACTTGATATTTTGGAAGCTTTCCATATATATCAGAATTTTTCACAATTTGTTAATGACATGGCATCCACACTATTTATATCAAACGCGTGGAAGCAACTAACCAAAACCCGTGACTGTAAACACCGTTTATGGTATCAAATACAATTTGAATATTTACGTGACATTCGTCCTGATGAAGCGAGGTCAATACCCAGCCAGACCATGATCGACTTGAAAAAAGTAAATATTTGTGACAAACTGCGTTGTCACAAATATAATTGAACTGTATGTATAATATTGTTTGTCAATAATATTATAGGTATGAAGAAACATAGGAGTCGTTTGTGTGCTGGAGAAATGCGTTACTTACGTGGGGTTTGTGGCAAGACACGATATGATTGTGTGAGAAATGAAGATGTATTGCAGCTGTGTGATGTGAAGCAAAATGTTGTTAGTAAGGTGGAGAACAATATGCTTCGGTGGTTTGGCCATGTTGAAAGAATGAGTGATGAAATGCTTACTAAGAAAATCTTTTCAGCCCAAGTGGCAGGAAGGAAAGGCAGAGGAAGGCCAAGGAAGACATGGGTGGATCAGATTCAGGAGTGTCTGCATGAGAAAAAGATTATGAGTATGAAGTATAAAAGATCTTGTGTACGGCGTGTAATGGATATTAGTAAAGCACGAGTTGTATGTCAAGATCGCTGCAAATGGCGAAGTTTGATAAGACAACAATAAGTAAAAATATCTGGAAGTTTGTATTTCTTTTTGGAGCTAACCTCTGAATCTCAGAGAACAGCTTAGTGATATGTATGTATATACAGTACAATGGCCTATACTTTGAATGTTAGTGAGCTTTCGTCGTAAAGGTACGAATAAAGCCATAAAGTGATCCAAATATTCGAAAACTTTCTACTCACCCGAAAAATACAATAAAAGCAAATCAGATTTCACAGAACTTTTGAAATTCTTGAAGGTATTGTTCCCGGACTGCTTTTTCCTAATCCCATCACCGCAAAGGTGCCTTTTCATTCAGAACACATCACTGCGTTCATCCACAGAGCCAAAAAGCAGGTGTAGAATGTATGCCCGGAGGACTGATAGCTGATTTTGTATTACAGATAATTGCTCTTGATAGGTAATAGCTCTTTGGACTGATTAGAATAAAGAAAAATTACTTAATGTTTTGCTATTTGTGCATAATTAATGAAAAAAAGACTTTTCTTTCTTACAGGTAATGAAGGAATGGATTGAGAAAGGAAACATAAAAAACTTAGTGGCTCTCGATTTGGACCGTAACGAAAACATATCTGAAGAAGCCTTGGTAAAATTTGTGAAGCTACAAGGTCCTCTTCTCAGAGGACTAGGGCTTTCTAATATCCCTCATATCACGGAACATTTCTGGAATGCAGTTTTGCCACTTTTGAGAAACACAAAGTAAGTCTAAATACTATAACAAATCATAATACGCATGAGTGCATACGTATGTACTGGATATACACTATATTGACAAACGTCACCGGACACCTAGAAGAGAAACACAACATAGCATTTATTGGCATACATTAGTACGGTGTCGGTCCACCTTTCGCCTACACGTGTCTTCACGAGCTCCGTGTTTGAGTGCTTCACGTACGTGTTTTGTATGTGTGCCGAAGTTAAAGGCCTGTGCTTTCGTTTAAGATCCCTCACGAGTTGGTGAGTGTTTATTTTTTTTTTTCATTATCAGTTAATTTCCACACCGAGCTGGTCCTTTTTTTCGTTAACCCTTGCCATTAATTATGGCATCTGCCGATGAGGGCACTGTTCACGCCCGCATCGCTGCAGCTCCTCGCGTCGCCTCTTCAACGACAGACGCAGTCGATCAATCATCTTTGCTTGCTAGATGAGGACCTCTTAATTTTCCTGCTGTCATTTGCACGTCTTCTGCTCAGGTCTCCGACTCTGCCATTGAGAACGTGGATGTGACGTCCCTGGCCTCTGCTGACGATGATGAATTCATGGACGTCTCTGTTGGAGTCGCTAATGTGCTCTCTACAGTTTCTACTGCCTCTGCTTCCAGTACATTGTCTTATGCCGCGTCCATGCCTTCCAGAGGAGACCTTCTGCACGCACGTATTCTGAGGCTACCTCTGGTATTCCACCGGATTTCTCCTCGTCTCGTCTGCCCCCTATGAATTCTTACGTTACTCTCAACGGTGACACCATCTTATTAGACATTCCTGAGAACTTTCCTGTTGGCATGCTCAAATATAAGTAACCATACGTACTTACAAATAACTGCGTCAATAAATATAAATATAATCTCGTATTACTTCATTTTAGCTATTATAGATTTCAAGAGAAATTCTTTAATAAATGTGTAAAGTGACACACATAAATAATTCGTACATCAAAGTCACTGATCACAAGTAATTTAATTATGCATAAAGTATCTTTCTGTACGATTTTACATTAAGTGTCAATCGCATAAATAATATATTATCGCTTCATCACTATATTTGTCATAAAATTGTGTGGTCCATTTGCCCAGCATGTGACAACGAGTATATCTATTATCCCAAATGTGCCATCGAATAATGTACGAGGATAGATCCAAAAAAAAAAAATTACAAGGGTCATAAAAAATGATTGATTAACAATACACAGAAAATTCAAAAGGGAATAATGAGGCATACTTGCCAATCACTTTTCCACATAATCACCAAATCTGTTCAGGCATTTATCGGAACGCATGACCAACTTGTTTAACCCGGCTCGGTAGAAATCACGTCCCTGCCCATTGATCCAGTTCTCGGCAGCTGTTTTCACATCACTATCGGAAGAGAACCTTATTCCAGATAAGTGTTCCTTCAATTTCGGAAAAAGGAAGTAGTCACTGGGTGCCAAATCTGGGCTGTATGGGGTTGACTCCAGACTTCCCACTTGAACTTTGGCAGCAATTTTTGAGTTTTGCGTGTAGTATGGGGCCTGGCATTGTCATGCAGGAAGATGACACCATCACTCAACATGCCAGGCCGTTTGCGTCGAATGGCTTCACGTAGCCTTGTCAAAGTGGCACAATAACGATGGGCATTAACGGTATGGCCACGCTCCAGATACTCGATAAGGATAACACCGCATGCATCCCAGAATATGGTTGCCATAACTTTACCGGCAGAGGGTGTAACCTTAAACTTCTTTTTCGTTGGTGATCCAGCGTGTTTCCACTCCATACTGGCTCTTTTGGTTGTAGGGACGAAGTGATGAAGCCAAGTTTCGTCACCAGTAACGATGTGCTCAATGAACTGCTGGCCGTCGGTATGGTAACGCTGCAGAAACGTGAGGCTGCACATCATTCGTTTCTGCTCCTCGGATAACGCACGTGGTACCCAGCGGGCACAAACCTTGGAATATCCCAAAACATCAGAAACGATACGTTGAACGGTACCATAGCTGAGTCCCAGCTCTGACACCATTGCACGCACAGTTGCTCGTCGATCATTTTGAATCATTGAGTCAACTCGTGCCGTGTTGATTTCTGTCGTTGACGAACTTGGACGGCCGCTCGCTGCCCTGTTGCGGTTTTCCACATCCTCTCTGCCTGATTGAAAAGAGCGACACCATTTCCCTATATGTTGTCGGCTGACTGCTTCTTCACCATAAACTTCTACTATTTGACTGTGAATTGCAGATGCGGACACATTCTTTGCCCATAAGAACCGAATTACGGCTCGCACCTCCAAGCGGGACCACTTTTCTAAACGTCTTGCCATTTCAATCGCTCTCACGCGTCAGCGAACTTGTACTAACTTCCCAAACAACCGCTGTCAGACAACTAGCGCCATCTGTCTCCATTCTGGGCAACAAATGTACCCTCCACACTAATTACTTTTCCAATGCTGCTGCTTGTAACCTGTTATTTGGATCTATCCTCGTACTTCCAGTTGATTCTATGAATAAATGAGTATGTATGGAGTACACGTATTCCAAATTTGAAATGGTTTAGTGGTTAGATATTCAGACTACTGACGGAAGAACCCGAGGTTCAAACCTAGCTTCATAGGCTTGAACCTGGGGGCTCCCCGTGATGGTATGAATTTCTAACAATAACTGAATATGCGCTGTGCATCGTACGAGCACGTTAAGTGACGGCCCCAGGGTAGGAATCCCCAGGTTACATGTAAAGGTGTTCATTCCTACCCCCCCCCCAATTTCCCTCTGCCTTCTATGTGAAAATTCGTACACTTGTACGGTGGCACCATCTAGTGTGCTCTCTCACACTTACAAATTATCCTGTCAGAATCGCTAGATTCGCTTTACCTTCCTTCAGTTTCTGTGCCCTGCCCGAAAGGGCACAGAAACTGAATGAAGTTAGAGGACATATATTTGAAATATATGGATTTTTTTAGTACATATATTTGAAATTCGAAATACCAGATATACTCACAATTGATTCCCTGTATGTACTCTAAAATGAGTACGCGTCTTTTTCCGAACATGAGAAACAAGTACTAGGTGCTATTATAAGCCCAGAATGTACTCAAAAACGAGTACATTTTGCTTATTTCTAAGTACCAATGTTTAACAGTGTACCCTCTAAACCTGTACGCCCTCTAAATTTAATTTCGCCTCCGCCTCGGCTTGATTATTTGAATACTATTTTGAATTTAAATTTCTTATTTTCATCATTAAAGCTTTTTTTCATCGCCAAAACGGAGGCGGAACCTGGATCGAGGCGCACCCGCGGGTCAATCCGAGCCTGATCATCACCTGTCGGAAGGTATGACATGCTCACCATTCATCGCCAGTGATGAAACGATCAAAATACTTCATTATAATGCAATGAGCAAATATTATGACCGGTGATATCCTTGATTTTTTCCAAGTATTGAAAATTTGTGTCGAAGGTACAGAAATGCGGTTGCTTCTGATTCATAGCCTTGACAAAATTATTCGTTTGACCTAATTTTATATGCAAAGATGGCAACAAAATCTTCATGGATTTTAAAAAGGGATGGTGCTGTTTATTCTTCTTTCCCTCTCCAATGATTGCCGTAAAGGCCGAATCCTCTTCACATAATGAGATGCCTGTCTTTGCTATTCCATTCGCAAACGATGCAATAGGACCTTGTACATCAGAGCTGCATTCCAAGCGAAAGAGCGATGACTTTAATTCCGCACGAATACGCCACTTTTATTTTTCATAATTTATGTATTCAAGTAATTGTTTCATATTGCCATAAGTTTCCTTCATATTAACAGCATGGCCTATCGGCACAGAAGGCAACACGTTCTCGTTGTGTTTAGAACGGCTTTCATAATTAATTTCGAGGAATCCATAAATAACTTCCATTCTTATGGAGCTGAGGAATGTAAGAATTTACAACCAAAACATCTTTGCGAGCAACTAGGTTACCTACCATGGTAAATAACAACACATTATCTTTTCTTCGGTGGCTACGATAATCACATACTTTCACATTTCTATCAAGGATATTCCACTGCTACAGTCTGGATCCTACCAGTTCCGACTTGCTCTATGACAGCTCCAGATCTCTAACAAGAGTATTCAATACGTTCTACCTTCTTCAACCTACGGTTGGAAAGCGTAAAAAAGAATAGCAATCAAACTATGATTTTTGTGCAGCTTTTCCCAACTGGTCCGAATTTTCGGTATCACATCAAACAGGCCGAATACAGCTGGAAGTCGTGACTCGCTGCCGCAGTAATGATAGAGCAGCCTCAAAGAATCTTCAACAATGTGAACAACACCTTTATCTTACAATGTGCGTACTACCAACCGCTCCTTATTTTTAAACTATGACAATTAACGTCCCCTTAATATTTTGAAGAAATTCAAATTTCAAGCTCTGAAGGCTAACGAGACTGGAGAAATTGGTATAAGCAAATTCTGTAAATGGACAAATGATGAAGTATTGCCCGAAAAATATGGATCAGGAATTGGCGCAAGAGCTTCCATTCCAATTTTAATCAGATTGTAAGCAGTGAGTTTTGCGCCCTCTCTTGAGATGCACCCGGAGCAGCTGTCCCTCCTGCCCAGCCCTATTTACGCCCTGTAATTGTGAATCTTGGAAGCTGACACAAAGTTAAACTTCAGTATAAATTATTGTGAGGTGCCAGCTAGTTTTGTGTGACAGTGGGCAAAAGACCCCAACTCACTGGGTTTTGAGACTGAGGAAACCTAACTCCCGAATAATGCAATATCTCCAGGGCATTGCATTGCTTCGAATGACGCAGTAGCTCCCTGGTATTGGGTCACCTCAGGCTTTGTACAGCACATGGAAGACTCAAATCGGTATGTGCTGTTCATGGGTGTAACTTGCTGTATTATCAAAACAACATCAGCATCTTTTAATGCCGAAATCTTGTTTAGCGCTCCAAAATTAGTAAAAAACAAAAACCCCGGCTGTTTTCATGTCCGAAGCGTTTTCAATATTGTACAGTGTTAACAAAGAATACCGAAAATCCCATTTAGTCCAACGATATCCACAAAAGCTTGTAGGACTTCCTGTAATACTGCAAAATTTAGAAGCCAAGTTTGTGTCAGCCAATGAACCAAGCTGCCGATCCGGCAATAATTCAGGTCGGACAACGATTATGAAAACACAAATTTGTCCGTGACCAGGATCGAATACGCGCCCTCCTCACTCCGGAGTAAGTTGCTCTCACAGCTAAGCCACACGGACGGAATGTATCGCTGCAGATTTGTCGTCTTGACAAATGCTTTACCTCTGTAGGACTTCACACGATGAATAAGAAACAGTTCAGCTTTGGCTCCTATTTAATCTATCACTTTGTCGACGCAAGATCCCTGCAAATTTCTTGACGGTCTGCATGAAACTGGACTTTGTAGTTACATATTGCTAAAAACATTGTTACACTCACGGACAATGAAATTTTCGCACCAAGAAGGAAACATCGGATTGGACTGAAATTGTATGGACGTAATGATACAGATGAATGATACAAATGATGGCAAAAACAGGGTTGCAGGATAACTACAGAGGGATCTGTGGCACGCTGCCAGTCATCTTCAGTTGCGCGTCGCACCGTCTCGTGTGGCGATACATGCTGCAGTATGGTCCTGCATGCAGGCAAACAGACGCCTGATGTTGTCATGCAGCAGACTGGTCCACATGTGTTGGACGGTGTGCTCATAATCCGATAGTGCGGCACGGCGGCAGCCGGCGTTTCAACTGGTCCCACACATGCTCGATAGGGGACATGTCCGGGAAGCGGGCGGGCCATGGAAGTGTCTGTACATGACGTAGGCAGTCCTGGACAACCCGAGATGTGTGCGATCGGGCATTATCCTGCTGGTATAGCACACCAGGAATCACGGCCAGAAATGGGAGCACATGGAGCTGTAAGATCTCACCCACATACCGCTGGCCCACCAATGATCCCCGTACCACTACTAGAGCTGATCAGCTATGGCAGGCAATGGCTCCCAGACCATAATGCCTGCAGTGGGGGAGGTGTGGCGCTCGATACCGAGGTTGGGATTGTGCCGTTGACCCGGGGACCTCCACACCCGGACACGATGATCATCTGTCCCCAAAACGAAGCGGCACTCATCGTTAAACACCACACGTCGCCAGTCTGTGGCGTTCCACTTCGCTCTGGCCTGGCACCACTGCACACGGAGCCGGCGATGTTCCTATGTTAATGGGAGCACTCGTAAGGGACACTGGGATCGCAGATTCGCTTCTGCGAGGCGTCGGGAAAGGGTTCGTGGGCACACAGGAGCCGCTACATCTGCCTGTATAGCGGACCGAATCCCAGCGGGATCCGTTCCAGCCTGGCGCACGATCCGTCGATCCCTTCTACCGGTGGTTCTCCTGGTTCGTCCGGAGCCGTTCCGTCGTGTGGCAGTGCCGTCACGTGTCCACGGTTCCCAACACAGTCTGACGGAATGGTCAGAAAGAACCACGTGGTGGGATATACGTCGCGCCGACCACGCGATTTTCAGCCCGATGTAAGGCCTCTCAAAGTCGGTAAGTTTCGTAAATCGACGTCTCTGGCTTCTACCAGAAATTCTTGTCACTCTGTGCTCTTGCTTGCGTCGGCCGGTGCTTTTCGCTTCCATGGGGCATCGACTACATGCCGGTACGTGTTTGCAGAGCCACCACAGGGTATGCGGTCATGCGCACTCGCTCTAAACGTGGATACATTTGCATATACCAGCACGCACTCTAGGTATTTGCAAAGTTTCGCGGTTGTAGCATGTTTTCTTCTAGGTGTGCAAATTTTATTGTCCGTGAGTGTATTTACGATAAGATGGAGATTGTTGTTTTATAATAAATTTCTTAAAGGAATCAATTATTTATCAGCAATTCCTTCGATTATATTTATTGCTTTTATTTTGCTGGCAATGTTTTGCTAATATCTGAAAGTGAAAGTCTCATTTTGAAGTTTGGTGATTACTTCCACACTAAAAGTTTATTCTCTTTCTTTAGAATTCTCATCATGGGAATGCCAGAAGACTGCTGTCCTAAAATAATGCAGAAAATCCACGTGGATTCTTTAATGGAATCCATCGCTAACAACTGCTCTGTTTTGGAGAGGTTGGAAATTCGATGGGATGCTGACACACTTCGCTTCAGCGATCGCTCCAGTAAGGCCATTGATTTGGTCAGAGTGAAGTGTCCGCGCCTGCGTTGCATGACTCTGGCGGATGGAAAGTATTTTGAGCTGGTCAAGTCCAATTTCACTCGTGCAGATCGAGGGACAGTTGTAAGGACAACCACCAACTGCAGAGTCACCTTGTGCTATTTACTTAATTATTATAAAGATCTCCTGTTTAACTGAGTGGCAACCCCAACAAATAAATTGCCTCAGTGTGTTCAGTTAAATCTATTCCATTTCTGTTTTAAGTGGCTACGGCATGATCTATGCTTGGTGTACACCCAAATAAATGTTCGAGTATTTTTAAAATTCTTTTTGTGTCTTTAGAGTAATAAGCACATTCACGCAAACTTTCTCTTTTATTTATTTGTTTTCTTTTTCAGAAAAGTAAATTTTCCAGCCAACAGTTACGCTAATCTATTATTCAAAGAAGCAAAAAAAAACATGGAAGATTCTAAGAACTGTTTTTGCTTCCTTGGATTTTGCATTAATTATTTTAATTTAGGTCTGCACAAAAGTCAACACCGGTTCCCAGAATTCCTCACAGCTTTGGCATCTACAGAAAAATTGGAATATCACATTTTGTTATATTTGAGTATCAGATTTTACAATCACCGATTTTTGAACAAATTCTAAACCTCCGAAATTTAAAAAACAAAATGAACTAAATTATTCATGAGCGTTTTAAAAAATATAGCTTTGCAAAGTTCTCTATTAATCATAGGCTTTGATGAACATTTCGTGAGACCTTAAGCCTAAGCAAGTTCAGAACTCCATCAATAGTTCTCAGAAGTATAGAAGCTATGAAAAAGAAAAAAAAAACCTTTCATTTACCCATTTCATTAAAAAATAACCCAGGAAAGATGGCACCGAATTTTTGGGTGTAATAAGCACGTCTTTTGAATCCGTTCTGACGCAAATTAAATTTATCAAAGCTATTCAAAGTCAATGGAACCCGTATGGAAAACAATAGCAGCTGACGGAAGAAAGAAGTTTTTCAATCGGGTTTTTAATCCCTCGTATATTGCTGTAAACGCAATCGTGAGATAACACCCTCTGATTGCAGACTTGTGTGTTAAGAAAAACATGAATTATATGAGAAACATTTCGCACCGGAAACGCTCTCTAACACAGAAAGAATTTTTTTAAATTGGACTTTTAGAAACAGAGATATCGACAAAAATTAGATGTGACTTTACTGGTGGGAAAACCATGCATTATTTTAGCAAGAAAGTATTCTCAAAAGGATTTTCCATATGAGCGGTATCGGTCTAAGAAAATAAAATTTTAGTCGGGTTTTCAGGAGCCCAGATTTTGCTACAAATACATCAGAAGCAGAAATTAACGCTTATGCCCCAGGTGGCCAAACCATTCTTTACCAAACATTAGAAATTATGTGAAAAATATTTTCCATCAGGTCTTGTAAGCGGTACAGGAAGAAGTTTTCAAATCGGAGTTTTAGAAGCAGAAATAGCGCATAAAACGCAATTTGCCTTTGTGCCCCCTAGCGGAAAGTCTGTGATTTACTTGAAATTTTGAATTTTTAGGAAAAACATTTCGCATCGGAAACACTATCCAACAAAGAAGGAATTTTCCAAATCGGACTCCTAGAAGTAGAGATATTGACAAAAATAAGATATACATCTACGCTCCTGGCGTAGAAACCATGCATTATTTCAAGAAGAAAATGTTCCTAAAAGGTTTGCCGACATGAGTAGTATCGGTCAACAAATTACTTTTCTTTCAATCGAGATTTTAGAAGCTCATATTTTGCTGCAAATACATCAGAAGCGGAAATTAAGACGTACGCCACCTGGTGGCCAAACCATTTTTTTCAAAAATTCGAAATTATATGAAAAGGATTTCCCATCAGGAGCTGTATCCGGTGCAGAAGGAATTTTTCAAATCGGAGATTTAGAAGCAGAGACATAGGTGGGAAAGCAATTTACCTTTACGCCTCCTAGCGGAAAGTCTATGAATTACTTGAAAATTTTCAAATTATATGAAAAACATGTCACACTAGAAACACTATCCAACAAAGAAGGACTTTTTCAAATCGGACACCTAGGAGTAGAGATATTGACAAAAATAAGATATACAGTATATACACGTACTACTACAGTATAATTTCAATCTTAAAATAATCAGTTATTTGCTTCCGTTTTTTTACTGCAAAACATTTTTGTTTGATTTGGGACGGCAGGCGGCGTAAAACTAACTTCTCAACTAATAACGCATTGTTTTCATTCTTGTTACGATATGGTATTGGGTTTCAATTAGCGATGTATGTTTAGATACCTTAATTTTTAATAACCAAAAAAGTTTCAAATGATTAAGGTTGCAGATAATCGGCATTTGACTGTACCTTGTTTCATTCGGTAAAATATATGTCATAATTAAAACTAATTTACACGTCGAAGAAAAAGTAAGATAAGAAAAAAGGATGGGACCTTCTGAATACGTCTAAATTAAATGGAATGAAACTTCTCTTCTCTAAATCGAATTTAATGACCAGATATTTTAAATTACAATGATTCAAGAAAGGAGACCTAATTTGCCATAACCTGTCCATTAAATTAATATTATGTGGAAACATGAGAGAACAGTTGATTCAAAAGTTTATTTTACAAACAAATCATAACAAAGACAAACTTCTTACCCTGTTTGTAAACAGAATCCGTTGGGAAGGTAGTGGCGTCGTGACGATGAGCCATAGAAACTGTGAGTACCTCAAAACAGGGAACGCTTGCGATAGGTTCTCAAATAGGTATTTTTCTTGCTTTTGTACTCGCAAATTATGTAATTAAGTCTGAATAGCATAACGACTGCACAAAGTCATTCTCTATGGACAGAATTACTAAATCTGATAATCTTTCTTCTAACATAGTTGAACGAAAGAAGGTTTTGATCAATTAAAATTTACTAAAACTTCGCTCACACGTAGCCAGTGTTTCTTTCAGGCATACATCCAGGGGGCGAAGCCTTCCCGGAGACGACCATCCCCCCCCCCCCCGAGACATTTTAGGTTACGGAGCCAAGTTTTGATAAATTCAAGCTATGATGAAAAAGGAAGTTTCGTTTCTTTTTATGATACAAATATTTCTTCAATTTTATTTTTTTAAATAATTGTTCAAATGGTACTGGTTATAGTTTATTTTATTAAAAAGTGTATTACGACGCATGACATTCTTCAAAATATAATAAGTAGACTAATCATACCTAATTGCCTGGGAATCGTGATTCAGGAACAAGAGTGCGTTGAATGCATTTTAACAGATAAAAATTTCAAGCCTGCGGAACTCTCCCTTCTCTTCTTTAGCTGAAAACAGTTTATTATTCCTGAAATGTTTGAAGCAGTAATTACTATATCAGGTATGTATATAAAATTTTGAAAGTTCCTCTGACAGAGCTGCACGACTCGTTATCCAACTCTCGAGAAGATGCAAGGCTCAGATTATTCAAACTTATGCACCCACCACAAGTCATCCTGAAGAAGAAATTGAAGAATTTTATGAGGAAATTCGTCATCTAAATAATAAAGGCAAGCAGCACTTCAAGATAATTATGGGAGATTTCAATGCAAAAATAGGGCAACGGCAACAGAATGAAACTTCAGTAAGTAAATTTGGTCACGGCAACAGAAACCAGCGTGGAAATACTCTCGTAGAGTTTGCAGAGGCAGAATGGTTTTTCATCTTGAACTCCTTTTTCAAGAAAAAGCCACACAGGAAATGGACATGGAGACATCCAAATGGGACGACAAGTGAAATTGATTTTATTATGTGTAACAAAAAAATTTGTCATAGAAGACTGCAGTGTGCTAAACAAGTTCAACACAAGTAGTGACCATAGATTGGTGAGATGTAAGATGCACCTCAACACTAAACTCGAACGCAGCAAGCTCATAAGACAAATAAAATGTATTGACATAACCAACCTTAAAAACACCATAATACCTTCAAATTGGAACTGAAGAACAGATTCACTGCTTTAGAAGGCCTAACATCGGAAGAAGTGGATATTTCTGAAGTTAACAGAAAAGTAACCAAAGCTCTTATGGAAACAGCAACAAAATTAGCTGGGTCTAAGAACAAATTGCATGTGAACAAATTATCAGGAAAAACCAAAATGTTGATGCAAAAAAGAAGAGTGATGAGGACAACTAAAGAAGATGTGACTTCCAAAGTGGAATATATAGAGCTATGCAAGACAGTACGAAATAGTATCACTGAAGACGTAAGGAAATTCAACTGTGAACTAGTGAGGAAAGCAATTGAAAACAACCAAAACCTAAAGATAGCAAAGGGACATCTCAGTAAGGGAAGAAAACAGATTATGGCACTGAGAAAAGAAGATGGTTCTGTAACAAGAAATAGAGGCGACATTTTGACAAGAGTGAAAGATTTCTACTCCAAATTACATGAAAGGGATGATACATGTACTCCAGACATCATTAAAGGTACCAGTACCAGAGTTCTTCCAGTCCTCCCAGCAGAAGTTGCACATGCAATCAAGAACATGAAGCGGGGGAAAGCTCCAGGAGAAGATGGAATTACTGTAGACATCATACAAGAAGCAAGTGGAGAAATCGAAATAGTACTCGCCCAAATTTTCATTGGATGCCTTAATGAAGGGAAGATTCCTGAGGATTGGAACACCGCTACAATGATCCTGCTACATAAAAAAAGTGACATTGAGGATCTCGGGAACTACAGACCTATCAGCCTCCTATCAGTGGTTTATAAAATCTTCACTAAAGTTCTTTCACACCGTTTGAAGGTAACACTGGACATGGCTCAACCGAGAGAACAAGCTGGATTCAGGAGTGGCTACAGCACAATAGATCATATCAACGTACTGAGAGAACTAATTGAAAGAGCGAGGGAATATGAACTTCCATTGAGCATGGCTTTTATCAATTATGAAAAAGCCTTTGATTCGGTGAAACCATCAACAGTTACAATGGCTCTGAAATCCTGCGGTATTGAAGATGCATACATTAATATTATTAATAACATCTATGAAAATGCAAGTGCAAAGATTCGGCTGTTTGAAAATACAACACAAATAAAAATTGGAAAGGGAGTGAGACAAGGGGACACCATAACTCTGAAGCTCTTTAATGCCACATTGGAAAATGTCTTTCAATCACTGAACTGGGAAAACAAAGGGATAAAGATTAATGGAGATTATCTAACCCACCTTCGTTTTGCTGATGACGTAGTCATTTTTGACACTACCCCATCAGAGCTGCAGAGTATGATCCAGGAACTTGCTGACAAGAGTAAAGAAGTGGGATTAAAAATGAACTTGCCGCCCCAGTGGCGCAGTGCTCTAAGGCGATGGCCTCTGATCATTCGTCCGAAAGGGGTCCGGGTTCGAATCCCGGTGAGGCATGGATGTTGTGTTTGTCTTATGGCACTGGCTCTCTCCCTTACCTGGAACCAGTGACCCTAAATTAGGGACGGGCGACTGCTTATAGCCCATTGAGTTTGCTCACGGTGGTCGTTAAACCTCAAAAAAAAAATGAACTTTCAGAAAACAAAAGTGATGTTCAATGCTTTTACAAGAAATGAAGATTTATCGATTGATGGAGAAAAGCTGGAGATAACAGACACGTACGTTTATCTTGGAAAGCAGATATCAAGTGAGGGTCACATTGGTGAAGAAATTAATTGGCGTACAAAACTTGCCTGGAGAGCTTTTGGAAGAAACAGCATAATTTTCAAGAGCAATATGCCATTATGTCTTAAAAGAAAAGTGTTTGATCAATGCATCCTTCCAGTGCTTACGTATGGTGCGGAGACGTGGACCTTAACTAAAAGAGACATACAAAGGCTGCAGACAACTCAAAGAGCCATGGAGAGGTGCATGCTTGGTGTAACTAGGAGAGATAAGAAGAGGAACTCGTGGATCCGAAAAATGACAAGAGTGGAAGACATCATGATCAGAGTTAAATCCCTGAAATGGCAATGGGCTGGACATACTGCCAGAAGGACAGACCATCGATGGACAGCCGAAATTTTAGATTGGATTCCAAGGGACAGGAAAAGACCCAGAAGAAGACCACATGGGAGATGGGTGGATGAAATTCAAAAGTATGCGGGAGTAACATGGAGGAGACTGGCACAAGACAGACCGTTGTGGAGGAAACTTGGGGAGACCTTCGTCCAAGAAGGTTAGAATTAGAGGAGGTGAAGGGACCCGTTTTGAGTGAAGCCAAAACAGATCAGCTGTTTCTGTCCTCTCTATGAGGTGCTGGGAGTCTGCGCTTCGCAAATTCGGGAACGTGACGTCACTTCCTGTGGGTTAAGCAGTTTTGTTTAGCGCATGCAAACCAAGTATGGAAAGAAAGAATATTTCGGACTTATTTTTTCTTAACATTAGGCTTTTGGTTATATTTTAAACATGGTTACTTGCACATGGGCAGTAAGTAACCATGCGCACTATGCACTTCCGCTCAAAAAATCATTATTTTGTTCAATTTTTTAAAGAAATATCAACACATATTTTCCTGTTTTTCCTGGAATTATTTTATTATGGGAATGAATACTTCAGCCTCAATTTTTTCCATGCCTGTATGGGTAGAGTAAGGTTCCGAAAAACACGTTTAAAATCGCGATTTCTCCATAGAGATATGCAGGAGATTCTTAGGTTGGGCGCATTGGCGTAGTCAGCTGATAAAAAGTGGCGTCACGCCAGAAGCACAGGGAGAGGGCTGATGCCACCTCCTCTTACTTCTAACTTCCTTGCCTGCGTCCCGCAGTGGATTGATAATGGTTGACGACGATGATGATGATGATGATGATGATGATATAGCAAATGGAAAACGTGCCACCTCTAAGGTTCCATTTGCCCCCCCCCCCTTCCCCGGCCAAAAAGTCCTGAAAGAAAAACTGCACGTAGCTACTGTGATAGGAATTGTTCAACATGATTCGAAGTGCAGTCCATAAATTTGAGGAAATGTCCTGCCAGCTATTTTCTTTGATCAACCGTAATACTTTTAGTGGTTCTCCCGAGTCTTTTAAAAATGATTTTATTTCTCTGACTAATTCACCTGATTAAATGTCGGATTTGTCTCCGTCTTTCAAAAGTACTTTCGCAAACTTTCTTTAGATGTGTTCTCTCCAAATTTTCTTTTATATCACATAAAAATGTCCACATACATTTTATTTCCGAGAGCTGTTCGAATCGTGTGCTCAATGAATTCTGAATTGTATCTATCATGGGATAAAATACTGTTGCCTTAAATAATTCTTTGGCATTTGTTGGTGATTCAGCATCGGTTTCATAAGAAAACATCTTTTTTTCTTTCGGCTCCGTGTTCCTTAAACACTGGTTCGATTTCCAACTTTTCTGCGATTTCTTTCGCTGTTACTAAAGCAGATGAATAATCCGAAGTTCTGTATTCTTTCATAAAATCTGAGCACTTTTTTAGCAACTCAGAAACATTTGATAAGTGCATACTTTTTGATTGCATTGCTTTACTTACTATGTTAACTTCAAATAAAACGTCATACCAAACGACTAATGTAACTATAAATTCAAATTGTTCCATGAATTGCATGATCAACTTCGCTTCGGATGCTACTACAGAGTGAATAGCATCTTCGTAGAGTTCTCTAACAACAACAGTAATTAATTTCGTGCATCAGAGATCCTAGTTATATTTATTTTACCGTCTATACACGATGAAGATTTTGAATCTAAAAATATTCAAACCGAAAAAGATCTTAAAACCACCTGTAACCAGATAAATATCTTTATTTGATCATTCACACACTACTAGATCTTTCAAAACGCCAAGCGTTTCATCTTCAGGTATTAGCTGATCAACAAAGATTAGAAACTTTATGTTTATATTACAGCAGTTCAAAAAATGGGTAACGTATTTTATAAACATTTGCGTGATGTCAATAGCGCGTGAGTTGTTACTGAGTATCATACAACTGCAAGTGTTATTGGCTCGTACATTAACAAGTAAAAAAGAAAGTCTTAGCAAGTATTATTATTGGGAACCTCAACGAACTATAGGGGGCGCTGCGCAAACGTAAACAAACTTCTCTAGTACGGGTAACGTCCCACATGTTTCCATAAAGTCGAATGTTAGAATGGCTGGTTTGTCGCTTTCAATCCTTGAAATAATGAAATTTGTGGACGCTTCCAAAAATTCAAGATGCATTAAAGAAGGGGAAGTGATTGTTAATGCAGGCTATATAATTTCTTGTGGAATTAAGATGGAAGAGAAATTCTCACAGTTTCGCACTGCATTCAGTCCACGGCAATAACGTCGTCGCCTCACTCCATCAACGGTGTTTTGGATACAAGTAACAGTGAAATTTCTATAAAGTCATTTGAGTGCTCTTGTAAAGCGGGCAGAAGTGGAACGTGTAAGCACTGTGTAGCAGTAATGCTTTACTATAACAGGTAATTTTTATTTTTACATTTTCAGGCAAGTGATATAGTAATACCGACAGGGGTGTTCTAATCCGGATTACTATTAAAAGCTGACATTTCGTTTCACTTGACGTTTCCCAGGACCCATTTTCAATACTGTCAACAATAACATTTGTAATTTTTGAACATTCTGTTCCTAAAAGTGTTTGTGAATTGGTAATTGTTGATCATCATTGGGTTCTGCGATTTTGAACCGATGACTGTTGACAGAACATTGCAAATCTTGTTCCATAATGAAGTTTAAATTTATATGGATAACAGCAATTATTTGTTTTCAAGATGATGTAGAAATGGGGATTTTTTAATTACTACTATGCAATAAAAACATGCTGCCTTGTTTATTATTCATTCAAAGACGTTACTAGGTTAGTAGCATTTCACTGGAAGGATTTCAAACGCAAGGCACAAAGGTTTATACTAACTTGTGAAAAACATAGCCGAAACCTTGGGAACGACATTGCGGGACACAACAATATGATTTGTTCTTCTTCACGGAATTCTCCATTATACAACTCTCTAATTCCAGAATGAATGCAAAAATACACCAAACTACTACAACTGAACGTAATGAGTGATCTACCAACAGCCAAGCATTGAGCCAAGAACGTTACCCGTACTACAGTAATTCTTCCTTTTGCTGCTAGAGGGAAAGCGGACCGCTGAGATTGCCAATTGGGTTTGACTTCGCCGAAATAATGTTGTCCATGGAGTCGGGATCGTGATGGGTTGGTCCTCGTTGCAACACTTTTTATCATATTCGTAAATAAAAAGACTTTCCATAAGCAGCAGGGATCTTCTAGTGTTAGTTGTTGCCAATATTTTAGATTCATTCCATACCGGGTGTGCGTTCCTTTGTTTACTGTTCTAGATAACGCAGATTCTTCAGAGTGAATTTTAACGGAATTGCATGAGTCTTGAATTGCACACAAGACTCTCTGAACATAAGTATGTATCTACGTTATCTAGAACAGCAAACAAAGGAACGCACACCCCGGTATGGAATGAATCTAAAATATTGGCAACAACTAACACTAGAAGATCCCTGCTGCTTATGGAAAGTCTTTTTATTTACGAATATGATAAAAAGTGTTGCAACGAGGACCAACCCATCACGATCCCGACTCCATGGACAACATTATTTCGGCGAAGTCAAACCCAATAATAATACTCGCTAAGACTTTCTTTTTTACTTGTTAATGTACGAGCCAATAACACTTGCAGCTGTATGATACTCAGTAACAACTCACGCGCTATTGACATCACGCAAATGTTTATAAAATACGTTACCCATTTTTTGAACTGCTGTAATATAAACATAAAGTTTCTAATCTTTGTTGATCAGCTAATACCTGAAGATGAAACGCTTGGCGTTTTGAAAGATCTAGTAGTGTGTGAATGATCAAATAAAGATATTTATCTGGTTGCAGGTGGTTTTAAGATCTTTTTCGGATTTGAATATTTTTAGATTCAAAATCTTCATCGTGTATAGACGGTAAAATAAATATAACTAGGGTTCTCTAACAACATAATAAACTTCGTTGTATTGGTAACAAACTGAACAAAGGCTAGAAATTCTGCATTCCCAACGTGTTTCGGAAACTTTTTTTACTGAAATTTCGCTTACATGTTTCGAGATGATGTCCCACCGCTTCGGTGATCCTGAAAATAATACAAATAATCTTGGTAGCACTCCAAATAATGACACTGATTTCACTGAGGATTTTGCAGCATCTGAAACGGTTAAACCTAAACTGTGACATCCACAAGGACTAAATAAAGCGCGAGGGTATTTTTCTAAAATTCTAGACTGAACTCCATTTTTGATTCCTACCATATTGGCACCGTTGTCGTATCCTTTTTCACAACAGAAATTCATATATAAACTATTGCTATTGACAATTTCGTCCAGAAAAAGGCCAGTAAGTCCTTCGCCTGAAGAATCATTTACAGGTTTATAACCTATGAAACATTCTGGAATCTTCATTTCGCCATGGTATCAACGAATAGAATCGTAAAAGAAAGTTGCTCGGTATGACTTACATACGGAGTGCAATCCAATATAATGGAAAAGTACTTAGATTCCTTTACTTTAGATATGATTCTTTCCGAACCGGACCTCCAAGTAAACTGATTAATTCATTTTGAATTAATTTACTGCAGTAGCTGGCGTTGGGTTCCTTTTCTACAAAACGGCGAAGGTGCTCCATCATTACAGGATCAAATTTCCCTAATAACTCAACTAAACCAAAAAAATTACCATTTCCACGAGTAAAGAGTTTGTTTGAATTTCCTCTGAAAGGTAAATTAAGTTCTGCTAAGAAAATAGTGATAGCTACTAAGTATTCCGAAATTGATACCCATTGAGACTTTTCGTCTTCTATTTGCTTTAGCAACACTTTATCAAATCCGCTAAATCCTTTAAGCCTATTTGAGGCGTCTATCCAGTTTTCCATGTTTCTACAATGATCTGAAGAAGTTTCATGACTTTTTAGACGAGATGATAAGTGAATCCAATCATTGTAGGCTTCAGATTTTGAAGATGACAATCCGATTTTTGGCGTAAATGTGACAAGGATGGTTAGCATACCTAGGCGTTTTCTGGGAGACGCGGGTTCGAGTCCCGCTCCAGGACGATAAAAAAAAAAATTTCGAGTTTTCGGATATTATCTGACTTACCATCCTTGTCACATTTACGCCAAAAATCGGATTGTCATCTTCAAAATTTGTATTGTATGGCGTAATCCCGTATTTCTTTCATGATTGTAGCCTTCTTTGCCTAACTTGGTTTGAAAGTTTCGGGAAAACAACTTACAACAGAAGCAATAAACTTTATTTGCTCTGTGTGAATAAACGAGCCATCGCCGATTAAAATTTCACCATTGGCTATTACTCTTTGAAAGTGATTGTTAGAAAAATGACGTCCGTCGCTATTTCGGGGATATTTCTCGTTAGACATTTCTCCACTAATAGGTCCACGAATGATGACATCATCTCTTGCAGCAGGGTTCAAACTTGGCCAACTTACTATATTTTCATATTGTATATTTTGATGAAATGAATGCGTTGATGCATCCACAACTTGAACGCTTCCATCTTTCGTAATTGGCTGATCATTTTCGAAAGAAACTTCCTTATAAGTTTCCTCCACAAAACCTTTACCTTCGTCTCTAAGTTGGCGAATTAAAATTTTTTGCCATTTTCTTGGCATTCTCCTCATCTTCTCTTTGCTTCTTCAATTTTCGTTTTAAATTTTCAGATCCAGACAACTTTTTACGAATTTCAGACATATTATTAGATTTTTACGAATTTCAGACATATTATTAGAATCTTTATAGATAGAAGACTGTAAATCTTCTTAAGAAACATTTTAAACCTTGAAAGCTCACAGATTTGGTTATCTTACTATTCTCTATCCAAAAAACATCAACAGGAGGGGTAAAACAAATCTCCCTAACAATACAGGAATAATAAAAATTCCCCCATCGATTTGTTTTACCCCTCCTGTTATCTGTCCGTTTCCACCTAATATTCCAGAATATACAACTCGTAAATAAACGTAAAACATGATTAATATTCAAATTTTATGCATCATAGAATCTATCTATGGAATTAGAAATAAAACAAATGAACCGCTATTAACTCGCACGAATCCGCCTCGCCTTATGTAGTACAGTACCAGCAAGGCGGGGGATGCACGACGTGACTTTAAATCCCTATTGGTAGCTGTCCATCGCTAGTTTTATGTTGATTGGCGTTGGCGCAGACGAATTTCACTAAGTAGACCCTTCCCGACCCTTTGATTTGCCGATAATTTATGGCCGAACTATGGTGTCAGCTAAGGTTATGAACAGAGAGCCGGCGACTGTCTGTCTGAGAATCTGACACCCCATCCCATCAACCATGGGCGTCGCTGGCAAACAGGAATTCGGGGGGACGCAAGCGTGCAGTAATAATAGCCAATTTTTTTTTAAGTTTTTTCAAAATGTACTGGTTGCAGCAAATCTTCTAACTGTATTGAATAAATGCAGTGCTATAATTTTTAGATACGTATCGCAATTGTTTTGCAAAATTAAAGAACTGACAACTGTTATTTATGTTTTTAGGTACAAATTATATATACAGTATATAACGTACGCAGAAATCGTGTATTGTATTCATCAAATGGGGGAAAAAAAGTACTGTACCAACCTAACACTATATTCCAAAAATTTGCTTCCTTTTATCATTGGTATGGATAAATTTAGATGCAATGAAGTCTATTTCAATTTTGTCTAATTCATCTTGATGAATATGGCACACTGCAACGTGGTTTAACCGCTTCTGAGTCATTGTGCTCCTCAGGTAAGTTTTCAAGCGACGTAACGCACTGAAACTGCGTTCTGCTTCACATGACGAGCTTGGCAGAACTATCAACAAGCGCACTAGGATTTCAATGTTCTCAAACATGTTTCGAACTTCTGGTGGCATGCCTTGTAGAACAGCTACGGCATCAAAGACAGAAGCAATCTTGTACTTCTTTAGAAAAAGTTCCAGTTTTGTCTCTAAAACTGTTATATTGAGTTATGGATAACTGCTTAGAATATCTAGTCCTGCAGCCACATCAACGCCCAAAAGTGTGCTTTCCATAGCTTTTACGTACTTCAGATCTTCTTTATTAAACCGACACTTCAAAGACCTTAAAGCGGTGTCTATTAAAGCAAAGTACTCTTTTCTGTAATATTGCTCTATTGTACCACCATGATGCGCATCGCAAAGTCCAGTGTTTCGCTTCGGTGGTTTCCTCGATCGCGGAATTGTCAGTGGATCTAAATTAAAATCTTCAATAATTTGATTTGCTTATTCCAGAAGAATTTTAAAATTTTGTTCAGATCGCATATCTGCAAAAGCTGTTGATAAATCCTCAATGCTTTGAATCACAGATATAACGCACACTTCGCGTGTTTGAATGCATTTGTTCAATATTTCAAGATGAGCAATAATGTCTTTAGCCATCAGAAGTCCAAATAAAGTTGCTCCTGACTGAAATAGCTTGAGCAGCCCACTAGCTGATGCTGAAACAACACTTTTATTTTCAGTTTCACTCAAATTTTCCAGCGTTTCTAGCACAGTGTTGTATCGCGTGATAATCTCCACAATCTGTGAAAGTCGACAGATACATCGTGTTGGACAGAGAGGCTTTATCTTAGCTATGTTTTGTACAGGCCTTTGAGCATCCATTTCTTGAATTTTCAAAAAGCAATTTTTTGCCTTCGACGACTGGCTAAAAAGTACGCCGAGTTCATGTGCCCATTGCATTGCATTGCGGACAGTTGGAGTCGAATCGCAGACATCTTTTGTTACCAGATTCAGACAGTGGGCTTCACAGTGAATGAATTTAGCCAACGTTTGTTTTTCTTTTAACAAGGATTGGACCCTTTTTTTTTGCACCCGCTCATATTGGGAGCTCCGTCGTACGCTTGACCTCGTAATATTGTTATTGGAAGCTGAAGTCTTGTCATGACATCCAATAAAATTGCCGCAACTCCTTCTCCCGTCGTCTCGGACGCGGTATATAGGCCCAAAAACTTTCTACAGGTCTCAAGTCACTGTCTATCCATCTAACACAAATGCATTCTTGTTCATTTCCCGAAATGTCTCACGTCGAATCGCAAATTATGGAGAACGTGGGGTGTTTCTGCATCCGTATCTCGCGACAAAAGCTTTTAATAGTTTCTCCAGCCGTAATTTCTAAAATTTCATTCTGAATAGATGGATGCGTCATCTTTTCTCTTTCTTTTAATATCCATTTGCCAAGAGAAGGGAAGTCCTCTGATCTTAAATTAAGAAGCTCATTCAAATTTCCGTCTTGGTGATGATGTCCTCGAATTGTCAGGCCTTGTCCTCCAAGGAAACGCACTGAAGAGATTATCTTCGTTAAACAAGCTCTGGCTTCTTTTTGACCTTTTGCCACGGTTTCATTCAGCTGCGCTTCAATCGGAGTTTTCATTTGATGCTATGCTAGAACTGCCTGAAGATGAGCATCACATTTTTCATGTGCTTTAAACTTTTCCATTGCTTTCTTCCCGTTCTTGAAACCTCGTGATGAAAAGGATGGCTCACTTTTTTGGACAGTGTTTTGTTTGGATTACCCCTTTGGTAACGGTAACAGTAAACGCAAAGAGCTCCGTTTGTACTGCCACTGGTGTCAATATGCAGCCAAGTGAAGTCTTTATATCAAGCGCATCTGAAATTCAGCGTCCGACCCTTCAAAATCTGAGATGGAAACGATTCAGGCAATATTTGGGGCTGGTTGGGATGAACATCGATGTAATCACTTGTATTTTCACCATATCCTTTTTTTTGTGTGTGGGGGGACCATCTTCATTCATCTTACTGCAGAAATCACTAGTGTTAGACTTAACAGTTGAAGGTTCTGGTTCCTGAGGGTGAAGCAGTGGCCGTTTTCGATTTAAAAATTTGTCCATCTTGAAACAGGCTCAAAATAGCAACGAAAAGAAATTATTTTAGGGAGAGAGAATTAAACCACTGAGTCTGAGATAAAGCATTTAGAGAAGCATTCCAGAAGGAGTCCAGATTACACGTTGGAAACAGGAAACAAAAGTGAAGAAACCTACCAACTCGGAAACGACCAGTCATTTTTCCCTCTTCATCCAGTTTGACGTCAAAATACTGTCAACTGTCACTGTAAGACTAAGAGTTTTCGGCGCCCGCTCGCTGTGACTGACTCGACGTTAATAATACTTTCACTACTTTGTTGACCTATCAGTGACCTACTACATGCTACGTTGAGCATTCCTTTCCCACGGTGTGCGATGGAAGACGACGCGGTCGTCGCTTCTGATTGGCGGAGAGGAACGCCAGAGAAATATTTTTCACGATGTACAGGAAGGCAAGAAAAAAAAAAAAGAAAGAAAAAGAAGACACAGTCAGAGGCTGGGCGCTAGCTTTTGCCTTGAGCAGGCAGAACTTTAGCGTAGCTAAGCTCTTGTTATGAAAATAAAAGTATGTATTACAATCGGTTGTGGAAAACCCTGAACTTCGTAAAGACTGTATGTATTAAATGTTTGTGCTGTTAATATGTGTTGTGTTAACTTGTCTTGTAAAATGATCACGTTGGACGAATGATGAGAGCAACTTCCTCTCCCCGTTAACCAGATAGTAAATAAATAAAAAAGGTGGTGGAGAGCGTAAGAGCCATCGAGCAGAAGAGTAGGGTGCGGAAAACCCTACAGTCACCTAAAAGAATCCCCTCTGCTCCCATGTGGCTAGCAAACGTTGTAGTCAAATGACCTCTGGAATGCCCTTATCCAGACGGGAGAGCCCAAATGAAAAGTTCAGTGAGAGAATGAAAAACACGAAAAGGGTAGCAGTATGAAATTTAGAGGTAAACTTCGGCTGAAATATTGGAGGGGACATATCCCCCCGTCCCCCCCTCCCCGCCAGTGACGTCCGTGCATCAACCAAAACCCATTTCCGCTTTTTGACCCCTTTCTATCAACCTGATTCTGTTCTTCCCAGCAACTTGCAAGGGCTAGCTGTTAGATCCGCGCTCCGTTTGGATATTCTCTGCGATCGGACCGAACGGACTTTCGCGAGAACCCCCCCCTCCCAGAATCAGCCCATCCCCAGGCGTTTGTGCCCTTTACTAACGAGAAGCGCTCTCAGTTGATCCTCGCCGAAAAACATTCTGCCTGTCTTCTTTGTCCTCGGGCTTTGCTTTGACGTCAGACAGACAACTGGTGCCAGCGGAAAAGTGTGTTTTTTTTTTTTTTTTCGGTTCGCGCAAATAAAAAAATCCCACACCGCGTGCTTGAGGATTTTGACGGAGTCCGTCGCTGTCGGTTTTTTTTTTTGTTTTTTTTGTTATTTTTACATGAACAGAATTGCCACCAAGCCGCGTCTATTTCTATAAACTATAAGTAGAGAAATAAGCGGTTTCTTGGTTCGGAGCTCGGCGCCCCTTTTTCGATAGCGCCTGGTGCCCCCTTTTCGATAGCGCCCGGTGCAGTCGCACCGCTCGCATCGCCCCAAAACTGGCACTGGGCACGAATATTGATATTTTTCGTAAACTGATATTTTTCTTTAGCGGGAGGTATTAAAAAAGTGTAAACTGATGCCTACCTTTAATGGAGGTTACGAAAAACAATGTAAACTGAAGAAGTTTTCCTTGGGGAAGAGGGGGGGGGGCATTCTCTGAAACAGTTTCGCCATAAATGCCACGAAATTTGGGTCTTTAAGTGCATAAAAGCATTTTTGTTATGCATTACTCTTCAATCACCGGTGATAGTGAAGGATAAAGAACATTCTAGCTCATTTTTGACAGTACGTTTTCTGAAAGTAAAGCTTTTTTTTTCAAATCCTTTTAAATATTACAAATCTTTTTGCTGATACATGAATAATGTTATGTAATGAGCTCTCCCCATTTATAGCATTTTGCAGTGTTTTCTTTTACTTCCTGGCATAAACAGATCACAGCCAAATCTAAAAGGTGAGCATAGCCAAGGCCGTCTAAAAACCACAATGTTATGACATTAGAGAGAAGAGTTCCCTCTTTTGGACCGTCACGCAGAAACCAAGGCTTCCAATTGGTTTCCAGTCTTGTCACGTGTGATATCAAACACGACACTAACTATCAGTCCGTGCCCGTGTAACATGAGAGTAACGTCACGAACGGAGGGAACACATCTTTCTAATGTCATGGCCTTGTATTTTCTAGATGGTTTTGGCATAACAGTGTGTGTCATAAAGCACTTGATTCTTCCTGTTTGAACTTCGTAGTGACTCCATTAAGCCTTTCAGCCGCACCGGAGCACAGGCGCAATTACGCTGCAAATGTTCGTCAGTGGCTGGATACGAAATATCCCGGTCGATGGCTTGGCCGTGGTTGTCCTGTCGCATGGTTCGCTAGATCAACGGATCTTAACCCATTGGACATCTTCCTCTGGGGTCATCTAAAGGAATTGGTACATCGACGGCCTGTCAACAGCCTGCACGATCTAGTGGCCACCTTACACGCGGCCTTCACAACTGTAACTCCTGCTATGCTGCAACGCGTGCAGATGTCTATTCCTCGGCGGACTACCGCCTTCTCCGCGCTACAAGGTGGCCATTTTGAACACATGTTATCTCACAAGAATCCACGTGTTTTATCATTTGTGTTGTAGTGGTGCACATCAATAAATTGCATGTTTTCTGTCAATGTAATTGGGTAAGTTATTTCTAATGTCTGTATTCTTACCGGATGTGACGTCATGAATTTTCGGCGCGTATATCTCCGGAATGCGGAGTCCGATCAGACAATGGGCAACGGTTTTCGGCTTCTTTCTCCACGAGGAATCGTCCGGCAGGTTTATTGTGCGACCGATTTTGATCACCCTGTATAACTGCAGTATTAACCCTATAGCTAGTGCCTCCCCCCGGTAGCAGTGGTCTAAACGCTGGCTTCTGACCATTCGTCCGAGATGTGTCCGGGTTCAAATCCCGCTGAGGCATGGATGTTCTGTTTGTCTTATGACTCGTGTTCTCTCTCTGCCCTGGAATCAGTGGCCCTAAATTAGGGACTGGTGACTGCTTATAGCCCAATGAGTTGCTCTCGGTGGTCGTTAAACCTCCAATTAAAAAAATCCCTGTCATTCATATTTGCAGTCTCACAGTAGGCTTAAACTTCGTATTTAAATCCCCTCCCCGCTCTTCCGACGCTACGCCTATGAAACCCACAGGCCGCCCCGGTGGCGCAGTGGTCTAAGGCGATGGCCTCTGATCATTCGTCCGAAAGGGTTCTAGGTTCGAATCCCGATGAGGCATGGATATTGCGTTTGTCTTACGGCACTGACTCTCTCCCTTCCCTGGAACCAGTGGCCCTAAATTAGGGACGGGCGACTGCTTATACCCCATTGAGTTGCTCACGGTGGTCTTTAAACCTCCAATCAAAAAAAAAAAAAAGAAAGAAAGAAAGAAACCCATAGACCCAAACCTAAGAGAAACTACCACGAACGCACAATATTCCAGGCACCAGCTTCCACCTACGCCGGCCTCGGTTGAGGTGCGTGGAAGCTGTTAAACTAAAACTCCCTTCGTTTTACTTAGACACACCACTGTACACGTCTTAACGCACTTCATCCAGCCCGAGGCACAGTTTTTTTTGGGGGGGGGTTTGGGCGTTTAACGATCACCGTAACTCGATTGGCTATAAGCAGTCGCCCGTCTTTAATTTAGGGCCATTGGTTTTAATGAAGAGGCCCAGTGCCGTAAGACAAACACAACATCCATGCCTCACTGAGATTTTTTTTTGTTTGAAGGTTTAACGACACACCATGAGCAACTCAATAGGCCATAAGCAGTCGCCCGTTCCTAATTTAGGGTCACTGGTTCCAGGGAAGGGAGAGAGCCAGTGCCGTAAGACAAACAACATCCATGCCTCACCGGGATTCGAACCCGGACCGATCTCTGACGAATGATCAGAAGCCAGCGTTTAGAACACTGCGCCACCGACCCGGTTCACTGGATTAGACCCATCTCGGACGAATGATCAGAAGCCAGCGTTTAGACCACTGCTACCCAGGGGCGGCATCACTAGCTATAGGGTTAATACTGCAATTATACAGGGTGATCAAAATCGGTCGCACAATAAACCTACCGGACGATTCCTCGTGAGGAAAGAAGCCGAAAACCGTTGCCCATTGTCTGATCGGACTTCGCATTCCGGAGATATACGCGCCGAAAGTTCATGACGTCACATCCGGTAAGAATACCGACATTAGAAATAATTTACCCAATCACTTTGACAGAAAACATGTAATTTATTGATATGCACCACTACAACACAAATGATAAAACACGTGGATTCTTGTGAGATAACGTGTGTTCAAAATGACCACCTTGTAGCGCTGGAACAGGCGGCAGCCCGCCGAGGAATAGACATCTGCACGTGTTGCAGCATATCAGGGGTTACAGTTGTGAGGGCCGCGTGTAAGGTGGCCACTAGGTCGTGCAGGCTGTTGACAGGACGTCGATGTAACAGTTCCTTTAGATGACCCCAGAGGAAGATGTCCAATGGTTAAGATCCGGCGATCTAGCGAACCATGTGAAAGGACAACCACGGCCAAACCATCGACCGGGAAATTTCGTATCCAGCCACTGACAAACATTTGAAGCGTAATGCGCCGGTGCTCCATCATGCTGGAACCATAAATTTCTGAGAACAGCCAATGGTACGTTTCCCAGTAAGTCCGGCAGAACATCACGTAGAAACACCATGCAGTTAGCAGCTGTGACACGTTCTGGAAGAAGATATGGTCCCACTAGGATATCGCTCACAATACCACACCAGATATTAACACCCCGCCGGACCTGGCGAGCGTGTTCACGTGTTGCGTGCGGATTGTCCAATACCCAAACATGACTATTATGGGTGTTGCAGGTACCCTGCCGTGTAAACCTTGCTTAATTGTTCCACAAGATCCGGAGGATGCAACTATTATCGGCAGCATGTTGCTGTAGCAGCCGCTCACAGTATGTCTGTCTTCGAGGATAATCCTGTGGTAATAGGCCTGGCACCCGTGTGATGTGATATGGATGCAGGTCTTCATCGTGTAGAACGGCAAGTACGGTACGTTTGTACAGACCGAACTGTCGCGCGATCGCACGGCTGCTGGTCGTTGGCTCCTCGTCTTTGAACTCTGGTATGCCGTCCTCGAGGGATGGTGTTTTTACAGAGGGTCCAGCGCCACTGTCTACACTTGGACGTCGTGCGACTTCGCCTGTGTCCTTCATTCGAGCGTCAAGCCGCCGTATGACCTGGGCATCAGGGTGCCTTCGTCTTGGGTATAGCTCGCTGTAGGCTCCACGCAATACTGAACCATAGCATTCCCCCAATAGGAGATACATGTCACAATACTCTCTCAATCTGTACGACATATCGCTACCCACAATACTGTCAAATGTACCAACGCAGTATGTGCTTACCTGCTTTTTTTTTAAATGATCAAATGATCATATGTAGAGGATTTTAGGAAGGGAGTGTCTGACCCCAGGTCTTAAACAACCCTTAGAAATAGGAAACTAGGAGAATTGAGCTAGAGCGCCCGATAGGAAAGTGACACGGAAGCGAAGTAGAAAGGGGGAGGAAGACGCCGTTATTTATTTCCGGGGGGACAGTACCCGGGGTCCGACGGCTTAACGTGCCCATCCGACTCACGGCGGATATTTAGTGGATCAAGCGTTCATACCTGCCTGGGATAGAACCTGAGGCCCTTTCCACGGCAGTCACGAACGTTGCCCACTAGGCCACCCGCGGCCTTACCTGCTCCCGTCGCCAATCCTTTTTATACTTACCTGCCGTATCGCGCAGGCGTACAACTGATGGTTTCACGCCACCACATCCTTCAAATTTGCATACCCACCACGTGCCCCATTTTTAAATGCTGATTGCCTTTTTTTTTTAATTGGAGGTTTAACGACCACCGTGAGCAACTCAGTGGGCTATAAGCAGTCGCCCGTCCCTAATTTAGGGTCACTGGTTCCAGGGAAGGGAAAGAGCCAGTGCCGCAAGACAAACACAACATCAATGCCTCATCGGGATTCGAACCCGGACCTCTTTCAGACGAATGATCGTAGGCCATCGCTTAGACCACTGCGGAGTCACTGCCGTAGGACAAACACAACATCCATGCTTCACTGGGATTCGAACCCGGACGTTTTTTGGACAAATGATCAGAAGCCATCGCCTTAGACCACTGCCTTGTGATACGTGCGTCTGTATAACTATCCACGTTGCTCTTCGACGAGCATGTGCGTTACCGGATGTGACGTCACAAAACTTTCCTTGCATATGTCTCCGGAATGCGACTTTCAATCGGATAACGGTCTTCTTTCTCCACGAGGAATCCTCCGGTAGGTTTATTGTGCGGTCGATTCTGATCACCCTGTATACTTGCGCCTGAATGTTAGGACTGTATATGCCTGTTTCTTGTCATTTTGTTGTTACATTAAAAAGAAATTTTAAAATAATATTTGGGAAACTCTGCCCTAAATTTGGATTAAATTGTTCAGCCGTCGAAATACAATTACAATCAAGTTTTTGAATTCAAATTGTTCAATGCAATTGTTTAATGCATTTTATGTATCAGAACAGTTTATCTTAACGTATAAAAACCATAGTCATTGGCAATGGTTTAATAGTAAATTCATTAAAATAATAAACTTCTATATTAAAAACTGTTAGTCACTTTTTAGTCACGTATTTGGTTCCACAAGTCACTTTTTTTCTACCTAAAAAGCATCGTTACTCCAGAAGAATCAAGTTTTGAAGCACTGTTATTTTTAGTTATCGGTATTTTGTGTAATAACATTTGAAAAAGAAAATGACTGAATTAAAATTAGTCTGAAAAGGTAGTCTTTCTACAATGAATGAATTGCACGATTGTGATAGGCTACACGTGAGAATCGTATAATAAAAAAATATTACAGCAATGAAAACCATTTACCTAAAATGTTAGTTATTAAACCCTAACTGGGTGAGTACAATTTGAGCTCCACTTTAAGAACTGGCTGGGAAAAAAATAAGAATGAAAGTATTCAGAGTAAAAGATTTTGACTTCAAAGTTGTGCAGAATGAGGAAAAGAAATGGAACTGATTGTGACTAAGCATACATGTGATTTTTTGAAAGCATACAGGTACAGAAGTGAAAATGTTTTGAATCTCAAGTGAGGATTTTGTTGGAACTGTACACTCATGAAAACATGACTGAATTCAGCTTTCACTTTCAGGCTCAGGGACCAGGGTGAAAAGAGATCTGTATCGTTTTAATAATTAGCTTACATTTATTACACTTTCTGACAATGATATCACAGAACCTGCTACTGAACTTTGTTTGAACAGCAAAGTGCTTTAAATTTTTTTGCAGATATGTAAATCTCTTCCGCTCTTGAGCCACTCCACTATGTCATTCCTCACCTTACTTAGAACGGTATTTGGATGTTCTCTTAGAAGCAGTGGACAGCAAAATGCAGCTACAGCCACAAGCCAAGCCAAAGAGTCGTCATCTCACCCACAGTTGTATCACCACAGTCCAATGAATGCGTGGTTTCTTCATAAAACTCAGATTCTCTTTATATAATGACAGTTTCACAGCTGTAACGACATTACACATGAAAACTACTTTGGTTATTATAATTATTATTTTGAGTTATGCTGTTGCTTGAAAATGTAGCCTATAAGCAGAGACGTAACTAGTGTGAAGAAAATGGGGCGGCTGTCATGGGCACAAAAAATCAGTTTGCAATGTGATTAAAATAGGTATTGAAACTTTTACACCAGTTTCTGGTACACTTAAAATTCGAATTTCTTCCTCAAAATGTGTAGGGGATGCTAGTTGCTCACATTCAGAAATGAAGGAGTGGTTCTATAGTCAGTCCAACTAAAGAAGAACTATGGCCATTGTTGACAGCAATAGGGCCCACAGTTTTTGTTTAGTTGGATGGGTAAAATAAGGAGATGCTTCGGCAGTTAACTTGAAATTATAATGATGACTGTCTCTCAGGCTGAAAATCACTAGTATGTCTGCTTGACTTTATGTTTGTTTCAAGGATTATTGTTTTGGGAGAACAGGGCTAGTTAAGCCCATCTGGCCTTTTTCCTCTTTTCATCCCTGTTGTTGCTTATCTGCTCTATAATCACCTTCAATTAATTTATGTAATTTGTATTCGACAACTAAAATGAAATGAAAGGATGGCATTCACATTATTGAAGATTCTCTGGGGGCTATTTGAACATTATTGTGACTGCAAGCTACAACTGCCAGCTATATTAGCTCAGTTTGATATGGTACTGAAAGTCACATCAAAAGGCCCTAACCCTAATACATATGAGAAAGACAGATGGGGATGTAATATTTTATGATTTGACCTGGGCGCAGAAATACCTAGTTATGCCTCTGCCTATAAGTTTGAGCGATACTGTAATACGATTAAAGATACAAGCTGCAGTAGAAGCTATCATTTTTTTTAGGTACCATGTAACATTCATGAATTTCCCCACTACTCTTTTCTGACATACACTGACGGAAAAAAATCCCAACACCACGAAAAAATAGTTGTAGAGGAATGAAATGGCGGCAATACATTTGTATAGGTAACATATTTAATCGATTAAGGTTTCAAGATCAGAGCTTAATGTAAGCGCGCGAAGAGCCATTTTAAATGTGAAATGCTGGTACATTAATAACCGCTGTAACCGCCAGAATGTTGAATGCAAGCACGCAAACGTTCATGCATTGTGTCGTACAGGTGCTGGATGTAAGTTTGTGGGATAAAGTTCCATGCCTGTTGCACTTGGTCGGTCAATACAGGGACGGTTAATGCTGGTTGGGGTGACGCTGGAGTTGTCGTCCAATGATGTCCCATACGTGCTCGATTGGTGAAAGATCTGGTGATCTAGCAGGCCACGGCAACATGTCGACACTCTGTAGAGTATGTTGGGGTACAACGGCGGTATGCGGGCGAGCGTTATCCTGTTGGAAAACACCCCATGGAATGCTGTTCATGAATGGCAGCACAACAGGTTGAATCACCAGACCGACGTACAACCGTGCCGTCAGGGTGCGTGGGAGAACCACGAGAGTGCTCCTGCTGTCATAGGAAATTGCTCCCCAGTCCATAACTCCAGGTGTAGGTCCAGTGTGTCTCGTCCGCAGACAGGTTGGTTGCAGGCGCTCACCTGGCCTTCTTGTAACCAACACACGGCCATCACTGGCACCCAGGCAGAACCGGCTTTCATCAGAAAACACAACAGATCTCCACTCCGTCCTCCAATGAGCTCAAGCTTGACACCACTGACGTCCCAAACAGCAGTGGTTTGGAGTAAGTGGAATGCACGCTACAGGGCGTCTGGCTCGGAGCTGTCCTTCAAGTAACCGATTTGTAACAGTTCGTTGTGTCACTGCTGGTGGCAACTGCAGCTCGAATTGCTGCCGCAGACGCAGTACGATGCGCCACGGCCATACGCCGTATACGGCGGTCTTCCCTCTCAGTAGTGCCACGTGGCCGGCCGGAACCCGGTCTTCTTGAGGCAGTACCTTCCTTTGACCACCGCTGCCAACAATCATGCACAGTGGCTACATTCCTGCCAAGTCGTTCTGCAATATTGCTGAAAGAAGATCCACCTTCTCGTAACCCTATTACACGACCTCGTTCAAACTCCGTGAGCTGTTGATAATGGCTTCTTCGTCTTCCTAAAGGCATTCTTGACTAACATCAACTCACTACGTCAAATCTCAACTGTAACAAACGTTCACGAACGTTACAGCGCGTATTAAGAGCAAACCTACTTTGCATGTTCCAAGGGGCGCTACTAGCGCCACACGTATTCGGCGAGCGCGAAATTTGCATAGACGTCATCTTACAGATGTACTCTCACCGCCTACCAACTGTCGTTTATCTAACACAAACCCTTCTTGGTGTTGGGATTTTTTTCCGTCACTGTATTTTCATTTATGACATTTTGTAGTTTCACTTGGTGTATTTAAAGAGCAAAATCCTTGCAAAAAAAAGGGGGGGGTGATTGCAACAAAATTCGTTCATTTTAAACTTGTAGAACACTTGATACAAATTATTTAATCATCATTGCAAATGGCTACAAATTAGCTTTTTTTTTAATCCATAAGCAAAGCAAAATGAAAAAACACCTTTAAAGTGTAGGAAGGACTTTTTACACATTTTCAAAACGATGATTTTAAATTTTGTACAACAGTTCTTACAATTACTTTCAATAAAATAGGTAAACAATAACTTTTTGCAAGAGAAGGACCGTAAACATATTTTAATGTAAAAAATGATTTCCAATTTGAATTTCATAATTAAATTATACACATATTTTCTTATCGCAAAAAGAACCATCATATTCTCAAAAGTAACGTTGAAATTTGTAGCACATGCATTATTTAAAACTGGGCATTGAAATAAAAAAAAAAAATAATTTTCTCATAAATTTAATTTGAACAAGAGTAGGTAGAAAACGGGGCTCCGGGAACAGTGAGAGCCGAGAGAGAGATAGGGGCGTGGCACCAAGCGCTCAGAGCGCGGGGGAGTGAGAGTTGGACAAAGAAGAAACTTTTTTGTGTGGTGGCAACGGTTTGGGGGCAGCAGCCATGGTCAAAAGGGATTATCGCATCAGGTGGGGGCTTGGGGATAAAAGGAGGTTGTGGGTGATGTTGATGATGGATTGATGGATGTTTCGCTCAGGGGAAATGCTTCTATGTTGACGTCATTCTCCCTCAGGACACATACAAGTAAAAATCGGTATTAAACATGTTTGCGCTTGTCAAATGTTTTGTTCGAATTTGTTGGTGTTGAGTAAAGGATAGTAGCCTCGAGGGTAGTCACATGATCTATTTCTTTTATGTGACTGGCTACTCCTCCTTTCGAAAGAGACTTCTACTGTTAAACGTTTCATTTCAACTTTCATCTTCGAACGATTGAGAGATTTTTGAGCAGTACCTGAATTTCTATTTTGTGCACGATTTTGCAGTCATGTCAGCCGCAAACACTACTGGAAGTTCGTCAATGATTCTACATCTGAATAATTTACCAGAGAATTGTTTTCATATTGGGGAAAATATATTTGCATATGTATCTTCATATACTGGTCAAGCCTGCGTGCATATCAGAGAATTTAAGTGTTATGGTGACAAATGTTATCCTAGCAAATATGACATTTGCATATCTTTACGTCAATGGGATGAAATGATGGGTGAGAAAGATACCATATCACGTCATCTAGCCTATGGCATATCTAGCACACATTTTTCATTCGAGAGGTTTCTGCAGCTGAAAGTTATTGCACGAAGTCGCGAAGTTGCTATCGGTAAAGAAATTTATAGTGTGAAGACGGGGAAAGTTTTTAAGTCACATATTTCTCTCTCTGAAGGGCAATGGAATGAACTAGTTCGTATGTCTTCTAGTGTATCACAGCAATTGGTTGTGGAATTTTACCGAAATAATTCTTTTGAGAACATTTTCAAGGAAGTGATGCAGTCAAATGGTATAACACTATCTGGCAATGTTTCAACACCACTGAAAAGTGAAAAGATATTTCAGGAACTCAAAACCGTTCTCCAAAATGCAATAGTTGCATATTTGAAAGAAACAGCAAAATTAAAGTGCTTAGATTTATCTGAAGTGTTTTCGGACGACGAGTGTTTCTACACAGCCCTTTTGGGAATAGAATTTAGTAAAATAGTAGAAGATTATGTGGAATTCTTAGAAAGAAGGAACTTGATGTCGTCTGTAACCGATGATTTTACACAAACAGTAAATTTAGAAAACATTTTCAGCGCCATCAAGGATGAAATTCATGAAAGTGACTTTGAATGAGAAATCATATGTGTAGGAACCATCTACAGAAAAGAAGGGAAAAAAAAGGCCCTTTTGAGCGCCACCCAATTTAATCAAAAAAGGATTACCATTATCGTACATGTTTTCAATGCGTGCATGTGTGTGTGTGTTGAAATGAAGCTGTCTCATGTTTTAGTTTAGATTTCTTTGTTTCAACATGTGCGTTTTCCTTTATTTTAGTTATCGTGGAAATCACACATTGTAACTTCTTTTAAATGCACGGTTCAATCCTACATTGATACACAAAATGTTCTGTTCAAAATTAAATGGTATCCATAAAGTGAATGTTCCCTACAAATCTCAACACGTGACTACACTCCTTTTTTCTAACGTGAAGGTCTTGGGAATTTTTGAAATGTCTTCCTTCCCTCCCACCCAACATGTGTGACGATTGTTTTAAAGTAAGCATTACACCTTCCTTGGAACAGTTGGTGGAAGTAATCTTTATTCGCTAATCCTGCAAGCACTCCAATGTTTAACAAGTAACCTCTCACCTGTGAAAAGACTTACAAAGGATTGATCGTTATTCATTAATTTTAAAGTATAATTTCTCTCATGTATTTCTCTACCTTTTAGAAAACAAATTTGCTCACTGTTGTAATTTCTTAAATGGAAAAATTTTACAAAGTCAGCTTTTGAGTCAACGGCATTTTAAAAGGTAGGTGTTTTTGAAAAATATGGAATTTTATCAACACAAAATTTTCATTGAAAAACATGAGAAAAGCAATGTATTAAAACGACAATTTTCGAATAGTTATTATTTTTCAGGGTAAGTTTTTTGATGAAGAGATTTTCGATCGAGGCTAAAATTTACAAAGTCAATTTCAGCAGGAATGATTTTTGTGTCTAATATGTTTCTTATTTTTATAAACTGCAGTTGATCATCAGCGGGAACCACTAATTAGTGGAGAGCCTACCCATAAAGGGTATCCTTTGCAGTATCTTTCGCCATTTTGACTCATTAATTCCCGGATGGCTTTTTTTTTTCTCCAACATATATAAACACACTTATATAATCAATGTGTGACCAACCTGTAAAGCACATATGCTTTCCCACACATCGTCACAAACATCATAGAATTTTTTAATCTGTTCTTCGTGTAAACTTACCGCTGTCGAAGCCAGATGATACACATTATCACTGTCGTGAAATAAACGTTGCATGCAAAATACCTTTCTGTTTGATGAACAAGATACAAATAGTTCATCGCCAAACGTGTGGGGTCCAGTTTTTGAATACAATTGATGTTGTGAGTCCATGAAATAACGAAAGCTTACAGCGGAGAATGTCATTCCATAAGTAGTCGGGTAAAATGAAGTTCCCACACAAATATGGCTCCTCAGATGTTTTGTGACAACCTTAGAGCAGTCACCCACAGTAACAAACATGGTACCTCCTAAATAAAAGTGGTGAGGTGGTAAGACATCTAATGAAAATCCTTCTGACTTTGCGTCTGAGTGAAGCAAAACAACATCACATTTTGATGAAGTGGAGCCGTTGGAAGAATCAGGTGGAAGAGTCTCATCTTGCGACAATGCCAAAACAGTCGATGCTAAACTTGAATTTGATGAAAGTTCATTACCAGTATCCATCGAACTGCCAGACGAACACATTCTTTTAGCAAAATGACTAGGAAAACAAGCAAATCGCTTCATATTGATTCAACAAAAAAAGAAAAAAACAGTAGAAGAAAACAATGCTGTGTAAGCAAAAACACACTTTCTGTAAGCAGCTGACAGACTATGAGAAGGAAATTTCTTTACCTGACATAGGTTGCCAGGTTCCCAATACTAAAGTTTAGAGCCTTCCGATTGGTTAACTCATATCACTCGTTATTCACATAAAACATGCACGTGGTCAACAGACGCTACATGTCTTTGTTTGCTAGCTCTTGTTATATCGTGTTTTGCACACCAGATGCAAGGAACACAGACACAGGAGATTAAGTCAGGTACGCAATAGACGTCAGATGGGGTGAAAAACATGTGTATAATACAAGGAGGACATTAGCTTAGTAACATGGCAGAGGTTGGGTGAGTGAACAATAGGGAGATAAGGTCAAAAGGATTAGTCAGTAGATGGAATGTAGTATAAACTAGGAAGTGTGAGGAAGGGTGCTTGAGGTTTAAGTCAAAGATTTACTCAGTAGACAACAAATGAACAGATAAGAGCATGTGGGGTGCAGCACAGACACAGGAGATTAAGTCAGGTACACAATTCCCCAAAAAGAACTACATCATTCATTATAAGAACTTGAAGCTGTTCTTGTCGTTTGGGGTTAAAATTGACAAAAATACATAAAATCCTACAATTTAAGCAAAGTGGCTGGTTGGCATGCTATATTGCATTTAACACTGAACAGAGAAAGAAAGCAACTAATAATTTTTCTAGAGACTTTTTTAAGTTGATGAATAATGCAGTGTATGGGAAAACAATGGAAAATTTGAGAAATAGAAGAAATTTCGAATTAACAACCTCCCAGAAAAGAATGAGAAAATTAGTTTCATCACCCTCTTTTAACGCATTTCAACTGTTTGATAATAATCTGGCATGCATTGAAAAAAAAAGATAAAAATCGTGTTGAATCGACCCATTTATGTAGGATTTTTCATCTTGGACATTAGCAAGATATTAATGTACCAGTTTCATTATCAGCATATTGTTCCACGATATGGGGAAAAGGCCAAACTATTATTCACAGATACAGATTCGCTGTGTTATGAAATTCATACGGAGGATATTTATGCCGATATGTTAGAAGACAAGCATTTATATGATACGTCAGAGTATCCTAATGATCACCCCTTGTTTTCTTTAGAGAACAAAAAAGCATTGGGCAAAATGAAGGATGAGTTATGTGGCAACATTGCAGTAGAATTCATTGGGCTCAGAAGCAAAATGTATAGTTTGCTTACTTCATCCAGTGTGAAAAAGGCAGCGAAAGGAGTACCGAAAGCACCTATGAAGAACACTGTTAAGCATGATCATTATAGGGAGTGTTTATTTCGCAATGTTGTAACGAATGTGACATTTGCAAAAATTTCAAGCAAGCAACACCAAATTCAAACTCTAGAATGTAAGAAACTGGCTCTGTCACCATTCGACGACAAGCGCTACATTTTAAGTGACGGAAGAGATGCTTTAGCATATGGAATAAAATCAATAATTCTGTGTGAACACGTTTAAGTTTTGTATGTCAAAATTGTATGTATAACAGTTAAATTGTATATGTATTTTATTTTGTTTATATATGTCGGAAAAAAAAGCCATCCGGGAATTAATGAGTCGAAATGGCGAAAGATACCCTTTATGGGTAGACTCTCCACTAATTTGTGGTTCCCGCTGATGATCCACTGCAGTTTATAAAAAGCAGAAACACATACATCACTGTCACATATGAGCAAAAATAAGACAAAATCGAGTAAGAATGTAATTTGACTTTTAATAAGGCAACCATCTTTGTCGTGCAGTAGGTTTTACAACTTTCTTTGAGAACGATCTTCCCACTTGTTCAGTTTTCACTTTAAAATTGCTGTTTTTTATATACTTTAATGGTAAATTAACATCTTTCAAAGCTTTTATAAATTCAGGAGTAACAGGAACTTTAGTAGTCTTACTTCTTAACATATGATCTACAAGATCCACAATATTAGAATTTTTTTATAATTTGTCCTTTATATTTTAGTTGAGCTTTAGAAGTCCATGATATGATGTCAGAGTTTCTTTTAAACACATCTAAAACATTTTGAGCATAACGTTTCATATTTTGTGGTACTGAATGAATAACGAGGTCTTCTACAGGGTCTTTGTCATTGTGATTTTTCTCACTTTTCAGTTCTTTAGCTTCCTCATGTTTTTCTTGTGCTGGGACGTCTTTTACGGAGAGGGGGGGGGGTTGAACACTGACACTTGAATTCTTTTATTAAGTACCTGATTGTATAACTTTATTTTCACTTCGTCTGTTTCTTTACTTTGTAAATTTTTTTTCATTTCTTTGTCAAGGTCAGACAACATTTCATCTGTTAGCACATGACGGGAAATTCGTTCTTCGGGAATCAGAACCATTTTCTTGGTGAATTCCATTATTTAGTAAACAGTGTCGTTAACACACTGAGAGCTGCAGGAATCAGCACACTCAAAAAACCTCCTCTTTGAATAACCAGTTTCCTCTTTTTATACAAAGGTGTCTTTTTTTTAGATAATGCTCGCAAGGTGTGTTTATGACGCTGCAATTTTTGTTTCTGAACATGTGAAAGGGGAACATTTCCTTTTAAGGTATTTAGACAAACTTCACATATAGCTTTAATTCCCTTAGTTGAACATTTTGATAGTAGGTCTTTCAATACTTTTTTTGGACAATGTTGGATTATGCCTAAGAGCTGAACCTGTTGCTTGGACAACACCATGATGAAAACTGAAGAACCATATAACTTTGCCCTTTCTTTTATTGCAATTCAAGAATTCATCGAGGTTGGTAAATTATTTGAATATCTTCGGGAAGTATATTGGTACGCAATCTCAATTCTTCTTCTGTATCAGGTTTTAGATCAATCATTAAATAGCTGTATGGGGATTTCGTGGTATCCATGTACACTTCTTGACTCCCTCTAGTGAACAAGTGAGTTAATTTTTTATCGCTTCCGCATTCAGTCATGAGATCATCAATGACAAACAGCCTTCTACCTTTCACATAGTCACAGAAATTAGAGGGAGGCCTTCCACAAATGTTACGTTTTCTATTGCATCGTACAATGTTTGGTGAACCCCATAGAACCACACCACGTGTTCGGGAGGGGGAAAGATGACTTCCCCTTGATACTGAAGTAGGCGTTTTACAAAGTGAGTCTTCCCACATCCCGTGGGACCCGCTATCAGAGCTGTGAAAGGATGTTGTAGTCTAGGCACTTCCATGTTGTCAACTGAGGTTATTCAAAAACTTACAAAACAATTTAAAGACCAGACGCATGAAATAAAGTTCAATACATTTTTATTTAAATTCTAAATTTCGTTACAATTCCGAATTTGTTTCGAACAAAATGATAGACACACACGTCGTTTGTTTCAGATTTCCATCAAAAATTTTTTACAATGGTGTACAAGCTTTTCCCGCGACATCTAGAAAAGAGGTAGAAAATACAAAATTGACCACATACGGCCGTAAATGAGCTTTGAAGAGGTATATCGTTAAAATTCACATAGGTAAACTTGGAAATGAATCGGTAAATAGGTCCTTTAAAATATTCTGGGGGTGTCCATAGGAATCGAAAAATTCCACCGTTATTAGGTCTGGCATAAACATGGCCAGCCAGTGTTTCCCGGGACTCCCATATTAATCCGTGTTCACAATGAGGCAGGCTGGAAACTTGGAAGTTCTCTTAGGAAGTCGGTTGCAGGCAAACACACCGACGAACGAACGACGCGTTACTTGGTCTAGCTTTAGATTTCTCATTCTTTTCTGGGAGGTTGTTAATTCGAAATTTCTTCTATTTCTCAAATTTTCCATTGTTTTCCCATACACTGCATTATTCATCAACTTAAAAAAGTCTCTAGAAAAATTATTAGTTGCTTTCTTTCTCTGTTCAGTGTTAAATGCAATATAGCATGCCAACCAGCCACTTTGCTTAAATTGTAGGATTTTATGTATTTTTGTCAATTTTAACCCCAAACGACAAGTACAGCTTCAAGTTCTTATAATGAATGATGTAGTTCTTTTTGGGGAATTGTGTACCTGACTTAATCTCCTGTGTCTGTGCTGCACCCCATATGCTCTTATCTGTTCATTTGTTGTCTACTGAGTAAATCTTTGACTTAAACCGCAAGCACCCTTCCTCACACTTCCTAGTTTATACTACATTCCATCTACTGACTAATCCTTTTGACCTTATCTCCCTATTGTTCACTCACCCAACCTCTGCCATGTTACTAAGCTAATGTCCTCCTTGTATTATACACATGTTTTTCACCCCACCTGACGTCTATTGTGTACCTGATTTAATCTCCTGTGTCTGTGTTCCTTGCATCTGGTGTGCAAAACACGATATAACAAGAGCTAGCAAACAAAGACATGTAGCGTCTGTTGACCACGTGCATGTTTTATGTGAATAACGAGTGATATGAGTTAACCAATCGGAAGGCTCTAAACTTTAGTAATGGGAACCTGGCAACCTATGTCAGATAAAGAAATTTCCTTCTCATAGTCTGTCAGCTGCTTACAGAAAGTGTGTTTTTGCTTACTCAGCATTGTTTTCTTCTACTGTTTTTTTCTTTTTTGTTGAATCAATATGAAGCAATTTGCTTGTTCTCTTAGTCATTTTGCTAAAAGAATGTGTTCGTCTGGCAGTTCGATGGATACTGGTAATGAACTTTCATCAAATTCAAGTTTAGCATCGACTGTTTTGGCATTGTCGCAAGACGAGACTCTTCCACCTGATTCTTCCAACGGCTCCACTTCATCAAAATGTGATGTTGTTTTGCTTCACTCAGAAGCAAACTCAGAAGGATTTTCCTTAGATCTCTTACCACCTCACCACTTTTATTTAAGAGGTACCATGTTTGTTACTGTGGGTGACTGCTCTAAGGTTGTCACAAAACATCTGAGGAGCCATATTTGTGTGGGAACTTCATTTTACCCGACTACTTATGGAATAACATTCTCCGCTGTAAGCTTTCGTTATTTCATGGACTCACAACATCAATTGTATTCAAAAACTGGACCCCACACGTTTGGCGATGAACTATTTGTATCTTGTTCATGAAACAGAAAGGTATTTTGCATGCAACGTTTATTTCCCGACAGTGATAATGTGTATCATCTGGCTTCGACAGCGGTAAGTTTACACGAAGAACAGATTAAAAAATTCTATGATGTTTGTGACGATGTGTGGGAAAGCATATGTGCTTTACAGGTTGGTCACACATTGATTATATAAGTGTGTTTATATATGTTGGAGAAAAAAAAGCCATCCGGGAATTAATGAGTAGAAATGGCGAAAGATACTGCAAAGGATACCCTTTATGGGTAGACTCTCCACTAATTAGTGGTTCCCGCTGATGATCAACTGCAGTTTATAAAAATAAGAAACATATTAGACACAAAAATCATTCCTGCAGAAATTTGCTTTGTAAATTTTAGCCTCGATCGAAAATCTCTTCATCAAAAAACTTACCCTGAAAAATAATAACTATTCGAAAATTGTCGTTTTAATACATTGCTTTTCTCATGTTATACCATGAAAATTTTGTGTTGATAAAATTCCATATTTTTCAAAAACACCTACCTTTTAAAATGCCGTTTACTCAAAAGATGACTTTGTAAAATTCTTCCATTTAAGAAATTACAACAGTGAGCAAATTTGTTTTCTAAAAGGTAGAGAAATACATGAGAGAAATTATACTTTCTCAAATTAATGAATAACGATCAATCCTTTGTAAGTCTTTTCACAGGTGAGAGGTTACTTGTTAAACATTGGAGTGTTTGCAGGATTAGCGAATAAAGATTACTTCCACCAACTGTTCCGAGGAAGGTGTAATGCTTACATTAAAACAACCGTCACACATGTTGGGTGGGAGGGAAGGAAGACATTTCAAAAATTCCCAAGACCTTCACGTTAGAAAAAAGGAGTGTAGTCACGTGTTGAGATTTGTAGGGAACATTCACTTTATGGATACCATTTAATTTTGTGTATCAATGTAGGATTGAACCGTGCATTTAAAAGAAGTTACAATGTGTGATTTCCACGATAACTAAAATAAAGGAAAACGCACATGTTGAAACAAAGAAATCTAAACTAAAACATGAGACAGCTTCATTTCAACACACACACACACACACACACATGCACGCATTGAAAACATGTACGATAATGGTAATCCTTTTTTGATAAAATTGGGTGGCCCTCAAAAGGGCCTTTTTTTCCTTCTTTTCTGTAGATGGTTCCTTCACATATGATTTCTCATTCAAAGTCACTTTCACGAATTTCATCCTTGATGGCACTGAAAATGTTTTCTAAATTTACTGTTTGTGTAAAATCATCGGTTACAGACGACATCAAGTTCCTTAAGAATTCCACATAATCTTCTACTATTTTACTAAATTCTATTCCCAAAAGGGCTGTGTAGAAACACTCGTCGTCCGAAAACACTTCAGATAAATCTAAACACTTTAATTTTGCTGTTTCTTTCAAATATGCAACTATTGCATTTTGGAGAACGGTTTTGAGTTCCTGAAATATCTTTTCACTTTTCAGTGGTGTTGAAACATTGCCAGATAGTGTTATACCATTTGACTGCATCACTTCCTTGAAAATGTTCTCAAAAGAATTATTTCGGTAAAATTCCACAACCAATTGATGTGATACACTAGAAGACATACGAACTAGTTCATTCCATTGCCCTTCAGAGAGAGAAATATGTGACTTATAAACTTTCCCCGTCTTCACACTATAAATTTCTTTACCGATAGCAATTTGCGACTTCGTGCAATAACTTTCAGCTGCAAAACCTCTCGAATGAAAAATGTGTGCCAGATATGCCATAGGCTAGATGACGTGATATGGTATCTTTCTCACCCATCATTTCATCCCATTGACGTAAAGATATGCAAATGCCATATTTGCTAGGATAACATTTGTCACCATAACACTTAAATTCTCTGATATGCACGCAGGTTTGACCAGTATATGAAGATACATATGCAAAGATATTTTCCCCAATATGAAAACAATTCTCTGGTAAATTATTCAGATGTAGAATCATTGACGAACTTCCAGTAGTGTTTGCGGCTGACATGACTGCAAAATCGTGCACAAAATAGAAATTCAGGTACTGCTCAAAAACCTCTCAATCGTTCGAAGATGAAAGTTGAAATGAAACGTTTAACAGTAGAAGTCTCTTTCGAAAGGAGGAGTAGCCAATCACATAAAAGAAATAGATCATGTGACTACCCTCGAGGCTACTATCCTTTACTCAACACCAACAAATTCGAACAAAACATTTGACAAGCACAAACATGTTTAATACCGATTTTTACTTGTATGTGTCCTGAGGGAGAATGACGTCAACATAGAAGCATTTCCCCTGCGCGAAACATCCATCAATCCATCATCAACATCACCCACAACCTCCTTCAATCCCCAAGCCCCCACCTGATGTGATAATCCCTTTTGACCATAGCTGCTGCCCCAAACCGTTGCCACCACACAAAAAAGTTTCTTCTTTGTCCAACCTTCACTGCCCCGCGCTTGGTACCACGCCCACTAGTTCTCAGTGCCATGCCCACTAGTCCTCAGTACCACGCCCCTCTCTCTCTTAGCGCCACGCCCCCTCTCTCTCGGCTCTCACTGTTCCCGGAGCCCCGTTTTCTACCTACTAACAAGTTTGAAATTTCATTTCAATATCAATTTTCATATTCACAAATAAGCTGCTTGATTTTAACGTACTCATGGAACATTTGCCTGCAAATTTTGCATTTAAATTTTCAACATAAGCAACACTATTTTTAGTTTCTTTCCTTCCTTATTATTTTTTTTTTGAAATATAATGCTGCTACCAATGTTTATTGTAAATCAATTGAATGACTGAGAGGAAGAGGAAATACATAATTATTAATTTGTAAAATTACTTACAACTAAAACTTTTTTTTCTCGATTTCTTTATGGCACAATCTCCAGCTATATAATCAGATATTGATGTTTCTACAATGATTGAATTAAGTGACTAACCTGAAAATGCAACCATTCTTTCCTGAGAACTAGTTGTTTTTAAATAATTTTGGATGGCTTCTAAGACAGAAAAACTTCGTTCTCCATAGGCGTTACAGATAGGTATGCATAGCTAAATCCTTAGGATAACATCAGTGTTCCAGAAAGTTGAATCGATTCTTTTTTCTCTAATAATAATACTGCAACATATCTGTGACAGAACACTTGAATATGTCATATGGGCCCATCGAAATTATGCCAAAATTCTGAAAGACATTCTTGTTCGAATTCAGATAAATAGTCCAACTAGGACCGAATGCATAGTGTATCCAGTTCGCTCTCCTCCCTGTCACCCATATTATTCTGCGGGTCTTGATCTTATGGAAATCTGTTTCATTAAGTGAACCATTCTGAAAGAAAGATTTTGTCTTATTCAATAGCATAATCATCTTACTATCATATCTTCTGTTATACGCGTTTATTATACCATCGGTTTCAAAGGTGAGCACTCCGAAAGAAAAAATTGTTTAATATATAATGTGCCCTTATTGGGTCTTTTAACATGATGTCTTAAAAGGAGCAATTGGTAATGCACAGTTTAATCTATTATATAAGTGCTTACTATTGTTATAGCTGGTTATTTACTTCTTCTAACCAGTTATAACAATAGTACTTATATAATGGACTAAACTGTGCATTACCAATTGCCCCTTTTAAGATATCATGTTAAAAGACCCAATAAGGGCACGTTATATATTAAACAATTCTTTCTTTTGGACTGCTGACCTTTGAATCCGATGGTATAATAAACGTGTATAACAGAAGATATGACAGTAAGATGATTTTGCTATTGAATAAGATACATAAAACACGTAATTTAGTATGCTCAGCATGATATTGTGAATGAGTGAACTCAAAAAAGCCGCCCCGGTGGCGCAGTGGTCTAAGGCGTTGGCCTCTGATCATTCGTCCATAAGGGGTCCGGGTTCGAATCCCGGTCAGGCATGGATGTTGTGTTTGTCTTACGGCACTGGCTCTTTCCCTTCCCTGGAACCAGTGACCCTAAATTAGGGACGGGCGACTGCTTATAGCCCATTGAGTTGCTCACGGTGGTCGTTAAACCTCCAATCAAAAAAAAAAAAAAAAAAAAAAAGAACTCAAAAAAGAAAGGTTTTGGTTTCCCACTGTCACCCTCAAATTTGTTAAAATGCCTTGTAAAAAACTATCTGCTCCAGCAAATCTCCCACAATTGTGCAGCATTCCCCTGTCAGCAAGCTCTGAAAAGAAATGCTCCACCCTCTCTTTTTTGTTTCACCTTGCCAGGAAGAAGTAACTGGCCTACTGAACTCACCTTATCCAACGATTCTTATTGCCATATCACAGGTTATAAGTATTAAGCATGCTTTAGTTATGTAAAGAAAATTCGAAACACAGTAGCACTTTCAACCCCTTTGGTTCATGATCACCTATAAACAGGTTTGTTTACAAATCGATCATGATCACCTATAAACAAATCAGTAAATAGGTTTGTTTACAGGTGATCAACACCTCACTGGGGTTGAAAGTGCTACTGTGTTTCTAATTTTCTTTACTTAACTAGTGTACATAATACTGATAATCTACATTTATTTGTTGCGTGTGAATTGCATTCCTCACATCGGTATGTCGGTCATCCTTGCTTCAAAATTAATTGATATTTTCAATGATTAAATAAATTGAAAGAGTAGGCCTACTAAGCTGTACATAAAAAACTGAAAACCCTCACTGACTCATCACCAAGTCTCAGAAACTACTGAACTTAGAACTTTCATATTTGGCAGGAATGTTCTTTTTACAACATAGAGGAGAACTAAGGATTTTTTCGTGCGATAACTTTAAGTGGGTCGAAATGGGATTTTTAAATAACCCAGCTTTGATAACGCTAGGACGTTTTGCAATGATCAAGCCATTGTTGCCCAGAAACTGAAGCCCCGCCCTACGTTTTGAATGATTTTTTTTTTTTTTTTTTTTTTGGAGGTTTAACGAAGACCGTGAGCAACTCAATGGGCTATAAGCAGTCGCCCGTGCCTAATTTAGGGTCACTGGTTCCAGGGAAGGGAGAGAGCCAGTGCCGTAAGACAAACACAACATCCATGCCTGACCGGGATTCGAACCCGGACCCCTTACGGACGAATGATCAGAAGCCAGCGCCTTAGACCACTGCGCCACCGGGCTTTGAATGAATTGAGTTTTTTTTTTTTTTTGATTGGAGGTTTAACGACCACCGTGAGCAACTCAATGGGCTATAAGCAGTCGCCCGTCCCTAATTTAGGGTCACTGGTTCCAGGGAAGGGAGAGAGCCAGTGCCGTAAGACAAACACAACATCCATGCCTCACCGGGATTCGAACCCGGACCCCGTTCGGACGAATGATGAGAGGCCAACGCCTTAGACCACTGCGTCACCGGGGCGGCTGAATTGAGTTGACCTGCTCAGTATATATTTTGTTATAAATTTGTTTGTTCTGAATTTATTTGAAAAAACCCTTAACAATCACGTAAAGAGCGCTATACCGTAATATGTTTTGCATTTAAACATTTATTATCGTTTGACATATCGAATGTCAAGGTTTTTAGATTTGTTCTAAATTTATTTAATAAAAAAAAATCGTTTAAAAATATCCCGTAAAAAGCGCTATATGTAATATGCTTTGCATTTAAACATTTATATTATCGTTTGACATATCGAATATCAAGGTTTTTTGAGTCAAAATCAAATTACCAACATTCGTTTTCACCGAAGCAACGGTGACGTCATACAAGTGGTTTTTTTTTTTTTTTTTTTTTGAGTCAAAATCAAATTACCAACATTCGTTTTCACCGAAGCAACGGTGGCGTCATATAAGTGATAAGGTGACTGCAATGAATATAAATATGCGGGTAGTGTTTTATAGTAATTGAAATTTAAAAAAAAAAAAAAAAAAGTTTCCCGCTTGACATATTAGGATGGCAACACAATTTTGCTCACGCTTACAAAAACATCCGGCTTGCTAACTTTCAAATGTACAGTTTCGAACGAAATTGTTTATAAGCAAGGTTCTTTTTACATTTATGCTCAAAGTAACAACGTATTTTGTTCTGTTTTCTATTATTATTTTGTTCTGTTTTCTATAAATATTTTAACGATGAAAGGGAAGAGTAACGACATACTTTGATTTATTTCGTGAAAGCTAAGTTCTAAATTTACAGTTATGAACGAAATTGCTTATGTATCATCTGGCAGAATAAGTCAGGCAGACATGCGTTTCCCAAAAGAGCCAAGAAATATACAGTGTATGGCCATTTCAACTGTCACAATTTGTTTATGGTGTAGTACTTCCAGCGGATTTTTTTTTCAAATTTCAATTACTATGAAAATCTACCCGCATAGACTTTAAATCAATGCTCTACATCGCAATGTCATTGAGGCCACCATATTTAATGGTTGCGCTCATGGGGAACCTATTTATTTCACATTTACCTCTTATTCCATCTGATTACACATTTGAATTCAAGAGATTACAGTTTCCCTTGAAGGTTTGCTTTGCTATGACGATCATTAAATCACAAGGACAGTGCTTAAAAATACACTATCTACCAACAAGTAATTGGACATCCCTGCAATCGACGATATCTGCGGTCCTGATACACGTCACGGCCGCCGCCGTTAAATATCGTGTGGGAACCAACAACGCAATCAGTCGCATGCAAGATGCCACGCAGTTCGGAGCTCCCTAATTTCGAGAAAGGTGTAACCGTCGGGTATCACAGAAATGGCCGATCCATACGTGACATATCCAGCGAGTTGAAGTACCCAAAATCGACAGTGGTATACGTGATTGGCAAGTGGAAGATGAGAGGTGACTGTCGGAATGTGAACCGACCCGGCAGACTCACAAAACTGGGAGTTAGAGACCGACGGGTGCTGGCCAGAGAAATTCGAAAGAACCGCGCCAAATAGATGGGCCACATCAGCGAGGAGTTTCAACAGGTATTCGGCAGTGTTCTTTCGATGAATACCATCCGTAAGGAAGCCCATCTGCTCGGTTATCACGGACGTGCTGCCGCCCACAAGCCTTTGATCACCAAGTCCAATAGCGCCGCTCAGCTAAAGTGGTGCAAAGAAAGTCGACAGTGGACCGTTGAACAGTGGAAACAGGTTCTCTGGAGCGACGAATCAAGGTTCACACTCTACCGTTCGAATGGTAGGGTCTGGGTTTGGCGTCTGCCTGAAGAACGCCTCCTGTCAGAATGTATTGTGCCAACTGTGAAGTTCGGCGGTAGAATTATGCTATGGGGTGTTTCTCCTGGTATCGCACAGGACCCTTGGTCGCAATTCTTGGTAGACTCAACGCCGAGACCTACTGCACCATTTTGGATGACCATGCGATTCCTACGTTGTGGCAGTTTTACGGGGTGGACCCATGTTACTTTGAGGATGACAATGCCACCTGTCATGTTGCGAGGTCCACCATGGCTTGGTATGGTGACAATGGGGTTAATCGAATGGACTGGCCTGCGCAGAGCCCGGACCTTAACCCTATCGAGCACCTCTGGGACGAGTTGGAGCGTCGACTTAAGGGGTGCCCCCACCGTCCGAAATCGGTGAAGGAACTGACCTGTCTTCTCCAAGCCGAGTGGAAGAAAATACCGCTAGCCGTCGTACAACGCCTGGTTGAGAGTATGCCCCTGAGGGTCGCAGCTGTAATCGCCGCTCATGGAGGCTCCACCAACTATTGAAGGTGAATAAACTTCGTTTTCCTTTGCTATCACAGGTGTCCAATTACTTGTAGGTAGATAGTGTATTTGGTATCGACTTAATAGAAAACTGTTTCTATCATGGCCAGTTTTACGTAGCGTGCTCAAGAGTTAGTTCTCCTAGCAGTTTGGTAATACTGGCGAATGATTCCAGAACTACCAACGCAGTGTACAAAGAAGCACTAACATAAGTCAATATATTCTTTTTATTTTTCCATTTGCTCATCGCTATAAAAATGTTTAGTTACAAATGATAACATTCCGCATCTTATAAGGATGCAGAAATTCATCTATAAACATTATGTATTTGAATCCTTTTTATTGCTGATATGATATAATAAAGTTATAGAACAAACCGATCAAGTGTATTATTAGTATGTTAATACACGGCCCTACTCGATCGGGCGAGTGGTAACGCTTCGCTTTTAGCGGCCTGTCGAATCGGGAAAAAAGCAGGAATCATCTGATAGTTCCCATTCTTTCCGCAGAGACCGTTGGGCGCTGGAACCCTACTGTTGACTCGTGTTTTCCACAGTTGTTATGCATTACGTCAGGTAGAAAGGAAATCATGAGCTAAGTAAAAATTAAAATTGGCATTGTTTTTGAAGGGAATTTTTTGGGGTTAGGATTAAACCGTCCACATGGATGATACATACATCCAGCTAAAAAAAATGTACTACATATTATAATGTAATATAAAGCGTGGAATTCACAGCAAAGCTGCATAGCAAAGTTTACGATTCTTCTATGACTTATGAGCAAACACGGTGCACTCGTTCAGATTAGTAAATAGTATGTTTATCAATCTGGTACCACCATTTAAATGTTAAAGAAAAGTTATCCCTTACTAAAAACGTTCATCAAGTTAAAGTAACTCATACAATGTAACAACGACTAAGAAATTTCATTGCAAAATAAATCGCTTTTATTGACAGAAAAAAACGTAATGTATACAAAACTAAATGCATGTAATCAAAGATAAAAAGGGCGGGGGTGAAATATCCGAACGATGATTACATGAATACAGTTTTGCTGCACCAATATTTTCCAATTTTATTATCTATGGTTGGTTATTTTTGATTATTAACCAACATCGAGCACTACTTATGCTACATTAAGGGCTCGCTCTGACAGTTTAACCCTGAAGGATGGGGGTTAGACCAATGCCCCCTGAAACAAGGCCGCAGCACCAATTCTTGACATCACAGGAAGATCTTGCTGTGACCGCTCTACCTAGTGGACTGGTGCTATCTTACGTGACGGTGATCTCCCATACTTAGATGCTTACGAAACTACACTGGCGAAAAGTGAAAAAAGAACACCAGAATGAGACGTCTGATACCAACGAAATTTATACAGCATAATAACGGAATACAGAGGATAACGTGATCAAAACATTATGGCAAAATACAGCTGTATTTGCTGGTAAACTGAAAAATAACATTTCCATGTAACATGGTTAGTACGAGGTTGAACCGCCATGAACTGCGTCACACTGTGCAATTCTGGCATGGAGTCTGTCGTACAGATGTTGGATGTAAGTTTGGTGTATTGAGTTCCAAGCATCCTCAACATGGACGCGTAAATCGGGTATGGTCATGGAGACCGGATAAGTCGTTGTCCCATAAAATCCCACACGTGCTCAATGGAGGACAAATGCGGTGAACGTGCAGGCCATGAAAGTTGTCTCACACCCTGAAGTGCATGTTGCGTTGCACGTGCCGTGTGTGGGCGTGCGTTATCTTGCTGGAAAACACCACGATGGACCGACCTTACAAATGGCACAACAACGGGCTGAATGATGTTGTTGATGTAGGGGTGCTGTTTAACGTACCCGGTACAAACACTAGTTGTGCACGGGAGTGATAGCTCATCGCTCCCCACACCAGGAGACCAGGTGTAGGCCCTGTGTGTCGCTGGCGGATGCAAGAAGGGTGGAGACGCTCCCCTGTGCGTCTGCGAACACGCATACGGCCATCGGAGGCTCCCAAGCAGAATCTGCTTTCATCGCTGAACACGACAGATCGCCATTGCGTTCTCCAGTGCAGACGTTGGCGACACCACTGCAGCCGTTCCTGACGGTGGGCTGGAGTCAGAGGTACACATGCCAGAAGCACACGTGCACGTAGTCCTGCATCCAGAAGACGGTTGCGGATTGTTCGCACAGTCACCTCAGGTGCAACGGCAGCTCGGATTTGCGTTTCAGTGGATGTTCTGCTTGACAACTCCGCTCTTCTTATGCGTCGATCGGTCCGTTCATCAGTCCGTCTGTGACTACCGGTTCCACGTCTTCTCGTGTGGGAATGTTCCTCGGACCATTTACGCCCCCATCGTACCACCACCGATACTTCCCGTCCAATTCGCTCCGCAATACGACCACCCGGCCTCGCGGAGTCCGACTAGACGACCTCGCTCAAAGTCCGATAACTGCTTAAATCGTACACGTCTTCCATGTCCAGGCATTGCAGCTTCTTCATTCTCTTCGCACGTGTCCGTACGCCGACGACTGATTACATGTACTTCGTTATACTCCTTAAATACCACCGACGATAATTTGCATATTATGCCGTGCTGTCCCGAAATTAACATCACACCTACGTAAACTCGAACCCATTAACATATGTAAATTTCATGATCGTCAGCTAATTCCTTCTTGGTGTTCTTTTTTCCCTTTCCGCCAGTGTATAACAGTTGAAACTATGTTCTTTCCAATTATTTGAAACAGGTAATTGCGATGGTAAAAAAAGGTATTTGTGCTGAGTAAATAGAACAAGATCTATAACCTCAATGTTAAAAGTTTTTTTTTAGTTTTTTTAGGGGAGAGAGGGGTTCGAGGGCAAGTGATACAATACGTTGATTCTAAAAAATAGTCACAAATGAGTAAGCAAACGTCCAAGTGCATTAGAAAATACTTAGGAATCACGCGCAGATAGATGAGAATGACAGTAGGGATTCAGCGCCCCCAGACGTCAAAGGTTAGAACTAGAAAAGTGGGCGTGATTCCTGACGACCCATTGTTCTTTTGCGCATGCGGCTAAGCTTGAACTTTTTTTTTTTTTTTTTTGATTGGAGGTTTAACGACCACCGTGAGCAACTCAATGGGCTATAAGCAGTCGCCCGTCCCTAATTTAGGGTCACTGGTTCCAGGGAAGGGAGAGAGCCAGTGCCGTAAGACAAACACAACATCCATGCCTGACCGGGATTCGAACCCGGACCCCTTACGGACGAATGATCAGAGGTCAACGCCTTAGACCACTGCGCCACTGGGGCGGCTAAGCTTGAACTTGAACCAGTCGGGCCGTGGTTAATGTATGGTACAAATTATATTATGGTAAGCTATGAAATCCTGTGTTAAAGAAATATTTTTAATATCATCACGTTCGAAGAACGGGTATTTATTTAGCTAGCGCAATTATAATATTCGCTGTATAACACTACTCAGTTTTATTTGTAAAAATGCAAAATGTTATTTCATTTTTAATTTTTTTTTAGTTTCCATAATAAGGTAAAATGGCTTTTGTCACACGTATTCCCAAAATTCTGGTACCCCACACCTCAATTCACAGTGCTTTGGGCCATGGCCCAGGTTGGTCAATGGTAAACCTGCTCCTTGGGGTAAAACATAAATACACTGGTGTGCAAAAATTAAGGACGAAGAGGAGAAATTAGCCTAACAGCGGAGCGAGCAAGCAGAATGGACTGAAAGACCACTCAGGAGATAGACTAGGGTCCGGTACGGTAGGGCATGCGCATATATGCAGCATGACGTAGGGCGGGGGGGAGGAAGGGTATATATATATTTTTTGATTGGAGGTTTAACGACCACCGTGAGCAACTCAATGGGCTATAAGCAGTCGCCCGTCCCTAATTTAGGGTCACTGGTTCCAGGGAAGGGAGAGAGCCAGTGCCGTAAGACAAACACAACATCCATGTCTGACCGGGATTCGAACCCGGACCCCTTACGGACGAATGATCAGAGGCCAACGCCTTAGACCACTGCGCCACCGGGGCTGCAGGGGGAAGGGTATAAAGCACACGGGCGGTGTACGCTCAGCGATTCGGTGAAAGCTATTGCACGGTGTACATCGGTTTGAACGACGTCGAGTTGCTGCCACCCTGTGATATGGCCAACAGACAATCCCGTAGACAACATCTGGATGACTTTTACCTGAGGTCGCGTCAGTGGCCGATGAGTTCGGAATCGCTCACAGCATCGTTTCACGAGCTTGGAGAGCATTTCAAACGACAGGAACAGCTGTCCGAGGGTTTAGCAGTGGTCGTCCACGAGCAACCACGGCGGCTGACGACCAGTATATTGTCCTACAGGCGAGAAGAGACAGACGGCAGACAGCGAGAGAAATCGCAAAGCACATGCAACAGACAACTGGACGTCCGTTATCGCGTTTTATCGTGGACAGGAGGCTGCACAAAGGTGGTCTATTTGCACGACGACCAGTACGGTGTGTGCTATTAACGCCTGCTCATCGGAGACGGCGGTTTCTGTGGTGCCAAGAACTGGACACATCAGCAATGGGGTCGAGTTCTCTTTACGGATGAGAGTCGATTTAGTCTGACGAGCGATTCCGGACGTATACACTTCTGGAAAGAGCAGGGAACACGCAATCACACCTCCAACATCATCGAAAGGGACCGGTTTGGAGGTGGCGGAGTTCTCGTTTGGGGCGGTATCATGCTTGGTAGCCGTTCTGACCTCCACATGTTCCAAAGAGGTTCAGTCACTGGTGTCCACTATTGTACCGAGGTTCTCCTGCCTCACGTGCGCCTCTTTAGAGGTGCTGTGGGTCCTGAGTTCCTCTTCATGGACAACGCTACACCTCATCGCACAGTGGCTGTTAGAGAGTGAGGATATTCAACGCATGGATTGGGCCGCAAGGTCACCGGACCTAAATTCAATCGAACACGTGTGGGACCTTCTCGGGTGACGCTTGGCAGCTCGTCACCAGCAACGATTGGCGCCACAAGAGGAATGGGCCGCGATGCCTCAACAGCTCCTTCACAACCTTGTCCTCAGCATGGACAGACGTAAATCCTGCAACGCAGTCAGGGGTAATCATAACCCCTACTAAAGACTATTTTTCTTGGCAGCCGCCTGTCACATGGACGTTTCTGTCCAGTTGTGCTCGAAGCTATCTTTTCAATAAAGTGCCTTTGTATCCTTTGGATTCCTTGTTTGGACGGTTTTGCTCACTTGTCCCATATTCTTACATCTTGGAGATCTTCTGGTATGATTTGAGTCGATGTGGAGCACTTCTGCAAGACGTTACGTTCGAAAAACCGTCTCGTCCTTAATTTTTGCACGCCAGTGTAGCTTCCATGTTTGATTTTCAGAAAACTACTCTTCACATTATTTGATTCTGTACACTGACTTTCTTAGATGACTTTGCACATATTATTCTCAATACTGTCACTGTATTTGGAATTTTTTTTTTTTTTTGATTGAAGATTTAACGACCACCGTGAGCAACTCAATGGGCTATAAGCAGTCGCCCGTCCCTAATTTAGGGTCACTGGTTCCAGGGAAGGGAGAGAGCCAGTGCCGTAAGACAAACACAACATCCATGCGTCACCGGGATTCGAACCCGGACCCCTTTCGGACGAATGATCAGAGGCCATCGCTTAGACCACTGTGCCACCGGGGCGGCATTTGGAATTTGCATCACACCACTTTTCAATACATCATCGTAATTTTTATCATGCACATACATGGGCAAAGCAGCAGGTGTACAAAAGGTATTCTTGAAGTGCCAACAGGAATCTTTGACTGTATTTGTAGTGAGAATCCTTGGCATTTAAAAGAACTACTGACAACTAGTATAACATGAACTCATTGCATTATTGATTTTAGGAATTTCCTACATCATCCACAAATTTCAAATTCTAACAACTTGTTTCCAAGACAACAGCAAACAAATGTAGCAGACTTGTAAGAAGCTAATTAAAAAAATTCTCAACAACAGAAATGAAATCTGTGCTAGATGGAGTGAAAATACTGTACATGGAAAAAAATTTTACTTACAAAGATACCACACTTCACCTGTCTAAGATTATACTACTCTGCCACACTATTGCAGAATCTAAGAAACTGACATGTTTCAAGTGCTTTTTTTCTCAGATGGGAAGAAGAGTTAAAATTCATTAAACAAGCATTTATGACTTCTGTCCTCGGGGCACTAGTTTCAGAAAAGACAGAATTAGCATTGTAGAACAAAAAAATCTAAATCCAAAACCCATCCAGAACTTGAAATTAGGTCCCAATTAGAAATTTAGCCAAACGGCCACACCTACACACACAGCCAACAGGGTGGCAGTTTTGAGTTTACAATTATGTGTGATGTAAAAATTCTCTGCAAGGCTAACATAAACAGTACATTGTTCCTCATTATGTTGAAGTTTCAACTACAAAAACTGCATTTTTTTAAAATGGTGATTTTCTATTTCCTCAGAAAATGTACATAATTATAATTTTTTCCCCAATGGATCACTGTAATCACCAGTTTTTTTCTTTTTTTTTCTTTTTTTCGGACTGAGCTGAATAACTACAAACTTTCATGGGCTGTCAGATATCTCAAATAACTGTCAACTTTTTTTTAGATTTCTTTTCTTTTTCTAGAAAAATACCAAGTACTTTCAGCTTTTTGAAGCTTTTCATTTTGCTTGCTCTTGCTTTTTAGCACTTTTTAGGTCATGCGCTTCCGAATCTTTTGCAAGATATCATCTACATCTTCACATGACATGTTTTATTGGGTAATATGTATAAATGAGCTAGTACATTGCAATTAATACTAAGCACAGATCTGTGACACATAGTTTTAACCACTTCCTTTAATATCTAAACTCAACAAATAAATCTGAATAATAATTTACAAGACTTCTTTGATCACATCTTAATGACATCACGAATGATATTCTGGGTTTTCTGGTATCAGTGAAGCAGTTGCAGTACAAGTAAAATATAGCACACTGTCATACAGGGAATAGTCTGAAAATTATTGAAAAATGGTTTTACATAAGAAAAATAGTTACAGGTCGAATTGCTACAGCATTTAAGTAAAGCTACAGAAATGAAACCTACTAAACAAACAAATGTTTCTAGAAACACAATCTGTATGTACACCAGTTCATCACATATGTAGGTAACCACTAACTCCAAAGGAGACTGGTAACAGAGTTTCACAAAATGCTACAATTTTGTATACTTACTCATGTTCCTTTATTGGAGATATGGTTATGCAATCATGTTACCAGGTGACCAAGATAAAACTACCATCAATCCAATAAATACTTTCCTAAAAAAAACACAAAAAAACTGTGCACTTAGAAATAGAAATTATTACTTAAATTGAAGTTAAATTAAAGGATTACAAGGAATTAACTTATATAAATTTATTTGTCATTTATGGGTTGTACTTTAACCCATCTTCTGGACTAACTCAAGGGAATACGTAGGTCTTGCCACTCAAGTGGTGATGTCCAGAATTTCTGGTCATTCATTATGGCTCCTCTTTTTTTTCAATTTTCATACCTTCTTCTGCATTTCTTTTCACAAAATGCTCCTGGTGAGAGAAAATTCTTATGGAGTCCCAGTCAAAACATCAGACATCCATTTAACTGGGGCTCCATCAAAATTTTATCTCACTGGCAGTACTTTATGAAAAGGAAGTTTGAAAATTGAAAGAAAAAGAGCCATGATTAATAACCAAAAATGCTGGACATTACCATGAGTGGCAACACTTACATCCTTGAGTCAGTTCCAATCCTGGGTTGAAGCATAAATCCAGAATTTGATATACAGGGTTAGACAAAATGATTCACTCGATTTCAAAATTCCATACCAATCAACTATTTTATGATCTCAGCATACACCAAATGAAAGTGGAAATCTTTGAGTTTCAGCAGGTCACCATGAGAGAGCAGTACTGCTGCTGTAGCTTTGTGGCAGACAGTCTGCGAGAAAATGGTGACTATAGAGTGCAAGGCTTTTTTTTTTTTGCTGAAGTTTCAAAGGTGTGAATCAGTAGTCACAGTGCAGTTGAGTTTCACAAATGTTATGGAAATGACCCAGCAGGGGCTCAGAGTGTCCGTCAGTGGTATTGGCAGTTCAAGAAAACAAGATGTTTGTGTAAAGGCAAGAGCACTTGCCTTTTTAACATCTTGTAGCACAAACATCCTTTACACAAATATCTTGTAGAGTGCAAGGCTTTCGTGTCTAAGGATAATGTGCAAAGAATCGGAGAGTTTCCTACGTAGCCTGAGGAAGTCAACCAACTGCGCCCATCAAGAACTGGGAATTCCTCAGATGACTGTTTGGCATATTTTAAGACAATGCTTGACTATGAAGCCCTACAAGTTGCATCTTTTGCAGGCTTTAAGGCCAGGAGACAAGTCAATGCAACAGAACTTTTGCCAACTCACGCAGGATGCTATGGAGGATGATGATTTTACTCCACACCTGGTGTTCAGTGATGAATCAACTTTTCACTTGCAAGGTGAACCATCACAAAATTCATGTACGGGGCATGGAAAACCCACATGCAACAATCAAGCATGAGCACAATTCATCTAAAGTTAACGTATTCTGTGCCACTGCCTGAGCAAAGGATTATGGCCCCCTTTTTTTCTGTGGAAGACACAATGACTGGTAACTTCTATTTGGATATGCTGCAAAACCAGCTATTCCCACAACTGAATGAAGATTCCTATGCCAAAATTTTCCAGCACAATGGGGCACTGCCTCATTGGCATTGTGCCATTCACTGTTTTGTCAATAAAGTGCTCCTTCACTGTTGGATTGGTCACAGTGGACCCCATGACTACCTAAGTCCCTGGATATTATGCCATGCAACTTCTTCTTTTGGGGGTACATAAAGGATACTGCATATGTACCACCATTGCTCACAAACCTGTATGAGCTCAAAAAGCATATTGTTACTGTGGTAGAATCAGTGACAACAGACATGCTGGAGCAAGCATGGGAGAAAATAGACTATCATCTCAACGTTGCTCGTGTTGTAACTAAGGGAAGTCACATAGAGTACTTATAAGGTGAGAGACAAAACCCGGATAGTTTTTTTTTTGGTTGATGTACCATTACTCACTCTGTATTAATTTGCAAACTTCGAAAATATAATCATTTGAAATCAGATGAATTATTTTGAATAACCGTGTACAATGTTAGGCAAATTGGTCACTAGTAACTCCCATAATTTAATTCCAATTTTAGAAACATTAGCTTAATGCTTCATTTGTATAACATCCTATACAATGCTTCAACCTGTAACAGAATGGCATTAAAAATATACAACAGAGCAACTTTTTTTTTTCTGGAAGCTTGGAATTCGAACCTGAACTTTGGAATGTAGTGTATTCTTGACCAAAATGTCATAATATCACAGATGCAAAGTAAAAAAAAAAAAAATCAAGAACAGGGAAAGAAAACATAATGGCAAGATAATTAAGATTCAAATTGTAGAAGTCCACATTCAGGGCACTAAAAGAAAAGTGGTAATTTTGACACCACCTTTTCCCTTATGGCAATTTCAAACTTATTACAGATGATTATGACTGACTGCTTTGATTTGTTTTACATTACAGATAGATTATTTACCATTTTTCATTTCCATAATGTAAATTTTTACAAATTAAAAAAAAAAAATTAACGAAGTAAATTTTAAATTTTATGGAAAACCAGTTTGTATAGGTTTTTACTTCTTAGAAAAAAGTTTTTTAACTTTTTAAGAAAAAAAAAGTTTTTATTGCGAGAAACTAATTTAACAAGAAGTACTTGGAAAAGTTTCGGATTATCACAACAAGAACTGCACAAAAATTAATATACCAGTTACAGCTTCTTTTGGCAAATTTCAGTATTAAGTTATTCAGAAATGAAATCCGGTTTTTATGTTTCTGGTTGTCTGATGGAGGATCACAAAATTAAGAATTGTTTCGTGCAGTATTCAGAAATATCTGATTTTAACATAAAAGTTTTTAAACCAAGAACGAAATACTTTAGAACCAAACAAATCACTAGCTGATGAAATTATATTGTAGACTAAAGCTTTACTTTCTATTACTTGAGAAATAAATTTTATAAGCATTTATATTACACAGAAGTAATAATCTGTTTTAAATACATTTTGTGAATTAATGAAGACATGGCAAATCCTAGTGAACAATTATTGTAGTTAAATCATGTATTACGGGGATTACTAGGATATAAGTTTTCACTTTGTCAAATTTTCGGGTTGTACCCCAACACTTTGTCAGGACTGACTAAGATAGAAGGTGCTGCCACTCAAGTAGTAATGTCATACCGCTATGTTTGTTAATCATGGAACCTCTTCTTCTGTCAATGTGTAGACTTTCTTCAAGTTTCCGTTTTAGGTAGTGTTGTTGGTGTGCAAATTTTTTAAAGATTCCCAGTCTATTGAATGTCCAGTACTTTGTACATGTTTATCAAGGCCTGTTTTGCTTGTAATGTTCCTAATTGCGGCCTTGTGCTCTGCTACACGGGTGCAGAGTTGTCTTCCAGTTTTTCCTACATATATGTTACCACAATTGCAGTGTATATACTGTAGACAACTCCTTCTTGTAGTAGATTATTATTTTGTTTTTGTTTAAACTGTGGAAAATATTTTTTTATTTTATTGTGTAAGTGAGGAGCCAGACGAATATGGAGGTTAAGGCTAATTCTTTGCAGTCTTTCAAACAACCCTTTATGGTAAGTTATTTTTCTAGTGAGTTTAATGTTTTTATCAGACTTTTACTTTTTATGGCTTGACTTATCTTTTTTTTTCTTTTTCCCTAAAATTTTTTCTATCCAATTTTCCGGGTTATTGTTATCTGTCAGCGAACATAGCGGTATGACATTACCACTTGAGTGGCAGCATTTTCTATCTTAGTCAGTCCTGATGAAGGGTTGGGGTACAACCCGGAAATTCGACAAAGTGAAAACTTATATCCTAGTAATCCCCGTAATACAAGATTTAAATACAATTAAATACACTGTTGAGTAAAGTAAAAGCATGACTAAACTGCATATAAACAGACTTTAGTATGAAACTCACCAAAAGCTCAGAAATATTAATATGGTAATTATATAGTACAAGAATATCATTTATGAAAGTCCAACTTTATGAATTTATTACAGGACACTACTTTCTTAATTATACAAATGACAAATCATAATTACATTGAATGTACTGTTATAAAATTTTCTAGAGCAGTACATGTTCTGCAAGACTCAGTTTGTCATAGGCCTTGTGGAACATGCATTTATGATAATACAAACTCACAAATGCAATTAAAATATAAACTATACACAAAACATCCATGAAGAAAAATAATTGCTATAAATAAAATCTGTCAAACAAAGAAAACAAATTGTCGCTACGGCATTAAAATGCAAAACTTGCTGCCAGTATACAAAAAGGATAAAATTTAGTATAATATATAAAGCATTTCTAACAGAAAATAACAATTTCTTTCATAAATGAGAAATAAACTACCCTTATCACTGGATATCTATTAGTACAGTATTTATATTTACAATTCATTATAAGATAAATGCATCTCATACTGTTTTTAGAGATTATACATAGCAAATAAGTTATCAGAAAATGGAACACACAGCATGGAATGCATTGGTTAGCTTGTCACAGCTGCAATAAATTACCGAACTGCTTTGTGGCATATGGAATTCAATTCAGAAAGCACTCATCAAGATGAAAACTTGTATAAAATAACAGGGTGCTAGGGTTTTTTTCCACAAAGCTCTATGCTCTGCCCCCTTCAGGTTTGAAAAATACTGCCATGTATACCGTCATTCCAAAATTATGCAACAGACTCTTGAATTTTTTCAACCTTGCACTCTGTCCTTTTATAACCATTATCTGTTTCAGTTAAAAGTGCCCCCCTTCTTTATGTCTACACACTGCCATTTAAAGATCTTAGAATGAACTTTCAGGTGGACTTCCCATTATCATCACTTCAAGTAGTTCCATGTGTCAATGCATATTGTTTACATTAGGCTTTCGCACACTCACCATCATGTGGTAAAGAAACTAGCCCCACTACTGCATTTCATGCAGAGTATCTATTTGAAATATAATAATTTAGACACTGTAATGACACAGAATTTTTTATATGGAAAAAAAAAGGCTTCTCTTACACAAAAGAAATGTAGAATAATAATAGAATCAGCATTTTTCTCTTCTTCAAGAAAGTGTTACAGTTAGCTCAAAAAATGTTGTATGGTTTTTAATGAGAAGTGTTTGGTCAGAATTACGTCATTTATGAACATGTAATAGGACAAATATCAATTGCAAAAATTATTTCCTTTAAAATACCTAATTTTATAGCAACTTAAGTTATCATTAAAAGAAGCAGAAGCAAAATCTGGGAGAATCCACATTTCTACATTTAAACCTTAACTGGCTGAAGTTTTGATGTAGGTGCTGTGAATGCAGAGTTCAGATCCCTTTCAGGAACTAAAGTAATTCAGTCAACAGATAGGAAGAAACAATTCCGGAACATTATAATGAAACATTCAGGAATAAATAATAAAACATTTGGGCAATAAATGTCTTGAGTTTGCCTTTTCTTAAGCTGTAAATTTCTCTTCTGCACTTGATGTATCCATTTATATCATTAATTATAAATGGATACATCAAGATGTATCCATTTATATTATTTTATCAATTTCATGTTTTAAATAAATACTGTTTGAAAAAAGTCTGCTTCAAATTGTAAGACTTATTTTTTTGTCCTCGGTTTTTATAGTCTTTCTTTAGCAGCGAAGCTAGTTTCTTTGCCCCATGATGGAAGGTGTACATTGGTCTTATGTAAATAAAGTGCACTGATACACAGAACTACTTGAGCTGATAGTCAGAAGTCCACCCAAACTCTGAAAACAGAATACATTTACTGTATTCAAAATGATCCAAACATAACCACATTACCATTTAACGCCTTTATCAATAATAAACACACCCACAAAATTTCAGAGTTTTACATACATCTCACATTAGCTGGCTTACTTGAGATAGAAGTTAAATTTTTGTTTTTGATAATTTCCTAAACAAAGTCAGTTCTAGTCAGTTTTCTCATTTTATGATCTATCTCTTTATCATAACTCCATTACCTCTGCGCGTAATGTTTAGTAAGGCATTTTACTTTTTTTTTCTAAGAATTAAAAAGCAAATTATATAAAAGTTTTCTACATGCCCCCTACTTTACAAAAGGTGTGTTTCAAAAATGTTTACCATAAGTAAAAATTAGTAACAATCAAAGCATAAGCTGACCCTAAGTAAAGTCGAAGTTTAGTAGAACTGACCAACATGCTGAAGAAATACAAATTTTTAACCCAGTTACTTTTGCTATGCAAGAGAATTTAAAAGTATTAGACAGAGAATGAAATACTGCTTTTTCTGATGAAAGCAGGAGCACACAAAACAATGGTCAATAAAATCAGCAGCACACAAAACAATGGTCAATAAAATCAGCAGAACACAAAACAGTGGTCAATAAAATCAGCAGCACACAAAACAATGGTCAATAAAATCAGCAGCACACAAAACAATGGTCAATAAAATCAGCAGCACACAAAACAATAGTCAATAAAATCAGCAGCAGTGATCAGTGAGCTTATGGATAATATAAATCTTTTACATCTTCACAAGACTTTTACAATTAATTATGAAGAGCATGTCATGCAACAATTATCTCCTTCATCAACAGAAATTTGACTTCAAAAATACTCTTTCTGAATGATTTACATAAAGAAATGCAAGATTCATAACATCAATTAAAATCTAGTATCCCATGCATGCTATAGTTGATCAAATAGTTTCCAAGTTTTCTCACATGACCTTGAAATACCTAATACATGCTCTCAGATTATATTATAAAACAGAAAATGGTGTTAATACACTTTTTGTATATATATATATATTGTATATATATATATATATATTAGTAATAACCCTGGGATGTAAGGTCAGGTGATGCGTAACATCACAGCCTCTCCTTGACAAATGTCAACCCCGCCTTCTCGTGGTGCATCCTGTTCCCACTAAAGGGGCTCTGACGACCGCCCATAGCGGTATAACTATACCATCGGGATCAGAGGAAATGCTATCCCACACTCACCAACCCGCTTGGCCAGCGTGGTGAGTTATGGCCAAACCCCTCCAAAATGATTCCACAACTTAAATCTTGGCCCTCAGTCTCCGGCAGCTGGAATGTACCTGGCCAAGGCAGCGGCCAGTGCGACATGAAGGCAGAGGGTGCTAAGAATCCCCGGAGGACCGGACTAGGCTGCCATCTGATGCTGACCTTGGCTACTTACAATGGACGCTCCCTATCTTCTGATTCAAGGCTTCTTGAATTGGAAGAGGAACTACAAAGGATCAAGTGGGACATCGTGGGGCTAAGTGAGGTAAGGAGAAAAGGAGAAGATCTCATCGAACTGAAAAGTGGACATCTCTTCTACTATCGTGGGACAGATACTGGCAGAACTAGTGGTGTTGGATTTATAATAAACAAGAAACTGAAGGATAAAGTTGTAGAAGTTGAAAGTTCCTCTGACAGAGCTGCACGACTTGTTATCCAACTCTCGAAAAGATACCAGGCTCAGATTATTCAAACTTATGCACCCACCACAAGTCATCCTGAAGAAGAAATTGAAGAATTTTATGAGGAAATTTGTCATCTAAATAATAAAGGTAAGCAGCACTTGAAAATAATTATGGGAGATTTCAATGCAAAAATAGGGCAACGGCAACAGAATGAAACTTCGGTAGGTAAATTCGGTCATGGCAACAGAAACCAGCGTGGAAATACTCTCGTTGAGTTTGCAGAGGCAGAAGGGTTTTTCATCTTGAACTCCTTCTTCAAGAAAAAGCCACACAGGAAATGGACATGGAGACATCCAAATGGGACGACAAGTGAAATGGATTTTATTATGTGTAACAAAAAATTCGTCATAGAAGACTGCAGTGTGCTAAACAAGTTCAACACAGGTAGTGACCATAGATTGGTGAGATGTAAGATGCACCTCAACACTAAACTTGAACGTGGCAAGCTCATAGGACAAACAAAATCTATTGACATAACCAACCTTAAAAAACACCATAATACCTTCAAGTTAGAACTGAAGAACAGGTTCTCTGCTTTAGAAGGCCTAACATCGGAAGAAGTGGACATCTCTGAAGTTAACAGAAAAGTAACCAAAGCTCTTATGGAAACAGCAACAAAATTAGCTGGGTCTAAGAACAAGTTGCATGTGAACAAATTATCAGGAAAAACCAAAATGTTGATGCAAAAAGAAGAGAGATGAGGACAACTAAAGAAGATGTGACTTCCAAAGTGGAATATATAGAGCTATGCAAGACAGTAAGAAAAAGTATCACTGAAGACGTAAGGAAATTCAACTGTGAACTAGTGAGGAAAGCAATTGAAAACAACCAAAGCCTAAAGATAGCAAAGGGACATCTCAGTAAGGGAAGAAAACAGATTATGGCACTGAGAAAAGAAGATGGTTCTGTAACAAGAAATAGAGGCGAAATTTTGACAAGAGTGAAAGATTTCTACTCCAAATTATATGAAAGGGATGATATATGCACTCCAGACATCATGAAAGATACCAGTACCAGAGTTCCTCCAGTCCTTCCAGCAGAAGTTGCACATGCAATCAAGAACATGAAGCGAGGAAAAGCTCCAGGAGAAGATGGAATTACTGTAGACATCATACAAGAAGCAAGTGGAGAAATCGAAACAGTACTCGCCCAAATTTTCACTCGATGCCTTAATGAAGGGAAGATTCCTGAGGATTGGAACACCGCTACAATGATCCTGCTACATAAGAAAGGTGACATTGAGGATCTCGGAAACTACAGACCTATCAGCCTCCTATCAGTAGTTTATAAAATCTTCACTAAAGTTCTTTCACACCGCTTGAAGGTAACACTGGACATGGCTCAACCGAGAGAACAAGCTGGATTCAGGAGTGGCTACAGCACAATAGATCATATCCACGTGCTGAGAGAACTAATTGAAAGAGCGAGGGAATATGAACTTCCATTGTGCATGGCTTTTATCGATTATGAAAAAAGCCTTTGATTCGGTGAAACCATCAGCAGTTACAATGGCTCTGAAAACCTGCGGTATTGAAGATGCATACATTAATATTATTAATAACATCTATGAAAATGCAAGTGCAAAGATTAGGCTGTTTGAAAATACAACACACGTAAAAATTGGAAAGGGAGTGAGACAAGGTGACACCATATCTCCGAAGCTCTTTAATGCCACATTGGAGGGTGTTTTTCAGTCACTGAGCTGGGAAAACAAGGGGATAAAGATTAATGGAGATTATCTAACCCACCTTCGTTTTGCTGATGACGTAGTCATTTTTGCAACTACCCCATCAGAGCTGCAGAGTATGATCCAGGAACTTGCTGACAAGAGTAAAGAAGTGGGATTAAAAATGAACTTTCAGAAGACAAAAGTGATGTTCAATGCTTTTACAAGAAATGAAGATTTATCGATTGATGGAGAAAAGCTGGAGATAACAGACACGTACGTTTATCTTGGACAGCAGATATCAAGTGAGGGTCACATTGATGAAGAAATTAATCGGCGTACAAAACTTGCCTGGAGAGCTTTTGGAAGAAACAGCATAATTTTCAAGAGCAATATGCCATTATGTCTTAAAAGAAAAGTGTTTGATCAATGCATCCTTCCAGTGCTTACGTATGGTGCGGAGACGTGGACCTTAACTAAAAGAGACATACAAAGGCTGCAGACAACTCAAAGAAGCATGGAGAGGTGCATACTTGGTGTAACCAGGAGAGATAAGAAGAGGAACTCGTGGATCCGAAAAATGACAAGAGTGGAAGACATCATGATCAGAGTTAAATCCCTGAAATGGCAATGGGCTGGACATACTGCCAGAAGGACAGATCATCGATGGACAGCTGAAATTTTAGATTGGATTCCAAGGGACAGGAAAAGACCCAGAAGAAGACCACATGGGAGATGGGTGGATGAAATTCGAAAGTATGCAGGGGTGACATGGAGGAGACTGGCACAAGACAGACCGTTGTGGAGGAAACTTGGGGAGACCTTCGTCCAGCAGTGGATTGATAATGGTTGACAATGATGATGATGATGATGAATAACCCATTACAAATTACAGGTATAAGATGGAAGGAATTAAAAGTAGTTCAAGAACTGCTTAATAATTACATTCTGATAAGTATGTGCTGTTCATGTATAACACACATCAGCACCACAGCAAAAATTGAGAGTAAAATATTTGTGAAGTAATTAGCTTTTTGTGGCAGGTGTTCAATGACTGGAAACTGCTTCCCAGATGAAATTATGTTAACTTATGATGTAAGCTAGCTAATAATTTTTGTGTTATTATCAGTGGTTATAATTAGGTTAAATATGTCTTACATACTATTAAGTCAATGTATTCACAATGAATTAATGCACATATAAAAAAAAATGCAGGAAAACATGGATTAGTCTTCAATTAAATCCCTTTTAAATATTCACTTCTGTAGCAAGTGAGCTGTAGTTTCAGAATAATGTAATTAAAAGCAAGTTCGGACCTCAATTCAGCATATTTATTAACCTCCACTCTCACTTGCATGCAGCAATAAGAGAAGCAAAAGGAAATACATCCTCTAATTATTATTCATAAATTTTTGTATTTGTTTGCCAAAAGTTAGTTATGAGAAACAAAATAGAACAAATATTCATAATGTACCATTTACCTGTTTCTAAGGGTTTGTTGAACCAACTTTGATCATGTGATATAATGCAGATCTGATATCATGTCAGAATGCTATGGAAGAGATAACATCACAACAGCAGCTGTGAAAATCTGGTTTTTGTTGTTATGGCAACAAAGCACAATATTTATGTATGGAATAACAATGGAAATTATATATGAGAATTCATTACAGTTCTATTTTTGAGGAAGTGGGATAGTGGTGGACCCTGATGATGAAAATGTGTTAACATTTGAACATTAAGTCTTTACAGCAACATATGCACAAACATACAGGTAAGTACAATCAAAATGCTATAATAAAAATAATAATCTGCGTTATCCCACTTTATCCCTTAGTCACAGCAAGCAAGAGTGCGAACAAAAGCAAACTTATTTCCATTTTAAAGTTTCAATTCTGTGAGTGCATAACAGTCTTGCATGGAAAAAGGACAGGATAAAAAATATTTTCTCATGCAAGGTTAAATAAAGTCTGGGTGCTGTATTGGAATAGTTAAATATAATTTCAGAGTAGATGGCTAATGATTATTTTATTTGTTCATGATAGGCTTGCCCATACTTGTGAAACTGGTACATTGCAAGATAAGTTTCAATCCTGTAAAGACTAAAATCAGATTCTCTTGAAACCTAATTTTGTTTGCACAAGTGGCAACACTTAGCACCAAAGAAAAGCTTAAGATCAAGGGAAAATATAATTTTTATAGTTAATAAGAATGGCCATGGCAGCTGCATGTGTGTGTCATACCCACCCACTTATACACAGACTGGAACAACAGAGATATTCCAAAATCTGTGTCCCACCCACACTTATCTTAAGGTAACAATGATTTACCAGTATTGACTCATGGGTCAAAATAATGGGTGAACTCGAGAAAGGTGTCTACCCAAGAAGGAGATATCAATGCAGTAGGCAATCTTTGACCAAAAAATATGGAAATTAATTTTGTAGGAAAATTCTTATGTGACACATGCATATTTCAACCTTTAGAATTATCTCCGTGGTGATTTAGCTGGAAATGGGGGCTTCAAAAGACCACTGTTATTTTTTTAAACCAAGTTTTTAAAAGGAAAATGGTTATCTGAAATTTTACACACTTGCACTTCTGATGCAAAGAAGCACATCATTTAAAATAATCTGTGATGATAGGAAATAAATCTTCAAATAACTGAGGTTGAAGAAGGTTCATAACAGACGGAATATCATTGTGCACTGTTTTCTTTTCTCTCACAATTACTATTCCTGTGAACATTAATGAAGTGAAATATTGGTTTACTATTTTGTTTACCCACACATAGGAGATGGCACAAAATGTGATTTTTATGTTTGAAAGCTACATTTACATTATCATAAACAGTAATTTCCACAACTTTCCAGAGATTAAAGAATAGCATCACAAGAGGAAAGACATCAATGAAGTCAGTTGCCTCATTTACAGCTTCAAAAATTAAAATTCCAAAATCTTTTCTAATGAATTTTTTTTAATGATTTGTTGGCATTCTGATAGCAATTTATCAATTAAATTGACCTTATGATACAGAGTTGTTTTTATAGAAATAGGTTGTAAACATTAATTGTGAGGCCAAGCACAGTAATAAGTACCTGTTATGCATATTGCATTGGAATAAAAGTTCATGTGCATTTTTAATGAAAAAAACATGCTCAAGATGGTTAACATGCAGACTACCAACATAAAATGTTTTCAATATATTTTAATTCAGTATAAAGCAGGGTCAATTTCAAAGTACTAAAATTACTTTCATGGAATTACTTCTGACAAACTGAAATAATTCAGAAACATTCTTGTTTGTTAAATCTGTGCCACATATTTGACAAACAAGAAAGTAACTTGTATGTTATGTTATGCGTCAAATGTTATTATGTGTCAGATTTGTAATAAATTTCCCAGTTTCTTTTCAAATCATATAAATGCACCTGATTTTCCTCCCATCCAAGCAGTTGGTTTTGCCTTTCCTTCCTAATCAAAAAAAAAAAAAAAAGAAATTCAAAATTATTTTTGTGTTTACAATGTTTACCAGCTGAACAATAAACTTGACTTCATACTTCTAGCACTAATCACTTGGTATTTGGGTCATAGTGCCAAATATTGCAAACACGATCAAATGTTTTTACCAACCTCTTTTTCCTGTTCCTTCACTATTCACACACACTGCTCATTTTTGGAGTATTTTGAATGACTACAGAAATACACATACATACCTCAGTACTGAACAAACATAGCTACATAAAATTGATATACAGTACTATACAAAAGTCAAAGTACACTCAATTTCACATATCACAACAGGCGAAATATACATTTTTTTTTCAAATAAAATTGAAAAATAAAACATATAAGTTTAAATATTTACAAATAAATAATCGCACATGATTTTCTTTTTCTTTTCATGACTTTTTTTAAGAACACAGAGAGTACCTTATTACTACAAACTACACAATATCAATAATTCTAAAAATCTATTAAAAAGTTTTATACACCAAATTTAACAACAAAAATTAATACAAACTACTCACAGCTTATAACACAGAAGAATAACAAAAGCTTACACATAACAAGACATAGTAAAGACCATTAAATTAATGTTATGACTGTAAAAATCAATATAATAACTTCAGAAAATTTCAACAATTTATTGTACTCACTTAAATCACATTACATTTGAAAAATAATAAAATAATACACACATCAGTTAGAAAAAGTAAAGGACATATCTATACATGAAATACAGCTGGAAAGCTCGGCATACATAAGCCCGAGATACCCGGGCTACAAATACTCACTTCACTGAAGATCATAAAATTTAAATAATACGTTGCCTATCCTACCATGAAGGAGAGTGGTGGGTAAACTGAAATGCAAGAGATAACAATTCTGATAAGAAACCTGAATGAGGAAATCAGTAAAAATTAATTTTTAAAAGTTTCAAAGATAAGACAGGAAAAGTAGAAATGCATTCGGCATACTATGAAGCATTCAAACTAAAGATACTGAATGCATAGAGTGGATAAAGGGGGAGGTAGCAAGAAGATTGTTTTAGCTATTTAGAATTAACACAGAATTTTCTTAAAACATTATGTGATAATCTTTATACCTTTACCCTAGTATATAGAAGTTTTAAATGAGATTTTGGATTAAGCAAAAAAGGTTAAAATGGAAAGATCACATGTTATTTTCATCTTTTTAGTTGAGGAAAAACAACAACATGCAAAAATTGGCTGTTGCAAGAGTTAACAGGCATGATAAAAATAGCTATTAAATATCTATTGCTATTACATAATTTAGGAAAAAAATTAAAAGTCAATATTCAATTTTGTTTTTTAAAATATTTTAAATTGACTTTTCAAACAGTGGTTAAGTATTTGTATTGCTTTAGTTGAAACTTGAATATACTAGATAAAAAAATGCAAACACTCCTAATGTTAGAATACATGAAAAATGCTTCATTAAAACTTTTGTGCATTTTAATAGTATTCTACACATTTTAAGATGTCCTAGAACCCTGGAAGTTTGCTGGATCATGAGATTGAAACAATAATGTAGATTTTCAAACAAACCTATTACATTTCTTAGATTAACAGACATGCAAAAAATAACCACGATTTTTTTCTGGAAAATTGTCAAAAACTGGGTTAGCAACATTCTGCATGAAAAGAACTACATTCTCATCCCTAAAAAATAATATTAAAAATTCATAACACAAAATTTAAAGTCACTAGGAACTTTTTGTACATGTCACTGCACACTATTTATAAAATATCAAATATATGATTTCTAACCAAAACCAAAGAGAATCACATTTCAAAACAATACACATAACAGGAAATGGCAATAAAAATTTATGAAAAATGACAACAGAACCACAGAAGATGAGATGTATTACTTTCTTTACACAGTAATTAAACAAAATCTATCAACTCAAAATGAATTTGTATTTTAGCTTAAAAGAAATTCCTTTAGCATATGCTGAGACAGTCATGTGGAGTACAAGATCAACATGTGCAAACTAGAGATAGAATCAGAATTAGATTGCAACATTTTCATGGAAGTACTTTTACCAGAAACTGAAGAAATTTCTTTGAAATTCAGTCTCATTAGACTTTTAAAACTAACTCACCATTTAAAACCCAGTTGATTTGACTATTGATCTGGATACCTTTTACTGCATAAAAATACCACAGCACTTGGTTTCCATTTTGTCGAACAGAAATTCACATTTAAAAATTCCATTAAGGGAGGGGTGGGGGATTAGTTCAATTATATTATGGTAGGTGTTACATAAAATCCATAGGCCTTTGTAGCTGTCTATGCCTGACGTGCAATGAAGATATAAATAATATCACAGTTTATACAGAATTCACTAGCCTAGTATATCTAAATTTTAACTAATGTTAACAAGAGATGTGTTGTTAATAATAGTGGAGGACGTGTGTGTGTGTGTGTGTGTGGGGGGGGGGGTCCCAACAAAAGAACTGACCCTAGAATCCCTAATAGAAAAGATTTCCTTGAAGTTCCCATCAATGAAGAATCACTGCATGGCGTCAACTTCCTGGACGTCCATTTCACAAGACAGAGGAGAATTGTATCAACAGACCTGTTTACAGAAAATCCACTGTAACAATAAACATAATCCTATTCTCAATCTACTACCCCACTGCTCACAAATTTTTTGTTTTAAAAACTTACATTAATCATGCCAGGATTATCAGCAACAGTGAATCATCCTTCAAAGAAAGAAGCTGCTACAATTAAGAAAACTGTCAAAGCATCAGTTCCCACTATCTACAGTAAACATAATTCTCCACAGTTCTCACATGAAAAATCTGTCAACTCACACCAATACTAAAAGAGAAACCCCCATTCATTAGTTCTGTCCCTTTCCATGGATTCTTTTCTTATAATTTGTAAACACTTCAGAACCATGGGCAACACTCTCACTCTCAGACCTAATCCTCCTGCAATAAAGTGCCTGCTAAAAGACAGAGATTCTATTCCACCACTGGAGTTTATGCCATTAATATTTCAACCTCCTTTGGACTCTCAGTATATATTGGAAGTATGTACCGAAGCATCAACACAAGACTTTGTAAACATCATCAGGATGTGTCAAATGGTCTTCCAAAAACAGCATTATCAGCACTAATCCTCGAAGACACTTCTGCAGTTTCCCTTTGGAGGGAAACAAAAGCTTGCCTCTTTTATAAACAAAGTATCTCTATGTTTTTAATAAAGTACTGATATTTTGTTTACCAAGAACAGCAATTCGGAAATCCCTCATTAAATCTCAATTATTTAGATCTCTCTACTAAAATCTGGCAACAGTTCTTGCATCTCCAATTCACACTGTAGTTCTGTCAACCAGTCTTCTGATTAAGTTGATCACTGGTGATGAAGACCATAGAACGGTTTAAGCTTCTGCTTACTGAATTTTATTACTATATGTAACTCTGTGTGTTCCCACTTAATTTTAAATGTGGTTACTGTTGTGTGCAGCCAGAAGTTTTCACCACAGAATGAATGGAGAAAGTCTGTTTATCTTTTGCTCTCAGATGGGTCACAGATAGAGGAAGAACAGGTAGAGAAAGTACAGTACCCGCCAGAAAAATATTGATCTTACGGAACCAGGACAAAGAACCTTCCTGAAAATGTAAAGGGATATAATTCATTTCCAAAGGACTTTTGGTACTGAAAAGGAAATATGTCAGCCAGGCTTCATGCCACCTTTATGCATTCAAGGTAAAATTTACCACCATGTGGGATACCTACCACCCCTCCTCAATGTGATAAACAATTTCTTCAAATTTATTTCATAACAAGTGTGAAAAAAACAACAACCTCCTACTTAATAAAGCCACAGTAACGATAGGTTTTACAAAGGGCAAGGATATTTTTATATCCTTGCCCTTTGTGTTCCAGTACACATGTCCTTTGATTTTAAACAGCTGCAGTTTACAGTTCACTTGACTTCTACAATGCCTATTTTAATACACCACATGGATAGTTACTCAAAGCACAGGATTTCATTTGAAGGGTCCTTACTTCTTTCATAAGCACACTTTTGTGTCACACATTTTAAACTGAAATGTGAAAGAAATTCAATATTTTTGAGGATGCTTGAACAGCAAAATGTGTCACATATCAAAATACTTTAAAATAATTCCTGCCATTTAAATTCCTCACTTAATTATTTTAGAAAGAAAATAAATCCTTCTTACCAGTGCATTTATGCACTAAAAATAATTCAAATTAATTATGAGGAACTGTACACCAACTATACAGGGTGTTCAGTTAATGCGGCGACAAACTCGGAGGGTTGCTAGGAGACATCAAGAGAAACAAAAATTGAAATGGAACATGATGCCACAAACCACATTTAGTCGGTGAAAATCGTGAAAATACGTATGCAGGCTCCGACTCCAGAGGAGAGGGAAGGCGGATGTCAGTTGATCATTGAATGCATTTGTGGGTTCACTCATGATGTCTGACGTAAGCAGCATCACGAAACACATGCGATGGGGTAGGAGCACGTGCTGCGAGCGACGTAAGGTAGCGCCATTGCGGTGGTAGGCACGTGCAGCAGTTAGTTGTCTGTTTCAGTGGGGATCGTGATGGCGGACTACACGGACGAGGAATATGCTGATATGCATCTCATTTATGGTCGAGCAGATGGCAATGGACGCTTAGCACAGCGGATGTACCAACAGCAATATCTGAGGAGGCATTGTCCGCACCATACCACCTTCACCACGATCGATCGACGACTATGGGAGATGGTTACCTTCTAGCCAGCATGGTGGGATGTAGAGAAACTGCGCATTCCACGCACGCCTCGAATGGAAGAAATCATGCTGCAACAGTTTGCCAATTCCCCATCGACAAGTACACGAGTGGTTGCAGCTGAAATCGGTGTTCCGCACATGTCGGTGTGGAATGTTCTGCATAGTGAAAAGATGTACCCCTTCCACATCCAGAGAGTACAACACCTAACCGAAGATGACCATCCTCATCTTGTACAGTTTGTGCACTGGATGCTTGATGTCACCACACATACTAATCTTCAGTTTCCTGCCACTGTTTTATTTTCTGATGAGGCCAGCATTACGCGAGAAGGCATTGTCAACATGCACAATGCACACAAGTGGTTGTCCCGTGGAAACCTCAACAGAGGTTCAGTGTCAACGTGTGGGCAGGAATCCTCGGTGATTATCTCTTGGAGCCATACCTTCTGCCCGAATGGTGCAAAGTACCTTGTTTTCCTGCAACACATCCTCCCGAAATTGCTGCAGAGTGTGCCGGCCGCAGTGCAGCGAGGCATGTGGTTCATGCATGATGGTGCTCCAGCACATTTTTCCCATGAGGCACGTAACCACCTCGATGCTACATACCCAGGAAGGTGGATTGGACGTGCCAGACCCATTGCTTGGCCTCCATGTTTGCCGGATAACAATCTGTTGGACTTCTTCGTCTGGGATCACCTTAAATCACTCGTTTATGAAATGCCTGTGGACACACCAGAGGATCAAATAGCGCGGGTCGTCGTCGCTGCAGCAGACATCAATAGCACACCTGGTATCTTCAAGTGTATCCGGGAATCGTTTTTACGTCATTGTAGACTGTGCAATGACGTCCGCAGCCGCCGCTTCAAACAACACCTGTAATAATTTCGTTAACATCATTCTCTTTCCAGCATTGTACTGTGCACCACAAGCTGTGTTGTAAACTTGCTGTCAAATAAATCTTTTTGTAGTTATTATTGTACTTTTTGTTGTCTCCGCGTGACGTCAGAACCTGCATATGTATTTTCACGATTTTCACTGACTAAACGTGGTTTGCGACACCATGTTCCATTTCAATTCTTGTTCCTCTTGATGTCTACTAACAACCCTCTGAGTTTGATGCCGCATTAACTGAACACCCTGCATACAAAATAGTAAAACTGTACTAGTAATCCAATTCATTGGCGTAAAAATATAAATATACATTTCCAAGCTTTCACACATCAAACCAGATGGCTTTTTCAAAACAGAGGTAGACAGAAAACCGCAGATACAGGAAGTACATGGAAATGAATCAACAAAGTACATGGTGAACATAAATGCCCAAATGGGGAACTTAAGTGCCCAGTTAGGGAACCAGAACAAAGAACCTTTCTGAGAATGTAAAGGAATGTATAAGCCATCAGGTTGATGTGCAAAAGCTTGGAAACATACACCATATTGACGAAAGTCACCGAACACCCCTTCAAAAGCAAATGAACGGATCCGCTGCATTGTTAAGATGTGCAGTAGAGCTGCAAAGTATAAAAACAAGCCTGCAGCTGACCGCGATCATATCGCACTGTGAGGTTGAGGGAAAATGTTGCGACCAAGAGAACTGACTTTGCGAAAGGAAAGATTGTTGGGTGTTATATTAGTGGGTTGTCCACAAAAGAAACTGAGAGGCGTTTAAACATACCCAAGTCAACTGTTTTGGATGTACTGAATAAATGAAAGACACATGGCATGCCTGAAGCAGCAAAACGTACCGGCAGACCAAAGAAAATCAGTGATACAAGACGTTGAAGCCACAGGAGAGTCATTACAGCTAATCGATGGAGTACTGCACAAGACCTCAGTATACAGGTGAGTAAAAATGCTGGAACCTCCGTATGTACACATACCATTCACGGAGAACTTCATTCCATGGGTTACTGTGGTCATGTGGCTACTCATAAGCCTTTCATCTCCACTCGGGATACTACAGGTCGTTTAGCATGGTGTAAAGAACATTTACTGTGGACCATAGATCAATGGAAACGTGGTCCTATGGACTGACGAATCCAGATGCACGATCCATCAGTCAGATGGCTGTGTGTGGGTATAGTGGCAGCTGGGGGAATGCTATTTACCACAGTGTACTGTCCCTACGATCACGTTTGGAACTGGCAGTGTATTCGTTTTGGGGGTGTTTATCGTGGTATGACCCCTGCCCATTGGTTATCATAGACAAACCAGTTAACCATCACGTCTACCTCGACATTCTGGACAATTATGCCCTACCAACTCTGTGGCAATACTATGGAACCGAGCCTTGTTGGTACCAGCATGATAATGCACCGCGCTATAAAGAAAGGACTGTTACGGCGTGGTTTGACGATAATTCTGTATAGTGTGTGTACCGGCCAGCACAGAGATCTGATCTTAATCCCATAGTGCACCTATGGGATGAATTAGAGCACCACATAAGAAGTTTGGAACCAAGGCCTACTACTAAGCAACAGTTAGTGGCAGCATTATGTACTGAATGGAAGTGCATACCTATCGCTGTGTTCCAAAACCTTATCGAAAGCATGTCTCAAAGGGTCAGCGCATGCATTAAGGCTAAAGCTGGACCTACACCATACTAATGTATGTCAATAAATGGTATGTTGTGTTTCTCTTCTAGGTGTCCACGACTTTTGTCAATATAGTGTATATTTATATTGTTATGTCAAATAGGATTACTAAGGGAGTTTTATTATTTTGTGAAAGTAATTCTACATTATTTAAAATTTAATGTACATTGTATAAAATATGTTATACAACATATTATCACATATATTAACTCTTTCATTTTGCCATATAAAATTTGCTCACATTTTTTTTCTTTGGATGTAATGCTACACACTTAAGCTAAAGCTTTACCACTTTATAATGAATCCATTTTTCTCTAGTTCTTTTGAAAGTACTGTAACACAGTGATTTTCTAATAATTTCCCCCTCTTTATGCATTCTGTAGTACCTATTAGATCTGTAAAATGTAGATGATATCTTCCATGAATGCTCCAAGCACTTACAGTTATCGCTGCTGCTGGCAGGATATAATGGCAATGTGAAATCATGTTAGGCAATTAATCTAAATGTTTACGAAACAGAACATATATTCATTCAATATAAGTAACATTTTAATTGCTGTTTTTTTCTCCCTTTTTAGAATTTCCTCATCTGAGAAACGGCATAGTTCCCTAAACCCTGAAGTTTGGTAGTAGTCAAAAAGCATTTTGGAATTTGTTTCTTTGGTGAAAACTGATCTTCACTTTTTTACTACTGATTGGAATTACTTTATCAAAAACTGGTATTTTTTTATTTTTTATATATGCGTGTGTATCCAGTATTTAAAGGCAGGTACTGAAGAATTCCATGTACCACGTTTAAATAAAAATTGCACTGCTCGGCACATACAATCTTTTGTTACTTGTTTCCTCATATTTTTAAAATACACAGTTTCACAATTAACTTTCTGTGAGCTACTTCAAATCCTGTTCACATTTCTGATTACTTAATTGTTCAGTTATCAGTTAACACAAGTACTACACTCACAAACATTCACCTTCACATCTTGAATTGCACAACAGAAATACTGAAATCCTCTACAATGATACTCTATTAATTATTTGAAGAAAAAGGGATGAAAAATACTCATAATCTACAAACATGGCAGATGGAAACTAGTACTTTATTTTACTAGATTTCTCAAGCAAAAATACATCAGTATCTTTTGTGCTTCTGTGTCTTCATACACTACTGAGACTGTAACATTTTTATGCATACATTTTTTGCAATAATCTGGAACTAGCTTAATTTCAGTAAAAAAGATTTATTATTACCAGATCATATTTTTTTTAATAATTGAGGTGTTTCATTTTTTTGTAAATATCTGTTTAGAAACTAAATAATTTATAATAATGGGGTAGGAAACATCGAGTGATTTGATATCAGAAGAATAAGTATGCATGCACAGTTGATTTTTATTAATACTTAAGTTAAAACAGACATAAAAAAGAACTATGTACACTTCAAAATAAAATCAGCAACAAGCTTACAAAAAGATTGATGCAACATTGCAACATTTTTTTAAATGCTTTTCTGATCACAAAGGAAGTTAATAGTTGCATGGGCAGCACTTCAAAGAAGACTGCCCACTTGCAATATACATACTTTAGGGTGCATCTAAGTTGGTATGATTTGCTTTTCCTTTGTACATGATTTCGAAAACAGTTTTTAATTTTATAGTGGCATTACACAAAAAAGCAGTACATGAAAAGTAACAACCCTCTGCCACATAAGAATGCTTTGCAGCAGTCAGTTTCACTTTTGTGATGTTTATCTAATGAGATAAAAGGAAAGCTGACTGTCACTAAGAAGATTAAAATTTATTGACACATGCATACATGGTAGAGGAGTCTTTCCTTTTTAATGTTATCTTCACATATAGTGCATGACATAAAAGTACCTATTAATCTGATTTACATTAACTAACTTCATGAGAATATTAAATAATGTTACAATCAGTTATTTTGTGTTTAACATGCAAATAAACAATTAAAATCTTTAAAGTTATGTAAAAGTGAATTCAACACTTACCCATACCATGACTTTTCATTGTTACATGTTAAACACAGGTAAAAGTGCCGATGTTTGTCATGGGATCCCTGAGCGAAGTACTAGCTAATATACAGGGTGATTCATAAAGAAGTATACAGTTTCCAGATGCTGTAAAACAGTAACAGTTGAAGACACGGACCACAACTGCAAAACGTTAGGTAGATGTACTCATAAAGTTTGTGTCCCGCTACTGAGGGAAGTGATGTAGGCGATAGCGCATGCCACGTGACTAGTCAGTCGAAATGGCAGTGGAGAAGGCGTTTTGCGTTCTTGAGTTGAGCAAAACGGAACCTGCAACTGTTGTGCAATGGCATTTTCGATCACGATTCGGAAAAGAACCTCCAACCAGAAAATCTAGCTACGATTGGCATAAAAAATTTTAAACTACGGCTGTTTGTGCAAACTTAAAAGTCCTGGATGATCGCGTGTATCGGAAGAAGTCATCGATAGTGTTTGCACCGCCATCCAATGAAGCCCGAGAAAATCAACGCAGAGGGTGAGTGGTGAAGTACAGATTTCACAGCCTACTATCTGGAGAATTTTGAGAAAGAAGCTGAAAATGATTCCATACAAAATGCAGATGTTACAAAATCTCACTGACCTTGACAAGACAAAGCGCTTTGAACTGACCCAATAGCCACCCAGAAGTCCTGACTTAACACCTTGTGACTTTTTCCTGTGAGGGTACGTAAAGGAAAAGGTATTCACCCCTCCCCTTCCTGTTGATCTAGCGGAGCTGAAACAGCGCATCACAGTCACTATCACTGCACTTGATTCAGATATCTTACCTCACGTTTGGGTGGAAATGGATTACCAGCTTGATGTGAGTCATGTGACTAAGGGTGCACACATAGAACATCTGTGACTGTCTCTAAAAAAACTTGAAACATTTCCCTACAATTCTGTTACAGGCAACATAAAATATCTTACATTGTTCTTGTTTTATATTGCATCGAAAGTGTATACTTCTTTATGAATCACCCTGTATTTAAAAATTTTAATTATTTTCCAACTACCATTAAGAACATTTAAATTGACTCTGGAAATTATTACTATTTAACCAACATAAATCTTAAATTCTATATCAAAGGCTAAGATTTTACACCATTTACATATATACAATTCATGCTTTGCCATTTTTTATTAAAGCATTTAACTAATAAAACTCATTATTTAAAGTGAGTTTTATTAGTTAAATGTTTTTTAACTCACTATTTAAAATGAAAAAACCATGGAAGTTACCATGATCTTTATGGTGAGTGGTTATTCCTCATGGTTTTTTCATTTATGAATTGCACGTAAACTAAGCGCATTTTGCAAGAGGTTAATACCTTAAAAGTGCAAATATAATATTTAAAATGAGTTAGTGGGTTTTATTAATTAAATGTTTTAGTAAAAAAGGCAAAGTGGTGTAAAATCTTAGCCTTTGATATAGAATTTATGTTGGTTAGATAGTAATAATTTCCAGAGTCAATTTAAATGTTCTTAATGGTAGTTTGTAATAATTAAAGTTTTTAAAGATATTAGTTAGTACTTTGCTCATGAATCCAGCGATGAACGTCAGGGTTTTTACGTGTGTTTAATATGTAGCAATGAGAAATTATGGTGTGAGTAAGTATTGAATTTACTTTTACATGATTTGAAAGACTTTAATTATTAGGTGCTTGAATTCATTCCCGCTGTTGCCCAATAGAGCACAGCAGTGGTGTGCTCTATTGGGCAACAGTGCAGGCCTATGGGGAACATGCCCATATCGGAAAGAACATGCAGAGAGTGGTTCTGACGCTTCAAAGCCAATGAATATGACATGAAGGACAAAGAGCGCCCTGGGCAGCCAAAAAAGTTCGAAGATGGTGCATTGGAGGCCTTATTGGACGAGGATTCATGTAAGATGCTCCACGAGTTGTCTGAAACACTGCGGGTCGATGAGTCAGCGGTTATCAAACGTTTAAAGGCAATGGGAATGATCCAGGAGCTCAGAAACTGGATCCCACATGACAAGGTTATTCTTCTCCGCGACAACGTTAGACCTCATGTCGCCAAATCCATGAAGGAACTCTTTGAGGCACTTGGCTGGGACTTCTTACCCCACCCGCCTTATTCCCCGGATATTGCTCCCTCGGACTTCCATTTGTTCCGGTCACTACAACATGGCCTGTCAGAGCAGCACTTCCTTTCTGTCGTGGATATCCAAAAATGGCTTGATGAATGGTTCGCCTCGAAAGGACCTGCATTTTTCTACCGCAAAATCCATTTGTTACCCCAATGGTGGGAAAGGGTCGTAGCTGCCAATGGACACTACTTTGAATAGACTATCCTGTACCATTCTGTGGCAACACACAGGTGTTTGTGTGGCAAAAAACAGCTGGAATTAATTCAAGCACCTAATATTAATCTGATGTGTGTTAATGGCCTTGGCAATGAAAGCTAAGCCCTTAAACAAATGTTTATTGTGACCATAAAACATAAAATGCTTTTTCTGGTTAAGTCAACACTCTGAGCACCAAAATTGTGCTTCCATTGTAATGCGGACAACTCAGATTATCTAATTTGCAAATTTACAGGAACAATTAATTTCCTGAATTCACAGGTCTGCGAGGCCACGTTTGATATTTCAATAAATTATAAGCGACTGTTCGTATTTTTTCAATTTGTACGATCATTGGATCAATGAATGTTTGGAGCCATTCATCAATAGTATATTTATCATATACCTCTGGCATGGTATTCTGCATAAGTGTGTAAAGAAGAGTTGCGTTGGTAGCAAGACCTTCTAAAGTCTGGGTACCAAGTTCTACATGAGCAGGACTAGAAAATGCCATACGGGCATTGTAATCACTCATCCAACCAATAACATGATTATTGGTAAGTAATTTATCCAGCATGTATTTTAAGTGGGCAAGTTTTTGAGCACCTTTGAAGACATTACTGCCAGGGTAGTTGCACGAAACTTCATCAATAGTGTAATTATTGAATAAAGTCAGACGGGAATCACACTGTAAAATATCTCTAGCTTTTTGCACAAAATTTCCATTGAGGTTTTGCTCCTGAAGAAATAATAAATTGATGGCTAAGGAGGGTATGGCAACAGGAAGAAGTTCACAGAGCACTGCAAAATGGTCATAACGCTGCCAACCTGTCATGACAAAGCCCTTAAATGGAACTATTGTCCGATATTTAATGAGTACATCTAACCAGGACGCATGATTTTCAAGATGATAGGATATATTTGTAAGATACTGGTTTGGTCCTGTAGCACCTTTATAAGCACTTGCTACCCACACACCAGGAAAATATTTTCCATACCTTGACCAAGCATCAGGAGGGATTTTCATTTCAACAGAAGGGCTGTACTGCCACGCCATCAGCTCAACATACTTCCATATTTCTGACTTCTTTATAGTCTCTTCTGGTACCATTCGGAACATATCATCCCACATGACTGGCTGCACATCATATTTTTCTTTCACATACTTGGCAATGCCTTTAACATGGTAAATAAACAAATCCTCTTTGTCCATGAATTTTTGGCGCATCATGGTTTGACATCTGTTACACTCTCCAATGTAATAAACTTCATCAGATCCAATGTGTAGCCATTTTATGTCTGGGTGCATGGTGATAACCTGGTCAACTATCTGACGAAGCAAGATCTGGGTGCCGTTGTTGGAAGGACATACAACCTGTGGGTAGCCTGAAACTTCTCTCAAACTCTGATAAGCCTGAAGTTTCAAAATAAATTCCATATGTCCAAAGGTCTGAATAAGAGGCATTATCTCCAAGTCGTTCATCCTTGCCAGCTGCAAAATCTCCAAAAGATCACTCTTTGTATAAGCATTACGAGCAGTAATCACTTCAAGAGGGCCATAGAAAGGGAACATATCCTCATATTCAATGAGGAGTCCATTGGCACCCAGCATTCGAAGCAAAGGGAAAAACTTTTTGTAATAGCTCACAGTTGGCGGAGCTCCTTTTAAGTCCAAGTGAACAAATTTTTTTTCTATGTGAATCAAATCATTTGGTTTAGCAGTCCATAAGCTTTTGCTGATTCTTTCATTGAGGGAAATGCCAGGGTGATCCATGTCAATATCATCTTTGTGATCTTTGCCAAGTAATTCATCATCTGCCACGGATAACCTTACCATACCTGTTTTGGGCCATGAATTTTTTCTGATTTTCGCATGCATTTCCGCTTCTTTCAACTTCTGCCTTTCTAAGTGTTTCAGTGGTTGAGTGACTGGAAGCAAAGCATTGATATTAACCAAGGAATTCATCTTGGGTGAATTAAATTTTCTTTCAACAGATCCATCATTTCGAAAACTATATTTTGAATGAGATTCTGACTCCTGCTCCTCACCAGACAGTGTTTTATACAGAACAAGAAATATCAAACCTGAACTTCCAATGAGTAGCAAATACACTCTTAACTTAGCCTGCATTTTCTTGACTGAAGAGCATAGCAAAGGAGAATGAAATCTGAAAGAGAAATTGAAATAAGAATATACACATGCTAAGAATTACAATATCATTGAAACATTTTACAATGAATGTAACACTAATGTAAAATTATAACATTTTGAATTTTTTTTGAGAAAAGAAAAAACTATTTTCCTATAATTTTTTCCATTATTTTTAGAACAGATTGTTTTGAAAATTATATATTTTCATCTTTGGAGCCTCAACTCCACTTCCTATTGCAATGGTTACAGAACCACACATCTGGTAGTGACCAATCCATTGCTCATTAGTGGTGGAGTCTTCAACTTCAAGACATCTTTTAATTTCTTTTATATTCTTTAAATGATTGAAAATTTTAATGGATTCCCAGTTCTCTTATGCATCAGAAAATAAAAATTTGTCTGAAAATAGATCATTGCCCAGTGTCATGTTTTTTGCCTTAAGAAAGTCACCTATTGATAAACAAAAGTTTGATGCCTTAGTGCTTTGTTAATTTACAGCAGTAAACAGATTTGTTGTACTGTGTTAATTACTATATTAAATTATATTCAACATCATCCTTAAAATAAAATACAAGTTAGATCAAGCAATGAAAATTTTTATCAGGTAATGCTGGAATATATATATAGAGGAAAAATTAAAGTCTTCTAATTATCTTGCGAACTTGAATTTTTCTTGCATGACGTGCCAAATTTCATTGTAAGTGTGAAAGTAAATCAGAATTCTTCAACAGTGCTCTGCACCTGGGACTAGCTAACAAAACCAAGAATGAACTGACATTAAAAAAAAATAATTAACATTTCTTGTAAATCATAAGCTTTCTTCATCTTCAGCAATGATATACATCACAGCTACAGAAAAAATTGGAGTAAATGTTGGTTGGACTTCTGATTATGATTGCATTTATGTAGTTCCCAAGTTCACATGCATTGATTGCTCTGTCGTGTTTACATACAATTTGCTAACACCCACCACAAAGGAACAAAGGAACTAGCTCTGCCACTAAAAAAAAAAAGATGATTAAAAATAGTGCACAAAAATAATCTCATGATCTCAAGCTTTTTTTTTTTTTTTTCTGCCATTTAATATCTTCTTCATGATAAAAAACACTTTAAACAAAAGATATTTAATTGCCACTTGGAGCCACTGATACAGTTTTGTGACCTAATGTCAGTTAAATCCTCAACTGTGTCACCCTTTACAATAGAGGAACACAACTATGAATAATAACTGCTATGTATGATTAGTACTCAGAATAAAATTATGGGTAAACCACATAGTTTGATAATACATTTGTAAAATGTCATCATTTTGTTACTGCAAAAATTCTGGCCCTTGTGAAATTAGCATTGGGCAAAAGAGCATGAGTTTGCACCCATGAACAGCTGATGAGAAGTTTAAACTGAAAGCTGATATCAGAGAGTGGGCTAATGGAAAAAAACTTTCATTGAATTATTATTCTATATTTCTTTCATATACAAAAATTCACATTTTTGCAAATAAAAATAACACATTATTTTTATAACTGCATATAAAAATATCATGCCATTATTAGTGTTGAAATTAATTTTCTATACAAATGCTCCATATGAAATTTATGCAGGGCTGGTTCCTTTGCCCCTTTCATGGTGGAAGTGAGCGGGCTGTATGTGAACATGGTGGAGCAATGCACACTAAACTGAAAACTACCTATATGTGATAATAATGCACATCTTAAATATTTAAAATCAGATGTGCTGGTTTTAAGCAATTGTTTTGCATGAAAATATTTATGATGATAGTTGATGCTTCCTTTCCATTTTAGACAGGAGACATATCTTGCATTTCTTTTTATGTTCTTATATTCATTATAGTATGCACTGAAATGTCCATGAGATGCTTAACCTGAAAACCAACATCCAGTTTGTTCATGTTTGTATGACTATTGAAACCAACTAGCACACATGACAGTTACCATCTATAGCCATGACCTGCCCAACAGGAGAGGAGAATAGCTACCGGTGAAATGCTGCAAAACTACCATTTAGTACACTTTTGGACTCATTCCATAGCTTATTATTAAATTGGTAGCCATGTTCAGCATAACTACCCATATGAATATGTTTTATTAAAAAAGCAGCCAGAACTCAGGTTTTGCTCTGTAAACTATCATCATTAACTATGGGTACAATTCCTGTAGGTGCCTGCTGCCATTTTAACTATACTGTCCCACTAAAGTCTGTCCATTGCAGTGTGGCTCAGTTCTTGAAGGGTTCCACCGCACCAGTCATTAATATCATCAGCCCACACACCGTGAGGGCATCCTCTTGCATTTCTTCTATTCATTAAGCTAAACACCAATGTCTTTATCTTTCTAGTAACTAATGACTTCATGGCTTCCTCTTATTACTTTCAGTATTATAAATATTTAACAGGAATTATTGAGGATAAATTTATTAAGGTACATTACCTCTCAAATTTTTGATCTAAACACTAGATCTTCGTCAGAAGTTCTTGCTTCCTTCTACTTCCACAGGTCTGGCGACCAAGCTTGATGGATTTTCCATCCATCATGGTCATTGATGTTGCCACCTTGTGGAATCCCTGGAAATTTACAAGACACAAGGTGGCCACATCAATGACCATGCTGGATGGAAAATCCATCAAGCTTGGTCGCCAGACCTGTGGAAGTAGAAGGAAGCAAGAACTTCTGACGAAGATCTAGTGTTTAGATCAAAAATTTGAGAGGTAATGTACCTTAATAAATTTATCCTCGATAATTAACGTTAAATATTTATCTTTTTGTCATTTTTCATTCTGCAGATGTGTCCAAAGAGCCTTTAGTCTTCTCTGTATGATTTTTTGGAATGGGGTCTCTTAGTTGTATTTTTCTGTACACTTCGTCATTTCTTATCCTTTGCATCCATCTGATTCATAAGATTTTGCGACAGCACTTTCTTTCAAAAGCAAGTACCCTTTCCACAGTCATACCACAGCTGTGGATGCAGCTACTAATGATAACATTTGCATATGACAGTTAGTAGTTAGGTAGTAATAGAAATGTAAAAAAAAAAACCCAAAAAACTGGATGTTGGCTTTTCTCCTATTCGTGTCAGAGACACATCAGTATATGCAACAGATCTACGGGAATACGTAACATTATTGCCGCTATCAGAAATGGAAAGAAAATGCTGACTATCATCTTAGAAAATGTACTCTCATGAAAAAAAAAAAAAGAAATGCACAAAACAAGCATGTTGGACTCGTAAACAATTAGGAAAATCAGAAAATCTTGTTTATTCATTGCTATATACACTGAAGTAGCAAATTATAAGGAACTGCTACCTAATGACATGTTGGGCTACCCTTGGCCTTCGAAACAGCCTCAATTCGATGTTGCATGGATTCAATGAGGTGCTGGTATCATTTTACAGGTATGTTCAGCCAAGCAGATGTGATAGCATCCATCAAATAACAAATGTTCACTGGAGGAGGAGGAGGAGGAGGAGGAGGGTTTCTCTTATGAATGGCTCCTACAATCTCATCCCATAGGCGTTCAACTGGGTTAAGATATGGGAATTGTGAGGGTCGTTTCAACACTCTGAAGTCACTGTCGTGCTTCTGGAATCACGGTCTGATGATCCGAGCCTTGTGGCATGGCACATTATCTTGCTCTCTCCATTAGGAAACATCAAGCACATGTGTGTCTGATCCACACTGATGTTAAGATACCTTGTGGCATCCAAGTGCTGTTCCAGAGACATTAAATAACTCAATAGAACTCAATGCCCACTATAAAAACGAATCCCAGACCCATTACAACACCTCCACCAGCTTCCACAGTTAATGACAGGCAGCTGGGATTCATTGATTTATGTTGTTGATGCCACATCCTGGACCAACCATTGGCGTGTATTAACTGAAAACACAATTCATCACACCAAGTGACCTTTTTTTTTCTTTTTGGAGGTCTCAAAAACTACCATGAGCATCTTGATGGGCTATAAGCAGTCGTCCATCCCCAATTCCAGTCAACTGGTCCCAGGAAAGAGACAGAACTAGTGCTGTAAGAAAAGCACAACATCCATGCCTCACCAGGATTTGAACACGGGCCCATCACTCACAAAATGGTTAGAACCCAGGGTGGCAACCTTTTCCAGTCATCAAGGGTCCAGTTTGGTGTTACCATACCCACTACAGACCACTTTCTCAAATTGTAGCAGAGTAGTAGAACGAGGACATCTGATGTCACAGCCAACTTGTGCCAGGTGGTGTAAGCTGAAATTCTTCTCTTGATACCACTGTTGTGCAGCACAGTTACCTAATAAAATGAAGCTTGGCTGTTACCTTGTACAATCTTCTCCAGCTGCTGTTGCCCTCAAGCATTGACCAATCATTTCCTCCTACTACTTGTTTTGACGTTTGAGAGTCATTCATTGTACATCTTCGATACAGTTTTTCTTGCATAGCTGAGATGGGTTGCTCCCGAGATGCTTGCAGCTACAGGTAGCACCTACCCATCTGATGCCTACAGCCATGCTTCTTTAAAAACCACTTAAATCATGAGCTTTTCCCATACTGCCACTACTTATGCTTTCAAATCCTTTGCAGTCAGTAGTGCTTTCCTGAAAAAAGATGTGGCCTGGTGCTACGAACACTGGCCTAGGCATTATGAACTCTAGCAGGTGTGCGTGCGTGCGTGTGTGTGTGGGGGATGCAACAAACCTTTGACATTGAATATATATATCATCATCATTATCAACCATTATCAATCCATTGCTGAACGAAGGTCTCCCCAAGTTTCTTCCACAACAGTCTGTCTTGTGCCAGTCTCCTTCAAGTTACTCCCGCATACTTTCGAATTTCATCCATCCATCTCCCATGTGGTCTTCTTCTGGGTCTTTTCCCGTCCCTTGGAATCCAGTCTAAAATTTTGGCTGTCCATTGATGATCTGTCCTTCTGGCAATATGTCCAGCCCATTGCCATTTCATGGATTTTACTCTGATCACGATCGATGTCTTCTACTCTTGTCATTTTTCTGATCCATGAGTTCCTCTTCTTATCTCTCCTGGTTATGCCAAGCATGCATGCACCTCTTCATGCTTCTTTGAGTTGTCTGCAGTCTTTGTATGTCTCTTTTAATTAAGGCCCATGTCTCTGCACCATACGTAAGCACTGGAAGGATGCATTGATCAAACACTTTTCTTTTAAGACATAATGGCATATTGCTCTTGAAAATTATACTGTTTCTTCCAAAAGTTCTCCAGGAAAGTTTTATACGCCGATTAATTTCTTCATTAATGTGACCTTCACTTGATATCTGCTGACCAAGATGAATGTAGGTATTGTTTATCTCCAGCTTTTCCCCATCAATCAATAAATCTTAATTTCTTGTAAAAGCACTGTACATCACTCTTGCCTTCTGAAAGTTCATTTTTAATCCCCTCCTTTATTCTTGTCAGCAAGTTCCTACATCATACTCTGCCGCTCTGATGGGGTAGTTGCAAAAATGATTACGTCATCAGCAAAACGAAGGAGAGTTAGATAATCTCCATTAATCTTTATCCCTTTGTTTTCCCAGTTCAGTGATTGAAAGACATTTTCCAAAGTGGCATTAAAGAGTTTAGGAGATATAGTGTCACCTTGTCTCACTCCCTTTCCAATTCTTTTGGGTGCTGTAATCTCAAATAGCCGAATCTTTGCACTTGCATTTTCATAGATGTTAATAATATTAATGTATGCGTCTTCAATACCACAGGATTTCAAAGCCATTGTAACTGCTGATGGTTTCACTGAATCAAAGGCCTTTTCATAATCAATAAAAGCCATGCATAACAGAAGTTCATATTCCCTCACACTTTCAATTAGTTCTCTCAGTACGTGGATATAATCTATAGTGCTGTAGCCACTCCTGAATCTAGCTTATTCCCCCGGTTGAGCCATGTCCAGTGTCACCTTAAGCGGTGTGAAAGAATTTTAATGATGATTTTATAAACCGCTGATAGGTCTGTAGTTCCTAAGATTCTCAGTGTCACCTTTCTTATGTAGCAGGATCATTGTAGCATTGTTCAAATCCTCGGGAATCTTCCCTTTACTAAAGCACCAAGTGAAAACTTGGGAGAATACTGTTTTGATTTCTCCACTTGCTTCTTGTATCTATGATGTCTATGGTAATTCCATTTTCTCCTGGAGCTTTTCCCCATTTCATGTTCCTGATTGCATGTGCAACTTCTGCTGGGAAGACTGGAAGAACTATGGTACTGGTACCTTTCTTAATGTCTGGAGTACGTATCATCCCTTTCATATAGGTTAGAGTAGAAATATATTACTCTCTTGTCAAAATTTTTACTCTATTTCTTGTTACAGAACCATCTTCTTTTCTCAGAGCCATAATCTCTTTTCTTCCCTTACTCAGATGTCCCTTTGCTCTCTTCAGGCTTTGATTGTTTTCAATTGCTTTCTTCACTAGTTCACAGTTGAATTTCCTTACATCTTCAGGGCTACCTTTTCATACTGTCTTGCATAGCTCTATATATTCCACTTTGGAAGTCACATATCCCTTAGTTGTCCTCATCTCTCTTCTTTTTGCATCAACATTTTGGTTTTTCCTGATAATTTGTTAATATGCAACTTGTTCTTAGTACCAGCTATTTTTTTTTTGCTGTTTCCATACAAGCCTTGGTTAATTTGCTGTTAACTTCAGAGATGTCCACTTCTTCCAACGTTAGACCTTCTAGAGAAGATAATCTGTTCCTCAGTTACAATTAGAAGGTGTTATGTTTTTTAAGGTTGGTCATGTCAATACACTTTGTTTGTTTTATGAGCTTGCCATGCTCGAGTTTAACATTGGGGTGCATCTTACATCTTACCATTCTATGGTCACTACCTGTGTTGAACTTTTTCAGCACACTGCAGTCTTCCATGACAAATTTCTTGTTACACATAATAAAATCAATTTCACTTGTCAATCCACAGGGATGCCTCCATGTCCATTTCCTTTGCTGCTTTTTCTTGAAAGAGGAGTTCAAGATGAAAAACCCTTCTGCCTCTGCAAACTCTACGAGAGTATTTCCACACTGGTTTCTGTTACTGTGACCGAATTTACCTACTGAAGTTTTTTTCTGCTGCAGTTGCCCTATTTTCGCATTGAAATCTCCAATAATTATCTTCAAGTGCTGCTTGCAGTTATTATTTAGATGATGAATTTCTTCATAAAATTCTTCAATCTCCTTTTCAGGATGACTTGTGGTGGGTGCATAAGCTTGAATAGTCTGAGACTGGTATCTTCTCGAGAGTTGGATAAGAAGTCATGCAGCTCAGTCAGAGGAACTTTCAACTTCTACAACTTTATCCTTCAGTTTCTTGTTTATTATAATTCCAACACCACTAGTTCTGCCAGTATCTGTCCCACGATAGTAGAAGAGATGTCCACTTTTCAGTTCAATGAGATCTTCTCCTTTTCTCCTTGCCTCACTTAGCCCGACGATGTCCCACTTGATCCTTTGTAGTTCCTCTTACAATTCAAGAAGCCTTGAATCAGAAGATAGCGAGCGTCCATTGTAAGTAGCTAAGGTCAGCATCAGATGGCAGCCTAGTCCGGTCCTTCGGTGATTCTTAGCACCCTCTGTCTTCATGTCGCACTCGCCGCTACCTTGGCCAGGAACATTCCAGCTGCCAGAGACCGAGGGCCAAGATTTAAGTTGCGGAGTCATTTTGGTATAATTGTATATACACACAGCAGTTGCTCTGGCTTTTCTGGCTTTTTTAAAAGTTGAATTTGGTTTGCCAACTTATTAACCAAATTCAATTTTTTTTTTCACCAAAGTGTTGTAACAGTACAAAAAAGTAATCGCTAAATCTTTTTTTCCATCGCCAAAATTATTTTGTTTTTGCAAATTGTGAAGAATGTGATCGGCAGTGCGACTCCTGTATATATACTATGTCCAGTCTGGCATTGTCAACCTCTGCCAAATTAAGTGAAAGGTTGTGTTAGTTGGAGCAGTGGGTAAACTGCAATTTGAAATATCAAAGACTTTGCAATACTCTATATTGTTAGAAACACAAGAAGCGACTTTGATCAAGGGGTGTCTCCTCGCGAAATGCGCTCTCAAAAGTCACGCAATATGCCTACATAAGAATTATGGGCTATTTTTTATTGTACTACATGAGCCTGGAGAGCAACAGCAGTAATTTCTGGCTATTAGTCGAAATATAGTTGCCCATACTTAAATTTCCGTTGAAATGTAACCAACCATATTTTTTGCAGTTTGCCAATTTTAAAAGTATAATTTTAAAAACTATTGTGCAGGGCTTAATGCAGTTTTTTTACACTTTCCAATCGAAAGTTGAAGAAGCGTATATGTTCCAGCTTTGTCTGATTGTCTGTCCATCTGCACAATAACTCGCATAAATATCATACAATTTTGATTAGTATGTTGTTCGGAACTACTTGGGCACGAACCTTATTGAAATTGGTCTAAATAGGGTTAAAGGTCAGGACAATTTCCCAACCTTCTGCAAGATCGTTTGCAAAAAAACGCCTCAATTGCACCCAAATTTTAGTATATTATTCCAAACCATTATTGGGGAGATTTTGATGGGTGACACTTGAATAAATAAATTGCAAAAAAGTTTGATTCAGTTAGTTAAAAACTAGCCTGGTCCCACCATGCCTTGACTGTACCCCTGTTTGAAGTGAGCTGTTTATGAAAGAATCCATCTTAACATTATAGTTGCACACATATGTGAGGATGGCATGTATCTGATTATTATTGGGTATTCCTAATAATATGCTTTTTTGGTGAAAATTCTATTCAATACAATACAAACTTTTCCTATACACTTTTTACAAATGGAAAAATAATGATAAAATAAATTTCACCATATACCGTAATAAAATTTTTTGGCATGCAAAGCTTGAGTACATAGTTGGAAAATTTGAAAATGCCCACTTCATCTACCAGAAAAATTTTGCAAAAGTATAAAATCATTAAGCTTATGTCCAACAGATTAAGAAAAAAAGAAAAGAAACATCTTATACAATGCCTTCTAACACAAGAAGACATAACATTAATACAAATCAGCATTTATTGCATTTAGCAGAAAAACTGTGTGCCATAAAGCAATGGAATAAATGTGCAATCATGTGTTCTTTTCTACTTATAACAGAAATAATAATTAAAAAAAAAACATCTTCCAAAAGTTAAGACGTGATAAATGCACTTTTACACCACCTACCAAGAAAACTGCATAACATGAAAAGGGTACGAAAAAAGTTCCTATTAGAAATCGGAATATGAAGGCCGATTTTTCAAAGCAGGCCCATTCCATTTCAAATCAGGCAGAGCTGCCCAGTGACCCTCAGGAATTTTCCTGAAAAAAATATATTTGGAAGCCCTAGTCATACAGTAACAGAAAACATGACATTTATTTCAGAAAAAAATTTGTATGCAAATTATGACGTTTTTAAAGTGGTGCGCTGCAGTGAAGCCTTTGCGACAGGCAGAAATTTCTGAATTTTTGGAAATTAGTAACTCGTGAAATTTTAAAGCTACAGCTAAGATTTTTTTCTTGAGAAACATAATGTGGGGGCTTTAATATGCATCATTACTTTTAATGTGGCTGTACCTCTCATGTCTATGCAAAAAAATAACAAAATGTGAAAATATAAAAAAAAAATGCAATTTTTAAGTTTTTTTAGTTTAATTTTATAATTGTTTCACCTTAAAAATTCATGTGCAGGTGGTTTCTCTCTTTAGTCATGTTAGTTTTAAAAAATGCTTTGTCTGCATGTCAATTTTAGTTTTGCAATGATAAACATCCAAATATTCAGAAAATGAAAGATTTAACAAAAAGTGGGAAATTTCAAAAACTTATTAAAAAAAAAAGCCATTTTTTTTTAAATCTGAAACTTTGGTAGATGATAGTCATTATGTGCTGCTATAAGATAAAGCAATAAAAAAAGGTAGTACTTCAGTTGCAATTTTTTTATACTCAACCTAACAGTAGTGAAATAACCAATACTGGATAAATTGAATTTTTTATAATTTTTCACATTCTGCTACTTTTTTTTATATAGACGTGCATTAATTTTTTAATCTATAAAAGGAAAATAAGACATATTTTTTACATGAAGTGCAGCCACATTAAATGTAAAGATGCATATTAAAGCCCACACATAATGCTACCTAAAAAAAAAAAAAGTCTTAGCTATAGCTTTAAAATTTAAAGAGTTGTGGAGCTTGTAGACCTATTTCATGGACTGGTTAAAAAGACAGGTCTTGAACTTTGAGCTGGGTAGAAAAATAAACAACCTCATGTGGAAGAAGAAATTCTGTTTACACATCTGTGGTTTCTGCTGTGTTTTGGTGGAGCTAATTTATGAGGTTGAGGGAGGGGCATGTGTCATTGGCAAGGAAGGCATTTGAAAAGTGCAGTCTGTTGCAGCATTTTCTTTAACAGTTTCAGGCACAGGGGGATAGTTTTATACAGCTATGTTTCATCTTGAATTTATACTGAAATCCAGCAGTTATCTGTATATAATATAAATAGTGGCTTTATCCAGTGCTATATAATATCAATATTAAACTTAAAAAAAAAAAACATTATTCATTGTGGATGTACAAGTATATTGGATTAAGAAAGTAAGTAAACTTCATTGTGTCCCAAGATTTCAGTACTAAGCGCATTTCTTGTACTGACTGTGTAAAACGACATAAATCTGTAATCTATAAAAAGGAAAATAAGACATTTAAAAAGGTTGATGATAATTTGGCAAAATTACTGAATAAGCTATTCAAAGGAAATGCAAAAGTATCGAGTAATGATGAACTATGCCTAAATTGCTACAAGCGCTATACAAACAAGATAGCAGAAACAGATGTTCCAACTGAAAATTCTGAAGCTTGCTTTACAGACACAGCTGTATACCTACCACCAGATGCAGAAGTTGAGTTAGTTAACCAAAGTTTAAGCACCATTGATGTCACACCAAACATATCACCCCTAAAATTACCTACTAAAGTACAATCTGTTAGAAGGCAAAACTATGGAAAAAGAAAGCTTCAAGAAATTTCTGTTTTTATGACTAAGAAACTGGAAACTTTATGTGATATTGTCATCTAGCAGCAGCCCAGTTCAAGCCAAGAGAAAGAAAACTGGTGTAACATTTCTGATCAATGGACAAAAAATCTTTCATCAGCATTAGCTAGGACAGCTGAAATCCAACACAAGAAAGAATGCTTACAGTTGCTAACCCTGGTTCCACAAAGCCTAACTAAAGAAGAAATGCTATAAAATTTTCCACATGTCACAAAATACATGATAGACAAATCAAGATCCATGAGGAAAGAAAGAGGCATCTGGGCACAATTTGATGTCTATGCAGGTCATTCAGTAAACTATGATGATATTCAGTTAACAATGAAATATTATCAAAATAATGACATGGAGTGCTCACATCTAAGTCCAAATAAGAGAGATGTTGTGACAGTATCAGAAAAGGATAAACCTGTTAAAAAAGTGAAAAGGTATATGACCCAAACAATCAAGGAAACCTTTTCCTTGATGAAAAAACAACACCCAGAGATCAAAATGAGTATTTCAAAATTTTACACACTAAGGCCAAAGTGGGTTAAAAGTCAGCCAAAACAACAAGTATGTGGGTGCATTTACTGTTCACATGTTAATCTTCTTTGTGTGAGTTTGCAAAATCTGTGCAATGTACCTATCCAAGCATCAGATTTATTTGCTTTATGTATGTGCCATAAACCATCAGATAATTGTAGCCTACAAGAATGTGCAGAGTGCCCAGGTGGTGTAGGCATTACTTTGAAAACCTTAAAACTAAATGAATGTGAATTGGATGAAATTACATTCGCAATATGGGAAAATGGAGATGTAATAAGAAAAGCTTTCCCATTGGAAAATTTCCTTTCTGAAGTACAAAAGTGGACGCTGAAAGGAATTACCCAGGATTACATTCATAAACTTCAGAGATGTGGCATTTCAGAAGAAAAAAAATCATACAAAAAATGATGATTTTCTCCTGGTTTTACACTTTGATTTTGCTGAGAACTGGAATATTATACTGCAAAATGAAATCTAGGCATATCACTGGGAAAATACCCAGGTATCAATATTTACATGTGTAGCATACTACAGAGGAAAACATCAAAGTTTTGTTGTAGATTCTGATGACATGGTACATGATTCTGCTCATGTTTTGCTTTCCATCAGTAAAATTGAAGAGTGGATTAAATCCAATGATCAAATTGAATTTAAGCAAACAACTCATATTTCTGATGGAGCTGCTGCCCATTTTAAAAATAGATATCAGCTCAGTCATTTAAAAAAATTGGCAATAAAAGGAAGTGGTTATTCAGTGCAAGTGGCCATGGAAAAGGACCTTGTGATGGTGTAGGAGGTCTTGTGAAGCACTATGCAACTCAACATAATCTCTTAAATCTAGATGTCTTGGACAATATACAAAACAGCAATTCTTTTGTGAACATTGTCAGTAAGAAGTTGTCCAACATAGTTTTCCTGACATTCTCTCTTATAGGTATAACTCAATTTAGAAAGAAAATGTGGGAATATTGGGAGCACATAAACCATGTCTGGGAATCAGATCTTCACATGTGTGGATTGCTGATAAAACAACAAAAATAAGTAGGACTGTTAACCATGAACTCGTAGAGGTATTTACCGAATATTGCCCTAAAACTAAGAAAGAAGTAGCAATTGGTTGCTTAACAAGAGATGATTTTGTTGCCTGCATTTATGAAGAAAACTGGTGGATTGGGCAAATAGTAAAAGTTTCATTTGAAAACAAAGATGTAACAGTTAAATTTATGCATCCTCATGGCCCATCAAATAACTTTAGGTGGCCTTTACAGGATGACATCTGTGATGTACCAACTGACAAAATTTTGGCAACCATAACTCCACCATTTCCAGTTGTTAACTCAGGAAGATTACATGCTATTGATGCTTCAGAACAGTCTCATGTCAACTCCTTTTTTGAGGAATCATGGAAGTATTGATATGATATGTAAGTCTTTAATTTTAAATATTTAATGCATTTAATACAGTTTCTTTGATGCATAAAATATGTACATATATTTTTACATTTAGTTTTCCTAAGTTACTGCCCTTTTCACTAAGGGCAATTTCTTTATATGTACCATGTTAAGGCTGAATATAAAGAAATTGCAACTGAAATACTACCTTTTTTTATTGCTTCATCTTATAGTAGCATATAATGAATATCACCTACCAAAGTTTCAGATTTTTAAAAAATGGCTTTTTTTTTACATACATTTTTGAAATTAACCACTTTTTGTTAAATCTTTCATTTTCTGAATATTTGGATGTTTATCATTGCAAAGCTAAAATTGACATGCAGACCATTTTTTAAAACTAACATGACTAAAGAGAGAAACCACCTGCACATGAATTTTTAAGGTGAAACAATTATATAATTAAACTAAAACAACTTAAAAATTGCATTTTTTTTAATATTTTCACATTTTGTTATTTTTTTTGCATAGACATAGGTACAGCCACATTAAAAGTAATGATGCATATTAAAACCCCCACATTATGTTTCCCAAGAAAAAAATCTTAGCTGTAGCTTTAAAATTTCAAGAGTTATTAATTCCTAAAAATCAGAAATTTCTGCCCATCGCGAAGGCTTCGCTGCAGCACACCATTTTAAAAACGTCATAATCTGCATACAATTTTTTTTTCCAGAAATAGATGTGATATTTTCTGTTATTGTATGACTAGACCTTCCAAATATAATTTTTTCAGGAAAATTCCTGAGGGTTGTCCGACACACTTTTTGGAAAATTGCCCAATTTGAAATGGAATGGGCCAGCAATGTAAAATATATTTTCTAAAATTTGCATGTCCCATTTTTCAATGCAATGTTAAATCTAAAATAGTGTTGTCGTTGATTTTTTTTTTTTTTTTTTTTGTATTTGGGATTCAGTAAGTTTATACTGCAACCTATTTTAAGCACTCCATACATTGTTGTATACCTATCATTTTTTGCTCTTGTGTCTTCTAAATAGGTGGTAAAAATGTACTTACTGATACAGTGTATTTGGTTTACATCTCTTAGAACCATTCTGGTGAAGGAATGGTTTCATGATCTATAGCTTTGAGCACTGGTACTCCAAAATGAAGCTACCATGAATGCAACTGTGATCCTTAAGAAGATGTGATGTAGATGAGTAGAATTTTTAGAGTAGTGCTCAGTTGAAAGTAAAGATCACTAAATAAAGTCAAAATAAATAAAATAACGAAGATAATAACTATAAATAAGTTAAAATAAATAAAAGGGTTAAGTATGTGGTATAAACTAAAATGAAAAGAGGAAAATAAATACATAGCAATTTTTGTTATGCATACTGTTATCTGAAACAAAAGATTCTTTCTGATGTAACATTCAGAAGCAGCAGTATCATTCCACGGTAGGTTAAAAATCAAACTAAGCATTATCATACTTGAAATACACATATATGCACATCAAAAGATGTGTTATTTATATATAATAAACTTGGCCATTCTGGACCTAGGACCACAAGTGAATATACACTTAGTCATAGAACCAAAATCAAACTAGTGATTTTTAAGAATGTAGTAGAAACCACAACATTTAATTTTATAAAAATCTTATAATTATGGAGATCATAAAATATCTTTTACAAACTTTCCAAAACTTTATACATAGTAATTGTTTTAATCATATTGAGCATTTACCACTTTCTGTAATAATTTCTACTATGCCCCAAAAATAACATAATAGCAACCTTATGATAAATATTTCTTGCAAATAAACTTGACTGCTTTGATTTAATTATGGGTTTATTTTCATTATTATTTTGGTTGGAGGTTTAACGACTATCGTGAGCAACTCAATGGGCTATAAGCAATCACCCATCCCTAATTTAGGGTCACTGGGAAGGGAGAGAGTCAGGGCCATAAGACAAGCATAACATCCATGCCTCGCAGGGATTTAACCCAGACCCATCTCGGACGAATGGTCAGAAGCCAGAGCTTAGATCACTGTGCCACTGGGGCGGCAATTATGGGTTCACATACTGTCTACATTCAGGTATAGACGTTGTCCACGTGGGTGCTCCAGGGCTCAAGCACCCATTAAAAAATTGTAAAAAATGAAAGATTAGAAATAAAAATTCAAAACATGTTCTTTTAATTCATCAATTTTGGAAAATTTTTTACGATTAGTGAAAAACCTTTCAAAATCAGACTTTTAGCAGAAGCATACCATCCATAAGGGGAAAATGCTGTGAACTTGTCTTTTACAGATTCCAACTATTTGGGTGCTCCAAAGCTCAGGTACTCATTAAGCCACTGTTAACAATAAAACATCCCTCCTCAAATAATAATAATAATAATAATAATAATAATAAAAACTGCAAAAGTTTGTAACTGTAAAATGTGCACAAAAAAAATTTAGAGTATATTTAATTATTAATATATATCCATTTGAATTTTAAAAAGCCTATCCTGACAAAATCGTGTGACCAATTGGCGTATTGTTTTCGACAAAACTGTATTACAACGTTCATCGAACTATCCAGCTTCATATGTTTAAATAATAGTTTAATACTGACTGAGGTAGGTAGTTGAGTGTAATACATTGTTATATTCCATAATTACCTACACGCAGAAGTGAAGATAAAATCTTGCCTTGCAGACAATAATTCCTCAGCATTCCAGCTGTCTATGCCCCATACGTATCTAACATAATTTAATAATCTCTCGATTGCAGAACTTGCATAACGTGTGAAACAGTAATGACGGACATTTATTGTCAATCAAGTTACATTGTCGTGGCTACGTAAAAAGTATGTTCATCACAAATTGGCGAAATTTGAACAACGATACATTTTATTCCAGCTGTAGATGTATGTCCCCATCATACACTGACGGGGAAAAAAATCCCAATACCAAGAAGGGGTTACATTAGATAAACGACAGTTGGTAGGCGGTGAGAGTACATCTGCAAGATGACGTCTATGCAAATTTCGCGCTCGGCGCATATGTGTGGCGCTAGTAGCGCCCCTCGGAACATGCAAAGCAGGTTTGCTGCAAATACGTGCTGTAACATTCGTAAGCGTTAGTTATCATTGAGATTCGACGTAGTGTGTTGATGTTAGTCAAGAATGCCTTTAAGAAGACTAAGAAGCAATTATCAACAGCTCATGGAGTTTGAACGAGGTCATGTAATAGAGCTACGAGAAGGTGGATTTTCTTTCCGCAATATTGCAGAACGACTTGGCAGGAATGTAGCCACTGTGCATGATTGTTGGCAGCGGTGGTCAAGGGAAGGTACTGCCTCAAGAAGAACGGGTTCCAGCCGACCACGTGGCACTACTGAGAGGGAAGACCGCTGTGTACGACGTATGGCCGTGGTGCATCGTACCGCGTCTGCGGCAGCAATTCGACCTGCAGTTGCCACCACAGTGACACAACGAACTGTTACAAATCGGTTACTTGAAGGACAGCTCCGAGCCAGACGCCCTGTAGCGTGTATTCCACTTACTCCAAACCACTGCCGTTTGCGATGTCAGTGGTGTCTAGCTAGAGCTCATTGGAGGACGGAGTGAAGATCTGTTGTGTTTTCTGATGAAAGCCGGTTCTGCCTGGGTGCCAGTGATGGCCGTGTGTTGGTTAGAAGGAGGCCAGGTAAGCGCCTGCAACCAACCTGTCTGCAGCCAAGACACACTGGACCTACACCTGGAGTTATGGTCTGGGGAGCAATTTCCTATGACAGCAGGAGCACTCTCGTGGTTATCCCACGCACCCTGACGGCACAGTTGTACGTCGGTCTGGTGATTCAACCTGTTGTGCTGCCATTCATGAACAGCAAACAACATTCCAGGGGGTGTTTTCCAACAGGACAACGCTCGCCCGCATACTGCTGTTGTAACCCAACATGCTCTACAGAGTGTCGACATGTTGCCGTGGCCTGCTAGATCACCAGATCTTTCACAAATCAAGCACGTATGGGACATCATTGGACGACAACTCCAGCGTTACCCCCAACCAGCATTAACCGTCCCTATATTGACCGACCAAGTGCAACAGGCATGGAACTCCATCCCACAAACTGACATCCAGCACCTGTAGGACACAATGCATCAACGTTTGCGTGCTTGCATTCAACATTCTGGTGGTTACACTGGTTATTAATGTACTAGCATTTCACTTTTAAAATGGCTCTTCTCGCGCTTACAATAAGCTGTGATTTTGAAACCTTAATCGATTAAATATGTTACCTATACAAATGTATTGCCGCCATTTCATTCCTCTACAACTATTTTTTCGTGGTGTTGGGATTTTTTTTTTCCCGTCAGTGTATATATCAGGGTTTCTTAGGGGAAAAAAATTATCAAATGCTCAAATTCAAAAAGCTGAATAAAAATCCATATTTAAAAAGGAATAAAATCAAATAACAAACTCAAGTGATGAAGGGTGGTGATAAAGCTTTTGAAAAAGGCAAAAACCCTATATGGTCAAGAACATTCCAGAAACATGTTGATTAATCCATGCGAAAAAACAGGAGAGTTGGATGAACATTGTAACACAATTCGTCAAAAACATTGGTATAAATAACATGCAGGGCTTGTGATTTACTCAATCAAAATTTTTTAATTGGCATAAAATCAACATTTCACTGTACATTTATGTATGCAAATACAAATATGTCAAGAGCTCAAGCATTCAGTGGACTTCATGTGCAACATTTCACTGTAGATTTACACCTGCATATGCAGGTATGTAAGGTCAGGTGATGCGTAACATCACAGCCTCTCCTTGACAAATGTCAACCCCGCCTTCTCGTGGTGCATCCTGTTCCCACTAAAGGGGCTCTGACGACCGCCAATAGCGGTATAACTATACCATCGGGATTAGAGGAAATTCTATCCCACACTCACCAACCCGCTTGGCCAGCGTGGTGAGTTATGGCCAAACCCCTCCAAAATGACTCCACAACTTAAATCTTGGCCCTCAATCTCCGGCAACTGGAATGTACCTGGCCAAGGCAGCGGCCAGTGCGACATGAAGGCAGAGGGTGCTAAGAATCCTTGGAGGACCGGACTAGGCTGCCATCTGATGCTGACCTTGGCAACGTGCAATGGACGCTCCCTATCTTCTGATTCAAGGCTTCTTGAATTGGAAGAGGAACTACAAAGGATCAAGTGGGACATCGTGGGGCTAAGTGAGGTAAGGAGAAAAGGAGAAGATCTCATCGAACTGAAAAGTGGACATCTCTTCTACTATCGTGGGACAGATACTGGCAGAACTAGTGGTGTTGGATTTATAATAAACAAGAAACTGAAGGATAAAGTGGTAGAAGTTGAAAGTTCCTCTGACAGAGCTGCACGACTCGTTATCCAACTATCGAGAAGATACCAGGCTCAGATTATTCAAGCTTATGCACCCACCACAAGTCATCCTGAAGAAGAAATTGAAGAATTTTATGAGGAAATTTGTCATCTAAATAATAAAGGTTAGCAGCACTTGAAAATAATTATGGGAGATTTCAATGCAAAAATAGGGCAACGGCAACAGAATGAAACTTCAGTAGGTAAATTCGGTCACGGCAACAGAAACCAGCGTGGAAATACTCTCGTTGAGTTTGCAGAGGCAGAAGGGTTTTTCATCTTGAACTCCTTTTTCAAGAAAAAGCCACACAGGAAATGGACATGGAGACATCCAAATGGGACGACAAGTGAAATTGATTTTATTATGTGTAACAAAAAATTCGTCATAGAAGACTGCAGTGTGCTAAACAAGTTCAACACAGGTAGTGACCATAGATTGATGAGATGTAAGATGCACCTCAACACTAAACTTGAACGTGGCAAGCTCATAAGACAAACAAAATCTATTGACATAACCAACCTTAAAAAACACCATAATACCTTCAAGTTGGAACTGAAGAACAGGTTCTCTGCTTTAGAAGGCCTAACATCGGAAGAAGTGGACATCTCTGAAGTTAACAGAAAAGTAACCAAAGCTCTTATGGAAACAGCAACAAAATTAGCTGGGTCTAAGAACAAGTTGCATGTAAATAAATTATCAGGAAAAACGAAAATGTTGATGCAAAAAAGAAGAGAGATGAGGACAACTAAAGAAGACGTGACTTCCAAAGTGGAATATATAGAGCTATGCAAGACAGTACGAAAAAGTATCACTGAAGACGTAAGAAAATTCAACTGTGAACTAGTGAGGAAAGCAATTGAAAACAACCAAAGCCTAAAGATAGCAAAGGGACATCTCAGTAAGGGAAGAAAACAGATTATGGCACTGAGAAAAGAAGATGGTTCTGTAACAAGAAATAGAGGCAAAATTTTGACAAGAGTGAAAGATTTCTACTCCAAATTATATGAAAGGGATGATACATGCACTCCAGACATCATGAAAGATACCAGTACCAGAGTTCCTCCAGTCCTTCCAGCAGAAGTTGCACATGCAATCAAGAACATGAAGCGGGAAAAGCTCCAGGAGAAGATGGAATTACTGTAGACATCATACAAGAAGCAAGTGGAGAAATCGAAACAGTACTCGCCCAAATTTTCACTCGATGCCTTAATGAAGGAAAGATTCCTGAGGATTGGAACACCGCTACAATGATCCTGCTACATAAGAAAGGTGACATTGAGGATCTCGGAAACTACAGACCTATCAGCCTCCTATCAGTGGTTTATAAAATCTTCACTAAAGTTCTTTCACACCGCTTGAAGGTAACACTGGACATGGCTCAACCGAGAGAACAAGCTAGATTCAGGAGTGGCTACAGCACAATAGATCATATCCATGTGCTGAGAGAACTAATTGAAAGAGCGAGGGAATATGAACTTCCATTGTGCATGGCTTTTATCGATTATGAAAAAGCCTTTGATTCGGTGAAACCATCAGCAGTTACAATGGCTCTGAAAACCTGCGGTATTGAAGATGCATACATTAATATTATTAATAACATTTATGAAAATGCAAGTGCAAAGATTAGGCTGTTTGAAAATACAACACACATAAAAATTGGAAAGGGAGTGAGACAAGGTGACACCATATCTCTGAAGCTCTTTAATGCCACATTGGAGGGTGCTTTTCAGTCACTGAGCTGGGAAAACAAGGGGATAAAGATTAATGGAGATTATCTAACCCACCTTCGTTTTGCTGATGACGTAGTCATTTTTGCAACTACCCCATCAGAGCTGCAGAGTATGATCCAGGAACTTGCTGACAAGAGTAAAGAAGTGGGATTAAAAATGAACTTTCAGAAGGCAAAAGTGATGTTCAATGCTTTTACAAGAAATGAAGATTTATCGATTGATGGAGAAAAGCTGGAGATAACAGACACGTACGTTTATCTTGGACAGCAGATATCAAGTGAGGGTCACATTGATGAAGAAATTAATCGGCGTACAAAACTTGCCTGGAGAGCTTTTTGGAAGAAACAGCATAATTTTCAAGAGCAATATGCCATTATGTCTTAAAAGAAAAGTGTTTGATCAATGCATCCTTCCAGTGCTTACGTATGGTGCAGAGACGTGGACCTTAACTAAAAGAGACATACAAAGGCTGCAGACAACTCAAAGAAGCATGGAGAGGTGCATGCTTGGTATAACCAGGAGAGATAAGAAGAGGAACTCGTGGATCCGAAAAATGACAAGAGTGGAAGACATCATGATCAGAGTTAAATCCCTGAAATGGCAATGGGCTGGACATACTGCCAGAAGGACAGATCATCGATGGACAGCCGAAATTTTAGATTGGATTCCAAGGGACAGGAAAAGACCCAGAAGAAGACCACATGGGAGATGGGTGGATGAAATTCGAAAGTATGCAGGGGTGACATGGAGGAGACTGGCACAAGACAGACCGTTGTGGAGGAAACTTGGGGAGACCTTCGTCCAGCAGTGGATTGATAATGGTTGACAATGATGATGATGATGCAGGTATCAAGAGCTCGAGCACCCACTGGACTTCACCCATTGTACTTCTCTAAAGCTAGCACCTATGAGTTATCCTGATTATAACCAGAAACATATCAACATTGTATCATACCTGCTGAAAATAACATAAGCATACATTTATAAAGCCGCCTTAATAATCTTCTCACAAACCTTTAAAAAAAAAACTGGAATTTAATGACATATAACTTAAGCTCAAACTAAATCCACGAATTAAAAAAAAAAGTTTTTCACAAATTGAAGAGTAAATTGTTTATATCCTGGTTAGTTCCCCAAAATTACAAGCACAGGGGGCAATGAGTTGCCCATTCTAGCTCTTTTTCATTTTGGGGTTTAATGACTACCAGGAGCAATACGTAGGGCTGTTGTTTGTTGTTGTTGATTGAAGGTTTGACAACCACCATAAGCAACTCAATGGGCTATAAGCAGTTGCCCATCCCTAATTTAGGGCCACTGGTCTCAGGGAAGGGAGACAGCCGTAAGACAAACACAACATCCATGCGTCACCGGGATTCAAACCTGGATCCTTTTTGAACGAATGATTAGAAGCCACCGCTTAGACCACTGTGTCATCGGGGCGGCATGCAGGGCTGTAAGCAGTTACCCATCCCTAATTCAGGGCAGCTGGTTTCACACAAAAAAGAGCCAGTGCTGTAAGACAAACATACCTCACTTGCCTGATCTTGGGCTCAAAATCAGGTCTACCTTAGAAGAATGGTCAAAAACCAGTGCCATTAGATAAACAGAGCAGCCTTGCCTCATCTAGGACCCAAACAAACCATTGTCTCAGACTACTGGGCCATTGGCCAGCCCAGTTTAGTTTAATATGACTAACTTTACCAAAGGGTGAGAACAGTACATACAAAACAAAGAAGGAAAAATAAGATCATAATTAGAATCACATGTTTCAAACAAGATTCTTAATCAGTTACTCAAAGTGAAAAATAAACCTAACTGCTCACCCACTGGATCCTTGTTTTTACAGGATACATGCGCCAAATAAAAGACTTTCTTTGCCCACTTCAACTGGTCATACGACAAAGGATGCTCTTATTTTGCAACAAAAATATAGAAAACTCTACATAGGACAGTCATAGGGGATGATTAGGACTCAGTTTCAACCAAGACTATAAAGAAAAAAAAAACTATATACAAAATGCAATGATTTTTTTATTAGGCAATTCCCTCTTTGGAAATGTAGTGGTTTTTTTTTTTATCATGACCCAGAAGACCATTCATCTGAGATGGGCGAGTGTTTGAATTCTGGTGAGGCATGGATCCTGTGATTGTTCTACAACACTGACTCCCTCGCTTCCCTGGAACCAGTGGCTTTAAATTAGGGTTGGGTGATTGCTTATAGCCAATGGTGTAATGGGGATGCAACACCGTCAGGGGCGGATTGGCCCACCGGGACACCAGAACATTTCTCGGTGGGTCTCTTCCATATATTTTGCCTCTTTCTTTCTTACTTTCTTAAAAATGTTTTCAGTTCAGTTGTTTTAAGCACACAACTGAACCACACTTTTTTAATAAACAAAATACACATAATGTAATTATAACAAGTGGGAGAAAAAAACAACTTCTATTTTGAATTAGGAAAAAAAAACTCCCTCATCAGGCAACTGCTAAAATCCCAACTACAATGTGTGTTTGCGCACTTCTGGGTTCACTTAGTAGCTGAGGAACGAGAATGTATATGTACCTTATGTTGCGGGAGGGCAGGGGTTTGTACGAGATGTTCTATATATTCCCCAAAGAAGGGGGGGGGGTAGTTCATTTTGCTCCCATTGGTTGTAGAAGGCATTAGTGCTGTGCTCATAAGAACAGAGTTCGGGCTCAATTTTAAGAGCTTGAGCCCGTCCGAGCCTGAAGTATGTCAGCACTAGCAAGTTTGAGATATGCCAGCCCTGGCCCGCCTGAGCCCAAATTTTATATTGCAAGACAGAGCCCGGGCCCCAAAACTATGATTAATCTGTTTAGGCATTAAAAAAAAATCTTCTCTTCTAAACTTCTACTCCTTCCTCCCCGTGCAATTAACAAATGTCTTTCTCAACTGCGGAGTGAAGAAGGGATGTCTATCTATTCTATAGTTTATTTGACCATTCATTTCATCCTGAAATGTTCCAAGGGGCCCAGCATCAGGAAAAATCAGGAGGCACAACAATCTACGTATGTCAACAGCATTGAGATGGGGGCTGAACAGGGCTAAAAAAATTTCACTACTTTAGTTAAAGTAGTGGAAATACTAATGGTTGATAAAGTTGCAGAACAATGCTAGACAATGGTCATTATGGGATGTACTATTCACTATATGACAACACAGAATTCAGAGTGAAAGCTAATAATGTCACGAGCTTATTTTGAAATAACTGTAAGATTATTTGCGGGGTGTTCATATACGATTCCTTTCCCCCGAAATGTTTTGCCTACGCTCCTTGTGATAACTAACATATATTGCAGATGAAGGCCTTTACGGAGATATTATTTCAACATGAGGTTGCAAAATGTTTTGTTTACGTTATTTAGTAAGGTGTCTTTACAATACATAACCGCAGCATAAAAGCACCTTTTGTAATTGAAACACATATGAATATACAGAGTTGTATAAAAATAAAATGTATCTGCGTACACAACCATTGAAACAGAAAACTTGCTGCAAACCCGCAAAGCGTGGACCACAGTAATAAGATAATTTAAAGAAAAATTAATAAAACAATAAATAATTATTAGAACATTGCAGATTTTAATGAGGACAAAATAAGTACACTGAAATTGAATGTGTAGCAATGTCTGTGAAATGGACTTTTATGGGAAAATATTAAAATATTGGACAATGAACCTCATAAAAAAACAAGGGACTAAAGAAAAATTTTACATCCAGAAAAACAGTTCCATAAATGGACCTTCAAAAATTATAAATAGCATTTTCAACTTGATTCAGAAATCATAAAATACACAAGGAAAAGATTTTAATTTAATAACTGGCAACTAGAAGAGGAACCTGGCAATAAAATTTAAATTCTTTCTATGTAAACAAAACTTTTGTAGAATAACTTTTTTACGGGTCTTATAGAGGTTATTTTTCATCAAAGTTGGTTGTCAAATTTTCGAACTAAAGCCTAGTTCGTCATCAGGACTATGTCAGGCTAGCTCCAGATCTTAATAACAAAATAAAGAAATTCCTGCCAGCTTTAAAGCAGAAAGAATTGGACATCCAATTGCAGGAAGGAGTAATTTACTGCATCGACTGTAACTGCGGACTCAGCTATATAGGAGAAACAGGGAGAAGTATTAAGGTCCGAATGAAAGAACACCAAGCAGCTATTAGGAACATTGAGAACAAAACAGGGCTAGACAGACATATACAAGCAAGTGGACACTCCATAAATTGGGACTCAGTGAAAATAATCACCCACCAGTCAAACTTAGTAAAGAGGAAACTAGAAGAAGGGATCGAAATAGCAAGAAGAAGAAGTACCACAATTAACGATAATTGCGGATGGACTCTTCCAATTGAGTGGCAGCAACTACTCCAGTACATAGTCCTGATGACGAACTAGGCTTTAGTTCGAAAATTTGACAACCAACTTTGATGAAAAATAACCTCTATAAGACCCGTAAAAAAGTTATTCCACAATCACTATGAATAGAGGTGCCATAAATGCATTTACAACTAGGATTAAAACTTTTGATACAGTCCCTATACACTGAAACAGGCACTGATAAATTCCAAAGGCCAGAAACATCTGTAAAAACAAAAGAACTCAGAAAATGTGAAAAAGAATTGCATGTTTGTTAAGTAAAAATAGAATTAAGAATTTTAAACTGAGTGATATCTTGAGTACGTGTTTTAATTGCTGTAAACAGCATATTTTTAAATCTACAAGCAAAAATTATCTTTTGTGGAATAACTTTTTTTTACGGGTCTTTTAGAGGTTATTTTTAATGAAAGTTGGTTGTCAAATTTTCGAACTAAAGCCTAGTTCGTCATCAGGACTATGTCACTGGAGTAGTTGCTGCCACTCAATTGGAAGAGACCATCCGCAATTATCGTTAATTGTGGTACTTCTTCTTCTTGCTATTTCGATCCCTTCTTCTAGTTTCTCTTTACTAAGTTTGACTGGTGGGCGATCAAACTTAGTAAAGAGAAAACTAGAAGAAGGGATCGAAATAGCAAGAAGAAGAAGTACCACAATTAACGATAATTGCGGATGGTCTCTTCCAATTGAGTGGCAGCAACTACTCCAGTGACATAGTCCTGATGACGAACTAGGCTTTAGTTCGAAAATTTGACAACCAACTTTCATTAAAAATAACCTCTAAAAGACCCGTAAAAAAGTTATTCCACAATCACTATGAATAGAGGTGCCATAAATGCATTTACAACAAAAATTATCTGTAAAATCTGCTAATAATTTGAAAACTATCTGCATATGTCTACATTCTGCTACTCTGCAAATATATGATCATTAAATGAAGAATATGTTCCCCACAATATTTAAAAATCTTTAAATTTCTAACTGTGATTGTCCACAACAGAAAAATTATAAAAATTGCAGTACAAATTGAAAATTTTATAGTGTAAAAGTTTTGTATTTTCTTTTCATTTATTTAAATTTAAAAATCATGTCTTATGTGAAAGGATGTTTGGTACAACTCCAACATAATTTTGGTAGTAACAGTTCTCTCTCTCTCTCAAATATTTGCTAGACTTTCAGCCCACTTCATTGAAAATTTAAGAACTGGAAGCTCAAAGCTATGAAATCAAGATTATTTTACGATCTGCCAAACATGAAAAGGCTATATAAGAATTTTTTTTTTTTAAATTGAAAGATCTTACTTCAGCATTCTTAAGAGAAAATTTTAAACAAATATAGAGTGTGTCCAAAATTAGAAGCTTCTCCAGTGCAATTACATACATAACTAACTAAACTAGTTATTTAAACCTGGTTATTCACTTTTCCATGTCGATTAAGTGAGTTTGCCATGATATTTAAATATCTTGAAATTTCTAACTGTGATTGTCCACAACAGGAGTACAATTTTTCTGCAGTAAATTGGCATCGGCCGATGAAAATTTTTCCGCAACACCCACTTCAATTTAAGGATGATGGGTGTACTTTTTAACCCTCCTTCCCCCTCTCCCCCAATACTATGCTTGCCAATGTTTCCAGAGCAACTGTACTTTTTGTCTTATTTCTTAAATAAAAAATGTGATTTTCAGTTGGGATGCAATAGTGCTGCAGAACTACAACTGAATGGGCTCATTTCCAAAAATTTTCCTGGGCCCTTTTGCGACTGCCACTCCACCCCAGAACACTGTTCTTGTACTTTTCTTTTTTTCTAGCCAGCACACATTCCAGTAAACCCTATACACAATAATGTTATCTTTTTAAAATGAGAATGTCCTAGAATTCTTTTCCAATAAAAAATGCAATAACAGAAAAACTGCACGGTTAGTAGAATTAACGCTCAACGTTTGAAGGTAGAGTTCTCTCTGACCCCATTCTCGCTTGGCAGTCCCAAATGGTAAAATCTTGTACCTTGAATGCCAAAATGTATAAATCCGGAAGTCTGATATCGACCGATCACTATACATTCTTATACTATAAACGTAAGAAAGTAAAACAGAGGCGGGGGAGGAAGAGAAAGATATTGAAGATGTAAAAGCACCACACGCTCCAGTATTTTTTAGTTAACACTACAACACTGCTTATAGCCTGTCGAGTTGCTCACAGTGACACACCACTGCTTATAGCCTAGTGGTTGTTAGACCCCAAACAAACGACACACAGGCTATATCACCTTTGTTGTGTAAGAACACAGAGGACTAAGTGCTGGCTTTTGACCATAGGTCCAGGTTCGAATCCCAGTGAGGTATGGATGTTGCTTGTCTTACAGCACTGGTTCTCTCCTTCCCCGGATCCAGTGGCCCTAAATTAGAGACGGGCAACTGCTTATATGCACCGAGTTGCTCACGGTAGTCGTTAAATCTCCAATAAAAAAATAAGAAATTCTGCTGAATTAGTCAATGACTTTTTTATTTTTTGATTGAAGGTTTAACAAATACCATGAGCAACTCGATGGGCTATAAGCAGTGGCCCATTCCTAATTTTGGGCCACTGGTTCCAGGGAAGGGAGAGAGGCCAAGCAATAAGACAAACACAACATCCATGCCTCACTGGGATTTGACAGTCAATGGCTATTCACCTTTGCTAATCACAATAATTTTCGATGGATCCCTATAAAGAAAACTTACACACGAAATTAGATAAAACCTCATACTAATATAGCTTTGCATATTACAATTAAAACCAACTGCGTTTTAAAAATGTTGATGTGTAAATCTTTCTCTATATTCCCACTGCAGAAATGAAAAAAAAAAAAAAATACGCAAAATATTTTTAAATAATGAGTATATCTATGCCATTCCTCCTTACAAAGCATACACCTCAAAGATTTAATCGTTTTTTTTTCATTTGATATTTTCTTTAGTTGTTTACAGGTGGGCGTTTCCCCGACCACCTCACCTAGAAAAACTTAGGTGAATTAATGTAAGATATGTGGTTCACCTGGAATCAGAGTGCTTTCGCGTAACTAATGATAAGACCCATTTTTAAAGGGACAGGACTGATTGATCTGGGGACTTACGATCCAGCCATATGTATTGCCTCTACTGATACAATTCCTTAAATTTCAAAACAAGAGGAAGTATGTGGAATCATAATGATGCTGAAACATGGATAATATGTTCGTAAAGCATTATTAAGAAATATAACCGGAAGAATTCACATTACATTGACATAAATTACCAACACGATTACACAAGCATACTAACATTAAACTTGGTGTTATGAATCCAGTTTGATAACGATTACATAAACGATACAACTCGCCGTTAGAGATAACAGAAGTGTCTCCCGAATGTTGTCAAGACAACGGAAAACTTGTCCGACAGCTCAGTCATAAATTTCAGTTGGGATTATCTGTGAGATAATAATGGAAAACGAAATTTATTACAATAAAGATTCACTTTATGTCCTTGCACAAAAGGGTAGTTCGCTTTCACTGTCGCCGTGACCCGCCCCATTTTGTCACTGCGTAAATAATAGGTAGTATAGAGATAAGGGATGTAAGGTCAGGTGATGCGTAACATCACAGCCTCTCCTTGACAAATGTCAACCCCGCCTTCTCGTGGTGCATCCTGTTCCCACTAAAGGGGCTCTGACGACCGCCCATAGCGGTATAACTATACCATCGGGATCAGAGGAAATGCTATCCCACACTCACCAACCCGCTTGGCCAGCGTGGTGAGTTATGGCCAAACCCCTCCAAAATGATTCCACAACTTAAATCTTGGCCCTCAGTCTCCGGCAGCTGGAATGTACCTGGCCAAGGCAGCGGCCAGTGCGACATGAAGGCAGAGGGTGCTAAGAATCCCCGGAGGACCGGACTAGGCTGCCATCTGATGCTGACCTTGGCTACTTACAATGGACGCTCCCTATCTTCTGATTCAAGGCTTCTTGAATTGGAAGAGGAACTACAAAGGATCAAGTGGGACATCGTGGGGCTAAGTGAGGTAAGGAGAAAAGGAGAAGATCTCATCGAACTGAAAAGTGGACATCTCTTCTACTATCGTGGGACAGATACTGGCAGAACTAGTGGTGTTGGATTTATAATAAACAAGAAACTGAAGGATAAAGTTGTAGAAGTTGAAAGTTCCTCTGACAGAGCTGCACGACTTGTTATTCAACTCTCGAAAAGATACCAGGCTCAGATTATTCAAACTTATGCACCCACCACAAGTCATCCTGAAGAAGAAATTGAAGAATTTTATGAGGAAATTTGTCATCTAAATAATAAAGGTAAGCAGCACTTGAAAATAATTATGGGAGATTTCAATGCAAAAATAGGGCAGCAGCAACAGAATGAAACTTCGGTAGGTAAATTCGGTCATGGCAACAGAAACCAGCGTGGAAATACTCTCGTTGAGTTTGCAGAGGCAGAAGGGTTTTTCATCTTGAACTCCTTCTTCAAGAAAAAGCCACACAGGAAATGGACATGGAGACATCCAAATGGGACGACAAGTGAAATTGATTTTATTATGTGTAACAAAAATTCGTCATAGAAGACTGCAGTGTGCTAAACAAGTTCAACACAGGTAGTGACCATAGATTGGTGAGATGTAAGATGCACCTCAACACTAAACTTGAACGTGGCAAGCTCATAGGACAAACAAAATCTATTGACATAACCAACCTTAAAAACACCATAATACCTTCAAGTTAGAACTGAAGAACAGGTTCTCTGCTTTAGAAGGCCTAACATCGGAAGAAGTGGACATCTCTGAAGTTAACAGAAAAGTAACAAAAGCTCTTATGGAAACAGCAACAAAATTAGCTGGGTCTAAGAACAAGTTGCATGTGAACAAATTATCAGGAAAAACGAAAATGTTGATGCAAAAAAGAAGAGAGATGAGGACAACTAAAGAAGATGTGACTTCCAAAGTGGAATATATAGAGCTATGCAAGACAGTAAGAAAAAGTATCACTGAAGACGTAAGGAAATTCAACTGTGAACTAGTGAGGAAAGCAATTGAAAACAACCAAAGCCTAAAGATAGCAAAGGGACATCTCAGTAAGGGAAGAAAACAGATTATGGCACTGAGAAAAGAAGATGGTTCTGTAACAAGAAATAGAGGCGAAATTTTGACAAGAGTGAAAGATTTCTACTCCAAATTATATGAAAGGGATGATATATGCACTCCAGACATCATGAAAGATACCAGTACCAGAGTTCCTCCAGTCCTTCCAGCAGAAGTTGCACATGCAATCAAGAACATGAAGCGAGGAAAAGCTCCAGGAGAAGATGGAATTACTGTAGACATCATACAAGAAGCAAGTGGAGAAATCGAAACAGTACTCGCCCAAATTTTCACTCGATGCCTTAATGAAGGAAAGATTCCTGAGGATTGGAACACCGCTACAATGATCCTGCTACATAAGAAAGGTGACATTGAGGATCTCGGAAACTACAGACCTATCAGCCTCCTATCAGTAGTTTATAAAATCTTCACTAAAGTTCTTTCACACCGCTTGAAGGTAACACTGGACATGGCTCAACCGAGAGAACAAGCTGGATTCAGGAGTGGCTACAGCACAATAGATCATATCCACGTGCTGAGAGAACTAACTGAAAGAGCGAGGGAATATGAACTTCCATTGTGCATGGCTTTTATCGATTATGAAAAAGCCTTTGATTCGGTGAAACCATCAGCAGTTACAATGGCTCTGAAAACCTGCGGTATTGAAGATGCATACATTAATATTATTAATAACATCTATGAAAATGCAAGTGCAAAGATTAGGCTGTTTGAAAATACAACACACATAAAAATTGGAAAGGGAGTGAGACAAGGTGACACCATATCTCCGAAGCTCTTTAATGCCACATTGGAGGGTGTTTTTCAGTCACTGAGCTGGGAAAACAAGGGGATAAAGATTAATGGAGATTATCTAACCCACCTTCGTTTTGCTGATGACGTAGTCATTTTTGCAACTACCCCATCAGAGCTGCAGAGTATGATCCAGGAACTTGCTGACAAGAGTAAAGAAGTGGGATTAAAAATGAACTTTCAGAAGACAAAAGTGATGTTCAATGCTTTTACAAGAAATGCAGATTTGTCGATTGATGGAGAAAAGCTGGAGATAACAGACACGTACGTTTATCTTGGACAGCAGATATCAAGTGAGGGTCACATTGATGAAGAAATTAATCGGCGTACAAAACTTGCCTGGAGAGCTTTTGGAAGAAACAGCATAATTTTCAAGAGCAATATGCCATTATGTCTTAAAAGAAAAGTGTTTGATCAATGCATCCTTCCAGTGCTTACGTATGGTGCAGAGACGTGGACCTTAACTAAAAGAGACATACAAAGGCTGCAGACAACTCAAAGCAGCATGGAGAGGTGCATGCTTGGTGTAACCAGGAGAGATAAGAAGAGGAACTCGTGGATCCGAAAAATGACAAGAGTGGAAGACATCATGATCAGAGTTAAATCCCTGAAATGGCAATGGGCTGGACATACTGCCAGAAGGACAGATCATCGATGGACAGCTGAAATTTTAGATTGGATTCCAAGGGACAGGAAAAGACCCAGAAGAAGACCACATGGGAGATGGGTGGATGAAATTCGAAAGTATGCAGGGGTGACATGGAGGAGACTGGCACAAGACAGACCGTTGTGGAGGAAACTTGGGGAGACCTTCGTCCAGCAGTGGATTGATAATGGTTGACAATGATGATGATGATGATGATAGAGATAAACCGTAACCATGTTGTTATCTGTCTGCTATGGTCTACTACAGCTGATTGACAGGTGGTGGTATTGGCTACTCGCATGCGAATGTTTACCTTGGGAGGGGGAAGTAGGTTAAACTCGATTTTGCTGCTCAAGCTGCATGTTTAGCGGTTTTTGCAACGAATGTTAGGAATTTACTTCGATTTCGCTTTTATTTTGGTAGAACTGAGACTTGCTATGTCGTCCTTGTCCATCTTTGGAGGCTTAGAAGGGTGAGTTGATTATTTGTTTCTGTATAAGTTACGCAGGGTAGTAGATTTTATGTGTCCACTTTCTGTTTGATAGTTTTGCTTTTCATTCTGTGATTTGACATTAGCTTTGAAATTCAATTCACGTTTCAGCATTCCCATGTGTGTCACAAAGCTGGATCCGCTGGTTCCGCAAGATCAGTGTTTGTTTTGATGCATTTCACCTTGTGAAAATTCCAGCTCTGGAGGTGTTTCTCAGAAGTTTGATAATCAGTGTCTTATATTTATTTTCTCCATTTAATAATGCTCGTATAAATACACGTAAATAAAGTTCCTTATTCTGAAGAATGAGGCATGTCAAAAGTTTTGTGGATTGAAATTCAAAATAATAATTGAATCTCCAGCTGTTCAAAAACTTTGCTGACTTACAAGAAAGTATTTAATTGAAGATAATTTTTGCGTAAATTTATTGATCCATCATGTCAGTTTTCACACATTTCTTTAGGACAAACCCTTTTCCATGACATTCCAAAATATAAATGTCTAAAAGTTGTGATGATTATAAGAAAGAACATTGCATCTGGTATAACAGCCTTTACTAGCTTATTCTTTTTAGTGTCACTCAGTTTGATCAGCTGTGCGTGTGTACATCTTACTGATACTATCAAGGGCAGTGCTAAGATTAGTGACTCACTTGCTGTATTATACAGTTTCTCATTGCTTTAAGAAAACAATTATTTGTCCTGTATTGTATGCTGCTGTGAAAGCACCCCATCAATTACTTCAGTTACACACTCATTCCTGTCTTATCAAAACTTGTAAGGTATTCTGTGAAATTTTACTCCCATCAGTAATTTAATTAAGGGATAAACAAACTGCTTTTGTTCAGTTCTACATTTAAAAAAAAAAAAAAAGAGTCATTATACTACTCTAAGATTCAGTGGCGTGTCCACCTGATAAACTTGCCCCAAAATATCTTTGAGGCCCTTTTGTGAAAATCTATTTTGCTCTCAAAAACTGAAAATTTAAAATTCCATGTTATTAACTTAGATTTCACAGGCGTTTTAATAATTCAAATTCTTTGGAACCTATAGGCATATTTTGTAAAACCAAAATTGTTACACTTTATTGCGTGTAACAGTGGACTTTTGATTAAAATGATTGCCCTAGTTTTGTACCAATACAAAGTATTACAAGACACTTATGCCAAAGTTAATGATATCATGCAAATTTCATTCTTTTAGAGAACTAAGGCCAGCCTCTTTGAAATGCCTCATGATCACACAGGTAAAACATGTAATGCCTGTGTAAGTGTCTAGAGACCTTTTTTGATTTATACAAAAATACATAACATAAGTAAGCAAATAATTTAGAATTGTGGCACAAAAATAAAGGAAATTTTATGCTGAATTCAAATATTTTTACAGAATGTTATTACCAGTAATAGAAGTAAAGTTACAAGCAAGAGTACAGCATCTAGTCATAAAAAGCAAAGATAGTGTACAATGCATTTAACGTAAAATTACTGTACAGTACATTATTGAAACTTCCAGGATACTTGAAATAACTTACCAACAAGCAAAATATGCTTTAATATTTAATTGTATAACCACGGTTTCTTAGTAAAAAAGTGCACCTTCTTGGCATGGAACTAATGAGACTCTCTAGTTGTCCATTGGTGATAACACGGTGCCATACAGCCCTTACAGACTTAATGTTGTTTTAGATGTGGGTCCTTGTTGACGGATCTTTTGTTTCAATCCACCCACAGTTTCTCTATGGGATTAAGATCTGGTGACTGTGCCAGCCATTGAAGTTTTCTTATAACTTTTCAATTAAATCACTCGTCAACCAACTTTGACCGATGACATGGTGCCTTATCATCCTGAAAGATAAAATTCAGCAAACCCATGTTTTGTGCAGATGGGAGCAGTTTGGACTCCAAAATCTCCACATATTTCAATCCATTCAATGCGCCATCAACACTGTGCAGACGGCCAACACCACTGGCTGAAAAACAGGACCAAAACATCACCGAATGTGGGTGCTTGATTGTTCACTGGGTGCAGCATGCCTTATATCTTTCATCAGCACAACAACGTACATAATTATTCCCATTATTAGCGGAAATAGTAACAGTTGTTTCATTACTGAAAATAAAATTTTCCCATTCATCAGCAGTCCAATTCTTGTGTGCCTTAGCCCAAGCAAATCTTTTAAGCCATTGCTATTCAGTAAAGGAAAGGTTTTTGTGCAATCATTCCATTTTCTTGTAGCCTACGCTGAACTGTGTGTGCAGGTGAAATAATGCCTACTTCATTCTCCCACTCATTTCTTAAATCAGTGGCTGTCTTAAACTTTGATTTTAAGGAATGACGAATCAACATGCAATTCTCATGTTCAGTACACAGCCTTGGTCGACCTGTTATTTTTATGTTTCACACACACCCAGTTTCTGCAACTCTTTTAATGGTGTGCAAGATAGTGGAATGATCACAGCCACATTTAACAGCAATTTTGCAACTACTGAATCCAAGTTCATGCAAAGTAATAATTTTTGCCCTGGTTTGAAGAGGCAGGACCAATTTTTGGGTCTTTGACATTCCGAAATTTAAATATCACCAGGAATTCTGCATAAACTTCTGTCAATGACTACAAACAGCTGTGTTCGAAGTCACCAGATAGTTCTACATCCTTTTATATATCACTAGCAGATGTCGGAGAAAGCTATAGTGGATTAGAGGGGCGAACGCTTTTTCAGAACTGGATTTGTGTTTCCTCACTCGCACATTTTCTCTTGTAACCACTTCTATTATGGGTAATAACATTCTGTAAAAATATTTGAATTCAGCATAAAATTTCCTTTTAAATGATGTATAATATGTATTCCTGACTTTACCATTACACTGTATAAGTTGACTTCAAACATCAAAAATTGACTTTCGGTTTACTGGTGCAGGGCTTTTCACTACGACTGTATGTATATTATATGTTCTGTTTCCTCTGGCATTTCTGCTTCTAAAAATTCAGTTGAAAAGTACTTTTTCTGTCACACAGCCTCCACCATAAGCAACATTTTGCATATATTTTCTGTGGTAAGTGTGTGTTGGTCCATACTTCTTTTATGCTTTTTTTTTTTTTTTTTTTTTTTTTTGCATGAGAATGCTTTTTTTATGATGACAGTTCATCCTTTCTTTCAATTTTGCATGACAAAAATATTTCTCAAGTCATTTTGCTGGAGTTTTTTCTGTATTCATGTGTTTTTGTGTGTTCATTGAATGTATGTCATTAAGTTCATAAGGTGCTTAGCAGGAAAACCAATGTTCAGTTTATGTACATCTGTGTGTCTATGGAAACCAGCAAATGTCAGAAACTCATCTGCTGCTGTGTTGTAACTGTCAAAAGGCTACAAAATAATCATGTAGCTCGTTGATTTTTTGACTACGTAATTCAAACTTGTTCTATGGCATGTTAATTTGGATTAGTAGGCATGTTATGCACATTGAGTCATGACAATGCATTTTATAGGAATTTTGTAGAAAACACTCACTGAATGCTGGCATTCCTGCTGAAGATCTTGTAAACTTATTAACGTATGTGCAATTAATGCATATAAATAAAAAAAAATTCCATGAAATATTATATTCAACATTGGAAATGGAGAGAAAGTATTGACTATCATTCTAAAAAAAGAATTCACATAAAAGATTATGTAAAACAAGTGGTCTAACTTGTAAACAATTACCTTTCCTGCTCTTTCATAATACACAGTCCTATCTCCAGAAGGGGCAAGTGTTCCAGTTTTAAATGGTATTCCTTCCTCTAAAATTCTGATTAATTTTTTCTTTTTTTTTTTTTTTTTTTTTTGTTCAATGTTGTATACCTTTACTTTTAAAGAACATGTGCACATTTTCTTCTCAATAATCCACTTTTATTTTGCTAGGGAAATAGATGTCTAATTTCCTTTATATTTCTATCTCAAGTCTGATTTGGAAAATCCTTTCTGCCTCCAGTATCTACCACAATGAATAATATTTTACATATATTTTGTAATTTTTCATAATGCACAGTTCTGTTGCCAGTGGATGTAAGTGCATATTTCTGTTTGAAAATGTATTTCTGATTCTAGAAATCTGGTTGAGAAATTCTTTTTTGTATCAGATGCCATTCACTATGATAATGACTACACATATTATACATTTTAACTAATGTGCAGTTATGCCACTAAGGTTTGTGAATGCATAGTCTTTTTCTCTGATTATCTCCTCCTCTTCTCAAATTCTGACTTGAAAAATTATTTTTTATTATTTTTTTTGTCAGAGAATATGTACATTTTTTACTTGTACACTTTTTTTTTCTGTCATGCGCAGTTCTGCTTTGAAAATATTGTGATTTTTTGTTTCTGCATATGATGCAAGGCATACAGTTGTATACATTTCCTATGCTGTGTGTCATGATACAGAATTTTTGCTAATGCTTATCTCGGTTAGCAACCATGTCTGTTTCTGAAAGTCTGATTGAAAACGTTTTTTGCTTCTGTTGGAGTGAGCATGGTACTCTTGCTAGCTTGCATAATCATTAACAGCAAGACTTCCAGCTTGGCTTACGAGAGTACCTTCCCCAATAAGGAAAGTAAATTAGGTTCCCAGAACTGATATAAAACTGTTTATCAGGCACTCTGCTCCCTCCTCTTTACTAATTGATATCTGCAAATCAAGGCTCAAGGGAGGGGAAGTGAAGAGTATACCACTTGACCAATGACTTTTTTAAACAACACAACTAATTCTTTGAATAAAGCTCATATTGAGAAATGGCTTCCTAGTTTAATTGAATTAATAATCTAAAGCAACTTATGGGAATTTACTAGGAAATTTTTTCATTTATAGCAAATTTTCGGAGAAAACTCTTCTCCTTCTTCAGGCTCTCTTGTTGTTGTCACTTTTTGCTTGTCACTATCATGGTTACGGTTAACCTTGACGGTTACGGTTAACCTTGACGGTTTAGGTTATTTTTCAACAAATCCTGCCAGATGTTAGGCAGGGAAAATCCTTTGCAGTCATTGATGATGGAATTTTGATTTTTCTCAATCTCTATTCCTTCTTTCAGTTTTCTTTTTGGAAATTGCTTTGGAAACTGATTACTTTAAGGGAATTCCAATCCATGCTGTGCCCAGTTTCTCTAACATGCCTATCTAATCCAGTCTTGTTGGAGCAATTTTTTATAGCTGCTTTATGCTCAGCTATACGAGTTTCTAGTCTGCGACCTGTTTCACCTATGTATTAGGCTAGCTCCAAGTTTAGAGAACAAAGTTAAAAAATTTTTCCCTAAAATAGTTCAAAGAGAAGAAGATATTTTAAAAATGCAAGGAGTAGTTTATGAAGTAAATTGTAGTTGTGGACTATCTTACATAGGTGAAACAGGTCGCAGACTAGAAACTCGTATAGCTGAGCATAAAGCAGCTATAAAAAATTGCTCCAACAAGACTGGATTAGATAGGCATGTTAGAGAAACTGGGCACAGCATGGATTGGAATTCCCTTAAAGTAATCAGTTTCCAAAGCAATTTCCAAAAAAGAAAACTGAAAGAAGGAATAGAGATTGAGAAAAATCAAAATTCCATCATCAATGACTGCAAAGGATTTTCCCTGCCTAACATCTGGCAGGATTTGTTGAAAAATAACCTAAACCATCAAGGTTAACCGTAACCGTCAAGGTAAACCGTAACCATGATAGTGACAAGCAAAAAGTGACAACAACAAGAGAGCCTGAAGAAGGAGAAGAGTTTTCTCCGAAAATTTGCTATAAATGAAAAAAATTCCTAGTAAATTCCCATAAGTTGCTTTAGATTATTAACACAACTAAGTTTAATTGAAGATCATAAGTAGGAGCCATCCCTGTCTGGTAGTCAGCTACAAGTCCACGATCCTTGGGAGAATCTAAACTATGCAAAACTCACTTATTTCCACAGTATACTAAGTTCGGCGAGTTCCTCTGCTCACTGCGACAGTGAAATAGAAATTACTGGTCCTGTTCCATAAAAAGGTGGCAGACTACACAGTACACACATGTCCGCAAAAGCTCTTTCGGCTAGTTATGCATGACACAACTTGATTTTCCTCGTTCTGCAAAACAAATGACCAGAGTCCGCTATCCTAGAGAAAAAATTCCTCTGAGTGACTTATTTTCTGTGCTCACTAAACAAAGACTCACTTCCGAGCGACTTAACTTCACATGCTCTCCAAATGATGACTAATTTCTGAGTGACTTCTCACAAGCGCTCCTGGATGAAGACTAACCCCGATTTTCCTTCCTGGCACACCCAAGAACTCCAGGTATGCCCCCAAGGGAAATTCCAAATAACCCCTGATCTTGCGCTCCCAGAGTGCCCATCCATCTCAATGTCAGCGCACCCATGTCCACTTGCTCGCTCGACCTCAGTTGCATTCTTCCTGTCATCAGATCTTATCTTCCAGGGACTGTGCTTCTCGCAGCTGCTTGGACAAAGATGGCTAAGCAGATACAATGACGTTTACATTCCTTAATAGTACATATTACAATAACATGGATTCCTTTCTCATAAAACATGCTAGCTTTAATAGTACTTTGACAAAGGCACACCCAGTTCACTAATCTGGGGTACAAAAGAGTATACTCCCAACTGGTGCTGATAACAAAAGTGCATTGTGTGTTGTTGTTCCTGCCCAAGGAATGGAAAAGTTTGCTCTCGAAGACAAGCAAAATGGCACCACGTGCTTCTTTTTCTTTGTTTCTTCCACCACGTGGGAACATTAGCATGTTAATAGTGTTCATATTAAATCCACATAGAAAGTTTAAAATTTCACCCTTACAGCTTCAGATATTCGTTTTGTGAATAATATTTTGTATAAATTTACTAATATTATCCAGTTTCGTAGTAGGGACACAATCTGTTTGCATCTGTCTTTTCTCTTCCAAAGAATATGTTTAAAAAATTATTTTTGCATCAGACTTCATTCTCTATTGGGACTTTGTTAGTTATTATAAATCATTAGTTACTGGATTTCTTATTTCATTAATTTTTTTAATTCAAAAATTTATTCCACTAACTTTTATGGGTATTAAGGGGAATGATATTTTGGGTAATTTTTTGAATTATGCTCTTAAGTAATGGGAAATGTCATTAAAATAAATACATCTGAGCACAAGAAAATTTCCTCGGTCTTGTTAAAAAGCAATAATAGTACTGCATAAATTACAAGAAAAGGTACTTGCCTTAGTTAAAGGTCTATTAGAAAAATAGAAGAAAATTAGCTGAAAATACAACATTAGAATGGCTCCTGATTTGAACACGAAAATTAAAAATTTGCTTACCATTATCGACTCTATAAAAAAAAAAAGAGCATTTTGCTCAAAGAAAGAGTCATTTATAGTTTTATAGTTGAAATGGCTTCTGTGAGTTATTGAGGTTACTGTATAGATAGGGTGAATATTATTAACTAGGTTGAATAAACATAAAGCTACTCTTAAAGATATTCCAAATAAAACAGGACTACATCAACAGATACAGCAAACAAGACACAAAATGGATGGGAACTTCATAATGGCGATAAAGCGTGTATCTAGAAACTATGAACAATCATTAGAAATTTTTTGAACAAAAAGTGGCATGCAACATTGACGACTACACAGCCTGGTGAATTCATCCAATTTGGTCACCATCACTGTGGAAATAAATCCTCCTGATAATGAACGAGGATCTCATTAAAAAAAATTTGAGGTAAATTACCCAACTACCATGCCTCTCAGTACATATTAAAATTAGTTATTGCTTCATATGATATTCACCTGATTCTCCTTTTCTACTGCAGTTTCTCAACCCCACCTACCCCATGTGTTTTTGGTGTTTTGGCAACTGTCAAGGCCTATTCTCGTTGCTCTGAATCCAGTTCTTAAAGCTTGTTGGAACTGGATTCAAAGCATTGAGAATGGGTCTTGTTAGTCAGCAGTAGGTGAGAAAGATGTGAAGATCTGGAAAAGAAAAAAAAAATAACTCAGAAGAAGAGGAGAATTAAGTGATTTTGGTATTTGCCTGTGGTTATTTATAATTGTGAAGTATGGTATGTAGCCTCTATTATGAACTATTAAGAACAGTTTTTGTAAGGTTCAGTGAACTAATCTCCCTGATAGCTGACAGTGAAATGCAGCCTGGGTAAACTCTCAGTGTAAGAATAATTAATTCATATTTCTTTTAGGGATTTTATGTTGCTTTCTTTGGCTTTAAAATTTGTAGCATTTTTTTGGTTCATGTTTTGTGTTATTTCTTGTTAAATTCCATTTAAGCCCTCCTTAGAGATTTGTATTTTTTATTAAAAGTACAAACTATTTAACAAGCTTTTATATAAAATTTGACAGATAAAAAACAGTTAACAGTTAAATATTGACGTTAAAAATGTGTTACCTGCTCATTCTGTCACTTCAGTTATTTTTGTGATCTCATTCAGACTTACCTGAAGCTTTTGTATTTGCCCTCTCAGCTTCACTCCAAGTTATGCAACTGTTAATTAAATATAGTTTTTATTACTCACCAGATACTTCTTGTGAATTTGTTTTCTGTTGCTTAAAAAGGAGAAATATGAAGTGGTTTAAAAATAATCACTTGACGTTATCAAAATAAATGAATCTTAAGAGTGTTGCTGCTTGCTGTGAAGATGTAAGTTCACTGTTTTTCCATGTTGCTCTTTTTTTATTTGATAGTGTAATTTTTATTATCTGCCTTTAATAAAAATTATAAGATTATTCATCTTTTTCTTTTAGGGGTGCAACTTTCTCAAAATTTGTTCTGGTGTATGAAAATGGTGAAATATTATCATGGGTCCATGGTCCTGGCACAAACCATTTTGTAAGTAAAACGAAATGGAACCACTCTAAGTAAAAAATGGCATAAATAATTTTTGTAAGTGAAAGCAATTCAGGATCAGCCATTTTACCAATTAAAAATAGTGAAGGAGCTCAGAATGTGACAAAATGTATTAATCTATCATTGGGATTTATACATGCTTAGATTAGTTGTTTAAACTTGGGAATTTCATTCCTAGCTGTTGGCAGAGCTGAAAGGATTAACCTAGTCCACAAGGCTGGGGACAAGTAATCATCAGTATGCAAGCCATGCATACAACTTGGAAACAATCATTCCAAAGCTTTCACAACAGATAAAAAGAAATGAAGAGATAGATACTTACAAAAAACATTTTGTTAAATGTAAGTGTTAAGTAAAACATCTTGTTAAAAGAAAAGACTACATGTGAAGAGATACAAGAAAAAATAAAACATTTTGTAAAATGTTGATTTTAAATAAAACATTTAGTTAAATGTAAATGTTAAATAAAAAGTTTTTTTTATCTTAAAAGGAAAAGTGATCTGTGAGGTCAAGACAAACAAACACCAGTGGAGTGCTGGTGTTTGTAATGTTAAATAAAAGGTTTTATTAAATATAAATGTTAAATACAAAATTGTTTTAGCTTAAAAGGAATAGTGATCTGTGCGGTTAGGACAAACACCAGTGGAGTGCTGGTGTTTACTTTATAAAATTAATTCTACCATTAATTTTAGAATGTGAACTGAATAACAAACTGAGCATTGTATGAAATTCTTTTTATTTTGGTTTTTGGTTTAATTATGCTATGAGCATCAAAGGCTGTAGGCTTATCCCTAATTTGGAGCCACTAACTCCAGGGAAGAGCAAATGCAGCATCAATGTTTTCCCCTGACATTCCAACTCTTACCTAGTAGTAAAATAATCAGAAGGAACCACCCTAGACTACTCAATCATTGGGCAACTATGCAACAACTAGCTCCTTAAGCAAGATCAGTTCTTTATCCTGTGAAAACAGTGCACAAAAATAAATATGAAACCAGACAAGTGATCAATCATGTGGCTGCCTGTGCACATAAGCAGTGCTTGAAATGGGCTGGTATGGCATACTGGCACTTCCTTTTTCCTAGTATTTCATACCGGCCCTTCTTTTTTTGCTGGTATTTGATGCCGGCACTTTTTAAAATTGGAATTTACACAGTGGCACTAATTTTAGTAGTGGGAACTGCAGAAATGACTGGGATGGGGGGGGGGGCTGACTTCTGAGTGTGCATTCTTAAACATAAAAACCTCATGTGCCTCATGCCCTTTAGAAATAGCTCTGTGGGAACCATTGGGGGCAGGGGAGTGGTGTATACATGAGCAGTCCTTCAAATGATGGAAATGAAACTACCCATTGTTCATGATCACATCTTGCCAAAACTCCAGATTATCCCACTTAAAGATGTCTGTAATTTTTATTTTAACATTAATTTAATATATTCAATTTTAAGATCTTCTTCATAGAATGAAGAATTGGGAGTAATAGATTAAACACATTTTAGTTTTGCAGCAATGATAATAAACTTTTTCCGCACTTTGGACTTTTTTTGAGGCATTTAAACATGCCCAAGTCAACTGTTTTGAATGTACTGAATAAGTGTAAGACACATGGCATGCCTGAAGAAGCAATACATACCACCAGACCAAAGAAAATCGGTGATAGAGGACGTCAAAGCCTCAGGAGAGTCATTACAGATGAGTAAAAATGCTGGAACCTCTGTACACATGTATGTACATGTACCATTTGCAGAGAACTTTATTCCATGGATTACCGTGGTCATGTGGCTGCTCATAGGTCTTTCATCTCCACTTGGAATGCTACTCGTCATTTAGCATGGTGTAAAGAACATTTATCGTGGACCGTAGATCAATGGAAACAGGTCCTATGGACTGATGAATCCAGATACACGATCTACCAGTTTGATGGCTGTGTATGGGTATGGTTTTTGTGGTATGGTACCGACTCATTGGTTATTGTGGACAAGCCTGTCAACCAGCATGTCTGCCTGAATATTCTGGACAATTATGCCCTACCAACTCTGTAGCAATACTATGGAACTGAGCCTTGTTGTTGTCAGTAGGATAATGCACTGAGCCATAAAGCAAGAACTGTTACGGCATGGTTTGACGATTATTCCATATCATGTGTGGACTGGCCAGCACAGAGCCCTGATCTTAATCCCATAGAGCACCTATGGGATGAATTAGAGTGCCGCATAAGAAGTTTGAAACCAAGGCCTACTACTGAGCTACAGCTAGTGGCAACATTATGTACTGAATTGAAGCACATAGCTATCACTATGTTCCAAAATCTTGTCGAAAGCATATCTCGAAGGGTCAGTGCATGCATTAATGCCAAAGGTGGACCAACACTGTACTAAAGTATGTCAATAAATGCTATGTTGTGTTTCTCTTCTAAGTCAATATAGTGTATATACACTGAAGTTCCAGAAAAACTGTTACAGACAAGCTTATGCAAAATACATAGCAACAACACCTATGCACGTACTCTGTTGCGTCTGCCAGTGCATATATAAAGCGATAGACATCCTTGCCAGCTGTCAGAGCTGTTTTCGGCATGAGAATGACAAGTAATAACGATTTAAGCAATTTTCAACGCGTTGTCATTGTTGGCGCTCGTGAGGTGGGCCATAGTATTTTGGAGGTAGAAACGAAGTTCGGATTTTCACAGACGATCATGGCAAAGGTGTACCGTGACTACAAGAATTCCAGCAAAACCTCCAACCTGCGATACCAGTGTGGCCGTAAAAAGACATTGGGTGAACGTGACCATCTTTGGCTGTCAAGAATCGTTTCACGCGATAGGCATGCAACACTCTCACAGGTATCATCGGAATTCAATGCCGGAGCCTCAACAAGCATCAGTGTCCGGACTGTGCAACGTACCCTGCACGATATGGGCTTTGTGAGCCGACGCCCGACTCGAGTCCCCTTGATGGGTGCATGACACAGAGCTATGCACCTCGCTTGGGCACGGCAATACCGCCACTGGACACACTATAACTGAAAACAAGTAGCCTGGTCTGACAAGTCGCGTTTCCAACTGTATCGGGCAGATGGAAGGACTCGTGTGTAGTGCAAACCCCATGAAGCCACGGATCCCACCTGTCAACAGGGAACTGTACCGGCTGGTGGGGGGTCCGTAATGGTATGGGGTATGTTTAGCTGGACTTCACTGGGTTCCCTGGTACGTCTACAAAAGTGTATGAGCATCCTTTCTGACGAGGTACACCCGTTCATGTCCTGCATTCATGCTGATGGGTTGGGCCTGTCCTAACAGGACAATGCACCTCCACACAAGTGTCGGGACGCCACATTATGGTTAGAAGAGCATTCATCTGAGTTTGGGGTGTTGCCATTTCCACCCAAGTCCCCAGATCTGAATGTGATAGAACACATTTAGGAACGCGCTATCGAATACAGGAATCCGAGACCTTGGAATAGACCCGAATTGTGGAATGCTCTGCAGGAAGTATGGTGTGCATTGCCTGCAGCATATTTCCAGAAGCTAGTGGAGTCTATGCCCCATCGTATTTCTGCAGTCCTGCACTCCCGTGGGGGACCTACCAAGTATTAGACTGGTGTACCAGTTTTTTGGCGCACTTCAGTGTATATATATATCATGTCACCAGTATGAATTCCATATTTTGCTACACCATAAATATGAATTAAATTTATATTTTTTCCTATGTGGGGGTTGGGTTATGGAAATGTGCACTTTGAACTGTAAAAAAAAAAATGTGATAAAGTGATTTTTTTTTTTTTGAACTAGAAGAAATAAACTTTTTCATTCCCACAGCTCCTTGGACAGAAAGGGTGTTTAAACATTGTCAACACTATGGCTGAAGATGCCAAAAAACAAGCTGGAATTTCTGCTGAAACAAAACTGGATGGTTTGGTATGTTCATAAATTATGTCAATACAAGGTGATTACAAATGATATTTCCAATGGTAAATATATAATGAGGGAAAGTTATAGGTTTTATAATTATGAAACAAACTCCAACAGAAAGAGCAATCCACAAAGCTTTTTGTTTTTGTTTTTTTCATTGTAAATGAATTCAATATGTGCACCTTTTGTAAAGCTTCATCAAAATAGTATTGATCTCTTCCTAAACATTCTTCAGCTGGTCGAAACAAATTGTGGAAATTGCTTTTGCTATTTGAGCCTTCAAGTTGTCAATGGGTTTAGACAGTGGTGGGGCATGAACTTTATCTTTAATGAGGCTCCCACAGAAAACCATTGCTTCATATTTGTCATGATAGAATTGCTTCACTGATTGTCATGATAGAATTTCAGCATACATACTGTTTTTTCCCTCTCACTCTCCATTTTTCTTCTGTGCTGCCAACTGTATCTGCATAATCAGAACAACTCTACGAAAATTGAAAAAAAATTAAACTGAGCTCTTTCGCATAATGCTGGCAACTTGGATCAAGCACCGAATTGTCACTTCACATTATTTTTTGTTATCAGAAAGATCATTTGAATCAGTGTGTATGTTGAAATTATTTGATATGAGTATGTGTGTGTAAAAGTATATTTGCTGTAGATTTTATGTTTTAAGTTCTTAATCATAGAGTACTTCAAAATGTGATTCATTGCATATCTCTTCAATGTTTTCTTATTATCTTTTTATGAAGAGTGATTCACAGTTTTTCTTATGGAGTCGTATGTGAATGTCTGATACCACTGTGGGTAATTGGTTGGCATTGCCCAATAGCTTAGTTTTTAGGATTCTAGCTTCTGGCATTAAGAACCTTAGCTTGAATTCTAGGTGCGACATATATATTACTATACTTTTGTCCTTTGCTTGTCTCTGTTCGTTTCCTGGAGCCAGTGACCCTTTGTAAAGGATAGGCAACTCCTCCCAGGCAGTGATGAAACTGGAAATAATTAAACTACATGAGAAAAAAGATAAAGAACAAAAGGGAAAGAAGGAAATTAAGGAAGTTTGTTATATGTGGTGAAAAGCAGGAATTATTAGTTTCTTCTAAGTAGTTCTCTGATTTACAAGTGCATAATACAGGATGTCCAAGAATTATTGGACTCATTACAAAATTATATAAAACAAAACATTAAACAGATAGAAACTAACTTACAATGTAACTACACAAGTTAATAAATTTCGATGTGAGATCACTTGGTTGCTCATAGTACGTCCAAGCGATACTGGATTTCATGCCATGTATTGGCAAGCATCTGAGGAGTTATGGAATTAATAGCAGCTGTGATACGCTGCTTCAGTTCCTGCAAATCAGTACAAGGCGTCTGATAGACATGATCCTTCGCTAAATCCCACATGAAATAATCCAATGGAGTTAGATCTGGAGAGCGAGGAGGCCATGGAATGGGACCACCACGCCCAATCCATCTGTTGGGGAAATGCTCATTTAGGCACTTACGTACACACGTTGACCAATGCAGAGGCTACGTTGTCATATCTTTGTTGGAAAACTACATTGTCATATCTTTTGATCTGGGGTATAGCGAAACTTTCTAGCATATCCAAGTAAATGTCACCATTTATGTTTTTTTCGCATAAGAAGAAAGGGCCAATCACTTCTCTTTTTGATAAGGTGCACTGCACATTAACTTTTGGAGAATCACGTTTCAGTTCAATCGCAGCATGAGGCAGTTCACTGCCCCATATGCTACTGTTGTGATGATTCACAATACCTGATACATGAAATGTGGATTCATCAGTAAAAATTAGAGTACTGAGAAAGTTTTCATTGTTTTCCACTCGATTCAGCATATCCACAGCGAAATTATATCACAGAGTGTGATCATTACATGCATCTTTTGCACTATTTGAATTTTATTAGCATGAAACTTTAATTTCTTGTGCAAGATATCGTGAACTGTCAATTTCGGAATGCACAGTTCTCTGGCTTTACGAACGGATTTCCTTGGGCTTCGTCGGAAACTTTCGTTAACTTGGTCAACTGTCTCACCGCTGACGCTAGGCTTACCAGCTCCTCCACAATGTTCCACATTGCCAGTTTCTTTAAACTGTTTCATCCACCGCTTAATTGAATTCTTTGACGGAGGATTACAACCATACTCTAAACGGTACCATCTTTTAACTTTAATGAGAGACTTTAATTCTGCAAGCCATGACACACACATCGCCTTCTGCTGTACAGATGACATGACTACTGATTGCGCATTTCTCATACGTTCCTCATCAGGCCACATCTAGCACCATATATCGGATTCTGGGAATAACAATTCTGCAAAACAAAAATATAGAAATTTTGTTTGTAATACGTGACATAGAAAAACAGACAATGCTCATCGTTTTTTGTTTTTTTTTGTACATAATTTTGTAATGTGTCCAATAATTCTTGGACACCCTGTATAATACAATGTAAACTAATGCAAATGTGTAACTGATGATTGTAATGATATAAAATTCTTCATGTCAGTAGTCAGTTCTTCTCATTACATGATCACTGCCTGGTTCTAGCTATGTTTGAAAATCCCAACATTTTAGGGCTTTTTATTTGGATTTTGTACATTTTCAGTGTCCGTTTTATAAATGAAATCATGCACATCAAACTTGCTTTTTGTGAGCATGCTGGCTGGGACCATCACTTCTGTACATTAAAATCCAGTGATCGGAACTAGTACTTCTACTTTCAGAGTAGCATGGCACGTAGCATCGCTACAAATAAGAAAATACAGTTGTAGCTTGCAGTGGAATATTATGCTACTAATTGTGCTACTTTAAAAAAAGCTGTGAAAAAAATATTCTTCAAATCACATGACATTTCCATATTTCTTGAAGCGTAATTGTCGGAGACGGAGGGCTGAATGAGCCCTGCCTACACACTTGCCTCACATTGTGGAAGCTGACTGAATTGCCTACTGGGAAGTTTTCTCAATCATCCTGCAAGACACCCCCCCCCCCACCCCCACATACGAGACTATCCCACCAGTGGTTTTTTTTTTTTTTTTTTTTTTGAGGGGCACTGATTGCAAAATTCAATCTTCTTAGTGAAACAGAATGAATTTGCAGGTATTTCCTGATATATATATATATATATATATATATATGGGATGTAAGGTCAGGTGATGCGTAACATCACAGCCTCTCCTTGACAAATGTCAACCCCGCCTTCTCGTGGTGCATCCTGTTCCCACTAAAGGGGCTCTGACGACCGCTCATAGCGGTATAACTATACCATCGGGATTAGAGGAAATTCTATCCCACACTCACCAACCCGCTTGGCCAGCGTGGTGAGTTATGGCCAAACCCCTCCAAAATGACTCCACAACTTAAATCTTGGCCCTCAGTCTCCGGCAGCTGGAATGTACCTGGCCAAGGCAGCGGCCAGTGCGACATGAAGGCAGAGGGTGCTAAGAATCCCCGGAGGACCGGACTAGGCTGCCATCTGATGCTGACCTTGGCAACGTACAATGGACGCTCCCTATCTTCTGATTCAAGGCTTCTTGAATTGGAAGAGGAACTACAAAGGATCAAGTGGGACATCGTGGGGCTAAGTGAGGTAAGGAGAAAAGGAGAAGATCTCATCGAACTGAAAAGTGGACATCTCTTCTACTATCGTGGGACAGATACTGGCAGAACTAGTGGTGTTGGATTTATAATAAACAAGAAACTGAAGGATAAAGTTGTAGAAGTTGAAAGTTCCTCTGACAGAGCTGCACGGCTTGTTATCCAACTCTCGAAAAGATACCAGGCTCAGATTATTCAAACTTATGCACCCACCACAAGTCATCCTGAAGAAGAAATTGAAGAATTTTATGAGGAAATTTGTCATCTAAATAATAAAGGTAAGCAGCACTTGAAAATAATTATGGGAGATTTCAATGCAAAAATAGGGCAACGGCAACAAAATGAAACTTCAGTAGGTAAATTCGGTCACGGCAACAGAAACCAGCGTGGAAATACTCTCGTTGAGTTTGCAGAGGCAGAAGGGTTTTTCATCTTGAACTCCTTCTTCAAGAAAAAACCACACAGGAAATGGACATGGAGACATCCAAATGGGACGACAAGTGAAATTGATTTTATTATGTGTAACAAAAAATTCGTCATAGAAGACTGCAGTGTGCTAAACAAGTTCAACACAGGTAGTGACCATAGATTGGTGAGATGTAAGATGCACCTCAACACTAAACTTGAACGTGGCAAGCTCATAAGACAAACAAAATCTATTGACATAACCAACCTTAAAAAACACCATAATACCTTCAAGTTGGAACTGAAGAACAGGTTCTCTGCTTTAGAAGGCCTAACATCGGAAGAAGTGGACATCTCTGAAGTTAACAGAAAAGTAACCAAAGCTCTTATGGAAACAGCAACAAAATTAGCTGGGTCTAAGAACAAGTTGCATGTAAATAAATTATCAGGAAAAACGAAAATGTTGATGCAGAAAAGAAGAGAGATGAGGACAACTAAAGAAGATGTGACTTCCAAAGTGGAATATATAGAGCTATGCAAGACAGTACGAAAAAGTATCACTGAAGACGTAAGAAAATTCAACTGTGAACTAGTGAGGAAAGCAATTGAAAACAACCAAAGCCTAAAGATAGCAAAGGGACATCTCAGTAAGGGAAGAAAACAGATTATGGCACTGAGAAAAGAAGATGGTTCTGTAACAAGAAATAGAGGCGAAATTTTGACAAGAGTGAAAGATTTCTACTCCAAATTATATGAAAGGGATGATACATGCACTCCAGACATCATGAAAGATACCAGTACCAGAGTTCCTCCAGTCCTTCCAGCAGAAGTTGCACATGCAATCAAGAACATGAAGCGGGGAAAAGCTCCAGGAGAAGATGGAATTACTGTAGACATCATACAAGAAGCAAGTGGAGAAATCGAAACAGTACTCGCCCAAATTTTCACTCGATGCCTTAATGAAGGAAAGATTCCTGAGGATTGGAACAACGCTACAATGATCCTGCTACATAAGAAAGGTGACATTGAGGATCTCGGAAACTACAGACCTATCAGCCTCCTATCAGTAGTCTATAAAATCTTCACTAAAGTTCTTTCACACCGCTTGAAGGTAACACTGGACATGGCTCAACCGAGAGAACAAGCTGGATTCAGGAGTGGCTACAGCACAATAGATCATATCCATGTGCTGAGAGAACTAATTGAAAGAGCGAGGGAATATGAACTTCCATTGTGCATGGCTTTTATCGATTATGAAAAAGCCTTTGATTCGGTGAAACCATCAGCAGTTACAATGGCTCTGAAAACCTGCGGTATTGAAGATGCATACATTAATATTATTAATAACATCTATGAAAATGCAAGTGCAAAGATTCGGCTGTTTGAAAATACAACACACATAAAAAATGGAAAGGGAGTGAGACAAGGTGACACCATATCTCCGAAGCTCTTTAATGCCACATTGGAGGGTGTTTTTCAGTCACTGAGCTGGGAAAACAAGGGGATAAAGATTAATGGAGATTATCTAACCCACCTTCGTTTTGCTGATGACGTAGTCATTTTTGCAACTAGCCCATCAGAGCTGCAGAGTATGATCCAGGAACTTGCTGACAAGAGTAAAGAAGTGGGATTAAAAATGAACTTTCAGAAAACAAAAGTGATGTTCAATGCTTTTACAAGAAATGAAGATTTATCGATTGATGGAGAAAAGCTGGAGATAACAGACACGTACGTTTATCTTGGACAGCAGATATCAAGTGAGGGTCACATTGATGAAGAAATTAATCGGCGTACAAAACTTGCCTGGAGAGCTTTTGGAAGAAACAGCATAATTTTCAAGAGCAATATGCCATTATGTCTTAAAAGAAAAGTGTTTGATCAATGCATCCTTCCAGTGCTTACGTATGGTGCAGAGACGTGGACCTTAACTAAAAGAGACATACAAAGGCTGCAGACAACTCAAAGAAGCATGGAGAGGTGCATACTTGGTGTAACCAGGAGAGATAAGAAGAGGAACTCGTGGATCCGAAAAATGACAAGAGTGGAAGACATCATGATCAGAGTTAAATCCCTGAAATGGCAATGGGCTGGACATACTGCCAGAAGGACAGATCATCGATGGACAGCCGAAATTTTAGATTGGATTCCAAGGGACAGGAAAAGACCCAGAAGAAGACCACATGGGAGATGGGTGGATGAAATTCGAAAGTATGCAGGGGTGACATGGAGGAGACTGGCACAAGACAGACCGTTGTGGAGGAAACTTGGGGAGACCTTCGTCCAGCAGTGGATTGATAATGGTTGACAATGATGATGATATATATATATATATATATATAGAAATTATGGGAGATTTCAATGCAAAAATAGGGCAACGGCAACAGAATGAAACTTCAGTAGGTAAATTCGGTCATGGCAACAGAAACCAGCGTGGAAATACTCTCGTTGAGTTTGCAGAGGCAGAAGGGTTTTTCATCTTGAACTCCTTCTTCAAGAAAAAGCCACACAGGAAATGGACATGGAGACATCCAAATGGGACGACAAGTGAAATTGATTTTATTATGTGTAACAAAAAATTCGTCATAGAAGACTGCAGTGTGCTAAACAAGTTCAACACAGGTAGTGACCATAGATTGGTGAGATGTAAGATGCACCTCAACACTAAACTTGAACGTGGCAAGCTCATAAGACAAACAAAATCTATTGACATAACCAACCTTAAAAAACACCATAATACCTTCAAGTTGGAACTGAAGAACAGGTTCTCTGCTTTAGAAGGCCTAACATCGGAAGAAGTGGACATCTCTGAAGTTAACAGAAAAGTAACCAAAGCTCTTATGGAAACAGCAACAAAATTAGCTGGGTCTAAGAACAAGTTGCATGTGAACAAATTATCAGGAAAAACCAAAATGTTGATGCAAAAAAGAAGAGAGATGAGGACAACTAAAGAAGATGTGACTTCCAAAGTGGAATATATAGAGCTATGCAAGACAGTAAGAAAAAGTATCACTGAAGACGTAAGGAAATTCAACTGTGAACTAGTGAGGAAAGCAATTGAAAACAACCAAAGCCTAAAGATAGCAAAGGGACATCTCAGTAAAGGAAGAAAACAGATTATGGCACTGAGAAAAGAAGATGGTTCTGTAACAAGAAATAGAGGCGAAATTTTGACAAGAGTGAAAGATTTCTACTCCAAATTATATGAAAGGGATGATATATGCACTCCAGACATCATGAAAGATACCAGTACCAGAGTTCCTCCAGTCCTTCCAGCAGAAGTTGCACATGCAATCAAGAACATGAAGCGAGGAAAAGCTCCAGGAGAAGATTGAATTACTGTAGACATCATACAAGAAGCAAGTGGAGAAATCGAAACAGTACTCGCCCAAATTTTCACTCGATGCCTTAATGAAGGAAAGATTCCTGGGGATTGGAACACCGCTACAATGATCCTGCTACATAAGAAAGGTGACATTGAGGATCTCGGAAACTACAGACCTATCAGCCTCCTATCAGTAGTTTATAAAATCTTCACTGAAGTTCTTTCACACCGCTTGAAGGTAGCACTAGACATGGCTCAACCGAGAGAACAAGCTGGATTCAGGAGTGGCTACAGCACAATAGATCATATCCACGTGCTGAGAGAACTAATTGAAAGAGCGAGGGAATATGAACTTCCATTGTGCATGGCTTTTATCGATTATGAAAAAGCCTTTGATTCGGTGAAACCATCAGCAGTTACAATGGCTCTGAAAACCTGCGGTATTGAAGATGCATACATTAATATTATTAATAACATCTATGAAAATGTAAGTGCAAAGATTAGGCTGTTTGAAAATACGACACACATAAAAATTGGAAAGGGAGTGAGACAAGGTGACACCATATCTCCGAAGCTCTTTAATGCCACATTGGAGGGTGTTTTTCAGTCGCTGAGCTGGGAAAACAAGGGGATAAAGATTAATGGAGATTATCTAACCCACCTTCGTTTTGCTGATGACGTAGTCATTTTTGCAACTACCCCATCAGAGCTGCAGAGTATGATCCAGGAACTTGCTGACAAGAGTAAAGAAGTGGGATTAAAAATGAACTTTCAGAAGGCAAAAGTGATGTTCAATGCTTTTACAAGAAATGAAGATTTATCGATTGATGGAGAAAAGCTGGAGATAACAGACACGTACGTTTATCTTGGACAGCAGATATCAAGTGAGGGTCACATTGATGAAGAAATTAATCGGCGTACAAAACTTGCCTGGAGAGCTTTTGGAAGAAACAGCATAATTTTCAAGAGCAATATGCCATTATGTCTTAAAAGAAAAGTGTTTGATCAATGCATCCTTCCAGTGCTTACGTATGGTGCAGAGACGTGGACCTTAACTAAAAGAGACATACAAAGGCTGCAGACAACTCAAAGAAGCATGGAGAGGTGCATGCTTGGTATAACCAGGAGAGATAAGGAGAGGAACTCGTGGATCCGAAAAATGACAAGAGTGGAAGACATCATGATCAGAGTTAAATCCCTGAAATGGCAATGGGCTGGACATACTGCCAGAAGGACAGATCATCGATGGACAGCCGAAATTTTAGATTGGATTCCAAGGGACAGGAAAAGACCCAGAAGAAGACCACATAGGAGATGGGTGGATGAAATTCGAAAGTATGCAGGTGTGACATGGAGGAGACTGGCACAAGACAGACCGTTGTGGAGGAAACTTGGGGAGACCTTCGTCCAGCAGTGGATTGATAATGGTTGACAATGATGATGATGATGATATATATATATATATATATTTTTTAGAATTCTGTAGACTTTGTAACAAACTAGTTAGCTAGCTTCAAATACATGCCACTGAATATGTTGATCAGAGCTGAGGTAAATGCAAAGAAAAAATGTTTGTGTGATTTAACTTTTTATTTAGCTCTGAATGGTATATGTAAGAATGTATGTATAACAATCATCCTCAGATGTACACTTTTAATTTAACCTTTAAAGCAAAAAAAGTAGTGAAAATAGTTCTCAGAAAAAGTAATGTGGCTTGCTACTTTTTAGGAAAAGTAGTTGTAGCCATAGCAAGCTACTTTTTTGAGAATATAGTTGTAGCAGCAGCTAGCTACTTTTGAAAAGTAGCTTTCCAATCACTGGTTAAATCCAAATGCTCACAAAATCAGAGTTTGAAAAATCAATAGAAAACAACAAATGTAATAACTCAACATGCAAAATTAAAAATTACATATAGCTGCCACATATACATTTGCTAAGGAAGATATACTCAGAAAAAAATACTTGTGGTATCAGCAGTGCCTAACTTCAGTGTGGGGGCATATACTTCCAGTACATATGTATATACTTGTATGTGTGTGTATGTGCTCTTAAAGTGGTGTAGTTTTATCAAGTGAAAATTTTAATGTATTAATTAATTCATGTGCTTCCTTACCTATATGAAAAGAATGAAAGCATCTCATCTGCGTTATATGATGCTTTTTATTTTACTTTTTAGCACATCTTTTTTAAAAAAAGATCGTGCTTATGTTACCGGTTTGTCCGTCTGTACCCACGATATCTCTGCAACTATTAGTCCAATTTGAAAAATTCTTTTTGCATTGGGAAGCTTGAAATATGTGAATGCTGATCCTTCATTTCGTTTTTTTTTAACGATTCACAATATCGCCGCTAGAGGGCTTAAATGCAGATGATGTCGAATTCAAAAATACGTTTTGTTCCACATATTTGCTTCTAAACATCCGATTGAAAAAATTATTTTATCTTTCGATTCCATTTATGTTGAAGAGTATTTTAGATACAGTTACTTTTTTAAACTACGCATAGATTTTCCGCTAGGGGGCGTAAAAGTAAATTACCTTTTTCCTGATAACTCTTCTTCTAAAACTCCGATTTGAAAAAAAATTTCTTCAGCGGATACACCTCCTGGTGGAAAATCTTTTGCATATAATTCCAAATTTTTGGTAAAGAATACTTTGGCCACCAGGGAGCATAAGTTTTAATTTTTGCTTCTGATGTATTTGCCATAAAATCTGAGCTTCTAAAATATCGATTAAAAAAATTCTTTCATGGACTGATGCCACTCACATCAATAAACCTTTTCGGAATATTTTCTTCTTAAAATATTCCATTGTTGGACTTATTAAATCCATGTTGAACACTTACTGCACGTGTTGGTTTCCGTATTTCTGTTGTGTAGATGCGGCATGGAGTTTTATTTTCATTCGGTTGCTGTTCCTTATTAATTGGCCTCGTCACTGAATGATTTTTTTCCCTTTGCTGCTTCTACATTTCGATACGTTTTTACCCAAGTACTTTCGGTAACATTCTGTTACCGTCATCTAAGGGACGTTTTGCTCCGACCTGCACGGACCATGTCGGCAGAGCATTATGTGGGTTCTCGTGGGCTGCATCTGTTCGCGGCTATCGCTTCCTCTTGGGCGTTGTGGCGCCATCTCTTGTTGGCCAGCGATCTCATTTTTCGAACTTTTTCGTTTTTTTGCTCAATTTTAATTAAATTCCTTAGTTCGAAAAATGAGATTGCTGGCCAACAAGAGATGGCGCCACAACGCCCAAGAGGAAGCTATAGCCGTGAACAGATGCAGCCCACGAGAACCACATAATGCTCTGCCGACACGGTCCGTGCAGGTCGGAGCAAAACGTCCCTAGATGACGGTAACGGAATGTTACTGAAAGTACTTGGGTAAAAACGTATCGAAATGTAGAAGCAGCAAAGGGAAAAAAATTCATTCAGTGACGAGGCCAATTAAAAAGGAACAGCAACCGAATGAAAAAAAAACCCCATGCCGCATCTACACAACAGAAATACAGAAACCAACACGTGCGGTAAGTGTTCAACATGGATTTAATAAGTCCAACAATGCAATTGCATTAATGCACGTCAAAAAAAACGAATTAACTTTTCAATAGCGGACTTTTCCCTACGAAATCCAATATTGGAAGTACTTGAAACCTTGAAATATTCCACACTTTCTCTGTCAGGGGCGTAGATGTATATCTTATTTTTGTCAATATCTCTACTTCTAGAAGTCCGATTTGAAGAATTTCTTCTTTGTTGGATAATGTTTTCAGTGTGACATGTTTTTCATATAATTTCAAATTTTTCAAGTAATTCATAGACTTTCCGCTAGGGCGTAGGGGGTAAATTGCATTTCCCCCTATATCTCTGCTTCTAAATGTCCAATTTGAAAAATTCCTTCTGCACCAGATACAGCTCCTGATGGGAAATCGTTTGCACATAATTTCTAATTTTTGTAAAAAAAACGGTTTGGCCACCAGGGGCATAAATCATAAATTCCGCTTCTGATGTATTTGCAGCAAAATATGAGCTTCTAAATTCTCAATTGAAAAAAACGTTGTTTGTAGACCAATACTACTCATATTGTCAAACCTTTTAAAAACATTTTCTTCTTAAAATAATTCATGGTTTCTACGCCAGTGGGCATAGATGCCTATCTTAATTTTGTCAATATCTGTATTTCTAGGAGTTCGATTTGAAAAATTCCTTCTTTGTTGAATAGTGTTTCAGATGCAAAATGTTTTCCCTGTAAATTCAAAATGTTCAAGTAAATCAGGCTTTCCGCTAGGGAGCACAAAGGTAAATTGTGTTTTCTGTGTTATTTCTGCTTCTAAAACTCTGATTTGAAAAATTCTTCCTGTATCGCATGTACAAGACCTGATGGAAAATATTTTTCACATAATTTCTAATGTTTGGTAAAGAATGGTTTGGCCACCAGGGGGCATAAGTGTTAACTTATGCTTATGATGTATTTGTAGCAAAATCTGGGCTCCTGAGAACTTGTCTAAATTTTTTTTTCTTGGACCGATACCGCTGGTATGGAAAAACCTTGCGAATTAATGAAGACATGGAAAATCCTTGTGAGATTACTTTCTTCCTAAAATAACGCATGGTTTTCCCACCAGAGGACGTAAAGTCACATCTTATTTTTGTCGATATCTCTGTTTCTAAGAGTTCGATTTAGAAAATTCTTTCTGTGTTGGAGAGCGTTTTCAGTGCACAATGTTTCTCATATAAATTCATGTTTCTCTTAATGCACAAGTCTGCAACCAGAGGGCGTAAGCTCACGATTCCGTTTACAGCAATATATGAGGGATTAAAAACCCTATTGAAAAACTTCTTTCCTCTGTCAGATACTATTGTTTTCCATACTGGTTCCATTGACTTTGAAAATAGCTTGGATAAATTTAATTTGTGTCAGAACAGATTCAAAAGGTGTGCTTATTACACCCAAAATTCGGTATCATCTTTCTTGTTATTTAGTATTATTAGTATCGTGAAAACTTTTATTACAGAGGATGTTGCTGCTGCAAAAGAAAGTGTTTTTTTTTTGTGCTATTAAAGCAATTTTAATTAATACTTCAAAGGCATAAATCAAGTATTCTAAAATACAACAATTATGTGTAACACTTACCAAATGGATGTTACAAACAGAATATTAGAATTTTCTTAAGACACGTTTCCCCAGACCAGTTTGGATACAAAGGTCCTGGTTACATCATCCAATTCCATTTCATCTGTTCAGCCTTGGCTAGTGTGCAGAAAATTTTCAAATTTTGATGCATGGTGCAAGGAATCCAAAATAGATAAGCAAAGTGCTTTCTATTCAGTGGTTTGAGTGACAGCACAAAAACTACGTATGGGTGAAGTTATCCTAATATATCCTGCCCCCCTCAAGAAACATTCATTCCCCCTTTCCCCAGAAGAAGGGGGAGGGGAGGTGCCATACAAGAAGGCATTATCTTTTTCACAGCATGTGTTAAACAATTAAACAATTAATGATGGTTTAGGATGATGGAATCATTTTGTGGCTTTTCAGAATTTTTTAGTCTTAATGTAACAGAGTGATATAAACGAATGTCTCCATACTCTGTAAGGGAGAAACATTTACCTTTACTTGATAGCATGGTAATCTGCCCTCTGCCATTGTTTTTTAATCAAAAGTACAGGAAATGGATAATTAATTTATGGGCATTGGTAAACACACACTGGTAGAAGCTGCCCTCTGATGTGTAGTAGAGAGAGTTTCTTTACTTTAAGTTCTAGGCTCAAACTGAGTATGTCTATATAGAAAAAAAGATTGGTTTGGTTGCATCAGGATAATTCCTGAAGCATGTCAATGTTCCATTTGGTATGAGCATTAGAAAAAGGAAAAGCTAAACAACAGAAACAACATACAAGTAGGATGCTTACTAAGAACCTGTAGCTTGCACAACTAGTGAGGGCAATAATGTCCACACAGCCTTTAATTTGTGGGAGGCATGTGCCCCCCATGGGTTAGACACCATTGTGTGGTATGTACGAGGGGCAGTCAAAAAGTTAGTTGCATGCTCTCACAATTTTTTTGGTATAAAAGGCATTTGCATGTGATGTGAGGATGCCACTTGTACTTCCATATCAAAACTGCTGTGTTACCTTTGTTGACGTAATGAGAACAGTTCATCTGTTATCACTCATGAAAGATGTGTCCATTGGAAGTAGTATCCAAATTTAAAATCCTCGCAGTGATCTATTTTTTGTGGGCCCAGATGTTGAACCCCACTGAAATTCAATAGCAATTAATTGAAGTATACAGTGATAAATCATTTTCACGGCAGCTGATCATAAAAAATGATGTGCGTTGTTCGAGAAAGGATGCACAGATATCGAAGACAATTACCGGGAGGGAAGGTTGTCAACTTTGATGATGAATGAAAACGTGGACCTCATTAACAAATTGATTCATGCAAACAGCTGAATCACAGTGGACGAGATCGCCGATGAATTGAATATTTTGTATGGAAGCATACACCACATCATCACCAAGTGTCTTGAGTTTCAAAAAGTTTGTGTCCAATTGGTGCCTCGCTTACTCACAGAACAGCACGAGGCGCAACATTTTCAAACAGCTCTCACTTTTTTTTATCATTATCACAGAGAAGGAAATGAATTTTTGGACCCTAATGTGACCGGAGACGAGACTTGGGTTCATCACTTCTCATCAGAAATGAAGCAGACTTCATGTGAGTGGAAACATTGACATTCTCCACCTCCAAAAAGGGCCGAATTGTTCTTTCTGCCGGAAAGGTTATGCTCACCCTTTTTTCAACAATCAAGATGTTGTGCATTATGAATTGATGCCGAACAACACCACGATTAATGCAGCATCCTATTGTGAAACTCTTTTAGAAGCTATGAAAGGTGATTAAAGATAGATGGCCAGAAAAACTGTCAAGAGGCATTTTCCTTCTGCATGGCGTCACGAAGGCCCTCCCTGACAGATTCAAATGGGAGGTGAGGAACACACATCCTACAGTCCAGACCTTTTGCCTTGTGATTTCCATGTGTTCAGTCACATGAAAATGACCTTGTGAAGTGTCAATATCATTCCGATGAAGACATCAAACATGGGACAGGAGGATGGTTATCACAAGTTAGACAACTTTTTTTTTTAAGAAGGGATTGACAAACTTATGCCATGCTACGATAAATGTTTAAATAAACAAAGTAATTATTTACATCAAAAAATAGCTCTTCTAATGTATTTCTTATGTAAGTATAAACATTTCCCAAAATGTTAATTTTTTTTTTCACGTTCGAGTGCAAATAACTTTTTGACTGCCCTACATACTATACATCCATAAAGGTTGCAGAATGACCGTGCTTGTATCTGCAGTATTATAAAAAGCGCACTAAATGGACAAAACGTTAGAGATACCTACTTAAGAGCATGTTGATCCCCCACTAGCACAAATAATAGCCTGTACATCCTGAGGCATTGGCTACACCATATGCCAGAGGGTTTCTGAAGGTAATGCCAACTGTACCTATTGTAGCATTGTCCACAACTCCACCCAAGACGTCAGTCCAGTTCCATTCCATGGCATCCCAGAGAGCCTCCACAGGATTTAAATCCAGGGACTTAGGGGGCCACTGAATCGTTTCAAACTCGGATGAGTATTCCTCGTGCCATGTCCAGGTGGTTTGCGGTCCAGTTGGGTGGCGCCCTGTCCTTCTGAAATAGACTATCAGCTGCAGTGTGTGTAAATGCCATGAAAGCATGTAGATGATCAGCCAGCACATGCTGGTAGCGTGCAGTTTTTAAGGACCTCTCCAGATATACTAAGGGACTTAATGTGTCCCATGAAAAGGCTCCCCAAACCATCACAGAGACACCACTGCCTTGAACAGAGCTAAATTGGCATGACAGGCCCATAGCCTCATGCTGTCAATGCCACATCTGCACCCTTCTGTCAGCTTTGTTCAGCTGAAAATGAGATTCATATGGCACATGATGTGGCACCACTCTGCAGAGGTCCAGTTTTAATGTTCCTGGCACAACAGTGGCACACGAATTGAGTATGCAGCATGCGCAGTACCAATCACTCCATGCTGCTGCTTAGGCCTCCAACATTTAACCTGGATGTGATTTGCGCTGCTGTTGCCAAGCAGCTAAGCAGTCGGTTTGTATGAGCCTGGATAGTTTATGTCACCCCCAGTGATCAGTGGCATTTTGGTCAGCCAACATTTTCTCTCTGGGCACTGGTATGTCCACCTATGGTATACTTACAGTACACCCTTGATACACTTGCCCTCAGGAACCCTAGGGTTCTTACCACTTATGCGATATAATGACCCATCTGTCTTACGCTGACACCATCTCTTGCTCTCCGAGTGGTGATGCATCCCTCGATGGCATACTCTCAGTACACCCTTGATATGGTTGCCCTCGGGAACCCTAGGGTTCTTACCACTTTGGTGATGGAATGCCCCATCTGTCTTACTTACGCACCACCACAAAAGATTCTTACCACTTGGATGATGGAATGAACAATCTGTCTTACGCCAACACCACCTCTTGCTCTCCAAGCGATGGTGCGTCCGTCAATGGTATACTCACGGAAGACTTGATATAGTAGCCCTTGGGAACCCTAGGGTTCTTACCACTTGGACGATGGAATAACCCACGAGTCTTACACTAACACCACCTCTTGCTCTCCCAGTAGTGGAGCGTCTATCAATGATATATTATCGAAATACTCTTGATATGATTGCCCTCAGGAACCCTAGGGTTCTTACCACTTGGGCGATGGAATACCCATCAGTCTGATGCCAACACCACCTCTTGCTTTCCGAGCGGTGGAGCGTCCATCGATGGTTTACTCACGAAAGACTCTTCATATGGTTGCCCTCAGGAACCCTAGGGTTCTTACCACTTGGGCGGTGAAATAACCCATCAGTCTTAAACCGATACCACCTCTTGCTCTCCGAGTGGTGGTGAATCCGTCGATGGTATACTTGCACTATACCCTTGATACGGTTGCTCTCAGGAACCCTAGGGTTCTTACCACTTGGGCGATGGAATGACCCATCTGTCTTATGCTCTCTTGCTCCCCGAGTGGTGGTACATCCATCGATGGTATACTCTCGGTACACCCTTGATATGGTTGCCCTCGGGAACCCTAGGGTTCTTATCACTTGGGCAATGGAATGACCCATCTGTCTTATGCTGACACCACCTCTTACTCTCTGAGTAGTGGTGGTTCTGTCGATGGTGTACTAGTGATATACCCTTGATACGGTTGTCCTCAGGAATCCTAGGGTTCTTACCACTTGGGCAATGGAATGACCCATCTGTCTTATGCTGAAACCACCTCTTGCTCTCCGAGTGGTGGTGCGACCGTCGATGGTATACTGACGAAAGACTCTTGATACGGTTGCCCTTGGGAACCCTAGGGTTCTTGCCACTTGGGTAATAGCATGACCCATCTGTCTTGTGCCGACAATATGTCCACGATCAAAGTCTGTCAGGTCACCATGTTTATCCATGTTTGTCGATTGCAATAAACTGTTGGGAAGCACTGCTGTCTGTCTATTTATTGCCTGCGTTTGGTTTGAGTAAGTTTCACTAAGCACGGGGGATGCCCATCTCCTCTATCTGTAATGTTTTGTCTGAGTGTAGCATTATTACCAATTATGCATGTTTGTTTTCTCTTTTTTTACAGGCCTATAAAAGCTATTTAATGTAGTTTGAGCTCATTTTGTGTCTTTCTTCTCTTAATTTGAGTTGAATTATGCTCATTGCATGGAAAACATTGTCACCTGCTCCTCGGTCAATAATAATTTAAAATAACAAGAGGATAATCTCATCCTGAGACAACATCATCGAGTGAATTATGCCATTCACTCGATGATGTTGCTTAGGCCTCCAACATTTAACCTGGATGTGATTCACACTGCTGTTGCCAAGCAGTCAGTCTGTTTGAGTCTGGATAGTTTATGTCACCCCCGGTCATCAGTGGCTTTTTGTCAGCCACCATTTTCTCTCTGGGCACTGGTATGTACGTTGACGGTATACTTGCAGTACACCCTTGATACAGTTGCCCTCAGGAACCCTAGGGTTCTTACCACTTGGGCGATGGAATGAACCATCTGTCTTACTCCGACACCACCTCTTGCTCTCTAAACTGTGGTGCATCCCTCGATGACATACTCTCTGCACACCCTTGATACAGTTGCCCTCGGGAACCCAAGGGTTCTTACCACTTGGGCGATGGAATGACCCATCTGTCTTACTCCAACACCACCCCTTAGTCTCTGAGCTGTGGTGCATCCCTCGATGACATACTCTCTGCACATTCTTGATATAGTTGCCCTCGGGAAACCAAAGGTTCTTACCACTTGGGCGATGGAATGACCCATCTGTCTTACACTGACACCACTTCTTGCTCTCTGAGCGGTGGTGCATCCGTTGATGGTATACTCTTGGTACACCCTTGATACGGTTGCCCTCGGGAACCCTACGGTTCTTACCACTTGGGCGATGGAATGACCCATCTGTCTTATGCTGACACCACCTCTTGCTCTCCGAGCGGTGGTGCTTCTGTTGATGGTAAACTCTCGGTACACCCTTGATACGGTTGCCCTCGGGAACCCTACGGTTCTTACCACTTGGGCGATGGAATGACCCATCTGTCTTATGCTGACACCACCTCTTGCTCTCCGAGCGGTGGTGCTTCCGTTGATGGTAAACTCGTGGTACACCCTTGATATGGTTGTCCTTGGGAACCCTACAGTTCTTACCACTTGGGCGATGGAATGACCCATTTGTCTTGTGCCAACAATATGTCCATGATCAAAGTCTGTCAGATCACCACATTTATCCATGTTTGCCGATTGCAATAAACTGTTGGAAACACTGCTGTCTGTCTATTTATCGCAGCCTGCTTCTGGTTTGATTCTGTTTCACTAGGCATGGTGGATGCCCATGTACAATGCCATCACCTCTATCTGTAATGCTTTGTCTGAGTGTACCATTATTACCGATGATACATGTTTATTTTCTCCTTTTTTACAGGCCTGTAAAAGCTGTTTAATGTAGTTTGAGCTCTTTTTGTGTCTTTCTTCTCTTGAGTTGAATTATGCTCATTGCGTGGAAAACATAGTCACCTACTCCTCTGTCAATAAGAATTTGAAAGAACAAGAGCATAACCTCATCCTGAGACAAGCAAATGCAAACTACTCTGCAGCATCTAGTATTATGCAAAGAAATTTTGTAATTGTTGACACAAATGGGCCATCCTGCTCCAGTGCAATGTAATTTTCAAGTTTTCCGGAGGAGTTGCTACATAGAAACAGTGAAAATACGGCCCATTTGTGCCAAGAAGTACATTTATATTGCCTTCCATGTATTTGAGAAGAATTATTTCTTCTAGGAGATTCTTTTCCTGATTATATGTGTGATGTTCAAAGAAATTTTGTCCCTCTAATACACGCTCTGGTCTCTACAAGAAACATTCAGTCACATTTGATGAGAACTGGATTATATATGTGTCATTCATCTCACAAATTGACTCTGACAGGTGACCAATGCTAGGAGCATATGCTGTGGTGTCAAAAAGCAGAGAGCTTTAGTAGAGAAATAGCAGAGAGTCATCTTCTCTGATGAGTTCCACTTCTTTTGAAGCAGATTGATGGCCATATATGGCCATGGCATTGCTACGGACAGAAGAAAGGTCCAGCATACATTCATGTACACCAGACTTCCTGCATCATTAGAGTTATGGTAGAGGGTGCCATAAAGTATGACACCCTATCAGCTTTGGTACATCAGAGGAATTTAAACAGCACAATAATACATGAATGGCACCTTGGAATCTCATTGCCCACTCTTACCTTGTGCATATTTTCCAGCAAGATAGTGAACATCATCATATGGCTTACATAATCCTATCTTAGCCAGCCATGTCTCAGATTTCTGCTTTATTGAGCACATCTGAGATATCCTGGGACATCATCTCCAAGGGTGGCCAAATGTAGCACAGACACTCAACTCCCTGTGTCGAGATGGAAGAATGATAAAATGTGCTGTGGAACATTGTATACATCAATGTCGCGATACATTGCTGCATGCATTACCAACAATGTGTGATATATTTCTTACTAAATGGGGGAGGGAGGTAGCTTGTAGCCTGTTCATTTTGGGGTTTAACAACCCCCATGAGCGTCTAAGGCTATAAGGAGCAATACATCTAGATTGTAAGAAAAGGAGAGAACCAACTGTGGAAAAAGTCAGACATATTAATTACATAAACCAGAATTAAAGCCCAGACACAGTGGTTTGAGAATCAGGCCTACATCTTAGACCACTCATCCACTGCATCTACGCCAGGGTGTGTCATTGCTATTGTACAGTATTAGAAGAATTCTTGAAATCGTCATATGACGCATAAGTTACTTTGAAAATTATTAGCGGGACATTTCAGTAGCGACTTCTACCTTCATCAGCCATGGAATGAGACACGTGGTAAATGCGTCAGTTGTTGCCAGATTTCAAAATCGCTTTCCAAATAATAGGGATGTTAACAGATGGATTAGTATTGCAGGTGTTAGTGGTAAGGTAGATTTCAATGCTTTCGGAGTACCTGAGGGCCTGCCGATTGCTGAACGGGGTGTTCCGCTTAACATTTTGCCAATCGGGAATCGTGGACTTATCACTGATGGTTAAAATTGAAAGGGAGGCAGAAGGGCTACCTTTCTTAACATCAGCGATATGTTCCATCAATCGCCAGTTTATGCTGCAGTAAATACTACAAATATAGTGGGTAACGGCTGTGGAAGTGTTGATAGGAATAGAGTAGACACCTTGTAACTCTAGGGGTTTATTGGGATCTCTGTCTTCAAGGATGAAGTTGAGAAGATGTGGAGGTAGTTTGACTGCAATCCAGGTAGCCAAAAGTTTGCTCTATTTTCAAGTCCTTTGGCTACAGGATTGCTGTCAAACCACCTCCACATCTTCTCAATTTCATCCTTAAAGACAGAGAGATCCCAATAAACCCCTAGAGTTACAAGGTGTCTACTCTATCCCTATCAACACTTCCACAGGCGTTACCCACTATATTGGTAGTACTTACCACAGCATAAACTGGCGATTGATGGAACATATCGCTGATGTTAAGAAAGGCAGCCCTTCCACTTCCCTTTCAATTTTAACCATCAGCGATATGTCCGCAATTCCCGATTGGCAAAATGTTAAGTGGATTGCTCGGTTCAGCAATCGGCAGGCCCTCGGGTACTCCAAAAGCATTGAAATCTACCTTACCACTAACACCTGCGATACTGATGCACCTTTTAACATCCATATTATTTGGAAAGCGATTTTGAAATCTGGCAACAACTGACGCATTTACCACATGTCTCATTCTATGGCTGTTCAAGGTAGAAGTCGCTACTGAAACGTCCCACTTATAATTTTCAATATAACTTACGTGTGATATGACGATTTCAAGAATTCTTCTAATGTTTAGTGTGTTACGTGTTTCCATGCCAATTCTTATCACTATGATTGTGTACAGTATATCTATAATGTCATCTATCGCTGTGCTGAGTTTTAGCTTTCTTGATATACTGGCTAATGGTGGTGTAGTTTTTGTGTCCTTGAGTATAGAAAAATCATGCTATGTATTGATATATGTGTGTCTCATATAGTAATTTTAAGTTTATTGTATGTTCTTTTCTGTTAGGGACTTTGCATGAGTGGTTGTGAAGAAGAAGATAGTAATTGTGCTTTGGAGAAGGAAATTTTGCATCTCTTTCCAAATCTAACTAGTTCTTGTGCTGTGGCAAGTGACACCGTGGGTTCAATCTTAACAGCTAGCTATGAAGGTTTGAATATGAAGATAAACTTTTTCATCTAACCTTAATTTTTTTCTTGCAGAATTTAATAAAAATAAATTTGCTGTTGTTACATAAGTTTTGTCTTAATTTGTCTTATAAATGTAAGCGTATATGTTCAATGCACGTTGCTTCTAAGAAAAACACAAAGACATGCTGTTCATATTGTATATATACAAGGATATCTATCCCATCACTTGTTTCATCAATGTGTGCACATCTCTTACATCTGATGTCTGGTGTCATCAAATCACTGAATATAAACACAAATCTTCTTATCCCACTGTCAATTTCATTTTTCTTCTGCTGCTTTCCCTGTGATGCTGATTACAGTATTCTATATTATAAATATCTGTCTCTCTGAAAGTTGATGTTATGTTCATTGACAAAAGTAATTATTCATGGAGACTTCAGTGTACGTAATGTAGACTGATCTTATTCCACTCAATCTAATTTGAGACCTTGGTGAAATAGAATGTTTTACTGTATCCTGTTACTAAGTCCATGTCATTGGCAATTCAACAAAAATTTTTGATGCAGATACTTATGAGCCATATATATATATATTTATATAACTTGGCTGGAGAGCTTTTGGAAGAAACAGCACAATTTTCAAGAGCTATATGCCATTATGTCTTGCAAGAAGAGTGTTTAATCAGTGCATTCTTCCAGTTCTTACATATGGAGTTCTTATACATGGACTTTAACATGGACATATCCAGTTCTTATACATGGACTTTAACTATAAAAGACATACAAAGGCTGCAGACAACTGAAAGACGCATGGAAAGATGCATGCTTGGTGTAACCACGAAAGATAAAGAACTCCTGGATTAGGAAAGTGACGAGTGGAAGACATCTTTATCAGAGTAAAATTTGTGAAATGGTAACGGGCTGGACATTAGGGCGGAACATAATTTTTTTTTTAATTTTTTTTTTTTAATTTTGATATGCCCTAGTGTGGAAAAGTTATGTATTGCTACATAAACCATGTGCAAAAAATTTAGCGAAATTCAAATGATATCTTATGGTTCCACTTAACCTCCAAAATTTCCATATTTGTGCAAAATCATCACATTTTCATGTCTGTTGTGAGAAAAGAACAGTATTATTTACAGACTTTCCCTAGTGTGCAAAAAATATCTGTTGGTACATAAAACATGTGCACAATTTTTCAGGCAAAGCAACTAATATCTTGTAGTTCCAATTTAATGCAACAATACTCCATGTTTAAGGAAAATTGTAATACTTTAGTATTCACCATGTGATTTGCTTCCTAGTTGAGTTAATGTGTGCACTACTGCACTGAAAGCACAACATATTGTCCAAATGTGCAGTAGTGCATGCTGCACATGGTGCAGCTCTTCGCATTTTTCATGTTTCAGAAAAATCCCAGAACTTACCACGAGGAGGTGGCTACACAGCAAGTTCTACCCATGCCCAACCCAACCACCCATCCGTAAGGGTGGTTGGTTTGGGCATGGGGTTTTCTTTATTAATTTTTACCCTGTAATCTGATTAACTTTTGAAGGCTGGCATTATTTCCCGTGCTTTTAACTGTACTCTAATAAATCCATCCTTTTGTTCTTCTCCGCAAACAGCAGCAAATGCTTCTGTTGTCAACTTAATGCATTGCTTCACTTCGTGATTGTGACAAGGGAAATTTTGCATTCCAATCGCTCAACAATGTTCTTACAGTCACTGTTGCATAGGTTCATTATTTCATCGTGTTAAATGAGCAGTCAATGGTGGTTCACTTAAGACGCATGATTGCCAGTCAATTAGGTCAAAATAATCTTCCGCCTGGAAGTTGAACTTAGGGATTTCGAATACATGGATTACATCGCAGTTTTGTGCCTTTGCTTGAAGGATCCTGCAGAAACCAAGTTCTCTGAAATGTTTCCTCTCGTCCGTGATCATAGCAGAAAGTATTGATTCTGAATTTCCAAAATAGTCATTCCTTTGGATTACGAGGTCCAGAACTTTCTTCAAATCCTGGGTGAGATATCTGGATGTATGGATGGCCTTCCACAGATTTCGTGCTCCATCACGGCAATGAGGGTGTGATGGGCGCATAAACCTTCACAACAAAGGCTGCCAGAATTTTCAGTGAATCTGAAGGCTGTGAAGCACTAATATAAAGGCGCAAAATATGATTAGTCATCGTTAGCCACCATGCATGGTGCATTTTTCTTGGGTGTTTGTGTGCCAGGCTTGATGAGCACGTACCCATTGTCACAGCATGGCTAATGTCCCACAGGTATTTCTGAGCTGTGTTAAGATCCCTTGCAATTTTTTCATCACATTCAGGACAACCCGCTTCAAATTTCAAAACCGGTAGATTTTCGCAGCCGTCCAACTGTTTGCCGATTTTCACCGAAAATGTTTTTGGGCCATTCGTTTGGCCATCCAAATGTTGAATTAAGTGACAGAGTGTCAGCTTGTTTCCGTGCAACTGGCATATGCTCCATAGCAAAGGTTTTTGGCAGGCTAGCTCTAGAATGTGAATTGCAAACACCCAGTATTAACGATGGTTCTGTCGCAGCCTATCACCAACAGCTTGCTTGGGTCGATATTCTTGGCATGTAAGAAATGCAGCAGACATTCGGTAATGTCCTTTGTGGTGGAAGATGTAGAGTGATATGCTCAAGATATTTACTTTCAGGTTCTTCCAGCATAGTCACTTGTTCTTCAGTAACAGTTTTTTTGAACCACTTTCCTTCCCTTTCTTCATACATTATGGTTTGGTCCTTATGCCTGTTGAAAAAAATAGCCCTTTAAAAACTTTATGTTCAGTCAGATTATCATTTTGAAGCTGTTTTCTCTGGGTTTTTTTCTCTGTCATCTGATTTTGTTCCTATCTATAACATTTGAAGTATCAGCTTGAGTTATCACATCTTCAGAAAGTGCACTTGAAAGGATGGCTGCCAAGCCATTCTTTCATCCGAAATTCCTGTTCTATTGCATGCTCGAGCAAGAGCTAGGAAGGGTGGTTGATCATGAAATTTTCTTATAATTTCAGACTGTGAAGATGTAGATGGTTTTTGAAATAATCAGAGTCGGTTTTAACATCCACATCAGACTCACTAGATGATAATAAAACTTCTTGTGTCTCTATTCCAGATACATTTTCTGTTACTGTCTTCATATTATTGTGGCATTTCACTTCTTCTTGATGCCTCCTATACTTTCAGTTCTTCATTTTCTTTGTGGTTTTTACATCAAGACTTCCAATGGCCATTTTCCTACATGCCTGCTGGTCCAGCAAAAACGCTCTTTCAATATAAAGAGTGAAAGAAACATTCTTCTCATAATACGTGGCAAATACGTATTTGCCACGTATTATGAGAAGAATATTTCTTCCACTCTTTATATCTGAACAACTGGAGGTTTACTTTACAACGCTAGATGGCAGCAGAATCTGCATTAATTAAGAACGCGGTCGGAGAATATTCCGATGCTCTTAACACACAGATACTTGCGAATTTGCCGTCATGTGTGGTGCAACGGATAGCATGCTCGAACGGTAATCGGGAGATGCAGGTTCGATTCCTGCTCCACGGTGATAAAATTTTCAAGTTTTCTGATGTGATTTGATTCACGTGTGAAACAGTAATTACAGTCAATTCAGCTATGTCTGATTGCTGTGTTAATTATTGTGCTCTTTCAATTTCTGGCACTTTTCTTGATTTAGGGCAAACACATTTCTCAAATGATTTACATTTGCATGAGGAAATATCAAAAAGTTAAAAAGTTGGTGGTTTGCCTTGAATTGGAAATCAAGAACTTTCATGTTCGCCCTTTCTGTCTGTTTTATAAGAAATTTTTTGAAGCTTTTATACATGTGTGTGAATCATTGCCACAGTTCTTTTTTGTGATACAAGAGGAAGGGAGGCAGTAATCCAGATCTCTTCTAAACGTTCTGCCACTATGTTAGCAATTTCTCCAACAGCAGGATCAAAACATTTCGGCTTCTCTTTTAAATCACTTCTACCCAATAAGAAATACCTCATTACGTCCCCATGTCTTGGTAAAATGCAACTACCCAGAGGTGACAGATTACTAAACACTGGACAAAATGTGCTTGCTCTAACAGCATTCTTACAATGAGCATTTTTAGGTGTTTTGCTTTGGCTGGGTATCTCAATCATAGACTAAACAATGACATTAGTAGTACTAATCGTTAAATTAAACACAAAGAACAACACACTAAAAGTTTATAACACAAAAGATAGAAACAGCAGCTCAGATACGTCTACTCACTCAGAAATCGTGGATAACTGTAGTGGCAAAACAGTAAGCAAATCATTCACTCGAATGTTCCGGCAGGATTTCCCATCCTCACTTCCGGGTAATCTATGCGGGATGCATGCTCCATCTGTTGATAGATGATAGAGTCTGACCACAAACAAGCATCTACTTTTAATTGAGATATTGAAACATACTGCAATTTAAACTTTTAAGTTTTATCACGAAAAATAAAGGAAAAATATACTAATATTTCTGAACAATTGTGAAATTTTTGTATTAAATTCGAACCATAAGATATTAGTTGCTTTTCCTGAGAAATTGTGCACATGTTTTAGGTACCAATAGATAGTTTTGCGCACTAGAGAAAGCCTGTAATGAACACTATTTGTTTCTCACAACAGACATGAAAATGTGACTATTTTGCCCAAATATAGAAATTTGGGAGGTACAGTGCAACCATAAGATGCTATTTGAATTCCACGAAATTTTTGGCGCATGTTTTGCGTAGCAATACATAACTTTTCTGCACTAGGGCACATCGAAATTCGAAAAAAAAAAAAATGTATGTTCCGCCCTACTGGACATGTTTACCAGAAGAATGGACCACCGATGGGCCACTGAAATTTTAGACTGGACGCCAAGGGAAACAAAAATACCCACAGAAGAATACCACATGGGAGATGGATGGATGGATGAAATTTGGAAACATGCCAGAATAACATGGAGGAGAGTGGCTCAAGACAGACAGTTGTGGAAGAAACTTGGGGAGACCATCCACCAGTGGATTGATAATGGTTACGATGATGATGACTCTCCTCCATGTTACTCTGGCATGTTTTCAAATTTCATCCATCCATCCCCCATGTGGCCTTCTTCTGGATCTTTTCCTGTCCCATGGTATCCAATCTAAAATTTTGGTTATACATTGGTGGTCTGTTCTTCTGGCAGCATGTCCAGCCCATTACCATTTCAGGGATTTTACTCTGATCACGATGTCTTGCCATTTTCCTTATTCTCATTTTATATTTCCTGGTTACACCAAGTATACTTCTCTCCATGCTTCTTTCAGCTGTGTGCAGCCTTTGTGTATCTTTTTTAGTTAAGGTCCATGCATAGGAGCCGACTTTTCATGAATGCCACGGGGGCGAACCAAAAATCACAAGACAGTAGCATTCACTTTTAAAATTGATCGTCGTTTAACCACACATATACAAACACATGCACACTAAAGCAATGACATACACTGAAGAGCAATTGAATTAGAGACAGCTGGCATTATGCAAATGTGGCGCTGTGGGCGGCCCTGTAAATGGAAACGACATGACATATGCAGCGTTCCGACAACATAAGGAGTGATGCCCTGTAAACGGAAATGACATGACGTATGCAGCGATCCGACAATATAAGGAGTGATGTGACGGGAATCGGTAAGAGTAACACAGTATGGGTAAGACGAAGGATCTAAGCACATTTGATCGCGGGCAAATTGTCGGGGCCCGGCGAATGGGTCACTTCATCTCGGAAGTTGTGCAGGCACTGGGATTTTCATGAGCCACTGTGTCACGGGTGCACCGTGAGTACATCGAATCTGGTAATGCCATTCCTGCAAGGGCCAACTGCCGTGGACAACAGCGTGTGGATGAGCAGGGTCATCGTCAGCTAGCTCGCATTGTAACAGTGGATAGACAGGCCACAGTGCAAGAAATCACTCAGCAATTTAACGCTGGTGCACAAAAACGTGTAAGCAGCCACACCATCCAGAACTATGTCCTCGCTATGGGGTACAGGAGCCATCGTCCCACGAGGGTACCGCTGCTGACCGCACATCACAGGGTGCAAAAATTAGCATGGGTGCGAGAACATTGCCACTGGACCCTAGACATGTGGACAAATATTGCCTGGACTGATGAGTCGAGATTCATGTTGGTACATGCGGATTGCAGGATATGAGTACGGCGCAAACCACATGAAGCGATGGATCCTTCTTGCCAGCAGGGTACTCTTCAAGCTGGTGGGGGTTGCATTCTTGTCTGGAAACTGTTTATGTGTTCTGAAATGGGACCCCTGGTACGTGTGACATCATCCCTCATAGGTCAACGTTACCGGGATATCCTGGATGACCATTTGCTCCCATTTGTGCATCTTCAACATCCCACTGGAGACCTCATCCTGCAACAAGACAATGCACCGTGCCATCGCTCCCAAATTGTATCTGGATGGTTGGATGAACACTCCACCGACGTGACCTCGCTTCCTTTGCCAGCTAGGTCACCTGACTTAAATCCCATCGAGCACATCTGGGATGCCATCTAGAGAGATGTTCAAGGCACTGACCCCCCTCCATCAAATCTTTGTGAACTGTGAGAGCTTGTTTTGGGGGTCGTGGATCCGTATGGCTTCCCAACGCTTCCGGTGTCTTGTAGAGTCCATGCCGAGACAAATTGCCGCCGTCATCAGGGCGAAAGGTGGTGCTACACGTTACTAGACAGGTATTTCTAATTCAATTGCTCTTCAGTGTATAGTACAAGAATAATAATATATTTCAATTTCATGTTCGATGGAATTTTAAATTTCCAGATTAATTGTACTTTCGAGGGGGCTTGGAAATATTGTCTTTGAGTTCTATGTATATATAGTACATACATATGTAAAATTTATTTATAATGAACCAAAAACGAAATATAGTCTCTGAGTTTTGCACATATACATACACTCATTTTCCAATTTATTAAGAGCACCACCATGTTATATCCCTGTGAGAAGAAACATTCAATGACCAGTAACTTTTTAAATACCATGTTAATGAAAAAAGACATACAACAAATATTGTTCATCCACTACATTCGCTCTTCCTTTTCAAATTTTTCATGTTGAATATGCAACTCATCTTAATTTTGTTGTCGAGATTCCAAATGATCTAAACTTTCATTCTTTAATGTATTTCGTTCCTATCTTCTCACAAGGCCGAACAATTGACAAAAGTATGTCAACTGGTCAAGATCCAACAATTAACTCCAACAGGACAGTACGAGATTATGTTTAAAAAATTTCCAAGATGCATTTAGTTTCACCAAAATTATTGACTAGTGTTTTACTCCTGTCTTAAAACGACCAATGGACATCGGTCATCAAATAGTTCGTGCATCGGCCACTGCGGCTGCAGTGCTTTACGATACATCTGTTACAGTTTATTGCCTCTGTGGGAATTGATGAGAAATTGGCCATTATATGGATAGACGAGAACCCGACTGCTTGTCGCCTGGCCTAGAGGCGACAAGCAGATGACTTGAAAGTATCATTTTTGTGGCGTGCCTTCTGGTAGAGCCAGAACAAAGTGATTCTTCCTAAGACATTGGATGAGGGGGAGAAACAGGTAAGTGCTAACGACATCAAAGGATTGATCCCGGTGACTCCTGTTTACAATTTCGCAACAGAAAATAGCTTGCAGCATTCACTCGAGCACCCCAGTATCTCCCATTCTTTCTCTGTAGAAAGAGCACAGTTAAACTAAAAGAAAAAGCTCAGCATTGTTAGATAAAATTAAAATGTTGATACAAAACCAACATACTTAAAAATTAAAAAAGCATGCATTTCCAGAGAAGACTGAGGGGACCATCACTGAGGGGCAATCGCCTCTGTTGCCCCCGCGTAGTCGGCGCCTATGGGTCCATGTGTCTGCTTCATAAGTAAGAACTGGAAGGATGCATTGATTAAATGCTTTTCTTTTAAGACATAATGGCATATTGCTTTTGAAAATTGCGCTGTTTCTTTCAAAAGCTCTGCAGCCAAGTTTTATATGTTGATTGATTTCCTCATCAATGGGACCTTTGCTTGATATCTGTTGTCCAAGGTAAATATAGGTATTGGTTACCTCGATCTTTTTCACATCTATCACAAAATCTTCATTTCTTGTAAAAGCATTGTACATCAGCTTTGTCTTCTGAAAGTTCCTTTTTAATCCCACTTCTTTACTCTTGTCAGCAATATCCTGGATCATACTCTGCAGCTCTGAAGGGGTTGCTGCAAAAATGATTACCACATCAGCAAAATGAAGGTGAGTTAAATATTCTCCTTTAATCTTTATCCTCTTGTTTTCTCAGTTCAATGATTGAAAGACAATTTACAATGTAGCATTAAAGAGTTTGGGAGATATGGTGTCACCTTGTCTCACTCCCTTTCCAATTTTTATTGTTGCTGTATCCTCAATTATCCAAACCTTTGCACTTGCATTTTAATAGATGTTCTTAATAACGCTGATGTAAGCATCTTCAATACCACACGATTTCAAAGCCATTGTAACTGCTGATGGTTTCACAGAATCAAAGGCCTTTTCATAATCAATAAAAGCCATGCATAGTGGAAGTTCATACTACCCCATTCTTTCAATTAGTTCTCTCAGTACATGGATATGATCTATGGTGCTGTAGCCACTCCTGAATCCAGTATATTCTCTTGGTTGAGTCATGTCTAAAGTTACCTTCAAGCGATGTGGAAGAACCTTTGTGAAAGTTTTATAAACCACTAAAAGGAGGCTGATGGGCCTGTAGTTCCTGAAATCCTCAATGTCACCTTTTTTATGTAGCAGGATTATTGTAGCATTGTTCCAATCATTAGGAATCTTTCCTTCATTGAGACATCTAGTGAAAACTTTGGGAAGTGTAGTTTATATTTCTCCACTTGCTTCTTGTATAATGTCCACAGTAATTCCATTTCTTGTGGAACCCTTCTCTGTTTCATGTTCTTACATAATTGCATGTGAAACTTCTGCTGGAAAGACTGGAGAAACTTTAATTCTGGTACCTTTCTTAATGACTGGAATAGGTGTATCATCTCTTTCATATAGTTTTGTGTAGAAATCTTTCACTCTTGTCAAAATTTCACCTCTATTTTTTGTTTCAGAACCATCTGATTTTCTCAGTGCCATAATCCGCACTTTTTCCCCCTCTTACTGAGATGTCCCTTTGCTTTCTTCTGGCTCTGGGTATTTTCAATTGCTTTTCTCACTAGTTCACAGTTGAATTTCCTTACGTTTTCAGTGATACTTTTCCGAACTGTCTTGCATAGCTCTATATATTCCACTTAGGAAGTTAAATTTTCTTTATCTGTCCTCATCTCCTTTCTCTTTTGCATCAGCATTTTTTTTCCTGATATTTTGTTCATATGCAACTTGTTTCTAGCACCACCTATTTCTGTTGCTGTTTCCATAAGGGCCTTGGCTAATTTTCTGTTAATTCAGAGATGTCCACTTCTTCTGATGTTAGACTTTCTAGAGCAGAGAATCAGTTCCAACTTGAAGCTATTGTGATGATTTTTAAGGTTGGTAATATCAACACATTTTTTTTAATTAATGAGCTTGCCACATTCCAGTTTAGTGTTGAGATGCATCTTACATCTCACAATTCTATGGTCACTACCTGTGTTGAACCTGTTTATCACACTGCAGTCTTAGATGACAAATTTCTTGTTACACATAATAAAATCAGTTTCACTTGCCATCCCATTGGGATTTCTCTATATCCATTTCCTTTGTAGCTTTTTTCTTGAAGATGGAGTTCATGATGAAAAATCTTTCTGCCTCTGCAAACTCTAGTAGAGTATTTCCACGCTGGTTTCTGTTGCCATGACTGAATTTACCTACTGAAGTTTTTGCTGATACTGTTGCCTTATTTTCGTATTGAAATCATCCATAATAATTTTCAAGTGCTGCTTACCCTTGTTATTTAGATGTGGAATTTCCTCGTAAAATTCTTCAATTTCTTCCTCAGGATAACTTGTGGTGGTTGCATAAGCTTGAATAATCTGAGTCTGGTATCTTTTTGAAAGTTGGAACAGGTTGCACAGCTCTGTCTGAGGAACTTTCAACTTCTAGAACTTTATCCTTCAGTTTCTTGTTTATTATAAATCCAACACCACTAGTTCTGCCAATATCTGTCCCACAATAGTAGAAAAGATGCCCACTTTTTTCAGCTCAATGAGATCTCCTTTCCTTCTTACCTCACTTAGCTTGACAATGTCCCACTTGATCCTCTGTAGATCCTCCTCCAATTCAAGGAGCCTTGAATTAGAAGATAGAGATCGTCCATTGAACGTAGCCAAGGTTAGCATCAGATGGCAGCTTAGTCCAGTCCTCCGGTGATTCTTCGCATCTTCTGCTTTCATAGCACTCTGATCGCTGCCTTGGCCAGGTACATTCCAGCAGCCAGAGATTGAGGGCCAAACTTTCAGTTTAAAGTCATCGGGGGGGGGGGAGGGGGGCATAAATCCCCACACTGTCCAAGCTGGTTGGAGAGTGTGGAATAGCATTTCTTCTAATCCTGGTGACATAGTTTACTTATACTGCTATGTGGCGGTCATCAGAGCCCCTTTAGTGGAAACAGGATGCACCATGAGAAGGTGGGGTTGATATTTGTCAGGGAGAGGCAATGATATGTTTGGGCATCACCTGCCCTTGCAATCTGATGATTATATATACACTGACGGAAAAAAAATCCCAACACCATGAAAAAATAGTTGTGGAGGAATGAAATGGCGGCAATACATTTGTATAGGTAACATATTTAATCGATTAAGGTTTCAAGATCACAGCTTATTGTAAGCGCGAGAAGAGCCATTTTAAATGTGAAATGCTGGTACATTAATAACCGGTGTAACCGCCAGAATGTTGAATGCAAGCATGCAAACATTCAAGCATTGTGTCGTACAGGTGCTGGATGTCAGTTTGTGGGATGGAGTTCCATGCCTGCTGCACTTGGTCGGTCAATACAGGGACGGTTAATGCTGGTTGGGGGTGACGCTGGAGTTTTCGTCTAATGATGTCCCATACGTGCTTGATTGGTGAAAGATCTGGTGATCTAGCAGGCCACGGCAACATGTCGACACTCTGTAGAGCATGTTGGGTTACAACAGCGGTATGCGGGCAAGCGTTACCCTGTTGGAAAACACCCCCTGGAATGCTGTTCATGAATGGTAGCACAACAGGTTGAATCACCAGACCGAAGTACAACTGTGTCGTCAGAGTGCGTGGGATAACCACAAGAGTGCTCCTGCTGTCATAGGAAATTGCTCCCCAGACCATAACTCCAGGTGTAGGTCCAGTGTGTCTCGGCTGCAGACAGGTTGGTTGCAGGTGCTCACCTGGCCTCCTTCTAACCAACACACGGCCATCACTGGCACCCTGGCAGAACCGACTTTCATCAGAAAACACAACAGATCTCCACTCCGTCCTCCAGTGAGCTCTAGCTTGACACCACTGACGTCGCAAACGGCAGTGGTTTGGAGTAAGTGGAATGCATGCTACAGGGATTCTGGCTCGGAGCTGTCCTTCAAGTAACTGATTTGTAACAGTTCGTAGTGTCACTGTGGTGGCAACTGCAGGTTGAATTGCTGCCGAAGACGCGGTACGATGTGCCACGGCCATATGCAGTACATGGCGGTCTTCCCTCTCAGTAGTGCCACGAAGCCGGCTGGAACCCGGTCTTCTTAAGGCAGTACCTTCCCTTGACCACCGCTGCCAACAATCATGCACAGTGGCTACATTCCTGCCAAGTTGTTCTGCAATATTGCGGAAAGAAAATCCACCTTCTCGTAGCTCTATTACACTACCTCGTTCAAACTCCGTGAGCTGTTGATAATGGTTTCTTCATCTTCTTAAAGGCATTCTTGACTAACATCAACACCCTACATCGAATCTCAACGATAACTAACGCGAACGAACGTTACAGCGCATATTTACAGCAAACCTGCTTTGCATGTTCTGATGGACACTACTAGCGCCACACGTATGCGCCGATCGCAAAATTTGCATAGACGTCATCTTACAGATGTACTCTCACCGCCTACCAACTGTCGTTTATCTAACACAACCCCTTCTTGGTGTTGGGATTTTTTTCCATCAGTGTATACACACACACACACCCTGATGTGCCATTAGATTATGAACACCTACCTAATAAGCTGTAGGACCCCCTTTAGACCCCAAAACAGTGGCCACTCGATGAGGTGGCAATAGGTATCCTGGGGGCATCTGGTACTATTGGGTTGTCGGAAAAGTCCTGACGTATTTTAGCCATGTTTTGCAAAGGTCATTTATTAATAGAAAGAACAAAGATCAATGAATGATATAATGCCTGTTTTGTTCGATAACCTTTTGCCATCTTTCAGTGAGCTGCAGAATGCCTCGTTCATAGAAGGACCTGTCTTTTGTGGCAAAAACTGTACAAGGTGCGGATTTGCAGCCTCATCTGAATTGAACGTTATATCATGCAAGGACTGTTGAAGAGAGTGAAACAAGTGGAAGTCTGACGGCGCAAGGTCAGGCGTTTGCTGGGTGTGGCAACACATCCCACCCAAGCTCCAATAATTTTTGGTGGGTGATCAAACTTGTGTGTGGTCTAGCATTGTCGTGATGGAACACGACACCTTTACGATGAACGAGCTCTGGATGTTTCTGGATGATGGATTGATTCAAACTGTCCAATTGCCAACAGTACACATTCGAATTGATTGTTTGGTTCCGTGGTAGGAGCTCGAAAAACATGACACTTTAAAATCCCTCCACACTGAGATCAGAACCTTCCCCTGATGAATATCTGCTTTGGATGTCGTTTGAGGCAAAGCAGCACATTGGGACCAAGACCGTTTGCGCAGCACATTGTTGTACACAATCCACTTTTCATCACCAGTTATCAGTCGCTTCAGAAAAGGATAATTTTCCTCACATTTAATGAACATATCACAGATGTTTATATGCACCATCAATTGAGCTTTGAGTTCATGAGGAACCCACACATCGAGCTTGCTTACGTATCCCAGCTTCTTCAGGTGGTCGTGAACGCTTGAATGGTGGATGTGCAATGTGTCTGCAATATCTCGTGTCGTGTAACGTGGGTTTGACTTGATCAATGTCTTGATTTGGTCGTCATCAACCTCGGTTGGCCTCCCGGACCGAGGAGCATTGTTGAGATCAAAATCATCAGCACAGAATTTTGCGAACCACCGCTGGCACTGACGTTCTTGAAGAGTATTATCACCATACACTTTACGCAACTTTTCACAAGCTTGATGCGCGTTCTTCCCTTTACGGAAGTAAGACAGTAAATTATGGCGAAAATGCATAGTTTGGTCTTCTATCTTCAACTTGATGTAAAATCTCTGCAAATCAACCAAATCACTCACTATTTCTTTTAGATTGCAGCTAGAACTGGCACCTGTCGAATGCCGTAGCAATAACAGAGCTGCGCATGCCTCTAGTACTTCTAAAACCGCAGAACCGCTATTGGGTGCCAACATACGTCATGACTTTTCCGACAACCTAATATAATGTCAACAGCAGGTCTTCCAGTTCCCATACATTTTGGGGTGGTGGTGATTTAGCGCAAACCCGTTTTTCCAAGTTGAACCACAAATATTCAATTGGGTTCATGTCAGGTGAATTTGAAGGCCAGGGCATTAACAGAAAGTCACCAGTATGTTCCTTGAACCACTTCTTGACAATTCTGGCAGTGCGGAATGGCACATTATCCTGTTGGTAATTGCCATCGCCTGTAGGGAACACAGTTGCCATGAATGAGTGAACTTGGTACGCAATGATGTTCCAATACCTGGCAGCTGTCAGGGATTGTGCTATTGGGATAATGGGGCCTAAAGTGTCCCAAGAAAACAGCATAACACCGCCACGGCCGACCTGTTCCGCCCAACAGTGCATTCAGATGCCGTAGCCTCTTTTGGTAATCGGCGTATCCACACTCGACCATCTATGTGATGCACGAAGAATTTTGATTCGTCAGACCAGGCCACTTTCTTCCAATCATCTACGGTCCAGTCTTGATGATCTTGGGCCCATTTCATGCATTGTTGGGGATGACTTGCAGTGAACATGGGGAACCGGCTGTGTCTTCGGCTACGCAGGCCCATGCGCAGAAAGCTGTGATGAACTGTGTGCTGTGAAACATTGCCCTGATCAAGGTTAATAGACAGTAAGGTTTGCTTATCCTGCCACCCTCACAGCGGAAGTGCCGGTCCCTCACCGGTCTCTTATGTAGTGATGTCAGTGTACCAGACGACACAGCCATCAGGACGGGTAGACTGTTGATACAATTGGAGCACTCTCAGGAGAAATGTCAACAACATTTTACTCAAATACGCTTTGAATCTGAAAGCTTGCAGCCAAGATGTAATGCAAAAGCACATCTGTAATATATGCAGGAAAAGCGGACATTCATGTGAATATTTTATTTAGAGTAAACTGAGAATTTGAAGAAACTTAGTATGCATTTCTTTCATTTTTTTTTCAGATCTGTTTAATCTAAATATCTAAATAGGATATTGACATGACATTAAGGGAAAGTGCAGGGACAGTGATCATACCTTCTAATTTATTTATATGCAACTGTAATATTGTCTTTATTTAAAGAATTCAAAAGAAGGAAACAAAACTTATAAGATTATGCTACTAGACCCTCATGAAGAAATCCTTTTATGTAGAACAAATAAAAACTTGAGTAGCATTCCACGAACTTGCCTAATTAAAAAGCTGGAAATTGATTTCACTAAATGCTCTGTTATTATTTGTAAATAATCACTGAACAGAAAAGTTAAAATCATGGATCTTTGCAATTTTTTCTGTTTGGTTGTTTCTTTAGTCACATTTTAATTAACTGTTTTAACCAGTTTTCTCTTCTTGGGTTGGCAAGATATTTTTTGCTGAGCATTAATATGGTGCATACGGATCATAATTCAGGTTTTCATGAACAGTTTGATTGTAGGGTGCACATTTGGAGGGAACTGATGGGCTGAAGCTTCGACTGTGGTGCAAACAATTCCCCTAACTTTCCTTAAATTATTTTCCCCCATGTAGTTTAAAAAAACAAAAATTCTTCTAGTTGAACAACCATGCTCATCCACTTATTTGTTGGATGTTGCAAGCAGCCTCTGCTTATGACACTAATCCAGTTGCTAAGAATTCCTTTTTCTTGCACCAGGTCTAGAGGTGCATTTTTATCCCCCAGCCCAGGGTACGTTGTTTGGCATTTAAAAGCAACATATCCAGCAAGGTATCGTAAAGTTTGGTGTGATATGTTGTCACTAGAAGACGTAATTGCAGTTTTGGGTTCTTTGCGAACTGCAGCCATAATTTTATTTTTACTTGTGTGGGCTGTTTCATCATTGCAGGATGCATTATTATGTAAGACACAGGAAGACGAGAGCACGGAGACAGTTAAATAATGTTGTTCTGGCTCAGGCAAAACATTAGATTTGTGACAGTTCTAGACTACTTTCCCAAGTACCAGCAGTCTGAGACGATTTTGAAATACTAGTGGTGAAGGGTGATCATAGGTATTCCCTGCTGCATGTATCTGTGAGAAAAAAATTTTCAAGGACGTCTTGATTAGTTCTGTGAGTTAAAAAATATTTTAGCTCATATTTCTCACTTAGAATCATGTGGACAGCCATTATGAATCTAATACTAACCAGAAGACCGTGCTGAAATGGTAGAGTGTTTTTTCTTCCAACAATGCGCATCTGCGAAAAAGTTTTGTAAGCCTCATTCAGAAGTTGAAATCAGTGGCGGCTTTTCAGGTGAAGTAGGTGAAGTGCCTCTTCACCTATTTTACTTAAAATAAAATTTTATTCAGTAATTTGTATAATATATTCTTTTTTGTCTCTATTGTGTTACAAAATACTCAAAATTTTGATTAGATATCAATTCACATAACGTGTTCAATACGGAAAACAAGTCCTCATACGCAAAGCAGTGCAAGTGAAGAGCCGAAATGAAAACCCTTGGAAGTCTGCAGCTTCCTACTGAGTTGCTATGGTAACCGTGATGTCAACCTACCCTATCTGGCACGCAAGTGAAGTGTTTTATCTTTCGACGCCGAAGCTCTGCTGATGGAATCGTGACCTTCGGAGGAGATCTCGGTGAAACGGTTTACCCAGGGTATATTTCTCACTTGGAATCAAAGTGCTTTGTGATTATTTGTCAAAAAGTATAGCTGTTACTGTAGTTTTGTGTACAGTTTAACAGTTAGTGATAGTTTTAATTAAAGTATGTATCCGCCGCCTCGGTGGCTCAGTGGTCTAAGGCGCTGGCCTCTGATCATTTGTCCCCTGGAACCAGTGACCCTAAAATAGGGGCAGGCGACTGCTTATAGCCCATTGAGTTGCTCACGGTGGTCGTTAAACCTCCAAGCAAAAAAAAAAAAAAAAAAAAAGTATGTATCCTGTGAATGACATTGTTTGTAATTTATTACAAACTCCATTTAATCCGTGGAAAGATGAAGATAAAAAAGACATTTTACTTCAAGGACGACCAATGGATTCACTGACAATTGTTGCCAAAAAAGAAATCAAGAAGAGCGGTAAATTTTACAATATTAATTTTAAAAATTGTTGGTTTACTGAATATAAATGTATTTGTAGTACTTCTGTGTTATAAAAATTATTTTGTTGCCCCTGCTTACTTTTTAGTAATAAACATTCGGCGTGGAATAAAGACGGATTCTCAGATTTATTAAATTATAACACGCTCACTTCATAAACCTGGCGATTCTAGCGAACACCTGAAATGCGAGTTAACGCTAAGGAATTTTGAAAAAAATCAGAACACCATTGCTGATGCCCTGAGGGAGAATGCTAGGCTTTTGAAAATGCATTTCAACGAAATCGTTCGTTTAAATTGACTTTTCGTGCAGACAGTGATTGATGCAGTATTATATTTGAGCAAACAAGAACTGGCATTCCGTGGCCATGACGAAAGCATGGACTCGATAAATCGTGGAAATTTCAAGGAATTACTTTCATTGTTGATATCAAGAAGTCCTTTAGAAATTCAAAATCAATACGAAAAGATAAAAAATATCTTCACAGGTGACTCAAAAACAATTCAAAATGAATTTATTGAATGTATTTCTGAATATATAAACGATCACGTTAAAAATTAAATAAATGAAGTTCAATGCTTTTCTATTCAAGTAGATGACACCACAGACATAAATCAGACTTCTGAGTGCTCTTTATTAATAAGATTTGTTGATTCGGAAGGTGTATTGGCTGAGCGATTTTTGGGTTTCCACGACGTGAGTGGAGATCGAACGTCAGAAGCTATGTACAAAATGCTAGACAAAATTTTGGAACAATTCGATTTTCAACACAAATTAATAGGACAATGTTACAATGGGGCAAGTGTAATGTCTGGTCACTTGAATGGGCTCCAGAAAAAAATCAAGGATAAAGCTTCTCAAGCTGTTTTTGTTCATTGCTTAGCACATCGTTTGAACCTTGTATTACAGCAGAGTTTTTCTAAAATTTCAAAGTGTCGTATATTTTACGCAAGCCTCACTAGAATTCCTTTGTTTTTTCACAACTAAGTGAAGCGATCTTATACACTCACATCTACAACCGCAAGACGCATACCAACCATAGCAGAAACTCGATGGTCCTCCACTTCGAAGTTAGTAAGTGCAATTGTTGAAGATTGGGATAAATTGAAGGAAGAATTCGAATTTCTGACAAATAGTGAGCAATCAGACAAAAAATCAATTCAACTTGCCAAGGGGTTTTTAAACGATATGAACACTTTTGAGTTTACATTTTTGGCAATAGCATTTAATGAAATTTTTGGCCCCACCGATCTATTATTCGAAATTTTGCAGAAAAAATCACTAGACATAAACTACTGTGTAACTCAAATTAAAAAAACTCGTGAAATTTTGAGTCATAAAAGGAACGATGAAGTATTTAAAACACTGTTTGGGAAAGCTAGCAAAATCACAGAAATAAGCAGATCTAAACGGGAATAGCTGCTCTTACACAAGAAACATTTTTTCAAAATTATAAACAAATGTATTTTGAAATTTTAGACCACATTCTTAAGGAAATGGATATAAGATTTCAAGACTGTGAAAGACTTCAATTTGTTTGTCTTGCTGACACAACCAAATTCGAACAATTTAATTCAAGCTTTCCCTCTCACGCTTTTGAAAATCTACAACATTTTTACGGAAAAATATTTACTAAACTCCAGCGCCTTAAAAATGAACTGAGTCTTGTATATGCCAACAAAAAATTAATAAAATATATCGACTCAAGAACTTTTTCGAGTGCTTCATGAAGATAAAGACATTTTTACAGGAGCTTATAAATTGGTTGTCCTCATTTTAACCATTCCATGTACAAGTGTGTCAGCGGAAAGAAGTTTTTCTTGCCTTAAAAAAATACAAACTTACTGAAGAAACACTATTTCTCAAGACAGAGTTGCTTGTTTGGCAAATATTTCTATTCAGAAAGATATTTTATTGATGCTCATGAAGAATCAACCATTCTATGATGACATAATCGATAAATTTACAGCATTAAAAGAAAGAGGAATTGATCTAATATACAAAAAAATAGGTCAGTCCTCATATAGTGATTTTCATTGAAACAGTAGATATCTTTTCATATTGCTCTTGTAGCTCTTCACCTATTTTTTCAACCACGAGCCGCCACTGGTTGAAATTGCTGTTGATTGTTACCTAGAGCTCATTGGAATGGTTTGTCTGAGAATGGTTGCCTTGAATTCATTGTATCAAAAAAATCTGTCAACAAGAAGAGTAAAATTTGCTGCTTCATCATCCTCGGGAAATAAATATTTGATGGCATTTCCAACATGCTCCGAAAGCAACTGTACAGCATAACGTACAATCTGCCTATTTGCTCCTTTAACATGTATGTGTGTTTCACTCATATTATATGCTATTTTTAATTCCTTACTGTCCTTCTCTAATAGCTTTTCAAACAGGGAGCAATTTATCATTGTATTTCTTATTTTTATGCCACTGTCCAAAATATGGTTTCGCAATAACTTTACCATATGCGGAATGTCAGCAAATACATTTATATATCTATTTTTGTCGAAAGGATTTTCAAAGCATGGAATCTTAGGCAATATAGCCAATTCTTTCCATAATTTCTGGTTTAAAGCTCCCAGATCTGAAGTAAGAGCAAATGCAGGAAACATGATATTTTCTACGGCACAAATTACTTTCATTAATATTTCCCTGAGACTGGAACTACTAATGTCAAAATCATAAAACACTGGTTGTTTCCAGGGATTAACAAGTCCTCTTACCATGAATACCAGTACATACCTACACGGTCCCATAACTTCATCTGTTTCAATATTATAGCGCATTTTGCTGGAAACTTTCATTTCATCTATAGACATACACTTGGTCTTTCGGCTTCAGTCATTTGCATTCCTGGGCTCTGCATCAGTTTTCAAGTTGTGGCTTGAATTCCAGATGAACATTTAATTGTAGGCTACCCATCGACACAACATTGACAAAGCAGGAAGTGGATTATTAACTTTATTTCTCAAGTAGTGATATGCTCTCCTGGAAACAGTTCTTAATATTATGGCAGCTTCAATATCAGTAGAATTCGAAACCATCCATTTTTGGCCTAACAAAACCTTATCTGTCCTGGAATAAACACTGTAGAAAGCAAATTTTTTATGCACATTTCTTTGTCTTTATTCTCATCTTTCCGTAACCTTTGCAACTCTAATAATTCTTTCTGCATTTGATTCTGTTTTACTTTGAGGACTTTTACATGTAAAGTTAGACTCTGGTTTGCAGAGCTCAAAGATAATATTTGTTTCTTCAACTTTTCATTTTCCTTCATCAAAATATCATTTTCCTTCATCAAAATATCATTTTCCTTCAATAGAATTTCATTTTCTGTTTTCAGGTCTTTCATACATTCAATTTCAGTATTTTCATCATCGACACTCCACATGTCTTCCAAAATTCTCTCTTTATTATCGGAGTTTATCAAATCGCGAACAAGATCAGTTCTTTTCCTTTTCTCCTGTCTGTTCTTTCTCTCTGAATTAGAATTTACACTAAAGTTTCCTGGGAGGTTTAAACTTGGTACAGCAGTGTCCTTTAGCATTTTGTGGATAGGGAAACCTAGAAGTTCGTTCCTTAAATCACTTTCATAGTCTTCCTCAGGAAAGTGTTCCGAACAAATAGCTGAATTCATTTTGTTGAAACTGCCAGCTCATTTGCATCTCAACTTCCATGTTTGATGCAAAACTTCATTTTTTGGAAACCTATCGTAATGAATGCCATTCCTTCTGGTTTTTGAATAATAATTTGGACATGTTGCTATCGCACATGAACTAGGCATGTTCAGTGTTTAACGTATAACCAAGAAAAATAAAATTTGTTTGCTACAAATACGGAGTTTCAAATTCTCGGAAATGAGACACAATATTTAATAGCTTTCAGACACTGAACCAGAAAAACGGGAGCAAGCAGCCTTAGACGGCAGGGTGTGGAGCTGTCCGGGACTGTGATGTCACGAAGGTGGCCCCTGAGACAGTGACCAGTGGAAGTGTCGGATAAGCATAACCTTGGCCCTGATCACCACTGCACGACAGTCTCCGCTCCCCTCCAGCATCAATGAGCTGAGGATGACAGTTCGTCGTTTGGCCGTCTGTGCACCACTTTTGATACGTACTCATTACAGCGACACATGAACAACCCACAAGCAGCGCTGTTTCTGAGATCGTAGTTCCGAGGCGCCATGCCATCCCAATTTGTCTTTTATCAAACTCTGATAAATCAGCAACTTTTTCCATTCTGACTCTGAACACTCTGCTAACCGAAAGCCAGTCCTCGGGTTGCTGCTCTGTGAACTTCACCCGCGCCACCATTCGGTCTTCAGGCAAGCTCATTTCTCTAGGTTGGGGGTGGTCATAATGTAATGGCTCATCAGTGTATATATATATTTCTCTTTCTCACTGAAAGCATTTGTACTATAAATTTGCTGTTATTTTATCTTATTCATGCTGTTTAATATCTAAATCACTTTCTATTAGGGTGCTTCTAATATGGTATTGTTTTGGATATTTGGTACAAAAATTGGAACTAAAATTTCTCTCTGGCATGAAGACAGAGAGGTCTTCTTCATGGGATGCATTTCTTTTAGTCTGAGTGGCTGGAACAGGAGTGACATGTTTAAGAGAGTAAAAAAGGCTAACACTTTAAACTAAAGGGAAAACTGCAGAAGAAGTTCCTAAGAGGCAATACAATCTATCTGTTTTTACCTCAGACACAGATAAGGAAGAAAAAGAAGGTGCTAGCCAGAGAGATTTGTGGAGAACTAAAAGTATGTTGAACTTTGGAAAACTGCACAGGAATTGACTGAAGTCCACTAACAAAGAAAGACCTTTTGTTGGAATGGCTGCCATGTGTGGGAAAGCACCAAAAGGGTCATCGAGGATGTCGAAGACCAACTCCAGATTGTTCTGCCTGCCAGCATTGTATGTGTGTCCCCATCCCCCTCCAGTATAGAATATTCCTTGTGGACTGTGATTGCTTCTTTGGAAGCTTCTACCAGTGTGAAACTGCAACTCAGATGAAAATGTGTACAACTGGATTATGTCACACTTATTCTGTAAGTAGTGTGCAGTGAACTGCACACAACTAGCCCAAATTGAAGGGTCTGCATAGCCAGTAGAACTTTACAGACTGATGAGCACACATTTAATATAAGGCTCTTTGTGTAAATAGTGCTCTACATAGCTTGCTTTGTAAATAAACCTGTATACAGAGAAATTTGCATACTTTTCTGCATGTTTGGTAGTCAGCTATAGAATTGCCTAAACGTAGGGGTTATCATATTACTTGCTAGAATGTAGACTTTCATTACCTTCTCTAAGATTCATAACAAAGAAGGGAACAAATACTAGGAAATTATACGGTTCTCCTTGGCTGTGGGTCTCAAAATTTTCAATGAGGTAGCTTCCTCCTGTTATCTGGGTAAAGATTAGTTTTCTAATGCTGCAAGAAATGCAAGCAAGTGATAATAAGCTAGCTTTGATAGAAGAATATATAAAAGTTAGGTTTCTTTTCTTTCCTAACAGTCATTCAATTTGGTCTTTTGCATAGGTTATTGGCTGAAAATATTTTGCTATTCTATTGTTGTTGTTTTTTCTGTCATTAATTCCCATAAACAAAAGGATGATATATTTGCCTCCTCTTCTTTTTTTTTTTTTTTTATCTCGTAACACTACCCAAAGGAAAACTGGTATCTGCCCTAACTTTATACTTCTATAAACTTCTATCACCATGCCAAGGGTACTCTGGTACACTTTAGTTCTATAAATTTTTCTTATCATCTAATATAACTGCAAAACTTGTGCTTGTGTTACTTAGTAATTTCAAAGTAAATTGATGCCATAACTATTTTTTAAAACAAGAAAGTTAGTTCATTTTTTTTTTCATTTCATTTCATTTATTTTGTTGTCGCATCAAGGTACATAGCATATATATTAACGTGACAATTAAGGATGTTTGAGCATAATTAGGGATGGATTACTTTGAGCATATTATTTGTTGATGTTGACACTATGCACAATTTGTTAAAATTATTGGCCATTTAACTTGAGCCATGGAATTGAAAATTATTATTTTTAAATTTGAAGTCATAAGAAAGAGCATCATTGTAATTTCAAAGTTGAAAAGATAATTTTCCTCACAGTACTAAAATTTTCAGATGTGATATATTTGCTGGCTTAATCTATTAGGATCTACATCATAAAAACTGGACTTACCAGGTTAATACATCACATCTGTGAAATTTTAGTACTGTATCAGTCCAGCTATCCCTGTGGCCAAGTAGTCAGATGCTTGGCTTCTGGCTGCTCATCCAAATAGCCCCTGGTATGAGGCCCTGATGAGATATGAATAGTATGTCTGTCTTTGGCACAGGCTCTCTCTTTTCCCTGAAACCAGCAGCCCTAATTGGGGATGGCTAACTGCTTATAGCCTTGGATGCGCATGATGGTCATTAAATGCTGAAACAAATAAAATATTAGTTCCGACGTGATTGACCCATATGATTAAAATACAGGTAGATCTTGGTATATGTGGTTTCGTTATCCGCGTTTTTGGATTTACGCGACTCACTGGCGCCATCTGTTAATACTATGAGGAAACAATAATTACAATAATGGGTTTGCGCATCTTGACGCACATCTTTTGATGTTTTTGTCAAGACGTGAGTGCTCGCTCAGATCAGATCAGCAGAGCAGTAAAGCTGCATGTGAGAGGATCTACGGTGTCAAGCCAAAGGAAAGAAAGTGTGTCTTTCGAGGGGAAGAAGCGTGTACACACACACTTCAAAGGGAAGAACTTCAATGCTGCACACTTCTTTCGAGGGGAAGAAGCATGCAGTGGGAACACTGCAACTGATTTGTCTCTTCAGAAATCCATCAGAGGAACTGGACTGACTGCAACATAATCAGAATCTTCTAATGTAATGAGCCAGAAACTTACTACTGTATTTAAGATGTGAAATTGGACTTCCTAAAATTACAGCGGACTGTTACGTTACACGTTTATTCAGCATTAACATTACGTAAGTACTGTATGTACACACTATAATTTCAGGGTACTACGTACATATTTACATAGTATGTACAATTGTACATATCATATTTTGATTTTCTGCATTAAAATTAAGTTTCAGAAAGGTAATATTGTTTGCTTGTAATCTAAGTGCTTTATAACCCAATTATTTTAAACGAAATTTGTAAATAAGTGAGAGCCTAACCCTATATTATTCGTATAAAATGTCTCCCATTTTACGCGAATTCGGTATACACGGTGATTTTGCGGAACATATCTATCGCGTATATCAAGATCTACCTGTATGTGGAATTCAGCTTAGAAGCATGCTAAGATCCCACATGATAAAGCTAATGGAAGTCTTCCCAGTTGGAATTACTCTAATGCATGGTGCTATTTATTCTTGATTCATCGGTATAATAAAAGTACTCTTACCTAGTAATACCGTAAGTTTTATCACCTCGATAAAAGGCAATAGTGGGAAAACATTGCGGTTCAGCTTTTATATCATTTACATGGGGCTATAAGTAAGTCCCTTCCCAATGACCTTTAGTGGTGTATTAGGGATATGTAAGTTCGTGTCTCCCAATGTCATTGCACTCTCCTGACTAGAGGGCATTGTTTGTCACAGGTGTTTGAATACAAAGGAAACATGCTGGAGAACAGATTCAAGTGAAAATGCTGCCTCATGTGAAAACATGGTCTCACTTGGAAGTACGTGCAATGAGTAGGCTTCTGTGGGCCCAGAAAATGCTGGAAGCAGAGATGTATCTCCAACTGTAAGAAGTTCATGGTCCTCCATTCATAAGTGTTCAAAGTTTGTCAGAATAGTTTTCAAAATTTGCACCAAGTGCAATGTGTTGGCAGATGAAAAACTCAGCAGCAGACCTTCAACATCAACAATAGAAAACAACATTGCATGTGTGGCAGTTCTGGTGCAAGAAGACAGATTGGTGGCTTTCTGTCAGACTGCAGCAAATGTAAATGTTTCTTTCTATGTTGTCTTTTAAATCAAACTCTTCCTCTAAACAAGGCTTTCTGGTCAGGAGAGAGTAATGAGGTTGAGAGACACTAATTTACATATCCTTAATCTGCCACCAAAAGGATATTGGAAGTTACTAATTGATCAACCCATGTATGTAGACACTTTGTGAGATACACGTGGAAAACAAAATAATTGAAAATGGCCTCCCTTTCAAACAATCATTGCCAATTGTCAGTAAATTGCAAGAATGACACTTAAATCTAAATTTGCAACCTCTTGCATCAAACCTTACTTTAGGCTGTAAATATTTTCATATTCCAACCAAGCTGTCACTGACACCTGGATATGGCCACACTGGAAATAGAGAACAATGTGGTGAGCTTCCTCACTGCTGCAGACAGACACACTCTGACTCTGCTTGTTGAACTTCTCAGTGGTGAACATTTTCTCATCAGTGAAAAGCATGATGTTCATTTTGGCACACTGATGTTGGAAGATTTTTGAGCTTGCTAATCTGATTTCTTGAAGATAAGATTTTACCAAATGATCAATAGTCTAATGATCATTCCTTAGTCTTCAACCTGCTTTCCTTATCTTTGGCTCAGTCATTTTGATATTTGCAGTTGCTGAGCTCTGTTTACAACTGTTGTTGTTCAAATGGTGCAAGGTTGGCCCAATCTGTCTCTCTCTTATCCACTATGCCAAGTTTCTCATATCTCTAAATGGTTCAATAATTTTCTTTCATGTGGATCACTCCATCTTACTCCACAGCTAACAGCTGGTGACTGCTGAAAATGTCTGGCATCATGCAAACTAAGCTGCTATCAGGATTGTGCTTCATACATCACTTGCCACTGTGCAAAATTGGCTGGTGAAACTCGTGCCATGATTTATCAGTTAGATTAGCAAATATAGTGAAAACACATATATTAAATATCATACATTTTACTCATCAAAGGCCCTTCATTTATATGGCATGCATAAAATTCCATTACACTGTGAGTTCCCTTTTGAGCAATGAGGTTTAAGCTTGAAAACATCAGGAACCTATATATTAATGTTTATGAACATATGTTCAGTCAGAACTCCTGTGATTCGTGGTACAACAAAACATTCTTGATCTTTGAAAGCATCAGCATTATTGGCTCACATTTTTGTAACCTATTATGTATTTGAACATTATTTGCACCGATCAGATTGTGGTACTAAATTGCTTCTAGCTCACTGTTCATCTTGTAACATCTCAAAAAAATTGCAAATTGTATGACCCTGGAGCAATTCAGTACCACAACTGTATTAAAAACAATTCAGTACCACAATCTTATTGTTGAAAATAATATATTTGTGAATTTCTCATGTATTTGTGAATTTCTCACGTATTTGTGAATTTCTAATGTATTTGTGAAGAATATTTCTTCCTTAATTTCTGCTATTATTAGAGCTTGAAATCCAGAGAGTGAAACATATATATATATGCTATAAATAGGTGGCCTTGTCTTGATTGCTGGCACTGGATCAAACTCATTACTAATAAATCCTGATGGAACTACTGCCCGTTGTGGAGGTTGGGGTCATATACTAGGCGATGAAGGATCAGGTAAATTTTTTTCTTGTTTTTTTCTCATTGAGCATAGGAAAATGTACAAAATTATATATATATATATATATATAAATAAACATACTTATGTGCATAAATATATCATTTTCATAGATCAAAGATTTTTTATCAGTACAGTATAAGTCTGCATTTTTATATAGTCAAACTTGAAAGGAGCAAAAAACTGATTTTTTTCTTCTAATGACTGATAATAATCTTTAAGCAAATGTTAAGAATTATTTTGAGGGCATTGTGAGAAAAGCATGCTGTGCAGACATCAAAACAGTGGGTTCCATCTTATAGCAGTAGGGGCCTTCTGGAAGGAAATAAGAAAACGAGATCCTTCTGCCAGGTTTACATCTTTTGATGGATACAGGCGCATACTAGGCCCCTGGGATACGTGAGAATTCCCGGTGGCCGCCATATTCTGGACCGGTAGACCTTGTGCTAACTCAAGACAAGAAAAGTATATTTGTACTGCAATATTCTTGTCAAAGAAAACCAAGTTATGCTAAAACGGCAAAAAAAAATTTACCACTTTGACGACTTCAGAAGAACAACAACGAAACTATGTAGCAAACGTTCTCTTGAGACAAATACTGTTTTTGATACACACTCTTCCCATTTCTTGACTTTAAAATTTAAGCTCTGTTCTTTTAGGCTCATATCTTCTGCTGCAGTCTGCCTTTGCCAATGCAGCTAAATAATCAATGGAACTTAACCAAATAATATGCGCTCAATAGTCTGAGGTAGAAACTCCAAATTCATTGTGTACATTAATGCATTAAGGTTTACTTGCACTAAAATTTTTGGGTTGCTGCTTTTAATATGCATATTTTTTTTTCTATTTTTTTCTTCTGAACGAGATCTGCATCTGATTTACTACTTTTTTTTTTTTGGGCTTTACAGTTACGCGAATCCTTAAACTACAGTTCTGAAAAACCTGTTTCAGGTACAGCAAAAATACTTTTTCCATTTGAAATTAATTAAATACAAATTAATTTTTGCAATCTTTCATTACTTTCACTTTATAAATTTATACCGAAATTCTTGCAATTTTAGACACTTTCAATTTTGATTTTTGTAATTATTTTATTAAAAATAGGTAAAGTCTTGAAAAAGCAATTAATTTTTGGCACATTTAGGTTTTTGTTCTCCCTAAAAGATAAATAAAAAACTGTTACAAACTCTGAATTCAGTTATCGCAAAAAAATTCATAAGAGTGGAATAAAGTTTCTGACAGTCTCTCTCAAAGAACGTACCTTGTTGTCTGTTGCTTCTGTCCTGTTGCTCAGTCCTGGAAACACATAAATCTGGCCAATTTATGTGAATTTTCATTCAGGACTGACAACAGTCCAACGCATTTTCTATAAGAGAAAATGAGAAAAGGTGTGATCATATTTTTTTTTTAAGTGGTCTCTCATTTTTCTTGACATTGTGCAGGAGGTGGATATATATATCTATATATATGTTCTCTTAGGGATGTAAGGTCAGGTGATGCGTAACATCACAGCCTCTCCTTGACAAATGTCAACCCCGCCTTCTCGTGGTGCATCCTGTTCCCACTAAAGGGGCTCTGACGACCGCCAATAGCGGTATAACTATACCATCGGGATCAGAGGAAATGCTATCCCACACTCACCAACCCGCTTGGCCAGCGTGGTGAGTTATGGCCAAACACCTCCAAATTGACTCTACAACTTAAATCTTGGCCCTCAGTCTCCGGCAGCTGGAATGTACCTGGCCAAGGCAGCGGCCAGTGCGACATGAAGGCAGAGGGTGCTAAGAATCCCCGGAGGACCGGACTAGGCTGCCATTTGATGCTGACCTTGGCTACCTATAACGGACGCTCCCTATCTTCTGATTCAAGGCTTCTTGAATTGGAAGAGGAACTACAAAGGATCAAGTGGGACATCGGCGGGCTAAGTGAGGTAAGGAGAAAAGGAGAAGATCTCATTAAACTGAAAAGTGGACATCTCTTCTATTATCGTGGGACAGATACTGGCAGAACTAGTGGTGTTGGATTTATAATAAACAAGAAACTGAAGGATAAAGTGGTAGAAGTTGAAAGTTCCTCTGACAGAGCTGCACGACTCGTTATCCAACTATCGAGAAGATACCAGGCTCAGATTATTCAAACTTATGCACCCACCACAAGTCATCCTGAAGAAGAAATTGAAGAATTTTATGAGGAAATTCGTCATCTAAATAATAAAGGTAAGCAGCACTTGAAGATAATTATGGGAGATTTCAATGCAAAAATAGGGCAACGGCAACAGAATGAAACTTCAGTAGGTAAATTCGGTCACGGCAACAGAAACCAGCGTGGAAATACTCTCGTTGAGTTTGCAGAGGCAGAAGGATTTTTCATCTTGAACTCCTTTTTCAAGAAAAAGCCACACAGGAAATGGACATGGAGACATCCAATTGGAACGACAAGTGAAATTGATTTTATTATGTGTAACAAAAAATTCGTCATCGAAGACTGCAGTGTGCTGAACAAGTTCAACACAGGTAGTGACCATAGATTGGTGAGATGTAAGATGCACCTCAACACTAAACTGGAACGTGGCAAGCTCATAAGACAAACAAAATCTATTGACATAACCAACCTTAAAAAACACCATAATACTTTCAAGTTAGAACTGAAGAACAGATTCTCTGCTTTAGAAGGCCTAACATCGGAAGAAGTGGATATTTCGGAAGTTAACAGAAAAGTAACCAAAGCTCTAATGGAAACAGCAACAAAATTAGCTGGGTCTAAGAACAAGTTGCATGTGAACAAATTATCAGGAAAAACCAAAATGTTGATGCAAAAAAGAAGAGAGATGAGGACAACTAAAGAAGATGTGACTTCCAAAGTGGAATATATAGAGCTATGCAAGACAACACGAAAAAGTATCACTGAAGACGTAAGGAAATTCAACTGTGAGCTAGTGAGGAAAGCAATTGAAAACAACCAAAGCCTTAAGATAGCAAAGGGACATCTCAGTAAGGGAAGAAAACAGATTATGGCTCTGAGAAAAGAAGATGGTTCTATAACAAGAAATAGAGGCGAAATTTTGACAAGAGTGAAAGATTTCTACTCCAAATTATATGAAAGGGATGATACATGTACTCCAGACATCATGAAAGGTACCAGAGTTCTTCCAGTCCTCCCAGCAGAAGTTGCTCATGCAATCAAGAACATGAAGCGGGGGAAAGCTCCAGGAGAAGATGGAATTACTATAGACATCATACAAGAAGCAAGTGGAGAAATCGAAACAGTACTCGCCCAAATTTTCACTCAATGCCTTAATGAAGGGAAGATTCCTGAGGATTGGAACAATGCTACAATGATCCTGCTACATAAAAAAGGTGACATTGAGGATCTCAGGAACTACAGACCTATCAGCCTCCTATCAGTGGTTTATAAAATCTTCACTAAAGTTCTTTCACACCGCTTGAAGGTAACACTGGACATGGCTCAACCGAGAGAACAAGCTGGATTCAGGAGTGGCTACAGCACAATAGATCATATCCACGTACTGAGAGAACTAATTGAAAGAGCGAGGGAATATGAACTTCCATTGTGCATGGCTTTTATCGATTAGGAAAAAGCCTTTGATTCGGTGAAACCATCAGCAGTTACCACGGCTCTGAAATCCTGCGGTATTGAAGATGCATACATTAATATTATTAATAACATCTATGAAAATGCAAGTGCAAAGATTCGGCTGTTTGAAAATACAACACACATAAAAATTGGAAAGGGAGTGAGACAAGGTGACACCATATCTCCGAAGCTCTTTAATGCCACATTGGAAAATGTCTTTCAATCACTGAACTGGGAAAACAAAGGGATAAAGATTAATGGAGATTATCTAACCCACCTTCGTTTTGCTGATGACGTAGTCATTTTTGCAATTACCCCATCAGAGCTGCAGAGTATGATCCAGGAACTTGCTGACAAGAGTAAAGAAGTGGGATTAAAAATGAACTTTCAGAAGACAAAAGTGATGTTCAATGCTTTTACAAGAAATGAAGATTTATCGATTGATGGAGAAAAACTGGAGATAACAGATACGTATGTTTATCTTGGACAGAAGATATCCAAGTAAAGGTCACATTGATGAAGAAATTAATCGGCGTACAAAACTTGCCTGGAGAGCTTTTGGAAGAAACAGCATAATTTTCAAGAGCAATATGCCATTATGTCTTAAAAGAAAAGTGTTTGATCAATGCATCCTTCCAGTGCTTACGTATGGTGCAGAGACGTGGACCTTAACTAAAAGAGACATACAAAGGCTGCAGACAACTCAAAGATGCATGGAGAGGTGCATGCTTGGTATAACCAGGAGAGATAAGAAGAGAAACTCGTGGATCCGAAAAATGACGAGAGTGGAAGACATCATGATCAGGGTTAAATCCCTGAAATGGCAATGGGCTTGGACATACTGCCAGAAGGACAGACCATAGATGGACAGCCGAAATTTTAGATTGGATTCCAAGGGACAGGAAAAGACCCAGAAAAAGACCACATGGGAGATGGGTGGATGAAATTCGTAAATATGCGGGAGTGACATGGAGGAGACTGGCACAAGACAGACCGTTGTGGAGGAAACTTGGGGAGACCTTCGTCCAGCAGTGGATTGATAATGGTTGACAATGATGATGATGATGATGTTCTCTTAAAAAAAAAAAGAGTTGAGGTTTGCAGTATCTCTCTTGCTTTATTTATGGGATGACCAGAGTTGGTCAAGGATTTCTGGCCAGCAACCACCTGCGTTCCCATGAGAAAAAAAAATTTGTTAGAAGTCAGGGTGGTATCGGATGTCGCATTTGGAAAGCTTCCCCTCGTTTGCGTAAGGTGATAAATTCGGGTCTGGAACCCCGCCCTTTCCATGTTATGTCATAAGATGCGAGCGTTAGAAAGCGGTAACCATTTCTTCGTGGCAGGCCAGCTGAAGCGCGGGAGAAATTATTATTATTATTTTTTTTTTTTTTTTTGTGCGTGGATGGGTTGCGTGTGTTTTGCACACAAAGTTACAGGCAGCTCACCAGCCGAATAAAGGTAATCTGATTGCAAGAAAGTTGCATTGATGTAGAGGGTGCTGGCGTGCTCCCGCACCTTCGAAAAAGACGTGTGAGTTGAATTTTTTTTTTTTTTGAGGATACTTTCAATTTTTTTCTGCTAAGACCGAGTCTTCTTCGGAAAAGAAAAAACTTCTGTTGTCCCCAAGGGACCTCTAACCCTCTGGAATTCCTTTAGCCCTTCCCGGGAAATGGAAGGTGAACAACTGTTAAAAGGAAACCAAAACCCCGGCGGAGCATAGGATCAATAAAAATGTATTTGCCCTATGCCTCCTTGCTGCCTGAGTGTAACCGGAGCGTTGGTTCTTTCAAGAGCCTGCTTAACTAGGTGACCGGGGCAGCCTCGACATTCATCCCGTCCTACCGCCTCATCTCCCCAAAAGGGTTACCACCCTAGGATGTGTGATAAGGGACTGAAAGGAGAACTGCTGCTATACCACCAGTTACCCGACTTTTGGAGGAAATACGATAATCAGGAGTACATCTCCCTTCCTACTGCTGTCTGAATGTGTCCACTCCCAGACTTCTGCTAGTGCCACTCCAGTAATACTACAGTTCAGTTCACTTGAACGACCCCCTTCTTCAGAGCCAAGAGTTGAACTCATGAAGCGGTAAGCTGAACTCATGAAGTGGTAAGCTGCACTTTTAAATCCTCCTCGTCACACCGAACGTTTAACATTCTAGCCAGCCATGTTGGTCCTTTGGAAGTCGACTATTTTCTCACTGTAAGACCTTTTTTTCTTTTTTTTTTTTACCACCTTCCTATTTGAAAAAAAAACAAAAAAACTAAACTAATTAATAGACCTATGTAAACAAAAAAAAATATATATATATATATATATTTTGTTCTGGGAGTTACTCCCCAAGAGTGATAGCTCTGTTTGTCAGGTCAGAAAATGTGGTGACGTAAAGTAAAGCTAGATTTTGGAATCTTGGCCAAGATCTCCCATGTCAGAATAAAATTGCCTGAATATATACACTGACGGAAAAAAATCCCAACACCACGAAAAAATAGTTATAGAGGAATGAAATGGTGGCAATAAATTTGTATAGGTAACATATTTAATCGATTAAGGTTTCAAGATCACAGCTTATTGTAAGCGCGAGAAGAGCCATTTTAAATGTGAAATGCTGGTACATTAATAGCCGGTGTAACTGCCAGAATGTTGAATGCAAGCACGCAAACGTTCATGCATTGTGTCGTACAGGTGCTGGATGTCAGTTTGTGGGATGGAGTTTCATGCCTGTTGCACTTGGTCGGTCAATACAGGGATGGTTAATGCTGGTTGGGGGTGACGCTGGAGTTGTCGTCCAATGATGTCCCGTACGTGCTCGATTGGTGAAAGATCTGGTGATCTAGCAGGCCACGGCATCATGTCGACACTCTGTAGAGCATGTTGGGTTACAACAGCGGTATGCGGGCGAGCGTTATCTTGTTGTAAAACACCTCCTGGAATGCTGTTCATGAATGGCAGCACAACAGGTTGAATCACCAGACCGACGTACAACTGTGCTGTCAGGGTGCGTGGGATAACCACGAGAGTGCTCCTGCTGTCATAGGAAATTGCTCCTCAGACCAGAGACAGAGACAGAGACAGTGTATGTCCAGTGTGTCTCGGCCGCAGACAGGTTGGTTGCAGGCGCTCACCTGGCCTCCTTTTAACCAACACACGGCCATCACTGGCACCCAGGCAGAACCGGCTTTCATCAGAAAACACAACAGATCTCCACTCCGTCCTCCAATGAGCTCTAGCTTGACACCACTGACGTCGCAAACGGCAGTGGTTTGGAGTAAGTGGAATGCACGCTACAGGGCATCTGGCTCGGAGCTGTCCTTCAAGTAACCGATTTGTAACAGTTCGTTGTGTCAGTGTGGTAGCAACTGCAGCTCAAATTGCTGCCGCAGACGCGGTACGATGCGCCACGGCCATACGCCGTACATGGCGGTCTTCCCTCTCAGTAGTGCCATGTGGCGGGCCGGAACTCGGTCTTCTTGAGGCAGTACCTTCCCTTGACCACCGCTGCCAACAATCGTGCACAGTGGCTACATTCCTGCCAAGTCGTTCTGCAATATTGCGGAAAGAAAATCCACCTTCTCGTAGCCTTATTACACGACCTCATTCAAACTCCGTGAGCTGTTGATAATGGCTTCTTCGTCTTCTTAAAAGCATTCTTGACTAACATCAACACCCTACGTCGACTCTCAACGATAACTAACGCTCACGAACGTTACAGCGCGTATTTACAGCAAACCTGCTTTGCGTGTTCTGAGGCGCTACTAGCGCCACACGTATGCGCCGAGTGCGAAATTTGCATAGACGTCATCTTACAGATGTACTCTCACTGCCTACCAACTGTCGTTTATCTAACACAACCCTATCTTGGTGTTGGGATTTTTTTTTCCGTCAGTGTATATATATTTTATAACCACGAGGAACTGATGCTAAGTTCAAAATTGATGTTAAACTTCAATGTAACTTCTTACCCTAAATTAAAAATCTTGATTACCTTAATCTTTTAGTGTCTCATAACCTGAGCCACTGAAAATTAAACTCAAAAAAAAAAAAAAAAAAATTACAAATTTGACCTTTCAAACATGTTTTAGGCCTACCTCCAGCTTGCTTCTGTGGTGACCTTCTTAAATATAAAGATAAAAATATATATTGAATACCACTAGGAAGTATACAACATTTTCCTAATTTTCCTTAAGGAATTGAGTAAAAAAAAAAAAAAAAAAAGGCAGGCAGTTCACCTCTGGAAATGTGTGTTAAAAGTGGTTACCATGAATTAAAAATGCTGTGTAAAAACATAAACGGAAATGTGAAATTTCTGTAACCTTCCTAGGTGTTTGTGAAAAGCAAAGCGGAAAAGCAAATTACAAAAAGAAAAGAAATTACAACCACTCATTAAATTTTTCATCAATAAATGCAGACCAACTGATCTTTTTACAGAATTGAATTCTTGAGTTTTGTAATGTGTTGTGTGCTTAATATATGTTAGTCAGTAGCATGTGTTCACATTAACTTAGACTAGTGGGTGGATCGGATTTGGGGCTCTGCCCATTTAGTTTGCACATCACAAACAGCAATAGTCCTTGAATAACACATTTTTTTTTTTTTGTGGCCATAAAAATGAAATAACTCTCTTGTAATGCAATGACTAATTTCTTCTTATTGCTATCAGTTGTGGGAATAAATTAAGCTTTCATATATATATACCTGTAAGTTTTGCTTGTCTCCTTTTAATATCCATATTCTGAGGGAAAGTGTTGAAATTTAAATTTAAATTTGCATCTGTCAACTTTAAGTTCATTTAGTCTCCTCCCACCCCCACAACACTTCTCAGTGATGGAAGAAATTTTGTTCTCACATTAAATTTTATTAGGGATCTGTGGTCCAGTAAAATGGGTAAAATGTTGTTAATTCATGAAAGAAATACGGGATTACGCCATATAATACAAATTTTGAAGATGACAATTCGATTTTTAGGCGTAAATGTGACAAGGATGTGTTGTTAATTATTGCCTCAATATAAAAAAAGATTGCAATGATTCATAGACTTGTGCTGAAAAGTTGTTTAGACAGTAAACAATGATGCTGACATCCTGCTTTTGGGAGGGATGGGGTACCTTGACAGTTTTCCCCAACAGTGGGCTGCACAAAAGCAGCTTCCAGGGCCATTTATGGACCACCAGTCTGCCACTGTATGGATATATATCTATTAAGCAACAGTCAGTCTCATATTCCAAAGCCTTTCCAACATAATTTTATAGGGCTTAAAAAAATTTGTAACAACTCGGGATTTAGGAATCTCTTTTGTATTTGCAGAAGCACATCTGGTCATGAAACAGGTCATTGGATTATATACGGTAAGAATTTATACTCATACAATATGTAATTAAAAACTTTGGCCTTTTCTGCTTTGTTGTAAAAGTGTCTTTGAAGAGAAATTAGATGCATTCCAGAGTTTTCTTTAAGGTTTGAATGTGTGAGCCCCCTTAATAATTTTGATAAAAAATTATTAGTCAAAAACTTCTATTATGGGAATTCTTACTAGGAAATTTTTTATTTTAATTGTCTCTGAAAATTTGCAATTAAAATAAAAATTTCATAGTAAGAATTCCCATGATAGAAGTTTTTGATTAGTAATTGAATTAAGAAACTAGGAAGCCAATTCTCAACATGAGCTTTATTCAAAAAATTATTAGTTTTTATTTCTGTTATGCAAGTTCTACCATAGTCTGCATTATCGGCTGAAAGTGTTGCACTTTGAACCTTAGATATTATTTCTTTAAAACAGAAGAATTTTATTTTTGTTTTGATATTTTTACTTCATTTTAATGACTTTTATATTACAAAATTCAGATTTTGATGTCTACAGTAAGCATTTGCTCTAAAACTTGGACTGAGGGTTAAGACAGCATATGAAAAAATAAATACCATTTAGGTTATAAATTCATTATGATGGCTGCACCAGTGTAACAGCCACATGCAAAGATTTTGAAATCTTTTAGAGACGATATGTATAAGCCAATAGATGACATTTCAAAAGCATGCTTCAGTAACTTTTCAAACTTCCCGTTATTTACTCATGTGTTTTAGGTGACTTTTAAATTGTCAAATGTGAGATTAAACTTGCTAATGACATAGAAAATTGTATTGTTATATTTTGGGAAAGAATTATTTTTGGAGAGTGATATATCTTATGAGATCAAACTTCTAATTTTCTTAGCCAGAATGAATTTTTTTTTTAATTTAAAAAAAAAAATGGTGTGAAATGTTCATTAGCTATTTAATTATTTGAAAAAGCCATTATGGAAAAAATCAGAGTTGAGCAATGCAAAATGTCTTGCTAGAAAGCTGAATATAATAAAAAATAATCATAGCAATTTTCTGCCCATAGTGAAAACCATTGGTTTTCATTATTTTTGTTTTAAAAGCTGTGAAGAACATTGCCAGAAGAAATCGAAACCTCTTAAAAAATAGTTTTGTGTTACTCTGTTCATATATATAAGACATAGATCTTGAGTGAACTGTGTATATAAATGCAGTCTCTTTTTCATTTTGAGCATATGTTTTCCTTGTTTACCACACACCCAGATTTCACATGTACAACTTCTACAGTTATTATTTATACCAAAATTGATGATGTTTTTTTTTCTGGTTTTTCATGTTTATCAAATAAGGTTTCTGGATATCGCAGAAAGCTGTGAAAGCAGTTTTTGACAAGGAAGATAATTTTTGTGCTTTGCCATATGAAACTGATGAGGTGAAACAAGTAATATTAGACCATTTTAAGGTAAGTTTTAATTTGTAAATTTAGAATATGTTTAGTGGTTGGCTTTGTTTTGAAAAGTAAAAATGAATTTTTTATTTCTTTTCACATTTTTTAACACAGAAGATGTATTTTATTTCATTTCAGGTAACAGATAAATTTGGAGTTTTAGAACATTGTTATGTGGGTTTCAATAAATCATTCTTTGCTGGATTATGTGAAAAACTGGCAGCATGTGAGTCAGTATTTTTGCAATTATTATATGTACTAAAATATGCTCTTATTGATGATGATATGGATTTGGATTATAATATATACACTATGTTGACAAAAATCATCGGACACCTAGAAGAGAAACACAATATAGCATTTATTGACATACATTAGTATGGTGTCAGTCCACCTTTGGCCTTAATACAAGCACTGACCCTTCGAAACATGCTTTTGACAAGGTTTTGGAACACAGTGATAGGTATGCGCTTCCATTCAGTACATAATACTGCCGCTAACTGTTGCTTAGTAGTAGGCCTTGCTTCCAAACTTTTTATGTGGCGCTCTAATTCATCCCATTGGTACTCTATGGGATTAAGATCAGGGCTCTGTGCTAGCTAGCCAGCCCACACACAATATGGAATTATCATCAAACCATGCTGTAACAGTCCTTGCTTTTATGGCTTGGTGCATTATCCTTCTGGTATTAACAAGGTTCGGTTCCACAGTATTGCCACAGAGTTGGTAGGGCATAATTGTCCAGAATATCAAGGTAGATGTGTTGGTTAACAAGTTTGTCCACGATAACCAATAGGCCAGGACCATACCGCGAAAAACACCCCCACACGAGTACGCTGCCAGCTCCAAACTTGACCGTAGGAACAGTACATTGTGGTTAATAGCATTCGCCCGGCTGCTGCCATACCCACACACAGCCATCAGACTGATGGATCGTGTATCTGGATGTCACAGTCCACAGGACTGATAGTTTCCAGTGATCTATGGTCCACGATAAATGTTCTTTACACCATGCTAAACAAGGAGTAGCATTCCGAGTGGAGATGAAGGGCTTATGAGCAGCTGCATGACTACAGTAACCCATGGAATGAAGTTCTCTGTGAATGGTACGTGTACATGCCAAGGTTCCAGTGTTTTTACTCGCCTGTACCCTGAGGTCTTGTGCAGTACTCCGTCGATTAGCTGTAACTGACTCTCCTGAGGCTTTGACATCCTCTATCACTGATTTTCTTTGGTCTGCCGGTACGTTTTGCTGCTTCAAGCACTCCATGTTTCTTCCACTTATTCAGTACATCCACAACAGTTGACTTGGGTATGTTTAAATGCCTCTTGATTTGTCTTATGAGCAACCCACTAATATAACACCCGACAATCTTTCCTTTCTCAAAGTCAGTTCTCTCCCGCCACGACATTTCCACTCAACCTCCCAGTGCAGTATGTTCACTGTCAGCTGCAGGCTTGTTTTTATACCGTTTGCAGCTGTACTACGCATCTTAACAGCACAGCAGATAACGTTAATTTGCTTTTGTAAGAGTGTCTGGTGACTTTTATCAATATAGTGTACATTGAGTGATCACTGAATTATGACCATCTACCTAATACATTGTAGATCCTCTTTTTGCCCTCAGTACAGCCGCTATCCGACTTGGCATCAGTGCAGTAAGATGCCAGGAAGGAAGCAGTTGAGAGGTATGGTCAACTAAGCTGTGTGTAATGCGACCTTCAATGCAGGTATGGAGGTGATTGGGGCATCTAGGTGCCTGAATGCCATTCCATAGTGTTCCACAAGTGCTCTGTGGGATTGGTATCGGGGAAGTTTGGAGGCCAATCGCTATTCTGGAAGTCTGAACTGTGCTTCCCAAATCATTCCTGCACAGCACTGAACCTGTGGCTGAGTGCATTGTCATCTTCAAATTCAGACACTGTCACCATGCGAAAAAAAGTGCAACATTGCTGGGTGTCCAGAGTCATTCACGGCAGTGAGCACCAGTCATATGTTGTTCCACATGCACCAGAGATCAAAGTTCCTACCAGGTAAGCATGCCCCACATCATACAACCACCTCCACTAGCTTGCTCTGTGGAAACCCTGCAGGATGGATTCAGTACATGTTGCACCAGATACGTACACAACCATACATGGAGTGGTGTAAAAAACATGACTCGTCGGACTAGCACACTTTTTTCCTGTCATCTAATGTCCAACTTGCATGATCTTTCACCAGGCGCATCTGGTTATGCCTATGAACTGTGGTTAATAGAGGATGATGTCACGGTTGTTTTCTGTTGTAGCCCATATGTGCAAGTGTTGTGATGCATGGTCATGACAGATATTGTTCCTGGTTGACCTCTGTTGTATTGGGTAGTCAACTATTGAGCAGTGCTGCATCTGTTGGCCCTGTATGAGTCATCAGACAGAGCGCTCACCTCTCACATCAGCCTTTTGCTGGGATATACAGTTTGGCCTCTGGGTCATTGTTTGACCATTTTCACCCAGTCCTGATACACTTTAACTACGGCAGCTTGTGAACAACCCACCAGTTCAGCTATTTGGGAAATCAAGGCACCCACTCTCTGAGCTCCCACAGTCTGTACTTTATCAAAGTCTGATAAATACTTCCATTTACCCATCATGCAAATTTTACTACCTATTGCTCCACTCGTACCTTATATATGCTATGTCCGTCAACTAATCGCGCCCTATTGGAAATCACGTGTCAGCGGTCTGCATCCACTTTTGGTAGGGGTAGTCATAATTCATTGATCATTTGGTGTATGTTTTTTGTGTATGACTTTACATGTGGTCAAACTGATAAATCATAAAATGCTAACTTATGCCTGTTTCCACTCCTTGTGTTTCCAACTTAATCAGGGTGCATACAGCAGTAAATATGTAAGTACTTCACACATGCATTTGAAAAGCAACTTACTATTGCAATCCTCATTTGTGTTTTGTGGTGGTGGATTCTGCATGTGTTATGTGGCAATATAACATATGTAAGTAACTGAAGTCGTTGACGAAATTCGTGCCAATAACATCAATTGCTAGAATGCCGTCGTTGCACGATATAAGATGAAATCTTATATAGATATAAGATTATATCTTATATCGTGCAACGATGGCATTCTAGAAATTGATGTAAGTAACTCTGATATTAGGCAGTTCAGGACTAATAGTCACCAAAGATGTGATCATATTGGAATTTTCTATTTCCTATTCACAGTAGCCTTTTTTGAAATTTTACTGTTATCAGTTATATTCCAAAACCAAATGTATGTTTATAAAATTTACCTTGTTTTTAATGTAATCACCATTCTTTACTATTGGGTTGTCGGAAAAATCATGACATATTTTAGCCATGTTTTGCAAAGGTCATTTATTGATAGAAAGAACAAAAATCAATCAATGATATAATGCCCGTTTTGTTCGATAACCTTTTGCCATCTTTCAGTGAGCTGCAGAATGCCTCGTTCATAGAAGGACCTGTCTTTCGTGGCAAAAAACTGTACAAGGTGCTGATTTACAGCCCCATCTGAATTGAACGTTATATCACGCAAGGACTGTTGAAGAGAGCGAAACAAGTCTGACTGTGCAAAGTCAGGCGAGTATGCTTGGTGTGGCAACACATCCCACCCAAGCTCCAATAATTTTTGGCGGGTGATCAAACTTGTGTGTAGTCTCGCGTTGTCGTGATGGAACACTTTTACGATGAACAAGCTCTGGACGTTTCTGGATGATGGATTCGTTCAAACTGTCCAATTGCCGACAGTACACATTCGAATTGATTGTTTGGTTCCGTGGCAGGAGCTCGAAAAACACACCTTTAAAATCCCACCACACTGAGACCAGAACCTTCCACTGATGAATGTCTGCTTTGGATGTCGTTTGAGATGAAGCAGCATGTTGGGACCAAGACCGTTTGCACAGCACGTTGTTGTACACAATCCACTTTTCGTCACCAGTTATCAGTTGCTTCAAAAAAGGATCGTTTTCCTCATGTGTAATGAGCATATCTCAGATGTTTATACGCGCGGTCAATTGGGCTTCTTTGAGTTCATGAGGAACCCACACATCAAGCTTGCTTACATATTCCAGCTTCTTCAGGTGGTCGTGAACACTTGAATGATGGATGTGCAATGTGTCTGCAATCTCTCGTGTCGTGTAACGTGGGTTTGACTCTATCAATGCCTTGATTTGGTCGTCATCAACCTCGGTGGGCCTCCCGGATCGAGGAGCAACGTTGAGGTCAAAATCACCAGCACGGAATTTTGCGAACCACCGCTGGCACTGAAGTTCTTGTAGAGCATTATCACCAGTGGCGGCTTTTCAGGTGAAGTAGGTGAAGTGCCTCTTCACCTATTTTACTTAAATTAAAGTTTTATTCAGTAATTTGTATAATATATTCTTTTTTGTCTCTATTGTGTTACAAAATACCCAAAATTTTGGTTAGATATCAATTCACATAGCGCGTTCAATACAGAAAACTAGTCCTCATACGCAAAACAGTGTAAGTAAAGATCCGAAATGAAAACCCTTGGAAGTTTGCAGCTTTCGGCCGAGTTGCTATGGTAACCGTGACGTCAACCTCCCCTATCTGGCAAGCAAGTGATGTGTTTAATCTTACGGCACTGAAGCTCTGCTGATGGAATCGTGACCTTCGAAGGAGATCACGGTGAATGGGACGGTTCACCCAGGGTATCTTGTAGTGTTGTGGTACATGCTTTCCGAAAGGGATTTGTTTTTTCGGGCTTTGTGATTATTTGTCAAAAAGTTTAGCTGTTACTGTAGTTTCGTGTACAGTTTAACAGTTAGCGATAATTTTAATTAAAGTATGTATCCTGTGAACGACATTGTTTGTAATTTATTACAAACTCCATTTAATCGGTGGAAAGATGAAGATAAAAGAGATATTTTACTTCAAGGACGACCGACGGATTCACTGACAGTTGTTGCCAAAAAAGAAATCAAGAGTGGTAAATCTTACAATATTAATTTTAAAAATTGTTGGTTTACTGAACATAAATGGATTTGTAGTACTTCTGTGTTACAAAAAATATTTTGTTGGCCCTGCTTACTTTTTAGTAATAAACATTTATCGTGGAATAAAGACGGATTCTCAGATTTATTAAATATAACACGCTCACTTCATAAACATGGTGATTCTAGCGAACACCTGAAATGCGAGTTAATGCTAAGGAATTTTGAAAAAAATCAAAACACCATTGACAATGCCCTGGGGGAGAATGGGCTTTTGAAAATTCATTTCAACGAAAACGTTCGTTTAAATAGACTTTTCCTGCAGACAGTGATTGATGCAGTATTATATTTGAGCAAACAAGAACTAGCATTCCATGGCCATGACGAAGGCATGGACTCGTTAAATCAAGGAAATTTCAAGGAATTACTCGAATCAAGGAAATTTCAAGGAGTTATATATTTTCAGTTCCACATTCATTCACTTGCACAATCAAACGTTTAAAATTTATTATTAATTAAAAGATTTTAGTAGAAAGAGTTATACTCATCGGGTCAGGAGACGTCTCACAAGGGGTTCGTTGTTACGGTGAGCGCTTTCTGTGGTACTTTACCGCCATCTTCCTGCCACTGTTTGTACACGATGGTTCATCGTGTTTTTTTTTCGTTCCTTGTTTATTGGTGTGATTTTTTGTAATGTTCTTTTTTTTGCCTTTTTTATGGATTTTTCTTTTTTTATAAGTGATTTCCAGGCTGTGTCTAGTGTGGTGGGGTCTTGTAAGTTGCATATTTTATCTTTTTTTTTGTTCAATTATAACGCTTTCGGAAATTCTTAATTCTTTTTCGTTTGTGTGGGTGGTTAGTAATTTAATATTTTCAAAATCAGGGTATTGTTTATGTTTAACACAGTGTTGGATAAGTGCAGTTTTTTCTTCTTTTTGTTCCAGTTTTTTATATGTTGTTGTAATCTTTTTATTAATCTATTTTTTATGCTGCCAATGTATGATATGTGGTCTTCAAAACTCTGTGAAACAATAGGAATTTCATATACGCCTGCTGATTGCAGTATATTATTGTTACTTTTTTTCTTTATAATTTAGTCACCAATATTCTGAACTGAATGTCCAAAAATAATGTTGTGTTTCTTCATTAATCTTAAAAATTTTCCACTTAGGAAAATGGAAAATGTTTAAGAGTAATGAAGAAACACAACATTATTTTTGGACATTCAGTTCAGAATATTGGTGACTAAATTATAAAGAAAAAAAGTAACAATAATATACTGCAATCAGCAGGCGTATATGAAATTCCTATTGTTTCACAGAGTTTTGAAGACCACATATCATACATTGGCAGCATAAAAAATAGATTAATAAAAAGATTACAACAACATATAAAAAACTGGAACAAAAAAGAAGAAAAAACTGCACTTATCCAACACTGTGTTAAACATAAACAATACCCTGATTTTGAAAATATTAAATTACTAACCACCCACACAAACGAAAAAGAATTAAGAATTTCGGAAAGCGTTATAATTGAACCAAAAAAAAAAGATAAAATATGCAACTTACAAGACCCCACCACACTAGACACAGCCTGGAAATCACTTATAAAAAAAGAAAAAAATCCATAAAAAAAGGCAAAAAAAAAAAAAACATTACAAAAAATCACACCAATAAACAAGGAAAAAACAAACAAAAAAACACCTGTTTCTACGAACAAATAATAATAGCCCAAAAATATTTACACAAAGGAATTATACTTATGACTGATACCTACTAACTCATCCAATAGATGGCGACACATTAGAAACAAATCACCTAACACATACAGACACACAATAGAATTATACTTACGACTGATACCTACCAACTCATCCAATAGATGGCGACACATTGGAAACAAATCACCTAACACATACAGCCAGCAAACCTTCCCATCGATTCCTGACAAGCAACTCCAAACCTACACACACACGAGGAACCATCAAGGAACCATCGTGTAGAAACAGTGGCCCGAAGATGGCGGTAAAGTACCACAGAAAGCGCTTGCCGTAACAACGAACCCCTTGTGAGACGTCTCCTGACCCGATGAGTATAACTCTTTCTACTAAAATCTTTTAATTAATAGTAAATTTTAAACATTTGATTGTGCAAGTGAATGAATGTGGAATTGAAAATATATAACCTAACTGTTTTATTTCTGCAATTTTTTTTTATAACTAACCAAAGGTCCATAACGTAAGGGACCTCTCGGGGCCGGGAGCCCGTTGCTTAGAGAGCAAACAATGTGAGAAATACTTTGACAATATCAGATAAAATACCTTAGATATTATGTATAATTTAATCAAAAGCACGTTTATAACATAAGACAACCTATAAGGTTGTCTCATGAATTGTATTTTTCGTAAGTCAGAAGCTTTATACAAAATGCTAGACAAAATTTTGGGACAATTCAATTATCAACACAAATTAATAGGACAATGTTACGATGGGGCAAGTGTACACATTGTTTGAACCTTGTATTACAGCAGAGTTTTCCTAAAATTTCAAAGTGTCGTATATTTTACACAAGCCTCACTGGAATTCCTTCATTTTTTCACCACTCAGTGAAGTGATCTTATACACTTACATCTACAACCGCAAGACGTGTATCAACCATAGCAGAAACTCGATGGTCCTCCACTTCGAAGTTAGTAAGTGTAATTGTTGAAGATTGGGATAAATTGAAGGAAGTATTTGAATTTCTGACAAATAGTGAGCAATCAGACAAAAAATCAATTCAACTTGCCAAGGGGTTTTTAAACGATATGAACACTTTTGAATTTACATTTTTGGCAATAGTATTTAATGAAATTTTTGGCCCCACCGATCTATTATTCGAAATTTTGCAGAAAAAATCACTAGACATAAACTACTGTGTAACTCAAATTAAAAAAACTCGTGAAATTTTGAGTCATAAAAGGAACGATGAAGTATTTGAAGCACTGTTTGGAAAAGCTAGCAAAATCACAGAAATAAGCAGATCTAAACGGGACTATACTGCTCTTACACAAGAAACAATTTTTCAAAATGATAAACAATTGTATTTCGAAATTTTAGACCACATTCTTATGGAAATGGATATAAGATTTCAAGACTGTGAAAAACTTCAATTTGTTTGTCTTGCTGACACAACCAAATTCGAACAATTTAATTCAAGCTTTCCCTCTCACGCTTTTGAAAATCTACAACATTTTTACGGAAAAATATTTACTGAATCCAGCACCTTAAAAATGAACCGAGTCTTGTGTATGCCTACGAAAAATTAAGAAATATATCGACTCAAGAACTTCTTCGAGTGCTCCATGAAGATAAAGACATTTTTACAGAAGCTTATAAATTGGTTGCCCTCATTTTAACTATTCCATCTACAAGTGTGTCAGTGGAAAGAAGTTTTTCTTGCCTTAAAAGGATACAAACTTACTGAAGAAACACTATTTCTCAAGACAGACTTGCTTCTTTGGCAAATATTTCTATTCAGAAAGATATTTTATTGATGCTCATGAAGAATCAACCATTCTATGATGACATAATCGACAAATTTGCAGCTTTAAAAGAAAGAAGAATTGATCTAATATACAAAAAATAGGTCAGTCCTCATATAGTGATTTTCATTGAAGACAGTAGATATCTTTTCATATTGCTCTTGTAGCTCTTCACCTATTTTTTCAACCACGAGCCGCCACTGGTTATCACCGTACACTTTACGCAACGTTTCACAAGCTTGACGCACATTCGTCTTTTTACGGAAGTAAAAGAGTAAAATATGATGGAAATGCACAGTTTGGTCTTCCATCTTCAACTTGATGTCAAATCTCCGCAAATCAACCAAATCGCTCACTATTCTTTTTAGACTGCAGCTAGAACTAGCACCTGGCCGCCCCGGTGGCGCAGTGGTCTAAGCGATGGCCTCTGATCATTCGTCCAAAAGGGGTCCGGGTTCGAATCCCGGTGAGGCTGGATGTTGTGTTTGTCTTATGGCACTGGTTCTCTCCCTTCCCTGGAGCCAGTGACCCTAAATTAGGGACGGGCGACTGCTTATAGCCCATCGAGTTACTCATGGTGGTTGTTAAACCTCCAATCAAAAAAAAAAAAAAAAAGAACTAGCACCTGTCGAATGCCATAGCGATAACAGAGCTGCACATGCCTCTAGTACTTTAAAAACCGCCCAACCGCCATCGGGTGTCAAAATACGTCATGAATTTTCTGACAACCCAATATTATCATCCTTCAATGCCTTGGCAAGTCCTACCACCTGACAGCAGACATTTGTGTTAATATAAGCATCGTTTTTTTGTAACTTCAACTTGAAACCAGTTACTGCAACTCAGATACCAAAAAAAAGAAAAAAAAATCAATCTGTCGAATTTTGTTTTGACTGCAAGTTTGCTGTGAGTAACAGCTGACACACATGCACATATAGAGAGTTTTATTAATTACAGATGTGATGTTATGTGGCTGATATTACTTCAGCAGACAACATAACATCACATCAATGTTCTTTACAGGTTTGGTAAACAGTGGTTTCTTCAAATTTTGGAAAACTTTAAAATCTAGAGAACATAGCACAATGAGAAGAAAGGCAATGACTGGATGGAAGTTTTTTTCATATCGAAATGATGGTAAAGAATTATTGGGTCAAAAACTTATGTTCACAAACTTGGATTCCACCCAGCTGTTTCACATGCCTTATGCTTACCATTTTCTGCAGGATCAAAATTCCACCTGCAAGCTGATCTGTTGACGAAAATTTCGAGTTTTATGTCTTCAAAAAATTATATACTGGATAACAGTTGTGCTTGCAGTCATTCCCTGCAATATGCCATGATCATCACTGTCTTAGTGCTCAACAGTAGACTGGGAACTTTTTTCAGGTGGTGGAGGGTGGGCAGAAGAGAAGTTGGATGCTTGTGTCACGAAAAGTGGCTTTTTCATTGTGTTTGAAAGTTCTGTATCCAAGGTGCATGAATCACACCAGTCTTACTTCAAGTGATTTTGTGGCAGTCTTTCAAATGTTGTTAATGTTTTTTTTTTTTCTTTCTTTTTTTTCAATTAGTGCAGAACTCACTTTTGAAACACTTCTCTTTTTGATGAATTTCAGTCAGTTCTGAATGCAGAGTTTTTGAACATAGTTGCATTATAAATAGTCTGTTCACATGTTTTGGGACAGCACTTTTCCCAAAAGCTGAATAAATCATCACCAATGCACCCCATCCATTGTAGATTCTTACTTGGCTTTCCACGCCTTGCACTGTTTACAGTGCTTGTATGACTTTGATGAAAGCTTGATGTTCTAGTATTGGTCTGAAAGTTTTGAGACTGGAGCTGGACCATACTTATTATAGCTTACTTGCTATTATTTCCCTTCAAAATATGATCTTCCCTTTCTAATGCAAAATAGGGAGGGGCTCACCAATTTGTCCACTGTTCAAACACATAGGTGAAGCCTTTCTTTGATATAGTGACGAGTGTAGCTGTCTCACCATTACTTAGCTCAACATTAGACTAGAAATGTCGGCCACTCAGATGTTTCTTGACTTCAGGAAACAAAAAGAAATCAAAGAGGGCAATTTTGGGTAATATGGTGGATAAGACATCACTTCCACACCCAAATCAGCAATTGCTTATTGCACAATTTGAAAGCAGTGAGCTGGAGTATTGTTCTGATGGAGCACCCACCTTGTGTGCACAAAATATGGCCACTCTTTACCAATTTTTTGTTTCATGTTACCCATGAGGACATGTGCATGGTAAATAACAATGATAGTTTGCCCTTGTTGAATGTAGTAGTGGTAGATCCCGTGTTTCATTCAAAGAAAAAAAACTGGTGCATCACTTCTCCCTATTGGGCTGCACTTTGTCTTTCTTGAACTGAGAGCTTCCTGGGTGCTACAATTTTGACAATTCCCACTTTGTTTCTGAGTCATAATGGTGAAACTACATCTCACTGCATATGATTTCTGTATCCAGCTAAGCACGATCATTTCTCAGTTTGTCTTTCCATTTGCTAACGGGTCATAACATGACTTTGCTGCTCTTTCAACTACTGCAATGGTGCCCACTTTGCAGCAACTTTCCAGTAACCAAGAGTTTCATGAATAATATCATAGGCATGTGCCATGTCAGTTTTCATCTGCTGAGCAATAGCTTCAGCTGTTAAATGACAATCTCCTTGTATCATGGCATCAATTATCTACATGTTGATGTTTGAGATTGATATTCTCTCAGTTCATAGTTCATCTTTGCAAGTTTCTTCGCCGCTTGAAAAATGCTTGTGCCTTCAGAAAATACTAGCACATGACATAATTAAATCTCCTGAGGCCCTTTTCATTAGATAAAATGTTTTGATCTGTGTTTTTTCCCAGGCCCCCACAAAATTTCACACTCATTCTATTTTCATGTTTAACTTTTTAATGACCATTACACCCAAAACGCCCGTACATACAAATGGCCATAGCCGCCCGAAACGCCTGTCTAGAGTGAGTCAGATTTTCTACCATTACATGTTTTTCAAATTTTCTTGATCAGTGAGGGATCAGCATGAGTCACCCTTAGTCAGTATTGCTGTTATTAAACAAAGAAGTGAAACATCAGACCGTTTTGGTCATTATGATATTTGAAATGATAAAAGACTTTTGGGTCATGGTCATTAAAGGGTTAAAATCCATTTGAGTACTGCCAACAGGCCTGTGCTGGATGAGAGCTTGAGGGAAAATAACACAACACAACCAGGTGTAAATGTCTGCCAGCATGCAATGCAGTCTGAGTTGTCAGGAAGACAGGGTTGAGTCATGTGTTCCATCATGGGTTTCTGTGTAGTTTGCAAAATTTCAAAACTTTTGGAATACTCCTCTTACGTTGTGATACTGTGTCCATTTAACTGTCACCACAAACTTCCTGCAAAGTATTCTGAATTTCTGAGATTCTTACACTGCTAATTGAACATTTTTGTATATTAATTCAAAATTGAAGCTCATATCTAGGTCTAAAGCATAGGCCAGATATTGCTACTAGGTTATTTAATCATAATGACCCCAATACATTATCCAATCACAGGAAAGATTTAATTAGGCAGGAAATTGAACAACACATGAAAAATCGGCACAAAAGAAGAGGTAATAACACAGGAAAAAGAAAATACGAAGATAAAGAACGCATCGGCCATCATTAACAATTAGTTAATGGTCGAATGCATAGATGGCGCCAGCATGGTTTTTAGAGTCGTATCTCTGACAGTGTCTCCGACAAAAGGCAGTATCGGAGTATCGCACTCCAATGGTGATAGGTGAACCACGAACATCGATGGGGACATCGCCAAGCTCCCGAGGATGCCCAAAATGTTGGGCGAAAATTTTGAGCATTATTAATGGTGTATAGTTGGTGTTTCTGTGTCCAAAGTTTAAGATCTTCCAATTCTACCTGGTTTGGTGTGGTATTGAGTGCTTTTGTGTTCTCTACAACGGACTGAAGGGCAAGGACATCGACTGGGACCAAATAACATGTATGAAATGTGATTTGTTTCCAGAAGTGGACCTCGTAGGTAAGCAATACGTATCTGGAGTATTCCAATTTTTGTATATGAGTATTGGTAATTCATAATATTTAGCTGTTATCAATATCTACTTTTGGATATAAATAATTATGTGAACTCAGATGGTCTATGGGACCAGCAAATAAGCAATACTCTGGTCAGGATTTGGTTTTTAGCTGATATGAGATGTTGACAGCAATTGAGTTTTCTTTTTGTCCAAGCAGAAACATTGTGCAGAGCTTTTGATGTCACTCTTGTATTTTTGGTTATGTCACATTTATTTCTAATATACACTGGTCCCAAAATTTTATGGGATATTGCACAAAAGAAAGGATTTATGTATCTGACTCCAGAAACGTGCTTCGAAAAAGCAACAGTGAGACTACGTAACACAATTCATAAATAGTGTGTTTACAAAAATAATTTATTGTGAAGTTCCTGCAATCAACAAAGTAACACTGCGATGTAGGCAAAATGGTAAATTCAGAGAATGTGTTACTGAGTACTGAAATCCATACCTCTGGATTTCAGTACTCAGTAACACCACCTCTGTGTTGAAAAATGTCTTGAGACCTATGAGGCATACTTGCAATGACATTATTGATGTGTGAGTGGGGTAGCTGGTCCCATATAACAGGCAACACATTACAGAGGTCTGCCAGTGTAATGAGGTATGAAACATGGTTTTCCAGATGCCACTGTACAGTGTTCCAAATGTTCCCAATTTGGATTAAGATCAGAAGACCTTAGAGGCAGCTGTAATGACTCAATCCCATGATTTTCTATCTCCTCAAGCATGCTCCAAGCATGGTGACATGTTGCATTTTCATCAAGAAAGTGGAATGCATGCCCAATAGCAGCATGGAACAGTATCACAATAGCACAATGTTCTCATTTTGGTAAATAGAGACTTTCATGTTACTTTGACAAACATACAAGGAAGTATGGCCATTAAAACACACTCCTGCCCAGAACAGATCTGACTGTAAGGATGGATGGACTGCACATAGTGTAGTTGCATTCATTTGCTGGATTTCCTCTGCATGTGTCATCATCGAGTATCAGGATAAAAAGCAAACTGGGATTCATCTGTGAAAAACATGTGGTGCCACTTTGTATTCCATGGCATGTACTGTTGTACACAGGTACATCTTTGATGATGAGCTGATATCAATGCTATAATCTCAGCAACCCATTTGTTCTGAGTCTGTACATGTGAAGATGGTTTTGTACCATTTGAGTACATACTGTCACACCAGAAGCAGCTGAAAGTGATTCCCTGAATTGGCTACTGGTGATACTAGACTTTTTCCAAGCACTTATTGTGAGGTAGCGATTTTGCCTACTGGTGGGTATCCTCGGGCAACTACTCCTGGGTCGATCTGTAACATTTCCATGCCATAGAGATCATGTACGTAGCTGACTTACTACACTTTGCAAAACTCCTAAAGCAGCCGCCACATCGATCAGCCATACACCTGCCTATTTCTAAGCCAACTGCCCTATTTCTATTGTCAATATTTAAACATCATCTGGACATCATTTCAGACTAGTCCCACACTTGAGGCAATACATTTAGCAAACTTCCAGACCAAGCGGTGAAACAACTCGTTTTCCACTTCTCACAGGATACTTTTATTGGAGCTCCCACATGTGCTATGTTGTCATGATGCTAATTTATATATGATGTAGCTACCAGCACTGATAACTGATCTCCAGTAGTTGCTAATTTGCTTATCACCATTTTTTTCCTTCAAAACTGCAATATCCTTTACTTTTTGTGACCTGTGTAAAATGTAACAAAAGGCAGACCTAGCCTTAAGACAGGTAAACAAAGCATTGTACAGTGGTGAGCTCTGCTACTTTTAGTGCCTAATAATTGAAGAAATATAACTCCTGGAACTTCGCTCTTTTTAATAAAGCTTTAGTATTTAGTAATTTATGATTAAAATGTAAGTACAGAACTTTGGCCCTTTTAAACAGTTTTAAGAAACTACTAGGCCTGACTAATTTAGTGCAAGCACCCAAGAACACCATTGCAAACTTCACAGAAAAATTTCACAGCAAATGTAATGACTAGTGAAATATTTCCACTCGATTATGTAGAATATAAATGCTGTGGTTTTCTTTTGTTTCAGCTTAAGGTGCAAAAATGAAAGCAACATCAAATGTAACATGGGGGAAATGGGTGGCATTGTACAAAGGTTTCATCATTGGAGATCAACTGGCTTTATCTTTTCAAATGATGGTTATGGAGGTCAATGGGAAATCAAATGTCATAATCTCCCAGAAGTATCTTGTATGGCTGTGAACACAAAAGACATCTGCAGAATGAGTAAAAATGAACTTCTATTGGCCACAAACAGTTTCAGGTTGGTTTGTTAATATTATTGGGCACTTTGTCCACACTCACATGCAGTGAATGTGAGCTCCTTGTGACAATACACTAAATCAGGAACTCTTGATGTAAGTGGCAGGTGACTTTCATATTACCCTATGCCATAGTTGGTGGACATCAATGCTGAGTGTTCGAGTATGTCCATATGAACAGGAACCATGTGCACAAAATCAAACTGAGTACATTTAGAAAGTATACAGTCAATATAAGTTTTAGCACTGCATCTAAACACCCAATTATTAAACACTGATCCAATATAATTTGCACAAAAATTAAAAACAAATGAAGCAGAGAGGAAAGAAACCAAAAATGTAAGTCAAATAGAGGGGGGGGGGTGAGAAAAAGCATATGAAATTGTTTAGTCTAAAAATAAAAAAAATCATCATTACCAGATCACTATGTGTTGTTTTGGGTATACAATTAATTGCTTTTTTATGTGTTTCAATTTAGATAATCATTTTGAACGTATTGACAAACCTGCCAGAACTGTGAAGAGTGAAACAGTATAAATTTAGTCCTGCATGATTATTGTTAAGGAATGCTACATAATGAGAAGCAAAAACTGGATGTTTATTACTCTGCCTGCCATAAACAATTCCCAAAGCAGTTAAAATTTACAGTTGAAATTTGTAATGTTGCTGAAAATAGTTGTAGCGGCACCTAGTTAAATGCAGATTTTCAAAGCCGCTTGTTCCTAAAACTTAGTGTAGCACTACTGTGTTATAATTGGAAAATACAGTGTAACTGTCGGTATTAATTGAACCATGAGAGTAACTAAGATAATCAGATGCAAAAAGGTTAGTTTCATAATCAAAAGTATGAATTAGGTTACATGAAAAAGAAAGTAAATTAGTGATGATGTACCAAAGGAAAAAGGTGGTGTTAGGTTCATTTCTGTTAAGGCACTCTAGCTCAAGTCTGTGCATTAGAAATCTTACATTTCTTTTGAGTTAGTCATGCTTATAGAAGAGAAATATGAAAAAGGAATGAAAATTTGGATAGATAATTTTTTTTTTTGCCATAAGTTAAACAATAAAAATAATACTGATAGAAAGGAATTCGATTTTTACACCATTTTAGTGTAATCGAAAACTTGTTTTCATATAAGATATATTGCTTATGCTGTTATATACTTGTACCTAAAGTGGGCCAAACTATTTAAGACCTTTTTCTCTGTTTCATATGTACTATTACTATCATTCTTTAAATTCACACTTCTATTTACTCCTCAGAAAAAGAATTATGAAAATTATGTTTTCTTGCTCTGAGTGTAAAGATTTTGTTTTCTTTTTCAAGTGGCAGAAGAAGATAAAAATGAACTTTGTGTCTATCTGTTTTATGAAGCAGGGAAAGCTCTTGCTAGTCATGTGAATGCTATTTTCCCTAGTGTACACAAAGTATGTCAGTTTTTTGCCTTTGTTTTTTACCATCATTCATGCATGTTCACAATTATGGTAATATTATTTTTTCATTAAAAATATGATTTCTTATGTATTTCATTTTTGATATACTAAAATAATACTCTTCTGTTACTTTTTCAAATCTATTTGCTGTGCACATGTCATCTCAGTTTCTTTTATTGTTGTTTAGCCTCAAATTACATAAATACAGGTCATGAAAGTTATCATAACTTCATGTTTCAATATGCATTTGTAATGATTACTAGTAATAGAGGTAGCAACTTACCTCCAACTTAGCATATATGGCAGCTCAGCAGACACATGCTCCCACCTTGAGAGAAGCCTAACATATGTAGCTATTTGTTAGTTAAAATGAAATATTTACAAGCTAAAACTCTATTAATAATATTAATTTACAATACCTAATTAAATTATGTTTTCATACCTTAAATATTTAAACTTGAACTTTAGGAAAATTTAGAAGTTTAATACAAACTTTAGGAAATTTTAGAAGTTTAAATATTTAAGGTATGTAAGAGTAATTTAATTAGGTATTGTAAATTAATATTATTAATAGTGTTTTAGTTGTAAATATTTAATTTTAACTAACAAATAGCTACGTATGTTAGGCCTTTCTCGGGGTGGGAGCACATGTCTGCCGAGCTATATATGTTAAGTTGGAGGTAAGTTGCTATCTCTGTTACTAGTAATCAAATTACATAGTTTGAGATACACACAATAAAACAAGATTGTTTGCATTTTGGATTTGCAATTCAGAATCGCAGACCATAACTGCTGCTTAATTAAGTTTTCTGTGTGGAATTGTGAAATGCAATATTGCTTAGATTGTAATATAGAATTGTTAAAGGATTAATTATAACCATCATACTGTTTCTGTCCCATCTGCTTCCTTTGTCTTTATCACTCACTTTTGTGTTACATCATTCTGTAACTTTTACCAACAAGGTATTGAAACTTTGATTAAAATGTGCTAGCAGTGGTCATTTGATTTAAATGCTTGCTGAAGCCACTAAGGATATTCCAAAGTCAACCTGTAAAAAGATGGTTGAAAGTTTCCATAAGTTGACAAGGGCTTGAAAGTAGTTGGATTTTTCAAAGATCTTATTTTAATTGTATGATTTCATTCCTAGCATTAAAAAAATCTAGCTTTACAAGCCAATTTCTTCAAAAAGAAATTTTAAGGATTAAAAATAAAATACTTGGGATGCTGTAATTAGTACCACAGAGGTTAGTCATTTTGACCAGAGTAGCAGAATCTTCTTGAATTACATAGTCCTGAGGCCAAGTCTCAAACAAAAATTTGTCAGATGTGAGAGGTTAGTCAGAAAATCTCTTTAATACCCCATAAACAGTGATTTTGGAAAACACTGACATTTGTGCACTGTGTGACACGGGCTGCTCACAGGGCTTGAGCCCCTCCCAGGAGCACTATTTTGTGCCCGTCTGTGTTCATAGCATTACATTAATATCCAGTGGAGCAACCAAAAATTTATTCAAATGTATAAAAAAACAAGAAAGATAACACCAATTTTCGATTGTAATGACCAAGTCTTTTGAATCCTTTCTGACACGAATAAAATATTTCAAAGTTATTCATAGTCTATGAAACCCATTACAAAAAGTTAAAAAAAAATCAACCACATTTCTACAATCAATAAAACAGAAAGAAACAGAAACAATTACTTTCTCCTGCTAGCAGTTGAGAAGTCTGTTATAAAAATTCGGAAATTGTTCTCAAAAAATTTCTCTTAGCTGAAGGAACATATCAGAGATAAAGTGATTTTTATCCTAGTTGTAAATGAATTTATGGCACCTCTATTCATAGTGATTGTGGAATAACTTTTTTACGGGTCTTATAGAGGTTATTTTTCATGAAAGTTGGTTGTCAAATTTTTGAACTAAAGCCTAGTTCGTCATCAGGACTACGTCACTGGAACTAAAGCCTAGTTTGTCATCAGGACTACGTCACTGGAACTAAAGCCTAGTTCGTCATCAGGACTATGTCACCATTGACTGATGACGAATTAGGCTTTAGTTCAAAAATTTGACAACCAACTTTCATGAAAAATAACCTCTATAAGACCCGTAAAAAAGTTATTCCACAAGTGATTTTTATATCAAAAATTTAGAACAGATATAGCGGAAAACATTTTATGAATTTACACTCCCTTGTGGAAGAACTTTGAATAATGGAAAAGTAGAAAATATGAGAAAGGCATTTACAGAAAAAGCTATATCAAATATATATATATATATATATATATATATATATTTTTTTTTTTTTTTTTTTGCAAATATATCTCTTGGAAGCAGTGATAGTGGGGGAAATGTTTTGACATTTTTTCCCTGTAGCAGATAAACTATTCACTATCTAAAGAAGATGATATTCTCCATCTTTACTGTAACAAATGGTGTACAGTGAGAAATAATATTTTCAAATCAATTTTTAAAAGTGGAGATACAGCATCAAACAGAAATACACAGTAACACCACCTAGCACCAAAACTGTGAACTACGAAACTCCAAGAGTAGAGGCAGAGTGTTCCTCAAATTAAATAATATACGACATTCAAAGCATTTTTTAAATCGAACTTTTAAAAGCAGAAATATTAACTAAAACCAATAAGACTTTTGCACCCCTAGCAGGAAAAACTTTGTAGTATTTTTCGTAGTAAATGTACCCAAAATGTTTTGACAGTTAGTAGCATCTGACTGAAAAGGATTTTTTCATTTGGGTTTTTAGATGTGCAGATGTTCCTGCTTATTTGCTGCAAACAGAAAAGTGAACTTATGCCCTCTGAGTGGAACACTTGTGCATTGATTAAAATTTGAAATTATATGTAAAACATTTTGCACCAGAAACGCTCTGTGAAAAATAAATTTATTTTCAAATTTTACTGTTAGAAGCAGAGATATCAACAAAAATAAGATATATATCTATGCCCCTGGTTGAAAAATTATGCACTGTTTTCAGCTCCTGAAGGGTATTTATTCTCAAAAACCATGGTATGGTGAGTGATGCCTGACCACAAAAGTATTTTTTAAATCAAGCTTTCATAAGCACAGATACTGCTGCAAATAAATCAGAAATAAAAATATACATTTACGCCCCATAGTGGCCAAACCATTCATTACTAAAAATTCGAAATTATATGTAGAACATTTCCCACCAGGAGCTCTGTCTGATGCAAAAAGAATTTTTCAAATTCGACTTTTAGAAGCAGCGATTTCAGGAAAATTGCAATTAAACTTTACACCTGTAGTGAGAAAACTATACTTTACTTGAAAAAGAAACTGTACCCAAAATAGTTTTTGTTGTAAAGTATTGACTGTAAGAAAGAATGTTTCCAATCGGATGTTCAGAAGCAATTATATTGAATAAAATGTATTTTGAATGCAATAGCATCTGCATTTATGCCCTGTTATGCCTGATAGAAAAACAGGAAAGCAACGATCACCATTCTCACATTCCAAGCTCCTCAATACAAAAAATAATTTTTGAAATCAAACTGATAGTTGCAAGATATGGTGTCCACAGATGCATTGATGGGCGGAAAGACAGTCAGATGGATAAAGCGATAGCATAAGTTCGATCATTTTTTACAAAAGACGTGCTAAAAAGAAAAAAAAACAGCATGATCACAACACGTATTTGTGCCTAGTTTACAGTTTCTAGTCTTTCAAACAGTCTTTTTACCCACCCACCCCTCGAGCATTGGTGCTTTTTGCTGTGGTGCCTTCATCCAGTTGCTTTATGTAGGCAAGGTAAGAATTAAAAAGAAAAGTTGTAAAATCTAGCTGCTATTCAATAAAATAGAAGTGAATTCCTCCCCATTCACAGGATAACCAGTTGTTAAGCTCCTGCAGGGTTCAATTAGAGCTGAGTACATTGATTATCATTAGGGCAGTAATTTTATTGCGGGGAAAAAAAGCCAAAATTCGTGGAGATGTCGCGGGGTAAATTATGAAATTTCGCTAAAAGTTTGTGGCCGATGATATACACTAACATTTCCAAAAAAAGAACTCTATCAAATTACATCAAATTACGAAGCAGTAATATACAAATTTCAGAAGACAAAAGTGATGTTCAATGCTTTTACAAGAAATGAAGATTTATCGATTGATGGAGAAAAGCTGGAGATAACAGACACGTACGTTTATCTTGGACAGCAGATATCAAGTGAGGGTCACATTGATGAAGAAATTAATCGGCGTACAAAACTTGCCTGGAGAGCTTTTGGAAGAAACAGCATAATTTTCAAGAGCAATATGCCATTATGTCTTAAAAGAAAAGTGTTTGATCAATGCATCCTTCCAGTGCTTACGTATGGTGCAGAGACGTGGACCTTAACTAAAAGAGACATACAAAGGCTGCAGACAACTCAAAGAAGCATGGAGAGGTGCATGCTTGGTGTAACCAGGAGAGATAAGAAGAGGAACTCGTGGATCCGAAAAATGACAAGAGTGGAAGACATCATGATCAGAGTTAAATCCCTGAAATGGCAATGGGCTGGACATACTGCCAGAAGGACAGATCATCGATGGACAGCCGAAATTTTAGATTGGATTCCAAGGGACAGGAAAAGACCCAGAAGAAGACCACATAGGAGATGGGTGGATGAAATTCGAAAGTATGCAGGGGTGACATGGAAGAGACTGGCACAAGACAGACCGTTGTGGAGGAAACTTGGGGAGACCTTCGTCCAGCAGTGGATTGATAATGGTTGACAATGATGATGATGATGAATATACAAATGACTAGTACATAATTAAATAGGCATGATAACTTTATAAGTTTTTTAAATTGACACTCACCATAAACCATTCAAATTCTGGCAATGTTATCAACGCCGTTACACGAGATCAAGATTTCCATTTAAGTGGATGGCAGGCATTTTGATACATTATATTGTACACACAGAGATTTTCTTCTTTAATGCTGTTTCTGTTGTCCTGTAACACATTTTCAAATTTAGAAAAGGTTTGTTTAGCATCGACACTGTTTGTGGGTACTGACAGACAATGGGTGGCGACCTTATGTAGCTTAGGAAAATGATCTTTTTTCATATTCTAGAAATCTAGCAAACCTTTGCTGACACACAAAATTTTTACACTCGCTTTATGTGAACGAAATTCACATTTTAGTTGGTCCTCATCTTGGAACATAGGAATGTGGCTGAAAACAAACAAATCTTCTTCATCATCTAAAAGGCCCAATGATTTAAATTGATTGGGGTCAAACACCCTACATGCTTTGAAGAAATTTGCGGCTGGCTGACAAAATCAATGTTTTTTATCTTCAAAAAATAATTCTTAATTTTTTCATAACGAGTGGATAGAGCTTTTTTTGCGGCGACATGACTGTAGTCTTGACTCTTGCTAAGAAGTCTTTTGGCGATGTCCGGCATTTCATTATATATCTTGTGCGCAGAAATTAGCTGTTTTTCAAATAAAGTGAGCGGTTTACTAGTCTGGCAAGTCACAAAGGTCATTCAACAGTAGCGGAGCAAAATCACGAAAGACCACTTCTGTACTCTTCAGCACAGTGCATGTGACCTTGCTTGTTCGAAAAGAGTATCTTTGTAAGGAACAATCTTGAGAGGTAATACAAGGTTTCAAGCTCTGGTTTGGACTTTTGAGTAGGATTACTTTGCGGTATGTTTTCTGCGTAAATTCTAACGAAGACAGTATTAAAATTATTTCATTATGAAAAATTCAGCAATCAAAAAATTATAATAGAAATTAAGCAAAAACAGGTAAAAAAATCTGAAATTCGCGAAAAAAAATTGCGGAAATTCGCGCCACAACAGAATTACTGCCCTAGTTATCATTTATGGCTTACTTGAGTTTAGATCAGCCAGTGAACAATTGTAGAGCTAGACATTATCAATTCTTAAATCTTTGAATATATCTTAGATAATACCTTGGATTCAGTGGCGTATCTTTGGTCCGAGACCTGGGCTATCTCACCCTCTCCCCCCACCCCCTCCAGTACTGTTTTTTTTTAAATTGCGAAGATTTATTTTTTAATTGGTAAGTAATAGAAGTAACATTTTTTTTCTAAATTTTAGGTACATGCTATTGCTAACATGATACCAAATAATTATGAGGATTAGGATTTGAACACTTATTTGTACATGAACTCCACTTTTCTTTTCTTTTTTGTGAACTTGGGTGTTATGTTTACACAAAAATGTTTCTTTGGAGTACTTTTTCATATTTAAAAATAATGTGTTTCTCTATTAACAAACCAGCCAAGGTGCTCGAATGTACATGTCCTTGTGTGGCTCTAAGATATATCTTGATTCTTTTTAATACGGAAAAACTTCTTTCGGCAGTTGCAGTTGTTGATGAAAAGTTTAATATTGGATCTGTTAATTTGTACACCTCAATAAACACTAAGTCCAATTATTCAACTTTATGTAACAAGTAATGTCTCCTATTGATTTGTTTTGTATTCATTCAGGGAATTAAACACCTTCAGTTATTTTTTTAACTTTCACAAAATTTATCAAAACAGTTCGAATCCAACAGAGCCTCGAATTTAAGATATAATAACACTGATTTTAATTTACTGACACTTCACATAAACTGAAACAACTCTCGTGAAACACCAACTGGAAGCATGAAGGGACTGAAGTAGTTCGAAGTCTTCATTTTTCGGAGCGAACCCTTGGCCAAAGCAAGGGTTCGCTCCAAAGATGCTAGTAGGAGATAGTATTGAAGCTCTTCGCATCAGAACAGCGAAGTCTCTTGAAGACCTATTTGCATTATGTCGATGCCCTTGATCATTGCTCACCAGACTGATTATCATTATCGAAAGAAGCGATTCCGCTCGCTTTTTTAGCACCGAAAGCATTGTCATATTTTAATACCGTTCATAATTGACTTTTATTTGTGTATATTTAATTAACTTTTATTTGTGCATTCTCTGGGCTTCGTAGCTAGCTTAGCTAGCATCGAATATACGCCACTGCTTGGATTATGCCTTTTGATTCCCACCATATAGCGAGCTACTGCCTCGCCTTCACTTTGAGATCTGGCTATCAAGGCGGCTGAAGGCATCCTTGCTTAGAAGAATTATTACATCAACCAAACTCAGTCCAGTACATGGAGATAAAAAATTGAAACAGCAAAACTTTATTATTCCATTAACTATTTGCTTCGCAGATTTCCGATAGCTTCCCGTTCAGGTTTCTAGTGCTGACCACGTGCTGCCTTTCCACATTGCTTTCCGCAAGACTCGGTGAAGAAAGGAATCCTCCTTCCTGTCCACCACGCTGTACCTGTGCGATGCCCACACGTCCTTACATCAAACCGATGTCTGAACTTGGACCCTCTCTCCTTGACAACCGAAGCTCGACTGTCTTCCACTAGACTGCCTTGGCCTTTTCAGTACTCTACCACGCATGCGCAAGAGAAAACTAGTTACCCCGGCCAGCATGTGAAATACCTGAGCCTGGGAATGCCGTTGGATACCCACATGTGATTACAACCTTTCATGCACAAAAGCTGTAAGACCACTTCTCTAACAGAAAACTCGAGCGGCTGACTCTTCAAGGTCAGGTGCCCCAAGCGTTCATGCACCACTCCTTTAATCCTCACATAGGATTAAAATATTTCACGTGGTGAAGGCTGTTCAGTTCTTTGTTAAAACAACAAAATGGCGGAATGAAACGTCCATCCGCACGTGTTCATTACAACATTAAAATTAGATAAATTAACAATCAGTTGCTTGATCGCGGGTGACCCTTACAACAACAGTATTCATTGCTCTATAGTTTTGCTATTAACATATGTTTGCTGACAAGTCAACAGCTTATGAAAGCTTTGGAAGCCCTGGTTATTTCTCTCAGGTGTTGTACTCAGTAGTTACAGTAGGAGCATAAGGTTTGTGTGAATTTCTCTTCCTTTGATTCTCTTGTCAGTATTTCTCTTTCAGTCTTATATTTTTTTCATCTGCCATACATCCTTCAGAACAAGAAAAAAGTAAAACATCAAATGAGATATGCCATGCTTTCCCAAGAAAAATATTTTATTGTACATGTCCTCCATGATTTTTGAGATAAATGTACATAATAAAGAGTAAAAAAGTAAGGGGTACAAATAATAATATATGGCTTAATATATCTAAAATGAAATACAAAATGTTTCAGACTTAAATTTTGCTTCCAATTTACCCATAAAGTTTGCCATAATTTGTGCAAATAAGGATGATAATATGTTATTATTATCATTATTAGGTTCTGTACTTTGAAACTGAGATATTTTTTCATTTGATAAATGTTACGTTTATTTGTAGTTGAATGTAACTGGAGTAATAATTATGAGGGGAGGTGGTGAGCAAACTTCTCATTTGTCAGTGTACTCTCTTAATCCATTCTGGCATGCTTTGCAATATAGACTTTTGAAGATGCTGTATATTCATTGCATTCCAAAGTTCATTGATAGAGTTAATCTCTCCAAGAGATCATAATTTTTATGTTTTTTTTTTATTCTTAATCCCTTTTGTTATTAACCATCAGCAATATTTCTGCTGTTACTGATTAGAAAAGCACAAAACACATTGCTCCATTCTTTAATAGAAAATATTTTAGATGTCGTGAATGTATAGACATTCTCCTTTTCCCTAACACTGTAACATGGACTCATCTCATCAAATTTCTATTATTTGGAAATCCATTTAAAAGTTGGCAGGATTTAATTCACCACTTGTTAACATCTTGTGTTATTTCATGCATTCCATGGCTGACGAAGGTAGAAGTAGCTATCTAAATGTTCCAATTTCGCAACTGCATTTCCTTTTATGAAACTTTAGTGTAGATTTCTTTAGCAATACTTTAATGTATTTTTCAGTTGTTATGTGTATTTCTGCTATTCCTTTTCATTATAGAAAAAGTATTTTAAGCTATTTATGAAAGGTAAAATGAGTAACATACTCAGATTGAAGTCAGGAGATACACACTGGATTTCTCTTCCAGAAGAGTATAAATTTAACATTTTTGAAAGGTTTTCCATACTATTAAAAGCTGTTAAAGACATTACTATGCCTAGAATAACCAGTGTTTGCGTTTTATTACCACAAAATTTGTGTAGGTTCTTACCATACCAACTCAACATTTCATTGCTATCACACATTGTGATCCATGAGCTGTAAAAACGAGCTTGCCTTAATTATTTATAAGCATGCATCTGATCATCAGTAGGTTACCCCTTCTATCTGTTTCCTTGACAGCCTTGCAGGAAAAAATAGAAAATAATCCAATAGTAAATGGCAAATTACTAAAGCATAAATTTGCTAGTGGTAAAAAAACAGCATTAGTAGTTACTGCTAGTTCATGTTTCAAAGGTACAATTTTATTTGTTGTGAATATGTCCTCTTCTCAATATAATATCAAGAAGAAAGGGGACTGAAATTTTATTATACTATTATTGGATTTTTTTTTACCAGATTCATTGTTTTCATTTTTAAGAAAGAAAGAGTCTGGTTCATGTTCTTGATCATTAAAAAATGTGATTCAGATTAGGATACCTGCTTTCATTCACTTTATTGTTTCATATTGAAAATTTTATCTACTGATGCTGCACTGCTTATTTGTTTGAAGTGGAGTACAGAAAGGGGGAATTTATCCCTTTTCAATAGAGTAGAGAAGCAATGCATCCTTGGTCTTCTGTGGGTTCATAGTTTTAACAAATGAGATGCAGAGAGCATGGCTATGGTCACAGGTAGCTGTTGAAACCTTTTATCCTCACATTTCTGTGGTTTGTGTTGGTCTGTGTGACACTGTGTTCATTGATATGCATGCGTGCACGTGTGTGTGTGTGTGTGTGTGTGTGTGTGTGTGTGTGTGTGTGTGTGTGTGCCCGCGCGTGCGGGATTTCCTACAGTTCTTCATGTACAAAATAGTGAAGATGAAGTGTGGTTGTATAAAAGGATGCATGTATCCAAATTGGTCACTGTATCTCTCTTTAAAAATAAGAAAAAAAAAAAGATCCAATGTGAGTTGCACAGCTCTCTCACAGTTTGTTGGTTATGCATCTTAGACATAATTTACATGACTTTTTATCATAAATTGATATTTTTAGCACATCATTAATTTTTATTGTATTCCATTAAAGAGGCATAGGCGATGCTGAAGTATTCTAGTGAATTAAAAAAACAACAGCAGCAATATAGATCAGCTATTCTCATATTTGAGGAAGGAGACTGCTTCAAATCAGGATAGAAAATTGCTGAATAAATGGCAAGTGCAAGAATAACAAGGCAAGAAAAAAAGTGGAATCATCATTTTGTTTTTGTGATATACACTGCTCGCCACCCAAAATGCAACACCGAGAAGGACATGAGATAGCAAAGCCAGATTTACTGGACACATAACAACAGATACAAAGATGAAATGATTGAGCTTATATGCCCGTGCGACTTGCGGAACACGCAGACATCAATAGTTTGTGTGGCCCCCATGGTTGGCAATAACGGCTGCTACATGCCGCGGCGTCAAACGAAAGAGGCCTTGGATGTGGGCTTGGGGTATGTCGGTCCAGGCTGCTTCCACACGTTGCCACAGTTCATCAGGCATAGCCGCGGGTGGTGCTTGCCAGGCCACTTGGTTGCCGATCAGCGACCAGACATGCTCGACAGGCGGCATATCGGGAGAACAAGCGGGCCACGGCAGCAGTGACACCCGGTGGGCCATGAAGAATTGTCGCACGATGCGTGCCATGTGCAGGCGCATATTGTCCTGTTGAGACGTGGTCGCTGGCAGGTCCTGCAGGTAAGGGAGGACTACAGGCTCCAAAACGTAGGAGATGTAGCGGTGACTGTTGAGTGTACCGGTGATGTGTACCAAAGGGGTGCGGGTGTCATATCCAATTGCGCCCCAAACCATAACGCCAGGCGACAGACCGGTATAGCGATGCATCATGCAGGCGTCATATAGTATCTTGTCACAGTGCCACCACACGCGGATCCGACCATCGTGGTGTTGCAGACAGAAGCGGTATTTGTCGGAGAAGACAATGTTGTGTCATTCCGTAGTCCAGGTGTGGTGTTCAACTGCCCACTACCACCGCACTCGCCGGTGGTGTAACGTCAATGGTAATCGGAGCAATGGCCGCCGTGCGACAAGTCCCCACTCCTGCAGACGACGTCGAACGGTACGTGCTGAACAGGTTGTTGCGGAACACACCCTAATTCCTGTGCTAACTTTCGTGATGTGGCGGTGCGAGCCGTCAATGCCCGCCGTGCAACATGCTGGTCCTCTCATTCGATGGTGTGCCGCGGCTGCGGCAATCGCTCACGTCGGTCAGTCGGTCCGTCCGTCCCTCCTGCCCCCACCGAATCCATACTCTCCTCACTGTGGCTGGATGTCGTCCCACACGGGCGCCAATGTTTCAGTACGATAAACCACTGTCGCGATAAGCCACAATTCGTCCTCTGTCGAACTCCGAAACGTGCTGGAATGACTGCTGTATTCTGCAACGAGGCATCAGAAAGCTTCCCACGTGCAGGTCCGGTAGCACAACACACTTCCACTACTTACACCTCGCCTTTTGTGCACCCTTCTTATAGTGCTTCTTGGTGGCGTGCCGGGCACACATAATTTGCATATGCTCTGCAATGCTAATCGTCTGCATGTCCTCTCGCGGGCGACGCATGCTGCGAATTTCAGGCCAATCGGATGCTTCCTTCTTGGTGTTGCATTTTGGGTGGCCAGCAGTGTAATTGAGTCACTTGGATCCAGTGCTTAACACAACAAATAGACCAATTATATCCATTACTATTCTATTAAGTTTTTATAAGTGTATATACACTTTATTGACATACATTAGTACAGTGTTTGGTCCACCTTTGGCCTTAATGCATGCACTGACCCTTTGAGACATGCTTTCGACGAGGTTTTGGAACACAGCAATAGGTATGCACTTCCATTCAGTACATAATGCTGCTTAGTAGTAGGCCTTGGTTCCAAACTTCTTATGCGTCACTCTAATTCATCCCATAGGGGCTCTATGGGATTAAGATAAGGGATCTGTGCTGGCCAGTCCACACATGATACAGAATTATCGTCAAACCACGCCATAACAGTCCTTGCTTTATGGCTCGGTGTATTATCCTACTGGTGCCAACAAGGCTCAGTTCCATAGTATTGCCACAGAGTTTAACTATACTGAGCACATTTTTGGTGAGGTATTTGCATGGGCTTTCAAGCTTAAGCAGTACATTGCACATAGTAAAAATTTTAAATTAAATAAAACGAAAAATACACAAGATTAGGCAGCAGGATGAAGTTAATGCATATATACCTGTCATTAAGCCATTGTATAAGATTCAGAGGTTAGCTCCTCAAAAAAAAAAAAAAGATCATCATCTGCCAAATAAAAGTTACTGGCAGTATTTTACTTACTGTTGATGTATCAGGCATCATTTACATTGATTTGGCATACAGGCCAAGCTTCACTTACTAGGGGTGTTCAAATGAAAAGGTACGAAACGTCATAAGAACGTAACCGTTAACATATTTGCCTATGCCGCTATGGGAGAACGTAGCGACACATCTAGGGATGCGATTGGAGTCGCCGGCGTGGATCGGAGTATGCGCGGGCGCCCGCATGCGCAGGAGAGAGCAGAGGCTCTTATAAAGAGCGCCGTCCAATTGACGCGGCAGTGCGTGTGCGGACAGGATGGCGTTCACATTGCAAAATTCGACGATTGAGGAGCAGCGAGGCGTTATCCGATTTCTGACAGCGGAAGCTGTTAAAGCGGCCACTATTCATCGCGGAGGGTGTGGTTCTGCTCCATGATAACGCGCGTCTACACATCTCCAGGGTCACACACGCGGAACTGGCCAAGTTCCAGTGGGAGCAACTTGACCATCCGCCCTACAGCCCGGACATGTCGCCCTGCGATTTCCATGTGTTTGGTCCCCTGAAAAAACATCTGAAAGGGAAGTGCTTCCACTCGGACGACGAACTCAAGGATGCTGTGCAGGACTGGGTCTCGTCATGGCTACAGGAATTCTGGAAACAAGGAATCCTTCGGCTCGTTAATCAATGGGATCGTTGTGCTACGGCCTATGGTGTATACTTTGAATAAAGTCTTCATTTATACCCACAGTGTCGTTTCATACCTTTTCATTTGAACACTCCTTGTACATTCATCACATGTCTCAAAACACAAAACTTTTTATACTTCATATTCAGTACCATTTTCTCTGGTAGACATTCATGAATCTGGTCTTTTCATCATTTCCTCAGCCTTTGCTCTATCTTTCGTTCCTGCCTCTTGAGCAGAATAAATTCTTCCAGTCAGCACCTCATCACTTATTCATTCAACATGGCCAAACACCTCAAAATGTTTGTCTCCACTCTGCCAACAATATTTTGCATTTTTACATATCTGCAACACATCTTTGTTTTGCACCTGATCAGAATACACCTTGCCATAACCTACCCTCTTAAGCGATGCATTCTTCCAGCACACAAACAACTCCCATGTCTCTTCTGCAGTACCCAGGTTTCACTACCATACATCAAAGTAGGAACAATAACACAACCTTTAAGGACCTTTTGTAGGAAGCATCAGTAATGCAGCCATTAAGGACTGTTTCAAGGAAGCATCAGTAACACAGCCATTAAGGACCTTTTCTAGGAAATATCAGTAACACGACCATTAAGGACTTTTTCAAGGAAGCATCAGTAACACAGCCATTAAGGACCTTTTCAAGGAAGCATCAGTAACACAGCCATTAAAGACCTTTTCAAGGAAGCATCAGTAACACAACCTTTAAGGACCTTTTCAAGGAAGCATCAGTAACACAGCAATTAAAAACCTTTTCAAGGAAGCATCAGTAACACAACCATTAAGGACCTTTCAAGGAAGCATCAGTAGCACAACCATTAAGGACCTTTTCAAGGAAGCATCAGTAGCACAGCCATTAAAGACCTTTTCAAGGAAGCATCAGTAAAACAGCCATTAAGGACCTTTTCAAGGAAGCATCAGTCCTAAAAAATCCACCTAAATTAGCTATGACTTCAAGGCTGAATTTGCTCATTTACTAATTTCAGCATCTAATATTTTTTCCCTGTCAAATGTGTGCTCCCAAAATATATAAACTTATCCACCTGATCTAACTTTGTAGCACCATTTAGACTGGCATTGCATTCAGTACTAAGAATTTGTTGCTCAAATACCATTACTTTGGTTTTTTCTTTATTTACTATCAGTTTGAATTTCATATAAACTTCATACATCTGGAACAACATACTCTGCAGCACATTTTTGCTCTGCACCTACAGGACTGTGTCATTAACATACAGCAACCTAAACACATGTGGGAATTACTAAGACATAAACCAATAGTATATGTTTTAGCATCACACATGCATGCATCCATAAGTACATTGAATGGCTATGGTGACATTACCCAACCTTGTCTGACTCCTGCATCAATCGAAAACCATTTTGAACTAAACTTGTTCCCAAAACTAAATGATGAAGTTAAAAACTTTTTTCTGGCTTGCAGCAGAAGGAGGAGTTATTTATTGAGTAAATTAGAGTGAATTAATGGAATACTTATATGGGTACAAAATTTTCTAGAGGTAAAAGTGCAGTAAGATGTGAGGAGTGGTTCATAGAAGGGTAAACATAGTACAGTGATTGGGATCAATTAAATATACAGAAATGTAATCCTTGAGTTGCAACTCTCTGAGATCCTCAAAACATTATCCCACTGTCTAAAAAAAATGCAAAGGTAATTTCTAAATCAGTGGAACAGATTGCATTAATGATTAACTTTTGTTGAAACTAACACTTTCCAAAATAGAACCAATGTATGCATTAAACTTTCCACTAATGAAGATAATCCTTTGACTGAAAAGCTGGTGGAGTTAAAGAAAAAGGCTCTTTTAAGTAAAAGTAAAAAAAAAAATGTTTCCAAGTTAAATCTTTTAATGTTCATTTAGGTACTTACGAATTCTTGTTTTTAAATTGTTTCAAAAAATCAAATCAAATCTTATTTTTTTCATAGACTCTCTTGGAACGTGAAGGTGGACTTCCTATCATATGTGTGGGCTCATTGTTTAAAAGCTGGTCCCTTTTGATGGGAGGTAATACTTATCTTGATTTAGCTTTGCATTTTACTAATGAAAGCATTTTATCACATTAAAATTTTCATGTAATGTTATTTGCAGCATGAGGTGCTTTAATTGATGCTTCCTCTTTATGTTGCCTTATATGTGCTTGACTAGATTGATTTCTCCTGTATCTCTTTCTTTCTTGCAATTTTTATTTTTTAAGTTTTTCGCAGTAGTGTATTTTTAATGGAACAATTTCAGAATACTTTTGTGAGTGCTGAATAATCGTCTGATAACTTTTTGTTGATGGATTTGGGATATGTAAATTGGTGTCTCATTTGTGTAAGATATTGTTTGGCACCAGAGTTTGAATGAAGAGCTGTGTGCTGAAGAATGAAAATGGGAGCCTTCCTGGAAACATGGTCTCAGTTGGAGGTACACTCATTGTCATAAAACTCCATGCTCGAAGAAGGAGGCATTGGATTGAAATGAGATTTTAGTAGCGAGATGGTACATACCAAGGACAGAAGTGATTACAATATCACAGCAGCAGGACGATTTGCTGCGGACATACGGTACACATTCTGTTCAGCATTAGTACAGTGTTGGACCATCTTGTGCTCAGATGCACGCCGTGATATGGTCCGGCATGGAGTCAAAGAGACGCCGTATGTTATCCTAGGACAGATTGGCCCATGCTTCTTGCAACTGATGCTCTAAATCACGAACATTGGGACATGGAGAAAGCTGGCATCCCATCTGGTCCCGTGCTCAAATGTATGCCGTGATATGGTCCGGCATGGAGTCAAAGAGACGCCATATGTTATCCTAGGACAGATTGGCCCACACTTCTTGCAACTGATGCTCTAAATCATGAACATTGGGACATGGAGAAAGCTGACATCCCATCTGGTCCCACATGTGCTCAAAGAGCAAGAGATCAGGTGATCTGGCAGGCCACAAAAGTGCCGATGCATAATGTAGACAGTCCTGGGAAACCTGAGCCGTTTGTGAATGGGTGTTACCTTGTTGGAAAATGGCTCTGGGCCACCCTTCCAGGAAAGGAAGCACATGGGACAACAGGATCTCCTGCACATAGCACTGGGGTGTGAATGCCGGATCACAGTGAGGGAAGTCTGGCTCTCATACGTGCTCCCCAGACCATCATGCCTGCAGTTCAGGACATGTGCTGCTGCACAGTGAGGTTGGGATTGTAGCGTTCACCTGCAGTCCTCCACACTCTGGCACGGTGGTCGTCCATTCCCATACAGAAGCAGGATTCATCGCTGAACACTATACACAGCCAGTCCATAACATTCCAAGTTGTTTGCTGCTGACACCACTGCAATCAACACTGACGATGGTCAGGTGTTAATGACAGAGAATGTAAGAGCTATTGAAAGTGCAGATTCACCTCTGCCAGGTGCCTGTAAATAGTTCTGGCAGACACAGGAGTTCCTTGTACAGATGCCACATGTCTCTGGATATTGGATAAGGATGTTGTTGCATCTGTATGTGCCACTCTCACAATCCCACGGTTCTCTCTGCTGGTGGTGTGTCTAGGTCGTCCAGAGCCAGTTCGCCATGTCTGGATGCCTTCCCATGTCCATTGCTCCCAACACGATCACACTGTACTGTCGGACCGGCCAATTCGGTGCACCAGCTACCCTGCCTCTCTCATCCGAATGATACAGCCTCGCTCAAACTTCGTCAGTTGCCCATATGCACATCTACACTGGCTCCTCAGCATGTCTGCTCAGGGATCTCACCTAACTCTTACCATGCACTTCGGCACAAATGGGGAGTTTCCTGCGAGGCACCTTATAAGCCCCAAGGATTGCGTTTGCAGTGCAAGTCTTGGACGCACTGGCATGTGGAATCACACGAAACTTTAATCATTTGCATGTCTGCCCTCCCCGTAGCTATTTGCCAAGTTTCGCATTAATAGCATGCTTTTTCTTTGGTGCACAGATTTTTATAACAATGGGTGTATGTGTAGTGTTTAGGCAGGTCTGAAAGAAACATTTGCAACTGCAACAATCTTGTACAAAGTATACTTAAAGTAACTTCTTGCATCAGGGCCTCCACACACACCATTTTGTTCTTTGTTGTTGATGCTGAAGGCCTGTCACATGTTTTTCATACATCAATGCATTGCACCTTGTTGCTAATTTTGAACACCATTCTGACATGCTTCAAACTCACACAACGTGAGGTTTATAAACTTTTGTAGTTGGTGATGGATCTTCACTGCTGATATTTTCCAAACTTAGGGAAACAAATCTATTCACCACATGTAGTTCCGTGGAAAACCATGTTTCCAGGCAGGTTATCATTTTCACTTAAATTTGTTCTCTAGCACATTGTAGAGATGAGATTAACAGTAATTTCCCTGTCATAGTGACAACAGTGGAAGTTCCACATAAGCAGCAGTGACAAAATCATCAATTATGATAGCTCTGATGGAGCTGTAAAGAATCTGGAACTGTGAGTCACTGTCTTACTTGTAACAGTAAACAAAGTCACTGTTTATGACAGGAGTGATAGAGTAGTAATGGGATGGTAAGTCCCCATTTTGCTTACAACAGTGACAAACACTGTTATTATCGGCTCACATTGAATTCATTGTTTGCTAATGAATGCACAGAAAAAGCCAAAAAAAAAAACTACCTTAATCTTCCTATGGTGTTCATATCATACACACACATAAAACGTTTGGATCAAAAATAGCCATTCGCCTTGAAAGTAAAATTTATTCACCATATGTTAAAATTTAACCTATTTATTTGTACCTATGGCTTTGTTTATAAGTGTTTTGCAAATATATATATATATATATATAATGATATTTATTATATTATAATATTTTTTTCACAATGCTAGGCATTTATTCTCAGTATAGCACTACACTTATATTAAGATGATATGCTTATGCACAATTTTTGGAAATGTTTGTAAGCTGGTTCTTGCAAATAAAGTTGTCACATTTTATACACTTGACTGATCTTTTAGTCTAATTATTCGAGTTCCAGCATAGATATCATTTTACAGTGATTAGAAAACTACTTTTTGAAAGTAGCTAGCTACTGCTACAACTACATTTTGGAAAAAGTAGCTTGCTACAGCTACAACTACATTCTGTAAAAAGTAGCTTGCTACAGCTACAACTACTTTTTCCAAAAAATAGCTAACCACTACTTTTTCTTATAGTTTAAAATGCAATTTCTGAAGGTGATCTTTATATGTACATTCTTACATAAGGCATTCAGAGCTAAATACTAAGGTCATGCATACTGTACATATCACTAAGCTGTTCTCTGAGATTCAGAGGTTAGTTCCACAAAGAAATACAAACTATCAGATAATTTTTACTTACTGTTGCTGTATCAAACTTCTCCATTTACAGCGATCTCGACATTTAATACTAAGGTAAATAACACAAATAATATATCTTTGTATATATTTGCATTAGGTACATTCTTAGATATGCCATTCAGAGCTAAATATCAAGGTAAAGCATACAAGTAATATGCCTTTGTACTTACCTCAGATCTGATAATCATATGTAACTCATTATATCATAAGTAACAAAAGACTTCATGCCAAATGGTATGATGAAGAATCCGAGGCTGTCGTATGCATGATTGAATTCTTAAAAACTTGCATTTAAAAAAGGATATTTATTTACAAGTTAAAATTAGCTACACTGGCAAGCACTTTCGAGGCTACTTTAGCCTCATCATCGAGCCCAATTGCACGAAAGGATTGTTACAGGGATTTATATACAGTCATGGAATAACAAATGGTGTTGCCAAACTGGAAATGGCATATTACAAATTTAACTCCAGTATCTGGAGATCCAACAGGTGAAGCATTTAGCTAGTTCAACAGCAGAATTCAAGGGTGAGGTATAATTACAGGCAAATCATCATTGCAACACCTGGAGGCAACCCGTGTAATACGCAAACTTTCAGCAAGCAATAAAGATGTTTATCAGGTGCAGAGGCAATCAGTGTGGTACAACTCCAGTCTGGGCAATGTTGACCTTGCGCCGCTGGTAATGTTGACCTTGCTCCACTAAGGCAGAAGAGGTAGAGCCAACACGAACTGTATATTTGTGCTCTGCCACCCGTACTTGCACTAAACGTAGGGTAGAGCCTATATAGGAGGTGTCTTCAGAATCCGGTGAATAAGAAACAAGTGGGATGTTATAAACACCAGATCTATGTAGTGGGTAAATTTTGTCACGGTGCTTGCGCAGCAAATTGAATAAATTGAAGGTACGTATTCCAAAAGAAATATGGAACCTAGCGCAGGCATTCTCAATGATGTTGACAATGGTTGGGTTGTAGTCAACCGTACCCACATATCATACAGTTTGCGACTCCATTGCAATGCTGTGAATTGAAGACGATTCATCCTTCTGTCCAGGTGGGATATGTCGTCGTGAGAGTAGCCAAACGTGAAAGCAACTGTCAAAATCCTCTGAAATTCTGCTCTTTGTAAAGAGGGGTTCGAGGAATGGGAATAGAAGTGTTTGAGTAGAAATCTAAATGCAGCTTGCTTATGGCTCCATGGGTGTGAAGAGTCACAAGGAATAAGTACAGGACATACAGAAGGCATCCTGTACACGGAATATTGTAAACCTGTAGAACTATGTGAAAGAAGAAAGTCTAAAAAAGGTAGGGAGCCTTGTTGCTCCAACTCAATGGTTAATTTAATCGTAGGATACTGTGAGGATAAAAAACCCGTAAAGGAATGAAGTTGTTCAACAGAAAAAGACCAAAAATCCGGAATGTCATCTACATAACGAATGTACAGAAGGGGTTTGAAAGGAAAAACTGAAAGAGCGGTATTTTCTAATTCCTGTAAGAGAAACTCTGAAAGAACAGGAGATAGGGGGAGTCCATAGGTGTTCCCCCTGTTGTTGGTAGATGACATTATTAAATTTGAAAAAAGAGCGTGAGGCCACAAGCTGTAAAGCTGACATTATGGCCTCAACTTCGAGAGGGGAAAGGCCAGGGTAAGTGGAAAGTTTCCTCTCGATAATGCTTTGAGCGGTAGGGATGGGCACATTTGGAAATAAAGACTCCACATCCAATGAAACCATAAAAAATTTGCCTTGAAAATAAAAAATGCTTGAATGATATCCAGAGCTTAGGTGGTACTTTTAATGGAATATGGGGAAGAACTAGTCAGGGGAGCCAAAAACATCGCCAGAGCTGACTCAAGGGGCTGAAATGGGCTATTTGCACTTGAGACCAGGGGACGAACTAGATAACCTGGTTTATGTAACTTGATTTTACCAAATGCAAGTGGGATACTGGGTTCAGGGGGCAGATGGAAGTTTGCAGAGATTACCTGAGGTAAACAACCCTGACTTTTTAGTCTGGAAATGGTCGATATCAAGGCCTTAGTCGGGTCTTAAGAGACCACCTTATGAGGAATCTTTTGGATAGTTGCATGCATTTTAGCGTTATAGTCATTGGAATCCAGTATTACTATTTGCTGTGATTTTATCAGCACTGATAACAGCGAGAGTAGTATTACGGGCAATTGCTTTAAGCTGACTTCTCTCGTAGCATAGGTAAGAAGATTCTGAACGAGCAGATTGTGAGAAATGAGACCTGAATGGTTGAGAGTCAGATCTAGCCAACACCTTGGCGATAGAATGTCTAACAGGATCTTAATGAGTTTCCGGCAAGGCCCTAACTACTCGTTCAACCTAGGTAACAGTGTTAACATATGCTCCAGAACACATCGGGAAAGCAAATTTATATCCATGAGACAAGGCCTTAATCTGTGGTTGAGTCAAAGGAGTAGAGCTCAGGTTGATAAACGGAAGTGAAGTAGAAGAGGTTGAGGATTCAGGTTTCAACGTACTTGAATAGTAGCAAGGAACTTTGTTAGCCGAGATCAATAGACGAAGTTTGTGAATATGAGTAGCCTGAATACGTTGTATGGCCGAGGCAATCATACTACTGATCAGGATCGTTGATCTCCCGAACATGATAGAGTCGGATGGATTTGCAAAAAATTTGGTATGCTAGATAGGTCCTACGATTTAGGTAATCCTAGTATTCACGTTCAGCCCTAATTTTCACATGAAGGCGCTTGGTTTCCGCAACAGTAAGCACCCGAAAATCCCGTAGTGATCAAGGTCGACAAGGGAGTTTAAGAAATTTGGGAATTACCTGTAGTGATTTGCAGTTCATTAAGAAAGCCAGATGTAGGTCCTCCATAGATAACTTTATCCGAAGATTGTAAAAAATCCTGTAAGCTCGATCCATTCGTGCAGGTCAGTAAACCAGGTTACAGATGACAACCTGTCGGAAATTTTAACAGCAGCAAAAGTTAAGTAACAAAAGACTTCGTGCCAAATGGTATGATGAAGAAATATGGCTGTCGTATGCATGATTGAATAGTTAAAAACTTGCATTTAAAAAATGATATTTATTTATTTACAAATTAAAATCAGCTACACTGGCAAGCACTTTCGAGGCTACTTTAGCATCATCATCGAGCCCAATTGCACGAAAGGATTGTTACAGGGATTTATATACAGTCATGGAATAACAAATGGTGTTGCCAAACTGGAAATGGCATATTACAAATAATTATATGTAAATTTAACTCCAGTATCTGGAGATCCAACAGGTGAAGCATTTAGCTGGTTCAACAGCAGAATCCAAGGGCGAGGTATAATGACAGGCAAATCGTCATTGCAACACCTGGAGGCAAACCGTGTAATACACAAACTTTCATCAAGCAATAAAGGATGTTTATCAGGTGCAGAGGCAATCAGTGTGGTACAACTCCAGTCTGAGTTATGTTGACCTTGTGCCACTGTGCGGGCTAAGGCTGAAGAGGTAAACCCAACACAAACTACATATTTGTGCTCTGCCACCCATACTTGCACTGAATGTAGTGTAGAGCCTATATAGGAGGTGTCTTCAGAATCCGGTGAATAAGAAACAAGTGGGATGTTATAAACACCGGATCTATTTAGTGGGTGAATTTTGTCATGGTCCTTGCGCAGCAAATTGAATAAATTGAAGGTACGTATTCCAAAAGAAATATGGAACCTAGCGCAGGCATTCTGCGCTAAGTTCCATATTTCTTTTGGACGTTTGGCTACTCTCACGACGACATATCCCGCCTGGACAGAAGGATGAATCGTCTTCAATTCACAGCATTGCAACAGAAGTCGCAAACTGTACGATATGTGGGTACGGTTGACTACAACCCAACCATTGTCAACATCCTTGGGAATGCCTGCGCTAGGTTCCATATTTCTTTTGGAATACGTACCTTTAATTTATTCAATTTGGTGCGCAAGCACCGTGACAAAATTCACTCACTACATAGATCTGGTGTTTATAACATCCCACTTGTTTCTTATTCACCAGCTTCTGAAGACACCTCCTATATAGGCTCTACCCTACGTTCAGTGCAAGTATAAGTGGCAGAGCACAAATATGCAGTTTGTGTTGGGTCTACCTCTTCTGCCTTAGCCTGCATAGTGGCTCAAGGTCAACATTACCCAGACTGGAGTTGTACCACACTGATTGACTCTGCACCTGATAAACATTCTTTATTGCTTGCTGAAAGTTTGTGTATTACACGGTTTGCCTCCAGGTGTTGCAATGATGATTTGCCTGTAATTATAATTCGCCCTTGGATTCTGCTGTAGAACCAGCTAAATACTTCACCTGTTGGATCTCCAGATACTGGAGTTAAATTTACATATAATTATTTGTAATGTGCCATTTCCAGTTCAGCAACACCATTTGTTATTCCATGATTGTATATAAATCCCTGTAACCATCCTTTTGTGCAATTGGGCCCGATGTTGAGGCTAAAGTAGCCTTGAAAGTGCTTGCCAGTGTAGCTGATTTTAACTTGTAAATAAATATCACTCTTTTAAATGCAAGTTTTTAAGAATTCAATCGTGCATATGACAGCCTCAGATTCTTCAACATTTTATCATGTTCAGTGGCTTATATTCCAGGCTAGCAGATGTGCCCCGGGAATTCAGATGAAAACACTATCAACAAGTATCTGCAAATTTTCATTTTCCTTACTAAGAGAATCAAATCTTGCTATAAACTGTCAGCACAAATTTGTTAGCTCGATCATCTCGTATGCACTGTCTTTTTAGATTGACTGACAGGATTTTCCTTTAAATAGCATAAAGTAAAGAAGATAATAGCTTTATGGTTAAGAAGTAAGTCAAGTCAAGTCAGGTATGCTACTGTAGGCAGGGCACACTCAACCCTCCTATTCCAGCCTATAATGTTCCAGGAAATCTGGAAATGTCACGTGATTTGAATATTTTTTTATCAATTTTTTTTTAAGTAGCATTATTTGTAGCTTAATTTTCCACTACAAGCTATTTTATTTTGTAGCATGCTACTGCTACAACTACATTTTTCTATTTGTAGCTACATGCTATTGTAGCAGCACTACTTCCAATCACTGGTATTTTGTATGTTTCTTGCTTCTTGGTGTTGAGTCACGTGAGTGCAATGATACTTCAATTACGTCAATTGATACCACTATTTCCCTTGCAGCAGTTACTCTTGGCTCATGATCATGTCTTTGAATATGCTCAAATTTTCTAAAAAAAGTCTTTGCTTATAAAATCAAATTTGTTTCCAAGAAAGATTTATTTTTGTGAAGAAAAGTGTAGAGAGCAACCATTTTATCTAATTTATCAACAGCTTCCTTTGTGCTGTTATAGTTCAACACCATAGGGTTTTTTGGTGTCAGTATCACTTATCACCCTGGAAAGTAATTTGTAGAATAATGCAATTTTTTTTTGCGGGCAAAGGGGTTATAAAAACGAGTGTAATGTCCTTATCCTTTATATACACAAATGTCAAAGTATGGATAAGTTTTCTCTTTGTTTGAAGAATTGGCAGGGGTGATTGGGGACTTTTGTGTGTGTGTGTGTGCGTGATGGTGTCAATCATTATAATACTATTTTTCAATGGCATTTGCCCTGGTTATAGATGTAAAACAAGTTGTTGTAAGTAAAATTGTGCTCTTTTTTTAGGTCATACAATAAATGAACTACCGTGAAACCTTCATTTTTTTTCAGGAGCACAACCTAACTGCTTTCCTGTATATGAGGGAACACATCAAACATAACTAATTTAATTACCACAAAGAACCAAAACTTCAATCCACACTTTGCTGGCTTTCTAGGCATATATTGGAGCAATGGGCTGGCTTTCTAGGCATATATTGGAGCTCTAAATGCAAAAATCCACTGTGACAAAGTCTGTGTTGTACAGTGCATGTAAAATTTCTACCCATTTATTCCATAATTTTTTTTATGGCTGACCATTTGTCTTGCAGTCACCCTCTTTGCTAAGTCTTTGTCATCAAACCTAGTTCACTGTGTGATCTGTAAACTCCAGCCAGTAACAATAACACAATATAGGCTTCTAGTTCCAAATTGATAATATCCAAGTTAGTCCATTAGTTGACATACATGCATTTTCTTTCTACATTGGAGTACTTGAAAACCATATTTTCTACTGAGGCTAACAAAAATAATAGGAAAGTAGAATATTTATTTTGAATACGTGATTTTACATATTGGGCTTGAACAGAAGTCAGATGAATAATATTATGCAAAGCCTGGTGGCCAGCAAAATTCGAGATTCAGTTTTCCATTCACTGGTGCTATCTTTCGATAACATTATGATGTTTTACTATTATTCTGGAACATTTTCTATTTCTTCACTAGACAATGAAGAAAATATATGTCTGAGACATGTTCTTCCCACTCAGGTACTACCTCATCTCATCAGAAACATATAATTCTTCCTACTAATGCCTTCTGATGAAGTCATTATCAGCACAAATATTCATAATGAAAGAAGCACTCGAAACAGTAGAACTGCTTATTGGAGCACCTGTTCTTTACTCAGTGAGCCAAACAGATTTCCCAAGGTCACATATAACTACCAGCCATGGCTGATCTATTACTTTGTGGAAGGGTTTTCTCCCTGTAGCAGATAACAGAGCTTTCATTTTTTCCTTAGGTCATTTTCACATTTTGCTATACCTCAAATCAATTTCAGGGTACACTGTTTTTCAGTAACTGGGCTCACACACCCTAACATACATACAAATATTTGACCAATAAGTTTGTGAAATTGTATTGTTGATTATTTTTGATAAAAAAAGGCTGACAGCCACGTTTAAAAGTACTTGACCTGAACACCTTGTGTGTTACTTACTATTTTCACTGCCATTAAACCACTCTAAGAATTTTTTTGTCATTTTGATATGTTAAAATAAGCATTAAAATAGACAAAATCACAAAGTATTAAGCCTATTGAGAAAACTATGTGAGAGCTGGAGCAAAAGAAAAACCTGTTTAGGTTAAAAATGACATGAACACCATTACTCTTAAAACTCTAATTTGCCTAATACTTTTCTTTGAATTGATTCTATTAGGGCACTTTGTCTTTCTTATCCCTGCTTTGTACTTCCTCACCCAAAAGTATTTTTGAGAAATTGGAATGTTGCCACTGAACATATAACTAGGGTCTTCATAAAGTAAAAGTTCTCTTGTGTACATATATATTTTTGATTTTACTTTTGTTGAGGCATTCTTGTCACATATCTTTTCCAATTCTTCCAGCCTGTTCCCTCTCATTCCCTGAATGCATTCTTTCAGCTGCCACCCTTTTGTAAAGTTGAGCCCTAGTGTTTAAACTGTTCTGCTTCTATTGGTTGTGTAACTTACCTTTTACCTTTTTGTTACCTCTTAAAGTGGTCTTAATCTCTGTTGGGTTTTTTTCACATTTATCGTTAATCGTTAGGCTTCTTTCTCTTCATATTTGTCTTTAGTCCTCTTCAGCTGATTCCAATGTAATGACTAAATCATCATCAAGCAAAATATTCCTTGTTACACCTTTGACTGTACTTCATTTGTTCAGTGCATCCAAGGTACTTACAAAAAAAGGGGGGGATTAGAGCTGATCAGAGGTGAAGTCCAACCTTTATGTCAAAATATTTCAGATATCCCTTTCTTTCCCAAGCTCATTGTATGATGTCACATAGCACTCTATCACATGCTTTCTGTAAATCTTTTAATATATGATAGAGGTTTCTGTTCTTTTCTAAACAGTCTTATTAAGAAGATTGTATTTCTTCTACCTTTAATTAAGTTAAACTGAATATTGATTATTTTCCCTTGATATCTTTGTAGTTATGACAGTACTGGATGTCTTATTTTTGTTTAAAGAAGAGTACCACCGTACATTTCTTTTAATCCTCTCTTGAATCCTTTCCTTTCTCAAACCTGTTGTATAATTCCAGTTGCCATTTTACTCCTTCACTTCCCAAAGCTTTCACTATCTCAGCAACCACTCCCAAGCCCCCTGCCCTCCCCTCCCCTCACCTCTGCCTTTTTCATTTAACATGTTGCCCATTGCTTCTTTCACATTTTCCCCTTGTAGTTTTCTGTTCTGGGCATGCTACTTTTCTTTTTTCAATTTTCCAACAGATCTGTATTATTTTCACTATATGATAATTCATTAAAATATTCTTTCCATCATGTTTTAATTTCTTCATTCTTAGTTAAAATATTGTAATCTTTTAATATTTCCAAAGTCTTAATGTTCTGTTTTTCTTTTCTGTAAACTGTGTTTTCATATGTTTCTTGCTAGCTCTTTTTCTGTTGCATAACTCACTTTTTCCCCCCTTACATATCTCAGTTTTATAGTTTTCCTTTGTGTGTCTGACTTTTGCTTTCATCTGGGATGTGAAAGCTTCCATTTTATTTCTTTAAATTTTGTGGCCTGCGCCTTTACATTCCACCACTGCATTTATCTATCCTTTTTGGCCTATTTCCCTTTGGTTTTTTGTGCATACTTCTGTATAGTTTACTTTTTTTTTATGTCGTTTCAAGCATTATTCACTGTTTATTCATCAGTTCAATCCATTATTCACTGTTTATTCCCCAGTTAAGCCTTTTTTATTAAAATTATTTTTAGTTCACTTAACTTCCAATTTTCATTGTTTTCTCCATCTTAAGTGCTCTCCTTTTGTTCAATTTTGGCATTTTTAGGTGAAATACATCGATTTTGTTGTTAAGTGTTTTCCTGGAATGGCTTAACAATAACATACTTGGTTCCTGTTGCCCCATTACCAAAATTCATGTTGCTCAATCATGGCAATCATAATAATACCAAAGGCACTTCATTAAAAAAAGATAATAAATAAATAAAAACAGTGCATGAAGTGCAACATACTCCAGTTACTCCTAGATATGCATCAGATTACAGAACTGGCATGTTCATCTTCAAGATTTATTCTCAAAACTGCGCATTTTGGAATATTATTCACTGCATTCTTTTACTTTATTCATGCTTAATGAGAAATGATTCTTTGTGGATTAACATTTAGATTTTTAAAATGCACCCATTGTAAGGAAAGGTCGAATGAATTAATCCATTATTACCCCTGTTTCTGATATATCCATGCTTTTTTGGTAGCCCATCTCTCATCCACTGAAGGTTACTCAGAACTGAAAGTAAAGTTTAAGCAGCTTTTTCTGCTTTTAGTATTCATATGGGCATTTTTCTCTACATTTATTCCTTTCAAGTAATCTGTATCATTATAGTGAATACAACTTTTACAGTAGATTGCCTATGGACTTTGTATGGTCTTTTCCATATCTCTTTATTCTCTCTGTGCAGGAGGCTTTGTTGATGAACTAGATTTTGGTTGAAATGATAATTTTCTTTTATTTTAATTTTACTTCTTGCTACATACTGAGACCACTCTATTATTATTATTATTATTATTTTTTTTTTTTTTGTGCATTTTTGGACGATTATAATTTCATGTTCGTGTGCCCCACTGTGAAACTCGTCAAACAATTTTAGTGCTGCAATTGAGATGTCTCAAAAATTCGAAAGTGCTTGCTTTTGTTTGAATGCAAAGGTTGTGTCTTGTACGTACGTCCAAGGTAAATATTTGAGATATTAAATAAACATTTTTCAGGCCTTCCAGAGCATAAACATTTTCAAGCTGGTACTTGAAGCAGAAAATAATATTAAATAATATTTCTGCTTTTGTTCACATGATTTCTGGCATTTATTTTGTAAAAGGAGAGAGGGAGGAGAAGAAGGTGAAGTATTTGCTGTGTTGTAATTTGTCATTCTTGGTATTGTTAAAATATAGCACATAATATGTCTAGTTGTGGATAACATTTTTTGGGAGAGGGAATTTTTCCCACTGGTATGGGAAAGGAAATTAGTTTCTTTCAGTACGTTTGGTGTGTGTTTTTCTGGTGTTTCAGGATGTTTATGGAAATAATCTGAAATTCAGATTTCAGCAACAGGGAAATTTTTGCTTCTGAAGTTAAAGTTTAAAAAGCCTTGTTTGTAGATATTAATACATCTCCTGGTATTATTTTCACAGTTTGAGATCTTGTCTTATTTTGCAATATTGTGAAGCATACATAACTGACTGATTTCATTATTCTTTCTGCTAAACACCATTACTGTACAGGAAGTGGTGTTTCGAAATGGTTGCACCCACAAGTATATGCCCTTAACCATAATTAAATTATAAATACATTTTGTGTTTGCATTGTGTATTGTCACATTGCTTCTAAACACAAAGCAGTGTCAGGGTGTTTAAATATGAGCCATTCTGTTAAAGGTATGTGGTAAATAATACCAAAAACACAACTTACTGATTGTTTTCCTGCCTGCAGTTTTCCATGAGTGGTTTCTTTATGAAGTAGTCTAGGACATATAACCTCATTGTGCTGTCCTGTATTCTTAAGGTTTCTAACCACCAGAAATGGCTGCTGCTCATTCAAATAAAACAATCAGATTCAGTCTTTACTAAAGTTGTTCTTCCAATCTTATAAAAGCATACTAATTCATTAGAATTCAAGTTACATAACACTCTTTTAAACTATCAGTATGCCATTATTATTATTATTTCTTGCTATAGCATTACTGATTAACATGTATTTCCTTTTCAGGTTTTCTGTCAGTGATTGATTCCAGAATCTCAGAATTTACCCTACTTCGACTGAATAAGTCAACTGCATTAGGTGCGGCTGTTATGGGGGCTAAGAAAGTTAATAAGAAATTGCATCTCAATCTAAAGGACAACTGCTGTGTTTTGTACCATTTCAAATAGCAGTATTGAATGGAGTTAGTTACCTAATATGCTTTTTCACCAAGTCATATTGAATGTCAAATGTGCCAACACTAATGTAACTATTTTGAGTGATACAGAGTTTACACCTATATAAGTATGTTGATATCGTCAAATTGCTGCTTATACAATAGAGCTCTTTGTAACCATCTTCCTGTATAGAAATCAAAGAATAATATTTGTTGATCCTGACTGGTTGAAGTTTTTGTCCCAAAGACAGACAAAATATAGTCATTAAAAGTTCATATATTTATATTACTTTAATAATAAGAAATCAAGAAGGCTTTGTATTTAGAGAGAATTACTCAGGTTCAGAATTATTTGTACAAAGGTGCCTTAATCTTGCCTGATAGTATATATACACACCCACATACAATATGTTATACAGAGATATATTCCTGTGCATTGTGTGTTCCTATTATGTTATCAATTTAATATATAGCAGAATATTTAAAAAGTATTTTTATTTTTTAGATTTTGTACTGTAAAATAATAAGATTTGCTGTTGCTTTGTTATAGTTCATTTGTTCTATGGAATTATTAGTTATATATATTTGTGTAGTCATAGCTTGTCTTTTCTTTTTGAAAGTTTGTAGGGATTTGTGGATTATGAAACATTTTTAAAATGTTGAAGAATTCACGGTTTTTGGATAATCGTTTTTGGAATGGTAAACAAGATTGGTATTTTTTCAGGAATTTTGTAGTTTTTGTTATTGTTTTTCTTTTTATGGTTATTAAAGAAATTAGTTTGGAAAAGCATGATGTAATTTTAACATTACCTAAGATAAAAATATTGTCATCATATCCAATCCTGTATCAACACATTGTTCAGGCAAGTCATCAGGATAGCCACTTAGAAGAAAAAAATATGTATATAATTCTGATTTGCAGTAAATTTTCTCGTTCACTTTCTACTTGTTGGTGTCAGTTAAACTCTGAATATGGTATCATTGTTTCAAATGCAGACTGTAATCTTTAAAATGAAATTACAAGAGTTCCAAAAGAAAACTGGGAAATTATGTTGCACAGAAACCCAAATGATATTAATTAAGAGTTTGTCTCTAAAGGAAAGGCATTTCTGCTAATTAGCTGAAGTCAAGAATCATTCTGATTTCATAGGAAAAAATAAAACTGTGTAATAATGATGAGTAAATGAAAAAAAAAAAACAGTTCGTAATTAATTTTCTCAAAAGCATAGAAATTTGATGTTTTCAGACATTGAAATATAGTGCATCTCCTGTGGAATGGAAAAATGCAAAGATACATTTGCTCTGAAGTTTATTTTAAACATATTCTGATACATGTGTTCATCTGCCCACATGTTCATTTCTCTGTCAATCTTTCAACATTTCTTTTAACATCCATGTAAGTTATTGAGAATATGAAATCTTCTGGGTTTCTTTTGTTTATATGATCTCATAAATTGTGGCTTTGTTGTGCCCTGCTGTCTTTATGGTCTTATGCCTTTTGTATGTTCTGTGATATGGCACCTGACAGAGAAAGAAAGAAAGAAAGAAAGAGAAAGAGAGAGAGAGAGAGAGAGAGAGAGAGAGAGAGAGAGTGTGTGTGTGTGTGCTGGTAACACATACTCTGATGTAACACTCATACTGCATTTCTGAAATCACTGTATAATTTGACACTGTCTTTAAGTCCCAATATATGGGTATATGGGGCAAATTATGATATGTTGACTCATTGCATCACAAATAGTCAACATACGCCAATGGTGACCCCTTACAATGTAACTAGTCACCATTATCTGCAGGAGTTACTTCTGCACAATAATTTGCCACATTACTCAGCATTAAAGTAGTTCATGAAAGTGCACAATGCAAGCACAGTTTTGTGATTGACAAAATTGTAAACCCTCCTTGAAAGATGATGCATATCTGAATTCATAGGTCAAGACATATTTAGAGCAGTTTTTGAGTTACCGGGGATCTGTGCCTCAGCTTTATGGGCTTCCCTGTAAATTCGTCTTTGCCCAGAGAACAACATCATAGTGAAAAATAATGATAATTGCTTCAATGGATGTCCTAACCATATGGAAAATATTACTGACCATAAAATTTCCAAGGACTGTGAATCTAAGTTATGCAATAAGTCACAGCAATGATGTTGCTTTTGCCAAAAGAAAATGATTAATATGTGCCAGTTTGGAAATGCAGAAGTAGAAATTTGTCATGTAATCAATCATAGCCACTTCAAATCTTACCCATTTAATATGCTAGTTATTGTACAATCATGGAACCTTAAATGTAATTATATTTAAAAAAAAAACTGTTTTCAAATGTTATACCAGGGTGAATCAGAAGTTTGTTCCATTTGCAGATAAGAAGTTTAATTATGCAAAAAAGTGATACATGCTCACCTCATTCTACAAAGTACAGACCATTGTTTTCTACAGTTATTTGCCAATGTTCCACCAGAGTCATGATCCCATGGGGTTACCAGTTGGCAGGTTTTGAGGACAGAAACTATCTGATGCCAGATTCCACATCCATCACTGAAGTGAACTGCTGTCCTTGTAGGAAATGGGCCACAGAGTGAAACAAGTGATAGTAGGATAAAGGCATCTTCCAATTCATGTAGTTCTTGGTGGATCACTCTGAGGTGTGACTTGGGGCATTGTCAACTTGCAGCAATGCCTGCTTCGTATTGATGAGTGCTGGGTAGCGTTGGCAGAGCATTGTGGACCTGCTGTAGTTGTTTGGCATAGATGTTTCTGTCCACAACTTGACTATTTTACATGAGTTCCCAGTGCACAGGACCCTCACAATTCTCATCTAATACACAGCATGACTTTTCTCATGAACTGCGTTTGGACCTTTGTACCACTAGCTGTGCTTCATGGAATGGCCTCTCAGCCACTGGTTCCCAGTGGCAGGCAAAGTTGTATAAAAATAAAATGTATCTGCGTACACAACCATTGAAACAGAAATTTGCTGCAAACCCGTGAATCACGATAGCAATAGAATAAGATAATTTAAAGAAAAATTAATAAAACAATAAATAATTATTAGAACATTACAGATTCCAGTGAGGACAGAATAAGTACATTACAACTGAACGTGTAGCAATATGCGTGAAATGGACCTTTAGGGCAAAATATTAAAATAATGGCTATGAACCTCATAAAAACAAGAGACTAATCAAAGAAAGTTCTTATATCTAGAAAAACAGTTCCATTAATGAACCTTCAAAAATTAGAAATACCATTTTCAACAACTTAATTCAAAAATAGTGGACTTAAAAGTACATAAGGAAAAGATTTTAATTTAATAATTTACAACTGCAAGAGGAACCTGGCAATAAAATTTAAAGTCTTTCTGTGTAAACGAATCTTTTGATACAGTTCCTATACATTGAGAATAGGCCTTAATAAAATCTAGAGGTCAGAAACGTCTGTAAAAGCAAAGCAACTCAGAAGATGTGAAAAATAATTGAAAGTTCTTTAAGTTAAAATAGAAATAAATGTATTAATCTGAGTAAAGCCTTGGTTAAGTGTTTTAATTGTTGTAAATAGCCTTCTATTTATTTTTTTAATATACAAGCAAAGACTATCTGCAAAATCTGATAATAATTTGGAAACTATCCACGTGCATCTATATTCTACAACTCTGGTGGTAGGATATCATAGGAATATTAACTTTTCATCGTCTGTGATGATACTATTACCAGAACAAGCCCCGTTTGGGAACTTGCTTGCATAAATTTTGTTAACTGGAGCAATGTGCCCATAATTAGAAGAATTTCTGGGGCAACAATATGATGCCGAAAAACTTATTGTCCTGTGGGTTTGACAGCAATCTACAACAGAGGGTGACACATTTCACCTGCTGGGATGTCACTGCATAGGGAACCATTTGATGGTGCCAGGAGGGAAAGCCAAACTGATGCAGGTGATGAACAATAGTGGATTGGAAAGCCTTACCTCAGCTGTCAGTTGTCATGCACTAGTACTGGGGTTTGCTGTCACAGCTTCAACCACAGTGTCAATGGTGGTGGTTGTTGGACCTCCTGGCCTCAGCTTGTCTTCCGGACTGGTGTCTCCAACATTGAAGCATCAGAACTACTTTCATGAGGTGCTGCTGTCCACTGTTTCCCAGCCTTTGACTGCACAAATTTTTCTTGCTGCTGCCATTTCTCTTTTTGTCCAATAATGATGTAGGAACATCCTAACAGCACTTCCGTTGACCTCCATCCTCAGGTCGCCTCATAACACAGTGTGATTCCATGCTAAATACAAGTCATCAGCCTTCTGTGTTGCACGTTATCGCAGTACCCAGATGATGCTGGCATGCATTTTGAATGACAATGGAGGCTCAACATTACATGTAGCTCAAAACAGAACAGATGTCTGAGTCACCCTGGTAGTTCTGGTGAATCATGACGATGATGGGCAACAAGAATAACAAATAAAGGTAAGTCGATCATGCTAGTTACGTTAAGAGAATAGAACTTTTACAAGAAAATTCATGAGTTGGGAGCTTTCGACTTTGTCTTAGGTCTTCATCACGCCAATAGAGGACTAAGATTGTTTCCAGATTCTAAGAATTTCCAGGCTTTTGCGGGCCCTCTGTTACCATGAAAGCTTGGAAATTCTTTTCAACCTGAAGACTTGCAATTCCGAATCTCCTCTCTACATCCTGATGATCCCCCCCCTGTAATAAGAAATGTAAGTGAGTTATGTATCTGTTGTATGATGTATATGTTGAGTTATGGTCTGTATTATGTTTATTTACAGATTAGGTACCAGAACCATGTGTGATACCAGCGAATACACCCTGGAGCAGCAGATTTTTGTCAGTGTCTGGGTACACGAATGTCCACATGCAGGGAAGACAATAAGACAATGCGTGACGTGTCTGACGATTTCCAACAACGATTTGACAAACAGGCCCCTCCAAAACAGACTCTTCTGCGGTGGGAACATAAACTCTTCTAAGCATGCAACATCAAGGATAAACCACGAACGGGAAGACCATCAACCAGAGTGCAACAGTGTCAAACAGTTGAGGAATCAGTAATCAGGTCACCGACGAAGTCGTTCCGCAAACGATCAGTGGAGCTTGGAATACCACGATCGACACTGTATAAGCACATGAAGAATGACCTGAATTTGCGCGCATATCGCCCAATGTTCGTTCAGGAGTTATCAGACATCGATTTAAACCGCAGACATGATGCATGTGCAATGATGCTTCAGACATTTACCACAATCCTTAAATCTGGAAAGGTCATTTTCAGTGATGAATGTGTGATATACTGCAGCTGTCGATCACGGAACGCTGTGTTCTGGTCCAAGGAAAACCCACATTATGTTGAAGAATTGGAACATCATCCTCCGCATGTCATGATATGGGCTGCAATGGATAGTCGACATCTGTTTGGACCGTATTTCTTTGATGGTCCAGTGAATCAGACAACTTATCTGGACATGCTGCAAACTTGGTTTGTGCCACAACTTGGAAATCTTGGCATTCTGAATGATGTATGGTTCCAACAGGATGGGGCACCCGCCGATTACACAATCGCTGTTCGGGAATACCTTGGTGTGGTCTTTCGGGATCGTTGGATTGGCTGAGGTTCGGCAGTGCTGCCCGCTCCACTTGAATGGCCACCTCGAAACCTAGATCTCTCAACGTGTGATAATACCATTTGGGGTTTCATAAAGGAGGTTGTTGCACAGCAGTGCTACTAAACCACTGATGAACTTAAACAAGCAGTGAGATGTGCTTTCTCTCATATCACCCCACAACTGCTTCGGAAAATGTCCTACAGAACATGGCGTAAAATTACTCTCTATCACGAGAATGACGGAGCCCAAATGGATCCACTGGATGTTTAAGGATGCCTCAACATATACATCATACAACAGATACATAGCTCACTTACATTTCTTATTACAGGGGGGGGTAACAAGACATTGTGGACACCCTGTAGAATCTGGAAACAATCTTAGCACTCCATTGGCGTGATGAAGACCTAAGACAAGGCCAAAAGCTCCCAACTTACGAACTTTCTTGTAAAAGTTCTATTCTCTTAACGTAACTAACGTGATTGACTTACCTTTATTTGTTAGTTCTGGTGAAATATGGTAATTATAAATTTTGAAAACAGTGGTTCAAAGGGTAATATTGCATCCCATGTTTCTTTTTAATCTTATGGATTTTCATTTGGTTCATTCAGAGGTGAATGTGTGCGAAGTAACACAATGTATGTATGTATGTATGAACTGAAAAATATGCAATGGTATACCAGGTGTCTCAAAAAGGTTGAAAGAAGTTTTTATCTCTTCAACTGTTGATCACAGACATAGGCACCAACTTATATGGGCCTGTGGGGCCCAAGCCCACCCAATAATTTGCCGTGTTTTATTGCAATTACTACTATATTACCTACGACTATATTACAATTTTATATGAAAATATTTATTTTTCATATAAAATTTTAATATAGTCGTAGGTAATATAGTAGTAATTGCAATAAAAATTACTTTATGAAAATATTTATTCTTGTGTTATGAAAAACATAAGTACAGAATTTATGTTCCAAATAAGGCTAAATGAGTTTCAAATATATATTTTATCCTTTTTGAGTTCAAATGTAATTATTTACATATAATTTACAACACTTAGGGGATTCGAAGCAACATGAACCATTGTCGGTTCTCCTCGTTCGAAACCCAACCCCTTTTCTGAGTTCTCAAACGAAGCCTAAAAAAAATATATATCTTATTTTCACACGTGGTGCTTCTTTTTGGGTATCCTCTTTTTGTGTTAATCGTAACTCAAGTCTTTGAACCCACCCAATATTTTTCAAAAGTTGGCGCCTCTGATCACAGATACATACTTTCAATAAGAAAAATACTCAAAATGGTGTAAAGACTTATGACATGGCATTTGCACCTCCTGTGGGTGGCACTTGCATAAAAATAAAAATAAGAAATTTTTTATACAGCCTTCGCAGAAAAAATATTCAATTAAGTTGCACTATTACTAATTAGTTGAAAACAAAACCGTTGTACTAGCAAAACTCTTGGAGACATTCGAGATGAAAATTGTAAAAAATATATCGTCTGGAGCCTGTTTAGTGGCAAACGAGAGCTTGTTTTACTGCATTGTTTTGTAGCTCACAAGGGTTCAACTGCCATGTTTGTAAGTCTTAATTTCATTTTGAGTATTTTTCTAATTGAAACTATGTAACCTGTGATCAAGCATTGAAGAGATAAAAGCTTGTTTCAATATATATATATATTTTTGTGACACCCAGTATTTATTTTCAGTGTGTTTGTGCCTTTTTGAATTTGTTATATGGTTATCTTTTGCTGCTGCACATCAGATTTTGTGTCGAGAAAAAAAAAAGCCTCTAGGATTTCATTTAGTGTTAAATATATTTTCATTTACTCTTCATCTGTTGAGATCTGAGAGAAGACATTCTATGACTCTCAGCATTTTTCTTGAAACCTCTACGTTTTTACCTAAATAAACACATTTTGAAAACCCCTTGGCATCCTGTGAAACCTATACAAAAGAATCAAAGATGCATTCATGTTTGTTTTTCATTTTTATTGCCTGGACTGAAGGCATGATTTCAACAAACTGAAATATTTGCAAAGAAAAAAAAAAGATTGTATTTATTATGTGTACACCTTTTGGAAATAATAGCATAATTTAATGTGTTTGTGTATATTTCCTTCTATTATGCCAAACTGAAAAATTATATTCTCATAAATTTTTAGTAATTTTAGTTTTCATTTTTTTTTCATACATACACATAGCACAATTTTTCATCATTGCGTTTTCATTTGTATGCCTTTATCAATGTAGTCAGTTATTATGCTTTGCTTTTTATTAAGTTTTCATGTGTCTATGTTCACATTTTACTCTTTTACATCAGACTAAAAAGGAACTTTAAATTTATTTAATTGTTTGAGCTTTAGAATGGCAATTTTTAGGTTCTTCTATACTCCAAAAGACAGACCTCTACAGTGAAAAGACTTGAAAAAGAATTTTGTGTGTGTGTGTTCAGAGTTTACTGATAGTACTACACATTCCAGCCACTGAATTAGAAACTTTTATTCAATACTGGGTTGGACCTTCTTTCACCCAAATTGCAGCATGTATGGCATTGATTCCACAAGTTGTTGAAGTGCGTCTACTTGTACAGCATACCAGGCATATTCACCAGGCAGTCCTTTAACTAGCTCAGATTTGACAGAAAAGGACTTTACTCCTGGATCTTTTTTTCTAATTTATCCCATACATTTTCAATACAGTTCAGATCTGGGCTTTGTGATGACCAGGGAAGATGGTGGAAAGCACTGTCATGCTTGTTGAACCACTGCGGAACACATCTTGCACGATGGACAGTAGCATTGTCATCCATGAAACAGCCTGCACCCCTGGATAAGAAGTCAACATTGCAGGCCTGACTCATAACAACGTTCAGATAATCCTTGGAGGACACCCAATCTTCCAACAATAACAGGGAACCCATTCTGTAGCAACAGAACATGACACAACCTTTTGAACCTTATGTTGTATTTACAAGGCAAACTTGGTCCACTGCTTCATGGGGCTCCCGCAAAACTCTCTACCTACCTTAGGTACATAACACTGGGTACTGCATCTCGTCAGACCACATGACTTTTTTTCCAGCATCCAGTCACACTATTCTTTTCACCACTGTCAATGAACTTTCCAGTTCTTTGCAAAAATCTGTTGTTTCCATATTAGTATGCAACAGCCAGTACTGATCTTCTTCAATTCCCTTCACATGATTCACTAAGATATGGGTCGGGAACAACCTTCAATGCTTTTGTCATTTGCTGCACACAGAACGTCCTGTTTCTCCATACAAGCCTTCTCAGACGCCTGCGATCTCATTCCTGACAGATTGTCGTCATGCCACAGTTACACCTCTTAGACAAGCAATGTGCAGGGCTGGATTAAGGAGGGGTCTAACGGGACTAATGCCTAGGGGCCCACCATTACCAATGACCCAGGAGGCATGCTGCTTCACCGCAAATAATACACAACTTATATAGAAATAAAATCGTTTTAGTTTTGTCTCGCATGATTTCCACTTGCTTGCAAACAGAGGCTAGAAGATGAACAGATTTCAAGACAGTGACTCACTAAGGATAAACATTTCATGTCGCTGTGTACAGCGGGGTTGGTGAGGCAGTTTCACTACGATCCGTCTGCACCTTCCTGCTTGCACTTGGAACCATTAATGGACGAAATTCACTATAACTTCACATTGCATAACAAAAAAGATGCACCAAGAAAAGTATACATTTCTAAATTGACAATGGGTTATGAGAGGAACATGCGCACTGTGGACACGAGACTTTCAGATAGCAGACTTCGACAGAATGTGTGAAGTCTATGTTGAAAGCACCAGGGAGGAGCCTAGGTGAAACGCGTGTCCAGCGATTGGGATAGTGGACAGTATGAGGTGGTGTATATAATGTAAATAGTGACTTTGGATTTTTTAAGGCTTTTTATCTTGTACGAGCCTGGCCTAACTTGAAGATTTCTTCTGCAATTCTATGATAATACAACATTGATGAAATAGCCCTAATGGATAAGTATGACGTATAACTTCAAGTGGAATGTAAATAGTAACTCCTAATTCAAGAATTTTTAATTTTTTATCTGAAAACCTTTGCCTAATCAATATGAAGTCAACACAGTCAGAACTGAGTTAACCCTAACAACTGGACGTCATAGAAGTAGGATACAACTTTTGACCAAAAGGCTGTCGAGTTAACCCTAACAACTGACCATATAGAAGCAGGATACAACTTTTGACAAAGAAGCTGTCGAGTTAACCCTAACAACTGACCATATAGAAGCAGGATACAACTTTTGACCAAGAGGCTCTCAATAAACTACCGATGTGGGACTGAACACGCACTTCCGTACGTAACATTTTTAGGACTTTTAACTGAATTGTATCTTAATTAAATAGTTTAATGCACCGCCACAGACTGTGCCCACTTTATATAACATGTAAAACCGAAAACTTACAGACGTCAAAGAGCCTTGTAGTCACGTAATGGCATGTGAACTTTATGATAGAATCACATGAGATATATTGATACATTTCTAAGTTATTCAAAATTTCAAGACAAAATGTGTAGGAATCTTAAGCTTTTAACTCATGTTCTTGTGAGAACAATGGAAAATACAGAGACTTTTTATGAAAACTCTGCAGATAATTTATTAGTTTGAAGAATGCACTAAGTATTAATTATAACAATCATATTGGTACAGTTTTGTGTTTTAATGGACTTAATCTGTCATAAGTTCTTGGGGTGGCACTCAAATGTCTTGGCCTTGGTAGCCCATTCAGTTGCCTTAGCCTAAGGGCCTACTAAGATCTTAATTCAGCCCTGGCAATGTGAGTTATTTTTCCAGTGATTAAAGACCCAGGATATCTCACCTTTTAACCAGCCAGCTCTGCTGTTTTCAAAATTGTCACTCAAGCCAGATGGGCACACTCAGTAAGTCCCTTATCATGTTCCAAAAGATCCATTGTTTTTCTCATTGTGATCAACACTGCTGATTATTACCAACGAGCAGCAGTCACAAATAATTGCCTAGATCATGCCATGATGCACATGACCATGTATTGTGCATATGTGCTGTGTAAGTGATGTTTACGTACATCTGCATAAAAGTTTCTAATTAAGTGGCCAATGTGTGTAGGTGTATGGGCTATTGAAGGAAATTTAGCCTTTCTTTTCTTTTCTGTGTGGCATCTATCGCCTTTTGTTTTATATATATGGTAATACCCAGGAAAATTTGAAGAGAATAAGGATTACTTAGTGCTGTTGTGACAATGGTAACATGTCCTAATCTCTGTTAATGACCATGTATGGCAAATAAATAAGTAAAGAGTCTTGAAAAAGACATGCAGAAGGGTAGCTAACATAAATTTAAAAGCCAGATAGCTAGATTTTTCTCTAAAGTGTTTGATAACAGCTGTGGTTTATTTTGACAGATATTGATAAAGAGCTGTTCTCCAGAACCATTGTGATTTGTGTCTTGCTGACCAGCTCTTAAAAATAACCTCGGGAACACTAAATGCATTACAGCACTGCATAACTTTTACAGAAATAAAATTTATTTTGAACAGTCTTGTTTGCCTACATTTTCTCATTTTTTCTGAAGAAATGCAAAATAAGATTTATTTTTCCTTTGCTGAAGAGAGGAGTAGCTCAGGTTGCCATGTTAAGAGAGTGCCCAAAAAATTATGATATTAATATCGTATGGAATAATACCTGAAATTATTGCTTCAGAGGATTTTTTGGTATTTTCAGACCAAGCTGCTTGTTTTTTCCTGATTATTTTCCTATTTATATATTTTTCTGAACATGTTCCTTGTTTGCAACATCTCTAGTAACAGTAAGAAAGAGCGCCATAGTGTATTTTTAAGAATTTTTGCTAATGAAATATATGCTTTCCTGTTTCTAACAATCTCTTCTTCTAGACCAATCAGTAGAACCAGCATTTTCGCCCCTTTTTAAGGCGAAATTAAATTTCAAAATCAGTTCTTAATCTGTCCGTGATGGAATCTGAGCCATTCCCGTTACCTGCAAATGTTTCCCGGCAGACTGAACAATGAAGTACTGATTTTTTATATTTAATTTCGCTGAAAACGTGTTTTTTTTTTGTTCCTTAGTCACTTCTAATTGTATCAGGAGGCAGAACAAGCATTTTTTTCCTTTGTTTAAAGCAAAATTATTGTTGTGGCCCCCGGTGGCGCAGTGGTCTAAGGCGCTGGCCTCTGATCATTCGTCCGTAAGGGGTCCGGGTTCGAATCCCGGTCAGGCATGGATGTTGTGTTTGTCTTACGGCACTGGCTCTCTCCCTTCCCTGGAACCAGGGACGGGCGACTGCTTATAGCCCATTGAGTTGCTCACGGTGGTCGTTAAACCTCCAATAAAAAAAAAAAAATATATATATATATATATATTGTTAAAAAACACCACTGCTTGTACACTTTATAGATGAAATGACTGTACAGGGAAACAAAAGTAAAATGTTTGCACTTTTTGTCTGTTGATATAGTAAGAAGTGACTGTGAAATGAGGCACCATGCATTTTCAAAGAAATTAAAAAAGTTTTAAGAAGTTCTGGTTTTGTCGTCAACTCCTAGGAAATTGGAAAACTCCTTAAGTGGACTTCCAAATATAGTAAAAACCCTGTAAGGAGTCAAACAGGTAATTTATAATATTTTGTGTCTGCTATTTGAGATTATATTTTGCTTATTGAAATGGGATAAGTATATAACTACAAACCGGCCACTTAAAGTATATACATGTATTTCAACTTATAAAAAGATGTAAAGGGGCACAAATTTCTCTGATATTTTCATAGTGAATTGAATAATTGTGCTAAATCAAATGAAAACACTGTTATGGAACTTTAGTGGCTGCATGGTAACAGCTTCTTAACAAAAACAAGAAAATTTGCCATTTTTAATGGAGCAGGTTTCTACATTTCTCATTGAATATAAAAAAAATTCTTCAAAAGATTTTTTTTTTCTTTTGAGCTACAAAACATATTATTCTAATCTGATAATCAGAAAAGTGGAAAAAATACTCTGTGTGTCAGTCATTGTTAAATAAACGTGTGCTGTTCATAATGTGTACTTTCATTATGGTTTACTTTTTTGTAAAGGTTGCCTTAGTTAAAATTACTTTAGCATCATCAGGTATAACTGATGTATGGTTCTACAATACATATATTTTGTCCTTCTTGATTTATTTGTTGAAAGGAAGAAATAGCACCAAACTACACCCATCCTTTTGTTGGTCTTGATTGTTATGATCTTGGCAGCCTGAGCACCCTCTTACTGGCCGTTATGTCAGTCAATGAATTTGGAAGAATAAGTAAAAATCAGGAATCCAATGTATACTGGTTCTTGATGTTGTTTATCTCCTTTTATCACAGCACTGCTGCTTCATGAAATGATGATCTTGATACAGTGTCAAGAATTGATAGTGCAAATGAAAAGCAAATACGTGCATATAAGGTTTACAACTGTTGAAAGTTTTCTTTGTTTCATTAAATGAAAATGTTTCTAAGTTTCGTACTTAATGTAGTTTAAAATATATATGTCTGATATTTTTATGGTGAAATAAATTGTTTTTTAATCTTTGTTGATAGTGCACTTTTCTGTAGTCATCGTGGAAAAAAAAGCCAGAATATTTATTTAAAGCGAACTGCTTTCAGTTCATTTAAAATGAGTAACTGATTTATTGTACCTGTACAGGTTTTTAAAATGTGTATATGCGTGTTTTCATTTATAAAGGTGCCTTTGATTTACAGGTATGTGATGATCTCTTATGTTCAAGACTTTCATATTATTATTTTTTTATTTCTTGCTAACTTCCAACACTTTATTTTATATTTAATGCAGCTTTTGTTTTGTCGTACACAGTCATATATATATATATACTGTATATGTATATCATCATCATCCATTATCAATCCTCTGTTGGATGAAGGTCTCAACTAGTTTCTTCCACAATGGTCTTTCTTGAGCCAGTCTCCTCCATGGCACTCTCGCAGGCTTCCGAATTTAATTCACGCATCTCCCATGTGGTCTTCTGCTGGGTCTTTTTCTTTCCCTTGGAATCCAGTCTAAAATATATGTATACCGTATACACTATATTGGCAAGTCACTGGACACCCTTCAAAAGCGGATGAACGGATCCGCTGCGTTGTTAAGATGTGTGGTACAGCTGTAAACGGTATAAAAACAAGCCTGCGGCTAACCGCGATCATGTCGCCCTATGAGGTTGAGTGAAAATGTCGTGACAGAAGAGAACTGACTTTGAGAAAGGAAAGATTGTTGGGTTTTATATTAGTGGGTTGTCCATAAGAGAAACCGAGAGGCGTTTAAACATACCCAAGTCAACTGTTTTGGATGTACTGAATAAATGGAAGACACGTGGCGTGCCCGAAGCAGCAAAACGTACCGGCAGACCAAAGAAAATCAGCGACAAAGGACGTCGAAGCCTCAGGAGAGTCGTTACAGCTAATCGACAGAGTACTGCACACGACCTCAGTGTACAGGTGAGTAAAAATGCTGGAACCTCGGTATGCACACGTACCATTCGCAGAGAACTTCATTCCATGGGTTACCGTGGTCGTGCGGCTGCTCATAAACCTTTCATCTCCACTCGGAATGCTACTCATCGTTTAGCATGGTGTAAAGAACATTTATTGTGTACCGTAGATCAATGACAAAGGGTCCTATGAACTGATGAATCCAGATACACGATCCACAAGTCTGATGGCCATGTGTGGGTATGGCGGAAGCCGGGGGAACGCTATTTACCACAGTGTACTGTTCCTACGGTCAAGTTTGGAGCTGGCAGTGTACTCGTGTGGGGATGTTTTTGTGGTATGGTCCCAGCCCATTGGTTATCGTGGACAAGCTTGTTAACCAGCACTTCTACCTCGATATTCTGGGCAATTATGTCCTACCAACTCTGTGGTAATACTATGGAACCGAGCCTTGTTGGTACCAGCAGGATAATGCATCGAACCATAAAGCAAGGGTTGTTACGGCGGGGTTCAACAATAATTTCGTATCGTGTGTGGACTGGTCAGCCCAGAGCCCTGATCTTAATCCCATAGAGCACTTACGGGATGAATTAGAGCGCCGCATAAGAAGTTTGGAACCAAGGCCTACTACTAAGCAACAGTTAGCGGCAGCATTATGTAGTGAACAGAAGCGCGTACCTTTTGCTGTGTTCCAAAACCTTGTCAAAAGCATGTCTCGAAGGGTCAGTGCATGCATTAAGGCCAAAGATGGACCGACACCGTACTAATAATACATATCAATAAATACTATGTTGTGTTTCTCTTCTATAGGTGTCCGGTGACTTTTGTCAGCAATTTTTGATTTGTGAGTTTTTACTTATTAGCTATATATACACTGCCGGAAAGTGAAAAAAGAACACCAAGAAGGAATTGGCGGATGATCATGAAATTTACATATGCTAATGGGGTCGACTTTACGTAGGTGTGATGTTAATTTCGGGACCAACAGGAGAACGCCTACGCCACAGCACGGCATAATATGCAAATTATCGTCGGTGGTATTTAACGAGTACGGCGAAAGTGAATGTAATCAGTCGTCGGCGTACGGACACTTGCGAAGACCCTGAAGAAGCTGCAATGCCTGGACATGCAAGACGTGTACGATTTCAGCAGTTATCGGACTTTGAGCGAGGTCGTTTAGTCGGACTCTGCGAGGCCGGGTGGTCGTATCGCGGAGCGAATTGGACGGGAAGTATCGCTGTGGTACGATGGTGGCGTAGATGGTCCGAGGAACATTCCCACGCGAGAAGACGTGGAACCGGGAGTCACAGACGGACTGATGAGCGGACCGATCGACGCATAAGAAGAGCGGCGTTGTCAAGCAGAACATCCACTGCGACACAAATCCTAGCTGCCGTTGCACCTGAGGTGACTGTGCGAACAATTTGCAACCGTCTACTGGATGCAGGACTACGTGCACGTGTGCCTCTGGCATGTGTACCTCTGACTCCAGCCCACCGTCAGGAACGGCTGCAGTGGTGTCGCCAACGTCTGCCCTGGAGATCGCAGTGGCGATCTGCAGTGTTCAGCGATGAAAGCAGATTCTGCTTGGGAGCCTCCGATGGCCGTATGCGTGTTCGCAGACGCACAGGGCAGCGTCTCCACCCTTCTTGCATCCGCCATCGACACACAGGGCCTACACCTGGTCTGGTGTGGGGAGCGATCAGCTATCACTCCCGTACACAACTAGTGTTTGTACCGAGTACGTTAAACAGCACCTCCTACATCAACAGCATCATTCAGCGCGTTGTTGTGCCATTTGTAAGGTCGGTCTATCGTGGTGTTTTCCAGCGAGATAACGCACGCCCACACACGGCACGTGCAACGCAACATGCACTTCAGGGTGTGAGACAACTTCCATCGCCTGCACGTTCACCGGATTTGTCCCCCATTGAGCACGTGTGGGATTTTATGGAACAACGACTTATCCGGTCTCCACGGCCAGCCACGTACATCCCCGGTTTACGCGTCCAGGTTGAGGATGCTTGGAACTCAATACCCCAAACTTACATCCAACATCTGTACGACAGACTCCATGCCAGAATTGCACAGTGTGACGCAGTTCATGGCGGTTCACCCTCGTACTAACCATGTTACATGGAAATGTTATTTTGCCGCCCCGGTGGCGCAGTGGTCTAAGCGATGGCCTCTGATCATTCGTCCGAACGGGCTCCAGGTTTGAATCCCGGTGAGGCATGGATGTTGTGTTTGTCTTACGGCACTGGCTCTCTCCCTTCCCTGGAACCAGTGACCCTAAATTAGGGACGGGCGACTGCTTATAGCCCATTGAGTTGCTCACGGTGGTCGTTAAACCTCAAAAAAAAAATGTTATTTTTCAGTTTACCAGCATATGCAGCTGTATTTTGCCATAATGTTTTGATCACGTTATCCTCTGTATTCCGTTATTATGCTGTATAAATTTCGTTGGTATCAGACGTCTTCTTGGTGTTCTTTTTTCAGTTTCCGCCAGTGTATATACAGTATAACGCATAAAAATATCCCCGGGTATGTATCATCCATCCGTTAGCTCACAATTTCTTTATAAACATGATTTCTTTTCTTCTGGGATTGGGATTGAAAAATTCTTTTTCATCACAAACAGTTTAGCTTGTTGAAGATTTCCACATATCTTTGACTTGGATTAAGGAAAGCTTTCCAAAGATTTTCGCCGCCCCGGTGGTGCAGTGGTCTAAGGCGTTGGCCTCTGATCATTCGTCCGTAAGGGGTCCGGGTTCGAATCCCGGTCAGGCATGGATGTTGTGTTTGTCTTACGGCACTGGCTCTCTCCCTTCCCTGGAACCAGTGACCCTAAATTAGGGACGGGCGACTGCTTATAGCCCATTGAGTTGCTCACGGTGGTCGTTAAACCTCCAATCAAAAAAAAAAAAAAAAAAAAAAAAGATTTTCCGTACATTTCATCTTTTGGAGATGAAATTTTTTTTGTAAGTGGCGTAAATATGTATGTATATTTTTGTTACAATATCTGTTTTTGTATGAGACTACTGAGTAAAAATTTTATCCATCTGTATAGAAGGAGCATGAACGAATTTTCGAGTTTCTTCAATGTCTTATTTCTTTTGTAAGGTAAAGGATTGCAGCGGGTAACTTATAGCCTTTTTGTGGGCACGATACCTCCATTAGTTTCATATTGTGCATTGCCGCCCCAGTGGCGCAGTGGTCTAAGCGATGGCCTCTGATCATTCGTCCGGAAGGGGTCCGGTTTCGAATCCCGGTGAGGCATGGATGTTGTGTTTGTCTTACGGCACTGGCTCTCTCCCTTTCCTGGAAGGAGTGACCCTAAATTAGGGACGGGCGACTGCTTATAGCCCATTGAGTTGCTCATAGTGGTCGTTAAACCTCCAATCAAAAAAAAAAAAAAAAAAAATTTGCATTAGATTCTACGTATACTGCGGCTTTACCAGTTTATCCTTTCATATCAAAGATTTTCAAATCGAACACTTAAAAGAAGAAATTTAGAGTAAACATGATGTAACTGTACATTCCCTAGTGGAAGAATTTTGCAGCTGACCCAGTGGCGCAGTGTTATGACCATTCGTTACTAGAAGGGTCCGGGCTCAGATCCCGTGAGGCATGGATGTTGTTTGTATTTGTCTTACGGCAATGGCTCTCTCCTTTCCTTGGAGTCAGCGTCCCTAAATCAGGAACGGTCAACTGCTTCTATCTTATTGAGGTTCTCACGGTGGTCGTTAAACCTCCAATAAATAAAAAAAAGAATTTTGCATAATGCAAAAGTTGAAAAATGTGCGAAAAGTATTCTTCATGGCAGAAGCCATGCTAAGATTAAAGAATTTTTCAAATATGTCTCCCGGAGAAAGAGATAGCGAGAAAAAGCTTTTGACATTTACGCTCCTAGTGCGAAAGTTATGCACTTTTTAAAGGGAATAATGTTCCCAGTCTTTATTGTAGCAAATGGCGTACAATAAAAGAAAGAAATTTTCCAAAAGCGATTTTAGAAGCGGAGGTAAAGCAGCAAACACAAGTACACAAATATCACCTACTGGCAGAACTGTGAAGTACAAAGAACTCCACAAGTACAAGCCTAAAGTATTCCACAAGGTAAATGATATCCGGTGTTAAAATAATTTTTTAAATCGGATTATTATAAACAACGATATCGAGAAAAACATAGCTGCGCTACTAGCGAGGAAATTGTGCATTGTTTTGGGAAATAAATACACGCAAGATATACTGTAAACGGTAACAAGTATGCCCTCTAGCGGCACTCTTGTGCGTTAAGAAATATTTGAAATTATATGCACAACATTTCGCATTGGAAACGCTCGCCGATAATAAAAAACAGCATTTTTCAAATCGGACTCGGAAGCAGAGATATCGACAAGAATAAGATATACGTCTACGTCTCCTGGCAGAAAAATATGTTCCATGTTATATGCAGAAAGTATTCTCTAAACGTTTTCCGAGGTGAGCGGTATGAGTCCACAAAAGATTTTTTTCTTTTAGAAGCAGAGATATCGGAGAAATCGTAAGTTAATTTACGCCCCTAGCGGAAAATCTACGCATGACTTGAAAAAGAGGTGTCGTCGCATTTGCGACCGGGGTTGAAAATGGTAGCAAATGCGACCGGCAGGTGCAAAGAGGAGTGGGGAAGAAAGGAGGAAGGCAGGGTGTGGATATTAGTTGTTGAACGGTCTTCCAATGGTCAATGCGACCGAGGTAGAAAGGTCAGATTGTAGGTGGGTTCAGCGCGGAGCAGATCCCGTTTGTATGAATTAATTGAATAAACAATTTTCGCACTCTTTAATTTCTCTCACTTTATATATGAATTACCATTGAAATTCTTGCAGTAACAGAAATTTAAAATTTTGTCATCTATGTTTTGATGCTTTCGTAAATCGTTTTTCATAATCTTGAAAAAAAAATGCAATTTGGGAACATTTGGATTTCCTTTCTTACTAAATGCAAAAAAACTTACAATTAATTCTGAATGCAGCTATCGCAATAAAATTCGCACACGGATGGAATAACATCTCTTGCAGGTTGTCGTAGAGAAAGTACTATGGCTATTGCTTGGGAAAAGGAAGCGTTTTATTTTTTATGTACAGATCAAGTTTTTCTAGGGGTATCTTCAGCTGCAATCCAGAAACATGAGTAAAACCTTATTTGGTAAATATGATACAAACAATACAATAATTATCAGACTTTTGCTAAAAAATACTATTAAAGAGGAAATGGTGATGTCAGCGTACCGCAAATTTTAGGTTTGGGGTACTTGGGTATTTTTTGCAAATAGTGAGCCGCAAAAAATCTGCTTCCTGGGCTGTTTATGGATCGGCAGTCCGATACTGACCGTTCGTATGAAAATCTGAAATTTACCACAGCTATTTCTGCAGATTTTTTAGGAATAATAATTCCGGATACGTGTAAAATAATCTATGAGGAATTAAAAGAGCAATACATGAAGGTAGGAATGTTTTCTGGGGAATGATATTTTCTACATTCTCTAACCAATTGTTATTATGTGATTGTAATAAAGTCAGAGCATAAATAAGCTTTTCTTAAAAATGGAAAATATATCAAAGCCATATTATTATTTTATATTTTCTGGAGATATGAAATTCATGTGGGAGAAACCGCGAATCCTCAGACACGCGTTCAAAACACTGGAATTCTGTCTCGTTGAAACTGAAAAACGTATTTTGGTACAAAGCAACTTCTTTTACGGTGTAGAGAAAACGCATTTCCATAGTTCACGTGATGGTCGCAAATACTACCCGTTTCTTCACACCGCACCTTCAGCAGCTCACCCCCTCCCCATCCCCAATCTAACCTCCTTTCTTTGCCCATCCTACTGCGTTAAACCGGTTGCATTCTACCATTTCGACCCCGGTCGCATATACGACTGCTTCGAAAAAGAAACTGTACCCAAAATAGTCTTTGTTATAAATGGTATCCAAAGGAAGGAGTATTTTCAATCGGATATTTAGAAGCAAATGTATGGAATAAAATGTATTTTGAATTCGACAGCATCTGCATTTATGCCCTCTATCTGCAAAATTCTGCATGGGGGTTTTCTCCCATGCAGAAAGCAGGGATCATCGTTCTCACATTTCAAGCTTTCCAACGCAAATAATTTTTCAAATCTAACTAATAGCTGTGGAGATATGGTGTCCACAGACAAATATACGGACGGACAAAATGATATAATGAGCACTTCGTTTTATTTTTGTTTGTTTATTTACAAAAGACGTGCTAACAAAAAAACGAAGCCGGGATACTATGTCGGCAAAGTGACGGGTGGACAAAAATGGGGATAAATAATCACGTTATACATTACAAAAGACGTGTTAAGAAGGTGTATCCGCAAATAAGTAGGTAGTCATCTAAACTGAAAACATGAGCGGATTAAAGAGGTGGTAGAATACTCAAGACACGCATATAGCGTATTAAATCTGTTTATTTTTGTGGTGTAGTCAGATTATTATTTTTATTTATTTTGTGTGTATTAAAAGATGGAAACACATCGCAACGCACCGTATAATTGCGTGATAAAAATTCATGTAATATGCTCGTGGTATCACCCACGTTATTTTCAAAAATCATCTTCGTTCTTTACGTGTTCCAATTCCCTGAATTTTTACGTCTACCATTGCTTTGAAAAAGCCGTCCAGTGGAGTGCGAAATCTTGGCAAATCTTTGTACTGACTACACCACAAAAATAAACGGATTTAATACGCTATATGCGTCTCTTAAGTATTCACAATCTGGTTATTTAAAATAAAGAGGTGGTAGAAATTATTGCACCACTATTTCTTTAAATGGGGTTTGATTGAAAGAGGTCTATCACATTTGGTCTCAGGCTGAATGCAACACAACACTCAAGCTCATGAATCAACTGGCGTCATGTGGTATAAAAGGCTGAAAACAGCTGGTTGAAAATTTTAGAGCCGCGGATGGCTTAGTGGTTAGCGAGTCGGACTATCGATGCAAGGTCCTCAGGTTCGAACCTGGGCTGATCTTTCAGAGATGGTGTGATTTGCTAACAATCGCTGAATATCCGCCGTGCATCGGACGAGCACGTTAAGTGACGGCCCCCAGGCTGGACCCACTGGTTAAAGCGGTATCCTTTCCTATGCCCCCCTCTGAAATTCTCTCACCCCTCTGTGTGCAACGTCGTACTTGTACGGTGGCGCCATCTACTGTACTCTGATCTCACTACAAACTGTTCTGTCAAAGTCGCTAGACTTGCTCTCATTCCTTCCGTTTCTGTGTCCTGCCCAAAAGTCGATCTCGCTGTAGGTGGCTGGGACCTAAACTCTACTCACTGTGGACGGAAGTCCTACAAGAAAATGACAAATACTGTGTTGACAATTTTATTTCTTTGTTCAAAGCTAATTTTTTTTTATAATAAAAAGTGCGTAGAGACATTAACAGCCATTCTCATACACTGATAAATTCTCGTTTGGATGATTTCTTTTCTCTATTTCCGATGCATGCGTCGCTGTATGAAGTGACGTTAAATAAGACGCTCCAGAGTTCGCTGGTTTTCTTACCAATGGGTTTTAGGTTCTGCGTTACCCACTCTGCTACCGTGAACATATCGTAAACCTCAGCTAAGTAAGTTCGACTTTCATAATAAATATTATTTAGTGAAATTATGAGTTCGTAGAGATCCTTCTGTACTTGCTCAATATTTACACGGTGTGCTTTCAAATTACATATCTCGTTAAATATCACGGAAGCACTTTCGTTTATCGATATATATGTGCCTGCCATTTTAAAAATCGATGAACCCGGGTATTTACAAGACTTCATCGTACGTAACAAGAATGGATCACTTTGTATGAGGAAGTTGCCGTCCACTGGACTGCCTTCGAGAGAACAGTTCAATCGCTGCTGCATTTTCTCGATTAGGCCATCCCAGTAACATCCGTGTGATACCGTTAGTAAATTAAGAACTAGAGAGGGAATGCCCACAGGAAATAATTCGCAGAGTGGGCCAAAATGCTCGTATCTTTGCCACCCAGTGAGTGCTAGTCCTCGGAAGTGAAGTGATTTCCTGTTGTGCGTCGCGATTGCTGATAACCAGGATATGTGGTTCCTCAAATGCCTTTGTGCGTTTGGTATAACCAGCTCTCTTCCGAAAGCACCTTTAAAAGCACTGGCTGCCCATATGTTTTTGAAAGTAATCTTGTAGCGATGCCACATGCTGGGAAAGAATAGACTAGGTACGTCTTCGGCGTAAACCCAAACCATCGGTTCAACGAGAGAGCCGATGCCTGATGTTTGGAGAATGCGCGAAGACGTTCTTCGAATCATATCGTCCCATATGATTGGTACCACATGGTGTTTCTTCTTTACATAACGAGCGATTTTGGTCACGTGTTGAAGGAACAAGACATCCTTTTGATATAAGTACTTGTTGCACTTCTTGCAGAGTCCCATGTGGAACACTTCGTCACAACCAATGTGCATCCACTTGGATTTGGGATGGAGAGTCATGACTTGATCAATTATTTCCGCAACTAGCTGGAAAGACTCGTGATTCAGTGGGCAGATTGCAGACGGCGATTCTTTGTCTTCTCGGAGGTGCTTGAACTGGGGCAACTTCAGCACAAACTCCATATGTCCAAAGGTTTGAATTAGTGGAATGACTTCAAGCTCCAGATCGTATGCTAGATTATGGATGCTCAAAATATCTTCTTTGGTGTACGAGTTAGGAGCTGCTACTGGAGATAGAACTCCCAAGAAAGGAAAGGTATCCTCGTATTCCATTAAAATGCCATTTGCACCACTCGCTTTCAAAATGGGTAAAATTCCTTTAATATATTCCACTTTAGGAGGCGCGCCTTTGAGATCGAAGTGAACTAGTCGAATCTGCGGAACATACGAGGAATTTCTTTTCACACTTAAACATTCTTTTGTTGGACTTCCGTGGTTTTTCCGGGTTGTCTCATGCTTAGAATCTGTGACTGATGAAGATGTTAATGGTGTTTTGCTTTCAAAGGCATTCCTAGAATTAGTACCTGTGTTAGAGGAATTTTGATGCAAGACATTAGAATTATTCTTAGCATTATCCACTTGTTTTGTTTTCCAGTGCTGAGTAACGGCATCTACTCCGTTTCTTTTGGTAGCAACTATAGAAGACGGCAGACGGGTGGAAACGGAAAACTCAGATTCGGACTTCAAGAGCAGGATGACAACCACGAAACACAAACAAGTGCATACCAAGAAAAAATGTTTATTTCGAGCAAGCGTTTTAGCGATGGAGGGGTCGTACTTGAATCGTTGGTCCCCTTCTGGTGTCTTCATGGCACATTTTAAATTTCAGTGCCTGAAAAACAGAGAAAGAAATTATAAGTATAAATTGTGAGGTGTAAATGCACATTTCTAAAAACTTGTTCAATTCACTTAATGAAAAACAAATTTTATATTATTTTCCTTATTAATGAGCATATATATGTATTATTTTTTTTTACCGAAACAGCAGGATTTTTGCAAATCATTGTGCCGATTGTATTAAAAATACAAATGAGCAGAGCATCAGAGAACATATGTACAAAGTTTTTACATTTAAAAAAATACATAACTTTTTGACATAGCTGCCACATACCATCTTCATATACTCTGTATTTCACTTCATTTCATACTCCCTTTTGTGGGCCGTGGTCAGCAGAAGCAATGCTTCTACATGCGCTTTCCTTTGACTCATGCACACTGTTAAAATTTTGTGATAGGTTGCACCGAAAAGTGGGGGACCAAGCTGCACCACTTTTCGGGCAAAGCTAAACCATTGTGTTATGCATGAAACATACATATACATGGTACAATGGTTGCAACTTCGCACCACATTCAGGTTGGATACTATACCGTGGTGCATAAATATGCAAAAATATGCAAAAATATGATGTTAGGGCCTTGCATTTTTGTGCATTTCATGCATCATACAATGGTTTACCTTTGCCCCAAAAGTGGTGGGCCTCCTCTGTGGCGGAATGGTTTAAGAGCTAGTTTCTGACCATTCGTCCGAGATGTGTGTCCGGGTTCAAATCCCGGTAAGGCGTGGATATTGTGTTTGTCTTTTTTTTTTTTTTGATTGGAGGGTTTTTTTTTTTTAGGGCCACTGGTTCCAGGGAAGGGAGAGAACCAGTGCCGTAAGACAAACACAACATCCATGCCCACCGGGATTCGAACCCGGACCCCTTTCGGACGAATGATCAGTAGCCATCGCTTAGACCACTGCACCACCGGGGCGGCGATTGGAGGTTTAACGACCACCGTGAGCAACTCAATGGGCTATAAGCAGTCGCCCGTCCCTAATTTTGGGCCACTGGTTCCAGGGAAGGGAGAGAGCCAGTGCCGTAAGACAAACTCAACATCCATGCCTCACCGGGATTCGAACCCGGACCCCTTTCGGACGAATGATCAGGGGCCATTGCCTTAGACCACTGCGCCACCGGGGCGGCTGTGTTTGTCTTACGGCACTGATTCTTTCCGTCCCTGGAACCAGTGGTCCTAACTTTAGGACGGGCGACCTTTTACAGTATAGCCCATTCAGTTGCTCACAGTGGTAGGTGAACTTCAAACAAACAAAAGTGATATAACACCACTTTTTGGTACAACCCACTAGATTTATTTTTTTTTGATTGGAGGTTTAACGACCACCGTGAGCAACTTAGTGGGCTATATAAGTATAGTCTCCTGTCCCTAATTTAGGGTAACTGGTTCCAGGGAAGGGAGAGGGCCTGTGCCGCAAGACAAACACAACAACATCCATGCCTCACCGGGATTCGAACCCTGACCCATCTCGGACGAATGATCAGAAGGCATCGCTTAGACCACTGCGGCACAAGGGCGGTACGAAAATTTTAACAGTGTTTAATAGATAGTTATGCATCCGTTTAAATATATTTTTCGGAAAATGCATGGTGTACATAAAATGATGAGCCGTCCGGCGGCCCAGTGGTCTAAAAGCTGGTTTCTGACAATTTGTACGAGACAGGTCTGGGTCCGGGTCCGAATCCAGTGAAGCATGGATGTTGTGTTTGTCTTACGGCACTGGCCTGGAATTAGGGACAGGTGACTGCTTATGGCCCATCGAGTTGCTCACGGTAGTCGTTAAACCTCCAAAAAAAATAACAATGATAATAAAAGTAAGATAATGTCACAAAAGGACAAATTAAAAACTCGAGAAGTAATTCACGTACCTGAATTTTAGCATAGAATATAGATGGGAGATTGTTTTTCGGCTTAATAAATTTCTGTTTGAGTGCCTTCAGTTGCGCGAACAACACCTAAACGATATTCCAGTTCATTCCAAGTGCGTTCAAGAATAACAGACGTGATCGTGGCTTAGGCACTGGTGATTTTGATTCGAAGTTCGAGAGGATCTTCCGTTGGGGTGAAGTACACAATGTCTTTCACATATCCCTACAAGTAAAAATCTAATGGGGCTAAATCTGGAGAACAAAGCGGTCAAGAAATCGGCCCACCTCGTCCAATCCATCTGCCATGAAACTCCTTATCAAGAAGTTCTACATAGAGATGTCTGGGGATCTCCATTTGTTGGAAGGCGGCGTCAGTTTGCAGTTCCTGAAGTTTTGATAAAATGAGTTGTACCAACATATCAAAGGCCGCCCCGGTGGCGCAGTGGTCTAAGGCGCTGACCTCTGATCATTCGTCCGTAAGGGGTCCGGGTTCGAATCCCGGTCAGGCATGGATGTTGTGTTTGTCTTACGGCACTGGCTCTCTCCCTTCCCTCGAACCAGTGACTCTAAATTAGGGACGGGCGACTGCTTATAGCCCATTGAGTTGCTCACGGTGGTCGTTAAACCTCCAATCAAAAAAAAAAACATATCAAGGTAAACAACCGCTCCCTGTATTTTCGACGAAAAAGGAAGGCGCGATTATCCGGTTATGTATGACACAACACCACGCATTCATTTTTTCAATGCTTCTCTCAGGGGTGTACTGAGAGTCCTCGCAACTCCATTATAGTGGGAACGGTGTAGGGGGCTCTCACAGAAAAAACGCCTCTAACCTCAGAAAAAAAGTTTTGCTTTTTTTTTTTTTTTTTATATGGGAGTTTCATTTGAAGCTGGCTAAAAAATAGCCTGGAATTTTTGACGGCAGCAATGAAGTATTAAAAAGAAAAGGGATTTTGGTATTCAATAAAAAACTAAAATATTTGGAAGTAATTTTCGCGATTCTAGTTCATAAAAGCTGGATGACGGGAAAACAGCTATTCGAAACGACTTGAGGCCTCTTTTTACAGCCATAGCAATAATCCCTATAAGCGTATATTAACAAGAGAACGTGAAAAAAAATATCAGGTCAATAAATGAAATTTTTATACCAACGAGGATAAGCTGATATTTATTATTATTATTTGCACATAACTACTCATCCTTAAGAATGTAATGAAGTGAATATTCTTCGAGGGCGAAATAACAAAGACCTGCGTATGGATGAAGAAACAAGAGTCAAGAGAAAAAATGTTTACTATGTGCAAAAACATTATGGCATTATGTTAAGTGTTTTTTATATATTTAAGTAGTTTTATTTTTTGTATGTTATAATTCTTTATTGTTACTTATTGTCTTGCTTACTTAACGTTTGTATTTTCGTATAAATCGGAAAAGGCCATCAGATGCTATCATACGGCAGTTACGTATTTCGTGTGTATGATCGTGAGACTTTTCAAAGAGGTTGTCCTTAGTTCTTTAAAAGAATAAAATTTTCGTGATATGATTAAATTTTGCCTTAGTGTTTTGTATTAAGATGTAATGGTATAAAACTAAGACAATCCTTTTAATTACAATGGGCGCATATGTGTTACACGCAATAAAGTTGGTTTTAACAAAAAAATTCCTGCAGGTTTCAAAGAGTTTGAATGATTAAAACTCCGATAAAACCTAGTAATTAATTTGGAATTAAAAAATAATTTCAGTGCTAATAGATTTTTGCAAAAGGCCTTGAAGATATTTTTCGGCCAGGAGGGTAAGTTTTTTCCGGTAAGCCATTGACTTCTTTCATGCTTACGCAGTACAGCACAGAGAATGGAGGTGAAGAAGGTCAGACTCCGTATTCATTCTAATGTTCTGGCGGGGTTCAACATGAAATGCCTTTTCATCCACAAACATATTATGCTTTCAAAAAGGTATTAGCCAGGGATGTTGCCAGACTTCGAAATTAGGATGGGCGAGCATTATTTTTGGTAAGGCAAGCTTGATAGCAACTTTTGTTTTCGAAACAATGAAACAACGAGTTTTTGATATATATATTTTTTATTAAAGGTTTAGCGACCACCGTGAGCAACTCAATGGGCTGTAAGCAGTCGCCCATCCCTAATTTAGGGTCACTGGCTCCAGGGAAGGGACAGTGCCGTAATACAAACACAAAATCCACGCCTCACCAGGATTTGAACCCGGACGAATGGTCATAAGCCAGCGCTTACACCACTGCGCCACTGTTGAGGCTTCAATGCTCTTCACTACCGGCTACGAAGGAATTCGTTCAATCCCTATCCGCATCATGTGGACACACATACATACACCAATCTCACTAGTTACGCCACTGGTGTAAGGTGCAAATGTTGGTAAAATGTCGCCTTCAACTTTTTGCCTGCTCTGAATGCATTGTCTTAAACTGCTTTTCAAAGTTTGGCATTTTCGCTTACGAAAATAGTACTGAACATCAACAATTTATTAAAGAAAATGCCGTTTTTGTTTAGTTAAATCAAATAACATCGTACCACGCAGACACAATACCTCCCCTCTCCTTATCTTCCTTGCTTCCAATCAGCGACTTTGTCTTGCACTCCTCTCCTACAAAACAGTCATCAGCCACTTTCTGCCCTTTCACTGCCCCGAAGAGCAGTCTTCTGAGCGCTAGTGTGGCTTTAGACTCCACGTTTCGTGTTGGAATCCCCTATTTTGTAAAGAAAACAAACAGCATTTAGTAGTGACTCCTTCAGTGAATTCCTGTCCACCCTCCTCATTCGCCCCCCTGGTCATACAAACATGAAAAGGAGGCTTAAACTAAGGAACTGGAAGAGTGGACAACAACTGAATTTTCATGGCTCTGCGGATGCTATTTTGATAACCTTTTCTGGAGACGCAAGCAATGTACTTCCTAGGGGAAAATACGTAGGGCTACATGAAATAAAGCACAAGACTTGTTACTTGACAAAGTGCAGATTACATTTTAAAGTTAAATATACTGAAAAATGCACATTTTGAACTGGGTGGGCGGCAGGGTGTGCAAGACAAAGATCAGGGTGGGCTTGCACCCATTGGCGACATCCCTGGTATTAGCCGTTATTAATTTTGTCTAAAAGCTCTACCTCGTATTCCATCCGTTTAGGTTTGTTTTGTGCCTGGAGAGTTTGCAAAATTTGCACTTTGTAAGCAGATAATTTTAGTCTTTTACGGAGCACTTTCTAGTTATAGCATCCTAGCGTATTTGAGGTTCCCAAAATGCCCTTCTTGTCGATTTGCCTGGTGCGTTGAAACATTGCCTATCCCGTACTCATTTACGTTCAAGGGCGAAACATCACATTTCTCCCGTCACTTTTCTTCCTTTTTTATTACACCCGTAATCAGATATCGGATAAATATTTGGATTTCTGCCATTTAAAATTCCATCTGATGAAACATTATTTTTTTTCTGTTTTAATTATTAGATAGAATTTTGAATGCAGGCGGTCGTAGTGAGCAATGGGTTTGCCTCCTCGGGGCGCTCCGTGGTAACAATGGCACACCCAACAGCAACTAGGGCCTCTGTGAATCTTGGAGAGGTGCAAGCTAGTTCTGTGTGACATTGGCGAAAAGACCCCAACTCACTGGGTTTTGTTCCAGAATCCTTAGGTTGAATGACCAACTGGAACCCTCAGCTGTGGGCTAATCCCCCACACTGATGTACTTACCTAATTAAAAAGACAAAAAGAAATATTAAGAATGACTCAAGTGTGGGATATGGTGGACCTACCACACTTGAGAAGGACGGTCCACCTCGGAATCGACCTGGACTTTCTAAACGGCGTATGAGAAAGCGATCTCGGCTGAGTGAGTGTAAGATTGGTGTATGGAATACTAGAGGTATAAATGGCAAGATGAGTGAGGTAATTGAGGAGATGAATAAATATAGATTGGATGTGCTGTGTGTAAGTGAAACGAAAAAGAAGGAAATTGGGGTAGAAGAAGTGAATGGCACGGTGAGTGTGTGGTCTGGAGTATTGGATAATATGAGAGGACAGGCTGGTGTAGGTGTGATTTTAAGTGAAAAGATGAAGAACAACTTGATTCACTATAGTTGCATAAGTGAGAGAATTTTCTGGATTCGTTTGAAAGTGAAACTTCAGAGAATTGTGATTGTTGTAGTGTATGCTCCTTGTGACTCGGAACCTTCTGATAAGAAGGAAGAATTCTGGAATGAGCTAAAAGCTGGTTTGAGCCAGTTTGGTGCTAAAGAAAAAGTTATAATAGCAGGGGATTTCAATGCTAGAGTAGGTGTGCAGAATGCAATTTCTGACAATGTTCTGGGTAAGTTTAATGATCCTTGTGTGAATGATAATGGTGAAAGATTAATTGAACTCTGCATTGAGAATGATTTGTGTGTATCTAATACATTTTTCAACCACAAGTATATACACACATATACTTGGGAAAATCGTACTCTTGGTCAAAAGAGTGTGATAGATTTTGTTGTTTACGATCAGCGTTTGAAACACTTAGTTGTTGACACCCGTGTGATGAGAGGTGCGGATGTTGGTTCTGATCATTACTTGGTAGTGTCACGAGTGAAACTTAATGTTGGTTGGAGGAAAAGGAATAGGAAGAGACCCAGGATAGAAAGAATAAAGGTTGATAGGCTCCTTGAAGATCATCAGCGGTATTCTGACTTACTCAGAGAACGACTGAAGGATCTGAAATCTTGTGAGAGGGATGTAGAAAAGAAGTGGGAATGTTTTAAGAACTGTGTTGTTACTGCTGCTAAAGAGGTCTGTAGCACCACAATAGTACGTAACAATAGAGGTGATGCTTGGTGGAATAGTGAGATTGATGAGGCAGTAAAGAAAAAGAAGGAAGCCTATTTGGGGATGTTGCAAGGTAGAGTCTCTGTGGATGATTATCGCTGTAAGAAGCGTGAAGCTGCTAAGCTGGTTCGCCACAGTAAGGCAAAAGATAGGAAAGAGAAAGTGGAAAGGCATGAACTGGCTTTTTGGAAAGATAGAAAGTCCTTCTAGAAGTACATGAGACTCAGGAAAAATAGGGGAAACAAAGTTGTAAGTTGTGTGAAGAATGAGATTGGGGAAATGATATGGGAGCCCAATGAGTTAAGTGACAGATGGGGCGATACTGTGAGTTATTAGATCAGGATAGCAAAAATGATTCTGAGACAGATGCAGATGATGTCACAATGAGGGATGAAAGCACAGGAGGGATCACAAGAGAAGAAGTGTGTAAAGCTCTGAAATCTCTTCAGAATGCAGTTATGCCATCGGGACTCCCGGTGGCATAACTGCAAAGATGTTGAAGTAAGGTGGTGACTTTATAATTGACTGGTTAACTGAAATTTGCCAGTTGTGCTGGGAGTTAGGAATGGTCCCTCGGGATTGGAAGGGTGCTATCATTGTTCCCTTGTATAAGGGAAAAGGTGATCAGACTGAATGCAAGAACTATCGTGGTATTAGCCTACTCAGTGTGCCAGGGAAAGTATTTGGTAAGGTTGTTATTGAAAAAGTACGGGGTCTTACATCAGAGAAAGTGTGGGATGTTCAGAGTGGTTTTATGCCTGGTAAAGGCTGCACTAACCAGATTTTTGCATTACGCATGATGATCGAAAAGTATCTGGCTGTTGGGAAGAAAGTTTTTACTGCCTTCATAGATTTAGAGAAAGCTTACGACAGAGTCAATAGGACACTTTTGTGGAAGGTATTGAATGAATATGGTGTTACTGGGAATCTGCTTAATAGTGTAAAAGCCATGTATGCTGGTAGTAGAGCTTGTGTACGAGTGAATGGTGTTTTATCAAAATGGTTTTCCATTGGTGCAGGAGTTAGACAAGGTTGTGTAATGTCACCCTGGCTGTTTAATATATTTATGGACGCATGCATGCGTGAAGCCAAAATAGATAATAGTGGTTTATGTCTTGGTGATATCCGTGTGTGCAGATTGCTGTATGCTGATGACACTGTCCTGTTGGCAGAGAGTAAAAGTGAGTTGTAGAGTATGTTGACTCGGATGCACGAAGTTTGCATGAAATTCAAACTGAGTATAAATAAAGGAAAAACCAAAGTTATGGTGTTTGAGAGAGGAATGGGTAGCACTGAATGTAATGTAAGTATAAATGGCACTGTGATTAACCTGGTGAGTGGGTTTGTGTATTTAGGAAGCATGTTTGACAGAGAGAACAAGTTGGATGGTGAAATCAGTAGGCGAGTGAATTCTTCTTTGAAAGTCATAGCTGCTCTTTGGTTTTTTCACAGGAATGATAGGTTCTCTAGAGAGTCCCGCATGGCTGTGTATGAAACAGTAATTGTTCCTACTCTGATGTATGGCAGTGAAACCTGGGTACTGCAGAAGAAACATAGGAGTCGTTTGTGTGCTGGAGAAATGCGTTACTTACGTGGGGTTTGTGGCAAGACACGATCTGATTGTGTGAGGAATGAAGATGTATTGCAGTTGTGTGATGTAAAGCAAAATGTTGTTAGCAAGATGGAGACCAATATGCTTCGGTGGTTTGGCCATGTTGAAAGAATGAGTGATGAAATGCTTACTAAGAAAATATTTTCAGCCCAAGTGGCAGGAAGGAAAGGCAGAGGAAGGCCAAGGAATACATGGGTGGATCAGATTCAGGAGTGTCTGCATGAGAAAAAGATTATGAGTATGAAGTATAAAAGATCTTGTGTACGGCGTGTAATGGATATCAGAGAAGCACGAGTTGTATGTCAAGATCGCTGTAAATGGCGAAGTTTGATACGACAACAATAAGTAAAAATATCTGGAAGTTTGTATTTCTTTTTGGAGCTAACCTCTGAATCTCAGAGAACAGCTTAGTGATATGTATGTATGTAGAATTTTGAATTTTTAATGCCATTTCTGCGACGCGGAATAAACTCGCCTGGCGTGTCCAGTATGAGAATAAAAGTTTCTCCAAATACCAGCCTTTTTAAGAACCAGTTATTATTCTGTTTTTATAAAAACAGCAAGAATGTTTTCTATTTCACTTAAATATAATAAAATCAGTCTTTCCTCTTTTAAAGAAAGAAAATGGGAAGAAAGGAATGAGATGCATTTTTATACGTGTGTTGTTTGATGTATAACGTAAGGGTTGTGGTTCTTGCGGAATTCTTACTAACCTGGAGGAGTCCAAATCAAGAAAGTTTAACACCGTTTACATAATGAGTAAATTGTTTTATGTAGAAAACCCCTACAATATATGTAGATATAGTATTAAAGTTTTATCGAAATAATCATTCTACCTGTAGCATGCTGAAATGACGTTATCACGTTCTGTTTTACAAAAGCGCAATACGTTTTATGATCTGACCAAAAATTACAGTAGTCAAAATTTTTAAACTTTGTTTCCATAACATGGGTGAAATCAGGTGTTTTTAACTAATTTTGGGGTGCTGAATTCAAATGTGAAAGTAAAAACTCTCCATCACGTACAGTTTTTTGTGTATGATCATTTGCTATATTTCCAGATACATATACTGTACATGTATATACAATGTAAGATGTACACATTACATCATTTATGTGTCTTGTTAGCTATACAATTAGTGTTACGAAGTATAAATACCATATTCATATATCACTGCATATGAGAGAGCAAAAGAAAAAAGAAATAAAGTAAACAATATTAACACAAATGTAAATGTATACACACATACTCGGATACCCGTACTAGTACTTCAATTTTTTTCTTATGTGTCGTGTTGTCCTCCTTCTGCAAAACCCAGCAGTAATCACTCATCATTGAGGGATCCCACCTGCCTTGATAACTCTCCTCCACCTTTCGGATATTTTGGTGGAACCTTTCTCTTTGTTCATCGCAGACTGCTCTTAGGTTGTCAGGAAAGAAGTCCAGATGCGAATGGAGGAAATGCATTTTTAAAGACATCCAGCACCCAAGGTTTTTATAGCTCTTGAGCAGGTTGTGAATCAGCTGCTTGTAGTTGCTCTCTTTGTGGTTATCCAGAAATCCCTTGACCCTAGATGTGAAAGATTGTCATGCGGCGAGCTCCGTGCTGTTTAGCTTTTCGGTAAAAACAGAATCACGCAGTAGTTTCCGTATCTGAGGACCAACGAAATGCTTTCTTTGAGTTTTGCACCACTCAATTTGCAGAAATGTTTGCTTTAAGTGCAAGAAACCTGGGCCAGATTTGTCCATAGCCTTTACAAAGCTTTTCGTTAGCCCCAGTTTGATATGAAGTGGTGAAAGCAGCACATCAGAAGGACTTGCGACGAACAAGCCCTAGCAAGCCAAAAAGTGACGAACAAGCCCCTAGCAAGCCAAAAAGTGACGAACAAGCCCCTAGGGGCTTGTGACGAACGTTACTCTCTCTAAGAATGAAAACATCTCATTTAGGCCAGTCTGTCCATTCGTAGTGTTCTGCTGTAGCCCTGCTGTCCCACATGCAAAGGAAAGAAGAAAATCTGGTGGAGCCACTTTGAAGCCCGACTAGAGTGATATCACTTTCAGATCACCGCATACTGACCACCTAAACCGGTCATATTGTATTGCAGTGAAACTTTTGTCGATGCTTTCATAAGTCTCCTTCATTCTTACAGCATGTGTTACTGGAATGGAAGGTTTCTGGTTTCCGTTGGACAAAAGGACAGCTTTTAAACTAACCTTGGATGAGTCGATAAATAGACGACACTCCGTAGGTTCGTGAGATATTCATAATTCTGTCATTAGCCCCGGAATATCTGAACAAAAACACATACCATCCTGCATTTCATAGAAATAGCACAGACTCGAATATCTATTTCTGAATATTGACTTACGTGTGCTCTTCGCTAGCCGGTTCCACTCTTGCAGTCGGGAACCTAAAAGTTCAGCTTCTTGTTTGGAAAGATGTAGGTCTCGAACGAGATCATTCAGTTCATTTTGCTCAATCAAGAGGGGCTCGTCTAAGTGTTGAGGAGTGTATGTAGGTTTCAGATCATCATTGGATGAATTTGAATCTATCTCTTCATAGTTCAATGGAGGATGTGGTATAGAAAGATCTTCCCCATGCGGAACAGGCCTTAAGGCTGATGGCAAATTTAAATACTGTATTTTACCTTTATTCTTCTTTGAAAAGTCACTCACTTTGGTTAAACAAAAATAACGATCTTCCACGTGATCAGTTGGCTCGAGCCAAATCATTGGAACTGCGAAAGGCATGGATTTCAGCTTACCTTTCAGCCATTCACTCAGGCCAACAAAGCAGGAAATGCAGCAGACATGTGGAGCCCACGATTTATTTTGATCTCCAACATGACATTCAAAGTACAAATAGTAGGCTTTTCTCACAGTCTTTGTCAATGGACGACTCTGCGATTTTATATTACACTGTCCGCACACATAGTAAGGCTTCTCCAGAACATTAATACATCCGCGAAGAACCATTTTCTCCATTTCGCCAACTTTTGCTCATAAACATGTAGCACATGTTTCTTCTTCAATGTAAACAAGGAAGATGACACCGAATTTTCGGGTGTAATAAGCACGTCTTTTGAATCCGTTCTGACGCAAATTAAATTTATCAAAGCTATTCAAAGTCAATGGAACCGGTATGGAAAACAATAATATCTGACGGAAGAAAGAAGTTTTTCAATCGGGTTTTTAATCTCTCAGATATTGCTGTAAACGGAATCGTGAGCTTACGCCCTCTGGTTGCAGATTTGTGCGTTAAGAAAAACATTAATTTATATGAGAAACAGTTCACACCGGAAACGCTCCCCAACACAGAAAAAATTTCAAATCGGACTTTTAGAAACAGAGATATTGACAAAAATAAGATGTGACTTTACGTCCCCTAGTGGGAAAACCATGCATTATTTTAGGAAGAAAGTTTTCTCAAAAGGTTTTTCCATGTTAGCACTATCGGTCCAAGAAAAAAAAATTGGTCGAGTTTTCAGGAGCTCAGATTTTGCTACAAATACATCAGAAGCAGAAATTAACACTTATGCTCCTTGATGGCCAAACCATTATTTACCAAACATTAGAAATTATGTTAAAATTATTTTCCATCAGGGCTTGTATGCGATACAGGAAGAATTTTTCAAATCGGAGTTTTAGAAGCAGAAATAACGCAGAAAACACAATTTCCCTTTGTGCTCCCTAGCGGAAAGTCTATGATTTACTCGAAAATTTTGAATTTATAGAAAAACCTTTCGCATCGGAAACACTATCCAACAAAGAAGGAATTTTTCAAATCGGACTCCTTAAAGTAGAGATATTGACAAAAATAGTATACACATCTACGCCCCCTGGCGTAGAAACCATGCATTATTTCAAGAAGAAAATGTTTCTAAAAGGTTTGTCGACATGAGTAGTACCAGTCAACAAACGACTTTTTCAATCGAGATTTTAGAAACTCACATTTTGCTGCATCAGAAGCGGAAATTAAGACTTATGCCACCTGGTGGCCAAACTATTTTTTACAAAAATTAGAAATTACGTGCAAAGGATTTCACATCAGGAGCTGTATCCGGTGCAGAAAGAATTTTTCAAATCGGAGATTTAGAAGCAGAGATATAGGGGGGAAGCAATTTACCTTTACGTCCCCTAGCAGAAAGTCTATGAATTACTTGAAAATTTTGAAATTATATGAAAAACATGTCACGCTGGAGTCACTATCCAACAAAGAAGGAATATTTCGAATCGGACTCTAGAAGTAAAGATATTGACGAAATTAAGATATACGTCCCCTGGTGTAGAAACCATGCATTTTTTAAAGAAGAAAATGTTTCAAAAAGGTTTGTTGACAAGAGTGCTATCGGTTAACAAACGGCGTTTTTTTCAATCGAGGATTTAGAAGCTCATATTTTGCTGCAAATACGTCAGAAGCGGAAATTAAGATTTACGCCCCCTGCTGGCCAAACCATTTTTTCACAAAAATTAGAAATTATGTGCAAAGAATTTCCCATCAAGAGCTGTATCCGGTGCAGAAAGAATTTTTCAAATCGGAGATTTAGAAGCAGATATATAGGGGGAAACGCAACTTACCCCTACGCCCCCTAACGAAAAGTCTATGAATTTCTTGAAAATTTTTAAATTATATGAAAAACATGTCACACTGAAAGCGCTATCCAACAAAGAAATTTTTCAAATCGGACTCCTAGAATTAGAGATATAGACAAAAATATGATATACATCTACGCCCCCTGGCGGAGAAACTGTGGAATATTTCTTAAAATATTCTAAAAAGGTTTATCTATGTGAGTGGCATCAGTCCACGAAATGATTTTTTCAATCGGTATTTTAGAAGCTCAGATTTTATGGCAAATACATCAGAAGCAAAAATGAACACTTACGCCCGCTGGTGACCAAAGTATTCTTTATCAAAAATTGGAAATTATACGCAAAATATTTTCCATCTGGAGGTGTATGCGTTGAAGAAAAATTTTTTCAGATCGGAGTTTTAGAAGAAAAATTATCGGCAAAAATGTAATTTACTTTCACGCCCCCTGGCGGAAAATCTATGCGTAATTTGAAAAATTAACTATATCTAAAATACTCTTCGACATAAATGGAATCGAAAGATAAAAGAATGTTTTCAATCGGATGTTTAGAAGCAAATATGTGGAATAAAACGTATTTTTTGAATTCGACATCATCTGCATTAACGCCCTCTATTAGCGAAATTGTACATCGTAAAAAAAAAACGAAATGAAGGATCATCATTCGCATATTTCAAGCTTCCCAATGCAAAAAGAATTTTTTTAATAGGACTAATAGTTGCAGAGATGTCGTGGGTACAGACGGACGGACAAACCGGTAACATAAGCACGATCTTTTTTACAAAAGACGTGCTAAAAATTTTGTTTTAGGGGGAGGGGGCAATCGCCCTAGTCGTCCCCACTGGATTCGCTATTGGTTTTTAGCAATCCCCCGTCCGAATTGAAATTTCTGAAATATTAAATGCATAAGCATAACAGGGGGGGGGGTCAGGACCCTTCCAGATTTTCATAGTCGAGGATCCCCAATGTAAAGGACCCCCTCCCATTTTTCGAGAATATAATGATATAATGCGCACATTTTTATGATATTTTTATGAGGACCAACTAAATTTAATAATGTAAGATTGTAATTTTTCGTTGAATGCAAACACGTGTATAATGTGTACTTATTAAAAGAGCGATATCGATTCCTAATAAGCAAAGTCAGTTCTACAGCTTTGTAATTTACATTTCTGCCCTATCTATCATTGTTTTGCAGTTGTGTTCACTGAGTTCCACAATTCGCCAACAGAAGCGCCTATGAGGTGCCCATTAGATCGCGCCTATCTGCTGTGCTCCTGCGTGTGTGTGTGTAGGGAAAGGGGGTCTCAAACTCTATCTTATACAGTATGTATATCATCATCATCATCATCATCATCATCATCATCATTGTCAACCATTATCAATCCACTGCTGGACGAAGGTCTCCCCAAGTTTCCTCCACAACGGTCTGTCTTGTGCCAGTCTCCTCCATGTCACTCCCGCATACTTTCGAATTTCATCCACCCATCTTCCATGGTCTTCTTCTGGGTCTTTTCCTGTCCCTTGGAATCCAATCTGAAATGTCGGCTGTCCATCGATGGTCTGTCCTTCTGGCAGTATGTCCAGCCCATTGCCATTTCAGGGGTTTCACTCTGATCATGATGTCTTCCACTCTTGTCATTTTTCGGATCCACGAGTTCCTCTTCTTATCTCTCCTAGTTACACCAAGCATGCACCTCTCCATGCTACTTTGAGTTGTCTGCAGCCTTTGTATGTCTCTTTTAGTTAAGGTCCACGTCTCTGCACCATACGTAAGCACTGGAAGGATGCATTGATCAAACACTTTTCTTTTAAGACATAATGGCATATTGCTCTTGAAAATTATGCAGTTTCTTCCAAAAGCTCTCTAGGCAAGTTTTGTACGCCGATTAATTTCTTCATCAATGTGACCCTCACTTGATATCTGCTGTCCAAGATAAACGTACGTGTCTGTTATCTCCAGCTTTTCTCCATCAATCGATAAATCTTCATTTTGTGTAAAAGCATTGAACATCACTTTTGTCTTCTGAAAGTTCATTTTTAATCCCACTTCTTTACTCTTGTCAGCAAGTTCCTGGATCATACTCTGCAGCTCTGATGGGTAATTGCAAAAATGACTATGTCATCAGCAAAACGAAGGTGGGTTAGATAATCTCCATTGATCTTTATCCCTTTGTTTTCCCAGTTCAGTGATTGAAAGACATTTTCCAATGTTGCATTAAAGAGCTTCGGACATATGTTGTCACCTTGTCTCACTCCTTTTCCAATTTTTATGTGTGTTGTATTTTCAAACAGCCGAATCTTTGCACTTGCATTTTCATAGATGTTATTAATAATATTAATGTACGCATCTTCAATACCGCAGGATTTCAGAGCCATTGTAACTGCTGATGGTTTCACCGAATCAAAGGCTTTTTCATGATCGATAAAAGCCATGCACAATGGAAGTTCATATTCCCTCGCTCTTTCAATTAGTTCTCTCAGTACGTGGATATGATCTATTGTGCTGTAGTCACTTCTGAATCCAGCTTGTTCACTTGGTTGAGCCATGTCCAGTGTCGCCTTCAAGCGGTGTGAAAGAACTTTAGTGAAGATTTTATAAACCACTGATAGGAGGCTGATAGGTCTGTAGTTCCTGAGATCCTCAATGTCACCTTTTTTATGTAGCAAGATCATTGTAGCGTTGTGCCAATCCTCAGGAATCTTCCCTTCATTAAGGCATCGAGTGAAAATTTGGGCGAGTACTGTTTCGATTTCTCCACTTGCTTCTTGTATGATGTCTAAAGTAATTCCATCTTCTCCTGGAGCTTTTCCCCGCTTCATGTTCTTGATTGCATGTGCAACTTCTGCTGGGAGGACTGGAAGAACTCTGGTAGGGGTTCATGATGTCTGGAATACATGTATCATCCCTTTCATATAATTTGGAGTAGAAATCTTTCACTCTTGTCAAAATTTCGCCTCTATTTCTTGTTACAGAACCATCTTCTTTTCTCAGTGCCATAATCTGTTTTCTTCCCTTAATATTGTATATATATATATATACATGTAATGTGTGTATGGATCCCCTACACACACAGATTTTGAAACATGGTTACGCCACTGATTAAATACCTAAGTTAAGGCTTCATCTTTCGTACATATTAGCGCTACAGTAATGTACAGATGATTCCTACTAATAACTAAAAAAAATAAACTTACCCTTTAAATTTCGTCTTCTACTAACAACGCTTGATATTTTAACAAGTTTTGTAATCTTAAGCAGTGGTAGGTAAAAACTCGGCTTCAGAAACTCATTTTGGTTCATTGAAATTTCTCTAACCAGTTGGTTCGCATTTTTCACGGTTAACGACCGAAGAACAGGAATATATCGTGAGTGTGATGCTCCAACTCCGAAAGTCAGTTCTAACTCCAAGTGACCTGGTTTTTTGCCCTTATGAACCCTACTTACTCTTCCTACCCTAGTCAGATATTTGAATCACGTTTATTTCAACTCATTTGTTATTCTGGTACACACAGCGTCTCTTTTGTTTGGAGTGTCCTAATTCATTCACAGACCTCATGTGGATAATAAAAGAGATCATCGTTGTTTGCCAAAATACGCAATTTTTGAAAGCACAAAAGAAAAAATATTCAAGAGAGAGAGGAAAGATAAAAATTTAAAAGGAAACGGAACCTTTTGCATTTACTTGTAAGGAAATGCAATGCGGCAAAATTTAGCTTTGAAGAATTGAAGTAAAAAAAAAACAAAAAAAAAAAAACGCTGCTTCAGTTTTATAGGAATTAGCTAAAACTGTAATGATGAAACATGGGGTGTGAAATTCGTAATATTTACAGAAGTACGTAATTTAAAAAATAAAATAAAAAACATCCCCTTCCCCCCAAAAAACTGCTTATTTGATTAGAAGTGGCAGAACTAGTAAAATAAAACAAACAAGTGGAAACACTTTGCTCAACAGATAAAAAATAAACCACACGTTATATTTTAATCTGTTTTTTTATATTCCGACATTCGTAATTTCATATTTTTTCGAAGAGGAATTAATCGGTGACCCTGAAATCAGTTTTCATTTATTGCCCCCTCTATTCTCATATGGAAAGTATCAAAGCTGGAAAATATTCTAATGCACTTGTATTCTATACTAGCTGATTTTTATCCGGCACTGTGTAACATGTAAAATGCAGTCTATATATTCTCATTTTCACGGTGGTGAATATGCTTGTGTTGTGAATACCACCTCCAAATTCCTACCCACGAAAGATTTTTTTTCTTAATTAAATTAATGTGTCTAAATCTTGTTAGCAGCACAATAATAATATACACTATATTGATAAAAGTCACCGGGCACCCGTTCAAAAGCAAATGAACGGATCCGCTGCGTTGTTAAGATGCGCGGTACAGCTACAAACGGTACAAAAACAAGAATGCAGCTGACCGCGATCATATCGCACTGTGAGGTTGAGTGAAAATGTCGCGGCGGGAGAGAACTGACTTTCAGAAAGGAAAGATTGTTCGGTGTTATATTAGTGGGTTGTCCGTATAAGAAACCAGGAGGCGTTTAAACGTACCCAAGCCAACTGTTTTGGATGTACTGAATAAGTGGAAGACGCATGGCATACCTAAAACAGCAAAAAGTACCGGCAGACCGAAGAAAATCAGTGATAAAGGACGTCGAAGCCTCAGGAGAGTCGTTACAGCTAATCGACGGAGTACTGCACAACACCTCAGTGTACAGGTGAGTAACAATGCTGAAACCTCGGTATGTACACGTACCATTCGCAGAGAACTTCATTCCTTGGGTTACCGTGGTCGTGCGACTGCTCATAAGCCTTTCATCTCCATTCGGAATGATATACCCGTCGTTTAGCATGGTGTAAAGAACATTTATTGTGGACCGTAGATCAATCGAAACCGGTCATATGGACTGATGAATCCAGATGCACGATCCATCAGTCTGATGGCCGTGTGTGAGTATAGCTGCAGTCGGGTAACGCTATTTACCACAGTGTACTGTTCCTACGGTCAAGTTTGGAGCTGGCAGTGTTCTCGTGTGGGTTGTTTTTCGTGGTATGGTCCCGTCCCATTGGTTATCGTTGAGAAACCTGTTAATCAGCACGTCTATCTCGATATTCTGGACAATTATGCCCTACCAACTATGTGGCAATACTATGGAACCGAGCCTTGTTAGTACCAGTAGGATAATGCACCGAGCCATAAAGCAAGGACTGTTACGGCGTGATTTGACGATAATTCCGTATCGTGTGTGGACTGGCCAGCCCTGATCTTAATCTCATAGAGCACTTATGAGATGAATTAGAGCGCCGCATAAGAAGTTTGGAACCAAGGTCTACTATTAAGCAACAGTTAGCAGCAGCATTATGTACTGAATGGAAGCGCATACCTATCTCTGTTTTCCAAAACCTTGTCGAAAGCATGTCTCGAAGGATCAGCGCATGCATAAAGGCCGAAGGTGGACCGACACCGTACTAATGTATGTCAATAAATGCTATGTTGTGTTTATCTTCTAGGTGACCGGTAACTTTTGTCAATATAGTGTATTTGAAATACATGAACACATATAAAAACACTCAGCTATAAGTTCATAATGCCTCTTTTTGAACTACGATAATATTTATTCCATTAGGGGATGACATCTTTTGTACTCTGCCTTTTTGCTTTTTCTATTTCCATAACTCCAGCTGCATTCATGAATTTCCTCTTTCAGAAGGTATGTAACGAAAACGTGTTTGACAAACACAATCCTTTTCGAACCGTAGACGAAATAATTAACCCAGCTCAAGACCGACAGAGACGCACTGCATGCATCGGGAAAGGGACGTACATTGGTCGCCACCAAACACTGTGGCCATCGATGGAATAATATAAGTGCATTTGTTTTGCTTCTCCACTGATGTTCATATGACAGGGACATTTATATGCCGGTGCTAACTGCAGTGCACGCACGTTCGAAATCATATGCGTTCCAAGATGTCTTGTTCATAACTTCCTGGCTTTAGTAGAAACAGCAAAGCATGGAAAATATTTTTTCTTCTAGCAAGCTTCTCTCTTGGGATTGTGACTTGGAAATGACCACTTCAAAGCTCGGACAACAATGAGGAGCTAGATTTTGAATTATTTATCACAGTTTTCCGAAGGGATTATGGCTGCCGTACGCACACAAATTTTATTTTTTGGAACTGTTCCCTCTGATTTCATGATGAGACAGCGCCATACTGTAAATTTCCTAGGATATTTTTTTTTGTTTGCTTCGGGGTGAGTGTGTTTAACGATCACCATGAAAAACTCAGAGGGCTACTAACAAGAGGCCCCTCCCAAATTTAGAAAGGAAAACAACCAACCCCGACGAACAATCACAATATCCATGCATCATCCGGAAATCGAATCCAGGCCCATCTCGGATGAATGTTAAGAGTACAGCGCCTCTGACCACTCAACCACAGTACCGTCTTTCTAGGAGGACTATATAAGATAGTCACGGAATTGTTTGTGAAAGGCTTCATAATGTGTTCAGTGTGAGTTGATGTGACTGTTCAAAATAATAAAACATTGAGCATACGCTAGAACAATTAACCTGCTGGAGTGAATGAACTCGGGGTTAGCATGCAAAATGGGTTGAAATCAGCTCAAACGAATATATTCATGAACTTTCGTGGCTGGAACGAGTGAATCTGCGCATTAGAAAGGGCTGCTTTCCCATTAGCTATGTCATTTAAGGTTGACAATAATCCTTTCTGATTTATTATCTGCTAAAAGGCTATACGCAGTTGGCTAACGCGCTGTGCTTAATGTGGGAGGCGACCGTTTCTGACGGGTGTTCGAGCCCGGTCCTCCGAGGTTTTCCGCAGACTCCCCAAGTGTGGGGACGCGAATATATGGATGGTTCCCTCTGAAGTCGGCCCCGGACGCACTTAGTCCCTGACAGGGTTTACCAGATGAGTGTCAATGCGCTGGTAGAAAAACTGCGAGACGATTGTTTTCTGCTGCCATCTGGTGGCTGGCTCCTACGGACATTTGTCCCATGGTTGCTGATGATGATGAAGTCGGCCCCGGACGAGCTTAGTACTAGATCCCCCTTCCCTGAGAGGGTTAACCAGATGAGTGTCGATGCGCTGGTACTAAAACTACGAGACGATTGTAATCTGCTGTCATCTGGTGGCCGGCTCCTTCGGGCAGTTGTCCCATGGTTGTTGACGAAGAAGATGATGATAATGATGAAAAGGGCTATGACGATGTCTAGGAACCTAAGAAAAGAGAGAGCAGGTATATAAGTCCCTTGTTTCTAACTAGTTGCATGATGTTTGCGTAAGAAGACTAGCCCTTCCCCCATCATGCCTTGGGTCATACAGAAGATAATAAAGGACTAGAAGGTAGCGCTTATCACCCTTGACAGGCTTATGGTCGGTGTTGCTGAAATGAGAGGAGGAAAGGAATCATTTTGCCATTGCTTTTGCAAAATCAGGCAACTATGTAAACATTTCTGTTTAGGGAGCGCAGAAATTTTGGGCAGCATTTGGTTCAGGTACATCGACCACTTAAAGCGTTAACTTTTTTACATAGAAGGTACGTAAAGAAAGTTTGTTATTCAGTTCAACAGCACCAGCTTTAGAACACACTAATTAAATTTAGTAATGCAGTACAGGGCTTTGGACGAATCATTCTGTCTTTTCTACTTTGAGAAATTGTGCCGAAAATAACTTTGAGTAATTTAGAATTACTCTACTGCAATGTATATTAGGACAAAGTCCTCTATAGTACTGTTACACACGTTATAGTACATGAGCCCAAAAACGACCAGTTGACTATTACATTTCAGTTCAATCTTGCTACTTGTCCGTTGGTACAACAGTGGACACCGGACAAGTAGCAAGATTGAACTGAAATGTAATAGGTACATATGTTTACCCCAGACTTTCGCAAACCAAGAGGAATGAAGTCGAAATAAGGTGAGCGCAATATGTGTTGCTCCATATACCACCTTGCTGATTTTATGTCTCACTGGCTGTAACTTATACATAAGCTTTCAAAATTTAACGTAAATATATTGTATATGTAGAGATATTCTTAGGTCCAGATATAAATATTCCATTATCATCGAAGTCAACTTGTCGTTTTTGGGCTCATGTACTATAACGTGTGTAACAGTACTACAGAGGACTTTGTCCTAATACACATTGCCTATCTCCCACGTAGTTTGTTGTTCAAATATATATGTATGTATAATAGATTGAACTTCTACTAAAACATTACTCTTCTGCATTTTCAAACTTATCCTATAGTTGATATCAGTTACGTTTTGAAGATTTATAAGAGTTGCAAATGATAACTTAATTCATCCTAAATCAGCTATAGGCTATACATGGAATTAGAAACTGACTGTCTCTGAATCCCGTAACACATGGAAAGGATTTTGGCTGTTCCTTATTTCCATCAACATAAGCAACTATCATGGCAAAAGCTAAACTGCTTCGTTTATGGCTTTTTTCAAAAGTTGCTTATAAATTACCAGATCGTCAGAACTTGACGAGTAGCTCAGATTCGTTATAATTTTGCCTTGGGAGGATTAAAAAAATTTGCAAAGGAAGACCATAAAAGCAAAAATTAAATTTACAGAAATAAAATACTGATGTGAAGGAAACAATATGTAGCACATGAGTGAGAATAAATTTTACAGATGAAAGGAAATAATAAAGTTTAAAAAATCTAAAATAAATCTGAAGAAAATTGTCAAAATATAAATAACTTTATAAAAAAAAGAGCAAGAGTTTGTCATGAACGAGGTCGGACTGGCCACTCGGGGAATCGCCCGGTGGGTCGCTGTACTTAAGGGCCGCTTTTACCTTCTATCCGGTTGGTCAATATGTACTTGTGTACAGTTATTTTAAATGATTACACTTTACCATTACACTGGAACTATTGTCGATGCTGTTACTTAAGTACAAATGTCGAAAACATAATTTTTTCGGTATTTTGTAATATTGGCAAGCATGGTGAGACAAGAAAAGAATGGCCGCTGTGCTTAGTCCAGTACAACCCTAATCATCAGCTATGAAGAAGCTCCACACTATATAAGCTCATGAGAATTAAGAGCTCGTTCGATTAAAGGCCGCGCGTGGCCTCGTGGGCAACGTTCGTGACTGCCGCGGAAAGGACCTCAGGTTCGATCCACCAAATATCCGCCGCGCGTCAGATGGGCACGTTAAGCCATCGGACCCCGGGTACTGGCCCCCGGTAATAAATAAGGGCATCTTCCTCCCCCTTTCTACTTCGCTTCCGTGTTACTTTCCTATCGGGCACTCTAGCCCAAATCTCCTGGCTTCCTATTTCTAAGGGTTGTTTAAGACCTGGGGTCAGACACACCCTTACTAAAATCCTCTACATACGATCATTTTTTACGATCAAGCTCGTTCGATTCGCAAATCGGAACGGTTTTACATACGATTCCACGTCTGGAATTTTCTCGAATTCCTTGAGCCACGAGACATGATGAGCACTTTAACGAAGTTTATTTCATTGTTAACCAATATGCAATATCTTTACACTCTTGCTAAACAATACCTTGTGACATTTTGAATAAACAGAACAATACTAGTAATCCGAATTTCTTGGCGTAGAATAGAAATCAAAGTACAAATTTTGAAGATGACAATCCGTTTTTTGGTGTAAAATATGACAAGGATGGTAAGTGAGATAATATCCGAAAACTTTAAAATTTCGTCGTCCTGAAGCGGGAATCGAAACCGCATCTCCCAGATAGCGCCTGGGTATGCTAACCACTACACCATCCAGAACGAGTCTCAAGTTTCCGATTAATTTAAATATAACCATCACAGGATTCGCTAGTCGGAGCAACCGGCATTCATGTTTAGCCAATCTGGAGGTTAAGAATAAAATATTCGTCAAATAGAACCTTCGTCTTACCCATACTGCGTCCGACTCTTACTGATTCCCGTCGCATCACTCCTTATACTGTTGGATCGCTGCATACGCCATGTCGTTTCCGTTTTCAGGGCCACCCACAGTGCCACATTTGCATAACGCCAGCTGTCTTTAATTCAATTGTTCTTCAGTGTATTATATTTCAAGAAATTCGGGTCACTAGTATAGTTATACTATTTTGAATATAGTTGGGATGTAAGGTCAGGTGATGCGTAACATCACAGCCTCTCCTTGACAAATGTCAACCCCGCCTTCTCGTGGTGCATCCTGTTCCCACTAAAGGGGCTCTGACGACCGCAAATAGCGGTAAAACTATACCATCGGGATCAGAGGAAATGCTATCCCACACTCACCAACCCGCTTGGCCAGCGTGCTGAGTTATGGCCAAACACCTCCAAAATGACTCTACAACTTAAATCTTGGCCCTCAGTCTCCGGCAGCTGGAATGTACCTGGCCAAGGCAGCGGCCAGTGCGACATGAAGGCAGAGGGTGCTAAGAATCCCCGGAGGACCGGACTAGGCTGCCATTTGATGCTGAACTTGGCTACCTATAACGGACGCTCCCTATCTTCTGATTCAAGGCTTCTTGAATTGGAAGAGGAACTACAAAGGATCAAGTGGGACATTGTCGGGCTAAGTGAGGTAAGGAGAAAAGGAGAAGATCTCATTGAACTGAAAAGTGGACATCTCTTCTATTATCGTGGGACAGATACTGGCAGAACTAGTGGTGTTGGATTTATAATAAACAAGAAACTGAAGGATAAAGTGGTAGAAGTTGAAAGTTCCTCTGACAGAGCTGCACGACTCGTTATCCAACTCTCGAGAAGATACCAGGCTCAGATTATTCAAACTTATGCACCCACCACAAGTCATCCTGAAGAAGAAATTGAAGAATTTTATGAGGAAATTCGTCATCTAAATAATAAAGGTAAGCAGCACTTGAAGATAATTATGGGAGATTTCAATGCAAAAATAGGGGCAACGGCAACAGAATGAAACTTCAGTAGGTAAATTCGGTCACGGCAACAGAAACCAGCGGAAATACTCTCGTTGAGTTTGCAGAGGCAGAAGGATTTTTCATCTTGAACTCCTTTTTCAAGAAAAAGCCACACAGGAAATGGACATGGAGACATCCAATTGGGACAACAAGTGAAATTGATTTTATTATGTGTAACAAAAAATTCGTCATCGAAGACTGCAGTGTGCTGAACAAGTTCAACACAGGTAGTGACCATAGATTGGTGAGATGTAAGATGCACCTCAACACTAAACTGGAACGTGGCAAGCTCATAAGACAAACAAAATGGGTATTGACATAACCAACCTTAAAAAACACCATAATACTTTCAAGTTGGAACTGAAGAACAGATTCTCTGCTTTAGAAGGCCTAACATCGGAAGAAGTGGATATTTCGGAAGTTAACAGAAAAGTAACCAAAGCTCTAATGGAAACAGCAACAAAATTAGCTGGGTCTAAGAACAAGTTGCATGTGAACAAATTATCAGGAAAAACCAAAATGTTGATGCAAAAAAGAAGAGAGATGAGGACAACTAAAGAAGATGTGACTTCCAAAGTGGAATATATAGAGCTATGCAAGACAACACGAAAAAGTATCACTGAAGACGTAAGGAAATTCAACTGTGAGCTAGTGAGGAAAGCAATTGAAAACAACCAAAGCCTTAAGATAGCAAAGGGACATCTCAGTAAGGGAAGAAAACAGATTATGGCTCTGAGAAAAGAAGATGGTTCTATAACAAGAAATAGAGGCGAAATTTTGACAAGAGTGAAAGATTTCTACTCCAAATTATATGAAAGGGATGATACATGTACTCCAGACATCATGAAAGGTACCAGAGTTCTTCCAGTCCTCCCAGCAGAAGTTGCTCATGCAATCAAGAACATGAAGCGGGGAAAGCTCCAGGAGAAGATGGAATTACTATAGACATCATACAAGAAGCAAGTGGAGAAATTGAAACAGTACTCGCCCAAATTTTCACTGATGCCTTAATGAAGGGAAGATTCCTGAGGATTGGAACAACGCTACAATGATCCTGCTACATAAAAAAGGTGACATTGAGGATCTCAGGAACTACAGACCTATCAGCCTCCTATCAGTGGTTTATAAAATCTTCACTAAAGTTCTTTCACACCGCTTGAAGGTAACACTGGACATGGCTCAACCGAGAGAACAAGCTGGATTCAGGAGTGGCTACAGCACAATAGATCATATCCACGTACTGAGAGAACTAATTGAAAGAGCGAGGGAATATGAACTTCCATTGTGCATGGCTTTTATCGATTATGAAAAAGCCTTTGATTCGGTGAAACCATCAGCAGTTACCACGGCTCTGAAATCCTGCGGTATTGAAGATGCATACATTAATATTATTAATAACATCTATGAAAATGCAAGTGCAAAGATTCGGCTGTTTGAAAATACAACACACATAAAAATTGGAAAGGGAGTGAGACAAGGTGACACCATATCTCCGAAGCTCTTTTAATGCCACATTGGAAAATGTCTTTCAATCACTGAACTGGGAAAACAAAGGGATAAAGATTAATGGAGATTATCTAACCCACCTTCGTTTTGCTGATGACGTAGTCATTTTTGCAACTACCCCATCAGAGCTGCAGAGTATGATCCAGGAACTTGCTGACAAGAGTAAAGAAGTGGGATTAAAAATGAACTTTCAGAAGACAAAAGTGATGTTCAATGCTTTTACAAGAAATGAAGATTTATCGATTGATGGAGAAAACTGGAGATAACAGATACATATGTTTATCTTGGACAGCAGATATCAAGTGAGGGTCACATTGATGAAGAAATTAATCGGCGTACAAAACTTGCCTGGAGAGCTTTTGGAAGAAACAGCATAATTTTCAAGAGCAATATGCCATTATGTCTTAAAAGAAAAGTGTTTGATCAATGCATCCTTCCAGTGCTTACGTATGGTGCAGAGACGTGGACCTTAACTAAAAGAGACATACAAAGGCTGCAGACAACTCAAAGTAGCATGGAGAGGTGCATGCTTGGTATAACCAGGAGAGATAAGAAGAGGAACTTGTTGATCCGAAAAATGACGAGAGTGGAAGACATCATGATCAGAGTTAAATCCCTGAAATGGCAATGGGCTGGACATACTGCCAGAAGGACAGACCATAGATGGACAGCCGAAATTTTAGATTGGATTCCAAGGGACAGGAAAGACCCAGAAAAAGACCACATGGGAGATGGGTGGATGAAATTCGTATATATGCGGGAGTGACATGGAGGAGACTGGCACAAGACAGACCGTTGTGGAGGAAACTTGGGGAGACCTTCGTCCAGCAGTGGATTGATAATGGTTGACAATGATGATGATGATGAATATAGTTGGTGCACAGTTCCTGTTTATTAATTAAACAGAACAATATTTTGTCACCCCATTGTGCTTAAAATACGAAAACTTCACTTTCTAGATGGTTAGAATTTATGGGGTAAGGGTGACGTCACGAATGAGAAGGTTTATGAGCATACGACGTAGTTGCGAGTACTTTTCACCATTGTGGTACTAGGGAATAGAATTTATTTCGTCAAAAAACATATGTTTATTTTGAAACGGGATAGTTCTGTGCATTTCGAGGTTTCAACTTATCAGCTAAAGCCCCTACTTTTCATCGGTAACTTTACATGAAACAATGACGTAGCCAAAGATTTCTTAAAGAGGGAAGGTCCATGGATTTGATTCATCGATGAAAGCCTCCTGGAAAAGTACTCCAAAAACACATTACTATGAAAAAAATCACTGAGAATAAACTTCTTTTTAAATATATATACATATTATATATCGCTTTAAATTCGTACTCAATCCCCCTCAAGAAAGGAGGGTGGGAGTCGGTACCCGAGGACTTCCCTCTTGACTACGCCTATGACATGGAATTTTAATGTTTCGATAAACTTTGTGTTTTTTAAGAAGCCATTGGTGGGTCGTTAGGAAAATGTTGGTTCCTAGAGTTATTAAATTTTTAGCACACGGAATTTAGCATAATTGTACCCTCAAAAAATCATTTAGAATGATATATTCATTTACGAGTAACCGATATACCTCTGACATTTCTTTTAGTTTTATACTTATCACAAAAACGTCTGAGGGTCTTATCTGTGCTTTCGGCTGCGGAGAGAGTGCATCATGGCAAAATGGCTAATTTTTATCTGCGGAACTTTCTCAGACATGCGTGCATATAACATAAGGCACAGATGTTTAATACAAGTTTGTAAAATCATGCAATGCATTGATTATAATACGCTTTCCAACATACCAGAAATCATTACTCAAGTTATCACTCCAGTTATGAGGATAATGGCTGTTGAATAAATCTCGGTCCTGTGCCCTGACCTTTGATCCCATTTCGATTATATTCAACAGAACAGCTTCAGTATACCTCCGAAATAACATGATAAAGTTTTGTCGCAATCGAAGCATTTGTACGTAAGTTATGATGCATAAGGGCTATGGAATAGATCCCGCTCCTGTTCCTAACCTTTGACCCCATTTCGCCTATTTTCAATACGATTCGTCCCCAGGCAGGCCCCTACAACACACTAACACTTCATCTAAATCGAAGAATTTTCACGTAAGCTATGACTCATAATGGCGATGGAAGTGATTCCGCTCCTATGTCCTGACCTTTGACCCCATTTCGCCCATTTTCAATAGGGTTTGTTCTCATGTAGTCCCCTACCACATACTAAAATTTCATCAAAATCGAACCTTTTTTACGTTAGTTATGACGCATAAAAGCAGTGGAATGATCTCGCTCCTAAGTCCTGACCTTTGACCCCATTTCGTTCACTTTCATTAGGGTTTCTTCCCAGGTGTTCCCCACCACATACTAAAATTTTATCGAAATCGAAAGATTTTTACGCGAGTTATCGTGCGGACGGACATACGCACACAATGCGTGACGAAATGAGGTATATGGGAATCGCGACCATCTGCTCGCAAGAGTGTGACGTCATACAACTTTAATAGGATCCACACACAATGCGTGACGTAATGAGACAGATGGCGTGACCGCGCGCCAACATCTCAGTCGCGAGATTGTGACGTCATAAGATTTGTAAGCATGGGTAACATTAATGGGACGGCGTCATGACACTAAAAACGCGGTAATTCGGGGTGGTTTTTAACCCACTAAACGAATTTTCCTAAAGTCGAGATCAAGCTAAATCGCTTTCTAGTACCAGAAAACGGTAGGTTAACGACTTTTATCAAAATCCTTAGAGCCGTTTTCAAAATAAAATTTACATACATAGAAGAAGTGCTCCTTTAATAGTATGGGATAAGGGCGATGGAATAGATCCCGATTTTATGTCCTGACCTTTGACCCCATTTCGTCCATTTTCAATAGCGTTCGTCCCCAGGTGGTCCCCTATGACATACTACAATTTAATCGAAATCGAACTATATTTACGCAAGTTATGACGCATAAGGGCAAAGGAATGCATCCTGCTCCTATGTTTTGACCTTTGACCCCACTTCACCCATTTTGAATACGGTTCCTTCCCAGGTGGTCTTCTACCACATATAAAAGTTTCATCGACATCGAACCATATTTACGCACCGTATGACGCATAAGGACTATGGAATGGATCCCGCTCCTATCTCGTGATCTTTGACCCCATTTCGTCTATTTTCAATAGGGTTCGTCCCCAGGTGGTCCCCTACCACATACTAAAATTTCATCGAAATCGAACTATTTTTACGCGAGTTATCGTGCCGACAGACAGACGGACGGACAAAGCTGGAGCATATACGCTTCTTCAACGTACGGTTGGAAAGCGTAATAAAGGGATATAATACTTAAATCGTTAAAAGTTGTTAGACTCAACCTGCAAACAATTGCTTTTCCCCATATTCAGCTCTATGCTCCAGATTTGGTAAAAATTAAAACCACTTCATCTTGGCTCCAAATGGAAGAACACTCAACGCATCATTGAAGCTTTTAAAGGATAAACTTATTTGCTCTTCGAAAGATCACAATACAGCAGAAAAATGTAGATGGTTTAAATATTTCAAATTTCCTGTGTTCAAAGTCAAAAAAGACTGCTGGTTTCATCTAATTGTGCCGGCAGAAGTAGATTTCATTCTCTTTTACAAATTCTTTACAAATTCCTTTCTTTTCATTACTGGAACATATTTCAATTAAACGTTTCCGTGCATTATATCCTAATTATAATTTCAAAAAAAACCCTCGGAAAACGATGGTCTGGAGTTGATTGATGTATTTTTTTACGCTTTTCAACCATAGGTTGAAGAAGCGTATATGCTCCAGCTTTGTCCGTCCGTCCGTCCGCACGATAACTGGCGTAAAAATGGTTCGATTTCGATGAAATTTTAGTATGTGGTACCCTATTGAAAATGGGACAAATGGAGTCAAAGGTCACGACGTAGGAGCGGGATCCTTCCATTGCCCTTATGCGTCATAACTTGCGTAAATATGGTTCGATTTCAATTAAAATTTAGTATGTGGTAGGGGACCGCCTGGGGACGAATCTTATTCAAAATGGGTGAAGTGGGGTCAAAGATTAGGACATAAGAGTGGGATGCATTCCATTGCCCTTATGCGTCATAACGTGCGTAAAAATGGTTCGATTTCGATGAAATTTCAGTATGTGGTAGGGGACCATTTGGGGACGAACCCTATTGAAATTGTACGAAATGGGGTCAAAGGTCAGGACATAAGATTGGGATCCATTCCATCGCCCGTATCTTATATTAGTAAGGTGGACGTCAAGTAATTTTGCTTTCTATACTTCCAATGGAAAAACTTTTGTACACATTTCCTTCACAATTAATGTGTTCCCAAGGATGAAAATTTGAACATCGATTAAAAGAACTTTATTACAACTTGGAATACTTAATATTTTCTAAAACATAACCATAATTACATTAAAAATCAATAACTTTTCTTTTGGAGGTGTTGAAACCAGAAAAAGGATGGCGCGACCTGTACTTTGATGACGTCAGTAGACAAACAAATGTTGGAATGCATAATTATGGTTATGTTTTAGAAAATATTAAGTATTGCAAGTTATAAAATGAAGCTATTTTAATCGATGTTCAAATTTTCATCCTTGTGAACGCATTAATTGTCCAGAAAAAAGATGGCGCGACCTGTATTTTCATGACGTCAGTAGACAAACAAATGTTGGAATGCATAATTATGGTTATGTTTTAGAAATTATCAAGTATTCCAAGTTATAAAATGAAGCTATTTTAATCGATGTTCAAATTTTCATCCTTGTGAACGCATTAATTGTCCAGAAAAAAGATGGCGCGACCTGTATTTTCATGACGTCAGTAGACAAACAAATGTTGGATTGCATAATTATGGTTATGTTTTAGAAAATATTAAGTATTGCAAGTTATAAAATGAAGCTATTTTAATCGATGTTCAAATTTCCATCCTTGTGAACGCATTAATTGTCCAGAAAAAAGATAGCGCGACCTGTATTTTCATGACGTCAGCAGACAAAAAAATGTTGGATTGCATAATTATGGTTATGTTTTAGAAAATATTAAGTATTCCAAGTTATAAAATAATGATATGTTAATCGATGTTCAAATTTTCATCCTTGGGAACGCATTAATTGGGAAGAAAATGTGTACAGAAATTTTTCCATTCGAAGTACAAGACGCAAAATTACTTGACGTTCACCTTGAAGGAGCAATTCTTGTATGTATGTAAATTTTATTTTGAAAACGGCTCTGAGAATTTTGATGAAAGTCATGAACCTACCGTTTTCTGGTACTAGAAATCGATTTAGCTTGATCTCCACTTTAAGAAAATTTGTTTAGTGGGTTAAATAACACCCCGAATTACGAAGTTTGCAGTGTGACGTCATGGCGTCGCCCCTTTAGATATTGGCGCGCGGTCATGCCATCTATCTCATTACGTCACGCGTTGTTTGTGGATCCTTTTAAAGATTTATGACGTCACACCTTGCTAGCAGATGGTCGTGATTCCCATCTGCCTCATTACGTCACGCGCTGTGTGCGTATGTTCTTCCGCACGATAACTTGCGTAAAAATCGTTCGATTTCGATGAAATTTTAGTATGTGGTGGGGGAACACCTGGAAAGGAACCCTATTGAAAGTGAACGAAATGAGTTCAAAGGTCAGGACATAAGAGCGGGATCCATTCCACTGCTCTTATGCGTCATAACTAACGTAAAAAAGGTTCGATTTCGATTAAATTTTATTATGTAGTAGGGGAACACCTGGGGACAAACCCTATTGCAAATTGGTGAAATGGGGGTCAAAGGTCAGGACATAGGAGCGGAATCACTTCCATCGCCATTATGAGTCATAACTTACGTAAAAATGTTTCGATTTGGATGAAATGTTGGTATGTTGTAGGGACCTTTCTGGGGACGAATCCTGTTGAAAATGGGCAAAATGGGGTCAAAGGTTAGGATACAGGAGCGGGATGTATTCCATAGCGCTTATGCATCATAACTTCCGTAAAATTGCTTCGATTGCAACAAAACTTTATCATGTTATTTCGGAGATATACTGAACCAGTTCTGTTGAATATCATCCAAATGGATCAAAGGTCAGGGCACAGGGGTGAGATTTATTCCACAGCCATTTTCCTCATAACTTGAGTAATAACTTGAGTAATGATTTCTAGTATATTGGAAAGCGTATCATAATAAATGCATTGCATGATTTTACTAACTTGTTGTTAAATCCGCGCAACCTTTGCTGGAAGAGAATGAAGCAATTTAGCGTTTCTGGTGAGAAACAGCGAAAATCCAAGGTCTATGTTAAGTGATCACAGAATATTTACAAAGAGAACGTTATCCCTTTTCGTGTGATAAAATAACTGTGAAACGATTATAACATGGCATTAGACTATGAAAATGAGTCATTAAAATTTTATGAAATATTTAGTTTTTTTTATTGAGAGCGTATTCCTATTTAGTTTTCAAATACTGTATTTCAAAAGACTTTTACTGTCGAATGCTTTGGATCCTGTTTGAAAAGACTTTTTTTCCCGCAGTATCATATTAATTAAATATGCATGCTTCTCGATTCTCCTCCGAGAGTAATTATAGACCATTTGACTTAGAGGACCACATTGTACTGGGCTGTAATTAGAATAGGTTAATCACAAGATTTTCGTTCAAGAAAGGCATTTTAATTGCTCGTTAGAAAGTTAGATCAGGTGAAAAGGCTGATGTTGCTACGGCGAGAAATTTTTCTTCCATGGGTTGGGATAAAGACCCTGCAGCGATCAAGGTTGATACTTATCTGTTTCTCATTATGAGTTCCTACATGTACATCATTACTTTTCTTTTTCTTTTACCTGACAGGTTTAAGTTTGTTATATGCCAAGACTGAAACCGTGCATAAAATTTTCTCTAAATAGCGCAAATGTGGTTTTGTGTTTGTCACGATATCACTGTTTCTGAATGAAAAACAAAATCCTTTTAAGCAGGATAGTTTTAAGTGGTGCACTTTGTTTTGTATTGCTTCTGGTATTAACGAACCCCGTGAGCATCTAGCAACATGGGCTGAAGCCAGTCCCTAATTTGGTTCCTGGGGGAGAGGAGAGGTAGAGCTATGGGCCAGCAGTACCGTCGATGCCTCTTAGAGACTCGATTGGCCAGAGGACTGCGCCTCTGACAGCTCGGACACCAGGACGGCAACTTACTTGTGAGCTGGGAATTGTGGCAATTGTAATTCTAAATGAATAAAAAATGCCCATTTCGGTAAAGTAAATATTACTCTTTAGTAAATGAAAAGTAAGAAAGTTTATTCGGTTTTTGATTGGCCTTCTTGTGTGTAACAATTCTGAAGTTTCGAAGCATCATTTGAAAACAGAATCTCGGAGAGAAACAAAATCAGCCGTAACCCAGGTAATACAGAAGCGAAGAAGAAGAGGCACACTGTTCGAAGCATGGCTGCGGTTTCTTAGGAACTCTTATGACGTTTTTGTATGTTAAAAAAGGAAACTAAAGTAATTCTTCTTGATTTCCTAGTGCATGCTCAAAAGCGGAATAACTAAATAACTTTACCGCAAGTGTTCCATTTCAAGAAGCCATTGAATACGCGTATAAATCTCCAGTTTTTGACATTGGATATTGTCAAAAACTGGAGATTTATACAATATTCAATGGTATTTTGCTGTTGCCTTGGTCTTTATCGAAACACTTGTTGAACACATAATATAAGCTACGTCTGACTAAAAGGAAACCCGCCAAGGGTCATAGGAATGAGCAACTTACGTAACAAGTCCATAACTCTTTGTTCCTCTCGTTTGTAGACGTCAAACTAACACGAAGTAGCAATTACGAATTCTCTTTATACCTTCATTAGATGACAAGCATAATCCGTAATCCTCTCGCTATAGTTACAAACAAGGCTTTACAATCTTAATAATCTATACTGTCTTGGCATACTCCATTATCTCTGCATCGTTTGCACTCGACGTGGGTTTCATTTATTTTTGGCTCACTGTCAGTGTTGCCAAAATGTACAGGGAAATTCTAGTAAGTGATGTGCCGTTCAGTAGGAAAAAATTAAATGAGAAGTAACAAAATTTACATAAGAAATGGAAACTTAAAAGGACGGATAAATTAGAAATTTACGTCACAATACATCATAGAACCGGATAATCCACCCCACGGACAATAGACCTCAGGTTAATCAGGAGCCATCTGCATTAGCATTTGCCACCATAACTCCCTTTCTAGAGCATCTAATGAAAAATTCCCATTCGACCTGTAAGCATACATAACGTTTTCCACACATTAGCCAACATTTCCTAGAACACAATTTTCCGCAACGTCATTTAATCACATATACACTGCCGGGAAAAAAATCCCAACACCACGAAAAAATAGTTGTAGAGGAATGAAATGGCGGCAATACATTTGTATAGGTAACATATTTAATCGATTAAGGTTTCAAGATCACAGCTTATTGTAAGCGCGAGAAGAGCCATTTTAAATGTGAAATGCTGGTACATTAATAACCGGTGTAACCGCCAGAATGTTGAATGCAAGCACGCAAACGTTCATGCATTGTGTCGTACAGGTGCTGGATGTCAGTTTGTGGGATGGAGTTCCATGCCTGTTGCACTTGGTCGGTCAATACAGGGACGGTTAATGCTGGTTGGGGTTGACGCTGGAGTTGTCGTCCAATGATGTCCCATACGTGCTCGATTGGTGAAAGATCTGGTGATCTAGCAGGCCACGGCAACATGTCGACACTCTGTATAGAGCATGTTGGGTTACAACAGCGGTATGCGGGCAAGCGTTATCCTGTTGGAAAACACCCCTGGAATGTTGTTTGCTGTTCATGAATGGCAGCACAACAGGTTGAATCACCAGACCGACGTACAACTGTGCCGTCAGGGTGCGTGGGATAACCACGAGAGTGCTCCTGCTGTCATAGGAAATTGCTCCCCTAGACCATAACTCCAGGTGTAGGTCCAGTGTGTCTCGGCCGCACACAGGTTGGGTGCAGGCGTTCACCTGGCCTCCTTCTAACCAACACACGGACATCACTGGCACCCAGGCAGAACCGGCTTTCATCAGAAAACACAACAGATCTCCACTCCGTCCTCCAATGAGCTCTAGCTTGACACCACTGACGCCGCAAACGGCAGTGGTTTGGAGTAAGTGCAATGCACGCAACAGGGCGTCTGGCACGGAGCTGTCCTTCAAGTAACCGATTTGTAACAGTTCGTTGTGTCACTGTGGTGGCAACTGCAGCTCGAATTGCTGCCACAGCCATACGCCGTACACGGCGGTCTTCCTCTCAGTAGTGCCACTTGGCCGGCCGGAACCCGGTCTTCTTGAGGCAGTACCTTCCCTTGACCACCGCTGCCAACAATCATGCACAGTGACTACATTCCTGCCAAGTATATTACTCTGTACCGTGGTTAACTGAATGGAATACTGTATAATACTAACAAAAGTCTTTAAAAAGAAAATACCGAAGGGTGTAACTTTCTTTCTTAATTACAATTTCTAATTTTCACATCACCCAGAGCATGAATTTATGCCACTGGAATGACCATTTTGGGAGGGCAAACGCCCTCCCTGCCCCGCCCCCTGTAGCTATGACCCTGATTACATCACTTAAAAGAACGCTGGACATGACACAACTAAGAGAACAAGTCGGATTCAGGAGTGGCTAGATCGCTGTAGATCACATCCGTGCATTGAGGGAACAAAATGAAAGAGCCAATGAACATGGCCTCCCACTTGAATGGCTTTTATAGATTATGTGTGACGTATATTCTCAGGTAACTTTAATTTTTAGTTCATTTTCCTATATAAATTTGAGTTTGTTCTCTTTTATACTTTCCAAACTTAACGCTATATCTTTTCCCTCAAACGAGAATAATGTTGGTAAAACCCTGAGGTCGGAACAAGAGTGACGTATGTGTGGCCGGATAAGAATATTAGATAAAAAGGCAATGTAGCGGTTGTTTTGAAGGAGATGTTGGATGGTGAACGTTAATGCTTCTTTTGGATACCTGACAGTGAAATTCCGTTTAAGTATTTGTGAAGGCTACGTGTTCTACGTTAATAACAATGTTGTGTTTTTGTGTCCATTAATCTAAGTTTTCGTGATCTCACCTTGTTGAAGTTCAAATGATCAAGTGCCAATTGACAGCAATAAAGGATTAGCTGTAAGTAACAACTGCCTGACTTTATTTGAAATACTCGTATTTCACTATAGGTGAAGTTTTGATTTATGTAGAGTTTTTAGTAAATCAGCTACACACAAACGCTAGATATGATAAGTTTTGGATTCCACGAAATCGTAAGCATATAATGTACACTGCTGGAAAATTGCTAAGGACGGATCATAAACGGCTATATAGCGCATAAAAAAGTAAGTGTGGTTGGATGCCAAGTGAAATAAAATAATGTCAGAATGCCAGGACATTACAAGAAAGACAATTTATTGTGCTCTGAAATCCAGAAGGCTTTGGAACGTGTTCAAGGGACAAACAGGCCATTTTGTGCAGAATACGTAAACGTGAAAGAAATGCAATTACCGTCCGCAGGCGTTTCGGCGTAAGATGTCAATACGGGATATGGCCACCATGGAGGGCAATGCAAGATTCCACACGTCGTGTCATGCTTTGCACAACATTATCAAGCAGCTGTTGGGGTAATTTATCCCATTCCTCTGTCAGTGCACGGATGAGGGTGTCCTTGTTTATTGGAGGGCATTGGCGACCAGCAAGACTCCTCCCCAAAGCATCCCACACATTTTCAATGGGATTCAGATCTGGAGAACGTGCTGGCCATACGAGGCGTTGAATATCCTCGCTCTTAAGATACTCCAGGACAGCGACTGTTCGATGACCTGTTGCGTTGTCGTCCATGAAAATGAATCTATGACCGACAGCACCACGGAACATGCGAACATGAGGTAGCAGAACATCATGAATGTATCGTTGGCCAGTCATAGTCCCAGTTGGAAGCACATAGAGGGACTTACGGCCATTGATCATGATGCCAGCCCATACCATGACACTACAAGTCGGATATCAGTTCTTTTCCTGTATGTTTGCTGGACAATATGCAGTACCACTATCACGCCAGATCAGTTGTCGTCGGCAATCAGACGGACTGTATCTACTCTCATCTGAGAAGAGGACAGCAGACCAGTCGTTATCAGTCCAATTGCGATGTTGATGGGTGGTACGGTGACGTCTGGACAATGGGATGCACACAACAGGACGGCGGGCGTATAGTCCTCCTTCATGCAAACGTCTGGCGACAGTTTTTCGGGAGATCCGCTTGCCAGTAGCAGCATAAACTGATTTGTTACCTCACTAGCTGTGCTGCGCCGGTGTCTTTTTGTTGATAGCACTATGTACCGATCATCTGCAGGTGTCGTACTGCGAACACGACCTACCCCGTGACGTTTGCTATACTCTACATTTGTTTCAAATGATTTCCAAAGCCTTGAAACAACACTGTGGCTGACGTCGAACTCCCTGGCAACATCTGTTATTTTTCGCCCTTCTTCAATCTTGCCAATATTACGGCCACGCGTAAAATCATTTATGTGATGTCGGGAAGACACTGAAAATTGCAAGTTCGTCAATTGATTCTTTCCCTTTCAACTTTGCGTTTGAACAACACCGGTCAATACGCGTCAAATCCTTTATATCTCTTATCAGCGCTATGACGCCACGAACAAGTTCGGCAATCCAAAATTTGCATACGCACAACACGTCTTACTGTATCCCGCACTTATGCTAATTTCCACATTTTCCTGCCTTCCATTTTATGGTTGCTATCGTTGCTATTGTCATCCGTCCTTAGCAATTGTCCGGCAGTGTATATGAAACGAAAACTTCGTTCAAAAGAATCAACTAATTACAAACAATACCGTCTGAGCACGATTTATTGAAAGATGAAAAATATGTACAAGTTAAAACTATTAGTATTTTCAAGGTTACAATCACCTCATCCTCAGATGTATCAGACACGCCAACATAACATCTTATATACCCTGTCCATGTGCACCATGGGTACGTTACTCCAGGAACACACGACAAACAGGGTTTTGCAGACAACTTATGCAAATCATAACGAAGAAGTTAAGCTGTAAGAACCCAAGTTCCAGACAGTTCATAAAGGCTGTAATCATTGCAACACTGATCACCAAAAGCTGCAATATAAATACTTTCCACTCACAGAAGTGAGTGGGTAGAGGCGGGAGTTGCTAACAATTTAGTGTTAGCTTCAGTATATTGAGAATAAAGTTCTCAATGGATTTCAACCCGCACCCAGTTTATACTTAAGGTACGTTGACGACCTCTTGGTGATTTGGCCTCACACAAAAGATGAATTAAATAGTTTCACCAATTCACTATCTTCAGTCTTCCCTACTATCAGGCTCACGGTGAAGCGGAAATCTAATTTCAAGTTGCCTTACTTAGATTTTTGGATTCAGAAGAACCCCCATTCTAATTTCTTAAGTTTTTCAGTTTACCGTAAACCCTCATCGATTGGTTCATTAATTCCATTCAATTATTCGCATCCATTCAGTATAAGACTTCTGCTATTCATTTTCTTTTTGCAGGGCCTACACACAGTCCATTACTAGAACATTCTTTGATAAGGAAATCAATTACATTTTTAATCTTGTCTGTAGTTTCGGCTACCCTACCTACACAAATAAACGCATTTATGCTAGTGTTAGGGCGAGTCGTTCTACTACTCTGGCGAAACATAGAGCGGAAAATTTGTCAACATATGTTAGAAAAGATCGTAATAAAGCTGACATGTTGCAAAAATGGGGTGTTTACAATATTCCTATGTTGTACGTATGCTCGGGCGAGATTATCAGCAACTACATAGGATCTACTAGACGGCAAATAGGTTTGCGCTTGCAGGAGCACAAATATAGCGTAAAGGCTAACCTAAATAACACAGCCGTAGCAAGGAATGTCAATTCAGGAATTATGTACCCAGACTGGCAGAACACTAAATTGTTAACAACCCCCGCCTCTGCCCACTCACTATTCTGTGTGGAAAGTATTTATATTATAGCTCTTGGTGACCAGTGTTGCAATGAAAACAGCCATTATGAACTGTCTGGAACTTGGGAGCCCCTCATTAATACGTTTCGTAACAAACTTGTTTCAAGTGGCAAATTGGTGTTTAATTTGGAATAACTTAAAATAGATGAAAAGTTCGTGCTCAGTTAGTCATAAAAATAAGGTTGCCGTCTTATGCACGATTGGAATAACTAAAAGTTAAAAGAACTGATGCTCCTGTACACACCAAATGTGGTGAAGGTGATAAGAAAGAACAGGTTATAACAAACATGAGATCTTTCAATCCCTCTTGGGATCATCCTCAGATGTGCTCTCAAATTAGTTATTCCGACCCTTAAATAACAGAAAGGGTAAGTATCATGAATCAAACTGTGCATTCACTGCGCATGTCTGGGATTGTTCACGGGAAATTCCGAATCGCTGAATGGGTGATTGTGTCATCTGGTGTTAAGGCATTTAAGGTGTTGTCACAATGGGCATTATTTGAGTCCCTTCGCAACCAAAAACTGCGTTATCACGCCTTACCAACAAGGGTTCATATTTCCCAGCTTGGCAGGAGGCTTCCATCGTTACAACACCACGGAACGAAACCTCGTTACTTTTTGCAGAGAGCTTGTTAATTTTCATCAAGGGCAATCAATGCTGCAACGACCATATACCTATGTACATCCCCAATTCTTGGAAAAATTTCTTGCGAAGGGACTCAAATAATGCCCAGTGTGACAACACCTTGAATGCCTTAACACCAGATGACACAATCACCCATTCAGCGATTCGGAATTTCCCGTGAATAATCCCAGACATGCGCAGTGAATGCACAGTTTGATTCATGATACTTACCCTTTCTGTTATTTAAGGGTCGGAATAACTAATTTGAGAGCACATCTGAGGATGATCCCAAGAGGGATTGAAAGATCTCATGTTTGTTGTAACCTGTTCTTTCTTATCACCTTCACCACATTTGGTGTGTACAGGAGCATCAGTTCTTTTAACTTTTAGTTATTCTAATCGTGCATAAGACGGCAACCTTATTTTTATTGGAATAACTTGTCTTTACAGCTTACCTTCTTCGTCATGCTTTGCTTAAGTTGTCTACAAAATCCTGTTTGCCACGTATTCCTGGAGTAACGTACCCTTGCCGCACATGGACAGTGTATAGCAGATGTTATGTTGGCGTGTCTGACACATCTGAGGATGAGGTGATTGTCACCTTGAAAGTACTAATGGTTTTAACTTGTACATATTTTTTATCTTTTAATAAATCGTGCTCAGACGGTATTGTTTGTAATTAGTTAGTTATAATGTATTTGAAAGCCCCGGTGTTGAATTGATTACAATGTCTTCGAAATACTGCGGTGTTAACATTATTAATGTCATCTTGTGACGTGCCTGCACCGCAGGACGCACATGAGATAAAGGCAGATAACAGTGCGAGCAAATGTCCGCGTAGCTCAGTTGGGAGAGCGACTTACTCCCGAGTGAGGGGACCCAGCTGCGATGTCCGGTGCGGACAAAGGTGTACGTTAAAAAATTCTTATATGAGTTACCGCTATAAAATTCATTAGGGTCGAATAAAGTGTTCTGCAGTCTCTCTCAGAGAACGTCTGTTGCTTCTCAGAAATGGCAGTAATTTTTTTCTTACCCTAAATTTCAATAAAGAAGTGCGGTGTGTCCAGGAAAATGGGTAAAATTTTGTTAAATGTGTTTGCCTCAATACAAAAAATCTCAATGATTCGTAGACTTTTGCTGAAAATGTGTTTAAACGGTAAAAGGTGCTGCTGACATAACACTTTTTTACAGGGGAAGGGGGGCATTGATAATTTTTCCGAAAGTGGGCTGCTCAGTGAGACAAGGTGACACCGTACCTCCTAAGATATGAAATCCTACAATGTAGGACGTCTTTCAAACGTTGAGCTGGGATAAGGCAAGGAGATCATGATAAATGCGGATAGTTTAACCCACCTTCCTCTTGCTTACGATCTAGTACTTTTTGCAAGTACTCCCTCAGAGCTTACAGAGTATGATACAGGAATTTGCTGACAAGAGTAAAGAAGTGGGATTAAAATGTCTTTACATAAGACAGAGTGGGATTGAAGTGATGTCTTTCAATCACTGAACTGGGAAACAAAGGGATAAAGATTAATGGAGATTATCTAACCCAACTTCGTTTAGCTGATGACGTAATCATTTTTGCAACTACCCCATCAGAGCTGCAGAGTATGATCCAGGAACTTGCTGACAAGAGTAAAGAAGTGGGATTAAAAATGAACTTTCAGAAGACAAAAGTGATGTTCAATGCTTTTACAAGAAATGAAGATTTATCGATTGATGGAGAAAAGCTGGAGATAACAGACACGTACGTTTATCTTGGACAGCAGATATCAAGTGAGGGTCACATTGATGAAGAAATTAATCGGCGTACAAAACTTGCCTGGAGAGCTTTGGAAGAAACAGCATAATTTTCAAGAGCAATATGCCATTATGTCTTAAAAGAAAAGTGTTTGATCAATGCATCCTTCCAGTGCTTACGTATGGTGCAGAGACGTGGACCTTATCTAAAAGAGACATACAAAGGCTGCTGACATTTCAAAGAAGCATGGAGAGGTGCATGCTTGGTGTAACCAGGAGAGATAAGAAGAGGAACTCGTGGAACCGAAAAATGACAGGAGTGGAAGACATCATGATCAGAGTTAAATCCCTGAAATGGCAATGGGCTGGACATACTCTCAGAAGGCCAGACCATCGATGGACAGCCGAAATTTTAGATTGGATTCCAAGGGATAGGAAAAAACCCAGAAGAAGGCCACATGGGAGATGCGTGGATGAAATTCGAAAGTTTGCAGGAGTGACATGGAGGAGACTGGCACAAGAGAGACCGTTGTGTAGGAAACTTGGGGAGACCTTCGTCCAGCAGTGGATTGATAATGGTTGACAATGATGATGATGATGACATAAAACAAAATTGGTCTGCAATGTTTTTACAAGAACTAAAGATTTAGAGGTTAGGGGCAAATTTAGAAGAATCTGATGTCAACATCTTTTCCTTGAGCAATAGATATCAAACAGGGTCCACATAGACGAAAAAATTATTAGGCTCATGAAACTTGACTGGAATGCAATTGAAAGAAACAATACAACTTTCTAGGGTAATTAATCATTATATCTTAGAAGAAGGAAATCAATACATCGTTCTAGCTTTTACTTAGGATCAGGACATTGACCTTAACTAAAAAAGACATCTTAAAGCAGCATGGAGAGATATGCCGATGAGCCAATCCTCCCAGCCTAGAGAAATGAGCGCTTCTGGAGACCAAACGGTGGCGCAAGTGAAGTTCACAAAGCAGTATATATACAACCCGAGGACCGGCTTTCGGTTAGTAGAGTGTTCAGAGTCAGAATGGGAGAAGCTGCCGATTTATCGGAGTATGATATTATACAAATTGTGATGACACGGCAAGGCAACTCGGAACTACGATCTCGGAAACAGCGTGGCTTGTGGGTTGCTCACGTGCCTCTGTAGGGAGTACGTATCAAAAGTGGTGCACATACGGTCAAACGACGTCGTCCAGCCATGTGTCGTCCGCAGTTCACTGATGCTAAAGGGGAGCGGAGAGTGTCGCGCGTTGTTCACAGCGATCGCAGTGCGACAAATCACCCGAGCTACAACAGTGGTGATCAAGGCGATGTGTCACAACACACAGTTCATCGCAGCCTTCTGCGCATGGGCCTGGGTAGCCGAAGACCCAGCCGGGTCCCCCATGCGCACTGCACGTTATTGCCAACAAATGGGCCCAAGATCATCCAGAGAGTTTGGACCGTGGATGATTGGAAGAAAGTGGCCTGGTCTGACGAAACAAGATTCTTGGTACATCACGTAGACGGCCGAGCGTGGAAACGGCGATTACCAACAGAGGCCATGGCTCCTGGATGCACTGTTGGGTGGAAACAGGCCGGCGACGGCGATGTTATGCTATGTGCGATGTTTTCTTGCGGCACTTTAGGCCCCATTATCCCAATAGCACAATCCCTGACAGCTGTCAGGTATCTGAACATCGTTGCGGACCAAGTTCACCCATTCATGGCAACTGTGTTCCCTTCTGGTGATGGCCATTACCAACAGGATAAGACGCTATGCTACACTGCCAGAATCGTCAAGAAGTGGTTTGAAGAACATGCTGGTGACTTTCTGTTAGTTCCCTGACCTCCAAATTCACCTGACATGAACCCAATCGAACTTCTGTGTTTCCACTTGGAACAGCGGGTTCGCACTAAATCACCAGCACTCCGAAATGTACGCGAATTGAAAGACCTGCTGTTTAAATTATGGTACCAGATACTCCAGGATATCTATCGCCAAGTCATCGAAACTCAACGGCTCGCCGAGTGGCCGCTATTTTGTGGGCTAAACGGCGTCCTACAACTTTTTAGGTAGGGGGTCATAATATAATGGCTCATCAGTGTACATACTTGGTGTTAACAAAAAAGATAGAAAAAGGAAAAATATATGGATCAGGAAAATGACAAGAGTTGGGGACGTCATGATCAAAGTAAAGACCCTCAAGTGGCAATGGGCTGCACGTATTACTATAAGAACTGACCACTACTGACAACTGAAATACGAGACTGGATGCGAAGGGATAGGAAAAGACCCTGTGAAGAAGTAGACTACGTGGGTGGAAGGTATTCGAAACTATGATGTTCATGGTAACAGTACCACCACCAATACCGTGATACATGAAAAACCACCAAAGTAAAATTATTTTCTATTATACACTGAACAGCAATTGAATTAGAGATACCTGTCTAGTAACATGTAGCACCATCTTTCGCCCTGATGACGGCGGCGATTCGTCTCGGCATGGACTCGACAAGACACCGGAAGCTTTCGGAAGCCATACGAATCCACGACCCCTGAACATACTCCCACAGTTCACGAAGATTTGATGGAGAAAGTTCAGAGCGTAGAACATCTCTCTTGATGTCCTCCCAGATGTGCTCGATGGGATTGAGGTCATGTGACCTAGCTGGCCAATGAAGCAAGGTCACGTCGGTGGAGTGTTCATCCAACCATTCGGATACAATTCGGGAGCGATGGCACGGTGCACTGTGTTGTTGCAGGATGAGGTCCCCAGTGGAATGTTGAAGACGTACAAACGGGAGCAAATGGTCGTCCAGGATATCCCGGTAACGTTGAGCTGTGAGGGACGATGTCACACGTACCAGAGGTCCCATTTCAGTCCACGTAAACAGTCCCCAGACGACAATGCCACCCCTACCAGCTTGAAGAGTACCCTGCTGGCAAGAAGGATCCATCGCTTCATGTGGTTTGCGTCGTACTCGTATCCTGCCATCCGCATGTACCAACGTGAATCTTGACTCATCAGTCCAGGCAACATTTTCCCACATGTCTAGGATCCAGTGGCGATGTTCCCGCGCCCATGCTAATCTTTGCACCCTGTGATGTGCAGTCAGCAGCGGTACTCTCGTGGGACGATGGCTTCTGTACCCCATAGCAAGGAGATGGTTCTGGATGGTGTGGCTGCTTACACGTTTATGTGCACCAGCGTTAAATTGCCGAGTGATTTCTTGCACTGTGGACCGTCTATACGTCATGTCGTTTCCGTTTACAGGTCTACCCACAGCGCCACATTTGCATAACGTCAGCTGTCTCTAATTCAATTGCTCTTCAGTGTACATCCTAATTTACCTTACACAACTTCATGTTAATTTATAAAAAGTACTAGTAATATCGCATCGGTCTTAAGCCTTTACCAAAAGCAAACTTCTATGATTACCTAAGATCGATTGGAAATAAAGCATATTATAAATTCTGAAACTTCTTTGGATATCATTATTCAGGTTGGATTTGATGTTCATAACTGTTTCAAAAATTGGAATGAATTACATTTAAAACTAAGAGCTCAACAATCGATCAAGCAAGCAGAACGAATGCATTTTGATTGTACTCATGCACGCATTTCTTATATATTTGTTAGAAATGCAGGAATCTGTAGGTTGCAGAGAGAGAGAGAGAAATAAATTGGTTATAACGAACTGAACGTTTTCTCAGTCCTCACAACGCATTTAGTGGATTAATTCAGCTGAACCCGATCATGTAGTTTTGTAACGGTTAGAGGCAGATTCCCACGTGATATCGTCGCTTGAGTGGTGCGTAGGGTGAACAATGCATCCGGCAAAGCAGCAGCGTGTGGATGGTACGTACAATTCAAGGAAGGCTGGCAGTGCGACGCAGAACAATACATTGTATGATAGCTGATGCGACAACTGGACCTGGGCACATTTCATCCAAAAATTCTGAGCTGGTTTCTTTCCGAATGAATTTCACGTCTTCGTTCGCCTGAAGAAATCTAGTCGAGGTCACGCTTTTCACACACATAAAAAAATAAAAATAAAAGAACGAAAAGAATTCAAATAAATGTCGGTCAGTCATATGCTTTGTCAGGATGGTGAATTTGATAATGAGACATGAGGCCAAATATCTTAAATAATTTGGAGAATTTTAATTACACGCGAATCCATCAAATGCAATTTTGGAGTTATTTCTGGGGAGATCCTTTTTTTTTAATTGAATTAAAAAACGGAGAGGAGATATTAAGACAGAAAAGCCTTATTAGCTTTGAAACTTTTGCAAAGATTTTTTTTTTCTGTATGATATTGGTTCCTCTCACAGTATTGTTGTTTTAGTGTTTAATCATTCAGAATCACAAAATTAACTTTTTGTAAACTTAGTTCGTCGTACCGTTCGTGGTCTGACCTGTGCAGCGCACGGCAATTTGTGGAGAAATTAATACGAAATTTAAATTCTGTAATACTCCTCTCTCAACAAATAAACAAAAACAAAAGAAGGAAAAAGGACAGGTGTGTATAGAAAATGTAGTTACGCACGTCTTACACTACGCACTCTACTATGAACTGTATATTAATCAACATACCACTAGAAATTTAACACCTTAAATGATAGAATTCAGTTCAAACTGTTTAAAAAACTAAGATTTTTTTTTAAACTACGATTTAACGTCAATATAGCGCTGTTCAGTAAACTTGTTTAGCAGAACTATACCGAAGATTCCATGTAATGCAATCATTAACGTCGTGTCACTCTGATTAATAACTTGAATGAATTCCGTAATTTATTTTGAAATGGAATACAACAAGTGAGAGAGATTGTCATTTTCATGTAGGACTTCCGTCCACAGTGAGTAGAGTTTTAGGTCCCAGCCACCTACAGCGAGATCGCCTTTTGGGCAGGACACAGAAACGGAAGGAATGAGAGCACGTCTAGCGACTTTTGACAGAACAGTTTGTAGTGAGATTAGAGTACAGTAGATGGCGCCACCGTACAAGTACGATATTGCACATAGATGGGTGAGAGAATTTCAGGGGGGAGGGGGCATAGGAAAGGATACCCATTTAACCAGTGGGTCCAGCCTGGGGGCCGTCACTTTACGTGCTCGTCCGATGCACGGCGGATATTCAGCGATTGTTAGTAAATCACACCATCTCTGAAAGATCAGCCCAGGCTAGAACCTGGGGACCCAGCATCGATAGTCTGAAACACTAACCACTAAGCCATCTGCGGCTTGAATACAACAAGTTGTGTTGTGATTTCTTTTAATAAAATAGTTTTCGAGAATTTAAGTGGTTTTATTAATTAAATTTTGATGAGTAGTACAGTTTTTGTGACAAATATTTCATGGAATAATTTCCCTTCTCTTGGTGAATTAATTATTTACGTTTGCAACTCTATGGGCTATAAGCAGTCACCTATCCCTAATTTAGGGCCGCTTGTTCCTATAGGTGGAAACAGGTCACGGGTCGCTAGGTCATCGGGTCACCGGCTCGACAATTTCTTGCCGATCAAATGGGTCGGGTCAAGGGGTTCTGACCCGATTTCAATCCGGTTTTATTTCCGTTTTATTTTTGAATAGAAAAAAAAATATTTCAAAGAGCGTCTTTGAAATAATACGTCAGAGCTGCAGAGTATGATCCAGGAACTTGCTGAGAAGGATAAAGAAATGGGGATTAAAATGAAGTTTCAGAAGACAAAACTGATGTACAATGCTTTTACAAGAAATGAAGATTTATCAATTGATGAGGAAAAGATGGAAATAATCAATTCTCACATTTACCTTGGGCAGCAGATATCAATCGAGGGTCACATTGATGAAGAAATTAATTGGCCTATACAACTTGGTTGAAGAGTTTTTGGAAGAAACAGTACAATTTTCAAGAGCAACATACCATTATGTCTTAAAAGAAAAGTGTTTAATCGATGCATCCTTCCAGTGCTTACGTACGGAGGAGAGATGTGGACCTTAACTAAAGAAACATGCAAAGACTGCAGACAACTGAAAAAAGGATGGAGAGATGCATGCTTGGTGTGACCAAAAAAGATAACAAGTTAGTAAAATCATGCAATGCATTGATTATGATACGCTTTCCAACATCCCAGACATCATTACTCAAGTTATTACTCAAGTTATGAGGATAATGACTGTGATTCTCGCTCCTGTGCACTGACCTTTGACGTCATTTTGATTATATTAAACAGAAGTGGCTCAGTATACCTCCGGAATAACATAGTAAAGTTTTGTCGCAAAAGAAGCATTTTTAGTCAAGTTATGAGGATAATGGCTGTGAAATAAATCGCGCTCCTGTGCCCTGACCTTTGATCCCATTTCGATGATATTAAACAGAACCGGTTCAGTACATCTCCGAAACAACATGATGAAGTTTTGCCGCAATCGAATCATTTTTACATAAGTTATGGGGCATAAGGGGAATGGAATGGATTCCGCTCCTATGTCCTGACCCTTGACCCCATTTCGTCCATTTTCAATAGGGTTCCTTCACAGATTGTCCCCTGTCACATACTAAAATTTTATCGAAATTGCAAAATTTATACGCGAGTTATCGTGCGGACGGACAAAGCTGGAGTACATACACGCTTCTTCAACTTACGGTTGGAAAGCGTAAAAAAGAGGAACTCGTGGAAAAGGAAAATAACAAGAGTGGAAGACATCATGATCAGAGGAGTAAAACCCCTGAAATGGCAATGGGTTGGACATATTGCCAGAAAGACGGACCATGGATGAACAACCAACATTTTAGACTGGATTCCAAGGGACAGGAAAAGACCCAGAAGATGGGTGGATGGAGGACACTGGCCCAAGATAGACCGTTGTTGAAGGAACTTGGGGAGACCTTCATTCAGCAGTGGATTGATAATGATTGACAATGATGATGAAGATGATGATGCTGACATAATTGAACTTATAGCTCGAAGCAGATTTGCCTGGGTCGGGTCCCATCATGTGACGGCCAGGTCCGAGTCGGGTGCGGGTCCGAAATTTTTGACCAGTTTCCAACTCTGCTTGTTCCAGATAAGGGAGAGAGCCAGTGGCATAAGATAAGCACACTATCCATGCCTATCTCGCGACTCCAACAAGGGCCCTTCTCGGACGAACGCTTCGTACCACTCGGCCATTAGGTCGTCTTACTTTTCTTAGCTATAGAACAATAATTAGCTTTGTGTTTGTCAGACAGGCAACTTCCAGAAAATATTATGAGGAACATAATTATAATACAGGATAATCCCGTTTATGAAATCAGGAATAGCAAGGAAAATGTAAACCAAAAAAGCGTAAAGTTAGTTGCCAACATGTTAAGAAAATGAACATCAGTTACTGAACAAGTTCTGAGTTAGTTTCTTTGTGCTACAGCCTTGAACAGCTTAGAGTAAAAATAAAGCCCAACCTAGTTTTCTAAAACTTGCTAGACTTGGCAATTTATCCAAAGTATTTAGGGATTGTTTTTCCTTGTTTCCTAACTTTATAGTTGACTCATCATCATCAACAGAACTAGTTTCATACCAATGTAGTTCCTGCTTTCTTAGGAACACCCTGTGTTGCACCATTAGAGGTGAAAGTAAATAATTATCATTACTTTTAAACAAACCTTTACAAAAGAATATTGCTCTGAAGTAAAACCGGATTTTAAGAAATCTCAATCAAAGATTCATTTAATTCAGCTTTCAATCAGGTGCAATGAAAGCGTTACATAAAATGTACAAACAGTTTTAATAAAACTTCGAACCTTCCCTTTTCTGACAGAAAGTACAATATGCATGCATGTATATAAGTTTAAAAAAGTATTGATTTGCATAATAACTGTGACGTATGTTACCTATTTAACCTTCTGTTTTTTGAATTGCTTTTTCTCATGAAAAATCCGGTTGCCTCTCTTTATACTTTCTATACTTAACGTCATATCTGAACTCCCAAGACTTTCTAATACATGCGGCATCAATCAAATCAAGAGTTTAAAATATAAACGAGCTACAAGATTTCTTGAGAGAGATTAGGTGACTTCGATATCAGCTTAGTAAGATCGAGATTTTCGTTAACCGACGTTACTGTGTTACTTCAAGTTTATTGTTAAGTGTTTCCACCGATATGCCATTATATTATGACCACCTACTTAATAAGTTGTAGGACCCCCTTTAGCCAGCAAAACAGCGGCCACTCGGCGATTCATCGACTCGATGAAGTGGCGATAGGTATCCTGGGATATCTGGTACCATAATATCAACAGCAGATACTCCAGTTCCCTTACATTTCGGGGTGGTGGTGATTTAGCGCGAACCCGCTTTTCCAAGTCGAACCACAAACGCTCGATTGGGTTCATGTCAGGGGAATTTAGAGGCCGGGGTATTAACAGAAAGTCACCAGCATGTTCCTCGAACCACTCCTTTACGATTCTGGCAGTGTGGCATAGCGCATTATTTTGTTGGTAATGGCCATCACCAGCAGGGAACACAGTAGTCATGAATGGGTGAACTTGGTCCTCAACGATGTTCAGAAGCCTGACAGCTGTCAGGGATTGTGCTATTGGGATAATATTGCCTAAAGTGTCCCAAGAAAACATCGCCCATAGCATAACACCACCTCCGGCTGCCTGTTTCAGCGCAAAAGTGCATTCAGGAGCCATAGCCTCCGTTGGTAATCGGTGTGTGCGTGCTCGGCCGTCAACACTTTGCACCAGGAATCTTGATTCGTCAGACCAGGCCACTTTCTTCCAATCATCCACAGTCCAATGTCGCTCGATGACCTTGGGCCCATTTCATGCGCTGTTGGCGATGACGTGCAGTCCGCATGGGGACCCAGCTGGGTCTTCGGCTACGCAGGCCCATACACATAAAGCTGCGATGAACTGTGTGCTGTGACACATTGGCCTGATCACCACTGTTGTAGCTGCGGATGATTTTCCCCGCGGTCGCTGTGAACCATGCGCAACAATCTCCTCTCCTCCCCTCTGGCATCAATGAGCTGCACACAGCACACGGCTAGACGACGGTTCGTTGTTTGGCCATCTGTGAACCTCTTTTGATACGTACTCACTATAGCGGCACGTGAGCAACCCCCAAGGCGCGCCGTTTCCGAGATCGTAGTTCCGAGGCGCGATGCCATTACAATTTGTCCATTATCAAACTCCGATAAAACCGCAGCTCTTTCCTATTCTGACTCCGAATACTATGCTAACCGAAAGCCGGTGCTTATAACGAAGTGAATTTCTCCGTCATTTCTATCCGCGCCAGGATTCGAACCCGGATCCCCTCATTCCGGAATAAGCTGCTCTACCAATTAAGCTACGCGGACATTGATTCTAATTGCTATCTGCCTTTATGTCGTGTGCGTCCTTCTGGTAGGTACGTCACATCTCCTGGTACGTTACATCATCTCCCCCTTATTATTATTACTTTTTTTTTTTTTTTTCGAAGTGCTGGAGAAAGGATTCTCTTATTTTTCCTATCTCGCGGTGTGGAAAGAACATCACACCAATGCGAGATTTTGAACGGTCGGGTCATCCGGGTAGTTCGGGCGCCATTATATAACGAAGTAAATTTCTCCGTCATTTTTATCCGCACCGGGGTTCTAACCCGGGTCCACTCATTCCGGAATAAGTTGCTCTACCAATTAAGCTACGCGGACATTTTATTCTGATTCCTATCTGCCTTTATGTCGTGTGCGTCCTTCTGGCAGGTACGTCACATCTCCTGGTACGTTACATGCTAGAGTCGTATATATACTGCTCTGTAAACTTTAGATGAGCCACCGTTCGGACTAAAGGCGTGCTCATTTTTTTAGGCTTGGGGTGGTCACAATGGAATGGATCATAGGCGTATAACTTTAGTTCAGTTTCTCAATTCGTGTTTCTTTAACTTGCTAAAGCTTCAAACGTTTTTCGTTTGTCCACGTATCAAGTTCAGCTACCTGGCGCACAAATCACCAATGAGACAAATAAACGTTGTTTCTGTGGATACCTTATAAGTGCTTTTAGTTATCTTCTTTACTCTAGTGGAAATATGTTTGTTTTAAAATATTACACCATTTAAAGCCACCTACAATGAACATCACTCACTCACTCTATTAATACACTGGTGTCCAAAACTTGAAGACGGACTACATTTTTACCTGTAAAAAGCGTGGTGAGTTATACCGAAATCCTCCAAAATGACTCCACATATCTAACTCACCTTCATTTTGCTGATCACATAGTCATTTTTGCAACTACCCCATCAGAACATCAAACAAAGATCTTCGCTCTTTCCACGTTAATAAGTGAGTCACGGAAAAATTCTCATTGGCCGCCACCGGGAGTCGAACCCAGGGTCTTCTAGTTGCGCGCCGGATATGCTTCCGCTACACCACAGCGGCCTGCTTTCTTAGGAACACCCTGTGTTGCACCATGCACCGGCCTGAGGCCGCTGTGGTGTAGCGGAAGCATATCCGGCACGTAACTAGAAGACCCTGGGTTCGACTCCCGGTGGTGGCCAATGAGAATTTTTCCGTGACTCACTTATTAACATGGAAAGAGCGAAGATCTTTGTTTGATGTTCCTGGTCCACGTTAAATGTCTGTATTAATTACCCCATCAGAGCTGCAGAGAATGATCCAGGAACTTTCTGACAAGAAGTGGGATTGAAAATGAACTTTCAGAAGACAAAAGTGATGTACAATGCTTTTACAAGAAAGAAAGATTTATCGATTGGTGGGGGAAAATCTGGAGATAACCAATACCTACATTTATCTTGGACAGCAGATATCAAGTGAGAGTCACATTGATGAAGAAATTAATCGGCGCACAAAACTTGCCTGGAGAGCTTTTGGAAGAAACAGCATAAATTTCAAGAGCAATATGTCATTATGTCTTAAAAGAAAAGTGTTTGATCAATGCATCCTTCCAGTGCTTACGTATGGTGCAAAGACCTGGACTTTAACTAAAAAAGACATACAAAGAATGCAGACAACTCAAAGAGTATGGAGAAATGCATGCTTGGTGTAACCAGGAGAGATAAGAAGAGGAACTCGTGGATCCGAAAAATGACAAGAGTGGAAGACATCATGATCAGAGTTAAATCCCTGGAATGGCAATGGGCTGGACATATTGCCAGAAGGACAGACCATCGATGGACAGCCGAAATTTTAGACGGGATTCCAAGGGACAGGAAAAAGACCCAGAAGAAGACCACATGGGAGATGGGTGGACGAAATTCCAAAAATGCGGGAGTATCATGGAGGAGACTGGCACAAGATAGACCGTTGTGGAAGAAACTTGGAGAGACCTTCGTCCAGCAGTGGATTGATAATGATTGGCAATGATGATGATGAAAAGAAGAAATGCATGATCGCAGCCAAACGGGGAAATTATTCTATTCACGAACACAAGAAAAGGCACACAAAATTGCGTTGAATTAGATTGTATTTTCAGAGCACAATCTATTCACATGTTGAATTAGATTTGTACTCTAAAAATATTTGGATAAAAACCTAAAACACAAATGAAAATAGACGAAATTAAAAAAAAAGTGAGGCATGTAAAAGGATTTCGTGTAATGTTACAAACTTTCACTTGATACAGTTTTATAACATAACATGATTTTTTATTCATTTCCTCATAATTAAAACATTAACCTTGCCCTCCTACTATGCAAAGAAAATTTCCAAATTCAATGCATGCCAGAAGCTTCTGTGATGGATACGGATACTTCGAAGTACAGAGCGCACTAAGTTTCCAAGATATAACTTCATTTTTTTTTCTAATTAACATGCTTCAAATCTAATCATAATGAATGGGTTAGTATAAAAATTATTGGCAAAATTGTACAACGCCAGTCTTGATGTAACTCCACAATGTGAGGTACAAACGGGGGCGGTATATCAAGAATTTTCTCACTGACAGAAAGCATGCTTTTTCTTTCCAAAATACACGGTGGAGTCACATTATTGTGACCACAAGCTAATATTCAGAGTAACCGCAGTGTGGGGCGCGGGAAGCAGCTAGTCGGGCTACGATTGACTCAATAAGATGCTGGAAGGTGTTCACAGGCATGTGGAGCCATGCTGACTGCAGTGCATCTGACAGCTGCTGGAGGGTACGTGGTGGTAGGATCCATAAAGCGAACAACACGATTGAGGTGGTGCCACAGATGCTCAATTGGGTTTAGGTCTGGGGAATTAGGGGGCCAGGGAAGTACTTTGAACTCGTCATTGTACTCTTCCAACCATTCTCGGACATTTCTTGCTCTGTGACAAGTTGCATTGTCTTGCTGGAAGATCCCATCCGCACCATGGAAGACAATCAGCATGTATGGGTATACGTGGTCGCTCCTTTTATCCATGACAGCAACGAGTGATGTATTTTCAGACTGCCTACAGCACACCTTATATACCCTCCAAGCCAGCTCACGATACGTGCCTTCTTTCATTGACTGCGCGCTGTTGACGTCAAAAGTAGGAGGTGATCACAATAATGTGACTCGACTGTAGATAAGAAAGCATTTAGTTATCATGTGCAATCATGAAAATAATTACATCAACATTATGTAAATATACAAAGTCCATTCCATAAAAACTGACACTAATTTTTTTCTGAGTTGGCAACAGTGCGAAGGGAAAAATAACCACGGAGACGACTAACGGAATTAATGAAGTATCTATGAGTGCAGTTATTAGCAGTGGCAGACGATTTTCGTTTTGTTATTGCGCAGTTGTTTAGGTTACGTCTGCATTTCGCCATACAGCTATGGAGGTGAGTGATTCAGAGTTAAGAAGTGAAATGCGTTGTGCGATAAAATTTTGCTATCGTTTGGGTAAAACAGCTCCAGAAACAGTTGACTTAATCAAAAATATTACATACATAAATGTTCGGGTGAGTCAACAATTTTTAGATGGCACCATGATTTCAGAAAAGGGCGTTTGTCGGCAGAACTCGCTCCTAGGCCTGGTCGACCTGTAAGTGTTGTTACAGAGCGTATTGTTGGCACCGTTTGGGCAATCCTGTAAGTAGATCGACGAAGCATGTGTGAAAATATAGCGGCGTCAACTAATATTTCAAAAACGTCGGCATTCCGCATTGTACGCGACAAATTACTGCTGCATCGTGTGTTTTCCAGATGGGTACCTCATCACCTGACGAGAGAACAATTGTTAGCCAGAGTTCAGGTGTTTCATGAGTGGAAACAAATGATTGCAAAGAATCCAAATTTTCTAAACACAGTAATAACTGCCGATGAAACATGGGTTCCCTATTTTGACCCACTCACGAAGCGCGTAACGAATGTCTGGAAACACCCAGGCTCGCTTCCTCCGAAAAACGTCTGCCAAACCAAATCAGCTGGGAAGGTGATGATGATAATTTTCTTTGATCATAAAGGTGTAGTTTACCAACATGCCATTTCTCCACAAATTACTGTCAATACTGAGTAATACATTTCAATCTTGAAGCATCTGCGACGACACACATAGACTGAGCGACCGGAATTTGTGGGCAAGTGAACCCTACAAAATGATAGCGCCTGCCCACATTTGGCTGCTTATGTTCAACAGTTTCTTACGAAATGCAGTATTGAAATAATGCCACAGCCTGCCTACTGTCCTGATCTTGCCCCGTGCGATTTCTGGTTGTTTCCAACAATGAAGGAGAAGTTCCGTGGCGCAACATTCAACACAGATACTGACGTTATTCAAGCTGAGCAGGGATCGCTAAAGCAGCTTCTACAAAATGCCTTCGCCACATGCTTTGAAAAGTGGACGGGTCGATGGGACAATTGCATATCATCCGAGGGAAGATACTTTCAGAAAGAATAACATATATTTTGCTGTACCTATATTTCTTCATTTTGGGTGATTTTACTCTCAGTTTTTTATGGAACGGCCGTTGTACGAATCCTACAGCAAAACGTTCAGGTATGTTGAATGCATATTTCTTGATTTTTAATGCATAAATACTTGCTTATTTTGGAGGTCTTTAATGCTTGAATATCCGGGCTTTAATCATCACTTACTCTCAACACCACGGTGTCTATTCTACATGTTTACCTAAACCAAAATACACAAATTGACTAAAAAGTTAAACCAAACAGATATAAATATTAATGGCTTATATAAATGGCAGAAATCTTCGAAAAAAAATGGATAGTTTTGATACACAATTCAAAATTTTCACGGTTTTTTTTCCTTGCCTTTCCCAAATTTGAAGACATAAATCAATCCGGAAATTATAAATTAAAATGGATATTAGAAAGTTATGGTTGCTAATGAATCCTCCAGATATTTAACCGCGGGTGTCCGATGGGTTTTTGAGAGGTGTCGTGCGAACTCAGCACACACACAAAAAAATCCAAGTGTTTCTTGCCATGAATTTTTATAATGTTTTTAATTGTGCACACTCAATATATGCTACACTGAGCAAACGTTTCCTAGAGCAGAAAGGAACAATGTGTGAATTAAAATAGGAAGCAGAACTAAGAAGTTGAGCAAACATCATCAAGATTTCCCTCACAGCAGCAGCCAATGTCAGTAGTTTCTTCAGATTTCCTTCATGTAGAGTCAAAGAACAAAGACAATGGAGTCGACGGCGATCAGCCAAAAGGTTATGCAATGAAAATGTGAATGGAGGTGCACGAGATCGAGTTTGATGGCCGGATACAGAGCGTGTACCCATTCAATAACTCAAAGAGTTCTTACATGACTATCTCTAACAATGGTAAGGGAAATGTTAAAAGAAGGTCGTGCAGGATGAGAGGTCACCAAGGGTTAAAATGTTCACCATTTCGCACTAGAAGACCCGGCTGCTATTCTATAAGGAGATTATCAGATTTACAAATAAAGTAAAGCAAATCGTGCGTTACATCAATTACAAAGCACTTTCCAACGAGAAGGATAAAATATCGTTTTCCGCTCGTGTTTTTGATCACCACATTCTGCAAGTGAAGGGTGCATAAAATGAAAGATTCTGAGATTAACAAATACTTGAACACGTTACTGTGCTTTAATTATTTGATATGCTGTATTTTAAATAGATAATTAAGCAACTAATTGTCTAATGATCTTGGATAGCTTCTTTCAGTGGCGTAGCCAGAAATTTCTTAAGGGTGAGGGTGTCCATGCCATGTGTTCGGTTCATTAGTGAAAGTCACCAAACACCCCTTCAAAAGCAAATGAACGGATCCGCTGCGTTGTTAAGTTGCGCGGTACAGCTGCAAACGGCATAAAAATGAGCCTGCAGTTGACCGCGATCATATCACACTGGGAGGTAGAGTGAAAATGATGCGGCGGGAGAGAACTGACTTTGAGAAAAAAGATTGTTGGGTGTCATATTAGTGGGTTGTCCATAAGAGAAACCGAGAGGCGTTTAATCATACCCAAGTGAACTGTTTTGAATATACTGAATAAGTGGAAAATACATGGCATATTTGAAGAAGCAAAACGTGCCGGCAGACTAAAGAAAATCAGTGATAGCGGACGTCCAAGCCTCAGGAGAGTCGTTACAGCTAATCGACGGAATACTGCACAAGACCTCAGTGTGCAGGTAAGTAAAAATGCTGGAACCTCGGTATGTACACGTACCATTCGCAGAAAACTTCATTACATGGGTTACCGTGGTCGTGCGGTTGCTTAAAAGCCTTTCATCTCCACTCGGAAAGCTACTCGTCGTTTAGCATGGTGTAAAGAACATTTATCGTGGATCGTAGATCAAATGAAACGGGTCCTATGGACTGATGAATCCAGATACACGATCCATCAGTCTGATGGGCGGGTGTGGGTGTGGCGGCAGCCGGGGGAACGCTATTTACCACAGTGTGCTGTTCCTCCGGTCAAGTTTGGAGCTGGCAGTGTACTCGTGTGGGGGTGTTTTTCGTAGTATGGTCCTGGCGCATTGGTTATCGTGGAAAAACCAGTTAATCAGCACGTTTACCTCAACATTCTGGACAATTATGCCCTAACAACTCTGTGGCAGTACTATGGAACCGAGCCTTGTTGGTACCAGCAGGATAATGCACGGAGCCATAAAGCAAGGACTGTTATGGAGTCGTTTGACGATAATTCCGTATCGTGTGTGGACTGGCCAGCACAGAGCCCTGATCTTAATCCCATAGAGCACCTATGGGATGAATTAGAGCGCCTCGTAAGAAGTTTGGAACCAAGGCCTACGACTAAGCAACAGTTAGCGACAGCATTATGTACTGAATGGAAGCTGATACCTATCGATGTGTTCCAAAACCTTGTCGAAAGCATGCCTGGAAGGGTCAGTTTTCACACAGTATTTATTAGAAGAAAGATACAGGAGATGTGCTTGAATAAATCATCTCAAATGATGTATGAAAAAAAAATTACAGATGCTTGTAGCTTACGCTACTGCTTATTTACACGGTTCTGTACATTGATGATAGTAAAAAAACAGTTAATTACACTCGAGTGTCAGGTGAGGCAACAAAAGTCTCTGACAAAGCAAAGAATAGGAACAATTCAGCTAGAAGAGCGTTATACAATATTAATTTTGCACAGTATTGATGCAAGGAATAATACAGAATTCGAGCTTGCAGACATAGATTCAAAAGACAGGTGATGAGAAATTAACAGAATGTGCAGCTTGCGCTACGTTAATTACAGGATTCGGTGCAACGTTTGCATGACAACAGTTAAGTGCAGTAGAAATCTGGCGAGGCAATATGAATCTCTGGTAATACAGAGAGTAAAATCAATCCAGAATGATGAGCACTATAGAGTATAAATTTTACACAATATTGATGAAAAAAAAAAAGTTCTGACCGAAAGGTGATACATTGTGGGTGACCTGGAAAACCAGGAGGTTGCAGGTGATCAAGGGACAAACATGAAATCGAAAGTTCGAAAGACAGATGATGAAAAATTTACAGATGAATGTGGCTCGCGGTACTACATGTTACATACAACGGTGATATGAAAAATAGTTATATACAATAATTTTCCTGAGAATACAAAAGAAAAAATAATCTCTGAAAATACAGAGAGAAGACACAACTCATCACAGTGAGTATTGGAGAACACAAATTTACACAGCTGAAAAGTAAAATTACACTGTTGAATCAGGAATTGAAGATAAGAATATACTGTAAAAACCACAAAGTTTACAGATGTCTGTGGTTCGTGAAACGACCTATATACATGATTCTGTACAATGAGAAGTTACAATTTATATATATTGATTTGTCAGAGGTGGTAAAAAGAAATAGTCTCTGACATCGCAGAGAGAATACATAATTCAGCAAGATGAGTAATGAAAAACAAAAAAATTTACACATGAGTTATACACGAAATGATACATGTGAAGAGGATGAGAACAGAGTCTTAAAAAAGCGTGAAAAGAAATTGACAATTATAAGTAGCTCATGCTTCGAACAATTCATAGGATTCTATACAATAATTGATCTACTAAAAGTTATGTACAATAGTGAGACAAACAAAAAAATTCTGATAAAATAGAGAGTACAAATAATATAGTGCAGTGAATGTTGAGGAACAAGATTGCACTCAGTTGCGAAGCAAAAAAAAAAAAAAAACAGGAAATGTGTATAGAAAAATCGTCTCAAAATGACATATGAAAAGAAGATTTACAGGTGCTTGTAGCTGACGCAACGACCTATTCACAAAGCTCAATATAGTGGTGAGAGAATACAGTTTATGTATGATAATTTGTCGGAAAAGACAAAAAATAGTCTCTGATGAAGCAGAGATTGAAGACAAATCAGCATGGCAAAAATTGTATCTATCAGGAGGTAGGTGAAACAAAAGTTCCGACTGTAAGGTGAAGCGTTGTGGGCGACCCTGCAAACCAAGTGGTTGCTGGTGACCAAGTTGATAGGAACTGTGGTTCACTGCAGCGTGCAACTGCAGTGGTAAGTTCTAGTCGAAGGCGGGAGAGTAGGCGATTACGAAAATGACAAAGTAACGCAGTACTGACTTTATTTATGTCAGTAGAAGCTTCGGGGGGACGCTGAAGATGATACACGTGAATTATATGTTTTACAAGCACGAAGATGTAGGAGCAGACTGCCGGAAGGTGAATAGGGCGAGAAGAGTTCAGAAGTAGTGTTCGGTAGGCGCTGAAGGTGAGGACGGTCTCACAGGATCGTTGTGCTAGCGTGAAAGCGAGATGGAGTATTGGCAATAATACTGTGCAATTCATGAAGACATGCTGAACGTCAGCCTCCTCGCCACAATACGGACAGGAGGGTGAAGATAAAATGGTCATGCGATGTAAAATCGACGGCACAGGGAGGCGGTTGTGTAAGAAAAGCCAATGTGAATTGACTTCAAGGGGTGCTGAAAGTGGGGAAAGCGCAGCGGACCACACTGCGGAGGTAGAAGAAAGTGGAATACCAGAAATGGGAAGAGGTGCGGAAGAGCGAGAGAGAAAACGGTAGAGATCAGCTGTTGAGAAAGAGACAAGAGGAAGAGGTGGACCAGTGGACGACAGAAAAAATGGGAGAAGGAGAGAGGCAGAGTGAACAGAAATGAGGCCTGAGGGAGTAGCAAGCTCAGGGAACAGGGAGATTATAGTAGAAATAAGAGAGTTGTGAACAAAGTGAGCGTTGGCATTGAAACGGAGAGCAGAGGGTAGAGAAGAGAAGGGGAGCCAGGAAAGATCGGTGTTAACAAGATCGCTGACAGTAACGACTCCAGCTCTGAGCCATGAAGGAAAAGCAAAACATGGGAGATGGGGAGGGTGTAGCAGAGAAGAAAAAAGAGGTTCGGAAAGTAGGTCATTTGTGGAGGCAGGGAGAGAGCGAGAAAGAGGGAGGGAACGAAGAAAGGAAATAGCCTCTTTGTAGACAGGAGGGAAAAGTGTGAGAAGGGGACAGTGGTCCATGAGTAAGAACGAAAGGAGAGTAAAGCGTGGGTTATGCGGAGATACTATGACATCACGAGCAGCAACTGCAGAGGGAGCAGGTGCCGCAAGTGATCGTAAAAACGTAGACACACGATAAGCCTTGTAATACGATCTGACGTCGGGTAGACTAATGCCTCCGTTGGAAGGAGACAGGCTGAGTTGAGGTGCTCCGACCCAGTGATGGCCGGGCCAGATAACCTGAGTTTGACAGCGGGTGAGTTCAAGAAGACGTAGTGCTGGTTGCTTCGAAGCCAACCAGGAATACGTGCACATTGAAAGCAGGTAAGTGTGCGTTAGACGTGCTCTTTGAAAGACGGAGGTGCAGAATTGTGCGCGCCGCCAGATTGCTACCGAGCGATGTAGGCGTGGCCGGAGAGTCGTCCAGGTGACGAGTGAAGCAGTTGCTGGTTTTCCAAGGTGGACTCCTAGGAATCGTTGAGAGGTGTTGGACCACTCTGCTCCCCAAGGAGAGTCAGTGCGGTTAGTCCACGAACCGGTCCATAGGCCTGTGCTTTTCGTTGTGTTTAGCGCTGCTCCGGAACATGAGGCGTAAGTATTGTAGAGATTGTGGAGATCGTGAAATTGTGAGTCTTGCCGAATGCAGAATGTAATATCGTCGGCGTAGGCAACATAGGTAGCAACATGATGACGTGTGCTGGCTACCACCGGTGGTAGTGAAGAAAAGAAGGATCGATGGACTGCGCGTAAAAGGTTCTATTGCGAGGGCGAAGAGCTGCCCGGATAAGGGGCAACCCTGACGCACGCCGCGACGAAAGGGTATGGGAGCTGTGAGAAGGTTGAGCAGCTTGACGTGGAAAACTGCGTCCCGGTAGAGGGAGATGAGAAGAGAAGCAAAGGAAGGAGGAAATCCGAAATTTAGTAATGTAGCAAGAAGGTAATCATGAGAAATATTATCGAACGCTGAGCGTTGATCGAGGGAAAGAAGAGCAAGGGGTTCTGAGCGAGAGCGGGCGAGGTGAATTAGATCATTAAGAAGCTGAATATTATGGGAGATGGAGCGCCCGGGTACAGTATAGGTTTGATTAGTGGAGAGAATATGAGGGAGTATGGGGTTAAGCCGTCGGGACAGAAATTTAGTATAGAGTTTATAATCAGTATTTAAGAGTGAGATGGGACGCCAATTCCCCAAGTCAAGCGGATCACCCTTCTTGGGGAAAAGTACAACATGTGCGAGCGTGAAACTCCTTGGAAGAGATGTAAGATGCATGGCAGTAGAAAAGGCACAGAGGAGAAATGGAAGGAGGGCAGGAAGAAAAGCCTTATAGAAAGAAACAGGGAGACCGTCCGGGCCAGGTGAAGCCCGGGGGTTGAGGGACGAGAAAGTGTCAGAGAGCTCAGTTAAAGTGGGAGGATGAAGGAGGCTGGCTGAAAGATGAGAAGGGACCTGAGGCAAAGAAGAGAACAGAAGAGCAGAAGCCGTAGGGGAGGGAGGAGGAGTTTCACAAAATTTTGAAATGTAGTAATTACGTACCATAGAACAAATTGGAACTGGTTCGGATGAAACTACTCCAGTTGGAAGGCGAAGGTGCTGCAGAAAAGAAGAGGATCGGCGAGTTGACTCAAGTGACGTAAGGAATTCGTACGAACAAGCATCAGGTTTCAGGTGTTGTAGTTTAAGGCGTTGAAGGGCTTGTTTTGCAAGTGGCACCAAAAGTGAATGTAATTCTGCCTGGTAGACTTGAAATAGGGGATCAGCAAGATTGAGCAAAGAAAGCATTTGCCTAGTATGATCAAGTCGCATCCTCCGTTGTGTCATGATCGAGTATGACAGGTTTCGTACCAGTAATATGAGGTGGCGTTTTACTTCCAACCAAACGTTGAGGGGGCACGGTGCAGAATGAAGCCTTGTACGCCAATCCGCAAGAAAATCTCGCACCGATGAGCAGAAGGCTGAGTCATCTAAAAGAGTGTCGTCAAAAGTCCAAGGCCGGATTGTACGTGGCTGTGTTGAAGTAGCAAAAACTGTTATGGCAATGGCGCAATGATCCGAGGAAGCTGTGGGTGTACAGCATGAATCTGATATTGCTGGTAGAAGAAGAGAAGTTGCATAAAAGCGATCCAATCTTGCTGTAGGAGGATCAATGGCTCTTGGTGCACGCCATGTATGTGTAGTCAGGGTTGGTGACAAATGGCGTTGAACATCTACTAGTGAGAAGTCTGAAGTGATAGACTGTAAGAGATGTACTACTTCCGTGCGGTGTTCTCTGGAAGAAGAAGAGCGATCAGTTAGGGGATGTAGAGTGCAATTGTAGTCACCTCCGATAAGTACCCGGTCGGTGATGGGAATACGTGACAGAGCCCGTCGAAGTTTTGCAAACAACTCTGGCACGTGAGTAGGAGTGCAAGGAACATAAATGTTGAATACATGAAATTTTTCAGCTGCGACGGTGAAAGAGACTCGTTGTAATAAGTCTCGACATAAGTTTTTCACTGAGAAGGAGGAAAGAGTTGAACGAAAACGTGAGTGAACACCAACTGCCATGCCACCACGCGACAGTTGGCTGTAGGCGTGATGGAAAGTATGATCCCACTGACGCCATTGATGAAATTGAGTGGTGGAAGTACAGTTTGTTTCCTGCAGAAGTAATATATCAGCATTCAGCGGAGCAAGATCCTCTCGTACCAGCGCATTCGCAAGAGGTGTCGCAAAACCGCGACAATTAAGTGACACCACCTTGAATGTCTAGGTTAGTTGTGGGATGCAGTAGGAATTGACTGGCTGTAGTGATGGAGTGGAGTCGACGGAGAAAACAAGCACTCCACGGGACCTCATCCGCAGTGCGCCGAAGAGTGTTTTCAAGTGAGTGTAATTGAACCAGCACTTGTGGAAGAGCTGCTTCATACTGCTGAATGGAAGTGCGTGCTGAGGAAGGGCTAGAGGACCCTAAAAGGCAATCCAGCACGTCCTCGTATGGCAGAGGCTCAGCAGGGAAAGCATTTTCAGCAAGAAAAGTTGTGAATTCTTCTAGTGAGGGAAAAGCACCCTCACATGCTGTCTCAGAGGAAGTGTGTAGAGGCGACCGGGAGAACGGTCGTCGAGAGCTGACGGAGCGAGAGGATGAGCGGGTAGAAGAGCGAGATGATCTTCGGGATGCCAGAGTCTTTGCCTTCTTCGTCTTGGAGCGAGTAGCACCACTGCGTTTTCCAGCAACCACTAAAGCTTCATGATCGTCTGGAGAGTCTGAACCCGAAGCGTTACCTGTGACTCGTGTCATGGAGCCAACGGTAAAAGCTGAGGAGTGGTCAACATGTACATCAGCAGTGGTTGTAAAAGTACAAGGGGAGTCGATTTTGGAAGCCTGGGAAAATTCTTAGGATCAGCAGGAGGTGGAGGCATCAAAGTCGTTTGTTGACCAATGGCAGTAAGCTGACTTTTGGAAGATCTTGATTCCGCGACTTTCCTCGAATAGGAAGAAGTCTGTGAAGCGTTGGTGGACAAAGTAGAAGAAGATGTAGTGTGTAGAGCTGTTTGCAGGGAGGCACGTGGGCACTGAGCCCTTATGTGACTTTCGCTCTGACATATAGTGCAATACTGTGAAGTGATTATCTCAACTCTTCGGCGTTGCTGTCCACAGCGGATGTGCAAAACATTCGGAACCGCTTTCAGCTGAGCATCAGATGAAAAGAGGACTCGAGCAGTGCGGCGAAAACCTCGAATCGATTTGTCTTCAGGATCTCTGGGAGCCGCAGAGAGAGTTGTTATGGAGCCAACAACTCTGCCGTACCTGCTGAGCAAGGTGCAAAGTGCAGCGTCGGATACTTCTGGTGGTACGGGGTAGAAGGTCACCTGCACCGGGCGGTGCGCAACCGGTTGTGCTAACAGATGCACGTCATTGATGGTTAGACCTTCCGTAAGGACCTGGTCAGCATGCGCTTTATCCTTAAAATAGACCAAGACAGATCTGGGTTTTCGAGCTACAAAGTCTATTGCATCCTTTGGTAAGATAGTTTTGAGAGCTCGGCTATATTGCCACAGCTTAGTGTCGGGAAGCGCATCAAAATAGACGCCCCGTTCCATAGTGGAGGAAAAAAGGTGACCAGCTCGGGAATCCTCTGGTATGTCAATTGTAGCAGTAGAACCGACGACAGTGACATAGGATTCAGGAAAAGGCATAGCAGATGAAACTGGGGGTGTGAGGACCCCAGAAGTTGCAGAAGCATAGGATGCTTGGGCAGGCATGGGTCGAGAACTCGATGAAGCGGCTCTTAGCAGTGAGGGCGGATCAGAAAGTTGATGAAAAGTAGAAGCTATGAGCTCAGTATCGCTGATCACGGAGACGTCATCATCTGCTGAGATGTAGATAGGAGACTTGGCACCACCGCACTTGGTGGGAAGGGAGGAAGTTATTGCTGGAGAAGAAGAGGTATCCATGACGTCGCAATGACGCTCGGGAGCCACCTCATTTAGCTGAGCAGGAGCTGCCGCCGTAGAAGAAGAAGAGGGTGCTGGCTGATCTGCCAAGATAAGGATGTGGGCGTCACCCTTGTCTGCCTCCGCCATCGAAGCAATGGCGAGACTTTAACGAAAAAAGACCAGCTCGGTTGAAAAATAAAACAGTGAATAATGAAAAATATGGCACTCACCAACCTGGGAGATACACGAACGTAAAGCGTGGACTTTCAACTTGAAGATACACGCAACCACAGAAACTAAAGCACTCAATAAACACCTTATAGCAACGAAAATCACGGAGCTTAAAAACCCAACCACTGAGCTTCGAAGGGTCAGTGCATGCATTAAGGCCAAAGGTGGACCGACACCGTATGTCAATAAATGCTATGTTGTGTTTCTCTTCTAGGTTTCCAGTGGCTTTTGTCAATATAGTGTATATATCGCTTTACCGAGGAGCCCCCCTCCCTCCCTTTGTTACACCTATGGCTTTGTTGCACATAAATCACACTTTAGAAACAAAAACCAAACGGCCAGGTAGAAAGAATAAGAATTTCACTTTCGTAATTCAAACAGTTGCACATCAGGGCATCAATATAGCCCACTGGCAGAATATAATCTTGTTAATATCATCATAATCTACTCGTTATTTCTCGACATCTCTAGAAGTCTCCACACTGTTCGCATTCGATCTCGTCATTTTATTTTTACTCTGGCTCACTGTTAGTGTTTCCAAATTTAAAATATTTTTGGATAAGACATGTGCCATTCAGTAAGAAAGTTTTTAACCAAAAGTAACATAATTTGCATAAGAAAACAAAAACTCGAAAAGAAGATTAAATAGAAGTATACTTCACAGCATTTAAGCATTGTTTTTTTTTCATCCATTCAGGAGTTGAGGATTTTAACCCCTTAACCGACTGGGACGTATTATCTGGGGGTTACTAAAATGGGTTAAATCAAACTGCCTAAGATGTGGGCTTAATGTGCCTGGAACGAGTATCAGAAAGCGTGAAAGAAAGGTGAGAAACCGTTGCTTTTCCTTTAGCTTTTTTATTCAAAGTGGTCATTTGAACACTAATCCTTTCTGACTGATGATCTGTTAAAATGACTACAACATAGGCAATGAACCTAAGAAAAAAAAGAGAAAGTGTTCAAGTTACTTGTTACACCCAGAGGCATGATATCCGTGTCAGACGGAAAAGCCCTTCCTTGGATCATACTGTGATGCAAAGAATAAAGGATTGTAAAAAAGAGCGCTTATCACCAGTTTCAGGTTTACGGTAGGTACTACTGAGATGAGATGGGGAAAAAGAATTGATGGGTTGAGGCTTAAACCATTGTAACCAACATTTGTGTAAAACAAGTCAGTAAATCATACAATGCTTTGATTATGATACGTTTTCCAACATACCAGAAATCATTACTCAAGTTATGAGGATAATGGCTGTGGAATAATTCTCGCTGCTGTGCCATGATCTTTGACCCCATTTCGATGATATTAAACAGAACCGGTTCAGTATATCTCCAAAACAACATGATGAAGGTTTGTCTCAATCGAAGCATTTTTTACGTAAGTTATGACGCATAAGGGCGATGGAATGGATCCCGCTCCTATGTCCTGATCATTGACCCCATTTCGCCCATTTTCAATAGGGTTCCTTCCCAGGTTGTTCCCTACCTCATACTAAAATTGCATCGAAATCGAACCATTTTTACGCGTGTTATCATGCGGACGGACGGACGGACAGACAAACAGACGGACGGACAGACAAACAGACGGACAAAGCTGGAGCATTATACTCTTATTCAACCTACGGTTGGAAAGCGTAAAAAGTGAGTTGCGTACGAAAAACAACTGCGGTGGTAATCGGGGCATTTAAGAATATTTATGATATATTTATGTCTACATATGGCGCCACAAAACAACTTTCAATTTATGATTAGTGCAAACGTTTATATTTTTTACTAATCGTAATTTACATATCTCACAACGACAGAAGTGTTGGTCACAATGGTTTACACCCGAGTCCTTCAATTGTTTCGCCGTGCCTTTCGCAAAACCTATGCAAACATTTCTGTACAAATTTTGAAGTTGTGAATCCGCTTATTGGTGTAAATATGACATGAATGGTAAGTCAGACAATATCCGAAAACTTAAAAATTTCGTCGTCTGGAGCAGGAATCGAACCGGCGTTTCCCGGTTGACGCCCGAGTATGCTAACTACTACACCACCCAGAACTACCAAGTCTCAAGTTTCCGATTAATTCGAATATAACCATCGCAGGATTCGCTAGCCGAAGCACCACTCAGGTTGTATTTACATAAATAAACGGATTCACAACTTCAAAATATGTAGTGTGCGATGGTTAAATTCCGCATTTCATTCATTGAACATTTCCGGTTTGGGATAGCACAAAATTTTCGGAACATTTCGGTACAGATACATCCGTCACTTAAAGGGCTAGGTACTACATACGCACCCTCAGTAGACAAAACCTTCGACATAGGAGTGATGGGCAGTTGACAGTGGTATCACCCTTGTGGATTGGAACAGACCCAAACCGAACGCAGACGATAAATAAAAGGACAGCAGGGCTTCTCAACAGTGTCTCACAATCGACAAACATGGGTAAGTAAACGTGATGATCTGACTGAGTTGATCTTGGGCGCATTGTCGGCACAAGACAAATGAGTCATTATATCGCTCAAGTGGTAAGAACCCTTGGGTTTCCGAGGGCAACTGTATCAAAGGGGTACGGCGAGTATACCATCGACGGATGTGCCAGCGTCCAGAGAGCAAGCGATGAACGACCACACGCCTCTGACAACCGGGGTTGACGTTGACTATCGAGGCTCATACAGACCGAATGCTTGGCAACAGCTGCGCAAATCAAATCCAGGTTAAATGTCGAAGACCCAAGCAGTGTCAGCGGATGATCGGTACGGCGCATGCTGCATATCCTGAGCTACGGGAGCCGACGCCCTATTCGTGTTCCACTGTTAACTGCTCGTCATCGGACATTACGCCTTACCTGATGCCGAGAACATTAGAGCTGGACCTCAACAGAGTGGCACCGCGTTGTGTGGTCAGATGAATCAAATTTTCAGCTGTACCGAGCAGACGGGAGGGTGCAGGCGTGGCGTTGTCAGCAATAGGCCATGGCCCCGTGGGGCCAGGTCAGCTCTGTGGCGGATTGGAGAGCCTTATCATGGGACACATTAGGTTCCTTAGTGCTTCTGTAAAGGTCATTAACCGCTGCGCCTTACTATCATGTGCTGGCTGATAAACTACACCCTTTCATTGCCTTCGCGCATCCTGCTGCCAATGGTTTGTTTCAGCAGGACAATGCGTCGCCACACCGGACCGCAATCGCCCAGGCATAGCTCGAGTTAGAACCATCCAGTGGCCCCCGAGGCCCCCGGATTTAAACGCTGCGAAGCGGAACATCAGATCCATGGACCTTGGACTGACGTCTTGTGTGGAGTTGTGGGCAATGCTGCAAAACAGGCATTGCTGGCATTACCTCCAGAAACCCTCCGGTATCTGGTGGAGTCAATGCATCGGTGTGTACAGGCTGTTATTCGCGCTAGAGGAGGAACAACTCGTTATTAGGTAGGAATCTCTAAAGTTTTGTCCATTGAGTGTAAATAACTCGTCACACGTAGTAGCATAGTCTGAACATTTTCTGTACTGTACAAAATTTGGAAGCTCCTGGAGTGTGTATGTGTGTGATGACAATAAACCGGCAGATATTCTCTCTGACGTTCAATGGTATAAAATGTCGTTGCTAAGAAAGTGTTACCAAAACTAGAGCTTAACTTCTTCCAGGGGGTCAGGGGAGATCATCCTATTCCTGCTTACCATAAAAAAATCACACACGCAAAACAAAGTAAATCTTTTGCATTATTTTTATTGAAATTCCTGGGGTAGTGGGGTAGCAATATAAGTCGGAATTATATCACTACCTCCCTTCCAGAAATTGCAATAAAAATACTTTATTTGCTTATCTTCTTTCTCAATAATTCTACTAATTCATAATAAAATACTAGCCGAGCTATTTAAGCGTCAGGAACCATTAGAATTTCTGACACCATTTATTTCATCGGATGAAACTCCGGAGCTGGGAACGTATCTCTGTATTACAGCATCGCTCCTTTTTTCAGGCAATTCCGCAGCCTACTGTAACCATGCAGAAAAGGGATGCAACTTCTATTTACAGCGTTTATTAACAAAGCTAAAGGTGATTTATGTACATGGCTATTTACACGGATGGAGGGCCTTCTATGCGCCAATCAGTTATCAAAGTTTTTCTTCCCCGGAAGAAGAATAAGTGAAAGTCTTACTTACATTCGATTGTTCTACGTGCTGGAATTATCCAAGAGTACAAAAATGTGAAAGATAAGCATACTACATTATCCAGTATTAGCATAATAATCCGCAGCGTCTGCAGAAGCACTCTTTCGAATAGCACAGGTTTATCTCTCTCTCGGAGGGAATGGCACGAACGTACGCTGTCTGCACAGATATAGCACGTCGACGGCGTCCAGGCAGCCGTTTCCAAAACAAGAAGAGGTCCGAATATTTTGGGAGATTTTCCTGAACTACTTGTTTCTTCAGAGTTCTTAAAGCTCTTTTCTTTGTATCATAAATCCCTGCTGGTGCGGTCTTCTTTTCTCACCCTTGATCGAGATACAATAAACAGACAGTATTGCTTTTTTTCGCACTTCCCTTTGAGTCTAAAGTACAGACATGTTTACAAATCTTGTAAACATCGACCCGTCCGCGACCACTTAAAATGAAGAAATGCGCCCTTTAAGAAGGCTACCTGTCTGCATGCCAGAGATAGCGTTCTGCTTCACTCTCAGCATCCAAACATCAGCAACAATATGAATGAGATGTCGCCCTGGTGTCGCAGTGGTCTAAGCCATAATCTCGTCCGAAAGAAGTCCGAGTTCGAATCCCGGTGAGGCATGGATGCTGTATTTGTCTTATGGCACTGGCTCTCTCCCTTCTCTGGAACCAGTGATCCTAAATTAGGGACGGGCGACTGCTTATAGCCCACTGAGTTGCTCACGGTGGTCGTTAAACCTCCAATAAAAAAAATATGAATGAGATATGGTTATTAGGTTCGTTACTATCTCTCTCTCTCTCTCTTTCACACACACACAAAAGGTAAATGGTTACATCCAGGGATTTATACCCACACCGCCAATACTCCTTCAACACCTTCGCCGTATTTCGACACCATCCCCATAAAACAATTTCAACACCCCTCCATTCGAAGGTGTACGCATGCACCCATATACTGTACATATAAACTTTACTTGCTAAGTATCAATCCTTTTATTATGACACGGCATAATTGTCAATAGCAGTTAGCATCTATATTAATTTTCCTCAGCTCTATCTTGAAGCGTCTTCTACCATAACGCAAAAACATTTCATTTTTTTAATTTGAAGTTTATGTATAGAAGTCTAATTTTTTTCTTGTTTAAATTGTATTTTTAAAGTCAGTCGTTGCAACCAGGAAATGTATGTTCGTATTTCTTAATTTTAGTACGGTACAAGTTTTGCAGATATTCTTCTGAATCATTTTAGCATGCACGAGATTTGCGAAAACATAAGTATTTAATCTAATTGTTTTTGTCTTGTTTATGGAAGCATTTATACATGAGAGATAAAAACAAACAAACAAAGAAAAAAACAGCTCCTAAACAAAATAACCACGTGTAGTTTTGTAAAAAAAAAAAAAAAAAGAGAGAGAGATTTCCTGTTTTAAGCATTTTCAAGTATAAAAATTCTACAGTTTTCCATTACTTGAAGTTTACGCCATTTTTAATCCTATCTTTGAAGCCTAAATATTTCACTATAAACATTTTCAGTCTTCTAAAATTTACTTTCATCCAACACCCCCTCATACTTCTTCAGCACTCTCCCAGTTTGAAATTTCTGAATAAATCCCTGGTTACATCTCAGTAAATCAAGTAAAAGTTTGAATTACCTCCTCCAGATACAATTCCCCGGTCTTGATCCCCAAGAATTTGTTAATTATTTCGGTGTAAGTCGTTTCTTCTTTCTTTTTAAACATTTACTTCTGATCTACAAATTATCCATTGTATGCTGTAGAACTTTGTACCACCACGCTACATAGACTCGACTTATCAGTGTTAACGATCGTGGACACGGCTCCGACGGCGCAGTGGTCTAAGACGTTGGCTTCTGACCATTCGCCCTAGTTAGGTCCGGGTTCAAATCCCGGTGAGGCATGGATGTTTGTGTTTGTATTTCGGCACTGGCTCTCAATGTGTTACTTGTCCAACACTGGTTGTCTGTTTACATTTAGCATACTGTAACAATCCATGTATGATGCATACTTGCTCACAATGTGTTACATGAACAACACTGGCTATATCTATGTAAATTGATCATTTGGCATGCTGTTAACCATGTATGATTTGTTGCTGTGAAATATCTGTATCATGATTATGTCTGCCTGTTCGTCATGTCTGTACCACCAGGTCCATTAAATCATTAGAAAAAATAAGAAGATCACTGACTTACATTTAGGTTGATGACTTCTTTTATCGAGTTCTCCTGTAGCATGCAAAAAAAAAAAATACTCGTCGATTCTAATTGTCTTCTATTCCTAAAAGTAATAACTCTAAATGGGGTACGGCGTCTCCGAAGTGGTGGCACTTGCGTACAACATTAGATTTCCCCTGTAACATGATCTTCACTGAAATTCACTTTTAAAAATTTACTCTAATTTAGCAATATAAGCTAAAGACTTCAAACACTTCTTTACATCGTGGGTAACAACCAAAGCTACAGGATTTTTACGATTATTTTGTGAATGAATAGCTAGAAAATTCTGTCTTTACGACTACCATGTGAACTGTCCGAAATCTAACAGGTGCAGCATAGCAAATCTAACAAGTGCAGCACAGAACCAATAATGTGGTAGAGGGCTGGAATAATACGTTTAACACCACATCCTGAAATCAAGACTCATTCAAAGCTTAAAGGAAGATTCTAAGCACAGTGACTTTCTTATAAATCGAACAGACTTTAATGAGCAGACCACATCCTAAAATCAAGACACTCATTCAAAGCTTAAAAAAAAAGAATCTGAGTACAGAGACTTTCTTATAAATCGAACAGACTTTAATGAGCAGACCACATCCTAAAATCAAGACCCTCATTCAAAGCTTAAAAGAAGAATCAAAGTACAGAAAGTTTCTTATAAATCAAACAGACTTGAATGAGCAGACCACATCCTAAAATCAAGACCCTCATTCAAAGCTTAAAAGAAGAATCTAAGTGCAGTGACTTTCTTATAAATCGAACAGACTTTAACGAGCAGAGCACATCCTAAAATCAAGACACTCATTCAAAGCTTAAAAAGAATCTAAGTACAGAGATTTTCTTATAAATCGAACAGACTTTAATGAGCAGACCACATCCTAAAATCAAAACGCTCATTCAAAGCTTAAAAGAAGAATCTAAGTACAGTGACTTTCTTATAAATCGAACAGACTTTAATGAGCAGACCACATCCTAAAATCAAGACACTCATTCAAAGCTTAAAAGAAGAATTTAAGTACAGTGACTTATAAATCGAACAGACCTTAATCTTGAAGGAAAGAAACGATCTAAAAGGTACATCAAACTGGATCAGCTAATCTCTAGAACTCTTCGACGTTACGAAAGTACGTAAGATGTAAAGAAGTGTTTGAAGTCTTTAGCTTATATTGCTAAATTACAGTAAATTTTGAAAAAGGGAATTGAAATAGCTACAAAGAAAAAAATTTAATCCCACAAAAAGGGCGAATAATGGCTTTAAAAAAAAAAAAAAAAAAGCGAATATCGCCTACAACTTTAAACACGCCAGCATAGATGCTGCCAGTCCTAAGCCTATATAAAGTGTGAAGGAAAGATAAAATCATTCAAAATATGGATCACAGTGACAGTGTTGGTCCGGGATAATTGCAAAAACATACAATTATCCCCAAACATAGGACCTTGACATGTACGCAAGTGTCACTGTACGGCTTGGTATGTACGTAAGTGTCACTGTACGGCTTGGTATGTACGCAAGTGTCACTACATTGGCGTCCCGGACGAGCTATCAGTGCACAAAGTAAAGTCATTAAAAAACCTAAAGCCAAAAAAAAAAAAAAAAAGAATACTTAAGAAAAATACTAACGTCGCGATTGTAGAAAGTATCTGAAACATTATTAAATACTGTAGGAGGAAAATTTTTGTTGGTTCCTTCCTTTTTCTTAACACAGACTTCTGTAATTTTGTGTGCAGGTGTATTTGGTGTCTTAGTCCCTACGGGGTTTTTTTTTTTTTTGATTGGAGGTTTAACGACCACCGTGAGCAACTCAATGGGCTATAAGCAGTCGCCCGGCCCTAATTTTGGGTCACTGGCTCCAGGGAAGGGAGATAGCCAGTGCCGTAAGACAAACACAACATCCATGCCTCACCGAGAATTCGAACCCGGACCGCTTTCGGACGAACGATCACAGGCCATCGCTGAGACCACTGCGCCACCGGGGCGGCACTCTCTACGGGTTCACTGATTATTTCAACAGCATCCGATTTCTTCAAACCCGAGCTTTCAGTAGACGTATATAATGAATTCAATCGAAGTTTAAAACGCCGCCTCGGTGGCGCAGTGGTCTAAGGCGCTGGCCTCTGATCATTCGTTCGTAAGGGGTCCGGGTTCGAATCCCGGTGAGGTATGGATGTTGTGTTTGTCTTACGGCACTGGTTCTCTCCCTTCCCTGGAACCAGTGACCCTAAATTACGGACGGGCGACTGCTTATAGCCCATTGAGTTGCTCACGGTGGTCGTTAAACCTCGAATCAAAAAAAAAAAAAAAAAAAAAAGTTTAGAACATCATGAAGCGCTTATACAAACGTTAGTCAACGTCAAATTAGCCTTCTCTTGCTGACTCTGTCAAAACGAGTAACCCGAAACTAGGAGGTCGATACATAACGAAAAATTAAATCTAGAGAAATAAATCTAGCAACTGTTACAAAAATAAGCTACTAGTAGATAGAATCTACAGTTGCCTCTGAAAATCATGTAGACAATACCACGCGTATCAAACACGAAGAAATTCCTCTTATGTCTTATTTTTATTGCGCAGTTAGTTACAAAAAATTGAAATGTTGCTGCAGCAGTTACATAAGTTACAGAAGGATACGGAAAAGGAATGCATTTCATTCTCATTCTTCTGTTGTACAATAATTCTCTGTTAATTGCTAAAACGGCATTTTGGTAGCGCTGGCTAATCAAGCAGCTTATCCAAACACAAGCTTAAAAATGTTCTTGATAACGGCAGCAACTCTACGCGCATTGTAAACAAGTTGCTGCGGTATTGGAACAGTTTATCGGTCATTCACTGTGACCGAAGTCTCGCATACAGTGGACCACTGACGATGGGTATCAATCATGTTAAATATCGTAACAAGCGTAGAAACGATTTCCATCAGACTGGAACAGCCCGAGGCTACTTGGCAATCCGTGAAATTTTTTCTTTTGTTTACAAACTTTATAGTATTAGGCTCCACGACTCAGCAAAGCTGAGGTCGCATATTCTACTGCATATGTTTCGAACGCGCAATAAATCATCTAAATGGAAGTTATCCAAGCTCACAACTCAGGATTAACTTGCATTTCTGATTGGGCCTCAGTCTTTCCGTTTTTCGTAAAGGGAGGAACTCAGCGAAAGGAGGGAAAAATTGATTTTTTTTTCATTCTTTAAACACAACTACCTATTCCAACTAGATGATGACTAGAGACTGATTATATGCACTAAAACATAGCAAACTATGCATTTAAAATGTAAAGTATGCATTTAGGGGAAACATTGGTAATATCATGACATAGGTAAATTCGTGATGTAGCCTAAGCGGCTATTCGTAGAGTAACTACTGTCTTAATTAGTTTCAACTTTTTATCATAAATGGCAGCAGATGTCCAATTTTTAAAATCAGAAGGAGATCGTCAATAAGATGTTTTGTTCGCATCACAGAGAAAGTTACTGAACGTGTGGCGGGGATCGAATAGTCTTTTGTGGTGGTATTTAGTATACAAGATAAATAAGCAGATTTCAAAAAGGAAAATCGAGGCAAGCAAACAATATTTAACCCAGTTATTGATTAGATTCCTGTCTAATTTCAAAATGCACTTGCAAAGTCATTTATGAGCATTCTATGGCGTGTGGAGGCTTAGCCATTCACGGACGCATGATCTTTAGCTTTGGGAAGTCAATATTTTTCAGGCATTAAATGTTGATGTAAAAAATTACTTTTTCTCCATAACTTAAACTACAATAACTGATTTCTGGATCGTAATCATGATAGTTAAAGTTCAAATAGACCCCACAGTTCCGGTTTTTAATTAATTTCAGCCCTTCATGATGCAACCAAGATATCGCGAATTTATCACCTACAGGTGATAATTACGTGATACGTAATAGTTGATGTAATTGAAATATAACAAGATATAACTCATATGTGTAAAGTTTTTTTCAACAGGCCCATGCAAAGAGAAGGCGATAACTGGAGTTGTGAATATTGTGAACACAACCAAGGAGGTTATATTACTGGAGACACCACTCCTATCCACGCAGCATTGGCCGCCATAACTCACCGTCTGTGCTGCAAATGACGTCATGAGCAGGCACTACGCAGCCGCAGAAGAGACGCTGCTTGAAAACCAATGGAACAAAAGCTTCTAAGCGTATAAACAGATAAAATGAGTAATTCAATAATCTTTGTCAATTATACACAAGCTTACTGTTTCATCAAAGGTATAATTTAGTTCATTTTTGCCTGCTTGTGACGTCACACCCCAGATTAGCTGTGACCTATGGCGGCAGAGCCAGTGGTGTCTCCAGTAATATAACCTCCTGGGACACAACTGCAACGAGGATGTCAAAAAGAAGTGCAGCTCAGTGACTTCAATGCAGCTTTTGCACGATATGGTACCATACGAAGTGCCAAAACTCTTACGATGAAAATGAAGATTTGTACATATGCGATGCCTGTGAAAGCTGCTGATAATGTCTGAAATTAAAATGCAAAAATTGCACTTTATGGAAAAAGAGAACATTTTATTGATAAAAATATGTGTTTCCTCCAAATTATTTAACTAGCGTAAACTATGCAATATATCATGTATACTATTATTTCCATATTTCTTTATATTCATGTAATGTTGTGCGTACAAATGAACAACTTGTTCACTATCACGAACTTACCAAGGTTATCATAGAATAACCACTAGTAAACATTATGCGAAAGCATCTGTTGTGGAACACGAACATACAGTCCTAATGCTCTCCAAGTTAATGGTGTTATTTACAAATGTGTTGCGTATAGGGTGCCGGGGTTTGATAAACATGGGCTGTAAATTTTTGTGATCAACATGGAAATTTCTGTGATCATCACGAAATTGCCACTGTTTACCCTATATATATATAATTTTATTTTTACCTTTGTACTAAGGTATGCTACTTAATTTTCTTCACTTTCTTCGCAGTGTGAAGGGGGATTTTTACATGCTGATCGGTTTGATACTTTTCGCCCAACCGGAATGCACGCTTTGATTGAAACTTTATTACTTGATTTAATTTTTGGGATTTTGGCCATTTCCTACTATCAAAGGTACGCTTTCCGAAGCACTTACTTATACTTATTCACAGATCAAAACGAAACACACGTTCCCACAGATCTATTGGGTTGTCGGAAAAGTCATGACGTATTTTGGCACCCGATGGCGGTTGGGCGGTTTTTGGAAGTACTAGAGGCATGCGCCGCTCTGTTATCGCTACGGCATTCAACAGGTGCCAGTTCTAGTTGCAGTCTAAAGGGAATAGTGAGCGATTTGGTTCATTTGCGGAGATTTGACATCCAGTTGAAGATGGAAGACCAAACTGGGCATTTTCGCCATATTTTACTGTTTTACTTCTGTAAAGGGAAGAACGCGCGTCAAGCTTGTGAAAAGTTGCGTAAAGTGTACGGTAATAATGCTCTACAAGAACGTCAGTGCCAGCGGTGGTTCGCAAAATTCCGTGCTGGTGATTTTGACCTCAACGATACTCCTCGGTCGGGGAGGCCCACCGGGGTTGATGACGACCAAATGAAGGCATTGATCGAGTCAAACCCACGTTACACGACACGAGAGATTGCAGACACATTGCACATCCATCATTCAAGCGTTGAAAAATCTGGGATACGTAAGCAAGTTCAATGTGTGGGTTCCTCATGAACTCAAAGAAGCTCAATTGACGGCGCGTATAAACATCTGCGATATGCTCATTAAACGTGAGGAAAACGATCCTTTTTTGAACCGACTGATAACTGGTGACGAAAATTGGATTGTGTACAACAAATGTGCTGCGCAAACGGTCTTGGTCCCGACGCGCTGCTTCGCCTCAAACGATATCCAAAGCAGACATTCATCAGCGGAAGGTTCTGGTCTTACTGTGGTGGGATTTTAAAGGTGTCGTGTTTTTTCGAACTCCTACCACGGAACCAAACAATCAATTCGAATGTGTACTGTCGGCAATTGGACAGTTTGAACGAATCCGGCATACAGAAACGTCCAGAGCCAGTTTTTTTTTGTTGTTGGAGGTTTAACGACCACCGTGAGCAACTCAATGGGCTATAAGCAGTCGCCCGTCCCTAATTTAGGGTTACTGGTTCCAGGGAAGGGAAAGAGCTAGTGCCGTAAGACAAACACAACATCCATGCCTCACCGGGATTTGAACTCGGTCCCCTTTCGGACGAATGATCAGAGGACATCGCTTAGACTACTGCGCCACCCGGGGGCAACCAGAGCTCGTTCATCGTAAAGTCGTAAAGATGTTGTGTTCCATCACGACAACGCGAGACCACACACAAGGCCGCCCCGGTGGCGCAGTGGTCTAAGGCGTTGGCCTCTAATCATTCGTCCGTAAGGGGTCCGGGTTCGAATCCCGGTCAGGCATGGATGTTGTGTTTGTCTTACGGCACTGGCCCTCTCCCTTCCCTGGAACCAGTGACCCTAAATTAGGGACGGGCGACTGCTTATAGCCCATTGAGTTGCTCACGGCGGTCGTTAAACCTCCAATCAAAAAAAAAAAAAAAAAAAAAAAACCACACACAAGTTTGTTCACCCGCCAAAAATTATTGGAGCTTGGGTGGGATGTGTTGCCACACCCAGCATACTCGCCTGACCTTGCGCCGTCAGACTTCCACTTGTTTCTCTCTCTTCAACAGTTCTGGCATGGTATAACGTTCAATTCAGATGAGGCTGTAAATCAGCACCTTGTACAGTTTTTCGCCACGTAAAACAGGTCCTTCTATGAACGAGGCATTCTGCAGCTCACTGAAAGATGGCAAAAGGTTATCGAACAAAACTGGCATTATATCATTGATTGATCTTTGTTCTTGCTCTCAATAAATGACCTTTGTAAAATATGGCTAAAATACGTCATGACGTTTCCGACAACCCAATACTATGCTGATTCGACATAGCAAGCATTTGGTATTATGAAATCATTTGGTTTGAAAATTAGTTCAAAAACCTAAATGTCGCATGTTGTGTTGGTGTGCATCTCCGTGAGAACTTCGCCTTAGCTTTTACGGAAATTGGAAGGAAATTTTGGTCTGGGAGGTGTCAAACATCAAAGCAAGCCTACCGGCAGATGACATTTCTGATGCTACGCTTCTTGCTGTCATGTGCTGAGAAAGGAAGTTAATTATTTTTTTAATTTGCTTGGTTTTAGTGGATTGCCGATCGCTTGATCTGCGGCCGAGCTTAGAAGTTGTTTGAATTTGTGCGATTGCTTGCTTTTTCAGGTCTCAGGAGATTAAAGCTTGTTTTGACGCAGAACTACGTTTCCCCCGCGCTGGATAGGGGGTAACATCGGGAGCACGGATGAAACGAAAGCATGTCCCACTTTGAACGCTTATATCTTCGAAACTAATAATCGTAAAAGAATAAATAATACATCATTAGTTTATAGAGTCCCATTTATAACAAAATAAGTTTCAATCCTCTTCCCCTCAACCCTCTGATACAGAAACGTTAGAAATTTAGCCAAATATCTACCAACAAGTAATTGGACACCGGTGACAGCACAGGAAAACGAAGTTTATTCACCTTCAATAGTTGGTGGAGCCTCCACGAGCGGTGACTACAGCTGCGACCCTCCGGGGCATACTCTCAACTAGGCGTTGTACGACGGCTAGCGGTATTTTTTTCCACTTGGCTTGGAGAAGACAGGTCAGTTCTTTAACCAATTTCGGACGGTGGGGGCACCCCTTAAGTCGACGCTCTAACTCGTCCCAGAGGTGCTCTATAGGGTTAAGGTCCGGGCTCTGCGCATGCCAGTTCATTCGATTAACTCCATTGTCCCCATACCAAGCCATGGTGGACCTCGCAACATGACAGGTGGCGATGTCCTCCTGAAAGTAACATGGGTCCACCATGTAAAACTGACACAACGTAGGAAGCGCATGGTCATCCAAGATGGTGCAGTAGGTCTCGACGTTGAGTCTACCAAGAATTGTGACCAAGGGTCCCTTGCCATACCAGCAGAAACACCCCCATAGCATAATTCCACCGCCGCCGAACTTCACAGTTGGCACAATACATTCCGGCAGGAGGCGTTCTCCAGGCAGACGTCAAACCCAGACCGTGCCATCCAAACGGTAGAGGGTGAACCTTGATTCGTCGCTCCAGAGAACCTGTTTCCACTGTTCAACGGTCACTGTCGACGTTATTTGCACCACGTTAGCCGAGCAGCGCTATTGGACTTGGTGATCAAAGGCTTGTGGTCGGCAGAGCGTCTATGATAACGGAGCAGATAGGCTTCCTTACGGATGGTATTCATCAAAAGAACACTCCCGGATGCCTGTTCAATACCGGGTTGAATCTCCTTCAACCCGGATTACAGAACTTATGTGGTTTGGCATAGATTCCATAATCTAAACTTTTATTCAATACCGGGTTGAATCTCCTTCAGCCCGGATTACAGAACGTATGCGGTTTGGCATAGATTCCATAAGGTGTTAGAGTGCATTTACGTCTGTAGAAACTCCCCGCGGATGTGGCCCATCGATTTGGTGCGGTTCTTCCGAATTTCTCTGGCCAGCACCTGTTGGTCTCTAACTCCCAGTTTTGAGGGTCTGCCGGGTCGGGGCACATTCCGACAGTCACCTCTCATCTTCCATTTGTCAATCACGTAGGCCACTGTCGATTTTGGGTACTTCAACTCGCTGGATATCTCACGTATGGATCGGCCATTTCTGTGATACCCGACGATTACACCTTTCTCAAAATCAGAGAGCTCCGAACTGCGTGGCAATTTGCATGCGACTGCTTGCGTTGTTGTTTCCCACACGACATTTAACGGCGGCGGCCGTGACGTGTATCAGGACCGTAGATATCGTCGATTGCAGGGGTGTCCAATTACTTGTTGGTAGATAGTGTATAAGGTGTGAGTAGAACAGTTGATTGTACCGAGCGTGATGGGGTAAAAGGAAGGATTTATAGGACTTTGAGAAAGAATGGATTATGGGATCTCGGAGAGCGGGTGCTTCAATTTCCCAAACAGCTCAACTGGTGGGTTGTTCGCGAGCTGCAGTAGTTAAAGTGTATCAGGACTGGCGTGAAAATGGTCAAACAATGACCCTGAGGAAAAACTGCACAGGACAGCGAAAGATTGATGTGAGAGGTGAACGTCGGATCCGACGACATGTACAGGCCAACAGTTGACTACCGAAGTTCAACCCAGAACAGTGTCTTTCATGATCAGATATGGGCTATAAAAGAAGACGACCACGATGACGTCATCTCCTAACCACGGTTCATCAGCGTAAGAGACTCGCCTGGTGCAAAGATCATGCAAGTTGGACTTTGGATGACTGGAGAAAAACGTGCTGGTCTGAAGAGTCACTTTTTTACTCCACTCTAGATGGTTATGTATGTATCTGACGCAAACAACATGAGGCACCGATCCATCTTGCATGGTCTCCACAGTGCAAACAACGTATGACTGGTGTCTACTCTCCAATGTATGACTGTTGTCTGCTCTCGTGAACTGCATGTTGACTCTGTAAGCCCAGCAAGGTTGCACTTTTTTCCGAATGGCGACGGTGTCTTCCAAGATGAAAATGCGCCAAGCCACAGGTCCAATTTTGTGCAGGTATGGTTTGAAGAACACAGTTCTGACTCCCAGCATATTGACTGGCCTCCGAACTACCCCGATATCAATCCCATACAGCACTTGTGGGACACTATGGAATGGCATATCAGGCGTCTGGATACACCTATCACCACCATATACCTTCATTGAAGGCCGCATTACATATAGCTTGGTTGGCCATACCTCCAAATCTCTTCATTTGAATCGATGCCACGTCGGATAGCAGCTGTATTAAGGGTGAAAGGAGGACCTAGGAAGTATTAGGTAGGTAATCATAATTCAGTGATCACACAGTGTATTTCAAAATACTGATGATACAAGTTCTGTTTGCTGTAAGGAAACATACATGGACGCTTTGGTAAAAGGAAATACACTAAAGAGCAATTGAATTACAGGTATCTCTAATTCAATTGCTTAGTAACGTGTAGCACCACCTTTCGCCCTGATGACGGCGGCGATTTGTCTCGGCATGGACTCGACAAGACACCGGAAGCGTTGGGTAAGACATACGGATCCACGACCCCTGAACAAGTTCCCACAGTTCACGAAGATTTAATGGAGGGAGGTCAGCGCCTCAAACATCTCTCTCGATGGCATCCCAGATGTGCTCGATGGGATTGAGGTCAGGTGAATTAGCTGGCCAAGGAAGCGAGGTCACGTCGGTGGAGTGCTCATCCAATCATTCGGATACAATTCGGGAGCGATGGCACGGTGCATTGTCTTGTTGCAGAATGAGGTCCCCAGTGGGATGTTGAACACGCACAAATAGGAGCAAATGGTCGCCCAGGATATCCCGGTAACGTTGACCTGTGAGGTGACGATGTCACACGTACCAGGTATTTCATTTCAGTCCACGTAGACAGTCCACAGACGAGAATGCCACCCCCACCAGCTTGAAAAGTGTCCTGCTGGCAAGAAGGGTCCATCGCTTCATGTGTTTTGTGCCGTACTCGTATCCTGCCGTACGCATGTACCAACGTGAATCTCGACTCATCAGTCCAGGCAACATTTTCCCACATGTCTAGGGTCCAGTGGCGATGTTCCCGCGCCCATGCTAATCTTTGCAACCTTGTGATGTGCGGTCAGCAGCGGTACCCTCGTGGGACGATGGCTTCTGTACCCCATAGCGAGGAGATGGTTCTAGATGGTGTGGCTACTTACACGCTTTTGTGCACCAGCGTTAAATTGTCAAGTGATTTCTCGCACTGTGGCCCGTCTATCCGCTGTTACAATGCGAGCTTGCCAACGATGACCCCGCTCATCCACACGCTGTTGTCCACGGCAGTTGGCCTTTGCTGGGATGGTTTTACCGGATTCGTTGTACTCACGGTGCACTGGGGACACAGTGGCTCGTGAGAATCCCAGTGCCTGCACGACGTCCGAGATGCAGTGACCCATTCGTCGGGGCCCGACAATTTGCCCACGATCAAATGCGCTTAGATCCTTCGTCTTACCCATACTGCGTCCGACTCTTACTGATTCCCGTCGTATCACTCCTTATATTGTCGGATCGCTGCATGCGCCGTGTCGTTTCCGTTTACAGGGCCACCCACAGCGCCACATTTGCATAATGCCAGCTGCCTCCAATTCAATTGCTCTTCAGTGTATATTAGATTTTTATAAAATTTAGATAAAGAGAATAAAAGACCGTTGGGATTAATAATCAGCAAGAATAGCTATTATTGGCATAAAAGGGAAAAACTTGTCTTCAATAGAATCTGCGTTTACAGTTGCTCTATGAGGCGGAGTCAAAAACAAATCATTTAGGCACATTAACAGTATCAGCAAAAGCTAAGCCATGATGTAAATCTTCGCTTAACAATTTCTGTGGCGTTTTGGGAATACCTTCCGAGATACTGAGGAAACTCTGACTTAATAATAAAGGCTAAGATATGAAACAATAACGCTTTTGTAGTAAATAATTAATTCACTCAGAAATTTAGGCTGTAAAATGTCTTATAAAGAAAGGAAATTATGTCTGACAATTAGAGAAATTACCGGCAGACCACTAAAAACAAACTGAAGAATTAACGAAAGCAGCAGGACTGTTAACAGCAAAAATTATAGAAACGCCCCCATTTAACGTATGGTAATCTATCATTCAAGTGCTAAAAACTATGTGCAACAAAATATTTATGGTAATATAACTCTCTTTTCTCCCGCTACCAAATGCATGCTTAAAATTTGCTGTTTGCCTATATCTAATTTAAATTGAGCATATTGGTATAATTATATTGCCATCGTTTTTTTTATTTACATTGTATGCATCATGTGCGTTCTTTATTTCATTTCTTTCCAGAAGTAGTTCTTTATTTCTTACATATATCACTAAGCTGTTCTCTGAGATTCAGAGGTTAGCTCCAAAAAGAAATGCAAACTACACCAGATATTTTTACTTACTGTTGTATCAAACTTCTCTATTTACAGCGATCTTGACATACAACTCCGGCTTAACTGATATCCATTACACGCCGTACACAAGATCTTTTATACTTCATACTCATAATCTTTTTCTCATGCAGACACTCCTGAATCTGATCCACCCATGTCTTCCTTGGCCTTCCTCTGCCTTTCCTTCCTACCACTTGGGCTAAAACGATTTTCTTAGTAAGCATCTCATCACTCATTCTTTCTTCATTTGTAATATTTCTTTTTGTCTTTTTAATCAGGTAAGTACATCAGTGTGGGAGATTAGCCCACAGCTGGCAGTTCCAGTTGGTCATTCAACCCAGTGAGTTGGGGTCTTTTTGCCAATGTCACACAGAACTAGCTGGCACCTCTCCAAGATTCACAGAGGCCCTAGTTGCTGTGTGTGTGTGTGTGCCATTGTTACCACGGAGCACCCCAAGGAGGCAAACTCATCGCTCACTACGACCGCCCGCGTTCTTTATTTCTTTCAAGAAATAATTCTTTTGTGACAGAGAGTTTCTCTCCTACGGAAAGAATTTTTGGGACCTTTCTTTCGTAGTGCAGAAGTGAGTTTATCTTCCTCAAAAAGAAGTATTTTCTGCAAAGACAGAATTGTTCTATCTTCCCTCTTCTTCACTGTATCCGAAATCAGTTCTACCTCGTAAAATTAACAAAGGTATTAAAATTTTCAAAATATATGTGGATAGTTTTGGTACTCTTAAAGGAAGGCATCAATGTATTCTTTTTGCCACAATGTCGATGACGTAGAATTTTCTATCGTTATGACGAATTTCATTTCCTTGTTGATTAAAATAAATTTCCAGGATGTTTTTGCTTAGATCATCCGACAAGAACTCGAGATTGACCAGTGGCAGCAACAAAACGTGCCCCGAAGTTTCAGCGTTTTGCTGAATTGTTCCTTATGGTCACACAATAATCGAGCTAATGAGGCTACCAGCGCAGAGTCATTACTGTTGTTGACAGCGACCAACAGAACGGTAAAATTACAGATCTCGTCCTGCTTAAGGGTCTGCATGACACAGTTTGCTTTAGGACGAGAGTGCTCAGGTCAGCAAGACATCAACCTTATGCAATTCATTGAGATCGCTCGTAAAATGGGATTCACAAGAATTACCTTACACTCCACTCCGTCACCGAAACAATGCAGAAGGTGCGGTTTCAAAACGGGAGTATTTCAGTTTGTTTTACAAAGGGTTCATAAGAATTCTATTTCACCGACTGAAACAAAAGTTTCGAGGAATGCGGGGTGGTAGCTTCCAGTTTTCCGGTTTCTGAGAATTTTTTCAGCTATAAGGAATCCGAAGGTACTAACCTTTTGTAGTTGCCAGCAACGTAGGGGAAAAAATAAAAGCTCACAAACTTTTTCGTTTATTTTTCAGATCTTATCAATTTAAAAAGACTATAATAGAAATACACTTTTGAAAAAAAATACGAATCACCCTGAGAAAGTCGTTCGATCCTGATGAAACCCCGCATGTAAGTATCTCACGGCTGCATGCGTATGCAAATGATTAAAAGAGATCAGATCATATGTAGAGGATTTTAGGAAGGGAGTGTCTGACCCCAGGTTTTAAACAACCCTTAGAAATAGGAAGCTAGGATATTTGGGCTAGAGTGCCCGCTAAGAAAGTGACACGGAAGCGAGGTAGAAAGAGGAAGGAAGACGTCTTTATTTATTACCGGGGGCCAGTACCCGGGGTCCGACGGCTTAACGTACCCATCCGATGCACGGCGGATATTTAGTGGTTCGGGCGTTCGTACCTGCCTGGGATCGAACCTGAGGTGTCTTCCGTGGCAGTCACGAACGTTGACCACTAGGCCACCCGCGGCCCTCAAATGATTAAAAAATAACGACCAATTACTAAATAGTGACGCGCCTCAGCCCATGGGAACAGCGCATCGTGGAGGGTATATCAAAGAGCAAAGCTGGCACGCAGGGACAATTGTGACAGAGGATTGCGGATGCATTAAATTCCACGGACTGTGTGGATGCCTCGACGTCGGATCCGTCCACAATAAGAGCAGTTGAGCGAGTTTGAGAGAGGACATATAATTGGGTTGAGAGTAGCCGCTTGGTCAACTCGCCGTATCGCCAGGCATTTGGGTCTGAGCGGACGATATTGGCGCCAATTGGTCGAGGAGGGTACAACCCAGTGGCACGCGGGCAGTGGACGGCCGAGAGCAACGACAGAACGCGAGAATCGAGGAATTGTGATAAATCTCATCCAAACGTCGCATTGGTGCGTCGTCTACAGGTACGGAAGTGGTCATCCGAACCGTTGCCAGACAACTTGCTGCACGGGGACTACATTTCGAGGAGGTTACTCCGCTGCCTACCTCTGACCAGCGAGCATCACCAGCACCGATGTAGTGGTGCCGGGCCAGATCAACGTGGGATAATTCCCAGTGGCGTCGTGTTGTCTTCACGGTTTGCACTTGGCGCCGATGACCAGCGCATACGTGTCTGGAGACGTGATGGCCAGCGCATACGTGTCTGGAGACGTGATTGCCAGCGCATACGTGTCTGGAGACGTGATGGCCAGCGCACGGATCCTACCTTTACTGTGGAATGGCACACGGCTCCACACTGGGAGTGACTATCTGGAGAGCCATTTCCAACGATAGCCAGATACCCTTCATAGTCCTCCGTATGACCCTTACGGCTGAACAGTAGGTCGACGACATTCCACGACCTATTGTGTTGCCATTCCTGTCGCAGCATCACCGAGAAATTTTTCAACGGGATAACGCCCGACCGCACACGGCATGGCTCTCTCAGGCCTGCCTCCGTAATGTCGACACACTTCCATGGCCAGCCTGATCGTGTTTGATCGAACATGTTTGGCACATGATCGGACGCCACCTACGTCCATCCCGGAATTTTGGCAAACTGGCCCGTAATTTGGACACCATCTGGTATGCCACACCTCTGGAGAGTATTTATGAACTGTATATGTTTGTGCCACGTCGGGTAAGCGCTTGTTGCGAGCCAGCGGTGGGGCTACAACGAACTAACATGTTCCACTCGTGTAGGTGTTTTATCCGAATAAATGGCCCAACCGCTTTGGAATTGCAATCATTTCCTTTCCTATACATGTACGTTGCATATACCAAATTTCGTCTCGATTGAACGATTCTTTCTGGGTGCTTCGTTTTTCTTTTGTTTTTGTTTTGCAAGGAGTGTAATGAAAGAACAGTCATCTCAAATACATGACACTCAAGCGTATTTTTTTGCTAGCGAAGCACCTTTCTTTTAACTGTTCTCCGTGTATTATCTCCCCAGGAATACGTACTATATCGGCCACTGAATTAGAAACTTTTATTCAATACCGGGTTGAATCTCCTTCAGCCCGGATTACAGAACGTATGCGGTTTGGCATAGATTCCATAAGGTGTTAGAGTGCATTTACGTCTGTAGATTCCTCAAGGTGTTGGAGTTAATCTACGTCTGTGGCATATCAGGCTTTCACCAGACAGTCCTTTAACTGGCTCAGATTTGATGGAAGAGAACTTTGCCCCCGTATCTGTTTTTCTAACATGTTCCATACATTCTCAAATAAGGTTCAGATTCCGGTTCTGTAGTGGCCAGGGAAGATACTGGAAATCACTGTCATGCTCGCTGGGCCATTGCTGAACTCATCTTGTGCGACGAACAGTAGCATTGTCGTCCATGAAGCAACAATCACTTGCTGAATAAAAAGCCAGCACTGCAGGACGGACTTGACCAAACACAATGTTCTGATAACACTTGGTGGACATCCGACCTTCCAGAAATATCAGAGGACTCGTTCCGTTCCAATAGAACCTTCCCCACACCATGACACAACCTCCAGAACCTCGAGTTGTGTTTACAAGGCAAGCTGGATCCATTACTTCATGAAGCTCTCTCAAAACTCTCTGCCTACTGTCGGTAAAAAGCAATATGTACCACGGACCACATGACATTTTGTCCAGTCTTCCAGTGCCCAGCCATGATGTTCCTGACACCACTATAGACCAACTTTCCCGTTCTTCTAAGAGATCAGTGGCTTACGTATAAGTATACGATTGCCAATTCCGATCCTCTTCGATTTCCTGCGCATGGTTCGCTGAGATATGGGTGGGAAACTACCTTCATGGAATGCTTCGGTCAATTACTCCACACAGGAAGTCCTATTTTCCCATACAAGTCTTTTCAGAAGACAGCGTACTGGTTTATGACAGATTGTCGTCGCGCCAGAGTGACGCCTTTTGGACAAGAAATGTAGGCTATTTTTCCACTAATTAAAGAGCCGGGATATGTGATCTTTTGAGAAACCAGACAGCTTTACTGTTTTCAAAATCGTCTCTCCAGCCAGATGGACACCCACAATAAGCCCTTTGTCGAACTCCTAAAGATCCTTTGTTTTTCCCATTGTGATCAACACTTCTGACTAGCATCAGTCTTAAATACACTACTGGCCACCCAAAATGCGACACCAAGAAGGACACGAGATAGCAAAGCCAGATTTACTGGACACATAACAACAGATACAAAGATGAAACGATTGAGCTCACAGGCCCGTGCGACTTGCGGAACAAGCAGACATCAATAGTTCGTGTGGTCCCCATGGCTGCCAATAACGGCCGCTACACGCAGCGGCATCGAACGAAAGAGGCTTTGGATGTGGGCTTGGGGTATGTTGATCCAGGCTGCTTCTACACGTTACCACAGTTCATGAGGCGTAGCCGCGGGTGGTGGTTGCCGATCTGCGACCAGACGTGTTCAATGAGCGACATATCGGGATAACAGGCGTGCCACGGCAGCAGTGACACCTCGTGGGCCGTGAAGAATCGTTGCACGATGCGTGCCACGTGCGGGCGCGCATTGTCCTGTTGAAATGTGGCCGCTGGCAGGTCCTGCGGGTTAGGGAGGACTACAGGCTCCAAAAAGTCGTAGATGTAGCGGTGGCTGTTGAGTGTACCGGAGATACGTACCAGAGGGGTGCGTGTGTCATATCCAATTGCGCCCCAAACCATAACGCCTGGCGACGGACCTGTATGGCGATGCATAGTGCAGGCGTCATACAGTCTTTCGCCGCGGTGCCACCACACGCGGATCCGACCATCGTGGTGTTGCAAACAGAAGCGGGATTCGTCGGAGAAGAGAATGTCGTGCCATTCCATAGTCCAGGTGCGGCGTTCAACGGCCCACTGCCGCCGCACTCGCCGGTGGTGTAAAGTCAATGGTAATCGGAGCAATGGGCGCCGTGCGACAAGTCCCTGCTCCTGCAGACGACGTCGAACGGTACGTGCTGACACAGGTTGTTGCGCAACACACCCTAATTCCTGCGCTAACGTTCGTGAAAAAACCACCAACTGTTTTCATTCCAATATTCTGGACGAATGCGACGAATTCTGCCCATCAAACGCCTCAAAACATTTAAATAAACCTCACTAGTAATTGCTTGTCCACTTGGAACAAATTCTTTGTGGATAATATCCTTACTATCAAAGAATGTAATGAGCATTGTTTTGATTTTCGATGGAACTGTTCTTGTTTTTTTGGCTTGTGGTGAGTTTTTTGACTTCTATTCCGGACTTTGTCACTTTGTTTTAGGATCATATTGAAAACCCCATGTTTCATCACCTGTAACAATCGATTTTAAGGAGTTTGGATCATTTTCAGCGGCTGAAATGATGTCTCTGCAATGTGCACTTCTCCTTGATTTTTGTTCATTGGCTAACGTGTGTGGAACAAATTTAGCAGATTTTTGTTTTGCCCAAATCTTCATGCAGGATGGTTCGAATCGTTTCTTTGTTGATGTTTAAAGACTCTTCCATCATTCTTAGTGACGCACATCGATTGTTTGCTACGAAATCACGCACTTTTTCAATAATCTCAGGTGTCCTAGATGAACTTGGACTTCCGGTATGCTTATCATCTTCAGCGTATCTCTTCCGTCCAAAAAACGTTTGTGCCACAGGAAAACATTTGATCTATTTAAACAAAACTCACCGTAAACTTGTTTCATCATTTGGTACGTTTCCGAGGCACTTTTACCAAGTTTTGCATTAAATTTAATAACAGCACTTTGTTCCATCTTAATAATTCAACATGAAAATAAATTTTACTTCTCTAATGAACGGCCGTTTCGTTTGAGTTACTTTAACAACTGCGCAGTACTTTTGGCAGAAAGCAAGCAGATGGTCACGGTTTATGACGCATTCGCGATTACACTGGTGGCGCCACCGTAGGCTGAAATCTAGCGCCATTCTTAAAAATTCTTTGACGCACTGTGTATGATGTTGGCATTTTGCGGTGACTAGTTCAAACCCACAATCTCACCAATGTAGTACACTTTTGGGAAGAAATGGAACTCAGAATCGGGTATCGACTTTCTTGTTGGTAGAACTTACGGATATTAAAAAAGAGAAAAGCAACAAAAATGCTAACGTATACAGGGTGTTTCACTATACTCGGTTTACCCGGTAAATGAATTATTACACAATTTGCTATTTGTTGTAGGAAGATTAACTAGGTTGACCCGGTATATTAATTATTAAAGAAATATTTATTGTAGGAAGAACAAACTGTACCTGAATAAGTGTCATTACAGCAAATGCTGGAAGTGGCCAACTTTCTGTTGCAAACACAGGGTGACTCGTCTTTCCGTACTGACAAAGGTTTTAGCAAGCGTAGACTGTCTGTCCCAAGGTCAACTTGGTCCGTGGCGGTGCCACTTCCCAAACAACTGGCTAACCAGCTGTCCCCGTGCGTGCCATACCGCTGGGACCCTCAGAAGATTAGGCTTTAAATTGTAATTAGTTTAGGTTTCCATCTTTAAATATGCGTCTCTCTTTTTTTGTCCACAGTGAACATATAAGCACACCGGACAAAAGATTAGACACCCCTGGTAGGACTTACCTAATAAAGGGTGATGGCGCCTCTTGCTTTGATAACAGCATGAATCTGGTGTAGTAGAAACTCCGCGAGGTTGTGGATATATTGAATATAAATTTGCAGACACTCGTGCGCCAGTAGGTTCCGAAGTTCCGCCAGAGTACGCGGGTGTCTATTCCGGAACTTCACCTTCTGTTCCAAAGGATCCCACAGATATTCAATAGGATTTAAATCTGGGAATTTGGCAGACCAGTCGAGGTGAGACAGTGTTTCTGATAGTTTGTCGTGCCACTTAGACACAGTTTTAGTCCTATTCACATGGCAATTGTCGTCTTGGAAGACAGGAGTGGCAATGCGATGCTGCTCCTGGAGATGTAAGGCAAAGGGCAACACTTCGTCATTCGTCTTACGTATGCTGACTCAAATTCATCGTCACTGCAACAAAAGGGTCCATTTCGTGGTACGAAAAACATCCCCAAAACATCACAGAACCCCCTTCAGCTTGAACAACACCTTCGACATAATCAGGATTAAAGGCATCATTGGGCCTCCTATGCACTCGTTCCCTTCCACCATTGGAGTACAAACAAAAACGAGACTCATCAGACCGTATTACTCGTTTCCAATCCTTCACAGTAAAGTTTTGGTGCCTCTGAGGCCATTGATAACGTGCGACTTCGTGACTTGCTGTTAAAAGACGCCTCTTCCGTGGTACTCTGCTCCAGATGTTCATCGCATGCAGTTCTCGTCGCAATGCCCTTTCGGAAGTTGGTTGGAGTGGACTTTCGTTGACTGTTTGGAGCAATTGTTACCTGGTTCGAAAAACCGATTTGCAGTTACTAGGCGTGAAACATGGCGGCGGTCCCTGTTGGTGAGAATCGTTTTCCGGCCACAGTTACGTCGCAGATTTTCAGTTGACTGCGAACTACACCACTGTTTGTAGACCCACTGGACAGTACCCTTCGACACACCAGCAAATTGGGCGACTTCATTCACTTTGTGTCCGTGGGCACAGCTAAACACGATGGCTCCTTTTCGCCACTCAGTCACGTCTGTCTTACTACCCATATTGCAGACTAAATTCAACACACACGTTGCTCTTCACCATTGCATGAGACAGAAATGATCTTGTAGACCACGTCAGTGCTATTTATCTCCCAACAATGCTATCACGGCGCCCTCTGTGCAACCGGTAACTTCCTACAGCCATTTCTGTTAGGGGTGACTAATTTTTTGTCCGGTGTGCTTATTTTACTAAGATAAGGATCATAAGGGCCAGTGTAGAAGAATCAGTATTTACTCTTATGACGAATTCTTCTTTTATTTGTTTGGGAAGATTCAGTCGGCATCAATACAGACGTCAAACTCAATATTTTTATATATTCATTCGTCGATCACATCTATCACAATAACTTTTGTAACAACACTTAATAACCGCCTTTCCAACAACAACAGCTCTCGTACATGATTATCTCGACAACTCCACATTAATTACTCTGCAAAGTTTTTCAAAGTTGGCATTTTTATCTAGCTCCGACTCCCTGTCAGTGTTGCGAATTGTAAAAGCTCTTCGCGGAAGTCATGCGTCGTTCAGTGAGAAAACGTTTTAGCAGAGTAACTAAATAAGAGCATAGAAACTGAAAAGGAAGGTTAAAGAAGTGGTCACGTTTTGCTAATACGGAATGTTCCACGAAGCATTGCAAAAGTTATGAAGGCTACAGATGGACTGTGTATTACGTTTTTATAATACAGACTTTTAGAAGGACAGTGTATAATCCAACACCACAAAAGTGAATATTTCCTCACCTTAAATAGTTCAGGCTGGAGTGAAGCTGGAACCTTTCTCACTTGAAGCACAGGACGCATAAGAACCGGATATGATGAGCTCATTTGCTTATTGCTCACATAATTTCAGTTTTATTTAGGACGCTATCAATGACAGGCATCAGTAAGCAATATAAAGAATTCTCACCATCTGAATTTCATTGCCTAATCCTTTTTCCCAGGAAGTTAGACATTTATGATGCTGTTCAGCTTATTAATGGCGTTGCTCAGTAATGTTAACACAGCCTTTCGGTTTAGCATACCAAAAATTTGTTTTGAGAACGATTCTGCTCACGATTCGGTTAAGTTTTGAATAATGTCAAGGCAGTAATCGTTTTTCGCCGAACTCTTGAATATATTTAACAAGTTAGTAAAATCATGCAATGCATTAATTATAATACGCTTTCCAACATTACAGAAATCATTACTCAAGTTATCACTCAAGTTATGAGAATAATGTCTGTGGAATAAATCTCGGTCCTGTGCCCTGACCTTTGATCCCATTTCCATGATATTCAACAGAACCGGCTTGGTATACCCCCGAAATAACATGATAAAGTTTTGTCGCAATCGAAGCATTTTTACGTAAGTTATGATGCATAAGGGCTATGGAATAGATCCCGCTCTTGTGTCCTAACCTTTAACCCCATTGCGTCCATTTTCAATAAGGTTTGTCGCCAGTTGGTCCCCTACCACATACTAAAATTTCATCGAAATCGAACCTTTTTTACGTTAGTTATGGCGCATAACAGGAGTGGAATGGATCCCTCTCCTATGTACTGACCTTTGACCCCATTTCGTTCACTTTAAATAGGGTTCCTTCCTAGGTGATTCCCTACCAGATACTAAAATTTCATCGAAATCGAACGGTTGTTACGCGAGTTATCGTGCTGACGGACATACGCACACAACGCGTGACGTAATGAGGCAAATAGGAATCGCGACCATCTGCACGCCGCAAAAGTGTGACGTCATAAATCTTTAATAGGATCCACACACAACACGTGACGTAATGAGACAGTTGGCGTGACCGCGCGCCAACACACTCAAACGCGAGTTGTGACATCATAAGATTTCTAAGCATTGGTAACATTAATGGAACAACGCCATCACTAAAAACGTTATAATTCGGGGTGGTTATTTAACCCACTAAACGAATTCTTCTAAAGTCGAGATCAAGCTAAACCGATTTCTAGTACCAGACAAGTTAGTAAAATCATGCAATGCATTGATTATGATATGCTTTCCAACATACTAGAAATCATAAAATGGCTGAGGAATAAATCTCACTCCTACGCCCAGACCTTTGATCCCACTTCGATGATATTCAACAGAACTGGTTCAGTATACCTCCGAAATAACGTGATAAAGTTTTGTCGCAATCGAAGCAATTTTACGTAAGTTATGATGCATAAGGGCTATGGAATAGACCCCCTTCTTTGTCCTAACCTTTGACCCATTTCGCCCATTTTCAATAGGATTCGTTCCCAGGCGCAGGCCCCTACAACATACTAACATTTCATCCAAATCGAAACATTTTTACGTAAGTTATGATGCATAATGGCGATGGAAGTGATTTTGCTCCTATGTCCTGACCTTTGACCCTCATTTCGCCAATTTTCAATAGGGTTTGTCCCCAGGTGATCCCCTACCACATACTAATATTTAATCGAAGTCGAACCTTTTTTACGTTAGTTATGAAGCATAAGAACAATGGAATGGATCCCGTTCCTATGTCCTCACCATTGACCCCATTTTGTTCACTTTCAATAGGGTTCCTTCCCAGGTGATTCCCTTCCACATACTAAAATTTCATCGAAATCGAACAATTTTTACGCGAGTTATCGTGCAGACAAACATACGCACACAACGCTTGACGTAATGAGGCAGATGGGAATCGCGGCCATCTCCTAGCAAAAGTGTGACGTCATAAAACTTTAATAGGATCCGCACATTTGTTTGACTGCTGACGTCATGAAAATACAGGTCGCGCCATCTTTTTTCTTCCCAATTAATGCGTTCTAAAGGATGAAAATTTGAACATCGATTAAAATAGCTTCATTTTATAACTTCGAATACCTAATATTTTCTAAAGAATAACCATAATTATGCAATCCAACATTTGTTTGTCTGCTGACGTCATCAAAGTACAGGTCGCGTCATGCTTTTTCTCGTTTCAACACCACCAAAGGAAAAGTTATTGATTTTTAATATAATTATGGTTATGTTTTAGAAAATATTAAGTATTCCAAGTTACAATATAAAGTAATTTTAATCGATGTTCAAATTTTCATCCTTGGGAACACATTAATTGTGAAGGAAATGTGTACAAAAGTTTTTCCATTGGAAGTATAGGAAGCAAAATTACTTGACGTCCACCTTAATAGTATGGAATAAGGGCGATGGAATGGATCGCAATCTTATGTCCTGACCTTTGACCCCATTTCATCCATTTTCAATAGGGTTCGTCCCCAGGTGGTCCCCTACCACATACTGAAATTTCATCGAAATCGAACCATTTTTACGCACGTTATGGCGCATAAAGGCAATGGAATGCATCCCGCTCTTATGTCCTGACCTTTGACCCCAATTCACCCATTTTTAAAAGGGTTCGTCTCCAGGTGGTCCCCTACGACATAGTAAAATTTCATTGAAATCGAACCATATTTACGTAAGTTATGACGTATAAGTGCAATGGAATGGATCCCGCTCCTACGTCGTGACCTTTGACCCCATTTGTCTCATTTTTAATAGGGTTTGTCCCCAGGTGGTCCCCTACCACATACTAAAATTTCATCGAAATCGAACCATTTTTACGCTAGTTATCGTGCGGACGGACGGACGGGCAAAGTTGGAGCATATACGCTTCTTCAACCTACGGTTGGAAAGCGTAAAAAACGGTAGGTTAACGACTTTCATCAAAATTCTTAGAGCCGTTTTCAAAATAAAATAGTACATACATACATACAAGAATTGCTACATTAAGGTGGACGTCAAGTAACTTTGCTTCCTTTTTTTCTTTTTTTTTTTTTTCATTGGAGGTTTAACGCACCGTGAGCAACTCAATGGGCTATAAGCAGTCGCCCGTCCCTAATTTAGGGTCGCTGGTTCCAGGGAAGGGAGAGAGCCAGTGCCGTAAGACAAACACAACATCCATGCCTGACCGGGATTCGAACCCGGACCCCTTACGGACGAATGATCAGAGGCCAGCGCCTTATACCACTGCGCCACCGGGGCGGCAAACTTTGCTTCCTATACTTCCGATGGAAAAACTTTTGTACACATTTTCTTCACAATTAATGAGTTCCCAAGGATGAAAATTTGAACATCGATTAAAATATCTTCATTTTATAACTTGCAATACTTAATATTTTCTAAAACATAACCATAATTATGCAATTCAACATTTGTTTGTCTACTGACGTCATGAAAATACAAGTCGCGCCATCTTTTTTCTGTACAATTAATGCGTTCACAAGGATGAAAATTTGAACATCTATTAAAATAGCTTCATTTTGTTACTTGGAATACTTAATATTTTCTAAACCATAACCGTAATTATGCAATCCAACATTTTTTGTCCACTGACGTCATCAAAGTACAGGTCGCGCCATCTATTCTCCAGTTTCAACACCACCAAAGGAAAAGTTATTGATTTTTAATATAATTATGGTTATGTTTTAGAAAATATTAAGTTTTCCAAGTTATATTATGAAGGTATTTAAATCGATGTTCAAATTTTCATCCTTGAGAACACATTAATTGTGAAGGAAATGCGTACAAAAGTTTTTCCATTGGAAGTATAGGAAGCAAAATTACTTGACGTCCACCTTAATAATATGGGATAAGGGCAATGGAATGGATCGCAATCCTATGTCCTGACCCTTGACCACATTTCGTCCATTTTCAATTGGGTTCGTCCCCAGGTGGTCCCCTACTACATACTGAAATTTCATCGAAATCGAACCATTTTTACGCACGTTATGACGCATAAGGGCAATGGAATGCATCCCGATCTTATGTCCTGACCTTTGACCCCACTTTACCCATATTGAATAGGGTTCGTCCACAGGCGGTCTCCTACCACATAGTAAACTTTCATTGAAATCGAACCATATTTACGCAAGATATGACGCATAAGGTTAATGGAATGATACCGCTCCTACGTCGTGACTTTTGACCCCATTTGTCCCATTTTCAATAGGGTTCTTCCCCGGGTGGTCCCCTACCACATACTAAAATTTCATCGAAATCGACCCATTTTTACGCCAATTATCGTGCGGACGGACGGACGGACGGACGGACAAAGCTGGAGCATATACGCTTCTTCAACCTACGGTTGGAAAACGTAAAATACGAGATTAGTAAATTTAACAAAATATTATTTGATACTTCCTCGTTTGTGATGAACACACCAAGGATACAAAATAGCAGGTGTTGTGTTGGTGACATAGAAAAGAAAAATAGAAATAACAAATATTTTCTTCAATGTTGTTTTTTCAAGGAGTATAGTTTATTTCCTGTCTCTGCTCTTTAACGTTTTAAGCACGTCTTTTTTTTTTAAATTATACGCTTTTACACTGAAGAGCAATTGAAATAGAGACAGCTGGTGTTATACAAATGTGGCGCTGTGGATGGCCCTGTAAACGGAAACGACATGACGTATGCAGCGATTCGACAATATAAGGAGTGATGCGACGGGAATCAGTAAGAGTCGGATGCAGTACGGGTAAGACGAAGGATCTAAACGCATTTGATCGTGGGCAAATTGTCGCGGCCCGACGAATGGGTCACTCCATCTCGGAAGTCGTGCAGGCACTGGGATTTTCACGAGCCACTGTGTCACGGGTGCACCGTGAGTACATCGAATCCGGTAAAACCATCCCTGCAGGGGCCAACTGCCGTGGACAACAGCGTGTGGATGAGTGGGGTCTTTGTCGGCTACCTCGCATTGTAACAGCAGATAGACGGGCCACAGTGCAAGAAATCACTCGGCAATTTAACGCTGGTGCACAAAAACGTGCAAGAAGCCACACCATCCATAGCTATCTCCTCGCGTGTGGTACAGAAGCCATCGTCCCACGAGGGTACCGCTGCTGACCGCACATTACAGGGTGCAAAGCTTAGCATGGGCGCGGGAACATCGCCACTGGACCCTAGACATGTGGAAAAATGTTACCTGGACTGATGAATCGAGATTCACGTTGGTACATGCAGATGGCAGGATACGAGTACGGCGCAAACCACATGAAGCGATGAATCCTTCTTGCCAGCAGGGTACTCTTCAAGCTGGTGGGGGTGGCTTTCTCGTCTGGGCACTGTTTACGTGGATTGAAATGATGGGACCCCTGGTACGTGTGACATCGTCCCTCACAGGTTAACGTTACCGGGATATCCTGGACGACCATTTGCTCCCGTTTGTGCGTCTTAAACATCCCACTGGGGATCTCATCCTGCAACAAGACAATGCACCGTGCCATCGCTTCCGAATTGTATCTGAATGGTCGGATGAACACTCCACCGACGTGACCTCGCTTCCTTGGCCAGCTAGGTCACCTGACCTCAATCCCATCGATCACAACTGGGATGAAATCGAGAGAGATGTTCGTGGCTGTGACCCCCTACATCAAATCGTCGTAAACTGTGGAAGCTTGTTCAGGGATCGTGGATCCGTATGGCTTCCCAACGCTTCCGGTGTCTTTTCGAGTCCATGTCGAGACGAATCGCTGCTGTCATCAGGGCGAAAGGTGGTGCTACACGTTAGTAGACAGGTATATCTAATTCAATTGCTCTTCAATGTACTATTACTATGTCCGTCCATCTATCGGTGCGCAACATATCTGTGCACCTACTTCTGTATTGGAAACGTTGAATTGTGAGAATGAAGATCCATAGCTTTTGGCCTTTTTAATGAATAATACTGCCTCTAGGAAGCGTAAATGTAGATACAATTAATCTGAATGTATCTTTTATGATTCTTTCTAAAAAATCCGATTGAAAAAATTCTGCTTTTCCTTTGCACGGCCGTAGCTAGCCGGAAGGCTAAAGGGGCTCAAGCTCCCCTGCAAGGCAAACAAGCCCCCTCCTCCTGGAAAATGGACGATGTAAATTCTCTGAACTTTTGTTTTCGGTGGCTTATTAAAATTCCTTTTGTAGTTCATTACAAGCATAAATACATTACCTTATTCATTCGTGTATTGCACGTTTAAAAACCAGAAAAATTGAAATGATATAGCAGAAACGATGGATAACTCAAAAGAAATTACTTCTGGTGAATCAGTAAGAATAGGTGCACCAATCACAAGGCTTGTTGCTGCGAAGGGTCAGGGAAAAGAGAAGTCCTTTTTCTATTTTGTTTTTAATTTTGGTGAAAAGTGTAATATAAAAGAACATTGTTGAGACGTGGGAACGTTTTAGCTCAATGTATCGCCTCAAGCGATGTAAAACACTGCTGAAGGGAAATCTTAGTGCGAGAGAGAGAGAGAGCTTTCAACTTCTTCCTGTTCATTGTTTTGCTGTCAGTAGGAGTCGTTTTGTGATGCATGTATGGGAGAAGTGTTTACTGGCGGAAATATGAGAGTTTTGGGTTTTGAGTGGGGAAGGGAGGTTTTACTGTTCACCACGGTAAGGAGAAGCTACCTCCGAGCAAGGAAAATGCGCGGTTAAAGATGGTGAATAAAGAGCGGAAATTCGGGATCAGTAACTCTTCGATGCCACTACGCTGATCCACCGAAAGAATCCAAGAAAGTAAACTAAAAAAAAAAATATTTTTCATGCTAGTTGGAAGTTATTTTTCCTGTAATGATCATGACCCTGCAACTCAGCCACCGTCAAACAAATTCTGCTAATGCGATTTATTTTTTGTATTTCAAAAGAGCTTGGTTCTGCCCCCCCTCCCCCCTTTTGTTTTCCATATTTCGAATTCAGTTTTTTTTTTTTACTTTGCAGTACAATGAAATTGTTCATTAGTGAAGTAAATTAATAGAAAGCGAAATTGGATCTGTATTCGTGGATGAATACAGTTTCAAGTTTTGATGTTGGATAGAGAGGCCCTCCCAGATTAGTCTTCAGGCCCCGCTGGTTCTTTAGCTACGGCCCTGTTCCTTTAGCAACCTTCACCACGAAGTTCATTCTGTACATACTCTTTACTTCAAATAATACACAGTTTTCCAACTAGAGGGCGTAAAAAAATTTTTTCTTGCTATCTCTACTTTATGAAATTTGATTTGAAAGACTTGTTGCGTCATATGGCTTCCAATGCCAAAACACTATGCATATAGGCGCAATGTTTTGCGCATGTTTTCATGTTTTCTACTTATTCATAATGAACAGTTTTACAACTAGAGGGAGAGTAAACGCATATTTTAATTTACAAAAGTGTGTCAGTTTCATTCGATTGATAACTCTTTTTCAGGTCAGTTCACTGGAAAGAACACTTTACATATATTTTTTTGCTCAAAACGATGCAAACTTTTGACTCTAGCGAGCTTCAACCAGAACTAGATTTCTCTCGATGTTTCTACTTAAAATAGTCTGATTTGGAAAATTCTTTTTGCGTCGTACGAGGAATCTCACAGATTTCTCTATTACGAATACTTTGCTATATTTATTTTATGTACCTAGCTGTAAGATTTTAAATGCCATTGAGTCGCAGATGGCCTAGTGGTCAACGTTCGTGACTGCCTCGGAGAAGACCCGCGTTCGATCCCAGGCAGGTACGAAGGCTCGAACCACTAAATATCCGCCATGCGTCGGATGGGAACGTTAAGCCGTCGGGCCCCGGGTGCTGGCCCCCTGGTAATAAATAAGGGCGTTTTCCTCCCCTTCCAACCTCGCTTCCGTGTCACTTTCCTATCGGGCACTCTAGCCCATATCTCCTAGCTTCCTATTTCAAAGGGTTGTTTAAGACCTGGGGTCAGACACTCCCTTCCTAAAAAAAACTCTACATATGATCTGATTTATATACTATGAAAATGCAAGTGCAAAGATTCGGCTGTTTGAAAATACAACACACATAAAAATTGGAAAGGGAGTGAGACAAGGTGACACCATATCTCCGAAGCTCTTTAATGCCACATTGGAAAATGTCTTTCAATCACTGAACTGGGAAAACAAAGGGATAAAGATTAATGGAGATTATCTAACCCACCTTCGTTTTGCTGATGACGTAGTCATTTTTGCAACTACCCCATCAGAGCTGCAGAGTATGATCCAGGAACTTGCTGACAAGAGTAAAGAAGTGGGATTAAAAATGAACTTTCAGAAGACAAAAGTGATGTTCAATGCTTTTACAAGAAATGAAGATTTATCGATTGATGGAGAAAAACTGGAGATAACAGATACATATGTTTATCTTGGACAGCAGATATCAAGTGAGGGTCACATTGATGAAGAAATTAATCGGCGTACAAAACTTGCCTGGAGAGCTTTTGGAAGAAACAGCATAATTTTCAAGAGCAATATGCCATTATGTCTTAAAAGAAAAGTGTTTGATCAATGCATCCTTCCAGTGCTTACGTATGGTGCAGAGACGTGGACCTTAACTAAAAGAGACATACAAAGGCTGCAGACAACTCAAAGAGCCATGGAGAGGTGCATGCTTGGTATAACCAGGAGAGATAAGAAGAGGAACTCGTGGATCCGAAAAATGACGAGAGTGGAAGACATCATGATCAGAGTTAAATCCCTGAAATGGCAATGGGCTGGACATACTGCCAGAAGGACAGACCATAGATGGACAGCCGAAATTTTAGATTGGATTCCAAGGGACAGGAAAAGACCCAGAAAAAGACCACATGGGAGATGGGTGGATGAAATTCGTAAATATGCGGGAGTGACATGGAGGAGACTGGCACAAGACAGACCGTTGTGGAGGAAACTTGGGGAGACCTTCGTCCAGCAGTGGATTGATAATGGTTGACAATGATGATGATGATGATATTCGGTGGTTATGGCATTGCATTTTTTATTAGTGTTATAATACATTTTATTAGCTTTTTTTTTTTTTTTTGGTAAGTCAAAACACGTCCGTATTACTCCTGATAATTCGATGTCATCGTTCATCTTTTAAATAAAAAGCACAATGACTAATTTTTAAATATGAGGAACTGTTTGAAAAGTATGATTTAAATGATCGGAGATGGTAATTTTGAGGAGATTTCAAAGTTTTGAAGTTGCAGGAATGAAACGAGTGGGAAGAGCAATTTCTGTAATGCAGCTCTTGCTCAGCCAAACAGAGTGAGATGATCTCGGGCCCGGGCTTGGAATTACACGTCTCTAATTTCATTACTGTAATTAATTCAATACGTGTAATTCCGAGTCCGGTTGAATTACACGTGTTGAATTTCATTGTGGATTTGTTACCATCGTGGAAGGATTTTCCATTTCCTAAGCTAGCTGCCATTGCAAGACAAATTTTGCTTAGCAAGACTTGAATTATGCATTGTCCAAAGCTATGGCCCAAGCAAGGATTAGTTTAAGGAGGTCTGGTATCGAAAAACTGGGAAAAAAATCACATTCTTATTTTTTGTATTTTATTATGTAACGCACCAGGAGATGTGACGTACCTGCCAGAAGGACGCACACGACATAAAGGCAGATAAGAGTCAGAACAAACGTCCGCGTAGCTCAATTGGTAGAGTGACTTATTCCGGAATGAGGGGATCCGGGTTCGAATCCTGGCGTGGACAGAAATGACGGAGAAATTTACTTCGTTATAATGGCGCCCGAACTATCCGGATGACCCGACCGTTCAAAATCTCGCATTGGTGTGATGTTCTTTCCACACCGCGAGATAGGAAAAATCAGAGAATCCCATCTCCAGCACTTCGAAAAAAAAAAAATAAGGGGGAGATGATGTAACGTACCAGGAGATGTGACGTACCTGCTAGAAGGACGCACACAACATAAAGGCAGATAGGAGTCAGAACAAACGTCCGCGTAGCTCAATTGGTAGAGTGACTTATTCCGGAATGAGGGGATCCGGGTTCGAATCCTGGCGTGGACAGAAATGACGGAGAAATTTACTTCGTTATAATTAAAAATCAAGATTGGGCCATATCTTTGGCCAGTGTATAATGCATAAATGCAAGCCTTGATAATCAAAAATTTTCCAAGAATCCGGGCCCATAAGGGCCCCAGCTCAGCAAACACATGTAATCAAAGAAAGCGGGCTAGGCCCGGTCTCCTAAAATTGAGCCCGAACTCATCTCTAAAACAGAGTACGCATACTGGATGTCTTGGTTTCGTGCAGACAGCTGAAAAACTGGGGCATTGACTGATTTCAAAGAAAAATGCTGATAACACAACATGTAAACATACATAAAACTGAGTGTTATGCTTGTGTGAAAGGGACGAGTGCAGGGTGATAAATCGAAGAAACTAATTATTTTTTCTGGAGAACATGAGAAGTTTCAGGATTGCATAATGAATTCCAGTTCCAAAGCACACGAAAGAAAACTCAGTAAATAATTTGACTTACGTCCAGGTCTTCGAAGACACCAATTTATTCCTTGAGCAAAGTAGGAGATGAAATCACCAAACAGACTATAATGGTACTCATTCATAGACGGATTAAGTGCTGTCTTGAGCGAAGTCCCGAACAGTACAAACGTTCAAGTTATGTGTTCCCTTTATTTATACCAATTATCATGACTTGACTGACTGCCAGTCATAGCTCAGAGAAGAAAAACTCGTGGGAGTTCAGACGTGACGTTCAATAAGAAAAATATAACGAGGAGCAACCAAAATTTACATAAATGAAAAGTCAACAAAAACAGAAGGTTAGAAAGACAAAATACGTCAAAATCGGTTCGACAAAATGATAAAAAAAAACATATGGTTGGAAAAACTGAATTTATATAAAATGAGCTGTCCTTCGGGGGTGAAACTTTGCCTAATGTATTCCATAATTCCCAAAATTGCTTTACCCTTTTTTTTCACCTTTTTTTTCCGGATAAAATGTGACTGTTAGAAATAAGTTCAGAGCGTGAGCAAGCGTAAAATTTCATTCATTCAAATGTTAACAAATATATGATATAAGGGAAAGTTTTTGTCTCTTTCTTTGCTTGGCTAAAAAGATTAAAATCTTTCAAGAGTTCGGCTTGAGAAGTGGGGACGCCGAGCGTTAAAATTCGTTGAGATGGGGCTTACAAATGGGAGAACTAAGAAGTTTCGAGTATCAACTTCATATTGTTTGGGAGGGGAGGGGTTAACCGGCCACCCGAGCAGCTCTGTGGGCTATGAGCAGTCGTCTATCTCTAATTTAGGGCCACTGGTTCCAGGGAAGGGAGAGAAAACACAATACCCATGCCTTATCGGTATTCGAACCCTGATCCACCTCGAACGAATGGTTACAAGTCAGAGCTTAGACCACCGCTCTACTGGGGCAGCAAATCCTTCTTCACTCCAAAGCTGCTGCGAATGCGAAAATTGACAAACTGCCCCAAAACGCAGGGGGATCTCCAACGTTCACCATGTATGATTCGCCAAGAAGGCGCATTCGCACATCTTGCTGGCAAACTGCCCAGTGGAGCAAAAGCTTAAGAGAGCCATTCATCGTTCGTTCACGAATGGGCCGTGGGTGGCCTAGTGGGCAACGTTCGTGACTGCCACGGAAAGGACCTCAGGTTCGATCCCAGGCAGGTGTGAACGCTCGATCCACTACATATCCGCCGTGCGTCGGATGGGCACGTTAAGCCGTCGGACTCCGGGAACTCCCCCCCCGGTAATAAATAAGGGCGTCTTCCTCCCCGTTTCTACTTCGCTTCCGCGTCACTTTCCAATCGGGCACTCTAGCCCAAATCTCCTAGCTTCCTATTTCTAAGGGTTGTTTAAGACCTGGGGTCAGACACTCCCTTCCTAAAATCCTCTACATATGATCTGATCTGATCATTCAAGAATGAATCTCCCTTCGTAGCGAAATATTCATGCATACCATTTAGATAAATGACATTCACGTATCATTTCCTTTCTAAGTCTTACCATTATTTCCTAACTGACTTCTGATTACTCACTCGCGTAGCGGTTGGTACTTATTAATTATCAACATTGCTTTTCTTATTGGGAATTTTTTTCAAACTCATCGGGGACGGAAGTAAATTAAACGTGCTGAGACTTAAACATGTGGGGCAGTAATGGCGGATTGAGTGATCGTTCACAGCGCTGAATGCGAACCATTCACGGTGAAGAGTCATTCGTTGTGAACAAATCGTTCAAGAATGGTTCATTACCACTTCATAGCCATGTTATAAAACCGGAATATAATATACACTGAAGAGCAATTGAATTAGAGACAGCTGGCGTTTATGCAAATGTGGCGCTGTGGGCGGCCCTGTAAACGGAAACGACATGACGTTATGCAGCGATACGACAATATAAGGAGTGATGCGACGGGAATCAGTAAGCGTCGGACGCAGTATGTGTAAGACGAAGGATCTAAGCGCATTTGATCGTGGGAAAATTGTCGGGGCCCGACGAATGGATCACTCCATCTCGGAAGTCGTGCAGGCACTGGGATTTTCACGAGCCACTGTGACACGGGTGCACCGTGAGTACATCGAATCCGGTAAAACCATCCCTGCAAGGGACAATTCCCGTGGACAACAGCATGTGGATGAGCGTGGTCTTCGTCGGCTAGCTCGCATTGTAACAGCAGATAGACGGGCCACAGTGTAAGAAATCACTCGGCAATTTAACTCTGGTGCACAAAAGCGTGTAAGCAGCCACACTATCCAGAACCATCTCCTCGCTATGGGGTACAGAAGCCATCGTCCCACGAGAGTACTGCTGCTGACCGCACATCACAGGGTGCAAAGATTAGCATGGGCGCGGGAACATCGCCACTGTACCCTAGACGTGGGAAAATGATGCTTGGACTGGTGAGTCAAGATTCACGTTGGTACATGCGGATGGCAGGACACGAGTACGGCGCAAACCACATGAAGCGATGGATCCTTCTTGCCAGCAGGGTACTCTTCAAGCTGGTGGGGGTGGCATTCTCGTCTGGGGACTGTTTACGTGGACTGAAATGGGACCCTTGGTACGTGTCACATCGTCCCTCTCAGGTCAACGTTAGCTGGGTATCCTGGACGACCATTTACTATCGTTTGTGCGTCTTCAACATCCCACTGGGGACCTCATCCTGCAAAAAGACAATGCACCGTGCCATCGCTCCCGAATTTTATCCGAATGGTTGGATGAACACTCCACCGACGTGACCTCGCTTCCTTGGCCAGCAAGGTCACCTGACCTCAATCCCATCGAGCACATGTGGGATGAACTCGAGAGAGATGTTCGAAGCTCTGATCCCCTCCATCAAATTGTCGTGAACTGTGGGAGCTTGTTCAGGGGTCGTGGATCCCTGAACAAGCTCCCACAGTTCCCACAGTCCATGCCGAGACGAATCGCCGCCGGACTGTGGGAGCTGTGGGAGCTTGTTCAGGGATCCAGGGGTCGTGGATCCCTGAACAAGCTCCCACAGCTCCCACAGTCCATGCCGAGACGAATCGCCGCCGTCATGAGGGTGAAAGGTGGTGCTACACGTTACTAGGCAGGTATCTCTAATTCAATTGCTTTTCAGTTTAACATGTAGTAGGTATTACCAGGAATATAATACAGGAGCAGGTTCGTTATTACCACCTTACAGTCAGCCAAAACAAAGGGAACTTTACAACCCCATTAAGGGCAGCACATCAGTATCGATAATGAGCTAAACGTTAGGGGCGATTTTCAGAAGCTTCAAGTTCGCTAGGGAATTCTTACAGTTAAGAAGTTTATCGCAGCAATGATAAGCAATCATTTCACTGTGTCTCTAGCTACGGTAGCACAGGAAGTAAAAGGGCCCTAGGCAGTATGCAGGCGGGACACTATGAGTGGGAAAGGGTGAGTGGGCTACAGCCCACCCAACTTTCTTTGAGCATCCCTCAGTGTTTCTTTTTTCTTTTTTTTTTTTGGTTGGAGGTTTAACGACTACCGTGAGCAACTCAATGATCTATAAGCAGTCGCCCGTCCCTAATGTAGGGTCACTGGTTCCAGGGAAGGGAGAGAGCCAGTGCCGTAAGACAAACACAACATCCATGCCTCACCGGGATTCGAACCCTTTCGGACGAATGATCAGAGGCCATCGCTTAGACCACTGCGCCACCGGGGCGGCTGAGTGTTTCTTTCAGGCATACATCTAGGGGGACGAAGCCGTCCCGGAAACGACCATTCTCCCCCCGCCCCCCCCCCCTCGGAGACATTTTAGGTTACCGAGCCAAATTTTAATAAATTCAGGCTATGATGAAAAGGAAGTTTCGTTTCTTTTTATGCTACAAATAATTCTCAAATTATATATTTTTAAATGTTTGTTCAATTGGTACTAGTTATAGTTTACTTTATTAAAAAGTGTATTACGACGCATGATATTCTTAAAAATATAATGAGTAGACTAATCATAACTAATTATCTGGGAATCGTGATTCAGGAACAAGAGTGAGTTGAATGCATTTTGATAGATAAAAATTTCAAGCTTGCGGAACCCCCCTCCCTTCTTTAGCTGGAAAAAGTTTGTTATTCCTGAAATGTTTGAAGAAGTACTTATTATATCAGGGATGTATATAAAATTTTGCTTCGGGTGTGGGGGAGGACAAAAAAGGAAGTTTTTGAAATCATCCACCATTTGGAAAAAAATTAAAGTTAATGAAAAATTGAAGAAAAATTAAAGCATTTTTTTCTAATGTAAGTTGAAACATTTTTATTAAATTAAGGTATTTTTTTCTAATGACACTCGCATTTTAACCAAAAACAAAAAAATGAAACATTTTCCGGGAGGGGGAATCCCCCTCTAGATGCGCCCCTGTGCTAGATATATAGTAATTACTTCTATATATATAAATATAGTAGTTAAAATTACATATATATATAGCAAATGGAAAACTTGCCCTCTGTAAGGTGCCCCCCCCCTCCCCGGCCAAAAAGTCCTGAAAGAAACACTGGCCCCCTCCCCCCAGAAAGAAATATATTTAAGCAGTTGGAACATGTGGCAGGTGCAGCCATCTAAGATTCTAAGGGAACTTGAATAAATATATGCGAATTTCTTGAATGAACCAAAAATGTGTTATATAAAATGAATTCTTTGTTAAATTTAATGTTTGTACTCCTGGAAAATGGAGGGAGTAATCTGAACGAATTTCTAAAAGAATTGTAGAAACACTCTATTTTTGTAATTATATTTTAAAAAGATGAGAGAAAGAGAAATAAATATTACTTGTCAGATAACAAACTAAAATTCATAAACAGTTTTATGAAAGCAAAGAAACAAATAAAGAAAAAATAAACCTTAAGTAAGCTGAAATTGCGAAAAAATAGTAACTTGCCATAAAGATTCGTACCCATGGTTGCCATATTATAAACACTGGCGGAAAGTGAAAAAAGAACACCAAGAAGGAGACGTCTGATACCAACGAAATTTATACAGCATAATAACGGAATACAGCGGATAACGTGATCAAAACATTATGGCAAAATACAGCTGTATTTGCTGGTAAACTGAAAAATAACATTTCCATGTAACATGGTTAGTACGAGGTGGAACCGCCATGAACTGGGTCACACTGTGCATTTCTGGCATGGAGTCTGTCGTACAGATGTTGGATGTAAGTTTGGGGTATTGAGTTCCAAGTATCCTCAACCTGGACGCGTAAATCGGGGATGGTCGTGGCTGGCCGTGGTGACCGGATAAGTCGTTGTCCCATAAAATCCCACACGTGCTCAATGGGGGACAAATCCGGTGAACGTGCAGGCCATGGAATTTGTCTCACACCCCGAAGTGCATGTTGCGTTGCACGTGCCACGTATGGGCGTGCGTTATCTTGCTGGAAAACACCACGATGTACCGACCTTACAAATGGCACAACAACGGGCTGAATGTTGTTGTTGATGTAGGAGGTGCTGTTTAATGTACCCGGTACAAACACTAGTTGTGTACGGGAGTTATAGCTGATAGCTCCCCACACCAGGAGGCCAGGTGTAGGCCCTGTGTGTCGCTGGCGGATGCAAGAAGGGTGGAGACGCTCCCGTGTGCGTCTGCAAACACGCATACGGCCATCGGAGGCTCCCAAGCAGAATCTGCCTTCATCGCTGAACACGACAGATTGCCATTGCGTTCTCCAGTGCAGACGTTGGCGACACCACTGCAGCCGTTCCTGACGAGGGCTGGAGTCAGAGGTACACATGCCAGAGGCACACGTGCACGTAGTCCTGCATCCAGTAGACGGTTGCGGATTGTTCGCACGGTCACCTCAGGTGCAACGGCAGCTCGGATTTGCGTCGCAGTGGATGTTCTGCTTGGCAACGCCACTCTTCATATGCGTCGATCGGTCTGCTCATTAGTCCGTCTGTGACTCCCGGTTCCACGTCTCCTCGTGTGGGAATGTTCCTCGGACCATCTACGCCACCATCGTACCACCACCGATACTTCCCGTCCAATTCGCTCCGCAATACGACGATACGACCACCCGGCCTCGCGAAGTCCGACTAGACGACCTAGCTCAAAGTCCGATAACTGCTGAAATCGTACACGTCTTCCATGTCCAGGCATTGCAGCTTCTTCAGGATCTTCGCACGTGTCCGTACGGCGACGACTGATTACATTCACTTCGCCGTACTCCTTAAATACCACCGACGATTATTTGCATATTATGCCGTGCTGTGGCGTAAGCGCTCACCGGTTGGTTCCGAAATTAACATCACACCTACGTAAACTCGACCCCATTAACATATGTAAATTTCATGATCGTCCGCCAATTCCTTCTTGGTGTTCTTTTTTCACTTTCCGCCAGTGTACATTGCATAAATACTACGTACACTACTATTCACTGAAAAAGTGTTTTTCACTAGGGATAACATTATCAGCATCGGGTAAAATGCATATGAATGGAATTTTTGCCTAAAGTTCAGCCAAATACGTCAAAATTTGAGCCCCCCCACCTATCAGAATTTTTTTTTTTTTTGATTGGAGGTTTAACGACCACCGTGAGCAACTCAATGGGCTATAAGCAGTCGCCCGTCCCTAATTTAGAGTCACTGGTTCCAGGGAAGGGAGAGAGCCAGTGCCGTAAGACAAGCACAACATCCATGCCTCACCGGGATTCGAACCCGGACCCTTACGGACGAATGATCAGAGGCCAGCGCCTTAGACCACTGAGCCACCGGGGCGGCCCTACCATCATGCTTAGTCCCCTTATTAGCCCAATCAGTACTGAGTAGCGGGAGTCACCACTGGCAGTAAGTAATGATTTCATAACCTCTACGGAAAGAGTGACGTTGTCAAAATCTTTTTATAACCTTTACGGAGACAGTAAAGCTGTCAAATGACTTTTATAACCTTTACGGATACAGTGAAGCTGTCAAATGACTTTTGTAACTTTTACGGGCACAGGGAAGCTGTCAAATGACTTTTATAACCTTTACGGACACAATGTAGCTGTCAAATGACTTTTATAACCTTTAAGGACACAATGAAGCTGTCAAATGACTTTTGTAACTTTTACGGGCACAGGGAAGCTGTCAAATGACTTTTATAACTTTTACGGGCACAGGGAAGCTGTCAAATGACTTTTATAACCTTTACGCAGACAGTGAAGCTTTGAATAGACTGTTGTAACAAAGTGCCGATTAGGAAATGAGACAACAATCAAAGAGCAGCGCGCAACTTAGTGCTCTCGATGGTGAGAAGGTAGAATTGTAGCTCCCAGTGCTCTAACCACTTATTCTAACTGGGGCTACAAAGGACAACATGAGAAAAGAACGCATCGGCGGTTGCCTCTGTGCAGGCGCGACGCCACGTTACAGGTGGGCTTCAACCAACCCAAATTTTCTGTGAGCCCACTCTTTAGCCCCCAGCCCCCCAAATATTTAAGGGGCTGGAACATATGGCTGGTACAACCATCTAAGATTTTAGGGAACTTGGATAAACGTACGCGAATTTCTCTAATTCAATGAAATTTTGTTGTATAAAATTAATTTTTTGTTAAATTTAGTGTTTGTACTCCTGGAAAATGGAGGGAGTCCTCTGAACGAATTCCTAAAAGAATTGTTGAAACACTCTATTTTTTTTAATTATGTGTAGTTTAAAAAGATGAGAGAGAGAAATAAATATCCCTTGACATATAACAAACTAAAATTCATAAACAGTTTTACCAAAGCAAAGAAACAAATAAAGGAAAAAAACTTAAGTAAGCTGAAATTGCGAAAAAATAGTAACTTGCCATAAAGATTCGTATCCATGGTTGCCATATACATACATTGCATAAATACTACGTACAGTATTCACTTGAAAAGTGTTTTGCCAAAAATTCTGCCAAACTCTTTAAAATTTGTACCTCCCCATCATTCTTAGCCCCCCCCCCCCTTCCCTCCCTTCCTCTAATAGCCTATCCTATTCTGAGCTGCTGGTATCGTACTGCTACTGTGTTGGGGCAATTCTCGGTGTATTATTGTTTGCACGAGAAATACAGGATAGTTGCCAGCAAAGTTGACTTGGGATGTTGCCTAAAGCCACTTGGCCATAGTTATGGTGCAGGACAGTCAATATGGCCCATGATCATTTCGGATACAGCTGCCTACTTCCCCAACACCTGACAGGCTAGCTGTTTGACCTTAAAATGAGAGGAAGATCAATTTACTATAATTCAATAAAAAGATAGATGGCGATATATCTTATGTCTGTTAAAAAATTTCAATCCAGCAAGGTAGGTTGAAAATTTTTGGTTTTCTCTCTTTATTGTGTGTACGAATGCGTCTAGAGAAACTTTTCAGCTAAATATGAAACAAAAATTCAAAACCGGGTATTTCTTAAAATAGCATTTTCGTGAAAGAACTTCCCTTAGGGTAAACGGTAGTTGACAACACTTATCCGTAGAATTTGAGCTTAATATCAGTTATGTATCACATTACCAGAATATGCGGAAGCTTATGGATATGAGATGTATTCTGCATCTTACTGATCACGGATTAAGCTTTTACATTTGGCAGAAATTTCTAAGAAACTGCGCCGTTGTCGTATGGATGACTTCATCCGATGTTCAAGCTTGACTGCATAACGACTTTTTTATTCAGTTATATCCATAGAAAGAAAAATAAAAGAGATGCATCTGAATATCCGAGTGTAATGAACGCTGGGTTTGACCAAAACGAAAGTATGATAGCGCAAAATGGAGTAATCACCAAACATTTATTGGTACATTAAATAACTAAAGGTTTATGACGACTGACAAATACTCCTCAAGGAAAATTAGTCCAGTGTGAAACGATTTTTTTCAGTAGCTATTACGTTCGCAGATAGAAGGAAATATATGAGGCTATAGCAGAAAACTAAAAAACGGTAGCAGAAAATTCACAGAAAGTGTTCGTTAAAAAGAAGTCTATCGGGATTTTTTTTTTAGTCAGTCTTTTAGAAACAAATATATGATGACAAATAGAAATGTACATTCGCTTCCTCTCGCAAAAAAAAAAAAAAAAACAGCTCTTCGTTAGAAGCAGAAAACATGTGTAAATGTTCGTCATGGTAATTAGTAGGGGCGTCCCTGTATCATCGTAGGGGGGCTGAAGCTCCCCTATAGTATTTGAAGCCCCCCCCTTTTAATAATTTTACAATAATCTCCAAATAATCAAAATAGTATAACTGTACTAAAAATCCGAAATTTCTTGCGTAGAATACAAATAAAACTTTCCAAGCTTTCGCAACAACCAGATGGCTTTTTTCAAGGAAGGTAGACAGCTAACTGCAAATTGGATAATAGAACGTTTCAACAATTTGAACGCGGTGACTTGTCAATTTGAACGCGGTGAAAACAAGTCACCGTGTTAAAATTGTTGAAACGTTCTATGACTTGACAAGTCACCGCGTTCAAATTGTTGAAACGTTCTATGACTTGACAAGTTACCGCGTTCAAATTGTTGAAACGTTCTATTATCCAGTTTGCAGTTAGCTGTCTACCTTCGTTAAAAAAGCCATCTGGTTGATGTGCGAAAGCTTGGAAATTTTTACTTGTATCTACGCCAAGAAATTTCAGATTTTTAGTATAGTTATACTATTTTGAGTATAATTGGTGTACAGTTCCTACTTATTGAATCTCCAAATAAGTTTTTCCTTTAAGCTAAACAAATAAATTTCTGAGCCTTTAGTAAGTTCGGATTATTATTATTGTTATTATAAAAGTTCTTAGTCTAGCGACTTTATTTATTTTTTGATACACCAACGCTAAGTAAATTCTAGTTCCATCAGTTAAACATTTATCTGGCGGTTTGTATTTTTTTGAGGAGCTCATTTTTGAATCTCAGAGAACAGCTTAGCAACAATGTATGTATGTATGTATGTATTATTTTAAATCAATGATCAATCATCAAACAATAAATAAATGAATAAAGCAGATAATTATATGTTGTTAGAGGTCGCGTAAGGACCCGCCTCTTGGTTAAGGGACGTCCCCCTGCAAATCGTTGGGTGTGTAATGAATTTCATATATTTTTTTCACTTTTTAGCCATAATTTCTCTTAAAAGTTGGCAGTGTTATATGCATCCTGTTGGGCGTGGAGATCAATTGGACGCTCAGAGATTTGGTATCTTGTACGCTGAACTTGGTGTTACAAGGCTAGTTTTCTTGCACGCAGTAGGTCTTTCCCTCTCTTTTCATTGCTCTTAACTCCACTGCAGGATTTCTCTATACTCCTCACAGCAGCAAAGCAACATGGGACCATCTTCATATTCTCAAAAACCCACCGAAGACGGAAAAAAGATAAACATTTTAATAACATTGCTTCTGTAAAATTAATCCCGAAACTGAAGATCTCGGGGTTACATTGGAAATGAAATTAATTAATTCAATTATCTTAAATTTGAACCGCAATTAACTATCAGTTTTAAAATTCTGCATTTTTATTTATATTTTTAATTATGGAAGAGGGATGAGATGTGTACATGAAAGTGATTTTTAATTACGGAAGAGGGATGAGATGTGTACATGAAAGTGCTCAGCTCCCCGACCCGACACAATGTTCTTAGTCTACCCTACGCCCTTAGCAAATTTTTCAGTCGATATTTCAGAAGCGAAGTTATGACTTTAAATTCAGACATTCAATTCCCCTGCCTAATATCAGAACTGAACATTACAGAAAAGTAATCAAGTCTATATGAAGCGTTTCTGACAGTGTTGGCTATCCGGCACGAAAAGAGGTTTTCAAATCCGACATCAGAATAGGAGATAATAAAAGAAATACAATATGTGTCTTGTGAGAAAATTATACTGCGTTTAAAGTAGACAATAATGTAGAATCTTTCACATGGTTGATTACATTCGGTGCCAAGGTTTCTTTCAATTGGGTTTTAGATGCTGTGTTTTAAATAGAAAATACGCTCTTGCGTTGCCTGGCAAAAAATCTGGCGTTATGAAAAAGAAAAATGTGTAAGCAGAAAATTTCCCATAGTAAAATACATCCCGATGCAGCAAAAAAAAAAAAAAAAAAAAGAGAGAAGTTTCTAATCTTTCAGAAACGGATCGTTATCACAAAACATTCTCAATCAACGCTGGATGCAGGTCTCCCCAAGTTTCTTCCTCAACTCTCTGTCTTAATAAATTCTCTTTTCATAGTTATATATCTCCTGATTGTGTCGACTCCAGTGAAACAAAAAAGGTGCGGGTTTTTTTTTAGTTTTTTTAATCTGTGAATATCAGATCAGTGCCCGTTCCATCCAGGGGACATCTACTGATAAATGTCACTCAGTGTGACATTTTGGGACAGCAAAAATCGCACAACGCATCTCCGTTCTGTGGCGTGGACGAAAAAAAGAGAAATGAGATATTAGGAATGCCGTAACTGAAACAACAAATTTGCTATTGTCACCTGCCGAAAAATAAATTTCTAAAACAAATTTAACAATCATTTTTCATTTGCCCCCCCCCTCCTCTCCCTTTTTGTTTTGTTTTGTTTGGGGTCATGTCGACTACAATAAGCAACTGCAAGGGCTATAAGCAGCCGCCGGTCCATAACTTGAGGCCACTGGCTCCAGGGAAGGGACAATACCAGCACCGTTAGACAAGAGCATTGCACATGCCCCATGTGTGTCTCGAGACCGGGACCAGCTCGTACGACTAGCCAGAAATCTACGCCTCTGACCACTCGGTCACCGGGGCTGACATTTTTCATTAGAACTTTCTGAAATGTTAAGAAAAATGCAACACGTGAAAAACAATATATTTTGGCTGCTCGGTGGCCGAGTGGTCAGAGGCGTAGGTTTCTGACTATTCGTCTGAACTGGGCCGGGGTTCAAATATCAGATGAGGCATGGGTGGTGTGATTGTCCTACCGCACTAACTCACTCTGCCTTTTCCCTGGAACAAGTGGCTCTAAATTATAGACGAGTTGCTCATGGTACCAAAGTTGTTAAACCCTCTTTTAAAAAAGAAAATTTGATTTATGTGTCAAAGGATGAACTAAAAGCATAAAAATAGTATAAATATATAAAACATTACACCGGTTTCTCAGCAGTGTGGATAAATTTTGAGGCAAATCTTTTTGTAGGAAGGAGAAAAATGAGCTTCTTGCTAAAGTCCTTGAGCTGTCAAAAGTACACTTGTGGAATCAGTACTTACCGCTATAATGAGAAGAGGAACTGAAAGTGGTGTGCCATTTAGAAAACCGCTGCCGTCGCAAGAATGACGGAGTCATCATCTTGCATGCGTGCATGCACAATATGAGTTCGTGTCTAACCTACATAATCTGGATGGACCAGTTACCCGGCCTTTTGGAGGCGTGGTCAGACATCCTCATAAAGGCCGAAGGGCTATAAACACATTTCTCTACGCTTCCTCAAAATGGAAAAAATGATCAAAATTCAGGAGTATTGTGATTTCAAACTTTCCCCGGAGGATTTCTGGCAAGCCTTTCGGAACATCACGCATCAACTATTGAAAAATTATGAACATAATACTACTTATACAAAGAAAGAAAGACCCCCCTCCCACCGCCATAATTGCTGTTGCATCTTTGCATTAAAAATACATTTTATCCGCATCACTGACCTTTCAATTCCGACAGTGTTAATTTTTAACCCAGGTGGCTTCTGCCTCTTGAGGTTTTTACAAGCACACTTTCTTGCATGTCTTTTTAAAAGGTAAAACGTGCTTAAGTCATCACTATGTCCGTCCGTCTGTGCATACCATATACCTGCACCTAGTGTTTCACCAATGCATCCTTTCAGTTCTTACTTATTGATCGAGAACATGGATCTCAGGGTTGGATTTACAGCGAAGTCCAGGCGTGGGGCCACACGATGCTTGAGGGCCTCAACAATAAGCATTTATTATTATTATTATAATTATTATTATCATTATTTTGCTTCTAAAATGAGAAAGGTGCGAGGGATAAATTCGCTCTTCTGGGTTTGAGAAGATTTGGGAACATAATTCCACCCGAAATCGAAGTGCGTCATCTACAAGTATGAATTTACTAGCTTGACTGCAGGCTCACTAAATATCGTTTTGAAAGTAAGATTACTTAATGCTACTCTACAACTGAGCTTAGAAACTGTTGTGTTATTTCTGGTCAGTTTTGTATGACTCCCCATCTTCTCCTTAAAATCCCTTTCCTCCGATTAAGTTTAGTTTAAGAGGTAATCACGACTCTTATCGTATGAGTAAAATGACATTGGAAAGCGTGTTTTACAAGGCACAGGAATAGATTTTATCCTTCATCGGACTGTCTGTAAGGAAACTAACTAACTGTCAGTGGGGTGAAATCGGACAATATGCGACAGCGGATTTCACAAATAAAGGAAGCACCACATCGAAGAAGAAATTAGTAAAGAACAGATGTCAAGCAAGGACGACATCGAAGAAGAAATTAATATTCAACAGATACCAAGCAAGGACCACATCGAAGAAGAAATTAATATTCAACAGATACCAAGCAAGGACCACATCGAAGAAGAAATTAATATACAACAGATATCAAGCAAGGACCACATCGTAGATGAAATTCATAGACAACAGATATCAAGCAAGGTCCACATCGCAGAAGAAATTAATGGATAACAGATATCAAGTAAGGGCCACATCGAAGAAGAAATTCATAGACAGCAGATATCAAGCAAGGACCACATCGAAGAAGAAATTCATAGACAACAGATAGCAAGCAAGGACCACATCGAAGAAGAAATTAATACGCAACAGATATCAAGCAAGGACTACATCGAAAAAGAAATTAATAGGCAGCAGATATCAAGCAAGGACCACATCGAAGAAGAAATTAATATTCAACAGATATCAAGCAAGGACCACATCGAAGAAATTAATATTCAACAGCTATCAAGCAAGGACCACGTCGAAGATGAAATTCATAGACAACAGATATAAAGCAAGGACCACATCGCAGAAGAAATTAATGGATAACAGATATCAAGGAAGGACCACATCGAAGAAGAAATTAATAGACGACAGATGTTAAGTAAGGACCACATCGAAGAAGAAATTCATAGACAGCAGATATCAAGCAAGAAACACATTGAAGAAGAAATTCATAGACAACAGATATCAAGCAAGGACCACATCGAAGAAGAAATTAATAGACAACAGATATCAAGCAAGGACTACATCGGAGAAGAACTTAATACACAACATATATCAAGCAGGAACCACATCGAAAAAGAAATTAATGGGCAACAGATATCAAGCAAGGACCACATAGAAGAAGAAATTAATAGACAACAGATATCAAGCAAGGACCACATCAAATAAGAAATTATTAGGCATACAGAACTTGACTGAGGTGCATTTGAAAGAAACAGTGTAATTTTCAAGAACGATTTACAATTGTCTTAAAAGAAAAGTGCCTAATCAATGTATCCTTTCAGTTCCTACTTATGCATTATACACAACATGGTACATAACTGGAAAAAAAAACATTCAGAGGTTACAGACAATCGAAAGATGCAAGAAGAGATCGGGAAAATACAAGAATTTTTGATACCCGATCAAAGTAAAGACCCTCAAAAGGCAATGGGCTGGACATTTTGTTACAAGAAATGATCACTGTTAGACAACTGAGATACCAGACAGGATAAAAAGGGCCAGGAAAAACCTAGAATAATACCATACAGGAGATGATGAGCAGATCAAACGGAAGGGAATATATCTAGGTATAGAATTATGGAAGAGACTAAAGGAGATATAACGAAGTAAATTTCTCCGTCATTTTTAGTCTACGCCGGGATTCGAACCCGAGTCCGCTTATTCCGGAACAAGTCGCTCTACCAACTGAGCTACGCAGACGTACATTCTGATTGCAATCTGCCTTTATGTCGTGTGCGTCCTGCTGGCAGGTACGTCACAGAGAACTTCATCCCGCAGCGGATTGAGAATGGTTTATATGTACGTGCAATCATAGTTTTGTTTGATCTCTCTGTTTCCAGCAGGCCGATTAGAAGAAAAACTGAAATATGATTGAAATGTGTACCATCACAATTTTCCAGTTTTTCTTACTACGCAATGTTCCCACTTGGTGGCAGTAATGAAATATCTGAGAAAAAAAGTACATAATAACAGAATTGGTGCTTTGTGGGTGCGATGTCTTAGCACTGACTTCATGCTTTAATACTTGAGCGGTTCTCGACCCTTTTTGATGAATTTTTATTTATTTCTCCTCGGGCGCGGTCAGTCTTCTCTACATACGAAAAGGGAATTCGAATAAAACTGTTTCCCAAATTTCCCTGAAGATTTGCCGAATAAATTTTGCTTGAAGTAATCAGAATTGTATTATTTCATGAAGAAAGCGGGACTTAAAAAACAGAAGAAACTTAAATTTTAATTCAAAACAAACGGCGAACGTGTTATTTATAATAATTTTCTCACGTGCATGTAAATGAAGTGTGTTTGACAGGTTAACGGTAGTGTTCAAACAATCTTAAAGAGAGCTTACCTTTTCAAACTGCATACGACACCGGCTCCGGGTTGAGACTTTCTAATCGAGGTGGGGAAGGGACTTGGTACTTCCTGCTTCTTTATCCAGCCAACATCTCATGCCATTGTTTGTAACTTACCTTATTACCGCACAAGGGTTTCAAAAGGGTCGCAGCCTTGAATTGCAGACTGCAGTTCTTACGCAATCATCATGGAGGATAAGGAAAAAGTTGTCCCGCAACTTTTCTTTTTTTAAAGATTGTTAAGCTCATTAACAAAACTCATTCTTCACGCTGTATTCCCGAGAGCACATGCATATCCATATAATAAGATTGGTCTTCGGTGAAAATATTGTAAAGATATGATCTTTTTACCCATAGATCAATGCGAAATGACCAAACTGATTTTTTGACCAGACATTTTGAACACAGGTACTGGAATCACCAATGGAAGCCAAAATTGATGTGACGTTATTATAACTGGGAATAACAACATAACTCCATAAATGGAACGCACGCACGCGCCCACGTTTACGGGCAACTTCCTGGTGATTCTTCAATAATCTGAAGATGCGCCTGTCTGTCTGGCGCAATTTCGAGCATTCATTTAAAATCTTTCTCAAGGAAAATTAAACTCTAAAAAAAGAAAAGAAAAACTGTGGTATAACCTACATCATTCTATTACTTAAAACAAAAATTTACACCTCACACAAATATTTCTTCGCATTTCCTACTTATCTTTTATAAGTGCTGCTACTGTAGCAGCACTACATCCGATCACTGATTTACACTAACGTGGTGTGTAACTTTGGGAGTCGGGACACTTGCTTACCCGGACAGTTGCCCACCGGACACTTGACAAGTACGGATGATTTGCAGATAATACGTAACGTTGGAGGACGTTTCCGATCTAGTGTAGGAAAACGGATCACATAAATATTTATGGACCATATAAAAACTGCACTTTGTTTTAGAAATGTTGAAATTTAAGGGGTTACCGCCAAACCTAAACTAATATCACCTTCCTTATGGGTTCAAAAAGCTTAAACTTAAATCATTATACAACGCTATCAATAGACTAACAACGCACTTCGACTGCGAGGCCAAACTTGTGGAACTGCTATACTCGAAAAACGTTTTGAAGCTTCAAAAAAATGTGACTTGGATTTGATAAAACTAGTTTCAACAGACATTACAACTGTTACAACAGACGGTGCACTCGCAATGACTGGAAGTGAATCAGAATTTGTTTCTCGTCTGAAGCAGCATTTGAGAGAGAATAGTGTCAAAAACATTTTGTTCTCCTTCCATTTCATTTTGCATCAGGAGAATCTGTGTGCCCAGATGCTCGGAAATGACACGTTGAAAACTTTGATGGACATGGTTGTGAAAATCGAGAATTACATCTGAAGTGGAAGTTATCTCATCCATCGACAGTTTGTTGAGGCCTTTAAAAAATGCGGTGACTGTGATTTTGAGAATCTTACTGACTATGCAAATGTAAAATGGTTGAGCAGAGTTAAAGTTCAGGAACAGTATACCTATTTGCTTCCTCTAATTAAAAATTTATTTGTTAAGAAATGTCAGAAAAATTTTCTGACGTTGATAACCCTTCACGGCAGTGTGATTTAAATATTCTGTGAGATATCATGGCTCACTTAAATGAATTAAATGCGAAGCTGCAGGGAAAGAGTAAAGTAATACAGTATGTGAGCTGGATTCAAGAATTCGAGTCAAAACTGAATCTTATTCTCGTACAAACTTAGAAGAACGATTTGACCCAATCTGTAAATCTGACTAGATTTCTACAAAAAATGAGGACTGTGATCTACTGGACGTGAAGCGCAACATTACGTAAACCGGATCACATTTTCAGAATTTCAAACCTGTCCCAGAAATTTGAATCACATTTTAATTATTTCAATAATTTCAAATTGGCATTAAAATTCAGGCGTTATCCATTCCACTTTGGCATTACAAATTCAAGTAAAAAAAAATTCCACCCTTCTGTCGTTGGACAAGCGTGGCTTGAAGGTGATTCGCTTCTTCTTCGTAGTCTGTAACCCTTTTTACCAGAATTCTTCAGGCACAGATATGTGAAAATCTATTCTGACTGAAAACGATCTCTCAACTTTGAAATCGGGCATTTTGAAATTATTGTCCATGTTTGGACCAACGTGTGTGTGTAAATCGACTTTCTCTCGGTGTGACATTTTGGGACAGCAAAAATCGCACAACGCATCTCCGTTCTGTGACGTGGACGAGAAAAAGAGAAATGAGATGTTAGGAACCCAATTATAATGAATTATAATGAATTGGCGCCCGAACAGGGACCCAATTATAATGAATTGGCGCCCGAACAGGGACCCAATTATAATGAATAAGGCTTTTAACTAAGCCAATTATAATGAATATAGCTTTTGCTACCACTACAGCTAAGCTAAGCTTCTACTCAGCTAATATTATGATGAATTCAATGCTTGTACTAAGCTTCTAATAGTGAATTCAAATGGTTGTTGTTACTAGTTAATTAAGATCATGAATAAAGTCTCCTGCTAGTAGTGTAGTAATAGTAATGAACAAACTTATAACTGGTAGTAATGTTGTAGTAGTAATTAAGATGAATAAAGTCTTATGCTGGTTGTTACTAATACCACTAAATGAAATAAACCTAACAGCCAGACAGAGGTATGACAGTACTATGAACTGAGAAAAACGTACTTACAACAAATTCTTTATTATTGACTTCTCGCTCTCACATAAAACGAACTCTCTTTATACAGCACCAAACGCTCTCTCTATCAACAACCAACGCTCTCCTTCACATAAACCAACGCTCTCCGTATACAACAACCGCTCTCCCTATACAACAAACAAACGCTCTCCCTACACACATCAACAAAAAGCTCTCTTTAAGTATCGTTGAACGCGCCTATTTATACTGGCTACCACCACGTCATGACTTACACTCATTGCCAGATCTCATTCAGCGGGAGAAATAACATCTCGTTCAGTAAGAAGATAATTTACATAGAAAAATAAAATAACCAGAAATAGTAAAATCAAAAGGAAAGTGAATCGAGAGTATACGTTACACGTCTTTAGCCATCTGTCTGCCAGTTCTTCGATTTCGCGATTGTGGTCAGTTCTTGTCCTTCCAGGCAAAGAAGTTCTTCACCCCAGCTGCCACCTCCTCCTGGTTGTTGAAGTGCCGCCCACGAAGGAAGTAGGCCATGGACCGGAACAAGTATTAATCCGACGGGGCGAGGTCAGGACTACAGTATATGCTGAGTGTGACATTAGTTCGATACCCTGAAGTTCTTGGAGTTTTGCCCGGGTCGTTCGTCCGGTTTGAGACCGATCGCTGCCCGGCGGTAGCAGAGTGCGCCTTCTGTTCACCAGTGTCGGGTACTTCTCCTCCAAAACATCATACATCCGCTCCAGCTGTTCAGAGTAGATGTTGACGTTGATGATCCGACTGTCTGGAAAGAAAATCGTAATGGATTATCCCCTCGCAATTCCACTAGACTCAGAGCATCATCTTTTGCTCGAAGCGCCCACATTTGGCAACAGGTTGTGGAAGCTGGCCCGGGCTCCGCCACTTCCGTTGTGTGTTACAATTACGGAAATAGACCCACTTTTCATCGCACGTAACAATTCTCTTGATGAAACGTACATCGCGGGGGGTTTTCTAGGAGTTTCGTGCACACTTCCGTTAGGCAGATTTCGTGAGGGAAAATGCGGCAGCTCCTGTAGACCTAGCCGAGGACCTGAAGGTGACGAATCACGGTGGTCCGTGATATGCCCAGTTCGCCTGATAATCTCCGAGTGCTGGTTGTCGGATTTGCCTCTATGACCTGGCGCACGGCCTCCGAATTGACGGTTCGCTGCCTTCCTGACCTTGGTTGATCGTCGAGGTTTCTGTCACCTGAGCGAAATTTCTTGAACAATCTGGTTGCGGTGATGTGGTCCACGGAACCTTTCCCTTTTGCGTGACAAATGTCTCGTGTTGCTTTAGCAGCGGTATGGCCGAGTTCAAACTCATAAAGCAAAGTTTCCCAATTAGCCTGTTGTGGCTGTTCGTGTTTTAGGCATCTCAACCACAGATAGAATGACGACATGCAATGCTGTTCACAGCAACGACTACCACTTTATATCCCTTTTGACTGACTGCAGTGCGCGACTTGAACTAGTTTAAACACGTGATATACAGTACCTGCCGCAGTACATGCGTTTATGCAAAAATATTGCAAAACTTCTGACTCATCCTCTGTATGTGGTCTGCCAGGTCAGGACTCCGCTGTTATTGCTCTAGGCTTTCCCAATTTACAATAACATCACTCACAGTTGATCGGGGCAGATGCAGTCGATCAGAAATTTCCGAACTGACTTTGTTGCTGTTATGGCAATCTATGATTGTGCCCCATTGTAAGTCACTAAGCTCTGAAGTACGGCCAATTCTACTGTTCATGCTTGTCTATGATATTTATCAGATCATATGTAGAGGATTTTAGGAAGGGAGTGTCTGAAACCCAGGTCTTAAACAATCCTTAGAAATAGGAAGCTAGGATGCTAGAGTGCTCGATAGGAAAGTGACACGGAAGCGAGGTAGAAAAGAGGAGGAAGACGCCCTTATTTATAACCGGAGGAGGGGGGTATTCTGGGTCCGATGGCTTAACGTGCCCATCCGACGCACGGTGGATATTTAGTGGTTCGAACGTTCGTACGTGCCTGGGATCGGGCCTGAAATTTCTCCGTGGCAGTCACGAACATTGACCACTAGTCCATCCGCGGTCCAACTATGATGTTTATCAGATCACGTGCATTTTTTATGCTTGTATAGGCGATGGCTGTGATGTATATGGGCAAACCCACTACTTAAAAAGGGTTGTCCGGATAATTTGTGCCATACGTTTATCTTATTTATTGTTAGCGAATTAATTTCTTACTAGAGATACGGCCAATTCTAACATTGGGCATCACATGCCGCCTGCTGGTCATACAACAGACCATTAATTAATACACAGTTGACATGGATTAGAAACATCAAACAGAACTCATGGCTCTTTCCACGTTTTATAAGTAAGTCTCGGAAAAGTTCTCATTGGTCGACACCAGGAATCGAACCCAGGTCTTCCAATTACGTGCTAGACATGCTTCCACTGCACCACAAAGGCCTCGAAATTCTCCAGGCTCACATACGACAAATTGCCAAACCACCTGGAAGGTTGTTTTTTGGAGCCCCGCATAATGCCTTCTAGTTATTTGTTCAGTTGCTGCTGTTCATCTTTGGTGAATCCACAGCATTGTGCTGTGCTCCAAAGAAGCAACCTGCCAGGTGGTTTGGCAGTTTGTCGTATGTGAGTCTGGGGAATTTCGAGGCCGCTGTGGTGCAGTGGAAGCATATCCGGCGCGTAACTGGAAGACTCTGGGTTCGATTCCCGGTGTCGGCCGATGAGAATTTTTCCGTGACTCACTTATAAACGTGGAAAGAGCGATGACTTCTATGTCATCAACAGGCCATTAATGCTGTAGATTATGCACTCTCCAAAATTTTAAGTGCAAACGTATTACAGGTTTAGGAAGAAATTTATCATGTGTTTAATGGAAACTTTTATCGTATGTTTCTATTGATGCCTCTGATGGGTACTTCTGGCAGCGCAAAACATTCGGGCCGCGCAGGTGGCGCAGTGGTCTAAGCGATGGCTTTTGATCATCCGTCCGAAAGGGTTCGAATCCCGGTGAGGCATGGATGTTGTATTTGTCTTCCGGTACTGGCTCTCTCCCTTCTCTGGAACCAATGGCCCTAAATTAGGGACTGGCGGCTGCTTATAATCCATTGAGTTGCTCACGGTGGTCGTTAGACCTCCAATCAAAAAGAAAAAAATCATTCGGCGAAAATGCTTTTTTTTTTTTAACGTTTTATGGGTGTATTTCTGAAAAATTCAATCGCAGTTTTCATTAAATCAAATGTTTTCACATGGACAGCAACAGAACGTTCTCCTACGTTGAAAAAAACATTTCTGTTTAAAAACTGAAAGGTTAATCTGCGAGTTTTACTCCTTACGAGAATGTAAATCTCTTAGTACCCTTGAAGTTTTAGAAAACCCTAAACAAATTGTGACGCAATTTATCCTTCCTTTTGGAGTTTCTATCTTCTTATGCAAATTTGGCTTCTCCTTTTTAAATATTTTCTAACTTAACGCCATAGATTTTCTTCCGATGAATTTAGTTTCGTTAGACTACACAAACGAATTGTGTAGTCTAACACAATTCGTTCCAACATTAATGGCAGCGCAACAGAACTACGGTACTGAATTTCTTTAATATGATCCCATACATAAAATCAGCCTCGTGGCCTAACACACACTACATAGTTGAGATGTTAGAAAGTTAAAACTTAAATGTTCGAAGGTTCTGAGTTCACTATATCCGGAATGCCCAATAATTGTCTGAAGTAGGGAAGGGGGGTGCAGGGTGCATGATGCTTGAATTGTGTACACAGTCAATCCAAAATGAAGCACTTCATAAAGCATCCCTTCTTCTTTAAACATTACTACATAGGTGCAAACATGAGTACTTACATTCATACCGAATTCACTGTATTTCTTTGCAGGATAATATTTCAAAACTCGCTGTGCATTATAATAACGTGATTACCAGAGTTAAACAGTTAGACACTATAGCAACATGGTTCCTGTTTATTCACCGGACATACTGTTCCTTCTACCATCGACAGTACATTTCCGTACATGTTTCGGGACTGACATCGCCCATTTTCATCGCCCAGCCAAAGTCTTCTTGCGGGTAATCTTATCCTTTGTAATGAAGTCCTGTAAATATTTTTGTTCTGACTAATCAAACCAGTGCTACCCCTTAATACACATAAGAAACGACCAGAGAAACTTGGGTAGACGTCACCATATTCTGGAGCTGTTTTCCTAGATGCCATTTTCCAAAATGGCCGATGATAAATTGGTATTTAGTCTATCTCGACTCCTAAAACCCGTGGAAAAGTGAATTTAGAGTCAAACTATATGTTTTTACTTTAAAGAATTCAAATGCAAAGTGTACAATACCATACAGGCGTTATATATTGGATATACAGGTTTATTTTGATATATTATTACATAAAACTTATTGCAAACAGGCACAACATGCTTTAATATGATTAAACTTCTTTGTTTCAGAAAAGCTACGTTTATAATGAAGAGAAATGGCTTTTGAACAATGTCTAGGAACTGCTCTTGCTTCTGTGCATCAGGAAGACACATAGGTTTCAGTCGATGTGAAAAATTTAATTATTTGGCAGACTACCGATGCTAAAACAACTGTAAGCACATGTGAAAACGGGAGAAAACGGATACGGGCGGCAGCAGATATTAGAAACGATGTGGTTGCCAAAGGACTTAATAATATGAAAAAGATTATGATTTTGTCTAACATGTGTCTAATCAGTGTTATAAATCCTATACTTTGAAAAAAAGTCTTGATAAAATATCTCAAAAGCGTAGTGAAGAGGAAAGCACGACACGATGCACATGATCTACGCATAACATCCCGTAAAATGAGGGCAGAAGTTTCAGCTCGACCGCCTCCTTCTTCAGGTATACTACCAACACATCTAAGGTGTGTAATCTGGGGATAGCAAAGTCATAAAAGCATTTAAGAGAAATTTCGAATAAGTGAAACAGGAAGAGCAAAGAACTTACAGTATTAGCTGCTGCACTTCATTTTCAAGATGATGTTTACAACGGTGTGGCAGATTTAGAATCAGCTTCTCAAGTATTTGGTGCCGATATGTTTTACCACAAAACATGTTTTGAAGGATATTTAAAATCTACGAGTATGCTATGAGACATCCTGAAGAACAAAAACCAATGTCGGCAAAAGATTATGCATTTGAACGAGCTAACCAAATTATAGGTCATAAGCTCAAAGAAAAATACAGTTTCACATTGTCAAAAATCCGTGACCTGGCAAACAAAACAGCAGGAGAAAACTTAATAAGAAACAATGAAATGAAAATTAGGCTGTAAAGGCACAATGGAGAAGACATATCCTTCAGTTCATCTGTAAGCAAAAAAACGAACCCTTTATGGTATACTCCTCAAGTCTAGGGATTGATGAAATTATCCGACGTGTACGAAAAGTTCAGAACATCAAATCAGCTGCAAAGGACATCAGAGATGCTTTAAAAAAAGTAAATTTTGGACTTGCAGACAGCTTCTGGGATTCTGAAGTACTGAAAATTTCGTGGAACGCTACTCCAGTTCCAGATGAAATGTTAACATTTTTGTCAGCGTTTTTTAACATTAATATGGGAATGTTAAGAAAATGAAGATGAACCAGAGCAAGATCCAGCAGAAAAGTGCAACGAAGCAGATTATGATGATGAATGTAATAAGGAAAGTAATACTCCTGCATTCAGTGACAAAAAAGAAAAATGGCTGTTCGTGCAAAGGCCATATTCCAAGTACTTTATTACTCTCTTCGTCACGATAAAAAAACAGACACCGCTCGTTACATATCATCTTTGGTCATAGTACACTGCTGGACAATTGCTAAGGACGGATCATAAACGGCTATATAGCGCATAAAAAAGTAAGTGTGGTTGGATGCCAAGTGAAATAAAATAATGTCAGAATGCAAGGACATTACAAGAAAGACAATTTATTGTGCTCTGAAATCCAGAAGGCTTTGGAACGTGTTCAAGGGACAAACAGGCCATTTTGTGCAGAATACGTAAACGTGAAAAAAATGCAATTACCGTCCGCAGGCGTTCCGGCGTAAGATGTCAATACGGGATATGGCCACCATGGAGGGCGATGCAAGATTCCACACGTCGTGTCATGCTTTGCACAACATTATCAGGCAGCTGTTGGGGTAATTTATCCCCTTCCTCTGTCAGTGCACGGATGAGGGTGTCCTTGTTTATTGGAGTGCATTGGCGACCAGAAAGACTCCTCCCCTAAGCATCCCACACATTTTCAATGGGATTCAGATATGGAGAACGTGCTGGCCATACGAGGCGTTGAATATCCTCGCTCTCAAGACACTTCTGGACAGCGACTGTTCGATGACATGTTGCGTTGTTGTCCATGAAAATGAACCTATCACCGACAGCACCACGGAACATGCAAATATGAGGTAGCAGAACATCATTAATGTATCGTTGACCCGTCATAGTCCCAGTTGGAAGCACATAGAGGGACGTACGGCCATTGATCATGATGCCAGCCCATACCATGACACTACATGTCGGATATCGGTCCCTTTCCTGTATGTTTGCTGGACAATATGCAGTACCACTATCACGCAAGATCAGTTGTCGTCGACAATCAGACGATAGACTGTATCTACTCTCATCTGAGAAAAGGACAGCAGACCAGTCGTTATCAGTTCAATTGCGATGTTGATGGCACCATTGCAAATGGGCGGTAAGGTGACGTCTGGACAATGGGATGCACACAACAGGACGGCGGGCGTATAGTCCTCCTTCATGCAAACGTCTGGCGACAGTTTTTCGGGATATCCGCTTGCCAGTAGCAGCCATAAACTGATTTGCTACCTCACTAGCTGTGCTGCGCCGGTGTCTTTTTGTTGATAGCACTATGTACCGATCTTCTGCAGGTGTCGTACTGCAAACACGACCTCCCCCGTGACGTTTACTACACTCTCCATTTGTATGAAATGATTTCCAAAGCCTTGAAACAACACTGTGGCTGACGTCGGACTCCCTGGCAACATCTGTTATTTCTCGCCCTTCTTCAAATTTGCCAATAATACGGCCATGCGTAAAATCATCTAGGTGATGTCGGGAAGACATACTGAAAATTGCAAGTTCGTCAATTGATTCTTTCCCTTTCAACTTTGCGTTTGAACAACAACGGTCAATACGCGTCAAATCCTTTATATCTCTTATCAGCGCTATGACGTCACGAACAAGTTCGGCAATCCAAAATTTGCATACGCACAACAAGTCTTACTGTATCCCGCACTTATGCTAATTTCCACATTTTCCTGCCTTCCATTTTATGGTTGCTATCGTTGCTATTGTCATCCGTCCTTAGCAATTGTGCGGCAGTGTATAAATGAAAAAATGAAAAAGCCGAGATTTAATTACATGCATGAACAAAGCATTAGTTTCAATTAGCTACAACGAAGTATTGAGAAAAAGACATGACTTAGCAGCGTAAACTGTACAAGCAGGCGGAGAGGGAAATACACCATTTCCCAGTCATTTTGATAAGGAAAATTTCACTGTTGCAGCCATTGACAATTTTGATCACGAAGATCGATCAAAAATATCAGGTACTCACGCTTCCCACGATACTGTAAATGTTCTTTTTCAAGTATATCCTGGTTTCACAAAGTTACCAAGTAAGCCAAAGATATCTGAGAGCACTTTAAATCAACGAAATCACTAAGAACTGCCATGCCAGAGACCTTTGAACTACACGAAACCATTTCACAAACCAACTCTGCTGGACTATTTCCCAAAATGAGTTTGCATTCAGCCTCATCAAACATGGAATTTCTAAAGAAGGAAACTCTGAAGTTGTTCCAACATAGTCTGGATGTCGATCTTTGGTATCAACAGCAATACCACCTCGTATGCAAGTGGGATTTCTGCCGTTTATTCCAAAACCCGTCACAGAGCATGCAACCGTCTTTTTAGCACTGAAAAACTTACAGAATATCTGTTCGCAACAAAAACAGTCAGCTTTGCCAATTATCTCGGATGTGACGTATATTCTAAATTAACTTTCCTTTTTAGTTTCTTTCCCTATGTTAATCTTGAGTTTATTCTGTTATTCTTCACTCTTAACGTAATATCTTTTCTCTCAAACGAATACGTTTGGCAACACAATTGAGGTTTAATGCGCGTGACTTATGCTTGATATTGATAAGAACAAGGGATAAAAGCGACGACTAAATTGTTCCTTGGAGAGCGTTGGATTGTAAACTGATTATTGATAGGAGCGTTGTGAAAAGAGCGTTGTGTGGTGTGTGGGGAGAGTTTAGTGCAATATGCTATGCTACGATGTGTTTGCTACATCCTGAATAAACCATCTTTTTCCGTAAGTGTGACTTCTGTTGTTTACATGTTTCGTCTGGCCGTTAAGGTTTCTTTCATTTAGGAACTATTTCTTAGTATGTTGATGTTTTAAGTTAACGTAGAAGTAAGACAAGACTTCTACGCCATACGGATGAAGGTGTGTACCATATTGTTGTTGATATCATAATGATCAACCCATCTGAATTTCCAGACATAATTCCAACGCTTGAAAATTTCCACTGTGCAAAATTTGTCATGCATATTATTAGAAAGTATCTGCGGGGCAGTGGTTGTCAATATGCTCTAATTGAGTGCAAAGTGTTTGGAGTAAAGACTTTGGAGTCGGTGATGAATGGAAGCCATTATTACAGATCTCTCAAAGGATTCCTCATTCCTGAGGAAGTACTACTTAAGATTCAATGGATTGCATTTTGGAAGTCTAGGAGTAAATAAAAATACGCTCAAACTACCAAGCAGGCAGAAAACATGAGAGCTAAACTCATAGAGAAGAATGTAAAATCATCCCCTAGTGAGTTTAAAAGACTTTTTTTTTTATTGGATGTTTAACGACCACCGTAAGCAACTCAATGGACAATAAGCAGTCCCCCGTCCCTAATTTAGAGCCACTGGTTCCAGGGAAGGGAGAGAGCCAGTGCAGTAAGACAAACGCAACATACATGCCACACCGGGATTCGAACCCGGACCCAACTCGGACGACTGATCATAAGCCATCGCCTAGACCACTGCGCCACCGGGTCGGCTAAAAACGACATTTGTCATACTGTATATACCAGAGTTGCATGAGGACTTCAAACAATTTTCTAATGAGTGTGCCAAAGGGTCCGAGATGTGTAAATACTGGGATGCTTTCTTTAAACTAGTCAACCTGATGAAGTTTCTAATAGCAGCGAACAGCGAAGGTGCTTGGGAAAGCCATCTTCAAGCTATTCATGCTTTTCTGCAAATGTTTTATGAATTTGATATTATTAACTACTTACGGCATGCATCATGGCATCTAGAGAAAATGCGATTGTTACAAGTAGAGCACCCTAAAATTTACCAGAAGTTTACTACAGGCCATCTTGTAGTTCGAAAAACTAGTCGACCAGCTGTGTCAGTAGACATGAAACTTGAACAAACTATACAGAGGTCTTAAAAGAGTTCCAAAGGTATAATAGGGCAGACGAGGCAAAACACATAAGCAACTGAATGGGAGTTAACATACCATGAAGTGTTGGCTATAAGCAATTCTTTCAGAGAAATCATTGATGCTAATAGCACTAGATACAGAGAAACTACAATCCATTACGAATTGACTGGGAATTAATCTTCCCATGCAGCCTTTTCAGTTAACACGCTTTGTGAATTCATGATCACTAGGGGACAGTCCTTACGAAATGCCTAGTCCAATGCAACTCCACAAATTCATCCCCAATCAGTGTGTTCCTAGAGGGATACCGTTACGCATCATTAACGTGAATGAACATGCAGACTATGGAAAGAAAAATACCTGTGACGTGACTGTGCCACACAGGACGCACATGAGATAAAGGCAGACAGCGGTAAGACACATACCAGTGTAGTTGCGCAAGAACCTGTGCCAGCACGTACAGTTCGACGTCGTCTGCACGAGCTGGGACTTGTCGCACGGCACCCACTGCTCCGATTACCACTGACGTTACACCAACGGCGAGTGCGGCGGCAGTGAGCCGTTAAATGCCGCACCTGGACTACGGAATGGAACGACTTTGTCTTCTCCTACGAATCCCGCTTCTTCCTGCAACACCACGATGGTCGAATCCCCGTGTGGTGGCACCGCGGCGAGAGACTGTATGACGCCTGCATTATGCATCACCGTACCGGTCCGTCGCCTGACGTTATGGTTTGGGGCGCAATTGGATATGACACCCGCACCCCTCTGGTACGCATCGCCGGTACAATCAACAGCCACCGCTAGATCTCCGACGTTTTGGAGCCTGTAGTCTTCCCTTAACTGCAGGACCTGCCAGAGGCCACGTTTCAACAGGACAATGCGCGCCCGCACGTGGCACGCATTGTGCAACAATTCTTCACGGCCCACCAGGTGTCACTGCTGCCGTGGCCCACCTGTTCTCCCGATATGTCGCCCATCGAACACGTCTGGTCGCTGATCGGCAACCGAGTGGCCCGGCAAGCACCACCCGCGGCTACGCCTGATGAACTGTGGCAACGTGTAGAAACAGCCTGGACCGACATACCCCAAGCCCACATCCAAAGCCTCTTTCGTTCGATGTTGCGGCGTGTAGCGGCCGTTATTGCCAACCATGGGGGCCACACGAGCTATTGATGTCTGCGTGTTCCGCAAGTCGCACGGGCCTGTAAGCTCAATCGCTTCATCTTTCTATCTGTTGTTATGTGTCCAGAAAATCTGGCTTTGCTATCTCGTGTCCTTCTGTGTTGCATTTTGGGTGGCCAGCAGTGAATATACAATTTTTTGATATACATGTATATTGCCCCCTTGCACCTTTTCGTCACCTTACATATGACTTGATTAGCTTTAGTATCTCGCTAGAGGGATCACACATAGGTTTGTTCGTTTCCTCTGTGGTAGGAAGCTGTTTTTTCTTTCTCTCTATCTATATACACTATCTACCAACAAGAAATTGGACACCCCTGCAACCGAAGATATCTGCTGTCCTGATACACGTCACGGCCGCAGCCGTTAAATATCGTGTGGGAAACAACAACGCAACCAGTCGCATGCAAGATGCCACGCAGTTCGGAGCTCTCTGAATTTGAGAAAGGTGTAACCGATGGGTATCACAAAAATGGCCGATCCATACGTGACATATTCAGCGAGTTGAAGTACCCAAAATCGACAGTGGCCTACGTGATTGGCACGTGGAAGATGAGAGGTGACTGTCGGAATGTGCCCCGACCCGGCAGACCAACAAAACTGGGAGTTAGAGACCGACAGGTGTTGGCCAGAGAAATTCGGAAGAACCGCACCAAATCGATGGGCCGCATCCGCGAGGAGCTTCAACATGCATCCGGGAGTGTTCTTTCGATTAATAACATCCTTAAGGAAGCCCATCTGCTCGGTTGTCATGGACGTGCTGCCGCCCACAAGCCTTTAATCACCAAGTTTAATAGCGCTGATCGGCTAACGTGGTGCAAAGAACGTCGACAGTGGACCGTTGAACAGTGGTAACGGGTTCTCTGGAGACGAATCAAGGTTCACCCTCTACCGTTCGGATGGCAGGGTCTGGGTTTGGCGTCTGCCTGGAAAACGGCTCCTGTCGGAATGTATTGTGCCAACTGTGAAGTTCGGCGGCGGTGGAATTATGATATGGGGGTGTTTCTCCTGGTATGGCATGGGACCCTTGGTCGCAATTCCTGGTAGAGTCAACGCCGAGACCTACTGCACCATTTGGATGACCATGCGCTTCCTACGTTATGGCAGTTTTACGGGTGGACCCATGTTACTTTCAGGATGATAATGCCACCTGTCATGTTGCGAGGTCCACCATGGCTTGGTATGGTGACAATGGGGTTAATCGAATGGACTGTCCTGCGCAGAGCCCGGACCTTAACCCTATCGAGCACCTCTGGGACGAGTTGGAGCGTCGACGTAAGGGGTGCCCCCACCGTCCGAAATCGGTGAAGGAACTGACCTGTCTTCTCCAAGCCGAGTGGAAGAAAATACCTCTAGCCGTCGTACAACGCCTGCTTCAGCTCTACCAACTATTGAAGGAGAATAAACTTCATTTTCCTTTGCTATCACAGGTGTCCAATTACTTGTTTGTAGATAGTGTATATATAGTGAGTGGGGAAACGTAAGCTCATTCTTTCTCCGCAGTTTCGTTAGTACCCCGGATTTCAAATACGCCGGATTTCCGCCCGCCCTTGGGGCGAGCACAATTTTTCTCCCTTCTCCTTCGATGCTGGGAGCAAAAACCCTCCAGCTATTTTAGCTGATCAACGTGAAGCATCCCTTCTGAGCTGGGGATCACGCATGTGTGTAAGAGTGTAAGACCTGTAAGGCGGACCGAACAACAGGAGCTCCCTTTCTCGCCAAAACAATACTTATATGTCCCATCGAAGCATATAGCGGTGTTAATCCCTGCTTAGGCGTCTTTGATGTTCCTAATCGTTTACCGTTTCTCACACGTTCTCCATCGAGTGATATAAAAACGGCAAATGCGCTGACACATTAACGCAACACATTTGGAATAATATATTAGTGTACTCGTACACTGCTATTCTTTCGTGATACAGAGTCTATTTTCATCAGGTGGTTAACGAGCTTACAATGGATTTTCTATGTTTTGTCGTATTCTCTTCACGGCACCAGCTGTGTCTGAAACATTTCCGTTCTTATGGACGCTGCAGAAAACGGCGCCAACGAAACTTTTAAAAGGTGAAAATTAAAACGCGTTTAGATATTTAAACTCGAAAACGGGTCTGAGAGTTTTATACAGGTGTATATATATATTATTATTTTTTAAAGTTAAGGTTTAACGACCAGTGTGAACAACTTGATGGACTGTAAGCAGTTGCCCGTCCTTAATTTAGAGTCACTGGTTCCAGAGAATGGAGAGAGCCAATGCCGTAAGACAAACACAACATACATACCTCAACGGGATTCGAACTTGGACCCTTTACGGACGAATGGTCACAAGGCAGCGCTTAGACTACTGCGCCACCGGGGCGGCACACGCGTGCGTGTATGTCAGAAAATATTCATCTGATGAACATGTTATAACGAAGTAAATTTCTCCGTCATTTTTATCCGCGCCAGGATTCGAACCCGGGTCCCCTCATTCCGGAATAAGTTGCTCTACCAATTAAGCTACGCGGACATTTTATTCTGATTCCTATCTGCCTTTATGTCGTGTGCGTCCTTCTGGCAGGTACGTCACATTTCCTGGTACGTTACATCATCACCCCCTTATTTTATTTTTTTTTTTCTCGAAGTGCTGCTCTTATTTCTCCTATCTCGCGGTGTGGAAATAACATCACACCATTGCGAGATTGTGAACGGTCGGGTCATCCGGATAGTTCGGGCGCCATTATAACGAAGTAAATTTCTCCGTCATTTTTGGTCTACGCCGGGACTCGAACCCGAGTCCGCTTATTCCGGAATAAGTCGCTCTACCAACTGAGCTACTCAGACGTTAATTCTGATTGCTATGTGCCTTTATGTCGTGTGCGTCCTTCTGGCAGGTACGTCACATCTCCTGGTACGTTACAATGTGTACGTCAAAAGATATTCTAAAACCGTTCACGTTATCCTGTGTATATGTGTTCTTCCCAAAATAGAATTTTCTAATAGAAAATAAACGCTTTCTCGCAGTTTCTATTATCTTTTTCTTCCCTATATCATCATCATCATCATTGTCAACCATTATCAATCCACTGCTGGACGAAGGTCTCCCCAAGTTTCCTCCACAACGGTCTGTCTTGTGCCAGTCTCCTCCATATCACCCCCTGCATACTTTCGAATTTCATCCACCCATCTCCTATGTGGTCTTCTTCTGGGTCTTTTCCTGTCCCTTGGAATCCAATCTAAAATTTCGGCTGTCCATCGATGATCTGTCCTTCTGGCAGTATGTCCAGCCCATTGCCATTTCAGGGATTTAACTCTGATCATGATGTCTTCCACTCTTGTCATTTTTCGGATCCACGAGTTCCTCTTCTTATCTCTCCTGGTTACACCAAGCATGCACCTCTCCATGCTTCTTTGAGTTGTCTGCAGCCTTTGTATGTCTCTTTTAGTTAAGGTCCACGTCTCTGCACCATACGTAAGCACTGGAAGGATGCATTGATCAAACACTTTTCTTTTAAGACATAATGGCATATTGCTCTTGAAAATTATGCTGTTTCTTCCAAAAGCTCTCCAGGCAAGTTTTGTACGCCGATTAATTTCTTCATCAATGTGACCCTCACTTGATATCTGCTGTCCAAGATAAACGTACGTGTCTGTTATCTCCAGCTTTTCTCCATCAATCGATAAATCTTCATTTCTTGTAAAAGCATTGAACATCACTTTTGTCTTCTGAAAGTTCATTTTTAATCCCACTTCTTTACTCTTGTCAGCAAGTTCCTGGATCATACTCTGCAGCTCTGATGGGGTAGTTGCAAAAATGACTACGTCATCAGCAAAACGAAGGTGGGTTAGATAATCTCCATTAATCTTTATCCCCTTGTTTTCCCAGCTCAGCGACTGAAAAACACCCTCCAATGTGGCATTAAAGAGCTTCGGAGATATGGTGTCACCTTGTCTCACTCCCTTTCCAATTTTTACGTGTGTTGTATTTTCAAACAGCCTAATCTTTGCACTTGCATTTTCATAGATGTTATTAATAATATTAATGTATGCATCTTCAATACCGCAGGTTTTCAGAGCCATTGTAACTGCTGATGGTTTCACCGAATCAAAGGCTTTTTCATAATCGATAAAAGCCATGCACAATGGAAGTTCATATTCCCTCGCTCTTTCAATTAGTTCTCTCAGCACGTGGATATGATCTATTGTGCTGTAGCCACTCCTGAATCCAGCTTGTTCTCTCGGTTGAGCCATGTCTAGTGCTACCTTCAAGCGGTGTGAAAGAACTTTTAGTGAAGATTTTATAAACTACTGATAGGAGGCTGATAGGTCTGTAGTTTCTGAGATCCTCAATGTCACCTTTCTTATGTAGCAGGATCATTGTAGCGGTGTTCCAATCCTCAGGAATCTTTTCTTCATTAAGGCATCGAGTGAAAATTTGGGCGAGTACTGTTTCGATTTCTCCACTTGCTTCTTGTATGATGTCTACAGTAATTCCATCTTCTCCTGGAGCTTTTCCTCGCTTCATGTTCTTGATTGCATGTGCAACTTCTGCTGGAAGGACTGGAGGAACTCTGGTACTGGTATCTTTCATGATGTCTGGAGTGCATATATCATCCCCTTTCATATAATTTGGAGTAGAAATCTTTCACTCTTGTCAAAATTTCGCCTCTATTTCTTGTTACAGAACCATCTTCTTTTCTCAGTGCCATAATCTGTTTTCTTCCCTTACTGAGATGTCCCTTTGCTATCTTTAGGCTTTGGTTGCTTTCAATTGCTTTCCTCACTAGTTCACAGTTGAATTTCCTTACGTCTTCAATGATACTTTTTCTTACTGTCTTGCATAGCTCTATATATTCCACTTTGGAAGTCACATCTTCTTTAGTTGTCCTCATCTCTCTTCTTTTTGCATCAACATTTTGGTTTTTCCTGATAATTTGTTCACATGCAACTTGTTCTTAGACCCAGCTAATTTTGTTGCTGTTTCCATAAGAGCTTTGGTTACTTTTCTGTTAACTTCAGAGATGTCCACTTCTTCCGATGTTAGGCCTTCTAAAGCAGAGAACCTGTTCTTCAGTTCTAACTTGAAGGTATTATGGTGTTTTAAGGTTGGTTATGTCAATAGATTTTGTTTGTCTTATGAGCTTGCCACGTTCAAGTTTAGTGTTGAGGTGCATCTTACATCTCACCAATCTATGGTCACTACCAGTGTTGAACTTGTTTAGCACACTGCAGTCTTCTATGACGAATTTTTTGTTACACATAATAAAATCAATTTCACTTGTTGTCCCATTTGGATGTCTCCATGTCCATTTCCTGTGTGGCTTTTTCTTGAAGAAGGAGTTCAAGATGAAAAACCCTTCTGCCTCTGCAAACTCAACGAGAGTATTTCCACGCTGGTTTCTGTTGCCATGACCGAATTTACCTACTGAAGTTTCATTCTGTTGCCGTTGCCCTATTTTTTGCATTGAAATCTCCCATAATTATTTTCAAGAGCTGCTTACCTTTATTATTTAGATGACAAATTTCCTCATAAAATTCTTCAATTTCTTCTTCAGGATGACTTGTGGTGGGTGCATAAGTTTGAATAATCTGAGCCTGGTATCTTCTCGAGAGTTGGATAACGAGTCGTGCAGCTCTGTCAGAGGAACTTTCAACTTCTACAACTTTATCCTTCAGTTTCTTGTTTATTATAAATCCAACACCACTAGTTCTGCCAGTATCTGTCCCACGATAGTAGAAGAGATGTCCACTTTTCAGTTCGATGAGATCTTCTCCTTTTCTCCTTACCTCACTTAGCCCCACGATGTCCCACTTGATCCTTTGTAGTTCCTCTTCCAATTCAAGAAGCCTTGAATCAGAAGATAGGGAGCGTCCATTGTAAGTAGCCAAGGTCAGCATCAGATGGCAGCCTAGTCCGGTCCTCCGGGGATTCTTAGCACCCTCTGCCTTCATGTCGCACTGGCCGCTGCCTTGGCCAGGTACATTCCAGCTGCCGGAGACTGAGGGCCAAGATTTAAGTTGTGGAATCATTTTGGAGGGGTTTGGCCATAACTCACCACGCTGGCCAAGCGGGTTGGTGAGTGTGGGATAGAATTTCCTCTGATCCCGATGGTATAGTTATACCGCTATGGGCGGTCGTCAGAGCCCCTTTAGTGGGAACAGGATGCACCACGAGAAGGCGGGGTTGACATTTGTCAAGGAGAGGCTGTGATGTTACGCATCACCTGACCTTGCATCCCTCTTCCCTATATATATATATATATATATATATATATATATATATATATATTTAATTTTACCGGGTAGCCTAACGTTACTTTACAGTTCTGGCGATTTAATGTATTAACACACTGTTGATATATTATCTCGAAGTATTTTCAGGGGTCAAAATCTACTCATTTACCACTTGCACGAGTATGTTTCTTTAGGAGAGTGAGTTCTGGAAATTTCAATCATCATCATCATCATTGTCAACCATTATCAATCCACTGCTGGACGAAGGTCTCCCCAAGTTTCCTCCACAACGGTCTGCCTTGTGCCAGTCTCCTCCATGTCACTCCTGCATACTTTTGAATTTCATCCACCCATCTCCCATGTGGTCTTCTTCTGGGTCTTTTCCTGTCCCTTGGAATCCAATCTAAAATTTCGGCTGTCCATCGATGGTCTGTCCTTCTGGCAGTAGGCCCAGCCCATTGCCATTTCAGGGATTTAACTCTGATCATGATGTCTTCCACTCTTGTCATTTTTCGGATCCACGAGTTCCTCTTCTTATCTCTCCTGGTTACACCAAGCATGCACCTCTCCATGCTACTTTGAGTTGTCTGCAGCCTTTGTACGTCTCTTTTAGTTAAGGTCCACGTCTCTGCACCATACGTAAGCACTGGAAGGATGCATTGATCAAACACTTTTCTTTTAAGACATAATGGCATATTTCTCTTGAAAATTATGCTGTTTCTTCCAAAAGCTCTTCAGGCAAGTTTTGTACACCGATTAATTTCTTCATCAATGTGACCCTCACTTTATATCTGCTGTCCAAGATAAACGTACGTGCCTGTTATCTCCAGCTTTTCTCCATCAATCGATCAATCTTCATTTCTTGTAAAAGCATTGAACATCACTTTTGTCTTCTGAAAGTTCATTTTTAATCCCACTTCTTTACTCTTGTCAGCAAGTTCCTGAATCATACTCTGAAGCTCTGATGGGGTAGTTACAAAAATGACTACGTCATCAGCAAAACGAAGGTGGGTTAGATAATTTCCATTAATCTTTATCCCCTTGTTTTCCCAGCTCAGCGACTGAAAGACACCCTCCAATGTGGCATTAAATAGCTTTGGAGATATGGTGTCACCTTGTCTCACTCCCTTTCCAATTTTTATGTGTGTTGTATTTTCAAACAGCCGAATCTTTGCACTTGCATTTTCATAGATGTTATTAATAATATTAATATATGCATCTTCAATACCGCAGGATTTCAGAGCCATTGTAACTGCTGATGGTTTCACCGAATCAAAGGCTTTTTCATAATCGATAAAACCCATGCACAATTGAAGTTCATATTCCCTCGCGCTTTCAATTAGTTCTCTCAGTACGTGGATATGATCTATTGTGCTGTAGTCACTCCTGAATCCAGCTTGTTCTCTCAGTACGTGGATATGATCTATTGTGCTGTAGTCACTCCTGAATCCAGCTTGTTCTCTCGGTTGAGACATGTCCAGTGTGACCTTCAAGCGGTGTGAAAGAACTTTAGTGAAGATTTTATAAACCACTGATAGGAGGCTGATAGGTCTGTAGTTCCCGAGATCCTCAATGTCACCTTTTGTATGTAGCAGGATCATTGTAGCGTTGTTCCACTCCCCAGGAATCTTCCCTTCATTAAGGCATCAAGTGAAAATTTGGGCGAGTACTGTTTCGATTTCTCCACTTGCTTCTTGTATAATGTCTACAGCAATTCCATCTTCTCCTGGAGCTTTCCCCCACTACATGTTCTTGATTGCATGTGCAACTTCTGCTGGGAGAGCAGGAAGAACTCTGGTACTGGTACCTTTCATGATGTCTGGAGTATATGCATCATCCCTTTCATATAATTTGGAGTAGAAATCTTTCACTCTTGTCAAAATTCCGCCTGTATTTCTTGTTACAGAACCATCTTCTTTTCTCAGTGCCATAATCTGTTTTCTTCCCTTGCTGAGATGTCCCTTTGCTATCTTTAGGCTTCGGTTGTTTTCAATTGCTTTCCTCACTAGTTCACATTTGAATTTTCTTACGTCTTCAGTGATACTTTTTCTTACTGTTTTGCATAGCTCTATATATTCCACTTTGGAAGTCACATCTTCTTTAGTTGTCCTCGTCTCTCTTCTTTTTTGCATCAACATTTTGGTTTTTCCTGATAATTTGTTCACATGCAACTTTTTCTGAGATCCAGCTAATTTTGTTGCTGTTTCCATAAGAGCTTTCGTTACTTTTCTGTTAACTTCAGAAATATCCACTTCTTCCGATGTTAGGTTTTCTAAAGCAGAGAATCTGTTCTTCAGTTCCAACTTGAAGGTATTATGGTGTTTTTTAACGTTGTTATGTCAATTCATTTTGTTTGTCTTATGAGCTTGCCACGTTCAAGTTTAGTGTTGAAGTGCATCTTACATCTTACCAATCTATGGTCACTACCTGTGTTGAACTTGTTTAGCACACTGCAGTCTTCTATAACGAATTTTTTGTTACACATAATAAAATCTATTTCACTTGTCGTCCCATTTGGATGTCTCCGTGTCCATTTCCTGTGTGGCTTTTTCTTGAAAAAGGAGTTCAAGATGAAAAAGCCTTCTGCCTCTGCAAACTCTACGAGAGTATTTCCACGCTGGTTTCTGTTGCCGTGACCGAATTTACCCACTGAAGTTTCATTCTGTTGCCGTTGCCCTATTTTTGGATTGAAATCTCCCATAATTACATTCAAGTGCTGCTTACCTTTATTATTTAAATGACGAATTTCCTCATAAAATTCTTCAATTTCTTCGTCAGGATGACTCGTGGTGGGTGCATAAGTTTGAATAATCTGAGCCTTGTATCTTCTCGAGAGTTGGATAACGAGTCGTGCAGCTCTGTCAGAGGAACTTTGAACTTCTACAACTTTATCGTTCAGTTTCTTGTTTATTATAAATCCAACACCACTAGTTCTGCCAGTATCTGTCCCACGATAGTAGAAGAGATGTCCACTTTTCAGTTCAATGAGATCTTCTCATTTTCTTTTTACCTCACTTAGCCCGACGATGTCCCACTTAATCCTTTGTAGTTCCTCTTCCAATTCAAGAAGCCTTGAATCAGAAGATAGGGAGCGTCCATTATACGTAGCCAAGGTCAGCATCAGATGGCAGCCTAGTCCGGTCCTCCGGGGATTCTTAGCACCCTCTGCCTTCATGTCGCACTGGCCGCTGCCTTGGCCAGGTACATTCCAGCTGCCGGAGACTGAGGGCCAAGATTTAAGTTGTGGAATCAATTTGGAGGGGTTTGGCCATAGCTCACCACGCTGGCCAAGCGGGTTGGTGAGTGTGGGATAGCATTTCCTCTAATCCCGATGGTATAGTTATACCGCTATTGGCGGTCGTCAGAGCTCCTTTAGTGGGAACAGGATGCACCACGAGAAGGCGGGGTTGACATTTGTCAAGGAGAATCTGTGATGTTACGCATCACCTGAAAACGCGTTTAGATATTTAAACACAAAAACGGGTCTGAGAGTTTTATACAGGTGTATATATATATTATTATTTTTTAAAGTTAAGGTTTAACGACCAGTGTGAGCAACTTGATGGACTGTAAGCAGTTGCCCGTCTTTAATTTAGAGTCACTGGTTCCAGAGAATGGAGAGAGCCAATGCCGTAAGACAAACACAACATACATACCTCAACGGGATTCGAACTTGGACCCTTTACGGACGAATGGTCACAAGGCAGCGCTTAGACTACTGCGCCACCGGGACGGCACACGCGTGTATGTCAGAAAATGTTCATCTGATGAACATGTGTACGTCAAAGGATATGCTAAAACCGTTCACGTTATCCTGTGTATATGTGTTCTTCCCAAAACAGAAATTTCTAAGAGAAAATAAACGCTTTCTCGCAGTTTCTATTATCTTTTTTCTTCCCTATATATATATATTTTTTTAAATTTTACCGGGTAGCCTACCGTTACCTTACAGTTCTGGCGATTTAATGTATTAACACACTGTTGATATATTATCTCGAAGTATTTTCAGGCGTCAAAATCAACTCATTTAACACTTGCACGAGTATGTTTCTTTAGGAGAGTGAGTTCTGGAAATTTCAACCATAAACGGATAGTAATCGTTCACATGAGACAGTTAATTAAAACTTACTTGTGAGCAAAACTTTTTCGGACAACTACCCGTGCGTGATTATTTTGGCAGGACAGATTATTTTGGGAACCACGCTGACCAGAAATTGTACGTGTTAATCACGCCGGTAAGTTAAAGCGCTTATAAATGCTAAAATTTCTAGGTCGTAAATTTTGTAGGGGTTTTGTCTTAACGAAGTGTTTCTTAATTTAATTTGTGCATTCTTTACAGAATATCAATCCTAGAACGAAAGCTTTCAACTGTGTGGCCTGTTTATAGTGCTCTGGGGTGTAAATTATCGAAGAGTTATGAATTAAAGCTAATTTACTTGGGCGAAAATTCTCATAAATTTAATGTTTTGTTGCTTTTTAGATATAAAGTTAAAGTTATATAATCAATGGCATTACTTGGGGGTGTGCAAAGCAACAAATGCATAAAAAAAATGGTTATTTATGTCATGTTTTACCGAGTTCCGGAAGTCTTCCTTCCATTTTTCTCATTCTGCAGCTCAATGGAATACTGATGAGAGATTCGTGATGAAATATTTGAACTATAACTTTCAAAAAGGAATTTGGAGTGACGGTTTTAGAGAGAGAGAGAGAGAGAGAGACAAAGAGTGAAAGAGAGAGAGTGAGAGAGAGAGAGACAGAGAGTGAGAGAGAGAGAGAGACAAAGGGTGAAAGAGAGAGAGTGAGAGAGAGAGACAGAGAGAGAGAGAGAGAGAGAGAGAGAGAGAGAGAGAAGTGTGGGTACAGTGAAAAAAAAAGTTAAATGTTCTGGCCTCCTAGGTGCTCAATCTGATCAAATTTAAAATCTTTGAAATTTCATCATTGAAACCCTTGGCACAAAGCAAATTCAGTAACGTTCCGAAAGCACGTCTTTAATTGCTTATCTACCTATAAAACCGTCACACCTTTTTGGGCGTGTTTGGTAAAGAATTCGTAAGTCATGGGAGAAAGATACTGAACATTTAAAAAACACTTTGTTAAAGAACTCGTAAGTCTTTAAAACAAATGCTGTACATTTAAAGTTAAAAAAAATAGTGTTTATCAGTAAAAATACATTGGCGTGTTTATCGGATGACGTTTATTAATAAATATCGGTATCCGAAAGCAAGCCAGTTAAACAAAATTTAGTTACAGATACAGAGCAAACTTTTACTGCTTACCTGACATCTGATGCTTCGCATTGTTAATTTATGGTGCCAAGGACTTCGAATCATCACTACATCCAGAAAGAAAAAAAGAAACGCGTTTCACAATATTCGAATCAAAAGTAGCATATTTGTTTTACCTACATTTTTTTTGTCATTCGTTACAGCAGGTAAGTGTCTTCACATCAATACACCCAGTCAAAAACAGAATGGATATCATTCCACAATATTCTACGAATGCTGTATCCTTAAAATAAGGAAAGATTTAGGAAATAAATCTGGACAAAAATCAAGTGAAGAAACAACTAAGCACATACGTAGGAAGGGATTTATTGTTTATCATGTGATCAAGGAAACAAAGGTGTGTTGTGGTTTCTGATGCTATTCACACCCTCCCTCCGGCATCTAAAGCCACATTGACTTCCTCTCCCCAGAGAACAAACAGCTTTACTGATGGAAGGGGCCATGTTTGTCACAATTAAACGAACTAGGTCAACAGTGAAGTATTTTAATCATTTATTTTTATCATTTATTTATTTATGTTCTACAGCCAGAGACCTAGCTCTCATTCACATCAGTGGAATTCGAGTACAATAAAATACAAGACAGATGACACCGAATTTTCGGGTGTAATGAGCACGTCTTTTGAATCCGTTCTGAAGCAAATTAAATTTATCAAAGCTATTCAAAGTCAATGGAACCGGTATGGAAAACAATAGTATCTGACAGAAGAAAGAAGTGTTTCAATCCCTCAGATATTGCTGTAAACGGAATTGTGAGCTTAGGCCTTTTTTTTTTCTTTTTTTTTTTGTAATTGGAGGTTTAACGACCACCGTGAGCAACTCAATGGGCTATAAGCAGTCGCCTGTCCCTAATTTAGGGTCACTGGTTCCAGGGAAGGGAGAGAACCAGTAACGTAAGACAAACACAACATCCATGCCTCACCGGGATTCGAAACCGGACCCCGTTCGGACGAATGATCAGAGGCCATCGTTTATACCATTGCGCCACCGGGGCGGCGCCCTTTGGTTGCAGACTTGTGTGCTAAGAAAAACATGAATTTACGTGAAAAACATTTCGCACCGGAAACGCTCTCCAACACAGAAAGAATTTTTCAAATCGGACTCTTAGAAACAGAGATATCGACAAAAAATAAGATGTGACTTTACGTCCCCTGGTGGGAAAACCATGCATTATTTTAGGAAGAAAGTATTCTCAAAAGGTTTTTCCACATGAGCGGTATCGGTCTAAGAAAAAAAAATTTAGTCGAGTTTTCAGGAGCCCAGACTTTGCTACAAATACATCAGAAACAGAAATTAACATTTATGCCCCTGGTGGCCAAACCATCTTTACCAAACATTAGAAATTATGTGAAAAATATTTTCCATCAGGTCTTGTATGGGATACAGGAAGAATTTTTCAAATCGGAGTTTTAGAAGCAGATATAACGTAGAAAACGCAATTTGCCCTTGTGCCCCCTAGCGGAAAGTCTATAATTTGCTTGAAAATTTTGAATTTTTAGGAAAAACATTTCATATCGGAAACACTATCCAGCAAAGAAGGAATTTTTCAAATCGGTCTCCTAGAAGTAAAGGTTTTGACAAAAATAAGATATCCATCTACGCCCCTAGCGTAGAAACCATGCATTATTTCAAGAAGAAAATGTTCCTAAAAGGTTCGTCGACATGAGTAGTATCGATCAACAAACGACTTTTTTTTCAATCGAGATTTTAGAAGCTCATATTTTGCTGCAAATACATCAGAAGCGGAAATTTAGATTTACACCCCCTGGTGGCCAAACCATTTTTTTACAAATATTAGAAATTACGTGCAGACAGTTTCCCATCAGGAGCTGTATCCGGTGCAGAAAGAATTTTTCAAATCGGAGGTTTAGAAGCAGAGATATAGGAGAAAACGCATTTTACCTCTACGCCCCCTAGCGGAAAGTCTATGAATTACTTGAAAATTTTGAAATTATATGAGAAACATGTCACACTGAAAACACTATCCAACAAAGAAGAAAGTTTTCATATCGGACTTCTAGACGTAGAGATATTGACAAAAATAAGATATACATCTACGCCCCCTGGTGGAGAAACAGTGGAATATTTTAGGAAGAAAATATTCCGAAAAGGTTTATCGATGTGAGTAGCATCAGTCCACGACAGAATTTTTTCAATCTATATTTTAGAAGCTCAGATTTTATGGTAAATATATCAGAATCAAAAATTAACACTTACGTCCCCTGTTGGCTAAAGTATTCTTTACCAAAAATTTGAAATTATATGCAAAAGATTTTCCATCAGGAGGTGTATCCTCTGAAGAAAAAGATTTTCAAATCGGAGTTTTAGAAGAAGAGTTATCGGGAAAAATGTAATTTACTTTTACGCCCCCTAGCGGAAAATCTATGCGTAATTTGAAAAAGTAACTATATCTAAAACGCTCTTCGACATAAATAGAATCGAAAGATAAAATAATTTTTTCATTTGGATGTTTAGAAGCAAATATGTGGATTAAAACATATTTTTGAATTCAACATCATCTGCATTTACGCCCTTTAGCGGCGAAATTATGCATCGTAAAAAAAAACGAAATAAAGGATCATCATTCTCATATTTCTAGCTTCTCAATGCAAAAGAATTTTTTAATCGGACTGATAGTTGCAGAGATATCGTGGGTACAGACGGACGGACGGACGGACAAACCGATAACATAAGCACCATCTTTTTTTACAGAAGACGTGCTTAAAACATACTGACCTTCGTACATACGACGGTTGTTCAATAAGTACCTTCCGATAACCTTGGATGACGAATAAGGATATGCAAATCGGTGTCTTCCAACTCCATTACATTATCTGAACTCCTGAAAACTCGATTGAAAAAATTCCTTCGTGAACCCATTTCGCACTCTTTGGAAAATCTTTTCAGAATACTCTCTTCTTACAATAATGTGTAGTTTTTCCGCCACGGTGCGTAGATGCATATCTTATTTTTGTCGATATTTCTGCTACCAAGAGCCTGATTTTTAAAATTATTTCTTTGTTGGAGAGCATGTCCACTGCGAAATGTTTCTCATATAATTTCAAATTTTTCTTAACGCACGTCTGCCACGAGAGGGTGTAAGTTCACATTTCCGTTTACAGCAATATCTGAGGGCCTAAAACCTCGATTGGAAAACTTTTTCGGTCAGATACTACTAAATGTGCAAACCCTGTGAGCGTATTTTTTTTACCAAAATAATGCACAATTTTGCCGCTAAGGGACGCCAATAGTTTCCTTAATATCTCTGCTTCTAAATGTGCGATTAAAAAAAATTCATTCAACATCGGATGCCTTGGGGAAAACTTTAGGTCAGTATTTGAGGAGGTTTATAGTTCACAGTTCTGTCTCTAGGTGGTGCTCGTATACTTCTGTTTGTAGCTGTATCTTCGCTTCTAAAAACCTTATTGAGAAATTACTTTTTTTACTGTATGTCATTCATGACAATAGAGATGTGGAACATTATCCTATTTTAAGAATGCACAGATTTCCCCGCTAGGTGGTGAAAGGGTTAATGCCTTTCTTTTTTTTTTTTTTGTTTTTGTTTTCGCTGCCTCTGCTTGCGGGAGATGTATTGAAAAGTTTTTTTCTTTGGGATAGCTTTTTCCATGAAGAATATTTTAAACCTACTTTCAGCTTTCCTATTATGTAAAATTCTTGCTCTAGAAGGCGTGGAGTTTTATGATGTTTCCTTCAACAGTATATTTGATCTTTGACTGTTCGATTTGAAAATCTGTCTTCGATATCCTACTGCTATGAGAAAACTTTTGTGCGCCATTTGTTAATTTTTGTAACGTACGTTTTAGTCGCTGTTAGAAGTAATGTAGCTGTTCCTATTTGTGGATGTCTTATTGATTGTGAAAATCGTGTTGATTTTTTCTAACTGGTTGCATTAACTTTGAAAAATTTAATTCTCGTCAGAAACGATTCAAAAGGTGTGCTCATTACAATAAAAAATGCGGTGTCATCATTCCTTTTGTTTCAAATATTTGAAAAGCAAAAATACCAAAAACGAGGATACAAATATCAAATATAACTGAAAATACGTATAAAATCTCTATGATGCTTGTCATTGGTCACATATTACGAGAACCAGCTAAATAGTCCAAATTCGGGAAGGGACTGGTTCGACCAAATCAAATAAACCCATAAATGTAGTTTATGCTCTACTCTGGCATACCGAACCGTGAAAAGGTTCTTTGCCACAATGATTAAAGTCGTCAACTCTTATATATATATATACCATGGAATATACAAAGACTGGCACTGCTGTTAACATTATAGATGAATGCCTATGTGCATCAAAAGACACATGCCATGTTTAAAGTCAAGTTCACTTAACCAAAACCCATTATTTAAATAAATTTGGGCATTAGTACAGTTAAAATGATGCAGATTCTCGAGCTATGCCCTATTTTGAGAATTTGCTTTCTAGTAATCCATGGTATTTCGGAATATATAGCATATCAATGTGTTCCCAGTGGAGCACCTTGAAAAGGTTGACAACTCATTCGGAATACATCGAGAAAATAATTCCGGAAAATCTGTTCGCAGTGTGCTACGACAGTGTTCCATGCTTTTGCCACGAAGTGTCACGAATGTGTTATGTAAAAATAGTATCTTCTATCATAAAACATTTTATAATGGAGAGAGCTTTCATAACACATGCGGAACAGATTGATACACATTCGGAATACTTTGGCAACATATGAGGAACGCAATGATCATCCTATTTTTGGAAATGGCTTTTGCAAAATGCTATAAAAGTGTGCGATCTATTCTAAATTATTTGTTATTTCGTATTTTCCACATCAAAAAATCCCTTTGCTTTCATAGTTATCGTGCTTAACACACGAATAAATGGGAACAGCTATGTCTTGTAATTTAAATTTGCACCTCTGATATTAATTCCACGTGTCAATCTAAAACAATAATTTTCTCTGTTAGAAAGTATGAACGTTTGTCCCATTTTGCCGCGCACAACGCACGCGTGTACCACTTTGCTTTGTTGTTACAGCAAAAAGACCGGTTTTCAACAGCTGCTAGTGTGACGCCATCTCACCTAAATCATTCTGACATGATATCAGAGATGCGTTACGTTACACGTGCAACTCTTTTGAAACAGGGAAACGTTACGTCAGGAATTTTGATTCTACTTTGTCCTTCATAAACGACATATAGATTTTTTTATTTAGAATCCTATCGTCTGTCAGTTTGTCTGTTAACGCTTTTTATAGCCACTTCTGGCTATTGGTATCTCCCAATTCCTTATTCAGGAGGATAACGGTCTAATTTCCCACGTTGACCAGATGTCTTGGGAAAAGCATTTCTCTGCTACTGCCAGCATGAGGAGAAAGAGACAAAGTGCGTTCGATGCCTACTTGACAGGGAAACATCTAGGAATTCGCGTCGCCAAGTCCAGGGAGGCTGCGGAAAATTCTGGAAAAACCACAGACTGGATGGCCGGCAGGTCCGGAATTCGAACACCCGACACGAATTTCATCATATGAAATTTATTAAGATTTCGCTTTCGAACCTGGGATGTTCATTTTCGATTGTCAAACCAGTTTCTTTTCACATTTAAGTCTAAAAATTGAGAGTTCCAATAGAGTAGGTAACAGTGACTTTTTATTATTTCATGCGCATGCTGAAGAAATATGATTTGGGAACTTTCTTTTTCCTTTTTCCTTAAACTACGAAATTCTTAGCATATAACTAAATTTTTTTTCGCAGAGTATAACCAGTTATTATTTTATTTATATTTGTAGAAGAAATGAAAAATAAAGCAAAAAGAAAAGAAAAATGCAATTAGATCCCTATTAAACTGTACTAAGTAAGTTTAATGCTCTAGACGCTAGTGGTTACGGCTATTTTCTTAACTGATAGTCGAAAATATCTAATTTCTAAGAGGCGATTTACGTTCAGATCAAAGCTACACACGTAAATTCCGCTTCTGTATTGCAGAGAAAAGCAGTTCCGTTTTGTATATTACATACAATTTAGGCAGTATAACCACAATAGAAAATATCAATGAATCGGAACAGGAAGCAAATACATATGCTGCAATACACAAGAGCAGATCTGCAATATAAAAAAAATCAGGCACACGGATTCACTCGCGCAGGAAACAATTTGCAGTTTTCATTTATATGATCACAGTTTCATAATTTCACGAAGCCGTTAAAATATTTATGTAAGGAATACACAGAAAAAAACAAATACGAAATTTACGTTTTCTGGAACGTACTGGTTTTTTTTTTTTTTTTTTCGTTTTTGAACTAAATAATGTAAAATAGTAATTTATGTAACCAATAGGGAAAAATTAAATATCTAACTGCACAAACTACGTCGTAAGTTTAGTTATTTTCGTGCAAAATTATTAACTTATGATGTTCACAGGGCCGTAGCCAGGGGAGGGCCAGGCCGGGCTAAGCCCGACCTATGTTTCCTTTTCCCCGTCCTATCAACTCACACAACAATATAGTGCCCGACCTTTTTCACGTCTTTTGCCCGACCACTTTATATCCTTCGCCCAATCTCAATCATCAGACGCCCCTCCCAACTTGCTTGTCTGGCTACGGGCCTGGATGTTCATCATTAAAAATTGCAATTTTGAATTTAGGGATAAAATAATATTTCGCTACCCATGGTTTCTGTCTCGTATTACTGCTTCCTTCAATAAGCTTCACGTAGAAACACTTTTTCCTAAGGGTTCCTAAGGTAAACGATTTTACAGTAAGTAGAGGAAAATATTATTTTTTTATGCACGGCCCCTTAATCGATGTATGCTTGAGTTTTTGCTTATATCTCAGCAACGTTTTATGCTATCACTTTGTAAATTTAGATTTACGGGTTTAATAATATTTCGCATCTCACGGACTATTACCCAGATATGGTCATAATACATTTTTTTCATGATCATATTCCATAATTTATAATTACCTTAATATACTAGTTCTATTCTTGTATAGCGGCTCATATTATCTGGGCCTCTTTGTGTTTTACTGTTGCAACACCGAATCATCGTATTTGTTCTCGATGATACAAATCAAAATCAACTTCCAAAGTTTAACATTAGCTGCATCTTTTTTCCGCAGCTCATTGTACACGTATTTTTTGGTCGATTCGTATGAAATTTGGAATTTATGAGTTTTGTTATGGGCTGAATAGAATGCGCGTAAAATAACATACCTCCTATAGAAAAAATGCCGAGATAGAGAGCTAATTAGCACGTTAATTAGCTTAATTAGCATATTTCTTCACATCACGTGATATTTTCGTTCTAATACTTTCCAACGGTACGTTACTTGTTTACACGCGGCAAACGGTTCCAAAGTTAAGAGGGATAGGGCTCGTTTTTTTGTTGTTGTTTTTTATGTCTGTACAAATCACTAATCCTCCGCAGAAGGTAATCCGAAGGTTACGTGCTTTTTGCGGACGTGTAAGGTGCAGACAAACCGAAATTCAACAAAACGGGTTCGTTGTGCCGGATGCGGACAATTCACACTGGTGGTTTAAAAATTGCAAGAGAATAATTGCTTATGTCATTTTAATGTTACAAATTTCAAATTGTATTGCAAAACTAAAAAAAATGTTACAAAAAAAATTTAATCAAAGTTTGATACAAAACTTAAAAGGCTTTTAAGCACCTCTTTAAGTCCTTACTTTTTTTTCAAATGATGAAATAATATTTTCAATCCTTTCATCAATTTTCCTAGTTTTTTTCAAATGCTAAAATAATATTTTGAATTATTTCATCAGTTTTTACATACATTTTCTTCCGTTTTGTTACCGGTTCTCATAATTTTTTCATCTTCAAAAAATGCCATTATGAATTGCTCTTCCGCATCTGGCACTGTCTGCAAGTGGCACGTCAGCGAAAAAGCACGGCAGCAATCCGAAGTTACTTTTTAATCGGGTGTAAGTAAATTGCGGTGAAAAGCTGAAGAGGATTTTTTTGAACGTCCATCAAAGATAATAAACGCTGCTGTGAAAGAAAATTCTGGCGCTTTGGAGACCCTCACAAAAAAGGATATTTCTTCAGTTAAAAAAATGCTGAATGCCAGGCATTAACAGAACTCACGAAAAATGCACGCGAGTCTCTTCATGAACGGTTTAATACTCACTTCTATCATCCCCATTAAACCTTATATAACTTTACAGAAGCACTGAAACTTTTTCAAACTCAAACATATATATTAAAATCCGAAACTCTACTCAGAGTAGGAAATCCAAAACTGCCAAGCAAAGGAGAGAAATGTTGCCTAAGAAAATAAGCGATTATAGAGGAGGATGTACACTGCCGGACAATTGCTAAGGACGGATGACAATAGCAACGATAGCAACCATAAAATGGAAGGCAGGAAAATGTGGAAATTAGCATAAGTGCGGGATACAGTAAGACGTGTTGTGCGTATGCAAATTTTGGATTGCCGAACTTGTTCGTGACGTCATAGCGCTGATAAGAGATATAAAGGATTTGACGCGTATTGACCGTTGTTGTTCAAACGGAAAGTTGAAAGGGAAAGCATCAATTGACGAACGTGCAATATTCAGTATGTCTTCCCGACATCACCTAGATGATTTTACGCGTGGCCGTATTATTGGCAAGATTGAAGAAGGGCGAAAAATAACAGATGTTACCAGGGAGTTCGACGTCAGCCACAGTGTTGTTTCAAGGCTTTGGAAATAATTTCAAACAAATGGAGAGTGGGGTAAACGTCACGGGGGAGGTCGTGTTCGCAGTACGACACCTGCAGAAGATCGGTACATAGTGCTATCAACAAAAAGACACCGGCGCAGCACAGCTAGTGAGGTAGAAAATCAGTTTATGGCTGCTACTGGCAAGCGGATCTCCCGAAAAACTGTCGCCAGACGTTTGCATGAAGGAGGACTATACGCCCGCCGTCCTGTTGTGTGCATCCCATTGTCCAGACGTCACCGTACCGCCCGTTTGCAATGGTGCCATCAACATCGCAATTGGACTGATAACGACTGGTCTGCTGTCCCTTCTCAGATGAGAGTAGATACAGTCTATCGTCTGATTGTCGACAACTGATCTGGCGTGATAGTGGTACTGCATATTGTCCAGCAAACATACAGGAAAGGGACCGATATCCGACATGTAGTGTCATGGTATGGGCTGGCATCATGATCAATGGCCGTACGTCCCTCTATGTGCTTCCAACTGGGACTATGACTGCCCAACGATACATTAATGATGTTCTGCTACCTCATGATCGCGTGTTCCGTGGTGCTGTCGGTGATAGATTCATTTTCATGGACGACAACGCAACATGTCGTCGAACAGTCGCTGTCCAGGAGTGTCTTGAGAGCGAGGACATTCAACGCCTTGTATGGCCAGCACGTTCTCTAGATCTGAATCCCATTGAAAATGTGTGGGATGCTTTGGGGAGGAGTCTTGCTGGTCGCCAATACCCTCCAATAAACAAGGACACCCTCATCCGTGCACTGACAGAGGAATGGGATAAATTACCCCTACAGCTGCTTGATAATGTTATGCAAAGCATGACACGACGTGCGGAATCTTGCATCGCCCTGCATGGTAGCCATATCCCGTATTGACATCTTACGCCGGAACGCCTGCGGACGGTAATTGCATTTTTTTCACGTTTACGTATTCTGCACAAAATGGCCTGTTTGTCCCTTGAACACGTTCCAAAGCCTTCTGGATTTCAGAGCACAATAAATTGTCTTTCTTGTAATGTCCTGGCATTCTGACATTATTTTATTTCACTTGGCATCCAACCACACTTACTTTTTTATGCGCTATATAGCCGTTTATGATCCGTCCTTAGCAATTGTCCAGCAGTGTATAACCAGACTTGAATTGGAGAAATTGGCGTCATATCTTTCAAAATATTAATTTTTGGGCAAACTGATATTGACTCCTGGAAGAGAAATGAAATTATCTATATTCAACTTTCCTTAAAAGCATAATAAGGTATGCATATTCAATTTTTGTATATGTGATGACAATGTTATTTCATCTTTCTCTCTTCGGTATTTTTTTTTTTTTATTGGAGGTTTAACGACCACCGTGAGCAACTCAATGGGCTATAAGCAGTCGCCCGTCCCTAATTTAGGGTCACTGGATCCAGGGAAGGGAGAGAGCCAGTGCCGTAAGACAAACACAACATCCATGCCTCACCGGGATTCGAACCCGGACCCCTTACGGACGAATGATCATAGGCCAGCGCCTTAGACCACTGCGCCACCGCGGCTCTCTTCGGTATTGGTAAGGCAAAAGTTTTTTTCATTCGTCTTATACAACCATATAAACAAATATTTAAATTTGAAATATTAGTTGGGCCGCCCCGGTGGCGCAGTGGTCTAAGGCGTTGGCCTCTGGTCATTCGTCCGTAAGGGGTCCGAGTTCGAATCCCGGTCAGGCACGGATGTTGTGTTTGTCTTACGGCACTGGCTCTCTCCTTCCCTGGAACCAGTGGCCCTAAATTAGGGACGGGCGACTGCTTATAGCCCATTTGAGTTGCTCACGGTGGTCGTTAAACCTCCAATAAAAAAAAAAAAAAAAGAAAAAAAAATATTAGTTGATGTTCATTACTATAAAGATGTACGTTATATGTTTTGTGTTGTCTTCGCTTCCCGTAAGCTTTAGTCGCAATTTACCTATGGAGTTGAGGGTAAATCCTAAGCTGCTGTCATCTGCCCTTCCCTTAGCTATAACCGCAATTTACCTATGGAGTTGAGGGTAACTCCTAAGCCGCTGTCATCTGCCCTTCCCTTAGCTATAACCGCAATTTACCTATGGAGCTGAGAGTAACTCCTAAGCCGCTGTCATCTGCCCTTCCCTTAGCTATAACCGAAATTTACCTATGGAGTTGAGGGTAACTCCTAAGCCGCCGTCATCTACCCTTCCCTTAGCTATAACTGCAGTTTACCTAAGGGGTTATGGACCACCCGTGGCTTTCGCCGCAATTTACCCACACCGTCTTAAACAACCCGTGGAAGTTAGAACCTAGGGAATTTGGGTTAGAGTGCCCGACAGAAAAGTCACACGGAAAAGAGGTAGAAAGAGGGAGGAAGAAGCTCTTATGTATGACCGAGGGAGGGGGGCAGTACCCGGGTCCGACGGAACAACGTGCCCATTCGACGCACTGTAGTTAGTAGTAGAAATCCTTCAACTTTCCTTAAAAGCATAATTTAAGTAAGTTTGTATTTAGTGGTTCGAGCTGTCGTACTTGCCTGGGATGGATCCTGAGACTTTTCCGCAGCAGTCACGAGCCTTGACCCCAGGCCATCTGCATACCAAATTAGGAACGGGTGGCTGCTTATAGCCCATTGAGTTGCTCACGGTAGTCGTTAAACCCATAAAAAATTACGAAAAACATAACGACACCATTTTCTTTCAAAATGAACGTAGCCAGGTGGCGCCGTGGTCTAAGCGATGGCTTGCGATCATTCGTCCGAGATGAGTTCGGGCTCGAATCCCGGTGAGGCATGGATGTTGTGTTTGTCTTACGGCACTGGCTCTCTTCCTTCCCTGGAACCAGTGACCCTAAATTAGGGACGGTCGACAGCTTATAGCCCATTGAGGTGCGGTAGTCGTTAAATCCTCATTCAAAAAAAAAAAAAAAAAAATGGACGAATTAACAAAATACCTAAAGTGTGTAAAGTTATCAATAACAGTGCTGGCTGACACTTAGAATCTTAGGTCAAAGTTAACAACAATTTTGGTACTAAAGCGATTTCGAATTTGACGGTCACCCACCGATTTGATTGTTATTTCTTGAACGGTATGTGATGATATGATGACAAATCTTCAAATATATATTTAACAATGTGGGATGCACGCATGCAACTTAAATAAAGTTATTTGTAGAAATCTTTTAAGTAAGTTTGTATATTAGACTTGGTTTCCTGCGATTTATGTGGATTAGTTGTACTCCTAGTTGAGGCTTCACAATAAATTATGTCTAAAATACACACCCTACTTCATTTGCATAATTAAAAGTGAATATGTGAACAGTGCACCAAATGTCGTGAGCACTGTGCCTCTACTGTAATATATGAACCTACAGCCTGAAAATGTGCATGAGTCAATCTTAGAAAGTAGCTCTCAGGAGTTCTAACAATTCCTTATCATGAAGACCAATAGAAACCAAATGAACATACAGCAGTCTCAAATTAGTCTGAACGCTTTGAGCCTTTGTTGTAACTTCAGCGGCACAGAGAAGCATAGATGTTACTAAAATTGCGCAGTTACTAAAAGTGTAGACGTTTTCAACCAAAACAAGACGATGCATGGATCCCCCCATTACAGTGGCAACCGGGGAGAACATTGTTGTAATGGAAAATGCCATGACAAGAAAGGTTGGAAGAGAAAAGACTTCCTCCATGAAAGATATGCATTTCAGAACCTTTCGGTAATTCTTGATTAAAAGTGAAATATATTGCTTACTGTAATATTGATAAATTATCGCATCTATATCGAAGTTCACGGTAAAGAGCAACCATTTTATGTGACAACAGAGAGAGAAGTAAAGCAAGACAAACAGGTTCTCCATTGTAAACATAAAACTGGGAATTGTAAACAGAGTTAAAAATGCAACAAAATATTTAACTCTTCCCAAAATCTTCAGATCCGTCCCCCAAATTAAAAACTGATGATAAGCAATGTCTTCTTCGTTGCTAAAGTCTGACATGGCTGTCATCAACAACGCAACTCCAAAGGGGAATATCAAAGTCAGTATAAGAAACGTATTAATTCTTCGGCCACTCACCTTTTCATCAGGGGACATTTTCCCTAACAAATCATAAAGCATTTCAACTAACGAAGCTATTGAACGTCTTTTACTGTTTATTGCGTGCCATAGGGCTAAAATTAAGCATGTATTTATCATAGCAGGCATCAAAACGTAAAGTGTAAGCGCAGTTTCGAGAAAGGCTGTTACTGTAAGTGAAAGAAAATAAATTCCTGCTGCATGAAACAAAACAGCGCAGATTTTGGGGGAAATAACGTACACTATATTTCGCAACGATGTTTCTGCTGTGTAATCGCATACATCAGTTACTGTTAACGAAAAAGTTTTCAACAGCCATTTGTAATCACTGAATGTAAACTTTTTGCTGCTAAGCAATGTCCTAGATGAGAGTGCGTTTTGTTCCACCCACGACATGCGAATTTCCATACTGTCATACCTCAAGAGGTGTAGAGAGTCCATAAATATTTTTCTAAGTCTATTCTTTTCTCCTCAGCATTACTGGGAACACTCAATATTTATCAGTTGTTTTTATTACCTTCAAAAGCATTTGGTTTGTGGTCAGAATTTGAGGATCGCAAACTTGGAAATCTTCTCACTGAAGTGCATGCCCTTACATTTATGTATATGAAAAGTTTTTTAGGAGCTTTCAAAGTTGCGAATGCTCTAGATGATAGCGCATTTCGTTCCACTCGCATCATGCGAATTTCTATACTGTCATACTTCAAGCGGTGTAAGAGTCCATAAATATTTTTGTACGTCTATTTATTTTTCCACAGTAATATTGGGAGCAATTTATATTTATCAATTGTTTTATTACCCTCAAAAGCATTTGGTTTGTTGTCAGAATCTGAGGATTGCAAACTTGAAAAACTTCTCACTGAGGTACAGGCTCTTTCATTTATGTATATAAAAATTTTTTTAGGAGCTTTCAAAGTTGCAAGTGCAGCTTTTTTTGCCATGAAACTCACCCCTCATGGAACAACCATTTAAAATATAACAGCTTTAAGTTTCTGAACTGCGAAATACAAAAATGTAGGGTAAACTTCATAAACATAAATCAGCTGATTTAAGAGATGCCAAAAAATTTAACTGAAGGGAAAAAGTATAGCAAGTGTTGTTGCCTCAGATATCAAAGTTATGTTTTAAACGTTCCATGTTCAGAAACAGAGTCGATATGCACAGTCGTAAATATTCTACACTGAATGCCTCTGAAAAGCAGTTTTGTTAAAAGCACTTCAAGAATAATTTTTAAGTCTTGATTTGCAAATTTGAAACTGCTCCGTCGGGTCTCAGTGATGAATTTAATTAATCCAAGATGAATTAAAAAGAAGCAGTATTAAATAAAAACCCTGCTGCATTGCATTTGAAAAGAGAGTTCTTGAAACCATTTTCTAAGGATGGTTTCCTGCTTTGAAGGAACTTATTTTGAAACTGAGAGAACCAAAGCTGCCGTGATTACGAAACAAAATATTGTCCTGTCCAGCGTCATGCTTACTGAACTTCCAAGGCTCCGCTAAAACCTTCAGCTATGGAAACAGAAAGTCTTTTCCTGTCCGTTTACTCTCATTAGGTAGGGAAAAAGCACGCTACTTTCCTTTCTGAAGAATTATTTGCTTTAAAGGAAAAGGTTTGCTTATGACTGTACTCTTTTCTTTTTCTTTTTTTAACGTTCTGTGTGCTACTGAAATCTGTACCGCAACAGGTGCAGAAAACAAAAAATTAAAGATTAATCATTGAACATTAAATCACCGAGTGCATGGCATTTCTTTCGTGCGCAGGATAATGTTACCTACCTCAATCACCATATATATACATATATTTGCGTGCATTGTTTGGTTGCAAAACTGCTTTCGATTTGCGACAGAAAGCACTTACATGTTTGTTTTTCCACATTTTTCAATTATTAAGGCTCCTAAGGTCCAGCATATTCTGTTACTTTATTGATTTTTTATATGATAAGCATATATCTTGGGAGTTCCTTTTTCTACTTTTCATTTTCTTTTCGATCTTTTTTGGGCGTGTGGAAAAGGGGAAAACATGAAATATGGCAAATCAAAATCACGTGTCCTTCATTTTTCCCTATTCATTTATTTTCTGAGGTTCAAGAATAATTTTTTTATTGCATTAATCTTTGAGTAAAAAATAATGTATAAAAGTGACAAGAGAGAAGTCATTAACTTCGAGGACATTATAAATGTGGCCCTGGACGAAAGTGATTTTAATTGTTCCGATCGATACAATCGAAAACATCGCTTATCAGTACTTCTTCTACTCACTGAAGTATCTAGACCATTTCAGGGGAAACTGAAGCTCCACTAATCGAATCTGAAGTGCTCCTCCTTCTCAATAATCATACAATAATCTCCAAATAAATTATTTAAGTTAAGAAAATGAATTTTTAAACTTTTATCAAGTTTGGATTATTATTATTGTTATTATTATTATTATTATTATTATTATTATTTAAAATAAATAAATAAATAAATAAGAGAAAAAAGTGAATGAAAAATTTACATTTGACAATTTTATGCTACCGAAGGACACGTGCCAAGGATCGTGGGTTGGGTGATTCGGTTCACATATATGGTGATCCGTTTGGGTCCGTTTGAGTAGGGATAATTAAAAAATGCTGTGGTATGGATTCCAACTGATATTAATATAAAGTCAATATTTGGCAGAAATTACCTTTCTGGACGGGAGTTTGTCTCGGCTTCTACATGACCAGGTGCTCAATTCTTGCCACATATTTTTTTCTAATATCTGCGGAGTGATTTGTTCGAACGCTGCAGAAATTTCCCCTTCAATTCATCCAGGCTTTGAAGTCGTTTTGCGTTGACGATGTTCTTCACAAACCCCCACACGAAGAAATCGGGGGGGGGGGGAGTAAAATCCTAGGAGTTTGCAGATCAAGGAATAGGGTCATCGTGGCCACACTTGTTGTCATTGAATATGTTGTTCAAGAAGCTCCTGGCTTTCAGTGACCAGTGGGTTGGGGGCCCTATCTTGCTGCAAAACGACATCGTTGTTATCCAGTTGTGGTACCAAGATGATCTGTTAGCATGTCCAGGTATGGTCCTGATCGTACACTGTCCTAAGAGAAGAAAAAAGGACTGTCCTGCAGCGTTCGCACAAATCACTCCGCAGATGTAAGAAAATGCATGCCAATAATTGAGCACCCGGTATGAACACTGCCGAGTCCAGGGTCATGCAGAGGCTTAGATATACTTCCATCCATAAAGGTAATTTCTGCCAAATATTGACTTATTATATTACCCTGTATTTTCCTACTTTTTAGCCATAGGTTCTTTTTAAGAGCTGGCAACATTGTATGCGCGTGGTAGACATGGAGATCAGTTAGCCGCTCAGAGACTTGGAGTCTCATACACTGAATTTGCTGTTATAGGGTTAGTTTTCTTGCACTCCTGTGAATCTCTCTCTTCAATGATCATTATTGCCCTTAACTTAGGATGCTCTGCCTCTAAAGCCCGGAACACCGTGGCGGCGCCACCCAAATTAACCAGACCATCCACGTAGAAAGCATATAGGATCGACTCTTCACTCTCCCCATTGTTTACATTGTGGGGGCTATAAAACTAAAAGTTTGGCTTCCATATTGTTTGCATACGCAATCTGCTGCTTGTCCTAAGAAGGGCACAAATAAAACTCCTTCAAAACAGAAGAAAGGTGGGCCCAGTGCAGCACTGCTGAATACTTCTTTTTTTTTTTTTTTTTTTTTTGAGAAACGCAAAATATAGAAGGACATTGTTGACGTGGGAACGTTTTAGCTAAATATTATATAGAGTCTTTGCACCGACGTCATTTTTGACGACACGGTTACTTCCGGGTGGTTAAGAGAAAGTTCGACTGCTATAAGGTTCCCATAGGATTAACATGGGAAAGCGATTTCTGGACCCTCTGCCACTCGACTGTTTGAAGTTTCAGAAATGGTTAAAAGTTGTGTGGCGTATGGGTGCTTCTCAAAGTTCGAGTAAGACAGTGGAATTTCCTTTTATCGCTTTCTAACGGCAGAAAAACGCCTGATTATGTGGAAAATAACTGTAAATCGGATGGCATGGTCGCCCAGGCCGCATGACAGGATCTGCAGTAAACACTTCATTTATGGTATCGTAAACCTGTATATTTCACTACGTTAATAGTCAAATTTATATCTCTACATTTTCTTGCTCACTCATATGTATTATTTTCAAGTTTTTACGTAAATCTTTGTTATTCTGTTTAAAATGCTCTGAATGCATGACGGATTAACTTTGCTGTCGAATCGGAAATTGCTAAGCTTTCGTGAACTTTCAAGATTTTTTACTGTTACTGATTTCTAAATACTAAAACCGATGCCTTTTTTTCCGATCAGGAATGTCATATGGATCTTCTATGCCATTATTTCTAAGCTTTTCTTAGTAACGTTGCTTTCCCAGCACATTAAGATGCCATTATTTCTAAGCTTTTCTTCGTAACGTTGCTTTTCCACCACATTAAGATGGCAAACTTTGTGAGAAAGAGCAGTTTTTTAACTCTATTTACAGCAGCAGCAGTCATTGAAAAGCATGGAAAGAGACCAGCTCGGGTACTTTCTATCCACCCGGAAGTCTAGCAGACAGTTTTGTGACGTCACGTGCAAAGGCTCTATAAAAAACAATGCTGAAAAGAAATATTTGTGCGAGAGAGAGAGAGAGAGAACTTTCAACTTCTTCCTGTTCATTGCTTTGCAGTCAGTAAGAGTAGTTTAGTGACGCATGTGAGCAAGGGCGGGTTTAAGCATTACAGCGCCCTGGGCCAAGAAAAATCAGACGCCCCTAAGTAAACTTATTGTAAGAAATTTGAGGCCGATTAGAATTTCATATTTAAATTACATATTACATATAGATTTTTTTATCACACAAAGAATCAGCATATTCTCCACCCAACCCTGTAGAAGTTTTAGCACATGTATTATTTAAAACTGGGCATTGAAATAAAAATTTATAAATGTCGTTTTCTCACAAGTTTAATTTGAATAATTTTAAAACATCATTTCACAGTAAATTTTTATATTTACAAATGAAATTGTTTTTTTAACACACTTTTGAAACATTTGCCTGCAAAATTTTGGATTTAAATATACAACGTATGCAATATTAATTTTAGAATTTAAAAAAAATATAATGATAGTGCTGCTACCAATGTTTATTGTACATGTATATCGATTAAGTGACTGAGAGATAGAAGAAATGAATGAACATAACTATATACAGTAAAATTACTCACCGCTAAAAGATTTTTTTTTCTCGATTTCTTTGTGGCAAAATCCCTTACTATATCATCAAATGCTAATGTTTCTACAATGTTCGAATTATACATAGGTAAATCCTTAGGATAACATCAATGTTCGGAAAAGTTGAATCAGTTCTTTTTTCCCTAATCAGTTTCATCATATCCTCAACAGGAACACTAACACTTGAATCTGTCACTGCTTGTATATCTAAATAATTCCAAAATTCCTGGAAATGAAGATATTCTTGTTCAAATTCTGTGCCGAAATCTTTAGAGTAAACTGTCAGTAGATTTTTTGCCTTTTGAGATACTGTTGTCTCATCAACATCTGATAATTGCCTTAGAAACCCAAACATGCTCTCCACAACGTAATACGCATCTCGTCGACGTTTCAACTGCTGCACCATGTTATCAATGATCGTATGGAAAACGCATATTCGCATATGTTCCTTTCCAGTGAAAACAGTTTCCTTATTGCCATTCATCTCTTGAAATTATAGTTTTCTCCGACGGGTTCTGCTAACATTCTTCTTATATTCGTCGCACTGAGACAAAAGTTTTCCATCATCCTCATACTTATCAAATTTATTCCGGAGATCACTTAAATATTTATTAAGTGAATCGTACAGTTCTACAGCAACTGAAAGGTCAATATTCACTTTCTGCAGTGTTTTATTGCAACTATCAATTCTTTGTAAAATATTCCTCCAAAGCTCTTAGAGAATTCCCATTTCTAACAAATTCATCATACTTCTCAGGGTAAGAAACTTGCTGTTAACGCACGATGTACAAACTTGCTGAATGGTTCCAATTCTATGCAAAACTTTAATAACTAAAAAAACACACACAAGTTAAAATCTATTTACATGGTTTAAAACGACATGAGTACTTTCGTGCTCGCTACGAGCACATCATCAGATGAAAGACAAGTTGGAGTTCCAGAAAACACATTTATGTATCGGTGCCGTTGCCAATCGTTCACACTGAGGAAAGAAATACAAGAAAGTTCACTTGCTCTAACGTAATGTGAGCAAATAGAGGCCTATAGAGTTCTATTAATGATGGGCAGAGTCTGTTATGTAAGAGGTAGAAACAGTAATCGAGAACAGTAAAGTTTTCCAGGCCTGGGAAATATAGCTGGGTACTTCATCGTTGCAACAAGTGTCCACTCGATGCAAAATGTGCAGACTCTCTGTAAAGAGCACTGTTTCCCTCGTAGTAGAGGTAGAAAGAATGGCGACGTCTATCCAAGATGGGTAATGTGTACCAGCTGAAGAAAGCCTGGCTAAAGCAGTCGATGAAGAGCCATTTTTTACACTATATTGGTGTTCCTTAATTCTTGTTTGCAGTCTCCGTAGGGTTGAGCCGATATATATGAGGTCCTTGTCTTGAGGATCAATAGATTTCATAGAAATGGAATAGATGCCACATTTGTCCAACAATTCAACACGGTCCCGATCATTTTTAATCAGGGAATAAATGTTCGATGTTTTTAACCCAAAACCGACACCGTGACTGTGACAGATGTTCAATAAATTACCATTCACATGAGGGACGTAAGTCATCGATCCAACATATTTGATATCCCTTCGTTCACGTGTCAGGGTAAAAAATGTTGAACTTTGGATTTTTAGGTAGATTCTATGGACATCAGAATCTAGTTCTATGGACGTAGATTCTATGGACATCAGAAAATCCGTGCTTATCAGAAATGATTTTCTCATTCTGATGTCCATAGAATCTACCGAAAAATCCAAAGTTCAACATTTTTTACCCTGACACGTGAACGAAGGGATATCAAATATGTTGGATCGATGACTTACGTCCCTCATGTTAATGGTAATTTATTGAACATCTGTCACAGTCACGGTGTCGGTTTTGGGTTAAAAACATCGAACATTTATTCCCTGATTAAAAATGATCGGGACCGTGTTGAATTGTTGGACAAATGTGGCATCTATTCTATTTCTATGAAATCTGTCGATCCTTAAGACAAGGACCTCTATATATCGGCTCAACCCTACGGAGACTGCAAACAAGAATTAAGGAACAACAATATAGTGTAAAAAATGGCTCTTCATCGACTGCTTTAGCCAGGCTTTCTTCAGCTGGTACACATTACCCATGTTGGACAGACGTCGCCATTTTTTCTACCTCTGCTGCGAGGAAAACAGTGCTCTTTACAGAGAGTCTGCACATTTTGCATCGAGTGGACACTTGTTGCAACGATGAAGTACCCAGCTATATTTCCCAGGCCTGGAAAACTTTACTGTCCTCGATTCCTGTTTCTACCTCTTACATAGCAGACTTTACCCATCATTAATAGAACTCTATAGGCCTCTATTTGCTCACATTACGTTAGAGCAAGTGAACTTTCTTGTATTTCTTTCCTCAGTGTGAACGATTGGCAACGGCACCGATACATAAACGTGTTTTCTGGAACTCCAACTTGTCTTTCATCTAACGATGTGCTCGTAGCGAGCACGAAAGTACTCATGTCGTTTTAAACCATGTAAATAGATTTTAACTTGTGTGTGTTTTTTTAGTTATTAAAGTTTTGCATAGAACTGGAACCATTCAGCAAGTTTGTACATCGTGCGTTAACAGCAAGTTTCTTACCCTGAGTAGTCTATGTGGCACGAAATCCTTGTTTATTATCATCATACTTAATAATTCCTATATATGCTTCTACTATTGCTTGTAATTTTCACCGGTGTTTTCTACGAAGTCTTGAAGTGCATCTCTAATGCAGGAATAACTAGAGCGTAAGACCTTGCATGCATCAACCCTTGCTGATCATCGGGTTTCACATAACGTTTTGGGTACAAGAAGTGGATATTGCGGTCCAGATTAGCTGTGGTGCTTATAACTATCTTGAAGAATTGTCTTCAAGATTTGCCCCTTGTGATGAAGATGACCAAAAGTTGTATATGTCCTGTACGAACATAAGAAAAGATGTAGCTTCAAGGCAGCATCCCGCTGCGGATTTCCTAATCAAATTAAGAGAGTGTGCTGCGCATGGAATATAGTAGGCTAAACTGTTATGACTTTTTAATCGAGCTTGGAGACCTGAATATTCACCAGACATATTTCTCGCATTGTCATAATTTTGGCCTCTGCAGTCTTTAACATCTACACTGCTGGCCACCAAAATGCAACACCAAGAAGGTCACGAGACAGCAAAGCCAGATTTACTGGACACATAGCAACAGATACAAAGGTGAAACGATTGAACTTACGGGCCCGTGCGACTTGCGGAACACGCAGACATCAATAGTTCGTGTGGACCCCATTGCTGGCAATAACGGCCGCTACACGCCGCGGCATCGAACGAAAGAGGCTTTGGATGTGGGCTTGGGGTATGTCGGTCCAGGATGCATCGACACGTTGCCACATTTCATCAGGCGTAGCCGCGGATGGTGCTTGCCGGGCCACTCGGTTGCCGATTAGCGACCCGACGTGTTCGATGGGCAACATATCGGGAGAACAGGCGTGCCACGGCAGCAGTGACACCTGGTGGACCGTGAAGAATTGTTGCACGATGCGCGCCACGTGCGGGTGCGCATTGTCCTGTTGAAACGTGGCCGCTGGCAGGCCCAGCAGGTAAGAGAGGACTACAGGCTCCAAAACGTCGGAGATGTAGCGGTGGCTGTTGAGTGTACCGGCGATGCGTACCAGAGGTGTGCGGGTATCATATCCAATTGCGCCTCAAACCATAACGCCAGGCGATGGACCGGTATGGCGATGCATATATGCAGGCGTCATACAGTCTCTCGCTGCGGTGCTGCCACACGCTGATCCGACCATCGTGGTGTTGCAGGCAGAAGCGGGATTCGTCGGAGAAGACAATGCCGTGGCATTCCGTAGTCCAGGTGTGGCGTTCAACGGCCCACTGCTGCCGCACTCGCCGGTGGTGTAACGTCAATGGTAATCGGAACAATGGGCGCCGTGCGACAAGTCCCCGCTCCTGCAGACGACGTCGAACGGTACTTGCTGACAGAGGTTGTTGCGCAACACACCCTAATTCCTGCGCTAACGTTCGTGATGTGGCGGTGCGAGCCGTCAATGCACGCCGCACAACATGCCGGTCCTCTCGTCCGGTGGTGTGTCGCGGCTGGGGCAATCGCTCACGTCGGTCCGTTCGTCCCTCCCGCACCCACCGAATCCATACTAGCCTCACTGTGGCTGGATGTCGTCCCACGCGGGCGCCGATGTCTCGGTACGATAAACCGCTGTCGCGATAAGCCACTATTCGTTCTCTGTCGAACTCCGAAACGTGCTGGAATGACTGCCGTATTCTGCGACGAGGCATCAGGAAGCTTCCCACGCACAGGTCTGACAGCACAACACACTTCCACTACTGACACCCCGCCTTCTGTGCACCCTTCTTATATTGCTTCTCGGTGGCGTGCCGGTCGCACATGATTTGCATATGCCCTGCAATGCTTATCGTTTGCATGTCTTCTCGCGGGCGACGCATGCTGCGAATTTCGTGCCAATCGGATGCTTCCTTCTTGGTGTTGCATTTTGGGTGGCCAGCAGGGTATTTTTGCATCTTGTAACAGCTTCAATAAAGCCTTCTCCGTGCCTTCTGCTTTATGACCAGTGTTGGGCAAGAAACAAATAAATCGTTCCACTGGTTGTCCATTTTCCAGAACGTAACTAAAAATAGCTGTCAACTGGTCAACTTTTGACAAATCTGGAGTGGAGTCTATAATAATAAAATAATATTTGTTCGACTTCAACTCTTTAACTATTGCGTCAGTGACTGATACGGCCATTAATGAAATGAATTCTTCACATACATCCTTCGAAAGGTATGAAACATTTCCACTTGCCTTATTTACAAAAATTTTCAAATGTTGCTCTAGAAAAGGGTCAAATTTTCCTATCAGTTCAAGAATACCTAAATAATTGCCATTATTATTATTCCCTAACTTGTCGTTCGCTCCATTTCCACTAAATGCTAATCCACGGGAAGACAGAAATTTAATGACTTCGATAATCCGTAAAAGTACTGCTTTCCAATAATTTTTCTCATTCATCAGTTGCTTAATTACAGCAGAATAAATGTTTCCACTATTCTCTGCACGTGTTATGAAACACTTTACAGACTCTACAAGCTCAAATGAAGCATTATGTGCTCGTATAAGGTTTTCGGGTTTCCAATCATTGAAACCTATACTTAAGAAAGAACTCTCTCGCTTTGCAAACAGTTTACACGGTAAACAAAAAACGCGTCGAGTGGACTCAGAATATAATAGCCATTCTCTTCTTTTAATTTCACCATTTTGAAGACGGTTATAAAATAATCCTTTTGAGGCAGATCTAAATCGATCACTATAAGATCTTTTTGAAACTGTAAAATCTATTTCATTAAAATTTTGATTCGGAGGATTTTTTGTAATATAATCAACAAATGTGTCGTCTACTTTCCATTTAGCAGAATCTAATATCATATGATGTAACAAAAGTTCATTTCCTTCAACATCTTGAAAATTTCCTCCAAAATTTGTGTTAGACTTACCTTCCTCACCATCGGAAGACTCACAAATTTGATCTTCGCCATGAGCCCTTAGTTCTTGTTCAGTTGGCTCCTTCACATCTTCATTGATAGATCTTGCAACCAAACACTGCATTTTCTTTTCACTTACTGTGTCATCTTCTGCCGGTTCAAAAAAGTTTTTTAGTTTTGGTATTTTTTTTAACAGTTGCCCTTCTTTTTCAATCTTTTTAAGCTTTCTTTTTCTATTTTCGCATCCAGAAAACTTCGTAGTCGACATTTTTGCTGACGGTGACGATTAATAGTAATGATTTCCCCTAAAAGAGCAAAGCGAGAATGTAAACACACATGTAAACTGACGGGATTGGGGAGATGGAATCCCAAAACAGGCAGCTGGTGTCATAAGCTGAATTGGAATGCATTTTAACCAGTGTTCTGTACTCCCTTGTCACCTACAATACCCTGTTGTCTTGACCTTGAATTCATGGAGTCCGATTCCGGTCTTTCAATCCACATCCCAGGGCTGTCCTCACGCTCAGATTTTTCAATGCCTTGTAAAAACTATGCGCCAGTGCAGTGCCCCTCCCCTAGCCACCCACTCTTGTTCGTCGTTGTCTGCGAGCTCAGTAAAAGAAAAGCTTCCCCTCTCCGCCCTCTTTTGAGTTTTGACCTTGCCAGGAAGTAGGAAGAAATAACTTCCTCGGGGGCTTCTGAGTCTCACTGAACTCCCTTTCAAATGAATTAATATTTTTAATAATTAAACACATCGAATGCACTAACACCATTTAATATTTTCTTAAGCATTAAAGGTATTATACTACTTAGTTTATAATTTGTAAAAATGAAAAATCCCATTTCATTCCCTTTTTGTTTTTTTGTTTTTTTTTTGGAGGGGCGGGGGGATGAGATAAAACGCCTTGTGTCACATGTATTATCAAAATTTTGGCGCCCTGAGCCATGGCCCAGGTTGGCCCAATGGTAAACCCCCCTACCCTGCATGGGAGGGAGAAGAAATGTTTATGGGCGGAAATCTCAGGACTTTTGGTGGTTAAGTGGGGAAGGGAGTTTTTGCTTTTGACCACGGCTAGAACAGTTTACCTCCGGGCACCAGCGAAGGAGAATACGCGATTAACGATGAAGAAAAATGAGCCGAAATTCGGAATCAACAACTCTTCGATGCCTCTGCGTTGATCCAGGAAAAGGAACCAGAAGAGCTAACTGAAAAAAAACAACTAGTTTTGCATGCAAGTTGGAAGTTATCTTTCCTCCAGCGATAATGACGCTGGAGGAAAGATAAGCAGGTACCATTAAAAAAATTCTGATAATGCTGTTATTTTTTTACATTTCAAGAGAAAGATTAGTTTTCTCCCCCCCCCCCCCGGTCCCGTTTCTCATGTTTTTACTTTTTTTTTTACTTTTCAGCATGTAGAAATAATTCGTTACTGAAGTAAATTAACTATAAATAGGAAGGGACATAAAAGCAAAACTCGCATCTGTAGTCGTTGAACACCGAGCTCCTCCCCAGATGAGTCTTCAGCCCCCCTCAATTCTGAGACCTAGCTACGGCCCTGATCTTGGGTTACATTGGTTGTAAGTGAAATTAAATTAATTTAGTTACTTTTAATTTAAAACGCAATTGAATAAAAAGTGACAACTAACAATTTTGAAATTCTGCAATTTTTCTTTTCACTGCTGAAGATAGAAGATGTGGTGATAACGAGGTAGTGAAAAAAATGAAGCCCAGTTCACACCTGCTGACCTGCGCAGAAGTGTCAGGCAAATGTAGAATTACTAAGACTAGCGAGAAAACTGCGAAACAGAATACTTTTAACACAGAATTTTCAAGCAAAGCAAACTGAATTTTCTTGTACCACTTACTGGTCATTCATGTAACACTTCTCAGAAAACTTGAAAATCCCATCGTCCTGGAGCAGGAATCCAACGCCGTATCTCCCAATTACCGGTCGAGTATGCTAACCATTACACCACCCATGACAGTGAAGTTCCAAGCAACTGAGACACATGGATGATCAGTAAGTTGTACAAGCAAATTCAATTTGCTTTGCTTGAATATTCTGTGAAATCGCCATGTATTATGTAGAATATTTCTTCCCTCATTGATTTACTTTTAACATGTCTGCAGAAATTCTTTCTTGAATACGTCTCCTAGAAATGAAAATATGGATATGTTGTCTCGTCGCATGAACACTGAATGATATTCATCAATGCGTCTAATTGTCGTGCAAATATAAGATATGGAAGAAGAGTAATAAGTCCGTCGATGCACGATATTAAAATCATAAAATCACTAAAAGCTAAGATCAATTAAAACCTTTAATTACATACTTAGCATAGTTAAAAATATAGTTAACACTGAAACACGCGAGATCTTTCCAGCCGAATGGGCTCATCCTCAAAGTTGAGGTTGACACTCTCAACTTTGCAACGAGAGAGCCGAATAACTAAATATGTAGGATCAATGGAATTTGTACCAGAGCTCATTAATACCTTAAAAAATGCCTGTCATAAAAATAAATTGGACTTTGGGGTGCCAACGTCAAATATACTGTCTCTGGTTAAGAGTGATCGTATGATCAAGTAGATGCTGAAAGTAAATGTGGGGTATATGCGATCCCCTTAAAATCAGTACACGCATTCAGCAACGATTTAGTATATATCGCCTCTGCTACACGGACGTTGGGTACGAGAATAAAGGAACACCGCTATAATGTGAAACTGCATTCACAAAGAAGTGCATTGTCACGTCTCTCCAGCTAGGGATCTTACCACCCTAACTGGAATGACTCCTACATAATGGCTTCCCCTCGTACAAAATTTGAGATACTATTTACGGAAAGTCTGTTTATTTACAGCTTTGCTAACTCCTGTTGTAATGATAAAGTACCGTCTAATATTCCCCAGCCTTGGAAACAAGTTCTAAAAGAGCTTAAAAGAACTGAACCTGATTAACATGAATAACTATTCAAGTACTAATTATAATGAGGTATTTAAGTGAGATGTAATTGTTGTGCCATTTAATTATTTATATTAAAGCTTATATATATATATATATATACCTGTAATTTTATGTAACAATTTCAACTCATGCAGCTTACAATTATGACGTCATTTATTATGGCTATATACACTGAGTGGCCACTTTATTATGACCACCTGACAGTTTTAAGCAAATGAGCTATGGCTACACGCTGTTGCCGCCAGAGGGCGAGGCTAGTATAAAAAGAGAAAGCTTACTGCTTGCGAAAGTAGTAGAAGTGATTTTTGGGTGACGAGATGGGTAAAAAAATGCGATTTTACGGACTTTCAACGTGGGATGATTGTAGGAGCTCGGAGCCATTGAGCGAGTATCACCGAAACCGCCGCATTCGTGAAATGTTCCAGAGCAGCTGTTGTTAAAGTGTTTAAAGACTGGACTGTCAGCCAAAAAACTGGGTCTCTACGTGCAACGTGTGGTCGTCATCGACTAGTGACTGCTCGGGCGGAACGGAGAGTGTCCAGACTGGTAACAGACAACAGAAGGGCAACAGTTCAGGAAATTACAGACCATCCTAATCAAGGATCCCCTCAAATGATCTCTGCACGCACTGTTCGCCGTACACTGCATCGGATGGAACATGGCAGCCGAAGGCCTGTTCGAACACCTTTGCTGTCTGCAGTTAACAAGAGAAAACGTTTCCAGTTCGCACAGATGCACAAGGATTGGACAGTCGATAATTGGAAACAAATTATGTGGTCCGATAAATCACGTTTTCAGTTGCACCATGCTGGTGGCCGAGTGAGAATTTGGCGGATACAACACGAAAGCATGGACCCCAAATGCTTGCTACAACCCTTCAAGTTGGTGGAGGTAACGTTATGATTTGGGTAATGTTTTCCTGGCATGCTTTGGGCCCTTTAATTCCTGTTGGTCAACGTCTGACTGGCACATCATATCTAAACATCGTTGCGGACCAAGTGCATCCTGTCATGTGGATGGTTTATTGCAATGGCGATGGTTACTTTCAGCAAGATAATGCGTCCTGCCATAGTGCTCGTATTGTACAGGATTGGTTTCAGGAACATGCCGGTGAGTTTACTTTGCTTCGGTGGTCCCCCACAATCTCCAGATCTCAACCCCATTTAAAATTTGTGGGATGAAGTTGGAGGAGCCATCAGACAGCTGGATCCACCACCCTGCAATCTCATACTCCTGGAAAGTGCTATTCATCAAGCATGGCCTCAGATTCCATAAACCACCTATCAACATCTCGTGGAGTCCATGCCACGAAGAATCGACGCAGTATTAAAGGCAAAAGGTGGCCGAACGAAGTACTGAGGTGGTGGTCATAATAAAGTGGCCACTCAGTGTATACGATAATGTAACCCGGAGCTTCTTCCATTGTAATCACGTCTGAGGATGAGCCCAGTCGGCTCGGAAGATCTCACGTGTTTTAGTGCTAACTATATTTTTAACTATGCTAAGTATGTAATTAAACATTTTTTGATCTTAGCTTTCAGTGATCTTTTGATTTTAATATCGTGCATAGACGGACTTTTTACTCGTCTTCAATATCGAATGATATTCATCCATCCAAAGTGCGTGATTTCAATTAACCAAAGAATAGTATTTTTTGGGGTTCAGTACGCAGATGGTGAGTATTCAAAATATAATGGGGAAAAGAATTTCAATGTTTTCATCGTTAAATCTAAGAAAAAACCAATACTTTTAAAATTTTAATCTCTTACAGCTACATTTCTGTAATAAAAAGCTTACCACGTACTTGCTTTGTACTGTTGACAAAAGCAGAGAACTAAAATTTAATTTGCTTGATGAGCAGTGAGTACGTGAACAAAGCCCCAACCGTAGTGAGAATAGCTCCTCTTGTGTAATACACGAACCCACATCCCGAGAGCCAACATATTTCCAAGTCAGCTACAGCTGTAACGAGTTTTGTTATGTCTTTATCATGAAGACTTGCTGAGTGCAAAAACACATACAGTAAGCGTAAATTGTTCTTAACATCTTGAGCTTTGGATGACACTTCAGAGGCGCAGAGAAGCAGAGAAGAAACGGACATTAAACAACAGAAAAACGTGAAAATATTATCAGCCACAAAAATGCGACTCCCAGATGATTCTTCAGAGCCGTCGTTAACGGTCGTTGCTAATGCGGTGAACATGAGCACCGTAGAATACACTAAAACCACAAAAGTAGGTAGAGAAAATGTCTGTTCTATCAGCTCGACGCATTTCAGAATCTGCTGGTAGTTTTTGATGACACGCAAAATAAATTGCTTATTATAACACGCAATATTCGTCGACCTTATGCCGTGTCTGATTTTAGTCAGAAGGTGCCGTATGTGACAACACAAGGCGCAATACAGCAAAACGATAAGATTAGGCACCGTAAAGAAAAAACAGAAATAAATACTCAGTGTCACGTATGAGATAGCACATCTTGCAATATCAGTTACTGGTAGCTTCATTTCCCAGATCATGTATTCGTGATAAATAACATCCCGTGGGTCGCTAAAGTCGGTCATGGCTGTAATCAATGCTGCAAAAGCAGTGGGTAGAATCATTACTAAAATCACACAAAAATTTGTTATCCTGATAGTCCATAAATTTGAAGTGTAATGCATTCTCTCCGACACTTGATGAAGTTTCTTCAGCACTAGAGTTACCATAAGCCTTCTCCTGTTTATTACGTGAAACAAGGTCACAATTAAACATGAGTTAAGTAGAACGGGTATTGCAGAATAGTAAGTAAACTCAGAGTCGTCTAGATCAATAACTAAGAGGGAAATGAAATACAGAAACGATAGATGAAACAGGAGGGAATAGGTTTTGAGTAAAAACCCGGAGAGTTTACTGTGTTGCAGCGCAGATGGATGAAAACGTATATCTGCAATCGTTAACGAGAAAACATTTTCCAGCCATCCGTGGGCACTCATTTTGTCGCTAAGTTGAATTAGAAATAACCCTAAAGTTTGCTCACAGATCTGTATTAATCATAAATTCGAATTCACTGCAGTTTGTGTGATCGTCTTCTGTTTCCGTTACGGTCAGAGAGCTTAATGAAGTTTCACAAAATCAAGATTTCTCTCTTCTAACAGACACTTCTCTGCGTTCCTTGCATTTATGGATTTTATTACATTTCTGTGAAACTTGTTAGCACAAAGCATGCTATTTCTTTTGACTTCTAAATGTTACACAAACACCCACCCTATAACTCTGAAGATGGGAAATATTTACAGCTACCCGTTCGGGCTCTTAGCTGGCGGTCGATTAATGTAAGGGCAACACTACCAAACAAAATATCGTCAAAGAAACTAATTTTCAAAACATTTCTGTAGCTTGTTTAAAGCCGTATGTAAACCTATTTCATTTAAATCTGCCTTTGTGACTTTAGAAAAAAAGCAATTTCTTCTAAACCGCACGTAAAATAGAAAGGTGGATAGAGCGCGTGTCTCTGTTGATTCACCTGAGCGTATTCTATTGATCCAATAAGAGCAAGTGACAGGAAAATTTCTTCGTCATTGAACGAATTCTCAGAGAAAGCTTGTAAATACTTTATTGATCATTGCGTTACCTGTTCCGTTGTCATAAAACGACACCGAGTTTTGAAAGATGCATCACACCTTTTGTTCTCAGCAGAAATAGCGCATTTTAGTGATTACTTTCGAAAGAACACACCATCGATTTTTGAAATATGTGTTCTGCTTTTCTTCAAACCGATCTTGATTTGATGATGGCAACATGCATTGTTTTCCTAAGATCGGAACTCACACTGTTGAATTAAATCTACTTAAAAATGAGAACCTGAACCTACTCGGGTTTTTTTTAAGTATAATCGTATCGTAAATGAGTACAGGACATGCTCAAATATAAGTAACCATACGTACTTACAAATAACTGCGTCAATAAATATAAATATAATCTCGTATTACTTCATTTTAGATATTATATATTTCAAGAGAAATTGTTTAATAAATGTGTAAAGTGACACATTGGTACAGCAAAGTCACTGATCACAAGTAATTTAATTATGCATAAAGTATCTTTGTGTAGGTTTTTACATTAACTATATTTGTGTCAATCTCATAAATAATATATTGTCGCTTCATCACTATATTTGTCATAATATTGTGCGGTCCATTTGCCCAGGATGTGACAACGAGTATATCTATTATCCCAGATGTGCCATCGAATAATATACTTCCAGTTGATTCTATGAATAAATGAGTATATATGGACGAATGGGATGTAAGGTTAAGTGATGCGTAACATCACAGCCTCTCCTTGACAAATGTCAACCCCACCTTCTTGTGGTGCATCCTGTTCCCACTAAAGGGGCTCTGACGACCGCCAATAGCAGTATAGCTATACCATCGGGATTAGAGGAAATGCTATCCCACACTCACCAACTCGCTTGGCCAGCGGGGTGAATTATGGCCAAACCCCTCCAAAATGACTCCACAACTTAAATCTTGGCCCTCAGTCTCCGGCAGCTGGAATGTACCTGGCCAAAGCAGCGGCCAGTGCGACATGAAGGAAGAGGGTGCTAAGAATCCACGGAGCACCGGACTAGGCAGCCAACTGATGCTGACCTTGGCTACGTATAATGGACGCTCCCTATCTTCTGATTCAAGGCTTCTTGAATTGGAAGAGGAACTACAAAGGATCAAGTGGGACATCGTCGGGCTAAGTGAGGTAAGGAGAAAAGGAGAAGATCTCATTGAACTGAAAAGTGGACATCTCTTCTACTATCGTGGGACAGATACTGGCAGAACTAGTGGTGTTGGATTTATAATAAACAAGAAACTGAAGGATAAAGTTGTAGAAGTTCAAAGTTCCTCTGACAGAGCTGCACGACTTGTTATCCAACTCTCGAGAAGATACCAGGCTCAGATTATTCAAACTTATGCACCCACCACAAGTCATCCTGAAGAAGAAATTTAAGAATTTTATGAGGAAATTCGTCATCTGAACAATAAAGGTCATCAGCACTTGAAGATAATTATGGAAGATTTCAATGCAAAAATAGGGCAACAGCAACAGAATGAAACTTCAATAGGTAAATTCGGTCACGGCAACAGAAACCAGCGTGGAAATACTCTCGCAGAGTTTGCAGAGGCAGAAGGGTTTCTCATCTTGAACTCCTTTTTCAAGAAAAAGCCACACAGGAAATGGACATGGAGACATCCAAATGGGACGACAAGTGAAATTGATTTTATTATGTGTAACAAAAAATTCGTCATAGAAGACTGCAGTGTGCTAAACAAGTTCAACACAGGTATTGACCATAGATTGGTGAGATGTAAGATGCACCTCAACACTAAACTTGAACGTGGCAAGCTCATAAGACAAAAAAAATGTATTGACATAACCAACCTTAAAAAAACACCATAATACCTTCAAGTTGGAACTGAAGAACAGATTCTCTGCTTTAGAAGGCCTAACATCGGCAGAAGTGGACATCTCTGAAGTTAACAGAAAAGTAACCAAAGCTCTTATGGAAACAGCAACAAAATTAGCTGGGTCTAAGAACAAGTTGCATGTGAACAAATTATCAGGAAAAACCAAAATGTTAATGCAAAAAAGAAGAGAGACGAGGACAACTAAAGAAGATGTGACTTCCAAAGTGGAATATATAGAGCTATGCAAGACAGTACGAAAAAGTATCACTGAAGACGTAAGGAAATTCAACTGTGAACTAGTAAGGAAAGCAATTGAAAACAACCAAAGCCTAAAGATAGCAAAGGGACATCTCAGTTAGGGAAGAAAACAGATTATGGCACTGAGAAAAGAAGATGGTTCTGTAACAAGAAATAGAGGCGAAATTTTGACAAGAGTGAAAGATTTCTACTCCAAATTATATGAAAGGGATGATGCATGTACTCCAGACATCGTGAAAGGTACCAGTACCAGAGTTCTTCCAGTCCTCCCAGCAGAAGTTGCACATGCAATCAAGAACATGAAGCGGGGAAAAGCTCCAGGAGAAGATGGAATTACTGTAGACATCATACAAGAAGCAAGTGGAGAAGTCGAAACAGTACTCGCCCAAATTTGCACTCGATGCCTTAATGAAGGGAAGATTGCCTTAATGAAGGGAAGATTCCTGAGAATTGGAACAACTCTACAATGATCCTGCTACATAAAAAAGGTGACGTTGAGGATCTCAGGAACTACAGACCTATCAGCCTCCTATCAGTGGTTTATAAAATCTTCACTAAAGTTCTTTCACACCGCTTGAAGGTAACACTGGACATGGCTAAACCGATAGAACAAGCTGGATTCAGGAGTGGCTACAGCACAATAGATCATATCCACGTACTGAGAGAACTAATTGAAAGAGCGAGGGAATATGAACTTCCATTGTGCATGGCTTTTATCGATTATGAAAAAGCCTTTGATTCGGTGAGACCATCAGCAGTTACAATGGCTCTGAAATCCTGCGGTATTGAAGATGCATATATTAATATTATTAATAACATCTATGAAAATGCAAGTACAAAGACTCAGCTGTTTGAAAATACAACACACATAAAAATTGGAAAGGGAGAGAGACAAGGTGACACCATATCTCCGAAGCTCTTTAATGCTACATTGGAGGGTGTCTTTCAGTCGCTGAGCTGGGAAAACAAAGGGATAACGATTAATGGAGATTATCTAACCCACCTTCGTTTTGCTGATGACGTAGTCATTTTTGCAACTACCCCATCAGAGCTTCACAGTATGATCCAGGAACTTGCTGACAAGAGTAAAGAATAGGGATTAAAAATGAACTTTCAGAAGACAAAAGTGATGTTCAATGCTTTTACAAGAAATGAAGATTTATCGATTGATGGAGAAAAGCTGGAGATAACAGACACGTACGTTTATCTTGGACAACAGATATCAAGTGAGGGTCACATTGATGAAGAAATTAATCGGCATACAAAACTTGCCTGGAGAGCCTTTGGAAGAAACAGCATAATTTTCAAGAGCAATATGCCATTATGTCTTAAAAGAAAAGTGTTTGATCAATGCATCCTTCCAGTGCTTACGTATGGTGCAGAGACGTGGACCTTAACTAAAAGAGACATACAAAGGCTGCAGACAACTCAAAGTTACATGGAGAGGTGCATGCTTGGTGTAACCAGGAGAGATAAGAACAGGAACTCGTGGATCCAAAAAATGACAAGAGTGGAAGACATCATGATCAGAGTAAAATCCCTGAAATGGCAATGGGCTGGACATACTGCCGGAAGGACAGACCATCGATGGACAGCCGAAATTTTAGATTGGATTCCAAGGGACAGGAAAAGACCCAGGAGAAGACCACATGGGAGATGGGTGGATGAAATTCGAAAGTATGCGGGAATGACATGGAGGAGACTGGCACGAGACAGACCGTTGTGGAGGAAACTTGGGGAGACCTTCGTCCAGCAGTGGATGGATAATGGTTGACAATGACGATGATGATGATATGGAGGAATGAACGTAATCCAAATTTGAAATAGAGTCACGGATGGCTTAGTGGTTAGAGATTCAGACTATAGATGGAGGGACCCCAGGTTCAAACCTAACCTGATAGTCTTGAACCTTGGGGCTCTCCGTGGTGGTGTGAATTTCTAACAATCGCTGAATATCGGACGAGCACGACGTTAAGTGACGGCCCCCGGGTAAGAATCCCCCGGTTACATGTAAAGGTGTTTATTCCTAACAGGGGCGCACCCAGGAATTCTTGTTGGAGGGGGCTGTATACAGGGTGTTCGTAAACTGTTTTGACAAAAGAAGAGGGGTGATAGTACCCATCAAGACGAACAATATTTACAGTGGAACCTAGGGTCGCATTCCACTCTGAGTGTCAGGAAAGAGTAAAGTTAGATGTCCAAGTTGAACTTTCAACAGTGCAAAGAAAGAGAATTAACGACTCATAAGTTGCACAATCCCATTTATGGAGATCAGGGACTGACTAAAAGTAGATGCTCAAAATCGCGGCCACGGGTGCCGTTGCACAATTCACACCGGCGAATGAAAGGCTGGCGCACCCTCTCGAAGACTCCTGGTGTCGTGTTTATTCTGTCCGCTGCAACAACGATTCTCGCGACGATATCTTTCACGGAGTCCACAGGCGTCTCTTACACCAATGAAATGATTTCATGTGCCCCCAGAAGAAGAAGTCCAGTGGGTTTAAGTCCGGTGAGTGTGGAGGCCATGCCACAGGTCCGCCACGTCCAATCCATCGTGCGGGATGTGTGGCATTCAGGAAGTGTCTACTGCACCTTGATAAGCCAATCAGCTGCAACTGTCAATGCTGCGTCTTTTCTCTGGCAATTTGCATGCGGTAAATGCTTGACGGTGATGTTCTGTCGATGTGCTACTTCTCCGGCACGAAAGAAATGACGTCTGAGGTGACGACTTGTGCTTGTTGGATGCATTTCGAAGTTACTCTTTTCTGACACTCAGAGTGGAATGCGACCCTAGATTCCATTGTAAATATTGTTCGTCTTGATGGGTACTATCACCCTCTTCTTTTGTCAAAACAGTTTACGAACACCCTGTATATATACTGTAGTATACGTACACAATGTGTGTACATATATATAGTATACGTACGCAATGTGTGTACATATATATAGTATACGTACGCAATGTGTGTACATATATATAGTATACCCCTACAGTTTATATACGGTTGTGACGTACGTTGCTCTTAATCTTTTTGGTGCTTTGGAAAGAAGACACCATGAACTAGAAGACACTATGTAATTTTTTGAACACGTAAAATAATATTTTTGAATGTTTAATATGTGACGTACTTCGTTTTTAATCTCTTTATAGCTTTGGGAAAAAGACACTATGTAATAGAAGACACTATCAAATTTTTTGAACATGTAAAATAATATTTTTGAATGTTTAATTTGTGACGTACGTTGCTCTTAATCTCTTTACGGCTTTGGGAAGAAGACACTATGCAATTTTTTGAACATGTGAAATAATATTTTTGAATGTTTAATTTTTGACGTACGTCGCTCTTAATCTCTTTTAGGCTTTGGGAAGAAGACACTATGTAATTTTTCGAACACGTAAAATAATATTTTTGAATGTTTTATTTGTGACGTACGTCTCGCTTTTAATCTCTTTATGGCTTTGGGAAAAAGACACTATGCAATAGAAGACACTATGTAATATTTTGAACATATAAAATAATATTTTTGAATGTTTAATTTGTGACGTACGTCGCACTTAATCTTTTTGGGTCTTTGGGAAGAAGACACCATGTAATAGTCAGACACTATGTAATTTTTTGAACACGTAAAATAATATTTTTCAATATTTTATTTGTGACGTACGTTGTTCTTAATCTCCCTGGAGGGAGCTTGAGCCCTCAAACCCCCCTCCTTGGGTGCGCCAATGATTTCTAAGAGGCTAATACGCCCCCTCCCTAATTTCTCTCTGCCTTTTATGCGCAAAAGCGTACGCTTGTACGGTGGCGCCATCTAGTGTGCTCTCTCTCACTTAAAAACTATCCTGTCAGAATCGCTAGATTCGCTCAACTTCCTTCAGTTACTGGGCTCTGCAAGAAAGAGCACATAAAATGAATGAGGTTAGAGAACATATATTTGAAATAAATGGATTTTTTTAGTGCATATATATTGAATCAAAAATGAGTACACATATTTCAAATTAGAAATGCCAGATATACTCACAATTGATTCCCTGTATGTACTCAAAAATGAGTACGTTTCTTTACCAAACATGAGACACAAGTACTCGGAGCTATTATAAGCCCAGAATGTACTCAAAAACGAGTACATTTTGCTTATTTCTAAGTACCAATTTTTAACAGTGAGAAACATTGAACACATGCCAGGTCGCGCAAACAACTTATTTTCGTCCCTTAGTTTGATATCCGCCTCTATCAATGCTGCAAGAAAATTATCGCAAAATATTGATGCGAGGGTTGTACCGAAAGTAATGCAAAAGTGGGCATATTTTTTTTATTAACTGACAGATGTACTATAACGAAGTAAATTTCTCCGTCATTTTTGTCCACGCCGGGGTTCGAACCCGGGTCCAATCATTCCGGAATAAGTCGCTCTAAAAATTGATCTACGCGGACGTTCGTTATCGCTGCTATCTGCCTTTATGTCGTGTGCGTCCTGCTAGGCAGGCACGTCACAGTACCTCAAATTGCACATATCGGTAAAGCAACTCTTCCTCTATATTAACCCTTCTTCTTCATTACAGATTTGAAGGAGAGAAAGGTGGAAGTCTGCTCTGATCTGCTAGAAGCGTTTGAAGCCAATGAAGACACGGTTCTTTTTTTTCGATCAGAGGATGAAACGTGGGTGCATCTTTACGATCCGGAAACGAAGAATCAATCCATGGAATGGCGTCACATCTCTTCATCAAGGCATGAGAAGTTCAAGAGCCAGCGATCAGCACAGAAAGTCGTGGTGACTGTTTTTTTTTTATTTATTTTTTTATGACAGGGGTGTCATTCTCCTTGATTTTCTGGAACGTGGCCATACCGTGACCACCGAGCAGTACATGAAGACGAAGCTTAGAAAAGCTACAAGGAGGAAGAGACAGGACAAGAATCAGAAAAGGATCCACATTGACCATGGCAATGGGAAACCACACACATCTTTGGCAACAAATCAGACGATTAGCAAATTAGGCTGGTTGGTGGTCCCCCCGTCCACCGTACAGCCCTGATCTGGCTCCCTTCGACTTCCACCTGTTCGGTCCAATCAAGAACACAACGATTTGATGACACAGACGAGGTTAAAGTGGCTGTGAAGAAGTTGGTACAGCAGTCCACACCTGAATATTTTCAAAGAGGATTCAAGAGTTGGGCTCAACGATGGCACAAATGCATCGCATATGATGGAGATTATGTTGAGTAGTACCTTTGTATAGAGAAAGAGTTACTCTACCAACATGTGCAATTTGGACGCCCTTTGTCAGTTAATAAAAAAGTTATGCCCACTTTTGCATTACTTTCGGTACAACCCTCTTATATTTGAGCACATAAATACGTAGCACAGTGAGTTCTATTTAGTTCAGTAACAGAGTGCGCGTGTACAGTGATACTGCACATAATCATGCACTAGTATTCACAGGTTTCAGGATGCCAGAAAACATACTCTTTCTTTTTAGTTAGAACTGAGAATAGTTTGGTATTATTCAGCGCCAACAATAACCAATCATGTTCAACTGAACAACATTAAACTACAAGGCGGGGTCGCACACGGGTGCGCAGTGGTCTAAGCGCTAGCTCCTGACCATTTGTCCGACGGGGGCCAACGTTCATCCCTCGTCCCTTGGTCGGAGCCTGGGAGCTGAAAACTGTACGACCGCTGTGACGTCACACAAAGCGACTGGACGGACCTGTTGAAAGTCGTACTGCTGCCTTCGCTTCTTATTGTCACAGTCGTTCTCTTGTTTCATTCTGAGCTGATTTCTCTTCGTTTAATCAGTTTTTCAGCTTCCATTCATTTGTAAACTGGTGGTGATTTCACAAGAACCACTTTTGCACGATATAGGCAGAATCCAGAATTTTCGTGAGGGGGAGGGGAATAACCGGGACCTTTCTGATATTTTTCCTCAAAATGAAAAAGTGTTTTTAGTATGTCGATAAATTCTTCCAATTAATTTACGACAGTAATATACAGGGTGTCCAGGAAGTCTTTTCCACAATACAAAAATTATATAAAAAAATCTAAGCACACCGGACAAAAAATTACGGAATGCTCATATTATTGGTTAATATGGTGTTACATCACCACGAGCTCGAAGCACAGCCTTGATTTTCTTTGGCATGCTGTCAATATGGGAGCGGATGACATAAATGTCCAGTTTGCCCCACGCCGTGAACAAATGATCCAGCAGATCAGTCAAATTGGGAGGGTGTTGTTGTCTCTTCTTAACGGCCCGTTCGAGCATGTCCCAAATTTTCTCTATAACATTGAGATCAGGCGAATTGCCGGCCCAGGTGAGATGTGGGACGTCGACCTCATGTTCTGCAAACCAATCCTACACAATGACAGCTCGGTGGACAGTGCAGTTGTCGTCTTGATAACGTGGATCTGGAATGGCTCCATCTTGAAGGAACTGGACATATGGCAACACCTCGTTATCCAACAGTTTCACGTAGTCCACCGCTTTCATGACATTAAACACGTGAACTAAGGGACCCATCCCCAAAACATGACACTTCCACTCCCCTTCTGTACAGCCCTTTGCACAAACTCTGCGTTGAAGGCTTCTCCGGCCTTCCGCATGACCTTGGATCGACCATCATTGGAATACAGGCAGAACCTGGATTCGTCCGACCAGATGATGCGTCGCCACTGTTCTGTGGTCCAGTGTCGGTGTTTCCTCTCCTATTCCAGCCGCTTTTTCTTGTGTATGGCGGACAGCTTGGGGCGTTCCCTAGCTACACGACTGAATATTCCTACACCATGCAGTTCCTGTCGAAGTGTTCGTACGGAAACAAGCTGACTGGGTCCCGCATTGTACTCTTGCAGCAATTCCTGCCGGGTTTGGAACCGTTTTGTGGTTGATAATCGCCCCAGACGTCGATGATCACGGTTGCTCATGATGGTTTTTCTGCCGCAGCTGCTCCGATGTGAATTGTCTCTGGCCGACTCCTTCCACGCTAAATGAACACTACTGACTGTGGACTTGGACACGCCAATGAACTCCAACACCTCCCTCAGCGAATGACCATACTCCCGACCAAAGACGATAGCTCCCTTTTGCCACTCTGTTACGTCACCTTTTCAACATATGGTACTACTTGTAAGCAACAATAAAACTGATTAGGCATGCACGTCTTACAAGGCTGAAAAAGTAACAAGTAACATACAATACTTTCCATTTTATTATATACACGCATTTTTCTCTGCCTGACCAGTTTCCAACTGTTCCTCCGGATGACAGCATTCTGCAATATTTTGTCCGGAGCGCTTATGTAAGTTAAAATAAAATGGTTGGCAACATAATATAGCAGCACTCAAAGGTTTTTTTTTTTTTTTCTGTTCTTCAGGTGAACGCCAATGCTAAATAAGAGGAGCATTTCATCGGTAAGGGCTTCCATGTAAGAAAAAGCGGCGTGCGTGTTGTGGTTCTATGAGACCAAATCGGCGGTTACTGTCCAACGTCATTTCAGAAAAGAGTACAGACGATAACCACCGGACCAAAAAAGCCTAAAAGCTTGGTATGAAGAATTTGAAGCAACGGGTAGTGTTGGCGACCTCCCACGTGCGGGCCGACCACCGGTTACACAAGAGGCAGCTGCAGCTGTTCAGGAGACATCTCTGGAAGCCCCAGGAAATCCATTCGTCGTGCTTCACTAGAAAGCTGGATGCCACAGTGCACAAAATTTTACACAAACGTCTTCATCTGTATGCTTATAAGGTACAGATCGTTCAAGTTCTTCAGCCTGATGATTAGCCTCGCGGTGCTGCATTTGCGACGGAGATGTTGCAGCGCATAGCTTGTGATCGTGATTATCTGCACCGTGTCTGTTTCTCAGATGAAGCCACCTTCCACGTCTCTGGTACAGTAAATAGGCACGATGTGCGAATCTGGAGATCAGAAAATCCCCATTATATCATCGAACAACAGAGGACTAGCCCAAACGTGAACGTATGGAGCGGCCTGATGCACGACTGAATCATCGGACACTTCTTTTTTACAGAGCCTACGGTAACATGTAACGCGTACCTGCACCTGCTGGAACTTTTTGTAGCACCTCAGTTGTATGCACTCCAACCTTCGGTTATTTTCCAACAAGATGGTGCCCACCACATTGGTCAGCAATGGTTCGTGAGTTCCTGATTGCCACATTTCCGGACTGATGGATCAGCCGCAACGGTCCCATGACATGGCCACCTCGATCGCCCGACATAACCCCTCTAGACTTTTCCCTGTGGGTTTGTGTGAAAGACCAAGTTTATTCTAGCGGATGTTGAGACGTTGAAGAGCAGAATAGTGGACTTCATTGGTTCTGTCCCTGCTGAGATGTCAAACGAAACATGGCATGAAATTGAATATCGCTTAGGAGTCATCCGGGCCACAAATGACGCTCGTGTGGAGGTGTACTGTTACTGAAAAAAAAAAAAAAACTTTCCTTGTGCACCATCATTGTCGTGCAGTTTCCTTCCTTGTACCTGTAATACATTTTTAGCACGTCTTTTGTAAAAAAAGATCGTGCTTATGTTATCGGTATATCCGTCCGTCCGTCTGTACCCAGGATATCTCTGGAACTATTGCTCCGATTTGAAAAATTCATTTTGCATTTGAAAGCCTGAAATATGAGAATCATGCTCCGTTATTTCGTTTGTTTTTTTTACATGTACAATTTTGCCGCTAGAGGGCGAAAACGCAGATGATGTCGAATTCAAAAATACGTTTTATTCTATATATTTGCTTCTAAACATCCGATTGAAAAAATCATTTTATCTTTCGATTCCATTTATCTCGAAGAGTATTTTAGATATAGTTACTTTTTCAAATTACGCATAGATTTTCCGCTAGGGGGCGTAAAAGTAAATTACATTTTTTCCCGATAACTCTCCTTCTAAAGCTCCGATTTGAAAAATGTTTTCTTCAGCGGATACACCTCCGGGTGAAAAATCTTTTGCATATAATTTTTAATTTTTGGTAATAGATACTTTGGCCACCAGGGGGCGTAAGCGTTAATTTTTGCTTCTGATGTATTTACCATAAAATCTGAGCTTCTAAAATATAGATTGAAAAAACTATTTCGTGGACTGATGCCATTCACATCGATAAACCTTTCTGTAATATTTTCTTCTTAAAATATTCCACAGTTTCTCCGCCAGGGGTCGTAGATGAATAACTTTTTTTTTGTCAATATCTCTACTTCTAGAAGTCCGATTTGAAAAATTCCTTTTTTGTTGGATAGTGTTTTCCGTGTGACATGTTTTTCATATAATTTAAAAATTTTCAAGTAATTCATAGACTTTCCGCTAGGGGGCGTAAAGGTAAATTGCGTTTCACCCTATATCTCTGCTTCTAAATCTCCGATTTGAAAAATTCTTTCTGCACCGGATACAGCTCCTGATAAGAAATCGTTTGGACATAATTTCTAATTTTTGTAAAAAAAAGGTTTGCCCACCAGGGGGCGTAAATCTTAATTTCCGCTTCTGATGTATTTGCTGTAAAATATGAGCTTCTAAATTCTCGATTAAAAAAAACGTCGTTTGTAGACCGATACTACTCATGCCGACAAACCTTTTAGGAACATTTTCTTCTTAAAATAGTGCATGGTTTCTACGCCAGTGGGCGTAGATGTATATCTTATTTTTATCAATATCTCTACTTCTAGGGGTTCGATTTGAAAAATTCCTTCGTTGTTCGATAGTGTTTCCAGTATGACATGTGCTTCATATAAATTCAAAATTTTCAAGTAATTCATTTAAGACTTTCCGCTAGGGGCGCGTAAAGATAAATTGCGTTTCCCACTATTTCTCTGCTTCTAAAACTCCGATTTGAAAAATTCCTTCTGCACCGGATACAGTTCCTGATGAAAAATATTTTTCACAGAATTTCTAATGTTTTGTAAAGAATGGTTTGGCCACCAGGTGGCGTAAGTCCTAATTTCCACTTCTGATGTATTTGTAGCAAAATCTGGGCTCCTGAAAACTCGACTAAAGTTTTTTCTTGGACCGATACTACTCATATGGATAAACCTTTAGAGAATACTTTCTTCCTAAAATAATGCATAGTTTCAACGCCAGAGGGCGTAGATGTATATCTTATTTTTGTCAATATCTCTACTTCTAAAAGTCAAATTTGAAAAATTCCTTCGTTGTTGGATAGTGTTTCCGATGCGAAATGTTTTTCGTATAAATTCAAAATTTTCACGTAGATCATTTAAGACTTTCCGCTAGGGCGCATAAAGGTAAATTGCGTTTTCTGCTCCTAAAACTCCGATTTGAAAAATTCTTCCTGTATCGCATACAAAACCTGATGAAAAATATTTTTCACAGAATTTCTAATGTTTTGTAAAGAATGGTTTGGCCACCAGGGGTCATAAGTGTCTGCTTCTGATGTATTTGTAGCAAAATCTGGGCTCCTGAAAACTCGACTAAATTTTTTTTTTTCTTGGACCGATACCGCTCATATGGATAAACCTTTAGAGAATACTTTCTTCCTAAAATAATGCATGGTTTTCCTACCAGGGGACGTAAAGTCACATCTTATTTTTGTCGATAACTCTGTTTCTAAGAGTTCGTAAGCTCAAGATTCCGTTTACACCAATATCTGTGGGATTAAAGACCCGATTGAAAAACTTCTTTCTTCCGTCAGATACTATTGTTCTCCATACCGGTTCCATTGCCTTTGAATAGCTTTGATAAATTTAATTTTCGTCAGAACGGATTCAAAAGACGTGCTTATTACACCCGAAAATTCGGTGTCATCTTTCTTGTTTTTTTTTTCAATTGGAGGTTTAACGAGCATCGTGAGCAACTCAGTAGGCTATAAGCAGTCGCCAGTCCCTAATTTAGGGCCACTGGTTCCAGGAAAGGGAGAAAGCCAGCATCGTAAGACAAACACAACATCCATGCCTCACCGGGATTCGAACCCGGACGAATAATCAGAAGTCATCGCTTAGAACACTGCGCCTCTTTGTGATGCACGACAAAGAAGCTTTTCAGGCAAATGTTAAATTTCTAGGAATTCATCTGTATGAAAATTTACGGTGGGCTGCACAGTTAGGTTGAGATCGCGTATTGGAGTTTTGTCCAGGATTTCGAGTTGCTTGCTAATTAAAATAAAGTTAGTACTTTATTATTATTTTATTTACCCACTTATGTCTTACCGTCTTTTAGCCTGGGGAATGACAACTAAAGGAAATATTAAGAGAATTTCCACTTCGCAAAAAAAAAAATTTGTTCGATTGTTAAATCAATCGGAAAACACGGATACTTTGTTCTACCGTTAGAAGTTACTGATTTTTGAGAAACTATACATATTCAGACTTTTGTTAATGCATGAGGGTGTCTATGCTAATAAGCATTTAAATCTAATTACTGTGCGTCGTCCTGCGCATGCTTATCACACTCGTGGATATACCGATTTGGTGATCCCCAGAGCTCAGAAAAAGGTTTTATATTATAATATCAATGCCACTTGCCCTCGACTCTGAAACGGGTTGCCGATTTATACAGTATTAGATTAATTGTTAACTATGCTTCATTTAAAAGAGAGTTAAGAGAATGCTTGATATACAGTAAATATGTTTCTGGTTTCATTATCTGCAATTCCGATTATGTAAATGGCAGTTCTATAGGAGGATAATCTCTTGACTTGGCACTTTTGTTTTTTACTAGGGGACCAGTGGCTCGTTAGGCCTACACTAGTCTTTTTCCCTGGCTCCCTGCTTTGTTACCCTAGAGTTGATTGAATAAATGCTTGTAATATACGTATTACTATTCCTATTGTTGCACGTGTTTTTTTGCCGTAAGCAAACACAACATCCATGCCTCACCGGGATTCGAACCCGGACCCCTTTCGGACGAATGATCATAGGCCATCGCATAGACTACTGCGCCACCGGGGCGGCAAATTATCACATAAATTTGCTGCCCCAGTGGTCTAAGCGCTGGCTTGTGACCATTCGACCGTGAAAGGCCCGGGTTCGAATCCCGGAGGCATGGATGTTGTGTTTGTCTTACGGTACTGGCTCTCTCCCTTCCCTGGAGTCAGTGGCCCTAAATTAGGGATGGGCGAATGCTTATAGCCTATTGAGTTTCTCACGGTGGTCGTTAAACCTTTCAATCAATCAAAAAATGAAGTACTATTACAGTTACTCCGAGCATTTTGTATTGTTTCATACCCAGTACTCATTTATGGGTCTGATCCACAACTGTGACGACGATATGTCGTATAATTATACCTACTCCCTGAATCAACAAGTAACATGTTTTCCTTAGTATCTTGCATTTTTTCAAACAGATCCAACAGTGACAGGAGCGTAAAATGGCACAACACACGATAAGGGACATATGATCAAAATCGCTAGATGCACATCATTTTCTGACACAGAAATGCTGGGAAAACACCAAGATCTGCCGATTTCCGTCAGAATATGCTATCGTTTTTCCTCTTAAAATAACGCATTTCAAAGCAACCGAAGATTTTCCTACGAAATAATGCTACACGTTTTCTTGAATTGCAGTGTAATATTTGAAGCCTATAGAAGACACGTAATATGCCGAAAATCGGAACTTTTATCAATATCCCTCCCACCCGGTACTCTGGAATTCCGCTACTTTTCCGACCTGGAAATATATCTGCACATTCCCGATACTGGCTGGATTTGGAGTAAACCAGATTTTTTTTTCCGAGGGTTTAACGACCACGCGAATTTCCGAGATTTGTTTTGCGAATTTTAGGGGTTTCCTGTAATTTCGCGAATATCAAATATATCCGCGAATTTCGGAATTTTTGCCTAATTTCTATTATAATTTTGTGATTACTGTATTTTTCATAATTAAATAATTCTAATACTGCCTTCTTTAGAATTTACGCCAAAAATATACCGCAAAGTAATCCTACTCGAAAGTCCAAACCAGAGCTTTAAACCTTGAATAGCTCTCAAGATTGTTCACTACGAAGATACTCTTTTCGAACAAGCTTGACTGGTTTTTCAAGGTCACATGCACTCTGCTGAAGAGCACATACGTGGTCTTTTGTGATCCCCCCCCACCGCTACTGTTGACTGATCTTTTCGACTTGCCGAACTTGTAAACCGGATGTCGTCAGTTGTGTTGCTAATTCTAGCAAGGAAAGTAGCTCACAGAAAAGACTGTTTCGCAGACGCTTAGCTTAGAAAATTCGTGCTTTCGTATGAGTAGTTTATGAAGTTTCTAGATACTGTTTTCTTAATTTCGAGAATGAGCCACGCTAGTAAAATGAATGCATCTGAAAGATGCAAGCAGTACAGTGAGGGAGCGTCTCATGTGAACAAAAATCTATTGTTCTGTTCGTGTTGCATCATACTAGTGGATTTTTTTCATTGCTTCATTGGAGGTTTAACGACCACCGTGAGCAACTCAGTGGGATATAAGCAGTCGCCCGACTCTTATTTAGGGCCACTGGCTCCAGGGAAGGGAGAGAGCCAGTGCCGTAAGACAAACACAACATCCATGCCTCACTGGATTCAAACCCGGACCCATCTCGGACGAATGATCAAAAGCCATCGCTTAGACCACTGTGCCACCGGGGCGGCGTGGATTTTTCAAGAAAGGACAGTTGTGAAAAGCATTTAGCAAGCAAGCTACATAACAAAAAGGTGTGTCTGAGCAGTGAACCGAAAATAATGCAATGTGTTGATGAATTAATTGAGAAAAGAACTGCACAAGAACAGCATCGCTCAGTAGAACTTTCGAAATTAACGGGTGCCTTTTGTGCAGCTAACATCCCACTTTCCAAACTGGATAACCCTAGATTCAAAAATTACTTGGGAAATTCGTTGAAAGATATTGGTGCTATCCAAATGCAAATTGGATGCGGAAATGTTATTTGCCGAAAATATATGATTTTCACAAGCAACAAGTGAAAGATTTTTTTAAATCAGTATCCGGTCCCGGTGTAAGCATCGTAGCAGACGAAACAACTGATTCAGAAGATAGATACATTTTGAATATTCTCGCTGTTCCAGCTGAGCCGAATGTTGCAATGATGAAACCTCTTTGAATGCATCACTTTGGAATCCGTAAAATTTAAAGCAGTCAGCGACGCAATACTTCAGTGCGTTAATAAGTATGAAATACCTTTTGCTAATATAACCGTTTTTGTGACAGACAATGCATCTTACATGTCCAAAGCGTGGGGAAAGAGCCTGAAAGCCATATTTTTGAATGGTGCTCACGTCACCTGCAATGCGCATCTTTTGGGCAAAATTTGGCAGAATGAATTTGAAACTGTTAATTCTTTAGTAGTTGCTGTTAAACGTGCCTTCACAGCTTGTCCCTCCCGTAAAGGAATTTTTCGACTATTTTTGCAAGAGAAGGGCAAAATACCATGCTTGCCACAAGTACCTATGCAGACTAGGTGGAACAGTTGGTTTTAGGCCTTTTGTTTTTGTTTAGAGGTTTAACGACCACCGTGAGCAACTCAATGGGCTACGAGCAGTCGTCCATCCCTAATTCAGGGCCACCGGTTCCAGGGAAGGAAGAGAACCAGAGCCTTAAGACAAACACAACATCCATGCCTCACCGGGATTCGAACCCATCTTGGACGAATGATCAGAAGTCATCGCTTAGACCATTGCGCCACCGCGTTTTTTCACTGCAAACGTTTAGACTGCCCAGAGTTTTTTGAAAGAAAACAACAAGAAAAAACAACAGTAGCAGTTGTATTGGTAACGAAATCATTGGGTATTGTCAAGATAGGTATTTCAAAGAAAATATGAAGCAGGTCGAGGTTCATGCGCCGTATATTTTCGGACAGCTCACTTTAATTTGAAAAACAGCGAATTTCCACGCACAAAATATATAACGAAATGTCGAACATCGCCACCAGTCTTCTTAGAAAGACTGCGATCACGTCACTGCAAAAAGAGCTCTATTCACTTGTTATGAAAAAATTAAGCATTATTTTTTTTAAGATAAAAAACATTTTTGCAGCCAACCGCAAATTTCTTCAAAGCATGCAGGATGTTTGATCCCGATCAATTTAAGTCCTAGGACATTTTAAACGACGAAGATTTGTTTGTTTTCAGCCACACTCCTATGTTCGATCAGGGCCAACTAAAATGTGAATTTCGTTCTTTTTTTGATTGGAGGTTTAACGACCACCGTGAGCAACTCAATGGGCTATAAGCAGTCGCCCATCCCTAATTTAGGGTCACTGGTTCCAGGGAAGGGAGAGAGCCAGTACCGTAAGACAAACACAACATCCATGCCTGACCGGGATTCGAACCCGGACCCCTTACGGACGAATGTTCAGAGGCCAACGCCTTAGACCACTGCGCCACCGGGGCGGGTGAATTTCGTTCATATAAAGCGAGTGTAAAAGAATTTCGTGCCAGCGAAGCTTTGCTAGACTTCTAGAATACGAAAAAAGGTCATTTCCCTAAGCTACATAAGGTCGCCATCCGTTGTTTGTCGGTACCCACAAACAGTGTCAATGCTGAACGATCCGTTTTGTAAATTTAACAAGAAAGATGACACCGAATTTTCGGGTGTTTTGATTTGATTGGAGGTTTAACGACCGCCGTGAGCAACACAATGGGCTATAAGCAGTCGCCCGTCCCTTATTTAGGGTCACTGGTTCCAGGGAAGGGAGAGAGCCAGTGGCGTAAGACAAACACAACATCCATGCCTGACGGGATTCGAACCCGGACCCCTTACGGACGAATGATCAGAGGCCAGCGCCTTAGACCACTGCGCCACCGGGGCGGCAATTTTTCGGGTGTAATAAGCACGTCTTTTGAATCCGTTCTGACGAAAATTAAATTTATCAAAGCTATTCAAAAGCAATGGACCGTATGAAACACAATAGTATCTGACGGAAGAAAGAAGTTTTTCAATCGGGTCTTTAATCCCTCAGATATTGGTGTAAACGGAATCTTGAGCTTACGAACTCTTAGAAACAGAGTTATCGACAAAAATAAGATGTGACTTTACGTCCCCTGGTGGAAAAATCATGCATTATTTTAGGAAGAAAGTATTCTCAAAAGGTTTATCCATATGAGCGGTATCGGTCCAAGAAAAAAAAATTTAGTCGAGTTTTCAGGAGCCCAGATTTTGCTACAAATACATCAGAAGCAGAAATTAACACTTATGACCCCTGGTGGCCAAACCACTTTTTACAAAACATTAGAAATTATGTGAAAAATAATTTCCATCAGGTCTTGTATGCGATACAGGAAGAATTTTTCAAATCGGAGTTTTAGGAGCAGGAAACGCAATTTACCTTTATGCGCCCTAGCGGAAAGTCTTAAATGATTTACGTGAAAATTTTGAATTTATAGGAAAAACATTTCGCATCGGAAACACTATCCAACAACGAAGGAATTTTTCAAATTTGACTTTCAGAAGTAGATATATTGGCAAAAATAAGATATACATCTACGCCCCTGGCGTAGAAACCATTCATTATTTCAAGAAGAAAGTGTTCCTAAAAGGTTTGTCGACATGAGTAGCATCGGTCAGCAAAATACTTTCTTTTCAATCGAGATTTTAGAAGCTCATCAAATACTTCAGAAGCGGAAATTAAGACTTACGCCACCTGGTGGCCATACCATTTTTTTTACAAAAATTAGAAATTATGTGCAAATGATTTCCCATTAGGAACTGTATCCGGTGCAGAAGGAATTTTTCAAATCGGAGGTTTAGAAGCAGAGAAATAGTGGGAAACGCAATTTATCTTTACGCCCCCTTGCAGAAAGTCTGTGAATTACTTGAAAATTTTGAAATTATATGAAGCACATGTCATACTGGCAATACTATCGAACAAAAAAGGAATTTTTCAAATCGAACCCCTAGAAGTAGAGATATTGGCAAAAATAAGATACACGTCTACGCCCTCTGGCGCAAAAACCATGCACTATTTTAAGAAGAAAATGTTTCTAAAAGGTTTGTCGACACGAGTAGTATCGGTCTACAAACGACGTTTTTTTCAATCGAGAATTTAGAAGCTCATATTTTGCTGCAAATACATCAGAAGCGGAAATTAAGTTTACGCGCCCTGGTGGCCAAACCATTTTTTTTTTTTTTTTACAAAAATTGGAAATTATGTGCAAACGATTTTCCATCAGGAGCTGTATCCGGTGCAGAAAGAACTTTTCAAATCGGAGGTTTAGAAGCAGAGAAATAGTGGGAAACGCAATTTATCTTTACACCCCCTAGCGGAAAGTCTATGAATTACTTGAAAATTTTGAAATTATATGAAGCACATGTCATACTGGAAACACTATCCAACAAAAAAGGAATTTTTCAAATCGAACCCCTAGAAGTAAAGATATTGACAAAAATAAGATACACATCTACGCCCCCTGGCGTAGAAACCATGCACTATTTTAAGAAGAAAATGTTCCTACAAGGTTTGTCGACATTAGTATCAGTCTACAAAAGACGTTTTTTTTATTGAGAATTTAGAAGCTCATATTTTACAGCAAATACACCAGAAGCGGAAATTAAGATTTACGCCCCCTGGTGGCGAAACCATTTTTTTTTTACAAAAATTAGAAATTATTTGCAAACGATTTCCCATCAGGAGCTGTATCCGGTGCAGAAAGAATTTTTCAAATCGGAGAATTAGAACCAGAGATATAGGGCGAAACACAATTTACCCCTACGCCCCCTAGCGGAAAGTCTATGAATTACTTGAAAATTTTGAAATTATATGAAAAACACGTCACACGGAAAACACTATCCAACAAAGAAGGAATTTTTCAAATCGGACTTCTAGAAGTAGAGATATTGACATAAATAAGATATACATCTACGCCCCCTGGCGGGGAAACTGTGGGATATTTTAGGAAGAAAATATTTCGAAAAGGTTTATCGATGTGAGTTACATCAGTCCACGAAATAGTTTTTTCAATCGATATTTTAGAAGCTCAGATTTTATGGCAAATACATCAGAAGCAAAAATTAACACTTACGCCCCCTGGTGGCCAAAGGATTTTTTTACCAAAAATTCGAAGTGATATGCAAAAGATTTTCCATCAAGAGATGTATCCGCTGAAGAAAACATTTTTCAAATCAGTTTTAAGAGAAGAGTTATCGGAAAAATTTAATTGACTTTTACGCCCCCTAGCGAAAAATCTATGCGTAATTTGAAAAGGAAACTATATCTAAAACACTCTTCGACATAAATGGAATCGAAAGATAAAAGAATTTTTTCAATCGGATGTTTAGAAGCAAATATGTGGATTAAAACGTAATTTTGAATTCGACATCATCTGCATTTACGCCCTCTAGCGGCAAAATTTACATCATAAAAAAACGAAATGAAGGATCATCATTCGCATATTTCAAGCTTCCGAACGCAAAAGGAAATTTTCAAATCGGACTAATAGTTGTAGAGATACCGAGGGTACAAGCGGACGGACGGACAAACCGATAACAGAAGCACGATCTTTTTTTTACAAAAGACGTGCTAAAAACGTGTTACAGGACAACAGACAGAAAATTAAAGAAGAAAATCTGCGTATGTACAATATAATCTATTAAAATGCCGTCAAGTGGACGGCATTTGATAGATTATATTGGAAATCTTGATCTCGCATAACGGCGTTGATAACATTGCCAGAATTTGAATGGTTTATAAATATCAATTTTAAAAACTTATAAAGTTATGCTTATTTAGTTACGTACTAGTCATTTGTATTACTGCTTCGTTACTTGGTAGACTTTTTTGGGTGAATGTTAGTGTATATCATCGGCCGAGACCCCCTTCCCCTCGAATTTTGCCTTTTTTCCACCCGCGATAAAATTTCTACCCTAGCTGTAAGCAGTCGCCCGTTCCTAATTTAAGGCCCCTGGTTCCAGGGAAGGGAAAGAGCCAGTGCCTAAAGCCAAACACGACTTCCATGTCTCACAGGAATCGAACCCAGATCCACTTGGACGGTCATATGCCTGCGCCACGGAAGCGGCAAACCAGAAATCGCAATATTCCATTGAGAACATTTTTTTTTTTGCTTTTTTGTTCGGGGGTTTAACGACCACCGTGAGCAACTCAATAGACTATAAGCAATTAATTGTCTGTCCTAATTTAAGGGCCGCCCCGGTGGCGCAGTGGTCTAAGGCGTTTGCCTCTGATCATTCTTCCGTAAGGGGTCCGGGTTCGAATCCCGGTCAGGCATGGATGTTGTGTTTGTCTTACGGCACTGGCTCTTTCCCTTCCCTGGAACCAGTGACCCTAAATTAGGGACGGGCGACAGCTTATATAGCCCATTGAGTTGCTCACGGTGGTCGTTAAACCTCCAATAAAAAAAAAATTTAAGGTCACTGGTTCCAGGTAAGGGAGAGAGCCAGTGCCGTAAGACAAACACAATATCCATGCCTCATCGGGATTCGAACCCGGTACCGCGTCGGACGAATGGTAAGAAGCCAACAGTGGCGGCTCGTGGTGTAAAATGCTGGTGAGGCGAACGGTCTTGATGTAAATGTAAAACAGTAACACATATGTTATTGAAAAATATATAAATTCGTATAACGTTATAGGAACATATATATTTATCAGTGGCGTAGCCAGGGGGGTCGTGGTTTGCACCCCTAAGTAGGCGAGACAGTTAGCTTTTTCTAAGCACGTTTTATAGATAATTTCCCTATTTAAATTCATTGCTTTTTACATAACTTACAATGTAATACAAATAAATTACATTGATACATAATATCAATGCAATTTCTTGATAATAGAACAGAAAGTAAAGCAAAGCAGCCAAAGAAGTTGCTTTATTAACTTTTTATTAAAACAACTATAATTTATTGCATTTTCTTCATTTTATTAAATTAGCTTCGTTTTGTATTAATGTCCAAGATGTGCGTACGTACCAATAGAAAAATATTTGTCGAAGCGCTCCCCCCCTCAAATTGTTACATGTACTTATACACAGTTATACAGCATAAATGCAGAACCCCCCCCTCAAAAAGTTTAATGTCAAAGGCAGTATCACCCATCGGATATCTTTGAAGTCCTGGGTTCGAGTCGGCTGAATCATTAAAATCCACTGAGATTCGGAAGTCTCGTTAAGCCATTGGTCTCGGTTAGGCGCCTTGTTATAAACAGCTGTAAACCCCATCACTTAGGGCTCCATCCCATGCCATTTAGCCCTTATATACAAATATTATTCAACAGTAATGGAATAAAATTATAGAAATATATGAAACACGGCGTGGGGAGTCTTTCTTCACGAAAAAATCCAAAAATTTTAGAGGAAAAATGTGCATATACCACTATATATATATGTGTGTGTGTGTGTAATATACGCTACTTTTGCAACAATATTTTTATGAAAACAATTATTCAATAATTTTACAACAAAGAAAGAAATATTTCACCTGTATTCTTTTATGTAATACACTTGAGCGAAAATACGCAATTTGTGCGGTTTCTTTAGCTAGTCAATGCGTCACTCACATCCCAACGCCAGTCAGAGATCCACTTCTTAAAAAATTCAAAGTAAATCATTTGAATAGAAATTGTTTTCTTACGAAATGTTTCTTGAGCTTGAATAAAAGTCACAGTTCGATTGGCATATTAGTGAAGGTGCATTTAGCACGGGTCATAAACTGAAGTCCAGGCTCGTGATAATTATTAGCTTCGTTTTGTATTAATGTCCAGGAGAAGTCAAGGAAGCACATTTCTATATAAAAAAAAGTATTAGGTAATTTAAACCTGGAATTAAAAACAGAGGAATGCGATATTAATTTGCTTTGGTCTCGAACAGAATGCTTTCAGTTTATGTTTTATAAATAAGTTCAATTCTGCGATCCTTTTTGGCTGCAAATTTGTCTATGATCAGATCATAAAATGGTTGAGTGGACATTAGATGGTTCAGCAATTCTTTCTCGATTGAAATTTTAGCGAGTGAAGACAAACGATCTTGTGCCGTTGTATTACGGAGGTAAGTCTTAATTCTCTTCAAACAAGAAAAACTCCTTTCAGCAGAAGAACTTGTTGATGCCAGTGTCAATACAAGAGAAAATAATTTGTAGGCTTCTGGTAACACATCTTTCAGCTCGTTTTCTTTCATTGTTTTCAAGGTTTTCTGAACACCGAGTTCCCTGAAGTTGTGATCATTATATAAAAAATCTAATTCGTTTTTTAGTCGTTGTGTGTCTGTAAAAATGTTTGGATAAATTTTTTTGAGAGTGTTAAGGGCACTGGATGGAAATGACTCTGAATAACTATGGTATTTTGAGCTGTCAACTAGCTGCAGAAACTCGAGCTTTCCCATATCTTCAAATCTGGTATTTATTTGGACTATTATGCTGTCAACGATTTCGTAAAACACAATTTTGTAATAGTTTTCCACTTCTTCTTCAGTCAAATGTTTCTTTTGGCGACATTTAGGACCTCCACTCAAACTAATTGCTTCACTGAAATGTTTCAAGTAAGTGGTTACATTCCTTTTCTTATTTATTCGTTCGCAACATTGTTTAATTTGTCTTTGGCAATAACTGATATCTAAAGTCTTTTTTGTAAAACATCAAATAATACATCCGTAATTCCAAAAATGTCATCAAATATCAGTGATAAAAAAGCAAATTCAAAATTAGTGAAATTTTTCAAATATCCTATGGCTCCGTTGATTGATTCTGCCGTTGATTCCGGGTCATTCATTATGTTTTCAAACACATTCTTTAGTTTGCCCCATTCGCTTACAATTAAACGCAAAATGTGTGAAAGTGATGCCCAACGTGTTTCCGCTATTTGAGGAATCCGTTTCCCAACAACTGAATCTGCTACGTGGGTTCTCTTGGCAGATTTATGAAAAAATGAGGGCATGCTGCTGGATACAGTTGCGAAATATATGCGACAATTTACAATACTTTTGCACCCCTGTTGTAGGACAAGGTTAAGGCGGTGGGCGAAACAGTGGGTAAACAAAGCTTGCTGGGCTTCTACCTTGACTCTTTTCTGCAGACCGCTGAACTCTCCAGCCATAACGCTTGCACCATCATAACACTGGCCTACTAACTTTGATTTAAAATCAAACTCCTCCAAAACCGATGCTAGCAGATCATACAGTGCCACAGCAGTCCTGTCAGTGCTGATATCATAAAAACCAAGGAAGCGCTCAACTACTTCACAATTTGAGTCCAATATGTATCTGACAATTATTGAACACTGTGATTTTTGAGTAATATCAGTTGTATCATCAACTTGCACTGAAAAAAATTTTGACTCATTAATTTCGCTTTTAACACATTCGTTTATATATTCATGAATACACTCCAGTAAATCATTCTGTATCGTTTTAGATTGTCCAGAAAATAAGCTTCGTATTTCTTCAAAATGTGCTTTTAATTCTGGGGTGCTCCTACGAAGTAACAAATGGAACATCTCCTTGAAATTACCTTTATTTAATGAGGAAATAGATTCATCATGTCCTCGAAAAGGCAGTTCTTGCTTGCTTAGAACGACAACTAAATCGATTATATGTTCCATAAAAAGCCTATTTAGTCTGACCTTTTCATTAAACTTAGCTTTATGAAGAGCAGCATTTTCTTTGAGCATATCAGAAATAGTGTTTATATTTTTTTCCATCCGTTTCAGACCTACGTGATTAGTTATATGCTCTTTAGAGCTTTCGTGAAATTTTGCACTACGAGAAAAGTTTTTCAGATCAAAATAACCCGTTGTATTCCACACATTTTTCTTATTGCTCAAAAGTAAACATGGCCAGCAAAAGAGAGTTTGCTTGTAATAGCTACCAGAAAGCCAGGGGAAAATCTCGTACCATGATTTATTGAAAGACCTAAGAAACGATTTGCCGCACTTATCTTTAGATATTGAACTTATTACAGGTGTCGGTCTTCCAGATATGAGAACATCCCTTTTATTATAATCTTTCCAATGTTTAAAAGGAATTTCTTCCAGAACACAAATCACGTCGTTTATTGGGCCATTCATATTTTCCAACCCAAATCAAAATATGCTGTTTAGTAACAATAACAAAATAAAAAAGAAGAAAAACTCAACATTACTATGAACTAGCCAACACCCGCAAAAGAGAGGATTGAAAACACACTACAAAAAGTTAGACTCAAATATACTCTGACGAATAGTTAAAGCTACGTAGAAATCATCCTACTTCAAAGCATATAGAGGCGAACGGCGTCATCGCCTGTAAAACCACTTTTTACCAAGGTCATCTGCTCATTTTCCCGCGCCCATTGGATACACAATCCTTGGGTTCTCCAATAACAGCAGAGATGCGATTCCAGTTTAAGCGAAATGGAGGGTCGCCTCAGAAATTTCCTTTCTCTTACTGGAAGTCCGGCACCTCCTTAGGTAGACCTCGGACCGTGGAGGTGGGGGTTCACTCTGTAGGGCTCTTCTGTGATCCCCAGTTCCCAAAACCGGCTTCTCATCGAGATGATTCAGCCGGTCGCCTCTAAGCGCTTAAAACATGCATCTGCTTTGCAAAAATAATGATTCATTCCTCTTCTTGAAAGCCTTTTTTTAACCTAATTCATGAATCACAATGTAAATTTCAGTGTTTCATTTATCCTGCAAAGTTCTTATATCTTCGTTACTGACCGAAGTTTTTTTTTTTTTTTCACTTCTCATTCTGCGGAATTTCAGGTGAGGCGGCGCCTCACTTGCCTCATCTGAAGGGCCGCCACTGGAAGCCAACACTTATATCACGGCGCCACCGGAGAGGCGACAACTGACATCGAAAGTTTCAAGATTACTTAGAGCATTTCTGAGTTACAAAGCTTTTTGTTCTATACATATGCATACCAGCACATTCGTGAGTTTTGTTGCGCAAGTGCTTTTGCGAAAAGCACTTCTGCAACAAAACTTGCACGAATGTGCGGAGTAGGTTTAGAACAAGTAAGTTTTGAGGTATATGCATGTGTGTGAGAATACGGTAATGCACACAATCTAGTTATGCAATACAATTGTTTAAAAGGCATGATTTCTTGATGGTTACATTATTGTTTTCTCTTTCTGAAAAAATACTCATAACGTTTTCTGACTCCAATGGCAAATTATGCGCACTACACTCCCTGTTGCTCCGCAGTTAAAATCTGCTAGAACCTCAAAACTAAATAATGACAGTTTGGTACAATTTTATGAATGGTCTCTGAATTGTCACTTCTACAGAAGACAGCTGAATATTTAGTTAGTCACCTGCTGTAAATACCAAACCTTTTTTAAAAATTAGTATGGTAATAGTGTTATTTTCCTTGGGATGAAGAAAATTACATTTCTGCGCCTAGGTGCTAACTTCTTGGCCAAATACCTTGAACGCACAATAGTTTATGAAGTGTTCAAGTTATACGAATATACACTGAAGTACCAAAAGCCATGAGACAGCAGTATGCATATTTTTAACTGGCGCTGCCGTCGTATAAAGGCTTCCACACACGCCTCGACTTTTATCAGTTGCGAGGTGTAATCTCGTAAGTCAGGCTGAACAACCGCCCGTAGGATTATGGCAAGCTGACGTGAATTATCGGAGTTTGAACGAGGCATGGGAGCCAGACGGATGGAACATTCAAAGTTGGGCAAAGATTCCTCGATGTCACGTGTGTACCGAAAATACCTCATGGAATGCATTACCACCCCCGTGGACAGCGCAGTGGCCGACCACGGGTACTGAATGACCGTGACCAGATGTGTCTGACCATGATTGTCCATGCTAACAGACAAGCAACACTGGCTCAAACAACATCCACATTCAATGCAGGAGGTACCAGAGACATGCCCATCAGGTCAGTAATTTAGTGTCCATGGGAGCAGAAGACCTACCAGAGTGGCGTTAACACCACGACATCGGACACAGCGCCTCACCTGGGTTCGTGAACACGGTAATTGGACACTGACTGGCAACATGTTGGGTGGTCCAATGAGTCACGCTACTAGTTGTTACGAGCTGATGGAAGGGTTCGGGTGTGGCACCAACACCACAAGGCCATGGACCCAAGCTGTCAACAAGGCACCGTGAAAGCTGGTGGTGGTTCCATACATGTGTGGGTGTCTTTACGTGGCACGGTTTGGGTCCTCTGGTCCTCGTAAACACGTCATTAAGCGGTAATCGCTTTGTAACTCTGCTGGGTGACCATTTGCAGCCCTTCATGCCAACAACGATGGGATTTTCCAGGCTAACAATGCATCATGTCATCGGCCCCAAGTTGTCCAAAATTGGTTCGAGGGGCATTTTGGACAGTTCCGAAGGATGGTGTGGCCATCACGTTCGCCCGACAGGAACCCAAAAGAGCACTTATGGGACGTGGTGGAAAGGTCCATTCGCACTTAAACGTGCACCTACAAATACCAGGGAACTGTGGGTGGCTGTTCAGATGCCAAAGCTTAATATCACTCCAGAAGTCTTCCGGCCACTTGTGGAATCGATGCCACGTTGAGTTGCTGCACTTCACCAGGCTAGAGGAGGTCCTAAACGATACTAGGTACATATCCCATGACTTTTGGCACTTCAGCGTATATATGGGGAGGGGTATTACTGCCAAAGTTTACCCACTGGTTTTCAAACACCATAGAATGCAATAACAAGATGCCAAGAAAACAAGATGTTGGGAGTTGTAACACCTATTCAGTTTCCAATGCCCAACAGTTAAAAATTTCAGTATCACTTCAAAAGTAATTTTAAAATAAAATAAAAGTAATTTTCAAGTGTGCTACACACTGGATAATTGTACTTCTGAAATGATCTCAGTTATGCAGCTTAAAATACTGTTTGCAAAACCTTTACTGTAAAATAAAGAGATACTCAAACAGGAACACGATTTTTTTTTAAATTTAATATACTAGAAAGTAATCTTTTGATTGTTATCTATTTTCCAGCAGTAAACACTTGTGATGCAATATTTTTGTATGGAAACAAAAAAAAATGAAATGCTATAACAAGCACATAATAATATAAAGAGAATCACAGTTACGAGTATAAGATGAAAACAAAGCACACAAGTTATATGAGCAATCAGACTACATTAGTTTTAACATTTATGTGAACTGTTTTGTGACATAAAATTTTAATTTTGGTTAATGCCAAAGTATCACAATTAAATTTATAATGAAATTTGAATGATTAAAAGAACGGCATCCTATAAAGCAATGAACATTATATAAATGCTTTTTGCACACAACTTAAAATGTGAACAGCACAATTTAAAAAACAATCACATACTCTCCTGTTTGCTGCAGATACATGTTATACTATATCTGCAGCAAAGAGTGTTTATCACACTTTAAAATCTGTCAACACTTATTCACTTTGTTTCTTTAAACATGCTGATTTGCTGTGATCCCAGTACATACTCAAAAGTGATTACATTAAAAACAGCAGCAATTTGTAATCACGTGTTTGGTTAATAGCAGTCAAGCAAAATTGAATAAAGCTACAATCAGTTACTGTTTGATAAAGCATTTTTTTTTAACCGAATGCTTATAAGAGCATTAAAGGCAGGCAGTATTTAGCCACTGCAATTTACAATTATTCTTCCAACAGATAATATAATTTTACTGAACAGTATTCAATAATTGGTATCTGTATTTATGAAAGGCTACAGAAATGCAATTTGCCTAGGTTGAAAAAATGGGCTTTACTAGTATTACTAAAATATTTCCTGAAATAACGAAACCATACAAATTGTCTTCAAAAATAAAAAAAACAGATCTAAAAAATGATAATGTTGTGTTCGTTTCTATTTAATTGAAAATTGCTACTTCTTTGTGATTACACAAAATAAAGAAATTACATAGAAAATAAATACTCGTGTGTTTGCAATATTTATCAAATTAAAGCTTATTTTTGATACCACACATCTGACTGGAAAAAGGTTCATTCAAAATTGAAAAAAGAAAGGCTTCAACTTCAAATTTTGACAGGAATTTTTAGTGAACATTAAGATGTTCTCATAAAAATGATAAAGCATAAATATTGTAGCAGTGAAAATCATAAAATGTGAATATTGTGGAAATTACCATCTTGAAAATGTATGGAATACTTCACAACCAAATCATGGTCCACATACTTCAGTTATGTTTTACAAACATCACATTCCTTTAGTATTATTTTTTCAAATACCACAAATATTAATAGAAAAGAAAGGCACTTCAACCTACTATGGCACACTACTTCATTGGAAGGCATGATTACCATGTAATAAATAGTTCAAATGAAGATTAAATTTAATTGAGCAATTGATGATTCATGATTCAATCATGATTTCAAAAGCTTTTGTGACAAGACTAGCTTGTTATGGACCAAAATAAAGAGCTGTTATCAGACCATGATCTCAAATGAAAAAACGCTACAAAACAGCACCCTTTCGCCATTACGATACTAAAATGTTTTGTCCCCCAGAATACCACAGCGCCCAAAAATGTCTGCTGCTCCTTTCCAAATTTCACCCCCCCTCCTTTTGTCAAGTTAACAAAAGAAGGTCACCACTCGAAACTTCCGATCTCAATACTTGGGGCAAGGCTAACCTGACTGTGGAGTTAAAGTTACAGAGTGTGCACTTCCACTGCATGATTCAGTTCCAGTGTTGAAAAGCCTGTGATCGAGTTTGAACCGAAACCTAAAAAGGACATGGATATATAGATGTTCTAAATGTTGTACGTATGTACATTATAAAAAGAAAGATCCCAGTTTTGGTCGTGTTTCAAAAAAATACAAATATTGGCATTTTGGTGGTGTTATTGTCACTTCTGTTTTGCTTCAGATAGGCTATACAGGGAGGATATTTACTGCAAGTAGGAGGGGAGAATTGTGTTGGCCCAAGGGTAAGTGGGGAGATAATGGTTTAGTGATTAAGCTTGCTCCTTTCTTTGTGGTTACTATTTTAAAAAACTCATTGAGAAATCGTTTTTTTTTTTTGGTGGTCTCAGCAAGGTTGATAAGGTGTAGGGGTGTCATCGTAATGGAACGCAGGAAGTTTCCTTTTGTCTTGCATTAAGTCAGGTCCGATGGCACCCCATTAGTGTGCGGAGAAATACTGATACACAAGAGATATCTTGTCTGTGAATCGGTTTCACAGCATTAACAGTGTAATCAGGTTAGCTTTGCCCCGAGTACAGTGATCAATGTATTATGAATTAATGTGCACGAGTGAAAAGGTATTTCATTTATTTCTTCTCTAGTTAGTCCTCTTCTCGCTCCAGACATATTGAGTAAAAAATAATGCAAAATATTGCAGACAAATGACCACGTGTGAACAAAATAAGAGTTCTACCGAGCAATGTCAGAAGGCTGAATGATATTGCCCCGGGACAAACCAACTCGTGGTTCACTTCTTTGTTTAAGGGACAGCAAAGACGACTGAGGGTGACTTCTGCTAATCCCCCAGATGCTGTGCAAATTCAAAGAATGGGGGTGGTGGCACGAAATCCTACTCAAGCTAACGGGCGACCTGGGTGCTTGTGGTCGTCTGAATGTTCGGGCGTTGTGGTAGCGAAAGGATTAAATGAAGTGTACACAGAACACAAAGTAATAAATATACAAGCATGCAGTGTTCACAAAACTATTTGTTTTGATTACATGACATTTTATAATTTATGAAATAAAAATCATTTTCTTAAATCTCGGGAGCAGGAACTTCAAGCTGCCCCAAGAAAAATATCACCATCCCATTTCTAAGAAAAATGGAGATTTGTCTATTTCTCCTTGAAATACAGCAAACAAAACTGAAAACTATTAAATTCTCTAATTTACACTCCACTGCCCATAAGGAGTTTTCAGCATACACCCAAATCAATTACTCACAAGAAAAGAAAGTTCACAATATGAAACATTCTCAATGAGAACAGGCATTGACCAAAATCCAAAGGCCAGAAATGTCTGTAAAACCAAAAGAACTCAGAAAAAGGGAAGATTAAATGAAAGTTCTCCAAGCGAAAAGAGAATTAAGTAATTACATCCGAGTAAAGCCTTGAGTCCAGTTTTAATTTGTTAGAAAATTTAGTATTAAAGGCACATAAATGAGAAAGACTGATCTTTCACTAGCTGAGATTTGAAGTTTATCCGTTACATGTGAAGCTTTTGGTTTTAAAAGTAATGCGGTGCTTTGTGATTCCTGATCATGTTGTTTGTCATGACTACAATGTTTCTTAAAAGAAAAATCTACTCTGGAACATTACTGTTTGAGGTTTTTAATTTTTTCAAATGCAAATCTTTTATCCCTATTACACAGTTTTGAGCAATATATATGGTGCTGCCACCAGCGGCTTTAGCGTGACCATATTTGTTGACAAACTTTTTTTCGTTTGCAGTATGTTTTTTCAAGCACACAAGATACATGCAACATAAATGGATTCAATTGTCATGCACACTGGTCCTAAGCTCAAAGCCAAAAATAACACTTATTTTTGGCACTTAATTTTAACAATATTGTGTGTTGTGATGATTTGGATATTGTTTCAGTGACAGCAAGGACTTTCACTGTCTTCAATCATCACTGGTCGTCATGTCGAATTACAATACTCACAGGGTAATTTTTTTCTTTGATTGCAGTCCACATTAAAAAAAGAAACGAAAAGAAAAGCTCAGCTCAGTTTTCTACCCAGAAGTTGGTACCCAGTGTGGGAGCACCACTCTAAAGCTGGCCCTCGTTGCTGCACTGTGCTGTGAGGCAATAATCTAACATGTTAGAAATAACTGATATCACTGCTTGTGGCCAAGGCAACTGAGACTTTTTAAACTGATTTTTCTTGAAGGCTACAGATATAAACAAAACTGACAGAGATGGATTGAAAAGTTTTTTGAGAAGGAATTTCCAAAAGTACTGAAATGAGAATTCTTTAGTAAGTTAGAAGAATTCTTAATAACATCATATCACGCAGAAGTTACATTAAGAGATTATAAGTGGTGGGATGTTTTGGTAGTGACTTCTACCTTCATCATCCATGGAATGAAACACGTGGTATAAGCATCAGTTGTTGCCAAATTTCAAAATAGCTTTCCAAATGATAGGGATGTGCATCTGTATTGCAGGTGTTAGGGGTAAGGTAGATTTCAATGCTTTTGCAGTACCCGAGGGCTTTCCGATTGCTGAACGGAGCGATATGTTTAACATTTCGCCAATCGGGAATCGCAGACATATCGCTAATAGTTAAAACTAAATGGGAGGTAGAAGGGTTGCCATTCGTACCATCGGCAAAATGTTCCATCAATCGCCAGTTGTTGCTGCAGTAAGTACTACCAATGTAGTGGGTAATGCCTGTGGAAGTGTTGACAGGGATAGTGTTTCACTGCCAGTCCTCACTATGATTCTGTAGTAAGCTAGCTTGTCTCCAAATCTCTTCTGCATTCGTGCTCACACAACTGCATGAACGTGTGTTTTTGGGTCCACACAAATTCCTGAAGAGTCTGTGTGAATGCATAATTTCCCATGGCTAGCTAGCTCCTAGCTATGCCCTAACAATGCTTTGAATCCACAAAAGTGAGTAAAAACAATGTAATGCACATATTAGGTTGTTTTTTGTGTAACATATTGAAAATGGGTTTAATCTGCTTGCAACACTTTTTCCCTGTTGACTTGACTAACAAAATCAGCAAGCATGCAATGCTTTGCTCTCCCATGTTTCTTTACGTAAGCCAAAGAACAAAATGATAAAATAAAACTAAACACATATTGCAGAGAAAGGTATCATTTAAAACACTTTCAGCCTACTTCAAAAAACAGTCTAAGCTGAGAGCTGGTCTGGGAGTATTTTGTGATTAATTGCTTATCCTTATTTATTATTTTTTTAAGAATATGTTTTAATACAAAAGCTCTGAATTCTTTTATAACAGTAATAATACTTACACAAAAAGCAACTTCTTATTGAAGGGAGATGAGATGAAGGTAGAAGACAGCTCTTATGCTGCTAATGATCCACTGGATCTTTACACTAGTTTCAGCTGGCTATTTTGTTTTTCAAGCAATATTTTTTTCTCGTATTTAACAAAAATAGAAAAGGGGCTGAAGGAATAATGAAACTGACATGTTAATTAACTGCATCCCCCTCCCCACACACACTTTGTGCACAATAAATAGAAAAAAATGTGATGCTTTATTAAGATTGCAAATACAGACATAATTTTGGAACCCATAATATTATTCAGTAATATCACATTCACACCTCATCAGATATGAACATTCTTATTAATTTATTAAACAGCATATATTTAATATTTCATAAATTAAAATTACATGGATACATATGTATGAATACCACTGACAAACAAAAATGGGAACAGCACATAAATATCAACAATAGACAGAAAGTAAAGTGCAACTACTACAAAACTTAAATACTTGAAAACTACACTTGTTGATAACATAGCATTGACAAAAAAAGCTACTATAATAATTCTTAAATTATATAAGCACAAACATGCAATTTTTGCTATGGAATACTTAAACATTTTTAGGTTCACTATATGATGCTATCTATCTTTAAGTAACAATTCAGAATTATTAAAAGTACATATTTAAAAAATATAAATTTTTGTTCAGATAGAAAAAAAAAGTCAGCTGAAGAAAGAAAGAAAAAAGTCACCTGAATAAATGTATGACAAAAAACAATTTGTAAACCTAAACATCAGCACACCAACACAGTAACTTCATAAGTATAAATCAAGATTTGGTAAAATGAAAAAAAAAAAAATCTAATTAGTAGTTCCATAAAATTCTGAATCAACTTATATATAGAGATAACATCAATGTGCATTCCATATTTTTGAAAAATGATTTCATTCATCTAATTGTGGTACTGTTGACAGTATGAAAATGCAACATATGATTTTTGCATTTACTCACTTCCACCACAAATTATGCAATTATTCAAATGTGTGGTCCAATACTTTTAGTTAACAACAAAAACAGTTTTTATTAAGGAAAACACCAGCATTCATGAACTTTTACTAAAATGTATTAGCACTATCATCAACACAGTACAAAACATATTAAAATATGTTGGTCATCACTTCTTTGAGAATGAGATAAAGAGCTGAAGAGCAGGTATTTGTTATACAGTTTTTGAGCTTTAACCTGCTAAACACGAAGTTAATGTGTAGGTTTATGGTAGTGTATGATGAAAAAGGCACTACAGCTTATTTACTCTAGACACATGTGGTTTCAGGTTCAGAATATTAAGAAATTTCTAAAATTGGAAAATGTAAATCTTGCTACTTTAGGGCCATTAGTAATGCATTCATAGTCAAAAGGATGCTAGCTCCTGGTGAATTAAAACTTTATGCCCCCCCCCCCCCCAAGAGTGCTTCCAACATTTCCAAGAAAAAAAAAAAGTGGTTTCTCTACTTCCAAAAAAAATGGCATGGCAAACCTCAAAATGATTAAATTCTTTGCTTTATGCCCCCACCCCCTCCAAGGAAATTTTCAATGCAGCACTTCTGTGCTTGGATCAGCCTTGGCTAAGTTTGGCAAACCATTGCATTTCATTGATAATACCAATCCATAAATGTGGGTGCTCACAAATGCTAGATAAATTCATATGATTTCTTCAATAACAACTATTTTGAGGTCATCAACTGCTAAAAATATCGGTTAGCTGTAATCTAACAAGGCCACGCTCAAGATACTTCAATTAGATATACTTCAAAATCTACATTATTTTGTAAAAATCTCACTATGTGCTAACTTCAAAAAATGAAAAAAAAAAAAAATTCTAAAGTTAACTAACCTTTTAATGACTTTGTTGTGACTGCTTTTTGTTGGAAAGCATTTGAATATTTGTCGCAACACGGATGCTGCAGTTTCGGCTGATCCTCTAGATGGCTATCTGTCATTGGTGACTTTAAAGGCGTCTGTCTTGATTTGGGTTAGGTAGGAGAATGTAGATTCACAGCAATAAGTGGTTGAAAAGCAAGAAAGCATTTCTCGTGCATGCTGCCCAAGGAGTGGGTATTCCATTACATTTTACCAGATTTCAATTGGCTCTTTCTTAGCATCAAATAAGGACTTTAAAATGTCATCTTCTGAGAGCTCGATCAATTTCATCTGTAGTTCTTTAGGAGCCACAGAATGAAATCAAGAGTGTAGCAGGTGTCAAAATATCCCTTGTGACTTACTAATGTTTCAATTGTGGCCTTCAGTCGAGGAGCATCATTTCGTTGAATCTTCTTTTACTCTTTGGTACTTTAAATATGGTCATTTTAAGATAAAATAATAATAATAATAAAAAAAAACCCATCACATTAATAAAAATAAAAGATTTAAATCTTTAATATTTTCACTGTACACCATGGAGGGGTTACATGGCATACAGTGAAAATATTAAAGATTTAAATCCCTGCCATGTACAATATTTCTTCAGAAAGATCGTTTCCCGATCCATCCGACAGAAGAAATAATGTATATATGAATAAAAGGATTTGTTCTGCAAAATTTGGATTCACTCAAAAGGCTACACTTAATGGCCTAGAAGGACGTATGTGGCCTTAAGGCTGCAGGTTCCCCACCCCTGGTCTAGATTATTCAAAGCAATCAGAATTGTGTACTGAACTGCCTGTAGTTAACTAGTCTCCATGTAACATCACCTCAGAACTCTTGCAAATTACATCGTGCCAGAGCTGGAATTAAACCTGCATCTCCCAATTTCCGTTCGAGCATGTTATCCATTGCAACACACACGTTAATGAAGTTCCAAGCAACTAAGATTTAGCCTTAGGCAACTAAGGGTAAGCAATTACAGCTTAGGAAACTGAACCTAAGATTTTTCGCTAGTCAAAGCGATCCTGCCTCCTTGTAGCATCAACAACCATTTCACACCCATACATGGATATAGATCCTAATTCACCAGTATTTCAAGTACAGAAATTAAGGAAGAAATATTCCTCAGAAATACAAGGGAAATCCACTAGATTATTCAAGGCAATCAGAATTGTGCACTGAATTGCTTGCAGTTTACTCACTCCAGGGTGATGTAATTTTCAAGTTTTCTGAGATGATGTTACATGGAGACCAGTACCCAATTCTGATTGCTTTGAATAATCTATACTCAGGGCAAGGCTAACCTGACTATGGAGTTTAAGTTACAGAGTGTGTACTTCCACTGCACAATATAGTTTCCGTTTAAAATCTGTGTTTGAGCTTGAACTGAGACCTAAGAAAGCACATGGGTATATAGATGTTCTAAATGTCGTACGCATGCACGTTAAAAGAATGAAGATCCATGTTTCGGCCGTGTTTCTAAAAAATACAAATATTCGGCATTTTGCATTGTCACTTCCATTTCACTTCAGAGAGGCTATCCAGTACACACAAAGGATATTTACTGTGACTGGGAGGAGAGAATTGCTAGCCGGATGTGGGGAGACAATGGCTTGGTGGTCATTGTAATGAGCTTACTCCTTTCTTTGTGGTTGCTGTTTTAAAATGCTCATTCAGAAATCATTTGTCTGGTGGTTGGCAAGGTTGAGAAGGTGTGGGGGTGGAGGGAGACATCATGATGTAACGCGGGAAGTTTCCTTTTGTCTTGCCTTCAGTCACCCTTAGGGAGAAAGGTCTGCAACACATGACACCCCATTAGTGCATGACGAAATACTGATAAACAAGATATTTCACGTCAGTGAATCGGTTTCTCAACTTTAACAGTGTAATCAGGTTAGCTTTGCCCCGATTACAGTGGATTTCCCATATATTTCTGAGGAATATTTCTTCCCTAATTTCTATTTAAAGATCTAATACTGCCCAATCTAATTCAAATTCTATAAAACCCTGAATCTTCATGACGAATGAACTTTTTGAACTGGCAAGACTTGTGCTCTAAAGTGACAAATGCCCAACTTTGTAAGAGCATATTATCATTGTTCATATGGATGCACTCTCTGACACCTAACTTAAAATCATGGTACTTTTAAAGTACTAGGAAAATGTTTCAGAAAGAAAAACACTCTATTCAAAGATCACCCACACAGGCATTCAGCAAAGGTAAATAAATAGAAGCATATGAAAACACAATTGATCACAACATGTACAAATTTTAGAAGATGCAAAGAGACAACTGACACAATGAGGTCTATAACAACACAGAAACTGAACAAAATATTGTAACAAATTTTGAAAAATTCAAACTATTATACAGTAAAACCACTCAATAGTAGGCACCCTGGGATCCAACATTTGTCTACTATTTAAGAGGCCGAATTCTGAGCCAAAAAAACCTAAACTTACAAAACAAAAAAATTCATAACTAAATACATATGTATGATATATAATTAAAAATGATGTTTTTTGATTAAAAAGTTTTAATTTTTTTTTATTTTTTTTTGCTGTTGCTTTGCAGTGGCAAACAATAAATTATGTGTGGATACATACAATACATAAACAGTATTTTCATTTTAAAACACAGTACATACTTGTATAATGCACATATCTCAATGAATGTTGCAATATACATACAAAACAATTAAATATGTAACACTTTGAATTTTAAAATGTACATACTTACTGCTCATTATTAATTTGAATTAGTCAGCAATTTTTGACTGTGGTAAAATCTGATCAAAGCATTTTTTTTTTTTTTTTTGCAATTCATAGCCTGTTTTTCAGCATGTGTTTTTTAATTTTTTTCTTCAAGCATGTTAATCTCTTATCTCCTTGGTTTATAAAAATAAAAAAAATAATAAACTCTTTGCTACAGCTCACAGCACCTTTAAAAAATTACACAAATCTTCCACAACTGCTCCAGATGGTTCTACAACTACACCAGATGCTTCCTCAATAAAATAATTTTCTTCCCATGTTTGCCAAGCAATGAACTCGTGCATATTGTTCATTGCCTCTTCGATACACAGATGTTCATCGATCATAGTGAAATGTTTTGGCATTTCCTTCACAGTTTAGACATGTAATTAGTTCAGATATAGTGTCTAAACCTTCTGTATTGAAAACAAACATTCCATTTCCTTTGCAAAAAGAAAAAAAGCCTGCCATCTGTAACACTGAGCACTGCATTGCTATTTTATATTTTCAGATCTGGTGATATCCAAGTAACAGCACAGATAACTGATTAGTGAATGTCCTTCAACTGATTTGTAAGAATCAAATGTTGAAATGATATGGCATAGAAAAAGTTCCATATAATGCTTTAAAACTATATATTATGCCCTGGTCAAGTGGCTGACACATGGAAATTGTATCAAAAGAAAATAACAGGACGTTTACATTTTTCAACCTCAAATATGCAGGATGAGAAGTCCTGTTATCAAGAAACAATAACAACACAGTTCTCTGTTCTTTTCTTACCGTGGCATCAAAACCAATTAGCCCCATTCTGTCATCGATGCACACTTCATCCACCCTTTTTGCTCTCACACCAAATAACACCCAAGATTTCTATATCTATGATTTTTAAGAACCGAGGTTTTGAAGATTTGCCAGTAACAATAGGTGTCCCAGATTCTCCTAACGTATTACAGAATAACAGCATAAGTCATTCGTTTGACGTTTCACAACAGCTGCATTAATCTCTCTTCAGGCATATTGTTTTGTTTGGTATAATTCTGAAAAACGGCCCAGTTTTCTCCGAACTGAAATATTCTCGAGTTCACAAAAGTCACATATTTTTTTAACTTCTCACATCAGTCACTTGTTTTCAAGTCTACTTATTTTGCTTCACTGCAAATTCGTTTAAAAGAAATATTGTGACATAATCTAAATTTTTCATGCCACCTGTTTGGGGCTCTCCTTTCTTTTTTTTTTTTTTTTTTTTGGGAGGGGGATTTTAACAACCACTGTAACTCATTGGGCTATAACCCTTCACCTTTCCCTAATTTAGGGTCTATGATTCTAGCGAAGGGAGAGAGCCAGTGCCACAAGACAAACACAACATCCATATACCTCACCGGGATTCAAACCTGAACCCCACCTTGGAAAAATGGTCATAAGCCATCACTTAGACCACTGCAACACCGTAGTGGCATTCAAAGTTCTAAATTTCTTCATTCATAGTTCTTTACTGACTTTTAATGTCTATCCTTGTGCATCAGAAGGTTGCTAACAGGAATGTTCTCTGATTAAACTGAATTAAACTAACTGGAAACCATAGAATCAATTGCACCAGTGTCACTTTTATGAACTTCAGCATTCTTAGTGTTTTAATTTGTGTTGGTCATCACAGTGTGCAAACTCTCTCCTTCCTTCTCAAATGTTCACTCACCTTGGTTTCCCCTACTTTAAAGCATACATCGAGAATCTGCACACTCGAAGTTTCCTTTTCAGCCACATTTAAATGCCCATTTTGCCATGTTCAAAACCAACAAGTTATTCAAACAAAAATTTTGTACATTCGCTACAGGTTAGGCAAGCACAAAATCACTGCAAAGCTGAAGAAAGCCACCCCAGTGGCGCAGTCGTTTAAGTGCTTGCTTCTGACCATTTGTCCGATGTGGGGGCATGGGTGTTGTGTTTGTTTTATGGCACTGGTTCTCTCCCTTTCCTGGAGCCAGTAGCCCTAAATTAGGGATGGTGACTGCTTATAGCTCATCAAGTTGCTCACAATGGTTGTTAAACCCCCCAAACAAAAAAAAAAAAAAAAAGAAGCAGACGAAATAGTGACAATGAAGCGAGATAATGAAATGTTCAAGTTAATGTGGTACTAAAACACAGCTTCATTTGACCACTTCTAAGATTGTATTGAAATGACAGACCAGTAGTTTGTATTGGGGATCTGTAGGACGAAAAGTCACAATGCTTCTGTCCAAAGAAACTAAACAAAATTTTGGGGCAAAATTCACCGATTTTCCGCCCTTGAATGTTAGTGTTTTTAACTGTTTTATGACACTGATCACTGCCCATTATTCAGAGGGTCCGCTGTTTGGAGGCCAATATACAGAACTGTATATACTTTGGGACTGGGGATCACAAAACTGTCTGCTAAATGCAGGTGTCTGCTATTCAAGAGTGTCCATTATGGAGGTTTTACTGTATTTCAAATAATATTTTATACCGTAAGTAATCACATTCACATAATTAAATACAAACAGTTTAATTCTGATGTTTTTCTCCATCAGTGAGATTCAAGAATTGTCACTTAGCATTCTCTAAGAAAGATTTAGTGCTTGATAAAATAGTTTACAGTAAAAAAATATATATATATATATATATATATATACTTGACCAAACACAAACCCTAGGATCCTTTGCATTCATAAGATATAATACATGGTAATAAACACAGTGACTCATAAATTTACATGCAACTACTGAGACCACAGAAAAAAAAACATTAAAAATCATGCATTATTTTCCTCCTGTGATTATCAAACAATTTTTTATTAACCAGAATATCTGAGAAAATATTTGTAAATATTTCTTCAATAAAATGTTTTCACAGCAATTGAACTTTCATTTTTTTCAGTTTTCAAATGCAAAAATAGCTCACATGACTACTACAAAGCAACAACGTGACTTTCATTCAAACCTAGTAAAGACAATATTTGTGACTTGAGGAAAACCACAACAGAATAATACCATATATTTTGTTCATACTTGAAACCTTCATATTACATCATTCTATTTAAGAGCAAGTTAAAGAAGCAAAATCATTATACTTTTTCTTGTTAATATTAATCATTTAATATTTACAATTTTCTATCAATGAGGAGTACATTCCTTTTAACAAATAATAATAATAATATAAATAATAAACAAAGACATTGCTCTATCCACGTTTAGCAATGCACAACAGGAAAATTGTTATTCGGCCGTCGCCGGGAACTGAATCCCGGATCTCTCCATATCTAGCCGAGCACGTTAGCCTTACACCACAGTGGCCAACAATCCACGGCACCATGTGCGTTTTTCGGTCAGCATCTGACATTATAAATCCATAAGATCGCTCACGGTGAGCCATCTTAATCCGTAAGATGGCTCACGCTGAGCCATCTTACGGATTTATAATGTCAGATGCTGACCGAAAACGCACATGGTGCCGTGGATTGTTGGCCACTGTGGTGTAAGGCTAACGTGCTCGGCTAGATATGGAGAGATCCGGGATTCAGTTCCCGGCGACGGCCGAATAACAATTTTTCGGTTGTTGTGCATTGCTAAATTTGGAAAGAGCGATGTCTTTGTTTATTCACTGACGCTTTGGAGGATTTTCCTTTCAACAAATACCATCAGTTTTAACATTCTAGTTGCAGATATATCATACAAAAGCACAAGAGTTTAATCTTTATTACTGTTCCTTCTTACTTTAATAAACATTTTGCCATCTGATATATACTGTACAGCTTCATTAGGCACTAAGTTGACTTTTGTCAACTTTTCCTTTGTTCAGTAGCATAGGACGGTAATGAAAAATGGAAGCTAATTTAAATCGTGATTTTTTGTTTTGCATGATGGACACATTACTACTACTAACTAGTAAGAGAGCATTAATTTCTGAAAAAGCTCAAATTCTTTTTAACTGGATCACAGACCAGAGTTAAAAGTATATATGAAAAACAATATGAATAATAAATGGTTGAATAAAAATTGGTTTCGCAGAGGTGCTAAAAATATATATATTTGTAAAAAATATGTTATATATCCCTCTGCTCTTATTAAAACTGTACATAATATGTACATAGAAAATGTATATAATTATCATTATGATAATTTATTTATATACAACTGTGCAGTAAAGAAATAAATTCAGTCTTTCTTTTTTCTAATTAAGTGAATTCCATACGCATCAAAGGCCAGTAGTTGCAAGCTATTCATCATATATCTATAAAATAAGCTTAACTAAGTGATACTTGTAGTTCTTCTACATCAAATTTTCCATAATGCTTCCTTGCACGAAACCTTGCTATGTCTTTTCTTGTTACTATCCCTACAACCTGCAAAACACAAAAGCTATTATAGACCAATTTAAAATAAACAAGGTATTGTTTGAAAAACAACAATAAACATAAAAACCACAATACAGCTCTATGAATGTAACTATTGAATTGGCTGCATCTAAATTTGTGTGCTTGTTAATAATTAAATATGTTCGAAGGTTACTCGCCATTTCACATAGAGTTCCAACGTTTTTTGCTTAATTTAAATCACATTTCCAGCACATTGTTAGTTTGCTCGTTATGGTTTGAGAAGCAGATGTTTCATATCATAAATTTTCATTTTGCCTATTGAATACACAAAACTTGATTTCCTCTATTTCACATGCCAGCAAATGTCTAACCCCAATGACCCCCACCCCCAAAAAGAGAGAGAAAAAAAAAAAAAAAAAAAGAATGCAATCAAACCTTAAGAAATTGCAACACTCTAAAATCAGTAAAAACATATTAAAACCTTGGTATCCTGTTTAAAACCCTTAGCTACATATTTATAAAATATCCTTGATTAACTTCAGAACTTCGAATAAATCAAGACAATCTGAAAAGAATAATGAACTTTGTCCATCCATTCCTCTTTCTCGCCCCACACGGCAACCACATTCTCTCTGAGCACTTTCAACTCCATTCTGAGGTCATTCTCAAGGAGCCTCACAGCCAACCAACGGCATCCTTTGCCTTCCTGCTAGCAAATGTTCCAGGCTTCGCATCGCATCGTCACAAACATGCATTGCTCGATTTACTTAAGTGGTGTCATCTATTGGATGATTCAGCTCCCCCTTTTTTTATTCAATAAAAAATAATAATAGGCAAAGTGAAAATTTATGATATGAAACATCCGCTTCTCAAGCCACGATGAGCAAACTAACAACGTGCTGGAAATCAGATTTAAATGAAGCGAAATCCGTTGGAACTCTATGTGAAATGGTGAGTAACCTTAGAACGTATTTAACAATAACCAAATTTAGAGTAATGGAAACTTTATTTTGAAGAAATCATTAAACAAGCCATGAATAACAAACACAGGGTTCATTTCAGGCATTCTTAGAGGTGAAGGGGGAAGGTTACACACAACTGCGTTCGAGTTTGAAACTACTCACATTGATATTATAATTATTTGCTATACTTGTATTTAAATTTAAAAACTTCACCTAAAAGCCTCTGAAATTACACTACATATCTGCATATTACAGTATGCAACATAGTTTGGATAATATAGTATTTACAAACATAGTCTGGATTAATGAATCATAAAAAAAGGACAAACTCCTTGTTGAGTTAAAATTGCCCCTCCTCCTCCTTACACAGTTTGCACCCAGTCTTCTTATAATCCAACAATGAAACCAGCAGGTATCAAACAAATTTGAATACCAAAACAAAGAAATATAAAAAGCCACTGAACAAATCATATTAAACAAAGACATTTAAAAGTCACTTAACAACAAAATTATCACCAGAAATGGCAAAAGATGGGCAATTTATATACTGAAACAGAAAAACTGAAATAAACTTTTGTTAAGTTCTCATGTAGTGTTACTACATTTTCATGAGTTAATTCACAAAAACGTAAGACAACCATAATTAATAACAAGGAACAGTACACCAACTACACTTAAAATAGTATAACTATACTAGTAATCCAAATTTATTGATATAGAATAGAAATCAGTTTGAAATAATATCTCTCTACAATTGCCATGAATTTGGAACCAGCTTTTCAAATGCTGCTGCTTTTCCTTCCACAGTACTGCATGCCCAACGAACATGACACTTCATTTCTTTGAATGAATAATTATATTCACATCTTTTCAATTATTGCCTAGTCAAGTCACCACATTCAAACTGTTGAAGTGTTCTACTATTCAGTTTTTTGTCTACCTTCCTTGAAGAAGCCATCTGGTTGATGCACGAAAGCTTTGAAACTCCGATTTCTATTCTGTGTCAACAAATTCGAATTACTAGTATAGTTATACTATTTTAACCATCTCAATGGCTTGAACGCATTCAACTCATTCATGATAACCTTGTTCCACAGCAGCTTAGATGGGCAGAGGTCATTCTCTAATATCTGTTCTCCCATTGGTTTGAACGTGGTGAGCACGGGGTCATCCACTTTCTTTTACAGTGGCTTAAATGAGGTGAGGTCATTCTCTCGGATTACTCAGCCAGCGGCTTAAATGTACTCAGCGCGTTCATTGTTAAGCTGCATATTCGCTTAAGACAGGGGTTGTCAAACGTTTTTGTCCCACGGCTCCCTTAACTGTATATAAATTTGCGACGACTCCCAAATGTACAAACCATGTTAAAAATTTATATATGCATGTTTTCGTAGATAATTTTACATTTGTTGATCAAAAATGTGTGAAAAGCTTACCTTTAAATATATTTTTTTTAAATTAAATATTAAAAATATTATTACTTATTATTATTAAACAAAATAGGAAGGTAGTCATAAAATTTTAAAATGAAAACAATATCTTCTACAAAAAAAAAAAAAAAATCTAAAACTTAATCAACTTACATTTCTGTATTAAATCAAGCAGTGTCAGTGGGATGGATGAGCTTGTTTTTTCTTCATTAGATGCTCAAATCTTGGGACAAGTTTGGTAACTGCAATTCTCATCTTCTCGATGTTTACTATGGACCTTTACTTGGTTTTGATGACAGCCACTGCAGAAAATCCCGTTTCACATAAATACAATGATGCAAAGGGTATCAAAATTCTTAAAGCCTTGTTAGCTATTTCAGGGTACTCCTGCTTCATTGATGAACAAAATTCTGGCAGGGAAGATGATATAAACTTGGGTTTCAATGTGGAGTTTGATGAGATATAAATAAATTGTTCTTGTTCTGCAGTCGAGAGCGTTAAGGGTGGATCAGCGCTGAAAGGATCTTTGATCCCATTGGGTTATTGAACATCTTTTGGAAAATACTTCTTAAAATGATCAATGATCTCGGCTTCATTCAAATTTTAAATCATTTTCATTTAAAAATGCGTGCAATGTAGGAAAGGTGTCAGTTAGAACTCCCTCTTCTATTTTTTCCTTCCACAGGGCTAATTTTCTTTCGAAGGCAGAAATTTTGTCCATTAGCAGCAAAATGTGGATCTCATTACCCTGCAGGGATACATTTATTAAATTTAGCTTTTCAAATATATTACACAAATATGATAGCTTTGAAAGAAAGACATTGTCTTCAAACTTCATGGAATATTTCTGGTTAAGAAGATAAGAATCAAGTTCCCTCCTGAGTTGAAATACTCTTGACAAGACATTTCCACATGAAAACCAGTGAGATTTGTTGTAGTAAAGCAGAGAACTGTGCTCAGCCACCATATCTGCACACATTTGTTCAAAACATCTGGATTTAAGTGGTCGAGTTTTAATGAAGTTTACTACTTCGATTACTGATTGTAAAACTTTGTGTAGAACAGGGCTGATGTTCTTGGAAGCAAGAACCTCCCTGTGGATGATGCAATGTGCCCACATGGCGTGAGCAGCTTTTTTTTTTTTTAATGAGCGCCTTCAGTCCCCCATAACTACCTACCATAGAGTGGGCTCCATCTGTGCACACGCCTACACAATTTTCCCAGTTTACCCTATTTTCTGTCATAAAAGAATCTATTATCTGAAAAAGTCTACTGCTTTTGTATGAGACGTTATACTTCTGCAGAAAAGATCTTCATGAAACTTATTATCATCATCTATAAATCTGACATAACAAATCAAATCCGCATCATTGTGGCTATCAGTGGCTTCATCCAATTGAATCGAAAAATCCTTGCACTTTAGTTTTTCAATTAACTGGTCATTAATTGCGTCAACTATACCGTGAATTCGACGACTAACTGTATTATCTGATAATGTTAGCAGTTGTTCGGCAGCGGATTCTGCTACCACAATGGAAACCATGTCCATAGCAGCTGGTAAAATGAGGCTTTCAGCAATAGTGTGTGCTCTTTGCTATCCGATAAGCAACTTTGTAGGATGAAAGAAGAGCCTTTGTCGAGATTGTAGCTGGTTTAGTGAAAGTTGCCTTTTGCTAAGCCGTTCCTTTCAACTTAGAAGAAAAATACTCACGTGGTTTGTTTACCAAACTTCCATGAACTGTTTCCAAATGACGTTTCATTTTATTGGGGAGCATGCTTTCAGTGGCAAGTACTTTAAAACAGATAACACACTGAGGACGTTCTTCATTTCCCACAACAGTACACATGAACCTGAAATCTAAGTAGCTTTCATCATATTTCTGGTATTTACGCTTCTTGTTCTCTTTTAAACTGTTTGTTTTTTCCAAAATGCCACGTTTTTTACAAGCATTTAAAAACTTATCCATCTTGCCTGTTCTTAAAACATAAAGGACATAAATACGGAAAGTTCACAAACCACTACACATCCGTTATCATGAACAGTAAGCACAAGAAAGAGCCCGGTCTTCACGCAGCGCTGTAACAAAAGGGTGCCTTCTCTGCAAAGCTAACTGAATCATCAGAAACCAATCAAATCACTTTTGCCCACATTGTTTTGATCCTTGGAAGAGGCCACGTGACGCCCGTGGACACATCTCCAGGAATGTTTTCTTTTCTATTTGAAGGGAGGGAGGGTGGGAGTGATGTATGGCTGCCATTATCCCCTCATTTCTGGCCTTTTCAGTGAAGTCCTACGGAGTGATGGCGACTCCCTTGACCAAAACCTGCGACGCACAGTTTGAAAAGCCCCGACTTAAGAGATAGTAATCAGTGTTCCACCTGGACTAGCTGATTTTTCAATCATACAGAAACGGAAGGTTGCATTTTTCAGCAGTTTATTCTTTGCCGTAATTTTAAGCTTCATTTACACCTACAATGTATAGCCTTAAGTACTAACCGAACAAACAATCCTAATTCTAAACTTCTTTGTTACACCTGCTTTTCTGCTAAATGCTATCTTAACATTCCTTTACATAAACACGCTTCAAATAGTAATCTTTTGATTTCTTACTGTTTCTAGGGGAAATGATTTTATTGGGAACAATGACACACATAACAGCAACAAGGGCCTCTGTGAATCTTGGAGAGGTGCCAGCTAGTTCTGTGTGACATTGGCACAAAGAACACAACTCACTACTGGGTTTTGTTCCAGAATCCTTAGGTTGAATGACACCAACTGGAGCAGTCAGCGGTGGGCTAATCCCCCACACTGATGCTCTTACCTGATTAAAAAGACACAAAGAAATATTAAAAATGACTCAAGGGTGGGATATGGTGGACCTACCACACTTGAGAAAGATGGTCCATTACGGAATCAACCTGGACTTTCTAAACGGCGTGTGAGAAAGAGATCTCGGCTGAGTGAGTGTAAGATTGGTGTATGGAATGCTAGAGGTATAAATGGCAAGATGAATGAGGTGATTGAGGAGATGAATTAGTATAGACTGGATGTACTGTGTGTAAGTGAAACCAAAAAGAAGGAAATTGGGATAGAAGAAGTGAATGGAGCGGTGAGTGTGTGGTCTGGAGTTTTGGATAATGTGAGAGACCATGCTGGTGTAGGTGTGATTTTAAGTGAAAAGATGAAGAACAACTTGCTTCACTATAGTTGCATAAGTGAGAGAATTCTTTGGATTCGTTTGAAAGTGAAACTTCAGAGAGTAGTAATTGTTGTAGTGTATGCTCCTTGTGACTCGGAACCTTCTGATAGGAAGGAAGATTTCTGGAATGAGCTAAAAGCTGTTTTGAGCCAGTTTGGTGCTAAAGAGAAAGTTATAACAGCAGGGGATTTCAATGCTAGAGTGGGTGTGCAGAATGCGATTTCTGACAATGTTCTGGGTAAGTTTAATGATCCTTGTGTGAATGATAATGGTGAAAGATTAATTGAACTCTGCATTGAGAATGGTTTGTGTGTATCTAATACGTTTTTCAAACACAAGTATATCCCATAAATGCCAACCTCTAAAAGTAGTTTTCAGTAACCAACATGTTCATTTTTCAGTAATTTTCAGTAACAATTTTTTTTTTTCAGTAATTTTCAGTAATCCAGTCTACAGCGGCAAATTTGGGTATTTAACACTGCAACAAATTTTAATCTGTCAGAACTATTAACAATATAATAATACTAATACCAATAATAATACAATAAAAAATAATTTGCTAGTGGGAAAATTTAAAATACTGTCTACCAGAAAAATATAATAAATTACCTCCAGACATGACGAAAAATTATTCCTTGGAATGTTGGCCAAATTATTATGATAAACTAGCTGTAGTTGCCATTTTGGCCTTCCTTAGTTCAATTTGCGAAAACTTCTTCTGATAGCATAGTTCACTGTGTGCAATGTTGTTTATTTTTTCTACTAATAAAGAAGACAGCACATGAGTACTTAAATTAGGTCTGAATTCATTCATATTTTTTTTTTCACAATACTGAAAATTCTTTCTGTACTTGCATTGCTATGAAGGACTATTAAAATAATTTTCATAATTTTGCTTAATGATTCATACTTCAACTGACCACTTTCATTTTTCATTAAAGAAATTCTGTGCCACACTTCATCCATTCTCCCAGAAGTAACAGCACAGTTAAAATTTTCAAACTAGTAGTGAGCAAATTCAGATTCCATCTTATCAGATTCTTCTGGTTTCAAAACTGGAAACAGGGAACACATATATTGGACTGATGCAAATGAAACACTTTGCCTTAATGCTACATCTGCAATTTCAGCATGACTCAGAAATTCATCATTAAGTGGAAATTTTCTTAAACTGTAATTGCAGCCTGCCTTGTAAAATTCCCTTACCTTAGAGTAAAAAGTAGCCACTGTGTCTTCACTCAGATCTGCAGTTGTGCCTATATAAGATCTCGCTTTTGACCCAATTACGAGATCACAGTTTTCTTTTTGATTTCTCCTTCTTACAAAATTTCAATCTGCAAGAGATGTTGCTGTCACATCAAATGCCGATGGCTTGATAAATCGTACAAGCCATTCAGATAACAGACCATGAAGTTTTCTTTTTAATACATGCACAAGCGGAGCTTCCTGCTGCAAGAACATGTTAACAGATGTAAACAAAGGAAGAGTAGCAGATAAAAAAAGACAATAAAGTTTAGATGAAGGATTTCCAATCATACTTGCAAGGTTCTTATACTGTGAATTAGCTTCTTCATTGCCACTGAAATAATGTTCTAGAGCCTCCCACTGTTCTAAAATTCTGTCAATGGATTCCAAAAGTGATAACCAGCGAGTATTGACACGCTTTAGAATTTTGTGTGGTTTAGTACCACAAACAGCTTGACTCAGTTTTAGATTGTGTTTCCTCTTTGAACTTTTCTCCAAAAAAAAAAAAAAAAAAAAAAAAAACTGTATTAGAAACTGCTCAACATTAAATCCTTTCAGCGGAGTAGCAGATTTCTGTGCAGGTAAATTTACTAAATGGCATGAACATCGCTGCACTATGATTGCAGGCTGAACCTTCTTTATGTGAGAAACAACACCTTTTACTTGACCTATCATAGTGTTAGCATTGTCACAGGAAAATAACACACAGTTGCTCCATGAGATATTTTTTTTAACAAACTCATTGTTCAAAACGTTGAATATTCCTTCACCTGTATTATTACTTGATTCAACCAATGATAACAAAACAGTTGAATTTTTCCCTATTTTATCGTCAAAATATGTTATTGTAATGGGATACAGTTTATTTACTTGAGCATCATTACTTCCATCTGTAGATAGAGAAAAAGGATGTTTTTAAACTTCAGATACGATGTTACTTGTAGAAACACTGGCCATGTGCTGAATTAGTGCAGTAGCCTTAGTTCTTCCACACGAATATTTTTTTGCGATCGCTGAATCGGGAAACATGGCTTGAAATAACGGTTTAGCATGGTCAGCAGCTGCTATGGGTAAATTGTGTACCACAATAAATGAAGTGAACATAAGTTCTGCATTTATAACACTGTTCTCCTTTGATGCAAACAAATCGCTCACTGACTGAACTTTCAACTCACCGATAGATTTATGCTTTTTCGATTCTGTGTGTCTTCGGCAATCATCTCGCCCACCATGCGCGATACTAAAATCACATCTACAAATTCTGCAAAACACGTGGTTCACAGAAACTTTTGATTTCTCAAAACAGGGCCAATCTCTATTGTAAGTTTCTAGAAAACACTGTTTCTTCTTCGACAACGAAGGTTTGTCTAAAGAACGCTTCATTTTAAATAAATGAAAAGAAAACAGCAAAAAAAAAAAATTAACAATCACCTCAGCCTTCCGTGATGTAACAGTAGGGTAGCACGTACAGCAGAGAGAACCAAAAAGCATCAAGGACAATAAAGCAGAAGCGCTACGGCCTACGGGGAACGAAAGCAACTGCCCTGGTTGCACGCAGGAGGCACGATGTGCATCATGGGAGCTCGAAACGAAAGCCTAAGCAGCGTTGACACAGAGCTAAACTGCGTAGTTGCATGCGGCACGGAGAGAACCAATGGGAGCGGTGTCATGGAATGAAATGCTGAGCCAGCATAGTGTGGTTGCTGCTCAGTCTATGGTAGATGGATTGCCAATTAAGATGCAGAAATCTATAATGCACAGAATGTAGCATTTAATTTTTTTCCCCCAGAAAAACTTGAAGAACCAACAAAAATTTTTAAGTTGATGAAAATTTGCTTTCTATCTCAGAAATTAAATAAAATGGCGATTTTCCGTAATTTCAGCGGTGTTTCTGTATTTTTGTAACAGCAACCAAAAATCCGTAAAATTACGGAAAATCCGTACTAGTTGGCATCTATGATATCCACACATATACTTGGGAAAATCGCACTCTTGGTCAAAGGAGTGTGATAGATTTTGTTGTCTATGATCAGCATCTGAAATACTTAATTGTTGACACTCGTGTGATGAGAGGTGCGGATGTTGGTTCTGATCATTACTTAGTATTGTCACGAGTGAAACTGAATGTTGGTTTCCTCCAACCAACATTCAGTTTTCACTTGTGACACTACAAGTAATAATCAGAACCAACATCCTTGGAGGAAAAGGAATAGGAAGCGGCCCAGGATAGAAAGAATAAAGGTTGAAAGGCTACCTGAATATCATCAGCATTATTCTGACTTACTCAGAGAATGACTGAAGGAGCTGAAGTATTATGAGAGAGATGTAGAAAAGAAGTGAGAATGCTTTAAGAACTGTGTTGTCACTGCTGCTGAAGAGGTCAGTGGCACCACAATAGTGGGTTACAATAGAGGTGATGCTTGGTGGAATAGTGAGATTGAAGAGGCAGTAAAGAGAAAGAAGGAAGCCTATTTGGGGATGCTGCAAGGTAGAGTTTCTGTGGATGAATATCGCTGTAAGAAGCGTGAAGCTGCTAAGCTGGTTCACCAGAGTAAAGCAAAAGATAGGAAGGAGAAGGTGGAAAAGCAAGAATTGGCTTTTTGAAAAGATAGGAAGACTTTCTGAAAGTACATGAGAATCAAGAAAAATAGGGGAAACAAACTTGTAAGCTGGGTAAAAAATAGGACCGGGGAAATGATATGGGGGCCCAATGAGTTAAGTGAAAGATGGGTGAATACTTCAGTGAGTTATTATATCAGGAAAGCAAAGATGATTCTGAGACAGATGCAGATGCTGCCACAATGAGGGATGAAAGCACAGGAGGGATCTCAAGAGAAGAAGTGTGTAAAGCTCTAAAATCTCTTCAGAATGGTAAGGCACTGGGAGTTGATGGCATAACTGCAGAGATGTTGAAATATGATAGTGACTATGTAATTGACTGGTTAACTAAAATTTACCAGTTGTGCTGGGAGCTAGGAATGTTCCCACGAGATTGGAAGGATGCTATCATTGTTCCCTTGTATAAGGGAAAAGGTGATCAGACTGACTGCAAGAACTATCGTGGTATTAGCCTACTGAGTGTGCTAGGGAAAGTGTTTTGTAAGATCATTAACGAAAAAGTACGAGGTCTTACATCAGAGAAGGTGTGGAATGTTCAGTGTGGTTTTATGCCTGGTTAAAGGCTGCACTAACCAAATTTTTGCATTATGCATGATGATTGAAAAGTATCTGGCTGTTGGTAAGAAAGTTTTTGCTGCCTTCATAGAAAGTTTACGACCGAGTAAATAGGACACTTTTGTGGAAGGTATTGAATCAACATGGCGTTACTGGGAATCTACTTAATAGTGTAAAAGCCATGTATGCTGGCAGCAGAGCTGTGTACGAGTAAATGGTGTTTTATCAAAATGGTTTTCTATTGGTGCAGGAGTCAGACAAGGTTGTGTAATGTCACCATGGCTGTTTAACATATTTATGGATGCATGCAAGCGTGATGCCAAAATAGATAATACTGGTTTATGTCTTGGTGCTATCCGTGTGAGCAGATTGCTGCATGCTGATGACACTGTCCTGTTGGCAGAGAGCAAAAGTGAGTTGCAGAGTATGTTGTCTCGGATGTACGAAGTTTGCATGAAATTCAAACTGAGTATAAATAAGGGAAAAACCAAATTTATGGTTTTTAAGAAAGGAACTGGTAGTACTGAATGTAATATATGTCTAAATGGCACAGTGATTGACCAGGTGAATGAGTTTATGCATTTAGGAAGCATGTTTGACAGAGAGAACAAATTTGATGGTGAGTGTATGCATGAGAAAAAGATTATGAGTATGAAGTATAAAAAATCTTGTGTACGGTGTGTGATGGATGTCAGTGAAGCCCAAGTTGTATGTCAAGATCGCTGTAAATGGAGAAGTTTGATACGGCAACAGTAAGTAAAAATTATCTGGTGGTTTGTATTTCTTTGTAGAGCTAACCTCTGAATATCAGAGAACAGCTTAGTGTTATGTATGTATGTATGTATTCCCCTTAAAGTGAATTTTAGAGTGTGCAAATCTTTTGCTATTCTACAGGAAACAAATTTTTCTGCATTCAGGTAAGCAAGCTATTTACTTAATATATAATAAACAGATCAACATGGGAAAAAAAAAAAAAAAAACGTGCTTCAATAAGTTTTGGCAATTTGCATTTTCCTTAAGTTTAAAAGTAAGATACTTCTCTTTAGATACATGTTTAGTTAAAAACTGCGTTCTGTAGGTTTGTTAAATGTAATAAATTTAAAACTGAAGTTCTGAATAAAAAAAGACAGAAACACAGAAATAATAATAACAAGCAATGCACACAAATACATTGATGTTTACACCATGCCTAAATATGAAAAACTGAAAAGAAACACTAAACAGCACTCCACCCCAAGCAGTTGTATAATCTTTAAACGCAAAAATTTGAGATTATTAAACGGCTTCCATGTGTCTGTGTACCCTATTTTAATTCTTTTATTATTATTTATATACTACTTTACATGTACTATAAGTTTCACTTCAGCAATGCAAGCAAAAACCTGAAATGTATTGCCTGTGTATTGTTGGAAAAGTTGCCTGTAAAAATGGCTGACAATTTTTGGAAGGAAAACTGGTTTTATCTGTTACCAAATGGGTGTTGTTCTGATCACCAAGTCGACACCATTGGGCATGTCGTTGCACACGAGGAAAGCCGCCAGCTGACGGAGGCTTCAGATCTGCTCTTCATTGCCGCTGGGAGGGTTAAAAGAATACCGTAGTAATAGCAAAAAACAGAAATTTCAAAATTGTGCAACGAGTTTCAGCTTCTATCCAACAGATGTATTTTTAATGCTGCCTGAGCCGAAGGAGGGTTGCAATTAAAAAATTTTTTCTTATTATTTTCTTTAATTTTAGAGAAATGCACAAAGGTGAAAAAAATTGTGAATATAAAATATTGTCATAAAATATAATATAAAATATTTTTAATTGTCACCATGCAGAACTAGACTTATTCCAGAAAGCCAATACAAAACCAAAAACACTAAGTAACTGATGGAAGTCTTCAATACCCAAAAGACAGGACAGCTACTTAGGAATCATGGTGGGCATTGGAGATATACAGGGTGTCTGAGAATTATTGGGCACATTACAAAATTATGTACAAAAAAATTCTAAAAACCCGATAGATGGCACTAGGTTTGGCCTGATGAGGAATGTATGAGAAATGCGCAATCAGTAGTCATGTCATCCGTACAGCAGAAGGCGATGTGTGTGTTATGGCTTGTGGAATTAAAGTCTATCATTAAAGTTAAAAGACGGTACCGTTTAGAGTACGGTGGTAATCCTCCGTCAAAGAATTCAATTAAGTGGTGGATGAAACAGTTTAAAGAAACTGGCAATGTGGAACATCGTGGAGGAGCTGGTAGGCCTAGCGTCAGCAGTGAGACAGTTGACCAAGTTAATGAAAGTTTCTGACGGAGCCCCAGGAAATCCGTGCGTAAAGCAAGCAGAGAACTGTGCATTCCGAAATCGACAGTTCACGATATCTTGTACAAAAAATTAAAGTTTCATGCTTATAAAATTCAAATAGTGCAAAAGATGCATGTAAATGATCACACTCTGTGATACGGTTTCGCTTTGGATATGCTGAATCGAGTGGAAAACAACGAAAACTTTCTCAGTACTGTAATTTTTAGCGATGACTCCACATTTCATGTATCAGATATTGTGAATCGTCACAACTGTAGGATATGTGGCAGCGAACCGCCTCATGCTGCTATTGAACTGGAACATGATTCTCCAAAAGTTAATGTGTGGTGCGCCCTATGAAAAAGAGAAGTGATTGGCCCTTTCTTCTTCTGCAAAAAAACCATAAATTGTGACATTTACTTGGATATGCTAGAAAATTTTGCTATACCCCAGATCAAAAGATATGACAACATCATTTTCCAACAAGACAGCGTGCCTTCGCATTGGTCAACATGTGTACGTAAGTGCCTAGATGAGCATTTACCCAACAGATGGATTGGGTGTGGTGGACCCATTCCGTGGCCTATTCGCTCTCCAGATCTAACTCCATTGGATTATTTCATGTGGGATTATGTGAAGGATCGTGTCTATCAGACACCTTGTACTGATTTGCAGGAACTGAAGCAGTGTATCACAGCTGCTATTAATTCCATAACTCCTCAGATACCTGCCAATACATGGCATGAAAGCGAGTATCGCTTGGACGTACAACGAGCAACCAAGGGATCTCACATCGAAATTTATTAACTTGTGTAGTTACATTGTGAGTTAGTACAGTCAGTTTCTTTGTATCTGTTTAATGTTTTGTTTTATATAATTTTGCAATGTGTCCAATAATTCTCGGACACCCTGTAGAATGCTTCACAATTTTTATTTTTTTATTTTCTCATCGTGATTGGCTTAGGCATTAATAGTTAGGTGGAACATCAACTTGCTTGCCAAACAAAAGCAAGAGCCAGAAGATGGCCAAGCAGTAGTAGGAACAAAAATTGAAACTCTGGCACCTGGCATTGCCTAAGTGGTTGGTCTTAAAAGTGGTTGGTCAGGAGGAAACAGTAATAAATTTATGCACTGCACTGCAGATCAGCTGACAACTGATATTCTATAATTTACCTAGTTGAAAATCTGGAAGAATTATGGAAAATCTGTAATAGTCAGCAGCTCTGATGATTGCAGTGGTATACAGTCAAATCCATTTACATTGAACACAGATACATCAAATTATTCCCTTTATCAAATTTCAGAAAATTACTGCAAAAATGACATTAAAAATTATAGAAAGGAGAAAGGTTATTTCAAACAAAACATCATCATCACATCACTAAGCTGTTCTCTAATATTCAGAGGTTAACTCTTCACAGAAAGAACTCACTGTTGCTGTATCAAGTGTCTCCAATTACAGCGATCTCAGCACACAGCTCGAGCTTCATTGACATCCAACACACGCCACACACAAGACTTTTCTTACTTCATACTCATTATTTTTTTCTCATGCACACATTCTTGAATCTGGTTCTCCCATGATTTCCTTGGCATTCCTCTACCTTTCTTTCCTGCCACTTGGGCTGAATAAATTCTCTTAGTACGCATCTCATCACTCATTCTTTCAACATGACCAAACCACCTAAGAATATTAGTCTCCACCTTACTAACAACATTTTGCCTCACATTACACATCTGCAACATATCTTCATTCCTCATATGATCAGATCGTGTCTTACCACAAGTAATGCATCTCTCTAGCACACAAAAACTGCTACGTCTCTTCTGCAGAATCCAGGTTTCAGGCTGCAGAACCTTACTCAAGGTCATGAACAAATTACTGAAAATAGAGAACTTCTGAATCATATGACAGGAGCTAAGTTAATCCTGCTCATGACCAGAAAGAACCTTAAGGCAAGGCTATAAATGGGGGAGCATTCTGTATTTGAAAAATGCTTTCTGTGGGACATTGAGTCTTTCACCACATGACCAACAAGCACTTGATGCGGTGGCAGTTTTTTTCAGCTGTTGATGGCAGGATAAAGTTTCCTTGGTAAAATTCAAGAAACAGGAAAAATTTTGCTATGCAAGCATCAAATATAAAAGCTGACAGATATATTTTATGCATAAAAGAATAATCAGGTAAGTACAACAGTGTGGGCAAGTCATAGAGGCTTCGGGAGGTTTTCACAGGAACGATGGGTTCTCAAGTGTCCTGCATGGCTGCGTATGAGAGTGTAATTGTTCCTACTCTGATGTATGGCAGTGAAACTTGGGTACTGCAGAAGAAACATAGGAGTTGTTCGGGTGCTGGAGAAATGTGTTACTTATCAGGGGTTTTGTGGCAAGACACATTCTGATTGTGCGAAGAATGAAGAGGTGTTGCAGTTGTGTAATGTGAAGCAAAATGTTGTTAGCAAGGTGGAGACTAATATGCTTTGGTGGTTTGGCCATGTTGGAAGAATGAGTGATGAGATACTTACTAAGAAAACCTTTTTAGCCCAAGTGGCAGGAAGAAAGGCAGAGGAAGGCCAAGGAACTCATGGCAGGATCAGATTCAAGAGTTTCTGCATGAGAAAAAGATAATGAGTATGAAGTATAGAAGATCTTGTGTACGGCATGTGATGGATGTCAGTGAAGCCCACTTTGTATGTCAAGATCGCTCAGCAACAGTAAGTAAAAATTATCTGGTAGTTTGTACTGGTAGTAAGTACTGTGGAGCTAACCTCTGAATCTCAGAGAACAGCTTAGTGATATATACACTACTGGCCACCCAAAATGCAACGCCAAGAAGGACACGAGATAGCAAAGACAGATTTACTGGACACATAACAACAGATACAAAGATGAAACAATTGAGCTTACAGGCCCGTGTGACTTGCGGAACACGCAGACATCAATAGTTCGTGTGGCCCCCATGGCTGGCAATAACGGCCGCTACACGCCGCTGCATCGAACGAAAGAGGCTTTGAATGTGGGCTTAGGGCCTGTCGGTCCAGGCTGCTTCCACACGTTGACACATTTCATCAGGCGTAGCCGCGGGTGGTGCTTGCTGGGCCACTTGGTTGCCGATCAGCTACCAGACGTGTTCGATGGGCGACATATCGGGAGAACAGGCGGGCCACGGCAGCAGTGACACCTGGTGGGCCGTGAAGAATTGTTGCACAATGCGTGCCTTGTGTGAGCGCGCATTGTCCTGTTGAAACGTGGCCGCTGACAGGTCCTGCAGGTAAGGGAGGACTACAGGCTCCAAAACGTTGGAGATGTAGCGGTGGCTGTTGAGTGTACCGGTGATGCGTACCAGAGGGGTGCGGGTGTCATATCCAACTGGGCCCCAAACCATAACGCCAGGTGACGGACCGGCATGGCGATGCATAATGCAGGCGTCATACAGTCTCTCGCAGCAGTGCCACCACACGAGGATCCGACCATCGTGGTGTTGCAGGCAGAAGCAGGATTCGTTGGAGAAGACAATGTCGTGCCATTCTGTTGTCCAGGTGTGGCGTTCAACGGCCCACTGCTGCCGCACTTGCTGGTGGTGTAACGTCAAGGGTAATCGGAGCAATAGGCGTCGTGCAACAAGTCCCCGCTCCTGCAGACGCCGCCAAACGTTACGTGCTGACACAGGTTGTTGCGCAACACACCGTAATTCCTGCGCTTACGCTCATGACGTGGCAGTGTGAGCCATCAATGTCCACCGCACAACATGCCGGTCCTCTCGTTCGGTGGTGTGCCTCGGCTGCGGCAATCGGTCACATCGGTCCGTCCGTCCCTCTTGGACCCACCGAATCCATACTCGCCTCACTGTGGCTGGATGTCATCCCACACGAGCACCGATGTCACGGTATGAAAAACCCCTGTCACGATAAGCCACTATTCGTCCTCTGTCGAACTCTGAAACGTGCTGGTGCCGCCCCGGTGGCGCAGTGGTCTAAGGCGCTGGCCTCTGATCATTCGTCCGTAAGGGGTCCGGGTTCGAATCCCGGTGAGGCATGGATGTTGTGTTTGTCTTACGGCACTGGCTCTCTCCCTTCCCTGGAACCAGTGGCCCTAAATTAGGGACGGGCGACTGCTTATATCCCAATGAGTTGCTCACGGCGGTCGTTAAACTTCCAATAAAAAAGAAACGTGCTGGAATGACTGCCGTATTCTGCGACGAGGTATCAGAAAGCTTCCCACGCACAGGTCCGGCAGCACAACACACTTCCACTACTTACCCCCCTTTTGTGCACCCTTCTTATAGTGCTTCTTGGTGGCGTGCCGGGCGCACATAATTTGCATATGCCCTGCAATGCTAATCGTTTGCATGTCCTTTCGCGGGTGACGCGTGCTGCGAATTTCAGGCCAATCGGAAGCTTCCTTCTTGGTGTTGCATTTTGGGTGGCCAGCAGTATATATGTATGTATATGAATAAAAGAATAAAAAGTTTAGTGCGTAAGTCTTTCTGCTAATTTAATACAACTGAAGTCCTTCCTTAGTATCAGATTTGGTATTCATTTGTTTGCATTTTCACAGCCATAAAATACATGAAAATAAATAAGGCTCAATTTTTAGACAATCTCAGAACCCTGTATTGTGAAATAAGTACTGTTCTGTAAATGCATGCAAAACATTTGCATTGAGTTCTACATGTCCAATAATTCTGAATATACTAAACTATTCTATATAATACACACACTGGATCAGAAAGTGCTAGATTTGCTGTAATTTATTATGCACCATCCATAATGCCATAAAGTTGGATGAAAATCAGAAAGAATTATGGAAAATTAGTAATAGTTGGCAAGTCTGCAATCATGATGTTGCACTAGAGTTGATCCTGCTGGTATTATCACTTAATACATTGTCTTAACAGCTTGCCCAACCTAAAAGAAACCACATTATTTTGTTCTTTGACACAGAAATATAGTTTCCAAATGCCATTGTGCCGTGCTTTTCACAGAATGTGAAACTGCATTATGGTGGGGCAGGAATAAATTTTTACCTACACAAAAAACCTTGAACTCTGCACAAAAATTCCTCCCTTTCCATGATTCCACATAAAATGTCTTCAGCATTTTACAAATTTGCATACTTCCAATTAGAAAAGGCTTATGAAACCATAAAAAAAAATATTTCTCAACATTTGAGCTCTCTTGCTTGTGCACACACACACTCTCTCTCTCTCTCTCTACATACAAATAATTTGCATATGGAACTTGGGTAACAGTTCATCACTCTTGCTTTCTACTTTTTAATTTTAAAACAAAATTCATTATTAGAATTGTTACACAAGATAACATAAAACCAGATAAACTGTCAAAATGCAAATTTCTGAAGGCAAGAAAAGTCAATTCTAACTCACTGAATTTTTATCATCCACAACAGGTAAATGCCGCAGCCCAAGTGCACGAAATAATCGGAAGATTCTAGGCAGAGAAGCAGTCTAGAAATAAAAAGAAGAAAAAGTAAGTACATTTTGTTTTGCAACTTTCAGCCTGAGGACCATGAATGTGTGATATAAAGGCTTTCAGATAAATGATGATAAATGATGACAATTTCAGATAAATGATGCAACTTTGAGAAAATGAATGCATTTAAACACCATGCGGCAATTCTTACAAATTTTCCAACTTTGTTACTTCCATTTTTGAATATTTTTCTTTTCCTTATCAAGCTGAAATGCAAAGGGGAAAATAACATATAACAACAACACAGGATAGAGGGAACATTACAGGGGGAAAATAATGATTATAAGAGAAATCTTCGCTCCAACCAACTTCCGTTTTTGGAAACTTTTCCTCCAATTCAGCCTGAAAACAAATATTTATGAATAAAATGATATTTAATAATAATATTAGGTACAATGAAATCATGAGAGAAAAAACATTGTGATTACGGGAGAAATCTGTCTCACTTCCATTTCTGAAAGACAGAACTCCGTCCTCAGATCGAGAATGACCCCCCCTTCCAAAAAAAAAATGTTCAGTTATGCACTGATCTCAAGAATGACCCAACAATGAAAACGGCAAAATCTCAAGCCTGAAGATACAGGAAAATTTTTATGCCGTCTAATTTCTGTTTTCAAAATTTTTTGTCAACAGTTTCAAGATGAAATACAAACACTGTGCAACAAAATTATATTTAACAACAATACTGGGCAGCGGCAACATTGCAAGAAAAAGAAGTTACGATTACAGGAAAAACTCCACTCCATTTCTGAAAGTTTTGAAAGATAAAATACCACCCCCTCTCTTCAGTTTTGTATCGATCTTGAGAATGACCCAAAAATGATGACAAAAAGTGGTATTCTACGAATCTATGAAAAAATGTCATGTACGTTTAAATGAATGTGCCTATGTGATCACAGAAGCATTCTCTGGGCAAGTATTTAATTAACTAACTTAATAATAAGCTAGTTAATTTAAAAATCATTAAGATTATTACATTATTGAGTACAGCAACAGTCGTTTTTGCCTTGATATGGCTCCCTGGGCATCAAAAGAATGCAGGGCACTGCACACTCAAGTGACAAGTCCTTTTTCTTTTTTTCTGTAATAAACTGACAGCTATGTTGAAGTTCTGCTTTGATCTACAGTGTTTCATTTGTTATTTAACATGTGTGTTATTATTGCCCCCATGTCTATATCTTAAAAGAATTGGTACAGCTGCTAATGTGCTTAAAAGAAAGAAGAGTAACTATGGATTGCATGTTAAAATGAACATTAAGCGCAAACAAAGCCACAGCGCTTACGCTAAATGACATTCATTTTAAAATATAATAAATCCATAGGTATCAGTGTCATTTCCAGTATCACGATCCCAGTTAAACCTTACTTACATTAACTCTCATGAAAATTTGGTCTTTGCCATAAATGTATTCACTATTAGTGATCATTGTGTAATCTCCTGTACACAACAGAAATATTAGGGAGTTGACACAACTTCTTTTATAATGCAAATTATACATGTATAAGCTTATAGTAAATTGGCTTAACAGAGAGAACAAATTGGATGATAAAATTAGTAGGAGAGTGAATTCTTCATTGAAAGCCATGGCTGTGTATGAAAGAGTAATTGTTCCTACTCTGATGTATGGTAGTGAAACCTGGGTGCTATAGAAGAAACGTAGGAGTCGTTTGTTTGATGAAGAAATGCGTTACTTATGGCGGGGGTGGGGCAAGACACATTCTGATTGTGTGATGAATGAAGATTTGTTGAAGCTGTGTAATGTGAAACCAAAATGTTGTTAGCAAGGTGGAGACTAATATGCTTCGGTGGTTTGGCCATGTTGAAAGAATGAATGATGAGATGCTTACTGAGAGAATTTATTTACCCCAAGTGGCAGGAAGGAAAAGCAGAGGAAGGCCAAGAAAATCATGGGATGATCAGATTCAAGAGTGTCTGCATGAGAAAAAGATTATGAGTATGAAGTATAGAAGATCTTATGTATGACGTGATGGATGTCAGTGAAGCTTGAGTTGTATGTCAAGATTGCTGTAAATGGAGAAGTTTGCTACAGCAACAGTAAGTAAAAATTATCCAGTAGTTTGTATTTCTTTGTGGAGCTAACCTCTGAATCTCAAAGAACAGCTTGGGGATATGTATATATGTATGTATAGTAAATGCCAGTCCTGAATGGCATGAAGAGAAGATAGATTTGGGGAAATTATTATGTAGAAATATCAATAATATGAGCATAAAGTTCATTTTGGCAAATTATCATGAAGAAACATTCCCAGCAGTACCAAAATTCCTTTTGCTTCTTTCATTTCAGGTAGAATAGAGATAACATGCTTAGAGACTTCATCTAGTTGTGCAGTTTGGCTTCAATTTTAACATCCACCATGATAAGAAATTAGAATGCAGGATTGGTCTTGCCCTTGACTTCACCAAACCATTGTTGGAAGAAATTTGTGATGCTGGTGATAAAGAGATAAATTTTTGTTGACATATAATGAAAGAAACTAAGTAATAAGAGAGCTCTTGCCCACTCTCTTTGTTTTCATCTGACAGGAGTTTGTCTCTTAAAGGAAAGCAAAATTCCTGAATCAGAATCCCATTTAGTGGCAAGTTTCATATTGGAACTGTCATTTTTAAAGATAGTTGCAAACTGTTTGAGAAACCTCAAGTAATTTGAAAACTTTTTAGAGTTACTTGTTCAGTTAAGGCATATCCTTACAAAAGGTAACAGCAACATGTCTTCTGTTTAAACAATGGCAAAAAAGCAAAACTATACAATCTGAATGTATTTCAAAAACTCTGCATCAGCCAAGTTTTAGAGAACAACCCCACAGACGAAGTGCCAAAGTTTGCCCTTTAATCCATGCATTCCTGCACATTAAAATTTCAATGTCTGATTTTTCAATTGATATTTTGTATTGAAATGTAACTTTCCATCAGTAAGATCCGTACATACCCCACTTCGTGTTTTTTTTTTTTTCAGACTTTAATGACACCAGTGTGCATCTAAGGCTATAAGGAGTTGCTCTTCTCTAATTTTAAGTAATTGGTTCTAGGAAAGGAAGAGAACCAGCGAGCATCTACAGCTATAAGGTCTTGCCCACCTCTAATTTAGAGCAACTGGTTCCAGGGAAGGGAGAGAACCAGCAAGCATCTAAGGCTATAAGGACTCGTCCATCTCTGATTTAGAGCCACTGGTTCCAAGGAAGGGAGAGAACCAGCAAGCATTTAAGGGCACAATGAGTCACCCATCTCTAATTTAGGACCAGAAAGAGCACCTAAAACTATAACGAATTGCCCCTCTTTAATTTAGAGCTACTGCTTTCACGAAAGGGAGAGGACCAGTGAGCACCCAAGGTTATAAGGAGTTGCCTATCTGTAATTTAGAGTAACTGGTTCCAGGGAAAGGAGAGAATAAGCAAGAATCAAAGGCTATAAGGCCTAGCCCATCTCTAATTTAGAGTCACTGGTTCCAGGGAAGGCAAAGACCCAGTACAACAGGACAAACATAATACCAATGCTTCATCTGGATCGCAAACCTAAGTCCATTTCAAATGACTAGCCAGAAGCCTATACTCCTGACCACCCAGTTGCTGCTTTTATGGATGGCCTAGCAAACTTACATACAGAAAAAGCTTTGTAAGGGGGTGGAGGATGTACAGCATGTGGCACAGGTACAAAGTGAGTCGAAGTTGCAAATATGCCACATCACAGCTACCAGGTAACTCAGTGGTTATAAAATAAAAAACGAGTGATTCTAAATGAGTACAGTATAACATATTTTTCACAGCAAATTTTACATAATGCGAAAAAAAAAAAAAATTAACATTAGTCCCTCCTGTTATCCCACAAGCAAACTCTGGGGTCATTGACTGAAAAAAATTTTGTGAGATGTTTTTAAAGAATGTAGGTTTACTAGAAAATAACATTCACGGTATCAATAACTTTAGAAAAGCTACAAAAAACCTGGTTGCTGCTACAAAATTGTTAACACAATTTCAGCTGAATAATATAATATGTTTACAATACGTAAAGCCTCTAAAACACAAAATTTTCATCCCTAACTGTATGGTGGCTACAAGAGAATCATGAAAACATTTAGCACATATGATGAGTGCTGTCAATAATTTAGCTCCATAAAACACTGTACTAAAACTCGGACAGTTAAAAAATTCAATACAGTATTTTAATTTGAGTTGAAGTAAACCCCTTATTAAATATGCAATATTATACTTTTTCAGCCTCTTAGGCAAGGATCTCACTGAAGTTCTTGGTCTTGAAGGAATGGTGATTCCACCTATGTGATTATATTATTTGGTAAAGCTATTATGACAAGTCTTCAACCTGTATGAAAACTATGAAGTTTTGGTTATAGTTGGTTTCTAGAAAGTTATTTTACATGCTAGAATTATTGTATATGTCAGCTGCAGTAGATCGATCATTTCTTCTTTTGAACAGGTAAGCATATATTACTTAGTTTAAAAAGAGTTTAGATTAAAATCAAAATAATCTGAAGATGCCCAATGGAGTGCTCGGAGTGAAATGTTATAGCATAACAAGACCAAGTGACTAGTCGTGAGGAAAATTTTTAATTAAAATAATTTTAAGCAGCCATGCTTTTAATCTAAATCAAAAATATAACAGTCTATTATTATTTAAGCAAAAGAAGAAATGGTTATGTCAAGCTACAGCAGTCAACACATGCAAAAATTCTAGCATGGAAAACAACTACTTTCAATTGATATCAATACAAGAATAAAATCTCTTGAAGAAATAATTCTTCACAATTACATGAAAGGCACATACACTCATTTTCATAAAAATCTATGCACCAAGAAAAAACCATTAGATTAACCCAAAACTGGGCAAATAGCTACGGGGAGGGCAGACATGCAAGTGATTAAAGTTTCGTGCGATTCTGTATGCCCGCACATCCAAGACCAGTGCTGCAATCGCAATCCTTGGGGCTTATAAGGCGCCGTGCTGGGGACTCCACATTCATGCCGAAGTGCACGGTAAGAGTCAGGTGCGATCCCTGAGCGACAGACATGCCCATGAACCGCCTTTGATGTGCGTACGGGCAACTAACAGAGTTTGAACAAGGCCGTATCGTCGGGATGAGAGGCAGGGTAGCCGGTGAGCCGAATCTACTGCCATTTGGGCCAGTCGGACAGTACGGTGTGATTGTGTTGGGAGCAATGGACATGGGAAGGCACCCAGACACGGCGGACTGGCTCTGGATGACACAGACATACCACCAGCAGAGAGGACTGTGGGATCATGAGAGCGGCATGCACATGCAACGACGTCCTTGTCCAAAATCCAGAGACATGTGGCGGATGTACAAGGGACTCCTGTGTCCATCAGAACCATTTCCATATGCCTGGCGGAGGCGAATCTGCACTCTCGACGGACCGTACATTTTTCGCCATTAACAGCTAACCATAGTCGGCATCGATTGCAGTGGTGTCAGCAGCGAGCAATGTGGATTGCTACGGACTGGCGACATATAGTATTCAGCGGAGAATCCCGCGATACACATCCCGAACTGCAGGGGTGAAGGTCTGGGGAGCCATCACATGTAACAGCTGAACTACCTTCTCAGTGATCCAATCCAAGAGATGTTGCCAGCCCAGCACTATGCACAGGAGATCCTGCGGCTCCATATGCTGCCTTTCCTGGCGGGGCAGCCCCGGAACCATTTTGCACAAACGATAATGCCCGTCCGCACACGGCTCAGGTTTCCCAGGACTGTCTACGGCATGCTTTGATGCTTCTGTGACCTGCCAGGTCGCCCAATCTCTCGCCCATCGAACACATGTGAGGCCAGACGGGACGCCAGCTTTCTCCATGCCCCAAAGTTCGTGATTTAGAGCGCCAGTTGCAAGAAATGTGGGCCAATCTGTCCCAGGATAACAACATACAGCATCTCTTTGACTCCATGCCGGATCATATCACCACACGTAACTGAGCACGAGGCAGTCCGACGCGTTACTAACAATGACTGGAATGTGTACCATAAGTCCGCGGGAAATCATCCAGCTGCTGTGATATTGTAATCACTTCTGTCCTTGGTATGTACAATCTCACTACTAAAATCTCATTTCAATCCAATGCCTCCTTGGTGCTTGGATTTTTATGACGATGAGTGTAAAAAATCATTATCGGCACATAGATGTCATATTTTCTACTGCTTCCTATGTAGCCAATTTTCAGAAAATTGGAAAATGTTTGCCTCCTCGGGGCACTCCGTGGTAACAATGGCACACACAACAGCAACTAGGGTCTCTGTGAATCTTGGAGAGGTGCAAGCTAGTTCTGTGTGACATTGGCGAAAAGACCCCAACTCACTGGGTTTTGTTCCAGAATCCTTAGGTTGAATGACCAACTGGAACCCTCAGCTGAGGGCTAATCCCCCACACTGATGTACTTACCTGATTAAAAAGACAAAAAGAAATATTAAGAATGACTCAAGTGTGGGATATGGTGGACCTACCACACTTGAGAAGAACGGTCCACCATGGAATCGACCTGGACTTTCTAAACGGTGTATGAGAAAGCGATCTCGGCTGAGTGAATGTAAGATTGGTGTATGGAATACTAGAGGTATAAATGGCAAGATGAGTGAGGTAATTGAGGAGATGAATAAGTATAGACTGCATGTGCTGTGTGTAAGTGAAACCAAAAAGAAGGAAATTGGGGTAGAAGAAGTGAATGGCACGGTGAGTGTGTGGTCTGGAGTATTGGATAATATGAGAGGACAGGCTGGTGTATGTGTGATTTTAAGTGAAAAGATGAAGAACAACTTGATTCACTATAGTTGCATAAGTGAGATAATTCTCTGGATTCGTTTGAAAGTGAAACTTCAGAGAATTGTAATTGTTGTAGTGTATGCTCCTTGTGACTTGGAACCTTCTGATAAGAAAGAAGATTTCTGGAATGAGCTAAAAGCTGCTTTGAGTCAGTTTGGTGCTAAAGAAAAAGTTGTAATAGCAGGGGATTTCAATGCTAGAGTAGGTGTGCAGAATGCATTTTCTGACAATGTTCTGGGTAAGTTTAATGATCCTTGTGTGAATGATAATGGTGAAAGATTAATTGAACTCTGCATTGAGAATGATTTGTGTGTATCTAATACATTTTTCAACCACAAGTATATACACACATATGCTTGGGAAAATGGTACTCTTGGTCAAAAAAGTGTGATAGATTTTGTTGTTCACGATTAGCGTTTGAAACACTTAGTTGTTGACAACCGTGTGATGAGAGGTGCGGATGTTGGTTCTGATCATTACTTGGTAGTGTCACGAGTGAAACTTAATGTTGGTTGGAGGAAAAGGAATAGGAAGAGACCCAGGATAGAAAGAATAAAGGTTGATAGGCTCCTTGAAGATCATCAGCGGTATTCTGACTTACTCAGAGAACGACTGAAAGATCTGAAATCTTGTGAGAGGGATGTAGAAAAAAAGTGGGAATGTTTTAAGAACTGTGTTGTTACTGCTGCTAAAGAGGTCTGTGGCACCACAATAGTAGGTAACAATAGAGGTGATGCTTGGTGGAATAGTGAGACAGATGAGGCAGTAAAGAAAAAGAAGGAAGCCTATTTGGGGATGTTGCAGGGCAGAGTCTCTGTGGATGAATATAGCTGTAAGAAGCGTGAAGCTGCTAAGCTGGTTCGCCAGAGTAAGGCAAAAGATAGGAAGGAGAAGGTGGAAAGGCATGAACTGGCTTTTTGGAAAGATAGGAAGTCTTTCTGGAAGTACACGAGACTCAGGAAAAATAGGGGAAACAAAGTTGTAGGTTGTGTGAAGAATGAGATCGTGGAAATGATATGGGAGCCCAATGAGTTAAGTGCAAGATGGGGTGAATATTTCTGTGACTTATTAGATCAGGAAAGCAAAGGTGATTCTGAGACAGACGCAGATGATGCCACAGTGAGGGATGGAAGCACAGGAGGGATCTCAAGAGAAGAAGTGTGTAAAGCTCTAAAATCTCTTCAGAATGGTAAGGCTCTGGGAGTTGATGGCATAACTGCCGAGATGCTGAAATATGGTGGTGACTCTGTAGTTGACTGGTTAACTGAAATTTGCCAGTTGTGCTGGGAGTTAGGAATGGTCCCTCGGGATTGGGAGGATGCTATCATTGTTCCCTTGTATAAGGGAAAAGGTGATCAGACTGAATGCAAGAACTATCGTGGTATTAGCCTACTGAGTGTGCCAGGGAAAGTGTTTGGTAAGGTTGTTATTGAAAAAGTACGGGGTCTTACATCAGAGAAAGTGTGGGATGTTCAGATTGGTTTTGTGCCTGGTAAAGGCTGCACTAACCATATTTTTGCATTACGCATGATGATTGAAAAGTATCTGGCTGTTGGGAAGAAAGTTTTTACTGCCTTCATAGATTTAAAGAAAGCTTACGACCAAGTCAATAGGACACTTTTGTGGAAGGTATTGAATGAATATGGTGTTACTGGGAATCTACTTAATAGTGTAAAAGCCATGTATGCTGGTAGTAGAGCTTTTGTACGAGTGAATGGTGTTTTATCAAAATGGTTTTCCATTGGTGCAGGAGTTAGACAGGGTTGTGTAATGTCACCATGGCTGTTTAATATATTTATGGACACATGCATGCGTGAGGCCAAAATAGATAATAGTGGCTTATGACTTGGTGATATCCGTGTGTGCAGATAGCTGTATGCTGATGACACTGTCCTGTTGGCAGAGAGCAAAAGTGAGTTGCAGAGTATGTTGACTCAGATGCACGAAGTTTGCATGAAATTCAAACTGAGTATAAATAAGGGAAAAACCAAAGTTATGGTGTTTGAGAGAGGAATGGGTAGCACTGAATGTAATGTAAGTATAAATGGCACTGTGATTGACCAGGTGAGTGAGTTTGTGTATTTAGGAAGCATGTTTGACCGAGAGAACAAGTTGGATGGTGAAATCAGTAGGCGAGTGAATTCTTCATTGAAAGTCATAGATGCTCTGGGAGGTTTTCACAGGAATGATGGGTTCTCTAGAGAGTCTCGCATGGCTGTGTATGAAACTGTAATTGTTCCTACTCTGATGTATGGCAGTGAAACCTGGGTACTGCAGAAGAAACATAGGAGTCGTTTGTATGCTGGAGAAATGCGTTACTTACGTAGGGTTTGTGGCAAGACACGATCTGATTGTGTGAGGAATGAAGATGTATTGCAGTTGTGTGATGTAGAGCAAAATGTTGTTAGCAAGGTGGAGACCAATATGCTTCGGTGGTTTGGCCATGTTGAAAGAATGAGTGATGAAATGCTTACTAAGAAAATATTTTCAGCCCAAGTGGCAGGAAGGAAAGGCAGAGGAAGGCCAAGGAAGACATGGGTGGATCAGATTTAGGAGTGTCTGCATGAGAAAAAGATTATGAGTATGAAGTATAAAAGATCTTGTGTCGGGCGTGTAATGGATATCAGTGAAGCACGAGTTGTATGTCAAGATTGCTGCAAATGGCGAAGTTTGATACGACAACAATAACTAAAAATATCTGGAAGTTTGTATTTCTTTTGGAGCTAACCTCTGAATCTCAGAGAACAGCTTAGTGATATGTATGTATGTATGTATGCATGTATGTATGTATGTATGTATGGAAAATTGCACCATTCTGGAAAGGGAATTGAACCTACATCTCCCAATTTAAGTCCAAGAATGCTACCATTACACAACCCAAGACAAAGGAGTTTCAAGCAATGAATGCAAAGCAGATGTAGCTCAGGAATTTGAACAATGTTCTAGTATGGAGGTCAATGAGGTTCCAAGCAACAGTAGCAAAGCAGATGTAGCTTAGGAATCTTAACAATGTTCTAGATCTGGAATGTTGTTCGTTGACCTAGGTGGTGTAATGATAGCACGCTTGAATGTAAATTGGGAAATGTGGATCTCATTCCTATTCCAGAGTGACGTAAGTTTAAAGTTTTCTGAAGGTTGGCTGCATGGTAAACAGTAGAAAATACAGCACCTATGTAGTGATAATGATGTTTGTATATCACTTTTAAGAAACTAAGGACAACCAAGACCATAATTTTCCTTTAAGTTGCGACTCATAATTTAAAAGTGCTGTTGTCTTATTTCTGTTTCTTCAAGACTAAGAACAATACCAACAGCCACACCCAGGACTGTTTTTAATATACTGAAAAATACACTGATACACATTTCCTGAGGTATGCACTTCAAATCATATAAGTTCCCATATATTGGCATACCGTATTCATCGGCGTATAACACACACCCTAATTTTAAGAAGGAAGTTTGTGTAAAAAAAACAACACTTTAATTTAAAATAAATGACTTGGGAGCTCTGAACATTTTTTAGAAAACTCAACACACATGTTTATTAATATTTATACCACTTATTATAAGGCAAATAATACAAAAGAAAAGCATCTGTTTGAACAAAAAAACTTGGATATTAGACTCGTTACAAAAATTTTAATCAGAATCACTGCTATCTTAGAAAGTGATGAGACAGACTAAAAAATTAAAGGTGTCGGTTCCTTAAACCAACGCCTTTTGCCGATAATGCATGGTCATCGTCACAAGAAATGATACTCTCGAACCAACACGACAAGACCACGCATATACTAACGATTTTTATCACCAACTGTCAGCGACAGAGTTCGGAAGTTTCATCACATTTCCCCAAGCAGCTGCTGCTTAACACTTTCACTGTTGCGCGCCGCCGCCAAATGCCGTCGTAAGCATGGCTTCATATTTCGCTACCTAAAACCTTCGGCACTTGAAGAGAGTTATCTATTTTGTTACTGGCACTGAAAATGAGTCTCCAACTGTCTAAAAGTGACCGCGGTTTTGGGATAGCGGATTTTTTCCCACATGATTTAGGGAAGGGAAAGTAAGTTGACTTCCCATAGACTTAACACAGCGCACACTTTTCACTGCAATGTTTATTTTCCTTTGAACGTCACTGGTTTTGCGGTGAAGGGAACTATCAATAAATAAATGCTTTAGTGGCAATAAAAAGCATTTGCTACTTAGAGTTTATACTTCACATGGATGCTAAAGGGATTTCAAAGAAACTCATATTCACTTCAATACTTAGTTTTGCATAAACAACAGATATATTTGGACGCGCTGTTGCTGGTCCCTTTCAACCAAAAGTTCCTAGGCGGGCACACTCTTCTGTGGAAACAGGAGATGATGCCGATAATATGTCATCAAGTACAGAAATGTATTCTTTTACTAGCTGTAGTACAACCAGCAGTGAAATTGAGAATGAAGAATGCCGCGTTCTTTCTCATACTCCGCCTCAACAGATTTTGGCTATATATTGGTGTGATGGTCCCGACATCATGAGAAGAATTCCGTTCACTGGTATATCAGGACTGAAAATTAATATGATAGGTATTGAGCCAATCGATTTTTTCAATCTTTTTGCAAATGAGGAATTTTGCAGTCTATTAGTTAGGGAAAGTAATGCATATGCTGTAGAAGTGTTTATCTCAGGAGTTACTGAAGGTTCATGAATAAATTAATGGAAGGATGTGTCGGTAGATGAGATGAAAGTTTTTCTGGGCCTTATGTTTCATATGGGCATTGTACAAATGCCATATCTCCAAGATTACTGGAAAACAGATCCATTATTCAAAATGGACTGCTTTTCTTCAAATATGAGCAGGAATCATTTCCTGATCATGCGGTGCCTTTATTTTGCAAGAAATCCTCAACCTGGCAAAGTGATTACAACCAACCGCCTTGCAAAAAAAAATGCATTTACTGGATTTATTTAATGATACCATAGAGAGCACATGCTACCCTGGAAAAGAAGTTGCGATTGATGAATCAATGGTTTTATGGAGAGGTCGTTTGATATTCAAACAGTACATGAAAGGAAAACGTCATAAATATGGGGTAAAACTTTATATGCTAATGGAACCAAATGGTATGACTCTAAAAGCTTTGGTTTACACAGGGCAACTGAACTCCCTGGGGGAAGGGGGTGGGGGAAGGTCATGCTGCTAATGTAGTTTTAAAATTGATGGAAGGGAAGCTAAATGTTGGTCATGCTATTTATATGGATACTTTTTATAATAGTTACAATCTTGCATTGCAGTTATTGAACAAGACACTTATGCACTTGAACTCTTCATGCAGACCGATGACATCTTCCCAAGGATGTCACAAAAGCTAAACTTTTGAAGGGGGAACGGAAATGCCAATTTTCCAATGCTGTTGCAGTGTGCAAGTGGAAAGATAAAAGGGATGTTTACTTCATTACCAGATTTACCAGAGGACGATTTAGTTCAAACTGTAAATAAAAGGGGACAGATAAAAGAAAAACCAAAGGTGGTTATCAACTATAATACATTTATGTCAGGGGTAGATCGTCAAGATCAAATGCTAGCATACTATCCTTGTGAAAGGAAAACCATAAGATGGTACAAGAAGCTAGGATTACATATATTTCATATGATGATAATCACTTCCCACAACTTGTATAATAAATTATCATGGAAGAAGATAAGCTTCTATGATTTTAGGCTATCCATTGTACGTCAACTTTTGAATCCAGAGCCATCAACTTCCCGAGTGAAGATATCTAAATCCCTAAAAGTATGTGGTTATCTTCCAGTAAAAAAAACAAAACAAAACGGGACATTTTTTGAGGAGACGATGCAAAATGTGTTCTGCCAAAGGGATTCGCAGGGACACTCTCTATTACTGCACCCAGTGCCCAGAAAATCCTGCACTGTGCTTTCAGCCATGCTTCAAATTATATCATCGTAGATAAGGGACAGATATTTTGTCTTTCTATTTTGCTAAAAAAAAAGTATGTTCAAAGTCAAACTGCACGTTTGTGTGTGAGGGATTTTTTTCCCTACCAAAATCAAAATGTATGGATTTTGTATTTATCCAGTTATGCATCATGGCACTATTTATGGAATTCTTTGGAGTTTGTAAGCATTATTTCTCTTATTTTATATGCAACAATGTTCGAAATATGTATCCAGTAAATGTCTACTTGAATATTGGAATAATATTTTATTGCTGGCATAATTAATAAATCTTCTCGTATTTTAGAATTGCTAAGTCATGAAAAGCTATGAGATGCAAACACACGGCTGGTTGGTCCAAACGCATTAAAGCTCAATCGGGGTGCCGGGTGACACCTTGTGGCGTCGTGGGAGATTTGCATGGGTTTCATACCGGCACCGCGTGCTTGCCGCTGATATAGTATGGCGGCAGCGAACGTGTTAAGCAGGTTGTGCGGTGAAAGCAACTTAATGAGAGCAGATGCTTAGCCTTAACGTGACAGCTTGCATTCGCTGCTGAAGGGAGAGGTTACTTTCGGGTGCTTAACAAAGGTAAATCAGGAGTCTATCACAATTTTTTAGTGCAAATCTTCTTTCCGAAGAACTGAAGATTGTACTGATACCACTTTTAACAAGATCCATCAGAAAACAGAAGAGATATGCATTAGAGAAGCACTTGGAGTTAGAGTAAAGTGATACCAAACCGTTAACATTTGGCAACATCGGGATATGTCGCACTCTGCAGCAGTATTTGTTTTACCTAAGTTTAAATAAAAAAAAAAAAAGTAGTATACATGCATAAAATGCAGGTAGAATTTCAGCCCTAAATTTTAGGAAGAAAAGTGTTTCAAATAAATATTACAGAACTAGAGCAACTAAAAACATTTTCCTCATGGAATATTTTGATTTATTAAACAAAATCCCAACCTTTACTCAATCTTAGTGAGAACCCAAGGGCAGAATCTTAGTCACACGAAATTTAGTATCTAGAGATTTGATCCCATACACTCTGTATGTAAATCAAGATGCTGCCAATGTCAGTAACTTTAAATAAGGGGTTTTGCAACTAGAATGTTTGACAAGCAAACTAATATTAACAGAATAAAACACGTAAGAGAATTTGCAGCTGACACAGAAGTTTCAGGTGATGAAATTATCACAATGAATTGTGTTAGAATCATCATTCAGCTCATCATCATTTTCAATAACAGTGAATTTCAGATGTTTCTGTTTTAAGCACAAAAGGGCTGTGGAATATGAGAATAATCTTCGGGTACAATGAGAAATCTTGTAATCATCGCAAAATATCTTCTGCAACAACTTTAACCACTCTCTAATAGAAAAGGAGAGTGTGCTTGGTCAAGACTGCAGAGAAAAGAGGTGTCAAGTCTTGCTAAGTGTGATGTTAGTGAATAAGAAATCAAGAAATCAGAAAATAGCATCTCAGAAAAAAATGCCAATACAAAACACACTAATTTTTTACAAGATTGAAAAGCAAGTAAAAATATTGAAACATCCAGGCTTCATTTTTTCATTTGTTGATGGCTGGCCTGATAAAACTAAGATATGTTTTTTTCTTCCGTTCATGACCCCTGAAGTCACGAACAGAAAAAGAAAAGTGGGACCATACAATAAAAATAATTCTGCAAAGATCCATGCTGTAGATTTTAGCATTTAAAATTATCTAATCATTCCATTCAGTGCTCTTTCATCTGCTGAGTAATAGCATGGACTGTTAGATGGCAATTTTATCATATCACGGCATCAATCATTGCTTGGTTAACGATGAGTTTGAGGAGGATAGCCTCCCAGTTTGTGGTCCATCTTTCCAGGTTTCTGCATCATTTGAAAAATACTTATGTTGCCGGAAAAAACTAGAATATGACACAGCAAAATCTCCAACAGTCGTTTTTATCAAATCAAATGTTTCAGTTGGAGATTTTCTCATATACACAAAAGATAAAAGATATTCAAAACAAACAGATTATAAATTCTGAATTTGCTTGTAACACTAACTGGTCATCCACATAACACCTCTCAGAAAACTTGAAAATTTCATCACCCTGGAGCGGAAATCTAACCCACATCTCCTGATTTCCGTTCAAGTATGCTAACCATTAAATCACCCAGGACAGTGAAGTTCCAAGCACCTGAGACTACGCAACCTTAGCTTAGGAATCTGAACATCCTTCAGATTTGCACTAGTCAATGCATCATTGTTTCCTCATGATGTTATTTCAACCCAACTCCCACCTGGAAATGGATGTAGGTCTGAAATCACCAGCACCACAGATAAATCAATGAAGGAAGATCTCCCAGCATGCAATGCTGTCTGAGCTGTGACACCATAGGTTACTGTGTAGTTCGAGCAGTCTCGAAACTTTCAGAACACCTTCACATTGTGAGAACTTTAGCCAAATATTAATATGTTCACCAAGAAAAATGTTATTAACTTGCCATCAGAATAGACTGAATTCCCTAGTTTACCGTTCAACAAATAATGTGCCCACTCCAAGGCAATGTCATTTTCGTTTCAGAAAACTTGAAAATGACATTGTCTTGGAATGGGAATGAAACTTGTATCTCATGATTTCCATTCAAGTGTAGCAGGTAGTGTGAATGAACTTGAAAATTACATCCCCTTGGAGTGGGAACCACACTTGCATCTCCTGATTTCCATTCAAGTGTAGCAGATAGCATGAATGAACTTGAAAATTACATCACGTTGGAGTGGGAATCACACTTGCATCTCATGATTTCAATTCAAGTGTAGCATATAGCATGAATGAACTTGAAAATTATATTACCTTGGTGTGGGATGCACACTTGCATATCCTGATTTCTATTCAATTGTAGGGAATAGCCTGGATGAATGAAATTGGGAAATGTGGGTTTCATTCCCACTCCAAGGTGATGCAATTTTCAAGTTTTGTGAAATGATGTTGCATGTTGAACAGTAAACTAGAAAATTCGGGCTTTTCTGATGGCAATAGTAGTAACCCTATAGTTGTTCCACATATTTGTGAAGAATATTTCTTCCATAATTTCCATATAAGAAAAATACTAGTTCTTGGCAAGATGAAAAACAGATGCTACAAATAACATAAAACTTTAACAACTAAAAATTTAATGTGAAAGACATTTCTACAAGACAACAGTAGCCAAATTAGTACCTGTTCTGTCATAATTAGTGTATAATAATTCAGTACCTTTTAACTTTTGAGTTTGTGTAATTTTCGAGTGGTAATTATGTATCTTAGGAAAAGGAAAATAAAGTTTAGAGCTGTTTTATGTTGAGTCTGTTGTAAAGCAGATTTTAATCAGAAATGAAAAAGGAAAAATGGGTTTTTGGAACAAAAACATATTAAACCAAAGAGTGCAATTACAACTGTGTTTAATTCAGATGTATAAAATTACTTACATGTGAAATGGTATAAGCAGATGGATTTAAAAATGGCCTCAAATCAATAGTAAAGTTTTTCTCTTGAGGAGATATATGGATTTGCTGGAGAAGAAAAGGAATCATGTTACAAAATTAAAGACACTAATCGTCATAACATTTTCAATTACAAATATAAAATTAAAATAGATAGAAAATTTTCTAATATATATATTAAAATCACATGAAATAAATGCAACAGTCAATATGGAAATGAAACAACCCAATAAATTTGAAAGATCATAAACCAAACAGCACTAAAGCAGCTAATTGAAGTTATATCATATAACAGCAATATTCATCACAACAAACGTCAACATCAAAAGTCCAAAACTACAGCTCGAAACCACCACAAACCACCACAGAAACAACCCAAGAGAACCCCCAAGAAATACACATTTTTTTTTTTTTAACAAGAAGTGGGACAATCATTAACACAAAACCAAAAATGAATTAACCAGAAACGCTTACAAGAAACAATGTCAATAATCAACCAAGTCGTCTTCATCAGGAGTCACACCAACTTGTGTATAGGCCTTTGTGACACAGCATAAGATAAGTGTTAACAAAATATCATATTGTGGTGTGCTCTAGGCCTAAAACCCATGATTTCAATGAACAAGCAAATACAAGGTCCACCACAATCCCACACATGACGACTGCAAATCATGGAAGGCAAAGCACCTATGAAGTCGACCACAATCCCACACACGACAACTGCAAATCATAGAAGGCAAAGCACAACCAACTTTAATCCAAGTCAAGATTTCATTAGAATAGCTAACCTATCCGGTTACAGTTAAAGTGTAGTGAGAAAAATCTGATAGAATGTTATCTCAATCTTCAGCCACTATTGGCCCACCTAGTGGCACTTTAGAGTGTGTACTTTAATTTTGTAGGGCCTGTATTTAATACATGTCTGTACCTTCTAAATGAGGAGGATGTACATTAAAAAATTCTGATGCCTTCTGTTTCTTCAATAATTGGGTCAAAAATTTATTTATAATCGAAGTGGGAAGTCATTCTTCTTGAGATTTTTATAAAAAACAGTTCAGATCTTAAAATAGTGTTCGTGCTGCTGACTCTGAGAATCTATTAAACTGTGATATCAACAGGTTTCTATGTACAGACCTCGAGACACCAGACTTCCAATTTGTGTACATATTTATTTTGAATGGGTAATATCTTCTTTTATCATACATACAAGTTACTAAATCTTGTTGTGAAGTGTCAATTTCTATATCCAAGAAATGAAAATATTTCTCAGATACATTAGTATTTTTAGAATTAAATTAGAAGGATATATTTTTGTTGTGTAAATATGAAACTCTGTCTAACTGAAGACCACCAGGTCTATGTATTGGAGTACCCATCTGTCTGTGATATCTGTATTTATCGTGATCCGATTTTCATAATAATTTAAGTAGATGTTAGCTAGAGTACTAGAATAAGTGGAACCCATTGGGATTCTAGTTGTTTGCTTTAATCATTGTGGTGGTTTTGAGCTGTAGTTTTGGACTTTTGATGTTGCCATTTGTTGTGGTGAATATATATATATATATATATATATATATATACTTTTTGATCAATTAAGGCATATGTTATAGCACTACATCATGATAAATCTACAGAAACTCCAAATCAATTTGCTTATCCTGGACTTAAATCACTAAAGGCTGCATCCACAGAAAATGTAGCCATGAAAGAAATTCCAGAATTTTAACGTAACAGAAATGAACAAGAAAGTGAAGCTATTGGTATTGCACTTACAAAACTGGACATACATTGACTGTTTAGTGACAATGTTTCTTTTAGTATGGTGGAAAATGGCAAGAGGTGAAACAAGGGAGTATTAATGAGAGTATTTGTGAAACCCAAACAAGACGAATTTTCTTCATGATAGTGCTCATAAAAGACACGAAGGACATTCATTGCACTGTACACTTGTGGGAAAGCAAACTTAAAAGAATCAGTGGGTAGTTAACTATGTGAACTGCTTGCTGCTGCATGAGAACAGTTTTAGGGTTAGTTTGGTGCAACAGCCCAAATATGATACTACTACTGCAACATTGGGTAGTGTTGTGAATTACAGGGATCAAACACCTTCATATGAAAGGTGCCATCCAGTTTGAAAAGGAAAAGTTTAGCTTTCTTGAAGCTGTTTTAGACATTAGAGAAATGTAGCTATGCAAAAACAAGACAAATGAAATATTCACACCAACTGTCCCGTGTCAAAGTGTTACTTGCTAAGGAAATAAAGGAAAGTTTAAATCTGTTTTTCTGCTTTCCTTAAAGGCCCGTGTTTTATTATACTTCAATTTGACAACATACTGTCACTGACTGAGAAATAATCTGCTGTGGAGGTGAGGGTCTGGGAAAAAAGATGGGTTACATTTTAAAAATTTGCTCATAATTAGTAATACTTTAGGTTAAAAACCTACAGATACATAATAAATTCTGTTCAAAAATAACACTAGGAATAGTCACGAGTTTGTTCATAACTACAACTGCTGATACTCATGAAAAGAGTAACTGGGTCTTAAAGCATATATACTGTATAAGTCCACAGACTTGACAACTTTCAATAATTAAAATCAATAAAAAGTTTTCAATGAATATTTAATAGCTATGTTTGATTGCTTGATGGATTGAACATATGTTATGCAAATGGTTTGGCAATTTTAATTGATTTTATATGCTATAATTAAGATATTTGGCACTACCTACCTCACACTTACAGTGATTAAAACGCAATCTATAAATAATCACATCATTAGTACACTATCATTAATTAGGCTACATACACAAATAAATTTTTTATTTGTAACCATGAAATGAAATTATTGCAACATTGCAGTAACTTTTTACTTAAACTTAACTGAAGCTTTGAACATAAATTTTTGCGCCAGCATGTTAGAATACCTTTAAATATCCAATTTTATGCCTTATGTAAGACTGATATTTTTTATCTCTCTCTCTCTCTCTCTCTCCCTCTTTTAGTAGTTATCGCAACCCTACAGCATTTTTGCTGAATCTTTCCTGCTAGGCTGTGAGCAGAGAGGGTTGGAACGCAGAAACGGATGAAATTTTGTGATCAGGTAAATCAGAATGTAGAAGTGTGGTGGTTCTTGAGGCTACTTATTCTCCTCTAAAAATTGTGCTAGCCTGAATTAAAAAAAAATGTTAATGCACGTATGTAAAATAATTGTAAAACAAGCACAATTTTGTAAATTTTACGGGTAAACCATAAAACTTGGGCGGTATGAGTCCAGTGTTTTTAAAAATCATGATTGGCCTGTCTATTCCAGTATGGATGGCCCATATCAAAATGTACAAATACCATTTCAAGAAACATTAATAACTCACTCACTTGACAATTCAGCTGCACTGTTTTTGGATGACGTTAGCCCCCCTCTTGAATACCCTGCTTGAGCTGAATCTTCTATTTACTCGAGCAGCTTTTTTGCTTCAGAGATCCCTCAAAAAACATAAGCTGCCAATAATATTTCTGGCAAGACAAGCCATGGAAGATCATCATTGTTTTTAAATAAATGTGGCCTAAAATAATTAGTTACAATAACTCTTTTATAGGGCCTCTTACTTTTGAACACTGTACTTCTCAGCCCAGTACTTTATGGGCATACAAAAGTATTTAATTTGAAGAAATGTGCCTTAAAATGGCATGTGTTGAATATAAAATTAATTACAAGGATAATGTGTTGTTCCATGTACCACATCTGAACAACAAAATACACAAACATTCTTAAACAGAAAAAAAAAAAAAAAAACTGTTGTCACATGAAGGGAGATGCAAAAGAAAAGCATTGTATTTCAGTTAAGAGACCCAGAAAAGAAGGTCAGAATTCGGTGAACCATAGCACTTATTCTAAAAAAGAGAGTGGATATATGGTGACAGGAAATGCTGCAAATAGTTCTGCTACTGTAGCACACACTACTTGAGAATGTTGCATCACTACAAACAGAAAAATGCAGTAGTAGCAGCAGCATGCTACAAAAAAAAAGTAGCTTGTAGTGGAAAATTATGCTAAAAATATCACAACTTTAAAAAAATAGTGAAAAAAAAAAATTCTTGAAATCAGATTCAATCCAAAACTAAGACTGAGTATGACCTAATAATGTACCTGACTTAACTTACATTGTAAAAACCAACCAAAGCATGAATCGTTGTTTTACTTATACCCTTTTTGTCTGCTGAACATTATCTATTCACTGTTTAACAAGGCCACGTGATAAAACAGGTGAAAAAACACCAACTGTGGAAATGTGAAGATAAATTTTGAAGGTAAACCAGAATGTAGACCAAGTGACATAACAACCATTTGTGTAAATGTGAAGGTAAATTTTTCCTCACCCTAAATGTAGAAAAAATGTTTCTTCCACATACAACCTGTGCAATAAAGCATCAATGTGTTCTGATGCTTTATTATGTCATTTGCAAGGAGAGAAAAAAATTCTTCTTCTTCTTCCCCTTTTCATTTGATTTAGAATATGTACACTTCATTTTATTCATTAAAAAAAACCTCCACACTATCTTTCTAAAAATGCGCTAAAAAAATGCAGCATCTTCATTTTTTATTTTATTTTTTTCGTTTCGGACTTTAACGACCACCATGAGTAACCCTTATGGGTATAAGCAGTTGTCCATCCCTAATTTGAGGCCATTGGTTCCAGGAAAGAAGGAGAGCCAGTGTCATTACACAGACATACACCTCATGCCCATATCTGGGACTTGAAACCGAGCCTATCTTGGATAACTTATCCTAAGTCCAAAGGTCACCAGGGTGGCATTGTAAAGAAAAAATGTACACACACACATACAGAAAAACTTAAAAAAAAAGATGATGGATAACTCAGCATCTACTATTCAAAACGATAAACCTTTCTATCAGAATTTTTAAATATTTTTGTCCTCGAAAATCTGCAGTTTTGGGATTAATATGATAACATGTGATACACATGATGATCAGAGTTAAGAGTTAAATTCAAAGATAAATTATGTGTGTAATTTGCCTTGGGATTTAGCTCTGCATGCCATATCTAAGAATGTACATATAAAGATCATCCTCAAAATGTGTACCTTTAATTCAAACCTAAATGTAAAAGGTAGCAAAAGTAGGCTACCTTACATTTGGTAGCCAAGAAGTAACTACTTTTTGGCTACAGTAATTTACATTGTTAAATTACTTTTGACAATGTAAAAGGTAGCCAAAAAGTAGTGGTGTAGATAGCTATCTTTAAAGAAAAGTAGTTGTAGCTGGGAAGTAGCTTTCCAATCAGTTTTGATAAGTAATTTTTCACGAAATATTGTTCATACATTGTCAAAAGTAATTTCTTTTTAAAAGCAACAAAAGTAAGAGGAGCTAGTAAAATGTTAATGTATTTGGTTTAAAACAGTAACAGTAGTTAAAAATTAATTAGCTTTTTCCATTGAAAGTAAAAAGGAAACCAATACACTTCAATAGCACCAATACAGAAAAGGAAAAGAAAAAAATATTACAACACACTGACAGCTGCAAAGTGATATACAAATTATTAAAACAAACTTACCTGAACAGGTGGATGCCGAGGATAAGCATCTCTAAAATCTTTTAGTGTGAGTTTGTATGATGGCCAGCTTCTTTCAGCAGTCTCATTAAAAACCTGTAATGAAGTATATTCAACAAAAGCACAATTCTCCAGTCACTTAATGATACAAATTGTATACATCACACAAATGATAAAAACTAACTAATGATGTAGGATGAAAGATTTTTATTATTTGAAAACTTTCACCTGATATACAAATTATTAAAACAAACTTACACCTGATAAGATTTATAATACAATGGAAACTTTCACCTGATGTCCCTGAGTTAATCTGTACTGTCATTAATGAAAGATACATCCACCACATTTACGAAGTACATTAGTCTGCTTTTACCTCATGAATTTTTATGTGTTTACCTAAGCAATTTAAAAGAGGGAACATCAAGACTTTCAGGAACTACTGAAAGAATGAGTGAAGATGAAGTCCAATTATGATGGTTTTTATTCATTATGAAAAGGCTTTCAATTCAGTGAAATTATCAATAGTGTTAATGCTTTTGAAATCCTGATCAACATTATTAATAACACCTATAAAAATGCAAGCACAACGATGAAAATTTATGAAAATGCAAGTTGTTTGACGATGCTGCACTATAAAGACTGGAAATGGAGTGAGACAAGATGACACCATATCTCCAAACATGGTTCATACACTTTTTCAATCACAGAATTTCAGGACTTTTCAAGGACTCCTGGATTTTTTTTTTCTAGACATACGATCCAAACGCTTCTACTTAAAAATATAGTGAAACCATAGGTCTGTTCAACCTGTAACCTACAACAAACAACCCCCTTCAGGCTTAAGCAAACTTAATGCAGAATGTTGAAAATGATGTCTGCTGCTCCAGCTATTAATAAACCTAGAATCGCAGATAGATACTGAAATACCAAAACTGTCACTGAAAATGTATATATAACCAGGGGAGGGGTTTAATTCCTACAAAACTTTTATGTACATTATACTATACTAATTTTGAGAAACATTTATTTTTACTTAATAATCAAAAGCAACTTTTATGGGAATTTTACAAGGAAATTTTTTCATTAATAGCAAATTTTCGGAGAAAACTCTTCTCCTTCTTCAGGCTGTCTTGTTGTTGACATTTTTTACTTGTCACTATCACGGTTACGGTTTACCTTGATGGTTACGGTTAACCTTGACGGTTTAGGTTATTTTTCAACAAATCCTGCCAGATGTTAGGCAGGGAAAATCCTTTGCAGTCATTGATGATGGAATTTTGATTTTTCTCAATCTCTATTCCTTCTTTCAGTTTTCTTTTTGGAAATTGCTTTGGAAACTGATTACTTTAAGGGAATTCCAATCCATGCTGTGCCCAGTTTCTCTAACATGCCTATCTAATCCAGTCTTGTTGGAGCAATTTTTTATAGCTACTTTATGCTCAGCTATACGAGTTTCTAGTCTGCGAACTGTTTCTTTTTTTTTTTTTTTTTTTTTTTTATTGGAGGTTTAACGACCACCATGAGCAACTCAATGGGCTATAAGCAGTCGCCCATCCCTAATTTAGGGTCACTGGTTCCAGGGAAGGAAGAGAGCCAGTGCCGTAAGACAAACACAACATCCATGCCTCACCGGGATTCGAACCCGGACCCCCTTTCGGACGAATGATCAGAGGCCAACGCCTTAGACCACTGCGCCACCGGGGCGACCTGTTTCACCTATGTAAGATAGTCCACAACTACAATTTACTTCATAAACTACTCCTTGCATTTTTAAAATATCTTCTCTTTGGAACTATTTTAGGGAAAAATTTTTTAACTTTGTTCTCTAAACTTGGAGCTAGCCTAATATTGTATTTCTTACTAATTCTCTTTTAAAGACTCAAATAAACCTTTGTGATAAGAAATTTTTCTAGTGAATTTTACTTGTTGCTTTTGTGGGTTCTTCGTACCATTAAAATTCAGAAGCTTCTCAATTTCTTCTTTAGGATAGTTATTCTCTGCAAGTATGACTTTAAGCTCTCCTTTATGGGCTTCTTTTTTTATCTGCAGTAGAAACTATTTTATTAATTTTTTCTAAAAACTGACTTGCAACATTTTTCTTAATAGAAACTGGATGATAGGAATTGAAATCCAGTAGTCTTTTAGTATTCATTGGTTTTTTATACCAACTAGTGCGGAATTTTTCATCTTCATAATAGATAGTAATATCTAAGAAGTTTATTCTTCTTTCTTTTTGAAGTTCAATAGTGAACTTAAGGAAATCATCTAATTCATTGAATGAGTCTAGAATTCTTTCTGGAACAATTTCTGAGCTATCTATTATAAATAAGATGTCATCCATGTATCTGCTATATAAGCAGAAGTATGTGGGTTGTACTAGTATCTTTTCTTCTAGTTTTCCCACATAATAGTTAGCTAAGAAGGAGAAGAGTTTTCTCCGAAAATTTGCTATTAATGAAAAAATTTCCTAGTAAAATTCCCATAAAAGTTGCTTTTGATTATTAATTCAATTAAACTAGGAAGCCATTTCTCAACATGAGCTTTATTCAAAAAATTTATTTTTACTTTGGCTTTTAGTTCAATTACTGTAGCAAATTATAGAATAAAAACAACATAAAACTCAAAAATATGTAGGTATAAAATCTACAGTTAGAACATAAATACATTGTTCTTGAAATGCTTTCAAATACCACACAATCAATATGTAAATTAAATACTATTTATATTTAATTATTTTGAAATAATGTTTACATTGGAAATTTAAGGACAAGGAAGGCAAAATACTTTAAAAAAGATTACACCAAATTTTTTGTTGTAATGAGCACATCTGTTGAATCCTTTCTGACATGAATGAAATTTATCAAAGTTACTCAAAGTCAATGGAACTGGTTAAAAAAAAATCAATATTTTTTCAGTCAAGAAAACATCCAGAAATATAAACAGCTACTCACTTCCACCAAGGGTTAAAAAGTATGTTACAAAAATTAACAAATGGCACACAAACAGTTTCTTGTAGCAGAAGGAAGGTATCAGTGACAAAGAAATTTTCAAATCCAACACTTAAAAGAAGAAATACAGAAGGAAACATGCTATAACTCTATGCCTTCTAGCAGAAGAATTTTGCATAATGGAAAATTTGAAAACAGGCAAAAAGTATTCTTCATGGCAAAAGCTATGCTAAGAAAAAATAACTTTTCAAATACATTCCCCAGAAACAGAGATAGTGAGAAAAAGGTTTTAAGGTTTTGAATTTTATGCTCTCTAGCGGAAAAGCTGTGCATTGTTAAAAGAGGATAATGCTCCCTAACTTTATTGCAGCGAATGGAATACAGTAAAAAAATAAATTTATCAATAGGGTTCTTAGAAGTGGAAATACAGCTGCAAACATAAGTATGCAAACACCACCTAGCGACAGAACTGTGAACTACAAAACTCCTCAAATACAAACCTAAAGTGTTACACAAGGTAAATGCCATCAGGTGTTCAAAGAATCTTTTAAATCACACATTTAGAAGTAGAGGTACTGAGAAAAACAGACTAAAAATCTGCACCCCCTAGCTGCAAAATCATTCATTATTTTGGGACAAAAATACACAAGGAGTTTTCATAATTTGTAGTAACTGACCAAAAAAGAATTTTTTCAATCAGGTTTTTAATCATGCAAATATTGCTGTAAATGGAAACGCGAACTTACGCCCTCTAGTGGCACACTTGCGCATTAAAAAATTGAAATTATAAAAGAAACATTTTGCATCACAAACACTCTCCAACAAAGAAAGATTTTTCAAATCAGACTCTTTGAAGCAGAGATATCAACAAAAATAAGATATATATCTATGCCCCCTGGTCGAAAAATTATGCATTATTTTAAGCAGGAGGCATTCTCAAAAGGTTTTACGAGGTGAGAGGTATTGATCCATGAAAGAACTTTTTCAATCAAGTTTTAAGAAGCTCAGATCTTGCTGTGAATACATCAAAGCAGAAATAAACACTTATGCTCCTGGTGGCCAAAACCATTCTTTACCAAAACTTAGAAATTATACATAAAAAAATTCCTATCAGGAGCTGTATCCGATGCAGGAAGAATTTTTCAAATTGGACTTTCATAAGCAGAGATATTGGGAAAAAATACAATTTACATTTGCCCTCCCTAGTGGAAAATCTATGCATTACTTGAAAAAGGGACTGTATCTAAAATAGTCTTCAACATAAATGGCATCGAAAGGAAAAATATTTTTTTCAATCAGATATTGATAAACAAAGATACGAAATAAAATTTATTTTGAATTTGATAGGGTGTGCATTTAAGCCCTCTAGCGGTGAAGTTGTGCATTGGAAAAAAAAGCGGAATGCAAGGATCATCATTCCAACATTTGAAGCTTTCCCATTCCTAATGTAAAAAGAATTTTTCAAATTGGACTAATGGTTGTAGGGATATGACAGACAGAAGGACGGACAAGGTCATAACATAAGCATGATCTTTTTTTACAAAAGATGTGCTAATTTTTTTTCGGTTGGAGAGCTTTCTTTCGGAAGAAACAGTACTATTTTCAAGAGCAATTCACAATTATGTCTCATAAGAAAAGCATTTATATCAGAATAATTAATTCTCAAAAGAAAAACATTTATATCAGTATATGCTGATACATATGGATGAAGTAGCCTACTCCAGAAAACACTTGTTGGATGAGGTTGTGGATAATACTAAATGAAAACTTTTAGCCTTAAGTTCTTATCTATGTGTGAGAATAAGTTAATGTTAGTGCTTATAATGTACAATACATTTTTTTTAAATATAAGAAATTATAACAAACAAGGACACAAGTTATTTTCTATGAGTGAGAATAAGTTAATGTTAGTGTTTTTAACGTACAATTAAATATTTTTTTTTTTAAATATAAGAAATATAACAAACAAGGACATAATGAAATTATAACAAACAAGGACATAATGAAATTATAACAAACAAGGACATAATGAAATTATAACAAACAAGGACACATGGATATAATGAAATAATTTAGTAGATTACAAAATATAATTATTTTTTGATTCAATGACACCATCTATCACCAAAAGGCTTCCCATTATCACCGGTACTTGCAAAATTTTTGCTTCAGTCTCTGGAAAACAAAGTCCTCTCCGAATTTCCTTTAAAACCGGCCTAATTTATTTGTTACGTGGATGATATTTTGCTATTTTGGACATATCCAGTGGAACAACTTGTTGTTCTCACTGAAACCTTATCATCCCATTACCTTACTATCAAGTTATACATATATGTCAACGATTCTGTTGTTGCATAATTTACTGTTTCTCATGTTATCATTGAAATGCCCTCGAGAAACGTCAATAATATAAATATATAATAAAAGTTTCTGAATGTTACTTACATTTCGCCATGAAGTTTCCAGGATATTGCAGAGTTTTCTGTAGTCGAAGTCTTCAAATGGATAGTTAAAAAGCTGCATGAATGTGACAAAGTCATGAAATGGATGTGACAAAGTCTTCAAATGGGTAGGTAAAAAGCTGCAAATGACTATCACTATTTTTGCGTCGTTATTTAAAAGATGATTTATGAACGTTAAAAGAACTAAATATACAGAATCTTATGTTGAAGGTGAGTCGAATTGGTTAGAAAATATCTTGTATTGATGACGTTTCAATCCTTGTTTCCCGCAGCGCAAGTTCCCACACTAGTTTCATTTACCATTTTGTAATCATCTTCAGTGGGTATAAACGAGGTATTTTTCATTCCTGTCGTTTCTTAGCCACTCATCTCAAAACTATTAGCATTCAAAAGTTCCTCGTCGGCAGAACCACTGCACATTCGGTTTTTGGTTTGATTGTGCAATTCACGTCGTGTATGTTTCCAATTGGATCGTTTGAATTTGCTTCCGACTCCAATTCCTTAGGTGTCGCCATCTTCTGTTTGTTAATAGATTTATACCTTGTCTTGTTTCTGTATTTTTTATTTTATGGTCTTTTTCTTTTTTGTTTTCTATAAGGTATCTCCAAGCATATGGCAGATCCATTGGGTCGTTATTATTACAATTTGTTTCCCTAGTTTCTTCTATCATCACTGCTTCCGATGTTAAAATTTGATTCTTTGTTTTATGTCATGTTATTAATTTTGCTTCTGGCCAATCTGGGATAGCCTCATTTTCTATGCAATGTTGAATTAAAGATGTTTTGTTCTCTTTTTTGTTCCAGTTGGATATATGCTCTCCCAATCTGGTCTTAAATCTTTTTTTAGTACTTCCGATGTATACTTTATTTTTTTTTTCTTCATTTCCTTTCGTTTCAGTAGAGTTTTTTGTTGGTATACAATATACACCTGCTTTATCAAGTATAGATCTTTTTTCGCTTCCAGTTGTCAATATGGTTTCATTATTGATAACCGTTTCTGCTAGTATCATTTTTTCTTTTGCACATTCTTTCTTTAATGTATTCGTTAGTGGAGGAATATAGGGAAATTTACTCGCAAATTTCATTTCAGTCTTATGTTTAGTGTTATTGTTACTAATAGATTTTTTCGTATTTTCAAGTATTTCTTCAATAATCTTTTTTCTGTATCCAAACTTCATAGCAGTTTCGGTTATCCAGTTAATTTCTAAAATTTCTTTATTTTTATTATATGAGTGGGTTAAAGCTCTTCTTACATAGATAGAATTGTAGTGCTGATCTTTTATATTTCCATGGATGGCTTGAATCGATCAGAATAATTGCTGGAATAAACTTTGGTTTGCTATAGACTTCGTATTCAATCATATTGTTGTTTCTAAATAAAGAGGTCTAAAAAATGTAGTTGTCTGTTAATTTGTTTTTCCATAGTAACCTGTATTGACGGATAAAAGCTATTGTATTTCTGTATGAATGCATCAAGGTCTTTTTCAAATTGCTGCCAGAAGATAAGGATATCATCAACGTATCTTAAATATATTAACAACTTTAGAAACAACAATATGGTTGAATACGAAGTCTATAGAAAACCGACGTTTATTCCAGCAATTATTCTGATCAATTCAAGCCATCTATGGAAATATAAAAGATCAGCGTTACAATTCTATGAAAGAAGAGCTTTAACCCACTCATATAATAAAAATAAAGAAATTTTAGAAATTAACTGGATAACCGAAGCTGCTATGAAGTTTGGATACAGGAAAAAGATCATTGAAGAAATACTTGAAAATACGAAAAAATCTATTAGTAACAATAACACTAAACATAAGACTGAAATGAAATTTGCGAGTAAATTTCCCTATATTCCTCCACTAACGACTATATTAAAGAAAGAATGCGCAAAAGAAAAAATGATACTAGCGGAAACAGCTATCAATAACGAAACCATATTGACAACTGGAAGCGAAAAAAGATCAATACTTGATAAAGCAGGTGTATACTGTATACCAACAAAAAACTCTACTGAAACGAAAGGAAATGAAGAAGAAAAAAATAAAGTATACATTGGAAGTACTAAAAGAAGATTTAAGACCAGATTGGGAGAGCACATATCCAACTGGAACAAAAAAGAGAACAAAACATCTTTAATTCAACATTGCATAGAAAATGAGGCTATCCCAGATTGGCCAGAAGCAAAATTAATAACATCACATAAGACAAAGAATCAAATTTTAACATCGGAAGCAGTGATGATAGAAGAAACTAGGGAAACAAATTGTAATAATAACGACCCAATGGATCTGCCATATGCTTGGAGATACCTTATAGAAAACGAAAAGAAAAAGATCATAATAAAAATAAAAAATACGGAAACAAGACAAGGTACAAATCTATTAACAAACAGAAGATGGCGACACCTGAGGAATTGGAGTCGGAAGCAAATTCGAACAATTTAATTGGAAACAAGCACGACGTGAGGTGTGCAATCAAACCAAAAAACCGAATGCACAGTGGTTCTGCCGACGAGGAACTTTTGACTCTGCCAGTAGATTCGAGATGAGTGGCCAAGAAACAACATGAATGAGAAATACCTCGTTTATACCCACTGAAGATGATTACAAAATGGTAATTGAAACTAGTATGGGAACTTGCGCTGCAGGAAACGAGGATTGAACCGTCATCAATACAAGATATTTTCTTACCAATTCGACTCACCTTCAACATAAGGTTCTGAATATTTAGTTCTTTTAACGTTCATAAATCATCTTTTAAATAACGACGCAAAAATAGTGATAGTCATTTGCAGCTTTTTACCTACCCATTTGATGACTTTGTCACATTCATGCAGCTTTTTTAACTATCCATTTGAAGACTTTTTACCTATCCATTTGAAGACTTTAACTACAGAAAACTCTGCAATATCCTGGAAACTTCATGACGAAATGTAAATAACATTCAGAAACTTTTATTATATATTCATATTATTGATATTTCCCGAGGGCATTTCAATGATAACGTGAGAAACAGTAAATTATGCAACAACAGAATTGTTGACATATGTATAGCATGAATTATAACCACGTCAAGAATTCAACGAATTGAAATATTTGATGAACTGATATAACCTTACTATCAAGTTTACCCTTGAAATTGAGGAGCAGGGAACCCTTCCTTTTCTTGATTTACTTCTTTCACATGACCCATCCGGCTCAGGTCTTACATATTCTGTTTATATAAATTTTGAGGTTGCTCACCTTTATTCCCTAAATCATTTAGGAGGTTTTCGCCTCTACACATTTCCAACACATATTTTTCTTATTTACATCGTAGTTCGAGGCCGCAACAACACCAAAAAAAAAAAAAAAAAAAAATCTTTTTCAACTCACACAAACATCATCCCCCTCCCTCTCTTCCCTATGACTAATTAAAACATCAATCAATAAAAACCTATTTACACATTTCCTAAAACGTCAAAGTTAAAAGCTGTAGCCCAAAATTATTTACAATTGCACATCAGTGCCAAATTAAAATAAACCCAAAAAACTTGACACAACCATTATATCCAATGCTGACGAACCTCTCTCCCTTCTGAAACAAGCATGACAACCAAGCACTTTCAACCACCGCCCTGGCCATTTTCAAGGAGTGGACGCAACAGATGTACCACCCGTCACCATCCACGAAACGTAGCGTATGTTCCAGTGCCTGCGCGTCATCGTCTCAATTTTATGTTCTCCGTCGTTCAGGCGCAGTGGCGCCATCTATCAGATGACCCAATATCCTTCTTTTTCTTTTGTACCTATAAATATCTGTTCCATTTATTTGATTCTTGAAACTAATCATCTTATTCTAACACGTTTTTATCACATCATTTCTTTTCTTTTTTTCTCTCTTGCCTTTTCTCCTCTGTTCTTCTCTGCAGGTTTCCTTTTTGATCAAATCCTTCCAATATGTATTTAAGCTATTAGGATCGTTAACGTTACATAACCTGTGTCTATTTTTTTCTATCAACACTGTCTCCGCCAATCTCAAATGCCTTTCTGTACGACAATTCTTAATAATTGAGATTGGCGGAGACAGTGTTGATAGAAAAAAATAGACACAGGTTATGTAACGTTAACGATCCTAATAGCTTAAATACATATTGGAAGGATTTGATCAAAAAGGAAACCTGCAGAGAAGAACAGAGAAGAAAAGGCAAGAGGGAAAAAAAGAAAAGAAATGATGTGATAAAAACGTGTTAGAATAAGATGATTAGTTTCAAGAATCAAATAAATCGAACAGATATTTATAGGTACAAAAGAAAAAGAAGGATATTGGGTCATCTGATAGATGGCGCCACTGCGCCTGAATGACGGAGAACATAAAATTGAGACGATGACGCGCAGGCACTGGAACATACGCTACGTTTCGTGGATGGTGATGGGTGGTACATCTGTTGCGTCCACTCCTTGAAAATGGCCAGGGCGGTGGTTGAAAGTGCTTGGTTGTCATGCTTGTTTCGGAAGGGAGAGAGGTTCGTCAGCATTGGATATAATGGTTGTGTCAAGTTTTTTGGGTTTATTTCAATTTGGCACTGATGTGCAATTGTAAATAATTTTGGGCTACAGCTTTTAACTTTGACGTTTTAGGAAATGTGTAAATAGGTTTTTATTGATTGATGTTTTAATTAGATTAAAGTGTTTTAGGGAGTGCAATTGCGTATATTTGTGGTGGATTATTTTGAATCTGAATTTGGTCATAGGGAAGAGAGGGAGGGGGAGTGATGTTTGTGTGAGTTGAAAATGATTTTTTTTTTTTTTTTTTTTTTTGGTGTTGTTGCGGCCTCGAACCACGATGTAAATAAGAAAAATATGTGTTGGAAATGTGTAGAGGCGAAAACCTCCTAAATGATTTAGGGAATAAAGGTGAGTAACCTCAAAATTTATATTGTCTAAATAGCACGTGAATAATTAAGCAGCTTGATGACATTTGCAATGCTGTATGAATATATGATATTCTGTTTATCGTAAACCTACTTTTGTTTCCACACTTATACCTTACACCTCTGCACATCCAACTAGCTACAAACTATCTTCCTTGAGGTTTCTTAGTAAAAGAGCTTTCACCCACTCCGCTTCAGAAGAACTATGGCGGACTGAACTAAAAATCATTTCAAACATGGACACTTCTTATGGATTACCACATGTTACTTTCACAAGACTGTTTCACAAACAACATAATTCTCTTAGTACAAGTTTAAAGTGTACAAGACCTTGCCCAAAATATGTGGGTTCAATGGATAACATTCTTGCAATTATTACCCTACTGAAGAATGTCTGTAAAAAGAACCACTTGGACTCTGGTGTAAAGACTGCAAATATATTTGCACTTGTTTGGAAGTACAAAGACTGTCTCCATACTACAAAGACATGGAGTCTACCAGATTCCACTGGTTCCGAATCTGCCCACTGACCCACCGAGGATCTATTTAGGGTCCACTTTAAGATCTTTGGGGGTCAGAATAAAAGAACATCAATACTCCATAAGCATAAGGACAGGTGCAAATATCACAGCTCTGGTCAGAACTGTGACGGAGGAGGGTTATACACCGGACTGGAAAAATGCTACTATCCTTGCCACAGCATCCAACAACCGTTCCTTGTTATTCACCGAAAGTGTCTTAATCTCTAGGTACAACCAGTTATGCTGTAATGATGATCTTCCCACTTACATTCCAACCTCATAGAGATTGTTGATTACAAATTTGTACCCAGCACCTGATGATTAATTCAGTGTAAGAAAACGGGTGGCACTATTTGACTGAATGCACATGATAAAACTAACGATATTTACCTTTCTTACTGTATACTTAAAAAACATATATATATTGTATATTTTATTTATTTTTCTCATATTTATCTTGTGACTGTTGGCAACACTAGAGCATCTTTGACACGTGAGTGAACATGATATAAACCATTACACTTCTGACGGACTCTTTTCGACTGGCACTCGGCCTGATCATGATATCACTGTGACCCTGAAAGATCTCGCCTGTATGTTTTTAAAATTGTAAATAAAAATCATTTTTTAATTGCAATTGGAGCATGGTGGTAAACATTAAACAATTATCGTACATAGACAGCATTCTTATGCGTGTCCTTTGGACATGTTATACTGATAGATATTGTACGAATCACCTTCATCTTTTCATAATTACATACAGGTCAAAATGAAAAGAAGTAGAAATAAAATCTTTAAGTTTTTAGTACAATTTTAATATAACACTGGAAGTGTGCAGTTTGGAGAGTTGCATGCCTGTTTTTAAGATACGACCAGATATGAGATATATGCGATATATTTCTTATCAGGATAAAATATTTAATTACACCTCTTTGCATTTGATATCATATACACTATCTACCAACAAGTAATTGGACACCCCTGCAATCGACGATATCTGCGGTCCTGATACACGTCACGGCCGCCGCAAATTAAATATCGTGTGGGAAACAACAAGGCAACCAGTTGCATGCAAGACGCCACGCCATTTGGAGCTCTCTGATTTTGAGAAAGGTGTAATTGTCGGGTAGAAATGGCCGATCCATACGTGACATATCTAGCGAGTTGAAGTACCCACAATTGACAGTGGCCTACGTGATTGGCAAGTGGAAGATGAGAGGTGACTGTCGGAATGTGCCCTAACACAGCAGACCCACAAAACTGGGAGTTAGAGACCGACGGGTGCTGGCCAGAGAAATTCGGAGGAACCGCACCAAATCGATGGGCCACATCAGCAAGGAGTTTCAACAGGCATCCGGGAGTGTTCTTTCGAATAATACCATCCGTAAGGAAGCCCATCTGCTCGGTTATCATGGACGTGCTGCCGCCCACAAGCCTTTGATCACCAAGTCCAATAGCGCTGCTCGGCTAACATGGTGCAAAGAACGTCGACAGTGGACCGTTGAACAGTGGAAACAGGTTCTCTGGAGCGATGAATCAAGGTTCACCCTCTACCGTTCGGATGGCAGGGTCTGGGTTTGGCGTCTGCTTGAAGAATGCCTCCTGCCGGAATGTATTGTGCCAACTGTGAAGTTCGGAGGCGGTGGAATTATGCTATGAGGGTGTTTCTCCTTGTATGGCACGGGACCCTTGGTCGCAATTCCTGGTAGACTCAACGCCGAGACCTACTGCACCATTATGGGTGACCATGCGCTTCCTACGTTGTGGCAGTTTTACGGGGTGGACCCATGTTACTTTCAGGATGACAATGCCACCTGTCGTGTTGCGAGGTCCACCATGGCTTGGTATGGTGACAATGGGGTTAATTGAATGGACTGGTCTGCGCAGAGCCCGGACCTTAACCCTATCGATCACCTCTGGGATGAGTTGGAGCGTCGACTTAAGGGGTGCCCCCACCGTTCGAAATCGGTTAAGGAACTGACCTGTCTTTTCCAAGCCGAGTGGAAGAAAATACCGCTAGCCGTCGCACAATGCCTGGTTGAGAATATGCCCCGGAGGTTCACAGCTGTAAACACCGCTCGTGGAGGCGCCACCAACTATTGAAGGTGAATAAACTTTGTTTTCCTTTGCTATCACAGGTGTCCAATTACTTGTTGGTAGATAATGTATTTTGTAGGTGTGTTGTTCTAATACATGAGGGATAATAATTATTTTGGCTCTTGATTCTTGTGTGTTGTCTAAGTTTGAGCATTAATGAAAAAGCCATTCACATAATTCACTGTTTCAGGTACAACATGAAGGCCATAAAGTACAAGGGCGGATCGAAAAGTTATGCACAGCAATTTTTTGCTTGTTGCAGGTTGCAGTTTGGCAGATGCTGAAATTTGAATATCATGCTACAGACCGGTTTGGCTGCATCAGATGTCATCATGGTGAAAGACAGTGTGAACAACGGCACAAAGATGTCGCTTTTGTTAGCATTGCATACCTGCCAACATTTCATGAAGCTCATCACGAGCACACGATGATCGCCTTCCACGCGCCTTCTAGTGAAGCTGATATGGTGCTATATTATCGGTCTTACCAGATTTAAAATGTGACATTCTCAGGATAGCTACTACAATAAACAACCATTGAAAACACCTTAAGTTAGAAAGTTTATATATATATAAAATGTATATTTTTCCTTATTATCTTAGTAATATACATTCATCATATTTGAGAAAATGTGGTTGCAAATAAATATAAAAGCTCAAGTGTTTGGGCAAAAAATAAGATACATTAAGAAACAAACTAACTTTACTTCAAAGATAAATATGTTGATTGCTTTGCTTTGTGTAAGTCAGTATCAAATATAAGATAGTGCAACTATACTAGTTATCCGAATTTATTGGCGCAGATAAAATCAAGGTTTCCAAGCTTTCGCACATTAACCAGATGGCTTTTTCAAGGAAGGTAGACAGCAAGTCTGCTGTCTAGGGTAACATGGATGTTAGGCTTTGGTTTGAATTTTGTGTCACTACATTTCCAAGATGGCGTACACCTTCCACGTGTCGCTTGCAATCATTTTTATCTCCGTGAGCAATTGAAAAATCTGAAGAGCAAATACTGCAAAAAACATGATTGCCTTATTAACACAATTTTTTCAGCACCGGCCACGCTGTTGCTTATTCTTTTTAAAAACTTGGGAACGCCCACGTTTTGCCATTGTGAAAAATCAAACACTCCATTAACACACTTCCGCAATTAAATCGCAAAGCAGCGTGCACTAACATAGCTCTTTCTGCTTGGGGAATTCCCATGTTCCGGCAGCCGACCTGAATGAGGGATGACAACCCAATGCACTTCATTGGTCAACGTGATTCAGTTCCCCCCTATAGTTTCTCCACCCCTCCCTGCAGCGGGGATCTCCACACCTCCCCTGCACTGACGGGCATAACATCAAAGCCGTTAAAACCAGGACCAAAACTTGCCGACTTCCTATCTAACTTCCGTTGGCGAGAACTGGAGATCTACTTTAACTCTTCTGTACAAGCAAGAAGGGCACCTCCGAATTTTATATTTGGTGTGAGGGAATCATATGCGAAACAATGAAGAAATTGTCAGCATGTGCTTTAAAAACAGCGAGAAAAAATTTAAGAACTACATTCTGTAGTGTAGCACTACAAAATTGATCGCTCTCCTGGCAACATCGTAACTGGTTCCACCTGTACTCTTCCGCACATGAATTGACTGCTGCAACAAACCTGCATTTCAATGGAGCAACGCTCGATCAGATGTCGTTGCCGCAGCTTCTGTTCACAGTGTCGCACTTGCACATAAATATTACGGTAAAAATCTTTAAAATGCACTACAAAGATGAAATTTTTTAACCATCTGTACTTTTAATGCAGTATATTTTTGGCCACAGTTGTTTTTTGAGGAAAAATGGGTAATGAAATAAAAAATTTGTTTTTTCCTGAGAAAACCCCAAACTATACAAAGTGGCTACATACATCCGGGGATAATCCGGATATTCTGGAGCAGTTGGCAGGTCTGGCATTGTCTGTGAATGAAGAGCAACGCAGTGTAGTCTGATTTTTGTGGGCAAAATGGAAAACTCCGACCGAAATACACAAAGAAATGGGCAAAGTGTATGGTGGTGATTGCCTGGACTGTAGCAATATCTTAGTAGTTTCTCTGCAGAGAGCTGTGGCAACCTTGCCGATTCGCCACATTCCGGTCGACCTGTAACGCCATCATCACCTGCCACTGTGAGAGGCATTGAACAGCCAATTCTGAGGGACTGGCGGATCCATCTGCACACATTGGTACAAAAGTTCAACATTTTGCATGGTATAGGCATAGCGTATAATATTGTGCATGATAAATGGGTAATGGATGCCCAAGAACTTGACAGACGATCAGAAGGGACAGAGAATGATGTCATCCTTGGACCACTTGATGCGTTACACAGAAAAAGGACATGAATTTCTGACAGGTGTAGTGATATGCGACGAGTCCTGGGCATATCCCTATGTTCCCGAAACCAAGAAGGCCAGTATGGTGTGGAAACATTCTGACTCCCCACCACCAAAAAATTCAGAGTAACCCAATCTGCACACAATGTCCTCATCACAGTGTTCTGCGACATGCTTGATGTTCTCCTGGTGAAGTTTCATCCAACAGGGCCCACAATAAATACGAAAACCAGCGCTAACATATTGACGAAGTTGCGTCATGCCCTTCATGACAAAAGACCCAACAGAGACGTTGCAAATGTCAGACTGCCTCATGACAATGCTCACCCACATGTTCCACCACAAGTTCATGACAAAATTGCGCAATCTGGCTGGGAGGTGCTCCAGCACCCACCATACAGTTCGGACCTGGCTCCTTCGGACTTTCATCTGTTTGGTCCCTGGAAAAGATTCCTGGATGGCCAACACTTCGATTTGGCTGACGAAGTCAAATCGTTTGCCCGCAGGTGGTTATACACCCAGAAAATGGACTTTTATGAACAAGGTATACTAAAACTGGTACCATGCTGGGATAAATGTATCGAGCGCCTCGGTTCTTATGTTGAAAAATAGCTTTGAAATGTAGTTTCATTATGTATATGTATTGTTTTGCCTATCTATTAAACTGTTGCAAAAAAAAAAAAAAAAAAAATAGTGTGGACTACTTTTTGATCCACTCTCGTACCTATCTTGCATTTATTATCAAAGGCAGGTAAAGTAATGATACTAATGCAAATATATACTTTGTACTGAAGAAGCACAATGAGTTGCCATCTTAGAATTAGTCCTCTAAATCTTCCAAATGTTTGCGCTCCATCAAATGAATCCTATAAAGAAAAAAACATAACATAAATAATTCACATTTTATATAATATACAATAACTTTGTCTGGCAGCAAAGTAAATAAAGACAATGACTGCAGTTGGGTAAGAAACGGAGACATAAACTCTAGACATTTCTGCTAGTAGGAATGTCTATGATCACATTTTCTTGGTTCCTCATTGGCTGGCTTGCTTGGGAATACGTAGATACAACACTCCCAGTGTTTGTTTCAGAAAAGTTGATAAATTGATTATATCTATTTTTAGTACATTTTTATAATATACTGGCCACAAGTCATCAAAAATGACACGTATAAAACAGAACAAAATTATCTCAAGAACAGCTTAATAATTTATTTTACATTTTTAGAAAATGTGTGCTGCACATGTATAATATATGTCAACATCGTTAGCAACAACTGAGAGATAAATATTTGTGGCATCATGCTTAGTTTCTCATGTTTTGGGGCAGGTGTCAGTAACTCAAAACTGATTCCCCAGTGAAACTGTGTCAATGTGTGATGTAACAGCTGCTATGTCACAAGTTAGCTCATACATCTGATTATAATTAAATTATGACACCAGTTAGCAAATATATTTTTTACAGTTAAATTAAATGAATCTTATGTGTTATTAAAGTTAATGTATGTATAGTGAATTAATACACAAATAAACAAGTACAGAAAAATGTGGGTTAGCCTTGTGTCAGATTGCTTTTAACTAAGTATTCAGTTCTGAAGTGAGTTGTAGTTTCAAAGTAACATTACTTGAAACACGTGTGGACCTTAATTCAGTGTATTTATTGACTCCTCCTTGTGCAGCTGCGAAAGGAGTAAATGGAAATACATTGTTAATTATTTATAAATCCACGTATTTGTTCCTCAAAGGTCATTAATGAGTGACTAAATAGGACAGCAACCCTGGTGTCTGAAATTAAAGTCCAGAAGGAATTGGCAGGGATAAAAAGAAAATATTGGAATTTATGTATTTATATTTTTATTTGAGGGTTTAATGACCACCATGGACAACTTGATGGGCTATAAGCAGTTGCTTGTCCCTAATTTAGGGCCACTGATTCCAGGGAAGGGAGAGAGCCAGTGCTGTAAGATACATAAAATCCATGCCTCATCAGGATTTGAACCTGGAACCATCTCGAGCGAATGGTCAGAAGCCGATGCTTAAACCACTGTGCCACTGGAATGGCAAAACAGAAAACATGTAAAAACAGGTAGAGATGTTTGCCTTGTAAGAGACACAATCGTAAGGTAATAAACATTTTATAACAGATAAACATGTACACATTCTGTGTACACAGGGTAGCAGCCACACAACATCAAGGTGAGATGTAAGAAACTACCTAAAAATGTCTTAATAAGGAATGTGATCATGTCGTATGGACACACAACTCTCACAACAATGATACATACTAATCACCATGTTGATGATGAACTATGGAGCCAAAGAATTTTACTCCTCGATGAGGGCAGAAGAGTTCAGTGAGGGATCTGATGAGCTGTATGTGTCATCACAGTGCATCCAAAGAATGTTTATAGGATTCAGATCCGGAGATCTGACTGGTCAAGCCATATGGTGAGTATCCTCACTCTGCATAAAATCATCAACAAGCTGAATCCACTCCACTGCTGGTGAGCATTATTATCCATTAAAAGGAACTGAGGACCAACAGATCTCCTAAAAAGTTTGACATAGGGCTCTTGGATCTTGTGTCTACAGCACTTAACATTTGCAATGCCTCCAGCAAACAAGTGGGGTGGCGTGAAGCCGTTTAACATGATGTCATCCCGCACAAGCAGACCACTGCCTCTGAAAGTGTCTCATTTGTGAATGTTTGCAGGATCATTACAGGTCCCCTGTTCCCTCCAGATGAAATGCTGACAAGAATCCTTTGGAGACCAAATCTCAACTCATCTGTAAAAAGAATGCTGGTCCACTCATCTGGGCTCTAGGAATGATGTTACTTGCACCAGTTCAAGCGAGCTCTCTTGTGAGATGAGGTTAGCAGAACACAAAGCATGGATTTCCTGTCATAAAGGTCAACTGCATTAAACATTTGATAAGTCATTTGCTTTGGCACCATAGTCCAGTGGCAACAGAGAGCTCTGAATACTATTGCCAGGCCGTATAGGACCTATGATGCCATGTGGTTAAAGCAACATAATGGTCCTCGTGAGGTGTTGTATGCCTTGGATGACCTTGGCAGAGCCCCTGCGACACCCCTTCAGTGTTGTTGAATTGCTGCCATTACCGTGAAACCACTGTGGGGTGGACATTCAACATCCTAGCAACCTGGGCTTGAGACTGGACTGCTTTCTACTCTTCCATTGCTCTCCATGGTACAGCACTGGATACATATGTATGAGGCATATGGAAAGCATTTGCAGCCACCAGAACACCTCTCACCTCTTACATGCACTGTCAATGAGAAATGCTACTGCAGTTCCCTGTTGGCTTTAAGAATGTAATTCAATTTACATATTGTACAGCATTTTGCTGCTTCTTCTTCTTAACCTGTTGACAACCACTGCAGGGTACAGGCCTCCCACAGTCTTTTCCAAATTCCTCAATCCTTAGCCTCAGCCCACCATTTAGCACCTCTAAATCTCTGAAGGTCATCTCTCCATCTTATTCTCTGGTGCCCTCTTCATCTCCTTCCAACTTTCAGTTGTCATTCTGTCATTAATCTTGCCCATCTTCCAGTCTTCCAACATGTCCAGCCCATCTTTCAGTCTTCCAACATGTCTAGCCTATCACCACTTTGATTCTTTTATTATTTTTATAATATCTGTTATTCCTGTTCTTTCTCTTATAATTTCGTTTCTAACTCTATCTTAGAATAATAGCTATATACTATACTCACTACTGTTTCACACGTTATATACGTTCTGTGCGTTGTGTGCATATTTGCAGCAAAATCATCTTGGCATTTATATATCATATGACTAGGAATATTATTATAAGTTTCAATTATTATATTATCAAGGACTCACCTTGTATCGGTATTCCAGATTAGTAAGCTTCATCTTGTATCTTGAAAAATATGTGTATCTAGCGTGTCATTAGCCACGTAGAATCATCGTATTGCAAATAGGCCCAATTGAAATTTGCGACCAGGGTTTAAATTCAAATAAAACACGACTATGGATATCATACAAAGAGAGTGTGAAAGAATTATATACAATGTAATTAAAAAACCTATACCATCAACAGGTATCGTCAATCTTTAAAAGAAGGAATGGATAAAATCAACGACATTACAAACAGACCTCAAATAAAATTTTCGTCCATTATTGAACAATGCCAGACAATCTCTGCAACACGCACACGACTCCACGTAAACCACCGGACATGTTTCGGCACGACTGACTTTCTGCCATTATCAACGGTATGCATCCTGGATCAATGTTCAAAGTTGTTATATATCTAGGTCACCTCGGCATCACCTCCGCTATAGTTGTTCCACGTCGACGTTTTCCGCCATCATTACATGTACGTGTATTCACCTGTGAGTCACATCCACGCCATCTATTGGGTTAATTCCGGAATTGCTGTCGCTGTTTTTATTTCGTAAGTATATGTTATTTCTTTTATTTTCCTTTTTGTTGTTATATTTCGTATTATTTTCTTGTTGTATTAGATATTTCCATGGATACGGGATATCTTTCGGAGTAGACGTATTGCAATTGGATCTTTGGGTTTTCTCAATTGTTATAGATTCAGACCACAAAATTTGGTTATGTTTATTGTGGGAAGTTAAGATTTTACTATTTTTCCAATCTGGTATTAATTCATTTATCATACAATGTTGTATAAGTGATGTTTTTTCTTCTTTTTAATTCAATTATCATAAGTGCTCATTCAACCTCGTTTTAAACCTTCTTTTAGTACTACCGATGTAATATTTGTCCTGCTTATTTTCCTTTGGGTCTATTGTAGGAATCATGTATACACCTGCCTTATTTAGTGGATTTTTATTGTAACCACTGTTTGTCAGTAATTTAGAATTATCAGTAACTATTTCAGCAATTTCAATATTGTAATTCTGGCATTCTCTTCTTATAATATTGCTTAGTGGAGGTAAATATGGTATACTTCCGTAAAATAACGTATTTCTTTTTGTTAATCCATTGTTGTGCCTCTGTATACCAGCTCTTCTTATTTTGCGATATAATGAATCTATCAAGCCAACAGGATATCCAAAACATTTAGCAGTGTCTTGAATCCACTTTATTTCCTCAATAAGTGCAATTTTCGTTGATGAATGTGTTATAGCTCTATTTATGAATGATCTGAACGCTGAAATTTTATATCTCCATGGGTGACAGGATTCATTGGGAATTATAGCAGGAATGTAAGTAGGTTTTCGATATACACCAAATTCAATTTTATTTTGATGCCTAAATAAAGAAATGTCAAGAAAGTTAAGTTTGTTGTCAATATCTTTTTCATACGTTACTTGAATAGTTGCGTACATACTATTGAAGTTGTTTATGAAGATCTCCATATCATTTTCCGAGTGTGGCCAGAAAATCAATACATCATCAACATATCGTAAATACAGTATAGGTAAGTTACAAATAGATCTGTTATTGAATATTTTTCTTTTCAATGTCTTGCATAATAACCTCCGCAAGCAAGCCAGATAATGGTGATCTCATTGGTGCGCCATATATTTGTCTATAAATTGTATTATTGTAAGTGAAGTAATTATTTTCTGTTATAAGCTTGAGAATTATGAGCTGTTTAGATAAATCTAAACAGCTCATAATTCTGGACCAAGCTGATTATAATCAAAAAATGAAAGATGCTATTGATGATTTAAAGGCCACCCCTGTAAATAATGATCCTACGGATAATATTTTGCATAGAATGGCACATATAAAGAACCATATGTCACTTCCAGATGATGTTAAAAAGAATGCATACCCTCCCGTTGCTGCATCTGTGCCTCACATGTTCGGCAAGCTAAAAACCCACAAATGTGATAGGCCAATTAGACCCATTGTTAACAAAAATAAAGCCCCAACAATTAAATTAGAAAAAAGTCTTTATAACCACTTGAAAATATATTATTGTAATCATAAATATACAGTGAAGAATTCAACCGAAGTAATTGATAAGATTAAAGCTATTGACGGTGCCGAATATTTGATGTACAGTATGGATGTCATCTCATTGTACCCAAATACTCCCACAATGGATGCTATTAACCTAATTGAAAAAAGATTAGAAGAAGAAAACATCGAATTTTCGAAAATTGAAAGCATTGTATGTGCACTCAAGCTTATAACAGAAAATAATTACTTCACTTACAATAATACAATTTATAGACAAATATATGGCGCACCAATGGGATGACCATTATCTGGCTTGCTTGCGGAGGTTATTATGCAAGACATTGAAAAGAAAATATTCAATAACAGATCTATTTGTAACTTACCTATACTGTATTTATGATATGTTGATGATGTATTGATTTTCTGGCCACACTCGGAAAATGATATGGAGATCTTCATAAACAACTTCAATAGTATGTACGCAACTATTCAAGTAACGTATGAAAAAGAAATTGACAACAAACTTAACTTTCTTGACATTTCTTTATTTAGGCATCAAAATAAAATTGAATTTGGTGTATATCGAAAACCTACTTACATTCCTGCTATAATTCCCAATGAATCCTGTCACCCATGTAGATATAAAATTTCAGCGTTCAGATCATTCATAAATAGAGCTATAACACATTCATCAACGAAAATTGCACTTATTGAGGAAATAAAGTGGATTAAAGACACTGCTAAATGTTTTGGATATCCTGTTGGCTTGATAGATTCATTATATCACAAAATAAGAAGAGCTGGTATACAGAGGCACAACAATGGATTAACAAAAAGAAATACGTTATTTTACGGAAGTATACCATATTTACCTCCACTAAGCAATATTATAAGAAAAGAATGCCAGAATTACAATATTGAAATTGCTGAAATAGTTACTGATAATTCTAAATTACTGACAAACAGTGGTTACAATAAAAATCCACTAAATAAGGCAGGTGTATACATGATTCCTACAATAGACCCAAAGGAAAATAAGCAGGACAAATATTACATCGGTAGTACTAAAAGAAGGTTTAAAACGAGGTTGAATGAGCACTATGATAATTGGATTAAAAAGAAGGAAAAACATCACTTATACAACATTGTATGATAAATGAATTAATACCAGATTGGGAAAATAGTAAAATCTTAACTTCCCACAATAAACATAATCAAATTTTGTGGTCTGAGGCTATAACAATTGAGAAAACCCAAAGATCCAATTGCAATACGTCTACTCCGAAAGATATCCCGTATCCATGGAAATATCTAATACAACAAGAAAATAATACGAAATATAACAACAAAAAGGAAAATAAAAGAAATAACATATACTTACGAAATAAAAACAGCGACAGCAATTCCGGAATTAACCCAATAGATGGCGTGGATGTGACTCACACGTGAATACACGTACATGTAATGATGACGGAAAACGTCGACGTGGAACAACTATAGCGGAGGTGATGCCGAGGTGACCTAGATATATAACAACTTTGAACATTGATCCAGGATGCATACAGTTGATAATGGCCGAAAGTCAGTCGTGCCGAAACATGTCCGGTGGCTAACGTGGAGTCGTGTGCGTGTTGCAGAGATTGTCTGGCATTGTTCAATAATGGACGAAAATTTTATTTGAGGTCTGTTTGTAATGTCGTTGATTTTACCCATTCCTTCTTTTAAAGATTGACGATACCTGTTGATGGTATAGGTTTTTTAATTACATTGTATATAATTCTTTCACACTCTCTTTGTATGATATCCATAGTCGTGTTTTATTTGAATTTAAAACCTGGTCGCAAATTTCAATTGGGCCTATTTGCAATACGATGATTCCACGTGGCTAATGACACGCTAGATACACACGTTTTTTAATTACATTGTATATAATTCTTTCACACTCTCTTTGTATGATATCCATAGTCGTGTTTTATTTGAATTTAAACCCTGGTCGCAAATTTCTTTCGTGGCTAATGACACGCTAGATACACATATTTTTCAAGATACAAGATGAAGCTTACTAATCTGGAATACCGATACAAGGTGAGTCCTTGATAATATAATAATTGAAACTTATAATAATATTCCTAGTCATATGATATATAAATGCCAAGATGATTTTGCTGCAAATATGCACACAACGCACAGAACGTATATAACGTGTGAAACAGTAGTGAGTATAGTATATAGCTATTATTCTATTATATAATACCACATATTTTTATTTTTGGTTATTTTACTAACCAAAATCAATTATAACTCTATCTCTTCTTGTTAATTCCTAATATTCTTCTCTCTAACTTTCTTACTGATACTCTTATTTTTTTTACCTTGTCACTCTGTGATACTCCATTTTCACTTTCGTAAGTAAACTCAGGGATAATACAGGCATTGAAGATTTTTCTTTTTAAACACAATGGAAGATCACTGGTAAAATAGTCTTTAAGTATCCAAAAGGCTCTATTGCCTTGGAAAATTCTTCTATTGATTTCTCTTTCTTGCCTTTCTTTAAAACTGATTACTTGACTTCAATAAATGTATTCATCTACTTTTTCGATTTCTTTTCCTTCTATCAAAATCTTTCCTGTGTCGTTTTCTGTATTGTTCATATATTTAGTTTATGCTGGGTTCATTGTCAGACATTTTTTCAAGACTTTCCATCCATAAGTCCTTTATCATATTCTGCATTTTTCTATTGCTAGTTGCAATGATGACTATGTCATCAGCAAATCTTAAGTGATTTAGGTACTTTCTATTTATGTTTAATCCCTTTGCTTCCCAGTTTGAATTTCTAAACATATTTTCTAATACAAAGTAAAATAAATAATTTTGGAGATAGTAGGTCTCCCTTTGCTTACTGATATAAAAATTTCACTGCAGGCATTTGTTTCTTGCACCCATTTGCATGTGTCGTGTGAACATGATAACATTCCATTGAGGGCCGTGGATTATTTGTTCACTATTGTCTTCGTGACTCTTTTTAATTTTGGACACAAGTGTATTCATGATCCAACATTTTTCTGTTTCTAAGGAGCTCTTGAAATAATTTTAATCATGTTCAGAATATTTTGGATGTGATGACTTCACAGCAGTAGCGGTGAAAAACGATTTTTGTTGCCAAGGCATTAAAGCAAACATTTATTTACAGCATTACCATGAAAATTACACTCACAGACAATGAAATTTCCTCACCAAGAAGGAAGCATCGGATTGAACTGGAATTTTATGGACGTCATGATACAGATTAATGATACACATGATGGCAAAAACAGAGCTGCAGGACAATTACAGAGGGATCTGTGGCGTGTAGTCCAGTCATCTTCAACAGTGTGTCACACTGCCTCATGCGGCAATACATGCTGCAATACAGTCTGGCATGGATGGAAGCGAATAGACGCCTGATGTTGTCCTATGGCAGACTGGCCCACAAGTGTTGGACTGTGTGCTCCAAATGCTGGATAGTACGGAACAGCGACAGCCGGCGTTTCAACTGGTCCTACACATGCTTGATGGCGGACATGTCCAGGGAGCGAGTAGGTCATGGAAGTGTCTGGACATGACGTAGACAGTCCTGGGCAACCCGAGCCATGTGCGGGCAGGCATTATCCTGCTGGTATAGCACACCTGGAATCCTGGCCAGGAACGGGAGCACATGGGGCCGTAGGATCTCATCCACATACCATTATCCTGTCAATGATCCTATCGAGCACCACTACTAGACCTGATCGGCTATCGCAGGCAATGGCTCCCCAGACCATAATGCCTGCAGTGGGGAGATGTGGCACTTGATAATGAGGTTGGGATTGTGCCGTTGACCTCCACACCTGGGCACAATGATCATCTGTCCCCAAAACGAAGCGGCACTCATCGCTAAACGCCACACGTCGCCAGCCCGTGGTGTTCCACGGCGCTCTGGCCTGGTACCATTGCACACGGAGCCGCCGATGTTCCAGTGTTATGGCAGCACATGTAAAGGTCTTGGATCGCAGATTTGCTTCCGCGAGGCATCGGGAAATGGCTCGTGAGAACACAGGAGCTGCTATATCTGCCTATATAGTGGACCGGGACCCGATGGGATCCGTTCATGCCTGGTGCATGATCTATTGATCCTCTCTACCAGTGGTCTTCCTAGTCCGTCCGGAGCTGCTCTGCCATGTGGCAGTGCCATCACATGTCCACTGCTCCCAACACAGTCGGATGGTAAGGTCAGAACAATCCACGTGGCGGGCTATACAGCACGCCAACCACCCTGTGGTTTTTAGCCCGATGATCAGGCTTCTCTCAAAGTCTGTAAGTTGTATAAATCAACGTCTCTGGCATCTACCCAGCATTCTTGTCACTCTGTACTCTTGCTAGCCTCGTCCGGTGCTTTTCGCTTTCATGGGTCATCGACTACACGCCGGTTCGTGCTTACAGCACCACTATAGGGTGTGCGGTCATGCGCAATCACACCAAACATGGATCATTTGCATACCAGCATGCACTCTAGCTATTTGCAAAGTTTCGCGGTTGTAGCATGTTTTCTTCTAGGTGCGCAAATTTCATTGTCTGTGAGTGTATATGAGATAATTTTTATGATATGCAAATCTAATGAGATATAAAGCTGTTCATTTTGTAACCACATACCAAAACAACATAGGAGCTTAAAATGATCCAAAAGCAAGATTTATTACAATTACCCAACAAAAAATTTTATACATTAAATATCTTACATATCATAAAATCTATTTCAAAAATAAACCAAAAATAGCTATCATCAGTGAAACAACATTCCTATAAACTAAATAAATATCAACTAAATTTGTGAAGAAGTACTCCAAGCATGGCAGTGCCAAGATAATATGAAGCACAGTATTTTCAACAATCAGACATGTGGAGAAATGACTTACTTCCTTACACACGTGTAGTCATTCTCTGTATTGAAAAAAAATGAAAGAAAAAATGGGCTGGAATCTCACTGACTTTTGAATATAACAGTAATATGTTTTGGAACTTTTTGGCCAAAATGATGCTTGCACCGGGTATATATATATTTTTTTATCAAATAAACAATCTACAGTTTAACTTATATTTTAAACTTAATGAATTACTTTTATTATGAAGTTTTTGCTTTTTCCACATACCTTGTCACATCTTTCAATTATCATAAAATGTTTCCTAACTTTTATTATATAGATCACAAAGAATATACAGTGAAAACTCCAAATGACAGGCACCACTTGGACCAAAAAAAAAAGTGACCATTGTTTGGAGGTAAGGCCAAAGTTAATATTGTTTGTCAGTTGCATTTAGTACATAAAAGCAGATTACGTGTATGAAACATAAGTGCATAGAAAATGGATGCAGTGCTTTTTTCAAATGCTTAATAAAACTCAATTTAAAAAATGAGCATATTATACACTGAAGAGCAATTGAATTAGAGACAGCTGGCATTATGCAAATGTGGCGCTGTGGGCGGCCCTGTAAACGGAAACGACATGGCGTATGCAGCGATCCGACAATATAAGGAGTGATGCGACGGGAATCAGTAAGAGTCGGATGCAGTATGGGTAAATCGAAGGATCTAAGCACATTTGATCATGGGCAAATTGTCGGGGCCCGACGAATGGGTCACTCCATCTCGAAAGTCGTGCAGGCACTGGGATTTTGACGAGCCACTGTGTCACGGGTGCATCGTGAGTACTTCGAATCCGGTAAAACCATCCCTGCAAGGGCCAACTGCCGTGGACAACAGCGTGTGGATAAGCGGGGTCATCGTCGGCTAGCCTGCATTGTAACAGCGGATAGACGGGCCACAGTGCAAGAAATCACTGGTGCACAAAAACGTGTAAGCAGCCACACCACCCAGAACCATCTCCTCACTATGGGGTACAGAAGCCATCCTCCCATGAGGGTACTGCTGCTGACCACACATCACAGGGTGCAAAGATTAGCATGGGTGCTGGAACATCGCCACTGGACCCTAGACATGTGGGAAAATGTTGCCTGGACTGATGAGTCGATATTCACGTTGGTACATGCGGATGGCAGGATACGAGTACAGCGCAAACCACATGAAGCGATGGATCCTTCTTGCCAGCAGGGTACTCTTCAAGCTGGTGGGGGTGGCATTCTCGTCTGGGGACTGTTTACGTGAACTGAAATGGGACCCCTGGTACGTGTGACATTGTCCCTCGCAGGTCAACGTTACCGGAATATCCTGGACGACCATTTGCTCCCATTTGTGCATCTTCAACATCCCACTGGGGACCTCATCCTGCAACAAGACAATGCACCGTGGCATCACTCCCAAATTGTATCTGAATGGTTGGATGAACACTCCACCGACGTGACCTCGCTTCCTTGGCCAGCTAGGTCACCTGACCTCAATAATCCCATCGAGCACATCTGGGATGCCATCGAGAGAGATGTTCGAGGCTCTGACCCCCTCCATCAAATCTTTGTGAACTGTGGGAGCGTGTTCAGGGGTCGTGGGCCCGTATGGCTTCCCAACGCTTCCGGTATCTTGTCGAGTCCATGCCGAGACGAATCGCCGCCGTCATCAGGGCGAAAGGTGGTGTTACACGTTACTAGACAGGTATCTCTAATTCAATTGCTCTTCAGTGTATATTATATTAGAAATTACTGTGATATGTACATATTATAACCATGCCCAAGGCACAGTTGGGCTTTACAAAGTCACTGTTCCAATCTTATCCCTCCAGCGGAAGTATTGAAGAAACTATGTAAAATCATAAGGGACCAAAGACACTCCGGTCCTCAGATCTTCTTCAAGACAGACTGGAGTGTCAGTTGACCAGTGTTCAGAGGTCCTGTTGTTCAGAGGTTTTTGTTAATAACAATCCTATCACACCTCTCATGTGCCCACCAAATCTTACCATTCAAAGATGTCTGTTAACAGAAGTTTCACTATATAAAGCTTTAACCACTGAAGAAAGTCAAGAGTTTACTTCACTGTTTACCATGACCTTCAGTTACAGTTAACTATCCATAAACATTAATGTGGTTGCAAAATTCAAATTTGGAACAAAATATATACAAAGAAGTACACCAATCAATAGTAATCAGTACACCATCTGGTATTCAAATACAATAAAAAAAAAAAAAGGAAAAACCCATGAACATTGTTGTTTAGTACCTGTACTTTTGAGCTGCAGTTAAACATCAAGGATTGCATATCTCAAAAAGTACATTCCCCATCATAAATTTAAGATTATTATTTCAAAAACAAGAAATTATAGAAACTGTAACTGGTGACCACAACAAATTTAGAAAAGAAGCTGTCTCTGCATGCAGTTTGTAGATACAGTTACAGATTTCAAACAAATTTCTACTTCAGAAAGCAGAAAAACAATGTCTTTGACTTTCCTGTCTAAACATAGTGAATCTATTTTAATTTAACAACTTTACCTTCCTCTTAATTTGAACAACACAATGATTTTAAACCGCAACCAAATTTTAATCTCCTAAACAGGTTGAAATTTAAGTTACAATAGGGGATTATGAATTATATAACCTATTTCCATAAAACTAAATAAAAATATCTGAAAAAAAGTGGATTCAGTGAAAAATGGCATTAGGATACTGACATTAAAATTGAATTGTGTATTTCTTTGGCAAATGAAAAAGTTAATGAGAATTTATTGAAAAGATTTGGATATGTGTGTCAAATGGGAGATAAAAATTGCTTCAAATAAGAGGTGAAATATTGTGGAAACAAATGTCAAAACTTCTGTGGCACCAAGCTGTGTATCAAATGGGAGATGAAAAATTGTGTTTATACAGAAGACAAATCTTCAGCCTGTGCACCAAAGAGGAAATAAAAAATGCATAAATAGATGTCAAAACTTCTGTGGCATCAGGCTGAAAACCAAAAGGTCAATCTGGATCATGGTGGTATAAAGTTGTGAAATCAGCCAATCAGCCATCAGTAATTGGGGAAGCAGTATGGTAGAGGCAGAAAACCTAGCACTGAAAAGACAGATATGAAGATTAACGAGACACAAGAATGAATGAAATTTCTTTTAATCTGTTTTTTTCTATTAAAGTGGCCTATGTCAAAAATATGAACAGCACACTGATATGTGTGCTTGAGAAGATGATGATGAATCCATAACATAGATTGATTTATGACACTTCCTTAATTTGCTGGGAATTGTTTTCAACTTTTTGATTTGTTCTGATATTTTTTGGTGTTCCTGATTTTCCTAACCAGACAGACTTCCTGCAACATGAGTTTGTTAAAGATGTTATGACCAATTAGGAAGCATGCACCATTTTTAATGGTAACTAGAAATCGCATGTAGCGAAAAAAAAAAAAAAAATTAACTTTAAATGGAAAGACAATACAAGTCTAAATTTTTAACAAAGTATAAATATATGTGAGTTTTAAATGTTTATTAATTTCTTACCTCAACAAGGTCAACAACAGGAAAGCCGTTATGAGATTCTTGAGTTAACACATCCACGATCTTTCCCACCTTCTCAGTTGATTTGAAACATACAACAGGAGCACTCATCAATTCACTAGCAGGAAATAACACATACCAGAGCTTATTGCAAAGAGAACATGTATGATAAGTGCAAAGTTTCAGTTACTGCTTTGGAATCTTAAAAACCAATTCAAATTATTAAAAAAATGTCCAATTTCTGCATGTAAAGTTTTACTAGAACTTTTACTAACTTATAGCACACATTCACAATGTTCAAAAGTCAAAATATATAATAAATTTGCATGAAGGAAATACTAAACTATAATGACTATTCATATAAAAATAACTAAATACAGAAATAGCAGAAAGTAATGGGTTTGTTCAATTTGCTTAGTACTCTAAATGGAGTGGGCTAGTGAAAGTGACCAGATTTCAAGTAAGGAAGGACTGTTAAACAGTGGGAAAAAATAATTTTTCTGACAAGGCTGTGAGGAAATGGGTGTTCCACATTTTCATTAAAATCGAATATTGTTCAATTCACCAAGAGTCAAAGAGCAATTGGTATGGTTTTTAGGGGTCATCCAAGATGAATCTGGTCAATCAGCTTGCAGGTAGCAGCTAAAGCTCAAACATTAGTTTACATTATTAGATGATTTATCTATTAACACTGATTTCAGAAATGCAGCAGCAAAGCAAAGTGTCTTGTGATGCAGTAAGATTTGCAATGTAAAAGCCTTTGACTGACTGACATGTAGACAGACATGCACAAATAATGAGAAAGTAACTGTAAGTCTCCATGCAGCTAATAATTATGGCAATAATACTTAAGTTTTTTAAAAGAGAAACACAAAAGTTTCTTTCAGGGATGGCAGCAACAATACAGGCAAACTGGAAATAACAAAGAACCAAGGTTAACACAGCATAAATATCATTTTAACAACTGAGAATAATACAACAGGACAATAGTAAAGTTGGCTGCAAATGCCTGAAGGTTAGGCAAAGCATATGTTGCAAAAGAAAAATCCCCTTGAGACTCTTAGTGTGACCAGAGACATTAACAATTTTAAATTTGGATGACCGCAAAGTTCAATGACTTTTTGCAATGTAATTCAAGCTGAAAGTTAAGCTGCGAAATAGACAATAATTAAACAAGAGAAGTAATGCAACGAGTGTTGTATTTATCCAAAAATACTTATTTAATTTGTTGATGGTTTTTTTTTTTACCAAGGATTTTTGTGAATTTCAAAATTACTTTAAAGAATAAAATCCATGACAATATACACTCATCATCAAAAAAATAGTTGCACCCAGTAGGCAGTGTTCTGTCGCTGATTTTCCTGAGTTTGGGAGGAACTGGCCACTTCTCTCAGATGACTGAAAAATCAATGCGACAGATCCACGCATTCCCTTCGGGGATGATGATTGGGGAATTCTGCGCAAATTCTCCTATTTATCATCTCTGAAATTCAACATCCTAAATTAATTCTATCTCTAAAATTAATTCAGTAAAGAAAAATTGAAGGAGTTCTTCCCATTCATTCCACTCGTTTCATTTTCTTCACTCCATTCATTTTCATGACGTAATTATTTTTTTTTCAGTATAAATGCACACTTGAAAAGCTCAGAAGCAAAAATAAAAAAATGCATAATTTTTGGAAGAAATGCTAAAAAAGTAATGTGAATAATTAATGATTTGTAAATTTTTACATATTTGTGGGGTTACGAAAGCAGCTTCATAATAAATCGATAGATAGCCAGGAAAATAAAGTATACTTATTTTAAATTAACAAATTCAAATAACTCAAAAACCTGAAAATCAGAGTTAATAGCTAATTTTTAACTTCCACGTCAGCTAGCTGATTTGCTCTCAATCTGGTCCAAAAATTCTGTCATTATGTAACAATATTAGAAATTTGTGAAACACGTTCCTGTGTAGAAAAATGTGGAATTATGTAATGTATGCCATGTGTGTAAAATACGTGCAGCAACAGATGAAATGCGGAATGAAATAGTCAAAATTACAGTTCTTCAAAATTAGGGGAAACGCGTGTTTCCTTTCGAAAAACCCTTGCAATTGTTCACCAGAATGCAAGTTTTTAATTGCTGCTGTCAATCACATTCCTTGCTCCGGAGTTGATCTTCTGGGTCACGTGGAAGCCATGCTTTACTCACATGGACTCAGGAGGGCTGCTGGCCAAAACAGAGTTCAATGTCCGGAGGGTTGACCAAAATCCCCTTAAAAGAGAGGAACCCATGTTTTTCTCTCTATCTCTCTTGTTTTTGCTCTTCGCGCTGTTGCGACATCTCTCCCCCCCCCCCCTCTCCCTCACTGCTGCACTTTGTAAAGAGTTGTGTTCGATCTGATGTGTGTATGTGTGTCTGCATGTGGCATTCAATGTTAATGCCAGGAGTCCTGATAGCCTTGCTTAAGAAGGATGGCAAATAAGAAGCCGTAATTACCGGACCCTGCCGATGGAACTAGCCATGTTTTGTGGAAAGTTTGCTGTGGGAGCCAAAAGGCCTTGCCGGACGGAAATGAAGCGTCCTGATAAAAAATTGTGCCATGTGTCTGCAAAGTCCTATCTTAACCTCATCTAAAGTGAACAGAAATTAGCGTCTCATGTATCGGGCTTGCCAGCACGTGCCACAAACGAGGTAAGATAATTATTTTTACTGAATGTTCTGAGCAGAAGTGGCCTCAGAACACGTGCATCCGGGACATTGAAAAATTAACGCAGAGAACTCTTGAGAGAATAGGTTATACAAATGAACTATTTGATGATAAGAATATATATAAATTCCATGCAGCTGACGAAATGTTAAAACTATTTTTCTGCAGGATAAATAAAATTTCATTTATCGCCTGCACGTGGCATAATGAAAATTAACACAATGTTGAAATAAAATTTTTTTTTATTCAAACTAGAAAGTTAAGCAGACGTGTGGCTGAATAGAAAAGATTTTTTTCTTTTTAATTGTTTTGTGTAATCAAATTCATATGTAAGAAGATCAGAAAAATATCATAATTTGAGAATGTTATAAAAGTGGATTGCTCAACATAATTTCATCAATGTTACCATAATTATCATAAACAGATGAGAGTTGTTGTAATATTGCTATAAATTAGCATAACAAATTTGAATTATCATGACCTTCAAAATTATGAATAGTGTTCTCGTAATTTTTATGTGATCAAATAAATATAGGCAAAGCTGCCTTTCACAAAATTTATTCCTTTGTGTGTGCAGTGAATCATGTTGAAGGTTGATCATTTTTCATTGTTATCACTAGTCCAATGTGTTCCACATTAGCCATGCCTAAGGATTGGATCAACACCTGAGTAAATTGTGGAATTCACAACTAACCATTTAACGATCATTTTTAGTGTTTTCCATTGTTCTGTTCAAATAACACAGGTACCATTTATACGAAATGAACAATGAAAACTATTCTTATTAGTGTATAACAAAAATGACATATTGCATCACAGAAATGACACAGTGTATAACATGTATGACACTTACATTGGTTTACATTGCCATTTGATGTTGCTACAAAATATTAATTTTTTTATTTCACATGTTCAAAAAGAATATATTCTCCCGCTTCACATATATATCAGTAGCAACCGACAGGAATGAAACTTGGTGGGTAGGTTTGACATTGTGAGACATGCAAATGATTCAAGTGTCATGCTCAGCCGAGCATGTGATGCCAGCAAGGAGGAGTCATAGTGCTGTGCCTGACCAGCTATATAAGGTCATCCCGTTGCATGTGCTTGCCATTCTGACTTGTGCTGTTGTGTTGGTTGCATCCTTTGCAAGTAAAGTATGCCTTGGTGAAAAGTTTGGAAGCAATTCAAGCAGTTAGAGGAGTTCGAGATGGGCCGCATTGTCAGGCTCCGGGAAGAGGGATGGTCTTATCGTCGTATTGCGTGCCATACAGGTCGTGCCGATATCACCATAGCATGATGTTGATGGCAGTGGATAAAACAAGGCATGCAGCAGCGACAGGAAGGGTCCGGGAGACCTAGATGAACCATGGAGAGAGAGAGAGGACCGACGGGTTGTCCAATATGCGCGAAGTGACCCAACAGCCACGATTGCGGATATTCACCGAGCCGTGGTGCCCTCCATGCATCGTCCAATTAGTGCCAGAACCATTGGCCGACAGCTGCATACATAGGACTACACGCATGCCGACTGCCCTTACCACCATTGCATCATTGCCAAAGACTTCAATGGTGTTGTGCCAGACTGTCAAGGAGCCACTCAAAATGGCAGTGAGTGATCTTCAGTGACGAGTCCCACTTTTGTCTTGGAGAAGGAGACCAACGAATCCATGTGTAGATGCACCATGGTCAGCGCCAAGATGAACGGTTTGTTGTCAAGCATCACACGTCCAGAAGGCCACTTCTCACTGAAGAAATAGTTGATTCTGAAGGCGGTTTGGACATGTGTGTCACATGGAAGATTTTCTAGGTTGTTACTACCCAGTCTTATGATAAATACTGTTACAAAGTATTCAATGAAATAACAAAAGAAATTTAAAGATATTTTTAATATACCTGTGATATGACGTAAGTAGTACATTTGTGAATACATGGCACCAATCACTTTTCAAAATGGCATCCTTTTGCCTTCACACAGTCCTTCAGTCTCTGTGGCCACTCATCAATAGCTTTACACAGGGAAAGTAGCTGATGCCCACATCAAACAGCGTGTCAATACTGGGGTGTCTCTTTCTGCAGCCTGTGTCCTCTTAGTGTGGCCCACAACATGTGGTCCAATGGGTTGAGGTTTGGGCTGCTTGAAAGCCGATCAGCTAGAGAAATGAAGTCTGGCAAATTCGCGTGAAGCCACTCCGGGGTTGACTTGGCCTTGTGGGGCAGGTGCAAAACCCTGCTGAAAGCTTCAGTGTAAGTTTTAGAAGAGGGTGTGACTCACATTTCTGACCACTGGCTCCAAAACCCTGTCCTGGTAGACTTTGGCAGATGTTTTCACTCCTTTCTCACAGAAATGGAGCTCTGTGGTACCCTCGTAGGAAACTTCCCACCAAACCATGACAGAAGCAGGATGATCGTCCCTCATGACCCTTAGCGCTTTCTCCTGAGCTTTTCATGAGGTTGATGCATACACCCTGTCATTTTGGTGGGTGAAAACCTCATCACTAGTAAAAAATTTTTCATCAGAGGAAAGTATCAGTCTGTGTAGATTATCTGCGCAACGCTGCAGCAAACGTTTCGCTTTTAGCACCACTCTGCTTCTTCAGTTCTAGGACGAGGAAGTGCCCTGTATGCCACCAGTAAGCTCTCACCCTTATGTCACTCCGCAGCATGCATGACATCGACATTCTTGAAATGTTCAGCTCACGAGTCATCACTGATTGTTTTGTGACAGGATTTCATCAAATACGGGCTGCCACTGCTTTCACCAGGCAAGCGGTCCTCACGATACACGGCCGACCCTTTCTGGGGTGGTCAGTGACGGTCCTAGTCTTAAGGAACCTTTGAAGCTGATTTTCCAACTTTAAGAAGCGCTATTACAGCAACACGATTCTCATAATCCCCCGACTCCACGGCAAGTACTTTGCAAAACTTGTTATCTCCCGTGTGACTGAATGCACACTAATTCACTAGCTGCTTCATGCCTCCTGGCTGGTCGGTGATGTTGCACACTGGTTGCGCGCCATCTGTCGAACGTTTGTAACAGTATTTATGCTAAGACTGGGTATATTCCATATTAGGCCACATACCAAGAGCATAGAACTAGAGACCAAATGGGCTGAAGATGTAAAATCAGGCTTTAGTGATAGAAGAAGCAGCAATGAAAAATAAAAAAATAGTATATGAAAGCATCAAAATCAAAGCCAGAATGATAATATTAAGGGTTCTAAATATTAATGTCTCAGTAAAGCCTCAAAGGTAAGATTCTGTAATACATTAGACGTAGAAAATTTTGAATGGTCTGGATAGTTACAAACTGCAACTAGATTTATTTTCCATTTTGTTTTTTTTTAAATGGATTGGACCAATACCATTCTTGAACACCATATGGTATGCATGTTTAAGCTGATATGGTGATGCTATTTCATACCAAGGAGGATACATAACTTCTTAAGTTGTATCTTTTCCCTGTTAAACTATATTTTCAGTTAATAACCAGGAACTGTACACCAACTATACTTAAAAAAATGTAACTACACTAGTAATCCAAATTTACTGGCACAGAATAGAAATCAAAGTTTCCAAGCTTTCATACATCAACCAGATGGCTTTTTCAAGGAAGGTAGTCAATTGCTGTCTACCTTTCTTTAAGCAGCCATTTGGTAGATGTGCAAAAACTTGGAAACTTTGATTTCTATTTCTATGCCCCAATAAATTCAGATTACTAGTATAGTTATACTATTTTACATTTTCAATATTATGTTACTGAAATTTTTAAATGACTGCTTTCATTTCATACAAAACTTGCAGTTCTATGAATGAAAAAACATCATTCTGCTTGTTATAATGCAAAGGTAAATCAATTCAATTTCACTAAGTACGCATTGCAAGTTATTTCAAATTTGTAGCAGACAGACAGGCATAAAATAGAATAAGTACTCATTTTTTATAAATAATGCAGATATGTCTGAGAGTATACATACCTAGCATATTTATTATAGGAGTATGGTGGAGGATCCCAAGGAAGAATAGGTACACTAGCAAGTTGAATGTGGATGTCATACAGACCCTACAAAATACAACGCAAGAAAATAGGTTGTAGCCTTTTTGTCTATAAACTTTTTAGAAATTTAAAATACAAAAAAAAAAAAAAAAAAAAAAAATACGAAAAACTAAAAATGCTGTCATAGAATTTTGTTGGAATTACACATATAAATGTACAGTTATTAATATTCTTACTTCCAGCATATTCCTTTCCATGTGATGTGCTATCCTTGATAAACAAGTAGTTAATAGTTGTGTTTTCTGGCAAAACCATTTTGTTGCATAAAGAACACAGTTTTATTCATTATTTCACTCGCTACTGTTTAATTTCATTTGAACTGTATTTGTTAATCACACTTTACAAACTGTCCTGTTATTACTGCACATGGGTTCTTAAACTTGCAACCCTGAAAAGACATTGAATTTGCTTTTTTGCAATGGCATCCAAAAAAAAATGCCTCAACAAGTTATATCAACTCAAACTTTTTTTTGTGCAAATCAAATTTATACCTTAACATGAGTTTAATAAAATCTTATTTAACAAGATTCTGAACTACTCTGGGATAATTTTGATCACCATCCTTAAAAAATGCATTATTAAAAATATATGCATGCTTTTTTATATTATTATTATTATAAAAAAGTTTGACTAAGTACTTAGGAACAATAATTAAAAATGTTATAATTCTAAAATATTACAAAGATTACCAAACTATTTATTATTATTACTACGTTGTATAATGTGTTCATTTGTATATTACGGATTAACTTGTTTGACATCTTAAAATTTTTTTAATGTTTTGTTGTTCCCTGAAAGTGGTGTAGCTTGTTTGTCACTTTACAACATTATGTTGTCAAGACAACGTGATGTGAACTTTTATATACACTGACGGGAAAAAATTCCCAACACCAAGAAGGGGTTGTGTTAGATAAACGACAGTTGGTAGGCGGTGAGAGTACATCTGTAAGATGACGTCTATGCAAATTTCGCGCTCGGTGCATACGTGTGGCGCTAGTAGCGCCCTCGGAACATGCAAAGCAGGTTTGCTGTAAATACGCGCTGTAATGTTCGTGAGCATTAGTTATCGTTGAGATTCGACGTAGTGTGTTGATGTTAGTCAAGAATGCCTTTAAGAAGACAAAGAAGCCATTATCAACAGCTCACGGAGTTTGAACGAGGTCGTGTAATAGGGCTACGAGAAGGTGGATTTTCGTTCCGCAATATTGCAGAATGACTTGGCAGGAATGTAGCCACTGTGCATGATTGTTGGCAGTGGTGGTCAAGGGAAGGTACTGCCTCAAGAAGACCGGGTTCCGGCCGGCCACGTGGCACTACTGAGAGGGAAGACTGACGTGTACGGCGTATGGACGTGGCGCATCGTACCGCGTCTGCGGCAGCAATTCGAGCTGCAGTTGCCACCACAGTAACACAACAAACTGTTACAAATCGGTTACTTGAAAGACAGCTCCGAGCCAGACGCGCTGTAGCGTGCATTCCACTTATTCCAAACCACTACCGTTTGCGACGTCAGTGGTGTCAAGCTAGAGCTCATTGGAGGACGGAGTGGAGATCTGTTGTGTTTTCTGATGAAAGCCAGTTCTGCCTGGGTGCCAGTGATGGCCGTGTGTTGGTTAGAAGGAGGCCAGGTGAGTGCTTGCAACCAACCTGTCTGCGGCCGAGAGACACTGGACCTACACCTGGAGTTATGGTCTGGGGAGCAATTTCCTATGACAGCAGGAGCACTCTCGTGGTTATCCCACACACCCTGATGGCACAGTTGTACGTCGGTCTGGTGATTCAACCTGTTGTGCTGTCATTCATAAACAGCATTCCAGGGGGTGTTTTCCAACAGGATAACGCTCGCCTGCATACTGCTGTTGTAACCCAACATGCTCTACAGAGTGTGGACATGTTACCGTGGCCTGCTAGATCACCAGATCTTTCACCAATCGAGCACGTATGGGACATCATTGGACGATAACTCCAGCGTCACCCCCAACCAGCATTAACCGTCCCTGTATTGACCAACCAAGTGCAACAGGCATGGAACTCCATCCCACAAACTGACATCCAGCACCTGTACGACACAATGCATGAACGTTTGCGTGCTGGCATTCAACATTCTGGCGGTTACACCGGTTATTAATGTACCAGCATTTCACATTTAAAATGTCTCTTCTCGCGCTTACATTAAGCTGTGATCTTGAAACCTTAATCGATTAAATATGTTACCTATACAAATGTATTGCCGCCATTTCATTCCTCTACAACTATTTTTTCGTGGTGTTGGGATTTTTTTTTCCGTCAGTGTATAAGTGCATGTCTCTGAGGGTGGACACAGCATTATCGCTTGAGAATGAGCTTCAGTGGGAGCTCGAAAGATCTTGCCTTTTTAACCTATCATCTTTTATTTGTACTTTGTGACTTGACTGTAATAAACTTACTGTCAATGACCTAGTTGTACATAATGGAGATGCTTTTAATCATGTGAGACAGTTGTTATTTTAAATGTATATCGTTTCTAAAGCACGAAAAGAAGAGATTTTAGCTTAATTACCATACCATATTATCACATTATTATAATGAATATGCGGTTCACTACCTAAATGTGAAAAAAAATATGCATTTGTGTTTTTTTTTTTGTATCTAAAAACACATATTCTAAGTTACCACAAAAACATGCTTCAAAATTTATATAAATAATTCTGACATTGAACTTTCCCGATAAACATCACTTGCAATCTTTACAAAATTTGATTTTCATTCAGAGTTGAAGATATATTCTTCTCACAATACGTGGTAAATACGTCATGGCAATTAACACAGCAATCAGACATCGCCGAATTAACTGTAATTACTGTTTCACACGTGAATTAAATCACATCAGAAAACTTGAAAATTTCATCACAGTGGAGCTCACGGACCAGTACTATGCAAATAAATTAGGACCAGTACTTTGCAAATAAATTAACTTATCACTATAGGTACATAATATTGGGGAAACACTCCTAGTAATTGCTTGGAATACAGTCAACAAAGACAACCTTTATTGCTTAAAAGGAAAAATACAAACAACTAACAGAATAGATTATATACAGAGAGAATACAATGCATGAGATGGGTTGCCATAGATTAACAATGAAGTGAAGTATGTTTACAAGTAGGTCATCTCCAAAAAAGTGTTTGATGACAATAAGACTAACATAAATAGGAACTTTAGCAAGTAGAAAGTGAAGCTGATGACATAGATAGTGTAAGAACAAAAAAGACATTTTCTGTAGAGAATAATAACTCAGACAGATTTCACTGAGCTTAAAGAGTTGCAGCATGTTAGTATATTCTAGTTGCAACCAATAATGCAGTTGAAGAACAAAATTGCTGCCTTAGTGCTGACTATGCAATACTAGAGAGGTGTGTTAATGTTAGCAAGAGACCAACAGATAACATTCTTTGTAAATAAAGAGGAATCTACACATAGCAGGAGGAAGCAGGCACATATGCAGGGCACAATGCAATATAATCCATCATGTCAGAATTGGGCAAACAGCATGATCAAACTTCCACTTGAGAGCAGAAGTGCAAAAATAATGCATAAATATAACAAAAAAATCACATAATTTATGAGGAATGTTTCTTTCTCAATTTCTACATATCTGAGATACTGCTGATTTCATAAGCTATGATGAATCATCAGATTGCTTTGATTAGCAAAAATCTGTTGTTCAGATTTCTAAGCAGTAATTGCTTAGATCCAAGTACTTGGAACTTTATTTTCCTGGGTGGTGTCACAATGGATAGCATTTTTTTTGAATAAAGCTCATATTGAGAAATGGCTTCCTAGTTTAATTGAATTAATAATCTAAAGCAACTTATGGGAATTTACTAGGAAATTTTTTTTTTTCTCTTTTATAGCAAATTTTCGGAGAAAACTCTTCTCCTTCTTCAGGCTCTCTTGTTGTTGTCACTTTTTGCTTGTCACTATCATGGTTACGGTTTACCTTGACGGTTACGGTTAACCTTGACGGTTACGGTTAACCTTGACGGTTTAGGTTATTTTTCAACACATCCTGCCAGATGTTAGGCAGGGAAAATCCTTTGCAGTCATTGATGATGGAATTTTGATTTTTCTCAATCTCTATTCCTTCTTTCAGTTTTCTTTTTTGGAAATTGCTTTGGAAACTGATTACTTTAAGGGAATTCCAATCCATGCTGTGCCCAGTTTCTCTAACATGCCTATCTAATCCAGTCTTGTTGGAGCAATTTTTTATAGCTGCTTTATGCTCAGCTATACGAGTTTCTAGTCTGCGACCTGTTTCACCTATGTAAGATAGTCCACAACTACAATTTACTTCATAAACTACTCCTTGCATTTTTAAAATATCTTCTTCTCTTTGAACTATTTTAGGGAAAATTTTTTTTACTTTGTTCTCTAAACTTGGAGCTAGCCTAATATTGTATTTTTTACTAATTCTCTTTAAAGCCTCAAATAAACCTTTGTGATAAGAAATGCAAGGAGTAGTTTATGAAGTAAATTGTAGTTGTGGACTATCTTACATAGGTGAAACAGGTCGCAGACTAGAAACTCGTATAGCTGAGCATAAAGCAGCTATAAAAAATTGCTCCAACAAGACTGGATTAGATAGGCATGTTAGAGAAACTGGGCACAGCATGGATTGGAATTCCCTTAAAGTAATCAGTTTCCAAAGCAATTTCCAAAAGAAAACTGAAAGAAGGAATAGAGATTGAGAAAAATCAAAATTCCATCATCAATGACTGCAAAGGGTTTTCCCTGCCTAACATCTGGCAGGATGTGTTGAAAAATAACCTAAACCGTCAAGGTTAACCGTAACCGTCAAAGGTAAACCGTAACCATGATAGTGACAAGCAAAAAGTGACAACAACAAGAGAGCCTGAAGAAGGAGAAGAGTTTTCTCCGAAAATTTGCTATAAATGAAAAAAAAAAAATTTTCCTAGTAAATTCCCATAAGTTGCTTTAGATTATTAAATGGATAGCATGTTTGAACAGAAATTGGGAGATGCAGATTTGATTCCTGCTCTAAAGTGATGTAATTTTCAAATTTTCTGATATGTAATGTGGTGAACAGTAAATTAAAACAATTCAGGGTCAAAATCTAATTTCTGTCTTAGGGATTTTAGTTCTACATTATCTTTGGTGAGTTTACATAGGAGATGTGGAAATTAGAAAGTCACATAGGTTAATAAATGCAATTAAATCTTAATCCTCACCTCATTAAAGAAGTCACCAACCCATTTAGCAATGAAGAGGGAAAACATCAAAGGTAAACCAAAGGTTATATTTCCTATAGCTTCCATAAGGATAACAGTTAAGCTAATGGTCATTCTAACAACACCTCCCAGCATGGCAGCAGCTCCAACAATGGCAAACTTTGCTGAACACAAGGAACTCTGAAAAAATCAAAAAGATGTCACATGTTACAAATTCATATTCACCATATTCCAGAGACAGATACTAATCAAGTACAAAGAGAATGTTACTTTACTGAGATTTTTTTACACTCAATTAAGAGATTAATATTTAATTAACAAAGTACAAAAACATGCAGAAAACGTTTCAGGATATAGCAAGTCCTATTCAGTTGAAGAATACACTTAATTCTTTTTCATCTCTGAGGGTGGGGTGGGAGTAGGGTGGAGACAAAGGGGTTGCAGATGTTTCTGGTATTTAAGTGACCACCAAGGCCTGTTCTCAGTGATTTGACTTTACTTTGTAAAGTAAAGCTAAGCGTGCCAAACATAAGAAGATCAGTGCAACCTGCTGTTTGCTCTGATGCTTATTTGCTGATTTATTGTTCAAAGTGAGATATGCTCCAAAGTAAATGATGACACACACAGGGCTGCCAGTGTACCCAACTCATGAAAATAGCTGCTGCAATTCTACAAAATAGTTGTTACAACAATTGGATACAGAAGTTATATTTAGTAGTAGAAACGACTTTAATTTGAATGCATTCATGAATCATTACATTACCAGATGGACTTTGCTGAAGAACAATTTTTTCTCTAGTATGACTGCATTTCATACACAAAATTAGGTATTAAAAATACAGTATTTTTACAATCTAATCATTGACAAACATACACACAAACATGTAAAGAAAATGTAAATTGGCTACATGATGATTTTAATCCTTTTTCTGAGTTTTTAAACACAAGGAATTCATCAAGGAAGTTTTTCTTTTGTGAGTAATATCATTAATTTGTGTTGTTTGTATTTACTGATAACACTCCTGTTGTCTGAGCCATTGTGACCTTCCTATTACAGAGATGTCTTTTTCTTTTTGTTTGTTTGTTTTAGCCTTTCACTGCTTTCTTCGATCAAAGGGTCTGATGATTTTTGAATGTCGGTTACCTTCTTGAGCAGCATTTTTACTTTGTCTTCCATTTCTCAATCCTTTCTTTATTATCTATCAAACTTTCTTTATAACCTTTTCACACTCTGGTTTTATCAACTTCTTCTACTTCTTCTACCTGCATTTTGTTTAATTTCCATTGAAATTCAAAATAGTCACTTATGCTCTGGAAACATTATATACTAATTGAAATATATTTCTTGTTATTGGTACCTTTTCCACTCAGTTCTCACATTCCTTTCACACCAAATTTATTAAGAAGCCTTGCATTTAACAATTTTCCAGACAATGATATGCTATCATTAGCTAAGACTCAACACAAAATAGAAAAGCTGTATTTAACATCACTGTTACCAAAGATAGACAAGCTTTCACAACTCTTGCCAAAGACAGGTATTTCAAGTACCTCAAAACGGTTTTCAGAACAAAATACCTACCAAAAAATTATTAATTATAAGTTCACAGCCTAGGCTAGGATTAGAGAAAGCTCCACTCAGTGGCACAACCAGGATTTCTTTACGTGGGTAGCCCAAAACATTGAAGATGCAAATAAAAATACTGTGGAGAAAACACCTCCCAAAATACTGTGTAACGATAAAAATATATCCACCATACAAAAGTGTATTTCCAATGATTCATAAAATATATATATTAAAAACACATACAAATATATATAAAAATAAGCAGCGAATAGCAAAATATGAAGGACCAAGTGATACCTCATGGGATACCTTTTACTGAACAACGGCTGAAAAGAATTGCTTGGGCCAAGGCACACAAGAATTGGACTGTTGATGAATGGAAAAATGCTATTTTCAGTGATGAAACAACTGCATAGATGCCAACCTCTAAAAGTAGTTTTCAGTAACCAACATGTTAATTTTTTAGTAATTTTCAGTAACAATTTTTTATTTTTCAGTAATTTTCAGTAATTCAGTCTACAGCGGCAAATTTGGGTATTTAACACTGCAACAAATTTTAATCTGTCAGAACTATTAACAAAATAATAATAATAATAATAATAATAATAATACAATAAAAATAATTTGCTAGTGGGAAAATTTAAAATACTGTCTACCAGAAAAATATAATAATTTACCTCCAGACATGAAGAAAAATTATTCCTTGGAATGTTGGCCAAATTATTATGATAAACTGGCTGTAGTTGCCATTTTGGCCTTCCTGAATTCAATTTGTGAAAACTTCTTCTGATAGCATAGTTCACTGTGTGCAATGCTATTTATTTTTTCTACTAATAAGGAAGACAGCACATGAGTACTTAAATTAGGTCTGAATTCATTCATGTTTTTTTTTTTCACAATACTGAAAATTCTTTCTGTACTTGCATTGCTATGAGGGACCATTAAAATAATTTTCATAATTTTGCTTAATGATTCATACTTCAACTGACCACTTTCATTTTTCATTAAAGTAATTCTGTGCCACACTTCATCCATTCTCCCAGAAATAACAGCACAGTTAAAATTTTCAAACTGGTAGTGAGCAAATTCAGATTCCACCTTGTCAGATTCTTCTGGTTTCAAAACTGGAAACAGGGAACACATATATTGGACTGATGCAAAAGAAACACTTTGCCTTAATGCTACATCTGCAATTTCAGCATGATTCAGAAATTCATCATTAAGTGGAAATTTTCTTAAAATGTAATTGCAGCCTGCCTTGTAAAATTCCCTTACCTCAGAATAAAAAGTAGCCACTGTGTCTTCACTCAGATCTGCAGTTTTGCCTATATAAGATCTCGCTTTTGACCCAATTACGAGATCACAGTTTCCTTTTTGATTTCTCCTTCTTACAAAATTTCAATCTGCAAGAGATGTTGCTGTCGAATCAAATGCCAATGGCTTGATAAATCGTACAAGCAATTCAGATAACAGACTATGAAGTTTTCTTTTTAATACATGCACAAGCGGAGCTTCCTGCTGCAAAAACACGTTAACAGATGTAAATAATGGAAGAGTAGCAGATAAAAAAAGACAAAGTTTAGATGAAGGATTTCCAATCATACTTGCAAGGTTCTTATACTGTGAATTAGCTTCTTCATTGTCACTGAAATAATGTTCTAGAGCCTCCCACTGTTCTAAAATTCTGTCAATGGATTCCAAAAGTGATAACCAGCGAGTATTGACATGCTTTAGAATTTTGTGTGGTTTAGTACCACAAACAGCTTGACTCAGTTTTAGATTGTGTTTCCTCTTTGAACTTTTCTCCAAAAAAAAAAAAAAAGAACAACTGTATCAGAAACTGCTCATACATTAAATCCTTTCAGTTGAGTAGCAGATTTCTGTGCAGCTAAATTTACTAAATGGCATGAACATCGCTGCACTATGATTGCAGGCTGAACCTTCTTTATGTGAGAAACAACACCTTTTACTTGACCTATCATAGTGTTAGCATTGTCACAGGAAAATAACACACAGTTGCTCCATGAGATATTTTTTTTAACAAACTCATTGTTCAAAACGTTGAATATTCTTTCACCTGTATTATTACTTGATTCAACCAATGATAACAAAACAGTTAAATTTTTCCCTATTTTTTCGTCAAAATATGTTATTGTAATGGGATACAGTTTATTTACTTGAGCATCATTACTTTCGTCCGTAGATAGAGAAAAAGGATTTTTTTTAACTTCAGATATGATGTTACTTGTAGAAACACTGGCCATGTGCTGAATTATTGCAGTAGCCTTGGTTCTTCCACACGAATATTTTTTTGTGATCGCTGAATCGGGAAACATGGCTTGAAATAACGGTTTAGCATGGTCAGCAGCTGCTATGGGTAAATTGTATTCCACAATAAATGAAGTGAACATAAGTTCTGCATTTATTACACTGTTCTCCTTTGATGCAAACAAATAGCTCATTGAGTGAACTTTCAACTCACCGAAAGATTTATGCTTTTTCGATTCTGCGTGTCTTCGGCAATCATCCCACCCACCATGCGTGATACTAAAATCACATCTACAAATTCTGCAAAACACGTGGTTCACAGAAACTTTTGATTTCTCAAAACAGGGCCAATCTCTATTGTAAGTTTCTAGAAAACACTGTTTCTTCTTCAACGACGAAGGTTTGTCTAAAGAATGCTTCATTCTAAATAATTGAAAGAAAACAGCAAAAAAAACTTCACAATCGCCTCACCCTTCCGTGATGTAACAGTAGGGTAGTTCCGTGATGTAACGTGCAGCAGAGAGAACCAAAAAGCATCAAGGACAATAAAGCAGAAGCGCTGCCTATGAGGAACAAAAGCAACTGCTCTGGTTGCACGCAGGAGACACGAAGTGCATCATGGGAGTTCGGAACGAATGCCTAAGCAGCGTCCACACAGAGCTAAACTGCGTAGTTGCGTCCGGCAGGGAGAGAACCAATGGGAGCGGTGTCATGGAATGAAACACTGAGCCAGCATAGCGTGGTTGCTGCTCAGTCTACGGTAGATAAATTGCCAATTAAGATGCAGAAATCTATAATACACAGAATGTAGCATTTAATACCCCCCCCCCAGAAAAACTTGAAGAACCAACAAAAATTTTTAAGTTGATAAAAATATGCTTTCTATCTCAGAAAATTAAATCAAATGGCGATTTTCCGTAATTTCAGCGGTGTTTTCGTACTTCCGTAACAGCAACCAAAAATCCATAAAATTACGGAAAATCCGTACTACTTGGCATCTATGCAACTGTTACTATTTCTGCTAATGATGGAAATAACTGTGTACATCGTCGGGCTGGTGAAAGATATAAGGCATGCTGCACCTAGCCAACAATCAAGCACCCACAGTCGGTGATGTTATGGTCCTGTATTTCAGCCAGTGGTGTTGGCCGTCTACACATTGTTGATGGTACATTGAATGAATCGAAATATGTGGATATTTTGGAGTACAAACTGCTACCATCTGCACAAGATATGAGTTTGTGGAATTTTATCTTTCAGGATGATAACGCGCCATGCCATCGGTCAAAGTTGGTAGATGAGTGGTTTAATCGAAAAGTTATTAGAAAACTTCAGTGGCCAGGACAGTCACCAGATCTCAATCCCATAGAGAATCTGTGGGTGAGATTGAAGCAAAAGATCCGTCAACAAGGACCCACATCTAAAACAGCATTAACTGAGTCTGTAAGGGCCATATGACACCATGTTATCACCAATGGAAGGCCTGAAAAGCTCATTAGTTCCATGCCAAGAAGGTTCACTTTGTTACTAAGAAACCATGGTTATCCAATTAAATATTAAAGCATATTTTGCTTGTTGGTAAGTTATTTCATGTGTCCTGCAAGTTTTAATTATGTACTGTACAGTACTTTTACGTTAAATCTATTTACACTAATTTCACAAATTCCACTGTTTTTTGCTTTTTATGACTAGATGCTGTACCTTTGCTTGTAACTTCACTTCTATTACTGGTAATAACATTCTGTAAAAATATTTGAAATCAGCATAACATTTCCTTTGAAATGATGTATAATGTGTATTCCTGACTTTACCATTACCCTGTATAAGTTGACTTCAAACATTAAAAATTGACTTTCTTTCTATTGGTGCAGGACTTTTGGCCACGACTGTAGTTAATATATATAGTTACAAATCAAATTAGCTGAAAACTGCACTCATACCATCAGGCTGTCTATAAAAATGCAAAACACAAATGCAGTGGTCACTTGATGAGTAAAGCTCTTGTGACAAATGCAAATAGCCACTTCATGAGAGAAATGTTCACACAAAGCACACAGGAGCAAAGTGCAGACTGTTTGAAGGCCGGAGACTTGCCAATCCTAATTGGAACAGATAACAGGTTGTTGAGATTCTAAAAGTCAGCTGGGGGTGGGGGTGGAGTGGGGTGAGATATCCCAAGGGTCACTTCCAAATACATGGCACTGTTTATATGTGAAGCGTGAGAGAAATGTTCATAGTGCAAACAATGAGGGGTTAAGAAAACTTTGTTATTTAGGGAACATTGCCATTTCTGCCTAAAATTTCCTATTCAAACTTTGGGATCAGATTACTATTCACGGTTCCCACTCATTTTCTCCCAAAAAATATACGCACTTTTTAAGAATTTTTAAGCACCTTCAAAAACATTTTTAAGGACCTTACAAACTGCAAACAGGAAAATAACAATTATACAAATATGCTTTTACACATGATTCAACTACACAAATTAAAGTCTAGTGATGAAGCTTGCAATATTGTTCCATATAATTCAAGTTTGTGGATGTAATAAATTAGACTTTATGCAATTTGAAAGACAGTTCTGCTAGTCAAATCAGTTCCCATATAAGAGAAGAATCACACATACAACAAAAAGAATGTAAATCATAAGACTGTAGTTAGATAAAGTTACAAGATCTAGATTTGGATATTGCACATAATTATTTCATGACTTGAATTGTAAAACTGAAGTCAAAATTACAAAGAAAGTCAAGTTCACCGTGGGTCACTAATGAAAGCTCCTCCTGCCCCGTGCACTCCCATGGCCTTTCTGTGGACATCATGTCATCATCAACAAAACCAACCAGCAGCAAAAGTTGGTATGCACTACATTGTAACTTCTGCATTTCACGCAGGAAGTTAGGGAAAAAAAAGTACTTTTTAAGCACTTTGGGGAATTTCTGACAAAAATTAAAGACTTTTACGCACCCTAAAAAAATTAAGCACTTTTTAAGGACTTTTAAAGATTTATAAGGACCACAGGAACTCTGCTAATACTGATAATTTACCATCTTGCTTAAGACAGAGTCCTCATTTGAGGCGGACTAACTAATCAATGTGTGCCAATTGCCTTCATTGCCAAGTAAGAACACAGGAACTTGTGCCAGAATTATTTAATACCACTATAAAAGCATACATGCACTGAAAACAAAGCTTTTCTTTCACAATGGCCCTGTTATAATCCAATAATGCACTCTACAAAAGTCAACATGGTTAATATTAAACAGTAAAGAGCAAGTCCTCCAAATTGATGCAGTAGGAAATATGTAAGGAAATGGGCTTGGAAACTTGGCAATGATATAGTCTGGCAAAGTTGCTGTCATGTAAAATTTAAAAAAAAAAAAAAAAAGAAAGAAAGAAAGAACGACGTTCTGAGACTTAGCCAAAATGCTTACGCAATTTTCTAGTTAAAGAATTCAACTCTTAAAAGCTCAGAAACCTTGTAGTAAATCTAAATGATGACACCCCCCACTCCACCAAAAAAGATGCTTTAAATCTACAGCAGTATTGTTGTATCATTATATATCATGTGATTCTATCATAAAGTTTACATACCATTACGTGACCACAAGGTTCTTCAGGAAGACGCTTTGACGTCTGTAAGTTCTGTTTTACACATTCTGTAAAGTGGATACAGTCTGTGATGGTGCATTAACTTATTCAATAAAAATATAAGTCGGTTAAAAGTCCTAAAAATGTTACTCACGGAAGTGCATGTTCAGTCTGACGTCAGTAGTTATTGAGAGTTTCTTTGTCCAGAGTTGTATCTTGCTTCAATATGGTCAGTTCTTAGGGTTAGCTCGAGAGCCATTTCGTCATAAGTTGTTCCCTACTTCGGTTATGTCCAGATGTTAGGGTTGACTCCGTTCTGGCTGCGTTGACATCATATTGAATGGGTAAAGGTTTCCAGATAATGATTAAAGATTCTTGAGTTAAGAGTTACTATTTACATACCACTTGATGGCCAATGACCAAGTATGACGTGAAACTTCAAGTGGTATGTAAATAGTAACTCTTAACTCAAGAATCTTTAACCATTATCTGGAAACCTTTACCCATTCAATATGATGTCGACACAGTCAGAACGGAGTTAACCCTAACATCTGGACATAACCGAAGTAGGGTACAACTTATGACGGAATGGATCTCAAGCTAACCCTAACAACTGGCCATATTGAAGCAAGATACAACTTTGGACAAAGAAACTCTCAATAACTACTGACGTCGGACTGAACACGCACTTCCGTGAGTAACATTTTTAGGACTTTTAACCGACTTATATTTTAATTGAATAAGTTAATGCACCACCACAGACTGTATCCACTTTACAGAACATGTAAAACAGAACTTACAGATGTCAAAACCTCTTCCTGAAGAGTATTGTTGTAGCTGGAGTGGAAAAGGCATCCATTCCATAACCTACATAAATGAAATAAATTCTAAACTATTATAATACAGCATGCAAAAATAAAGGTTCACCTACTTTAATCTGCTACAAATTTCTCAGGTTGAATTGAAGTAACATGTTGCAGTCGAAAATTATTAAATGATGTTGTAAATTTAGACTCCATAATACAGCTATAAGAAAACAAACACATTCCCACATGATAGTGTATTCATCTACAGTTACAGTTTTATTGAACTGAAGAGGATGGGATGGTGGTGTCCAAGTCAAACACCAGAATTGGTTTCTGTTCATGGAATGATGACACATATGTTGATGACTGATGATGTATACATCCCTGTCACACAATAAGATAATTGAAACTTGAAACAAAAGCAGTAAATTGATTACATGCAACTCCATTACAAATAAGTCAACACATTTAAAATACAGGATTATTGATATAACAATTACTGAAATTATATTTCCTAAAAATAGTTGTAATGCATCCAAAATAGCACCCCCCCCTCAAAAAAAAAGTCACTAAAAATAATTGCCTTTCAGTTGTTTCTGGCAGCCCTGCTTATATCAGTCATCCAAAAATAATTATGTTACTGAATATTATGTGTGAAAATGAGCAAATTTAATGTACCTAGGCATGGCTAAAGCTGCAATGTTTGTTTTTTCTTTTAATTAAACCTAGTATCTGCTAAAATTTGTTCCAATTATGCAGGTGAAAGTTCTTTGTTAATTAAAAAAGTGTACAAATATTCACTTCTAACCCAGATTTGACAAACATGAAATAGATTGAATCTAGGGAACTTACCATATATTCACTTCTTAACTGAAACATTTATGATAAAATTGTTTACTTTAAAGAAATACATTAGAGTGTAGATGTTTAAGAGTAATTAGCTATTTACATACATAGCATGCACACATAATTAGAAAATTAACTACTTACATGTTCAATATGCAAACTGTCAAGTAAAGCAGAAACACCAACTCCGAAAAGTCTCCCCCAAGCTGCTCCAATCAGCAGAGTAGGAATGAAAAGCCCGCTGGAAATGCTCAAACCATATGTCCAGCATCCCAGGACATAATAACAAACAAAGAATATGGCTAATGTTGATGGTGCCCATGTACCTACAATTAAAAAAAAATGCATACATATACATATTTAATGGGAAATTTTGAAATGAAAAACAAAAAAGAATAAGGAAGCTATTAAACAACATACACTATCTGATCAAAAGCATCCTGATGCTTGCCTATCCACAAACTTCTTGAATTAATAGCAGGAAAGGAATTAATATCAAGTTGGTCCACCCTTTGCTGCTATCACAGCCTTAACTCTGCTGGAAAGGCTTTCCACCAGATTTTGGCTCACTGCCACAAGAATTAATTGCCTTCCATTCTGCCACAAGAACATTAGTCAGGTTGGTTAATGATGTCAGGTGGTTTGGCCTGGCGCATAGTTGGGGATCTAATTTGTCCCAAAGGGTTTCCAATGGGGCTGAGACTGGGTCTTTGTGCTGGCCAGTCAAGTTCTTCCACACCAGTCTTATCAAACCATTCTAGCACAGACCTTGCTTTGTGGATGAGTGGTACTGTTCTGATGGTTAAAGAAAAGGCTTTCACTGAACTGTTGCCATAATGTTGGGAGCACAGAATTATTGAGAATGTCATTATAGGCCACAGCAAAAAAAAAAAAAAAAAAAAAAGGATTCCTGGTCACAAACCATAGAAAACAGCCCCAGACCCAGAGAATGATGTCCTCCATCAAACCTCACAGTTGGCACAATGCAGTCAGGCAGGTGGTGCTCACTTGGAACTCTCTGTACCCAGACTTGTTTGGGTGTCTTTACAGTTGGCACAGTGAAGTTGGGCAGGTGGTGCTCACTTGGCATTCTCTGCACCCAGACTTATCTGGGTGCCTTCACAGTTAGCAGGTGGTGCTCACTTGGCATTCTCTCTGTACCCAGACTTATCTGTGGGTGTCTTTACAGTTGGCACAATGCAGTCAGGCAGGTGGTGCTCACTTGGCACTCTCTGTACTCAGACTTGTCTGTGGGTGTCTTTACAATTAGCACAATGCAGTCAGGCAGGTGGTGCTCACTTGGCATTCTCTGCACCCAGACTTATCTGTGGAACTGCCAGATGATGAAGTGTGATTCATCACTTCAGAGAACATGTTTCCATTACTCCAGAGTCCAACTGGAGCTGAGCTTTACACCAATCCAACCAATGCTTGGTACTGATCTTGCTGATGTTAGGTTTGCGTGCGGCTGCTCAGACAAGGAAATCACCCATTCCTTTGAGCTCTCAACAAACCATTATAACATCACTTACAGTGTATCATCACTTATAGCTGCAGAAGGGCAGAAATTTCTCAAACTGACTTTTTGCTAAGATCGCATCCAACGACCATGCCATGTTGAAAGTCACTGAGCTGTACCGTGTGGCCCATTCAACTTTTCATGCTTGTCTATGATGTTTTTCAAGGCATGAGCATCTTTTTATACCTGTTTGGGCCATGGCTGTCATGTATATGGGAAAATCCACCACTGAAAAGTAGTGTCCAAAAATACTTTTGACCACATAGTATATATTCTCTCTGTTCATATCAACTCTTTTGAAAAACAAATTGCATGATTTTTAAAGGAGTAAAAACAGCATGTGTGTTAAACTAAAGTCACTTATCATTGCTAAACTGACAAAACAGACAGACCACACAAATATTGTAATACTAATGGCAAAACAGGAAAAAAAAAATATCCTTGGTGAAGTAAAACAAGCTGTTGACTACCTATACAGATGTATTTTAAGTAAGTTTGATCCTTATATATTCCAAAACAGTATACACATAAGGTTTTGTACAATATGGAGCATTCTTACACTAGTAATCACATATATAAATGAAAAAAAAACCAAAAAAAAACACAAGAGAAGGCATACAAGTGTATGCCTTTTTAACTGAAAAAGCAAAACTAAAACAACAACTTTCTCATGTTGAGTAATAAATAACATAGTCTTTAAACCTTGCTACATTTTTTTTACTATTTTTTCATTTGTCTAAAATTCTACTGGCTGAAAGAATGTTTTTGTTTTTTTACTTCAGCACACCTGAAGCTTATCAAGTTTCTACTGTTTGATGACATCAGTGCAACTTCTAGCAGTAAGAAAAGCAAGAATCATTAGAAGTTTCATACGTTTGAACAGGACTGAACACAATATGGTTTTCAGTGACAGACTGGTAGTTCACAACAAACTTCCTCCACTGCTCTATGTTCAATGCAATGTTTTCTGTCTCTAATAAATTGCTTTCCTTTTCACTAACAGATAATTTTACACCTTCAATCCATCTTGTTCTATATTTACTCTTCAGTTTCAGGTCTGATACCACATGACTTCAACACCTGTTTATATAAACTTCCATCTCCCATGCGATACATGTATCCAACTCGTTTCAGTTCTGAAATCTGCAATTGCAAACTCAGGGTTGTGAGTGTAAATGAATTCAGTTTATTTTTCCCTGATATAATTCTTACCACTCAGCAAATTCTAACAGAGAACTTTATGCTATACAACTTCTACTATTATTAACTACACTAGAAGCTGACCCCATAAAATTTTATGCAAGAGTTATCAAAACAACAAAAGAAAGAAAGAAAGAAACTGAATGCTATCATCTTGTGGAATGTAAAAACTGGTAATATATAAAAAAAAAATCAACATACTGACGCAGCTTCAAGGTATCTCTTTAGATACACGTTGAAAATATTTCAATGCCTTCCTCACCAGTTTAATTAGGCCAATACCTCCCCCCCCCCCCACACACACACTAAATTGAAAGTATAGACTACAGGAACATTATCATTATGCTTGATTGTTTTCACCATGAAAAAATTTGAAGGCTAACAGGATTTGTACTGATTTTTGGAAGTTCATTTACGTAGTTTTCCAGAAATTCGAAACCAATTTTTCAGGAGTCAATGATTACATTAGAACTTTTCAAAGTTTAATTTCTCTGAAAATGTATGGTTTCCTATTGCACAGTTGCTTCTCCCTGTATCAACAGACAAAAGGAGCAAGCGGTTTACCTTTTGTTTACAAAAATAAATAAATCAAATTTTGAAATCGGAAATTCAACTCTTTGCTGTCATCTTACGTTTCCCATAAAGTTGTTTTCTCTGTACAATTTACAATCAGTATCATTTTTTAACATTAATTTCGCTTTAAACAAAACAAAAAATGCTTACTCTGCCCCTTGTTATGGCAAGAAGTTAACAAAAAATGGGAAACACATACTTTGAGCAAAATTAACACATACTTTGAGCAAAATTAAATATTGAAAATCAGTACTGCATTGTTCACTCAGCAGTGAAAACAGTTCTACAGGTCACAGAAATGGCTCATATTCCATCACAGATAAATTAAGTACCCAAATCGAAAAATTTAATTTTTCTTAAAAATGGGGAAGTGCAGTGGAAATGCTTGGTCTGCTGATTGATTTTGAAGAAGATACTATTAGAAATGGCAACACACAAATTTCATAAGAAAAAATTCTTAAAAAATACAAAGTAGTTTTTATTTTCACTACTACCAAAAACATTAAAAACAAAGAACATGAACAGAAAAAAAATAAGAATTAAGTATATAATTGGGAAGAAAAATGAAAAAAAAAAAAAAAAAAAGAAGAAGAAGAAGAAAAATCAGGGAAGAAACACAGCTTGACCAGAAAAATTATAAATTTCTAAAATCTCAGAACATTCTTATCCCGGCTAGAACAATAGTTTTTTGCAGTTCCAAAGATTATCTACTAGCAGACTGTATAAAGGCATCTAATAAATACCATAAAATCATCAAAGAAATGTCACAATATAAAAATCGTCTAATAAACAGACCCACAAATGTTTAATTGATGTTAGAAACTTGAAAACATGAAAATAAACTTTACACAGATGGTGAATAACATTATTTCACCGAGAATTTCAATTTTTGTACTATAGTATGTTTGATTTCCCATACTCTGTAGATAACTAAGGATTCCTCTAGTGAAATGGTGAATCCATAGCACTTAGAATAAAAGAATACCAACATTTACCACAATCAAAGGTTTATTACACAGTGACTATAGTTTCACAGAGCGTTTCACATTTGTCCTGATGATGCCGAGCAAAACATTCTGCCAAACTATGGTCATACATACTAGAGGTGGGACGAATCCTAAATTTTCTCGAATCCGAATACTAAACCTTTCTCAAATCCCTCGAATCTCCAGAATCTCGAATCCTTCATATAAGAATAATTATAAGGAAAAAAAAAAAAGGGAAAGAAAAGACTTCTACTTAAAATTAAATAATTTTAATTGAAGCAAAATTTTAAATCTGTGTTTAATGAAAAACAAATTAAAGAATACAGTTTTCATAAAATATACCCATACTTATTAAGAAGATAAAAATGAAACTTATAATTTACATTTACCAAATGAAGTACATAACTCTCGAGTCTTGAGGTTCATTTCCATTTTCTGAACATAATTTGACAAAACATATTTAACACTAGCTGATGACTTTACCTGCACTGTCAAAGTGCTGACTTCGCAGGGAAATGCGGAACTCACTCGAATAGTTTGGGATAGATAGGATCCCTTGACGGGCGTTCCGACAGCCAGCCTGTCAGTCACCGGAAACCACAGTCTTCTACTCGGACAGATTCGATCTAGAAACCTGTGGGGATCTGCCTCCCCCACGGGACCGGTACCTTACACCCTTCTGTCACAACCTGTGTGTGCGACGTGCTATGGGCAGTTGGGGCAAGCAACTTTTTCAAAATATCTCATCTCGTGGCCGGGAGATCGCCCGCCAACGCGAGGTTTTTGGGACTACTGCCCTTTATTACGAAACTCAGCAAAATTACATTCACAATCACTATGAGGGTTTCATGCACCCCTCTCACAATAAACAGACACTAAAACAACAATCAAACGAATTGAAATATTTACTTATTAACTATATGTCAACAAAATAGTTTCCATATCATCTACTGTTTCGCACGTTACTAGAAATTCGAGCACGGGAAAAACGTTCATATAATAAAAAAATTTTATTTCAACTTGTCACTAATATTCCTTTTTTTCTTTTTGATGTTCCTTATAATAGTTTAGAATTTTATTATGAAGATTACAAATTTATATGAAAAAATATTTTTATATGTGCAGTCAAATGCATCATAAGTTGTCAAAGTCCTCCAATACGTAGAGACAATATGTATTAAATGATTAATATTATTCCAGTTTTTAACTCATGATTCACGAAATTAATACTAATACTATACGTGTAAGATACGTTGACGATATCCTTATCTTCTGGAAGCAATCTGAAAAAGAACTTGAAACATTTGTAAACAAATACAATAGTTTTTATCCTACAATACAAGTTACTATGGAAAAAGAAGTTAAGAGACAACTACACTATTTAGACATTTCTTTATTCAGGCGAAATAATATGATTGAATACGAAGTATATCGAAAACCAACTTATACTCCAACGATAATTCCGATTGATTCAAATCATCCTTGGAAATATAAAAGAGCAGCACTTCAATTTTACATAAGAAGAGCATTAACCCATTCCTGTAATAAACACAAAGAAAAGATTGAGATTAACTGGATAAAAAGAACTGCTATGAAATTTGGATACAAGAAAAAGATCATAGATGATATACTTGAAAACATAAAGAAATCTTAAAATAAAAATAAACAAAAAAATGAAATAAAATTTGCTGGTAAAATTCCCTACATTCCTCCAATAACAGATATCCTAAAGAAGGAATGCATTAAAGAAAAAATGATATTGGCAGAAACCGTCATAGATAAATCTAAACTATATTAACTAATGGAAATGAAAGAAGATCAATGCTTGATAAAGCCGGAGTATATTCTATACCAACAAAATATTATACAGAAATAGAAAGAAATGAAAGAAATAAAGTATACATAGGAAGTACAAAAAGAAGATTTAAGACCAGATTAAAAGAACATATATCGAACTGGAATAAAAGAAAACAAAACATCATTAATAAATCATTGTATTGAAAATGAAGCTTATCCTGATTGGTATGATGCAAAATTAATAACCTCACATAAAACTAAAAATCAAATATTAACCTCAGAAGCGGTAATGATTGAAAAAACTAAAGAAATAAATTGTAATAATAATGATCCAATGAGTCTACCGTGACGCTTGGAAATATTTTATCGAAAAGAAATTAACGATAAAAAATATAATAAAAGACCTTATTAATTATTTTCAACAAACGAATGGCAACACCAATTTATTTAGAATCGGAATTCATATCATCCAATTATATCAAAACACGACTAAGAACGTGCATTAATACCAAAAATAGCATGCGCAAGAGTACAACTGCCGTGAAAAGTCGGACGCTGCCAGTAGAATCGATGTAAGTGGCCGAAACACAACGTGTATGAGAGGTAGATCATAATACCCACTGAAGATGATTCCAAAGAAGAAGGAATTGAAACTAGTTTGGGATATCAAGCCACGGAAAATGAAACATGCAACCATCATCTATAATAAGAAATTATAAGATCGAAGTTCAACTTGGAAGCTGATACCACAGGAAAGAAAAATCGTGCCTTCTTCGATAACAAGATGGCTTATTACTTGATTCAACGCATCATAATCAAAAGGTTCGAAAGTTCTTTTCTATTGTATTAATTTCGTGAATCATGAGTTAAAAAACTGGAATAATATTAATCATTTAATACATATTGTCTCTACGTATTGGAGGACTTTGACAACTTATGATGCATTTGACTGCACATATAAAAACATTTTTTCATATAAATTTGTAATCTTCATAATAAAATTCTAAACTATTATAAGGAACATCAAAAAGAAAAAAGGAATATTAGTGACAAGTTGAAATAAAATTTTTTTATTATATGAACGTTTTTCCCGTGCTCGAATTTCTAGTAGCGTCTTGAAACAGTAGATGATATGGAAACTATTTTGTTGACATATAGTTAATAATTTCTGAAACCATGTAATGTTTTCGACAAATGTTGAATTAATATAATTTATGGAAACTGGAGATTTAAAAAGGCTCATAATGTTGATTTTATTGGAGAGAATCTGAAATTCGCGGCTGAAATCATAATATATACAAACTAAACAAAATGAATATCACAAACTTTAAAAAGAATAGAATCCAGTTGAGCAAAGAAGTCGAACATTTAAACTTTTTTGACAACTTGCAAAAACAATGGAATTACACCTAAATTTTTACAAATTAGAAATAAACCAATGAATTATAAAGATAAAACCATTTTACAAACCTGTGAAATTAAAAGATTAAGAACCTCTATTAGAGAAAAAAGAAAAAGACATTGATAGATTGAGTAAGAAAAACTACAGATTATATAATCAATGCATGCAAGAGAAAGATAAAGAAGAAACAAAAATAGCATTAATTAAAATATTTGCTATTATAGGAAAGACAACAATTTAAAGACAGAAGGAGACACTTTCATAAAATTGAAAACCTCATAAGAGAAAAATATAATAACAAAGAAGAAAAAGAAAAACTACCAACATTAGAAGACAAACCACTGTTCATTAACAAATCTAATAATGAATTGACATATCTACAAGTTAAAGCACTCAATAGAGGAACGAGATATGCATATAAACAAAAAATTCCGAAAGCCGAGATAATAATCCCATATATAGAAGACGTCATCAAGAAACTACCAAATAAAAGACAAAACCCTACAAGATTTAAAATATTAAGAGCAATCAATAACAAAGAAAAAGAAGAACAAATACCAGCTATAAAATATGAGAGACAAGAGCTAATGAACCTCAAGAACAACCCAGCAATTAAATGCGTGGCGCTGATAAAGCCAAACAAATTATTATATTAGACAAAGATGATTATGATATAAAAATGAAAACGGCTATAGAAAAATTGGATATCGAAGAAACTACACTTGACCCAACAGATACAATTCTAAGAAAAATGGCTTATATAAAAAACCATGGACATTTACCTGATAATATTAAAAACAAAGCCATTCCGCCCGTTGGAGCGTCTATTCCAAGCATATTCAGCAAAATCAAAACGCATAAAAAGAAGAACCATTAAGACCAATAGTAAATAAAACAACGGCTCCAACAATTCTCCTTGAAAAAGAACTATTTAAACATTTAAAACAGTTTCTTTGAATAAAGCTCATGCAACATGCTACATTGAAGATGGAAAGATCCATAGCTCAAATCAAGTTCCTGAAAAATTGCAAGGTAATAAACTTTATTCCAAATTCATTTAGACTTAGAAAACCATTTAAAGATTTACTTTCAGCCAACTTCGTAAGAAAAATAGAGCAAAAAACGTTAAAAGAAGTATTGAAGCAAAATATAAAAATGTTGCTTATTATAAAAAAGTAAAAGTAGAAAATGAAAAGAAAATTTCTGGAATCTTAAGGGATACAGTAAAAGCAGAATTGGATGACTGGCTAAAAATTGGAGTAAGAAACAAAAATAAGAAATTTGTTAAAAAGCTGAACCTTAAAGAAGAGAAATTTTTGAAGAAAAACTATTCCAGTAAAAACAAAAAAACTGCAGTTCTTAGTCATGTAAAGGACAACACTGCTACTGGAGTTAGCCAAGAATTATTACAAGTGATAAATAAAGGAAGTAATTTCAATCTATCCAAAGAAAAATAAATCCAGAAAAATTGATAATTGAATTGGAAAGCATCTGCAGCACTTTAGAAAAAGAGGACCAAATTAAAGCAGACCTCCTCAGAACAGATTACTACAATAGCCTTACAAAATTCCAGAAGCAAGTAAGGAAACCTCAAAAAAAATTTTGATAATAGTCAATTAAAAGCTCTTAAAGATTTCAGAAAAAATGAAAGTGTAGTTGCTGTGAAAACAGACAAAAGTAAGTTGATTACTATTATGGATAAGAAAGATTATCTAGAAAAGATGGAAGAAGAACTAAAGAAACCTATGTATGAAGAAGTAAAAGAAAACCCACTACCAGATTTGATTAAAAAGTCTCTAAGCTTATTTCACTTCAAAAAAAGAAAACCAGCTTCCAGAAAACTATAAACAATTCTCAAAATTACAGTTCAGATTACCTCAAATATATGGAATAGTCAAACTGCATAAAGAACACCAACCAATTAGACCAATAATAGACTCAAAAACTCTATTCTTTCAAATCTAAACTATTTTTTAAAGTCACACCTTCAGAATCTTTTAAAAGAGCCACCTAACTTGATTAAAAACTCAATGCAGCTAAAAGAAAAACTAGAACTTCTTCCTAAATTAGATTCTCCTATTATGGGTAGTTTAGATATAGTGTCTATGTATACTCACATTAATACAGATCAACTTATAGACTTTATAGCGGAAGACTTGGCAGACCTAATAGTTTTTCACAACAAGGAAAAAAACATATTAGTTGAATTTTTGAAATGCTTACTTTCTCTTTGCAGAACAACTACTTTCAATTTGGGAAAACTTTTTCATTCAAAAATTCTAGCAATGGGCTCCCACTCTCCCCACTCTTAGCTAACTATTATGTGGGAAAACTAGAAGAAAAGATACTAGTACAACCCACATACTTCTGCTTATATAGCAGATACATGGATGACATCTTATTTATAATAGATAGCTCAGAAATTATTCCAGAAAGAATTCTAGACTCATTCAATGAATTAGATGATTCCCTTAAGTTCACTATTGAACTTCAAAAAGAAAGAAGAATAAACTTCTTAGATATTACTATCTATTATGAAGATGAAAAATTCCTCACTAGTTGGTATAAAAACCAATGAATACTAAAAGACTACTGGATTTCAATTCGTATCACCCAGTTTCTATTAAGAAGAATGTAGCAAGTCAGTTTTTAGAAAAAATTAATAAAATAGTTTCTACAGCAGATAAAAAAGAAGCCCAAAAAGAAGAGCTTAAAGTCATACTTGCAGAGAATAACTATCCTAAAGAAGAAATTGAGAAGCTTCTGAATTTTAATGGTACGAAGAACACACAAAAGCAACAAGTAAAATTCACTAGAAAAATTTCTTATCACAAAGGTTTATTTGAGGCTTTAAAGAGAATTAGTAAAAAATACAATATTAGGCTAGCTCCAAGTTTAGAGAATAAAGTTAAAAAATTTTTTCCCTAAAATAGTTCAAAGAGAAGAAGATATTTTAAAAATGCAAGGAGTAGTTTATGAAGTAAATTGTAGTTGTGGACTATCTTACATAGGGAAAACAGGTCGCAGACTAGAAACTCGTATAGCTGAGCATAAAGCAGCTATAAAAATTGCTCCAACAAGACTGGATTAGATAGGCATGTTAGAGAAACTGGGCACAGCATGGATTGGAATTCCCTTAAAGTAATCAGTTTCCAAAGCAATTTCCAAAAAGAAAACTGAAAGAAGGAATAGAGATTGAGAAAAATCAAAAATTCCATCATCAATGACTGCAAAGGATTTTCCCTGCCTAACATCTGGCAGGATTTGTTGAAAAATAACCTAAACCGTCAAGGTTAACCGTAACCGTCAAGGTAAACCGCAACCGTGATAGTGACAAGGAAAGTGACAACAACAAGTCAGCCTGAAGAAGGAGAAGAGTTTTCTCCGAAAATTTGCTATTAAAGAAAAAATTTCCTAGTAAAATCCCATAAGTTACTTTTGATTATTTAAAACAGTATTACTTTCAACATATTTATACAATTAACAACTCCATTGAAGTGATTAAAAAGTTAAAGAACTAAAAACAACCGATTTTCTGATGATCAGTCTAGATATTGTTTCCTATATCCAAATACACCTGTTTATGAAGCAATTCAATTGTTAGATCAGAAGTTAAAAGATGAAAAAATACCTGAAGCACAAAGAATTAGTATTATCCAGGCATTGAAACTAGTAGCTGATAATAACTACTTCACATATAATAAAAAAATATACTGACAAAAACAAGGTGCACCAATGGGATAACCAATTTCGACTTCTTGCTGAAATAATATTACAAGACATAGAAAATAAACTTTTGGATTCATTCAATCAAAAACAACTAATACTATACGTAAGATACGTTGACGATATCCTTATCTTCTGGAAGCAATCTGAAAAAGAACTTGAAACATTTGTAAACAAATACAATAGTTTTTATTCTACAATACAAGTTACTATGGAAAAAGAAGTTAAGAGACAACTACACTATTTAGACATTTCTTTATTCAGGCGAAATAATATGATTGAATACGAAGTATATCGAAAACCAACTTATACTCCAACGATAATTCCGATTGATTCAAATCATCCTTGGAAATATAAAAGAGCAGCACTTCAATTTTACATAAGAAGAGCATTAACCCATTCCTGTAATAAACACAAAGAAAAGATTGAGATTAACTGGATAAAAAGAACTGCTATGAAATTTGGATACAAGAAAAAGATCATAGATGATATACTTGAAAACATAAAGAAATCTTAAAATAAAAATAAACAAAAAAATGAAATAAAATTTGCTGGTAAAATTCCCTACATTCCTCCAATAACAGATATCCTAAAGAAGGAAATGCATTAAAGAAAAAAATGATATTGGCAGAAACCGTCATGTGATAACGAAACTATATTAACTAATGGAAATGAAAGAAGATCAATGCTTGATAAAGCCGGAGTATATTCTATACCAACAAAATATTATACAGAAATAGAAAGAAATGAAAGAAATAAAGTATACATAGGAAGTACAAAAAGAAGATTTAAGACCAGATTAAAAGAACATATATCGAACTGGAATAACAAAGAAAACAAAACATCATTAATAAATCATTGTATTGAAAATGAAGCTTATCCTGATTGGTATGATGCAAATTAATAACCTCACATAAAACTAAAAATCAAATATTAACCTCAGAAGTGGTAATGATTGAAAAAACTAAAGAAATAAATTGTAATAATAATGATCCAATGAGTCTACAGTACGCTTGGAAATATTTTATCGAAAAAAGAAATTAACGATAAAAAATATAATAAAAGACCTTATTAATTATTTTCAACAAACGAATGGCAACACCAATTAATTTAGAATCGGAATTCATATCATCCAATTATATCAAAACACGACTAAGAACGTGCATTAATACCAAAAATAGCATGCGCAAGAGTACAACTGCCGTGAAAAGTCGGACGCTGCCAGTAGAATCGATGTAAGTGGCCGAAACACAACGTGTATGAGAAGTAGATCATAATACCCACTGAAGATGATTCCAAAAAGAAGGAATTGAAACTAGTTTGGGATATCAAGCCACGGAAAATGAAACATGCAACCATCATCTATAATAAGAAATTATAAGATCGAAGTTCAACTTGGAAGCTGATACCACAGGAAAGAAAAATCGTGCCTTCTTCGATAACAAGATGGCTTATTACTGATTCAACGCATCATAATCAAAAGGTTCGAAAGTTCTTTTCTATTGTATTAATTTCGTGAATCATGAGTTAAAAAACTGGAATAATATTAATCATTTAATACATATTGTCTCTACGTATTGGAGGACTTTGACAACTTATGATGCATTTGACTGCACATATAAAAACATTTTTTCATATAAATTTGTAATCTTCATAATAAAATTCTAAACTATTATAAGGAACATCAAAAAGAAAAAAAGGAATATTAGTGACAAGTTGAAATCAATTTTTTTTTTTATTATATGAACGTTTTCCCGTGCTCGAATTTCTAGTAACGTGCGAAACAGTAGATGATATGGAAACTATTTTGTTGACATATAGTTAATAATTTCTGAAACCACGTAATGTTTTCGACAAATGTTGAATTAATATGAAATATTTACATTGTTCACCGCACTAGGGCCAGTGCGGTGGTGATGACCCCGGGCCAGGGTCAACTCAAACACCTTGGTCAATAGACCGAAAAACTCTTTATCGAGAGCTGCATACCTCCGAGGGTACTTCCATCTGTCAACCATAGTTGACCCGACTTCTTTCTTTGCTCAAGTTCCCTAACAAGACTAGGACATGTCTTGCTGAAGCTGGAGTGAGCGACGTCCAACTTCAGTCGGAACTTGGCATTCGCAGCGGTGCAGTTGCTGCAGTTCGGTGCGGCGGCACACTGATGGTGCTGGTGCCCAACATCACCACAATTGCCGCACCTTGCATCTGTCTCGGAGCAGTTGCCTCGGAAATGGCCGGGCCATTGCACCGAAAGCACCTGACCTCCCTCAAAATTCCTTTAGACGGAGCACTGACCAACCCAAGTTGTGTCTTCCGCCTCACCAGGTGCTTGGAGGCCTTGGGTTCCACGTCTGCCACCCAGTGGACCCTACCTCCCTTGCCCCTGATGGGAAAACAGGCTTTGAACCCGTTCTCGAGCTCTGGGTTCTGCCCACAAACCATCTGCTCGAACTCTTTCCCTGAGAGATCCCCGTCGACCCCATACACTATCAACCGGGGATTTCTCTTCCGTGGAGCCGTGGGGGATGTGCAATCCTTGGTCATAGGATTGCTTCTCAACTCCTGGGCTAGGCGGTCGAGCTCCCCGGGATGGGAACATTCCACCTGACCCCTCCTTTCCGGATGCTCCGAATGCTCTTGACCCCTATCTGCAGTTTAGTTGGGTTTACTGCAGTTTTTAGGGTCTTCTTCGTGTCCTCTGAGGACGCACTCTCGACTGTCGGGTAGACTAAAAGCACGTGTCTCCTGTCTACCGACTTTCCCCTTCTTCTTTTAATCTCACTCGGGGCGGGCGAAGGCCCTTTCGCCTTGTTAACCCCCTTCCTAGCCACTTCGGCGTAGGAAGCCACTTTCACATCGGCTTTGCAGCCCAACTCATCCCGCACGGATAGCCTGCCTTCGACATAGGCTACCCGTGCTGCTTGCTCATAGCAAGCGTCTCTAACACTGCTCAGGGCAGCTTTCACCTTCTCTCTCCCCGAGGAAGTGACCCGCGAGTCCGAGAGAACGGACTCAACTTCCTGGGTGAGGTCGAAGATGTGTGTCATGAACGCCTCGGGTGTAAGCCCCGGGGGTGTCCTGGGATGCGTACCTCCCACCGATAAGTAACAATTCACATTTTTCTTTAACAACAAAAGTTCCAAAACCTTTTTAAATCAAAGAAAGGGTAGAGAGGCCGCCCGGTGGCGCAGTGGTCTAAGGGATGGCCTCTGATAATTCGTCCGAACAGGGTCCGGGTTCGAATCCCGGTGAGGCATGGATGTTGTGTTTATCTTACGGCACTGGTTCTCTCCCTTCCCTGGAACCAGTGACCCAAAAAAATTAGGGACGGGCGACTGCTTATAGCCCATTGAGTTGCTCACAGTGGTCGTTAAACCTCCAATCAAAAAAAAAAAAAAAAAAAAAGGGTAGAGGTGGGGAGGATTACTTCAAGACTTAATGTAGATAAACTCTAAACACGGAACAGTAAATTGAGTAATTCCTTTCCAGAAAATTAAAAAAATTCAAAAACATGTTTATTTTAAGAGTTAATAAAAACACTAAACACTGAACTCTTTCAGGGCAGTGCAAAAAAATCAGAAACCTTTAATAGAGATTTTTATTTAAAAACACCAGCATTCGAACTTGCTCTGGGTCCAGCCTACTTCGTTTTTTATCAGCTATGGCACCTGATGTGCTGAATAGTCTTTCTGGCATTACTGTCGATGACGGTGTGATTAAGCACTTTTTAGAGAATTTCCTCAAATTTTGATTTTTTTTTTTGAGTAGAAATAGAAACACTGAGCTGTAGACAGAGTAACTTGAGTCAAGTGAGTGACGCGGCTCAAGGTCACCCCATCCCCTCCGTTCTCACGCTCATTACAATGGCAACGGCTGCCGGGAAAGAGATAAAATATGGCTAAGTCACTTTTCCCACTATACTTGAGGTATGGTGGTTAAGGCACTTTTCGATGGGAGACACCTGTTGCTTCGACGGTTGCTCTCTGTGTTTGGCTGAACAATTACTTCACTGTTGCATCCAGTTTGGAAGTAACGAGCTATTTCAAATAGCTGTGCACACACTGTACATGATCTTCTTCGATTGTTTTCTAATGTCAGAACTCGTCATGCTGACAAAAACTCAAACAAATATCACTCTAGAACAAGCACCAAATGCCAAGTTTTTTAGGTTAAGATTTGAAAGATTTGAACAATGTAAAAAGCATGAATATTCGAGTTTTCGAAACTCGGATCTTTTTCAAGATTCACGGAATTCAAGCATTCGAATGTCTCATCCCTAATACATACATACATACACACATACCACTACGCTGTTCTCTGAGATTCAGAGGTTAGCATCACAAAGAAATACAAACCACCACATAAATTTTTAACTGATTATTTACTTACTGTTGCTGCATCAAACTTCTCGATTTACAGTGATCTTGACACACAACTCGGGCTTCACTGACATCCATCACATGAAACACACAAAACCTTCTATACTTCATACTCATAATCTTTTGTGGTAAACGTTGGTATTTTTGTTCTACCTCAACACCATAAGTTCTGTAGTCATTGATTATCCATAGTACTTGTTATGCCAGAGTCTTCTCCAAAGCAATGCGGAGGCGTGTGATGAAGTTTATTCAATCACGCTTGATGATCACCCAATCAGCATTTAGAAGACTAAGTGTATGTCAGCTGAGAAGAGTGAATTCTAAATAGCTTCCAGCAGGTGAAGAGAAATTGCGAATTTCAGAAAAAAAAAAAAAAAAAAAATCAGCATCTGGAAGACTAAGTGTATGTCAGCAGGGAAGAGTGAATTCTAAATAGCTTCCAACAAGTGAAGGGAAATTGTGAATTTCAGAAGAAAAAAATCAGCATCTGGAAGACTAAGTCTATGTCAGCTGGGAGGAGTGAATTCTAAATACGCTATCTACCAACAAGTAATTGGACACCTGTGATAGCAAACGAAAACAAAGTTTATTCACCTTCAATAGTTGGTGGAGCCACCACGAGCGGCTATTACAGCTGCAAACCTCCGGGGCATACTCTCAACCAGGCGTTGTGCGACGGCTAGCAGTATTTTCTTCCACTCTGCTTGGAGAAGACAGCTCAGTTCCTTCATCGATTTCGGACGGTGGGGGCACCCCTTAAGTCGACGCTCCAACTCTTCCCAGAGGTGATCGATAGGGTTAAGGTCTGGGCTCTGCGCAGGCCAGTCCATTCGATTAACCACATTGTCACCATACCAAGCCATGGTGGACCTTGCAACATGTCAGGTGGCATTCTCATCCTGAAAGTAACATGGGTCCACCCCGTAAAACTGCCACAATGTAGGAAGTGCATGGTCATCCAAAATGGTGCAGTAGGTCTCGGCGTTGAGTCTACCAGGAATTGCGACCAAGGGTCCCGTGTCATACCAGGAGAAACACCCCCATAGCATAATTCCACCGCCGCCAAACTTCACAGTCAACACAATACATTTCAGCAGGAGGCAATCTCCAGGCAGACGCCAAACCCAGACCCTGCCATTCGAACGGTAGAAGGTGAACTTTGATTCGTCGCTCCAGAGAACCTGTTTCCACTGTTCAACGGTCCACTGTCGACGTTCTTTGCACCATGTTAGCCGAGCAGCGCTATTGGACTTGGTGATCAAAGGCTTGTGGGCGGCAGCAAGTCCATGATAACCGAGCAGATGGGCTTCCTTACAGATGGTATTCATCGAAAGAACACTCCCGGATGCCTATTGAAACTCCTTGCTGATGTGGCCCATCGATTTGGTGCGGTTCCTCCGAATTTCTCTGGCCAGCACCCGTTGGTCTCTAACTCCCAGTTTTGTGCGTCTGCTGTGGTTGGGCACATTCCGACAGTCACCTCTCATCTTCCACTTGCCAATCACGTAGGCCACTGTCAATTGTGGGTACTTCAACTCGCTAGATATGTCACGTATGGATCGGCCATTTCTGTGATACCCGACAATTACACCTTTCTCAAAATCAGAGAGCTCCGAACTGCGTGGCATCTTGCATGCAACTGGTTGCGTTGTTGTTTCCCACACGATATTTAACGGCAGCGGCCGTGATGTGTATCAGGATCGCAGATATCGTCGATTGCACGGGTGTCCAATTACTTGTTGGTAGATAGTGTAGCTTCCAGCAGGTGAAGGGAAATTTTGAATTAAAAAAAAATCAATAAAAAAAAATCAGCATCTGGAAGACTGAGTGTATATCAGCTGGGAAGACTGAATTCTAAATAGCTTCCAGCAGGTGAAGGAAAATAGTGAATTTCCAAAAAAAAAAAAAAAAAAAATCAGCCTCTGGAAGACTAAGTGTATGTCAGCTGTGAAGAGTGAATTCTAAATAGCCTCCAGCAGGTGAAGGGAAATTGAGAATTTCAAAAAAAAAAAAAGCTGGAAAAGTTCATCTCTGGCCTGCTAAATAAGTAATGGAAGATACCAGAAAAGTCTGAAGTACAATAATGCCCAGGAGTCAATTTTTTTCCTTCCAGCAGTCATAATTAAATGTAAGAACTTTTCTAGGAGTTATAATGAAATGTAAGGACTTCCCCAGGAGTCTGAGGGGAAAAAAGGTCGAAAAAGGCCCATTTAAGAACTTTTCCTTTAATTCCAAGAGGTGCACGAACCTTGAGTAAACCACCTTAGTAAAGAAATGGAAAGGAAACCCCACGAAAATTATTAAGCTTTTCTTCAGTTATTATACAGGGTGTCCGAGAATTATTGGACACATTACAAAATTATGTACAAAAAAACTATGAGCATTGTTGCCTGTTTTTCTATGTCACATATTACTAACACGGTTTCTATATTTTTGTTTTGCAGAATTGTTATTCCCAGAATCCGATAAATGGTGCTAGGTGTGGCCTGGTGAGGAATGTATGAGAAATGCGTAATCAGTAGTCATGTCATCCGTACAGCAGAAGCCGATGTGTGTGTTATGGCTTGGGGAGTTAAAGTTAAAAGACGGTACCATTTAGAGCATGGTTGTAATCCTCCATCAACGAATTCAATTAAGCGGTGGATGAAACAGTTTAAAGAAACTGGCAATGTGGAACATTGTGGAAGAGCCGGCAGGCCTGCGTCAGCGGTGAGACGTTTGACCAAGTTAATGAAAGTTTCCGACAAAGCCCCAGGAAATCCGTTCATAAAGCAACCAGAGAACTGTGCATTCCAAAATCGACAGTTCACGATATCTTGAACAAGAAATTAAAGTTTCATGCTTATAAAATTCAAATAGTGCAAAAGATGCATGTAAATGATCACACTCTGTGATACGATTTCGCTGTGGATATGCTGAATCGAGTGGAAAACTACGAAAACTTTCTCAGTACTGTAATTGTTAGTGATGAATCCACATTTCATGTATCATGTATTGTGAATCATCAAAACTGTCGGATATGGGGCAGTGAACCGCTCATGCTGCTATTGAACTGGAACGTGATTTTCCAAAAGTTAATGTGTGGTGCGCCCTATCAAAAAGAGAAGTGATTGGCCCTTTCTTCTTCCGCGAAAAAAACATAAATGGTGACATTTACTTGGATATGCTAGAAAATTTCGCTATACCCCAGATCAAAAGATATGACAACGTCATTTTCCAACAAGACGGGCGCACCTCCGCATTGGTCAATGTGTGTACGTAAGTACCTAAATGAGCATTTCCCCAACAGATGGATTCGGCGTGGTGGTCCCATTCCGTGGGCTGCTCGCTCTCCAGATCTAACTCCATTGGATTATTTCATGTAGGGTTATGTGAAGGATCGTGTCTATCAGACGCCTTGTACTGATTTGCAGGAACTGAAGCAGCGTATCACAGCTGCTATTAATACCATAACTCCTTAGATGCTTGCCAATACATGGCAGGGAATCGAGTATCGCTTGGATGTACTAAGAGCAACCAAGGGATCTCACATCGAAATTTATTAACTTGAGCAGTTACATTGTAAGTTAGTACAGTCTGTTTATTTCTATCTGTTTAATGTTTTGTTTTACATAATTTTGTAATGTGTCCAATAATTCTCGGACACCCTGTACTTTGTCAGCATGAACAGGACAAAACAAGAATGGATCCACACCATTGTGAGTGTACTATCAGAGCTAAAATGACCTCTCAATGGACTCTTACCTCTTTCCTTCGAAAGATGAAACTGGGGCTGTATACATTGAATAACATGAATCATCAATTCCAACCTTAAAAGTAACTATTATTAACAACTACTATTATGTTTTCAGTCAAAATAAACATAACATAACTTTTGGCAATAACAGTGGATTATATAACGCCAAAAAGCTTTTTGGGTTTTATGAATTATATGCAGCATCTGAATATTTTGCAATGTATCATTGCAAGCAGAGAGACTTAAACTAAATGTGAATAAAAAAAGAACCACAAATATTATTTTTGCTATCATGAAAAATGGGAACTCAGTATCCCACCTTCTGATGGTATCAAAGGCAATATTGATAACATCCTTGCAATCTGCACAGTAATGATACTTAAAGACCTTTTTGAACTTCAGAGGTTTTAGGGACTACGTCCTCACTGCTGTTAAGTTATGAAAGGGTTTTCCTTTACCCAGCTCATGGGGAAATAAAGGGTGAAAGGGAAGGCTGATGACAAAATGGTGAGGCATTCATTCAATATGAACGTACTGTATCTTCACAGCAAATATCTAGTAAAGCAGATAAAAATCAGTTGAAGTAATCTGAACATGCAGGTCAAAAATGAGATGAAAGACTGTGTTGACAGATATTATATTCTACAGCAAGTTACATAAGTGATCTGGAACCCAAATTTAATTATATGAAATCAGCTGTTAGGGATGGATCCAACAGTTTTCAAAGGACAGATGCCCTTGCAATGAACCATGTGATATGATGGAACTTTACAGTCAGAAGGCATTAACTGTTGTTCAGTGGCGTAACTAGCACGTGTGCCCCCTCCCCCACAAAATTTACTTAAGCTCCCCTGAGCACAGTAATTTTTTTAAGTAATAGATTTAACAATGCATGTATATGTTTTGTACAAAACTAAAATAAATCTCTTAAAGAAATCACCAGCGCTGGCTTATGACCATTTGTCTGTGAAGGGGTCCGGGTTCGAATCCCGGTGAGGCATGGATGTTGTGTTTGTCTTACGGCACTGGCTCTTTCCCTTTCCTGGAACCACTAGCCCTAAATTAGGGACGGGTGACTACTTATAGCCCATTGAGTTGCTCACGGTGGTCGTTAAACCTTTAATCAAAAAAATAAAAATAAAAAAAAATCGCCTTCTTGTACGTGGCAGATCTGCGGCTACTGTGAATAAATGTTGGTGCCTGTAGTGAACGTAATCCTCGGCGACTGGCTGACTGTTTCCCCACATCCTTCATGGGGAATCCCCATGTGGCCTCATGCTTTTCCTCAGTAGCGCAGAGAGAGGGCGATTGGACAGCGATCATATTACAACTTGGGGCCAAAGTGCCAAATAGCTTCAATCTGTAGGACATCCAGTGCTTTAAAAAAGTGAAACTTGACATTCATTTAGGCAAAGCTAAATGTACCTTAAAAGAAAATATGAACTTTTAGGTTAATTATTTGTTTTCTTGTCTTTGTGCGTGTTTAAATTAAAAAAAACAAAAAACTATATCTGGAAGCTGCGGCACACCCCGCAGCTACCAGCCCCACAACTGCGGGGGTGGTAGTTACGCCACTGCTGTTCTTATATTATCCTTTGCATTAAAAGTTTTTTCTTCCTCATTTATGTTCCCCAACATTCCAGTCTGAATCATGCTGGAGCAAAACAGCAAACATTTTAATAAATAACAGCTAAGCATGACAAACAATTATTGACAAAATGATTCACGAATGACAATAATGTTCCTTACCTTCAGCATCATGCAAGAGACTTCTCAAACTTGCCTCAGGATTCTGAAGCCAAATTGTTCCAAATGCTTTATATTGTCCATCATCACAATTTACCTACCACAAGTAAAATGAATCACAAGCTTTTAAAACACAACACAAAATTATTTTAGAAAAACAACAGCATATGGCATATAATTACTGTTTTATTTTAAAGTTGATAGGGAACATTCAAGTAGCTAATTCTAAGGGTAAACTTTCTTTGCCAACACAATTAATTTCAAACAGATGTCATCGCTCTTTCCACGTTTATAAATGAGTCATGGAAAAATTCTTATTGGCCGCCACCGGGAATCAAACCCAGGGTCTTGCAGTTATGCCCCAGACATGCTGCCACTGCACCACAGTGGCCTTGAATTCCTCCAGACTCACATATGACTAACTGCCAAGCCACTTGGCAGGTTGCTTCTTGGAGCCCAGCGCAATGCTGGGGATTCACCAAAGACGATAAGCAGCAACTGAACAAATAACTAGAAGGCGAATGAATAATTAATACAGACACTTGATGTGGATTGGGAACATCAAACAGAAGTCATCGCTCTTTCCACGTTTGTAAGTGAGTCACAGAAAAAATTTTCTGTGACTCACTTAGAAACGTGGAAAGAGTGATGACAATAAATTTGTTCTTCATTTATATCACATAACTGCTATGTGTAAGAACCATGCTTTATCAAGCTACATATCATACAAAATTACTCCAAAAACAACAGTGAGAAGAATGAATGTATGCAAGCCAGACTGTTCATGTTCATAAATATGTATATAAAGCTGGGTCTCCACTCCTAGAGGGTACAGAAGTTTCTTTCAAAACTGATATCTTTCAAAGAGCTACTAATTAAAATTTTAATACAGGCTAGTAAACTATCTACTATCAGGCAGTAATCTGATCACCTGTTAAATAAACAGATGAATATTGAGCGTAATGTTAGTAGTAGTGATATCTATACTCTGATTCAAATCATTGTATTATATTTAACGAATAACATTTGCAAATTGCTGAATCTGTCTGCATAGAAAACAAAACAAAACAGGAGAGGTATGTAATTATAATGATGCTAACAATATTTCCACAATTCGGAAGAAAGTAATAAAATTGGAGAATAAATTGCATATAGAGATAAATAATTCATTTCTTTTTTTGTGGTAGACTGGATGGCGCCACCAGGCCATTAGCTATAAGAATTGGCTCGGCATACCATCAGTCTGCAGTTGGTAGTGAAAGGGGAAGCAGGTGTTCCTGACGATGTTGGCATTTTGCTGACGAAAGTCTTGCAAAATCCTTAGTGAAAGTTACAGTGACCAGGCAGTAACCAGTAGATTTAAAACTTTTCAAGTGTTTTTACTTGTTTTTAGCATTGTTTTCATTGAAATAAGTTATGGTAAAGTATAGAGGTTTGTCATTTTAAGTCATCATCATCATCATCATTGTCAACCATTATCAATCCACTGCTGGACGAAGGTCTCCCCAAGTTTCCTCCACAACGGTCTGTCTTGTGCCAGTCTCCTCCATGTCACCCCTGCATACTTTCGAATTTCATCCACCCATCTCCCATGTGGTCTTCTTCTGGGTCTTTTCCTGTCCTTGAATCCAATCTAAAATTTCGGCTGTCCATCGATGATCTGTCCTTCTGGCAGTATGTCCAGCCCATTGTTATTTCAGGGATTTAACTCTGATCATGATGTCTTCCACTCTTGTCATTTTTCGGATCCACGAGTTCCTCTTCTTATCTCTCCTGGTTACACCAAGCATGCACCTCTCCATGTAACTTTGAGTTGTCTGCAGCCTTTGTATGTCTCTTTTAGTTAAGGTCCACGTCTCTGCACCATACGTAAGCACTGGAAGGATGCATTGATCAAACACTTTCTTTTAAGACATAATGGCATATTGCTCTTGAAAATTATGCTGTTTCTTCCAAAAGCTCTCCAGGCAAGTTTTGTACGCCGATTAATTTCTTCATCAATGTGACCTCACTTGATATCTGCTGTCCAAGATAAACGTACGTGTCTGTTATCTCCAGCTTTTCTCCATCAATCGATAAATCTTCATTTCTTGTAAAAGCATTGAACATCACTTTTGTGTTCTAAAAGTTCATTTTTAATCCCACTTCTTTACTCTTGTCAGCAAGTTCCTGGATCATACTCTGCAGCTCTGATGGGGTAGTTGCAAAATGACTACGTCATCAGCAAAACGAAGGTGGGTTAGATAATCTCCATTAATCTTTATCCCCTTGTTTTCCCAGCTCAGCGACTGAAAAACACCCTCCAATGTGGCATTAAAGAGCTTCGGAGATATGGTGTCACCTTGTCTCACTCTTCCAATTTTTACGTGTGTTGTATTTTCAAACAGCCTAATCTTTGCACTTGCATTTTCATAGATGTTTTTAATAATATTAATGTATGCATCTTCAATACCGCAGGTTTTCAGAGCCATTGTAACTGCTGATGGTTTCATCGAATCAAAGGCTTTTTCATAATCGATAAAAGCCATGCACAATGGAAGTTCATATTCCTCGCTCTTTCAATTAGTTCTCTCAGCACGTGGATATGATCTATTGTGCTGTAGCCACTCCTGAATCCAGCTTGTTCTCTCGGTTGAGCCATGTCTAGTGCTACCTTCAAGCGGTGTGAAAGAACTTTAGTGAAGATTTTATAAACTACTGATAGGAGGCTGATAGGTCTGTAGTTTCCGAGATCCTCAATGTCACCTTTCTTATGTAGCAGGATCATTGTAGCGGTGTTCCAATCCTCAGGAATCTTTCCTTCATTAAGGCATCGAGTGAAAATTTGGGCGAGTACTGTTTCGATTTCTCCACTTGCTTCTTGTATGATGTCTATAGTAATTCCATCTTCTCCTGGAGCTTTTCCTCGCTTCATGTTCTTGATTGCATGTGCAACTTCTGCTGGAAGGACTGGAGGAACTCTAGTACTGGTATCTTTCATGATGTCTGGAGTGCATATATCATCCCTTTCATATAATTTGGAGTAGAAATCTTTCACTCTTGTCAAAATTTCGCCTCTATTTCTTCTAACAGAACCATCTTCTTTTCTCAGTGCCATAATCTGTTTCTTCCCTTACTGAGATGTCCCTTTGCTATCTTTAGGCTTTGGTTGTTTTCAATTGCTTTCCTCACTAGTTCACAGTTGAATTTCCTTACGTCTTCAGTGATACTTTTTCTTACTGTCTTGCATAGCTCTATATATTCCACTTTGGAAGTCACATCTTCTTTAGTTGTCCTCATCTCTCTTCTTTTTGCATCAACATTTTGGTTTTTCCTGATAATTTGTTCACATGCAACTTGTTCTTAGACCCAGCTAATTTTGTTGCTGTTTCCATAAGAGCTTTTGGTTACTTTTCTGTTAACTTCAGAGATGTCCACTTCTTCCGATGTTAGGCCTTCTAAAGCAGAGAACCTGTTCTTCAGTTCTAACTTGAAGGTATTATGGTGTTTTTTAAGGTTGGTTATGTCAATAGATTTTGTTTGTCTTATGAGCTTGCCACGTTCAAGTTTAGTGTTGAGGTGCATCTTACATCTCACCAATCTATGGTCACTACCTGTGTTGAACTTGTTTAGCACACTGCAGTCTTCTATGACGAATTTTTTTGTTACACATAATAAAATCAATTTCACTTGTCGTCCCATTTGGATGTCTCCATGTCCATTTCCTGTGTGGGTTTTTCTTGAAAGAAGGAGTTCAAGATGAAAAACCCTTCTGCCTCTGCAAACTCAACGAGAGTATTTCCACGCTGGTTTCTGTTGCCATGACCGAATTTACCTACTGAAGTTTCATTCTGTTGCCGTTGCCCTATTTTTGCATTGAAATCTCCCATAATTATTTTCAAGTGCTGCTTACCTTTATTATTTAGATGACAAATTTCCTCATAAAATTCTTCAATTTCTTCTTCAGGATGACTTGTGGTGGGTGCATAAGTTTGAATAATCTGAGCCTGGTATCTTTTCGAGAGTTGGATAACAAGTCGTGCAGCTCTGTCAGAGGAACTTTCAACTTCTACAACTTTATCCTTCAGTTTCTTGTTTATTATAAATCCAACACCACTAGTTCTGCCAGTATCTGTCCCACGATAGTAGAAGAGTCCACTTTTCAGTTCGATGAGATCTTCTCCTTTTCTCCTTACCTCACTTAGCCCCACGATGTCCCACTTGATCCTTTGTAGTTCCTCTTCCAATTCAAGAAGCCTTGAATCAGAAGATAGGGAGCGTCCATTGTAAGTAGCCAAGGTCAGCATCAGATGGCAGCCTAGTCCGGTCCTCCGGGGATTCTTAGCACCCTCTGCCTTCATGTCGCACTGGCCGCTGCCTTGGCCAGGTACATTCCAGCTGCCGGAGACTGAGGGCCAAGATTTAAGTTGTGGAATCATTTTGGAGGGGTTTGGCCATAACTCACCACGCTGGCCAAGCGGGTTGGTGAGTGTGGGATAGAATTTCCTCTGATCCCGATGGTATAGTTATACCGCTATGGGCGGTCGCCAGAGCCCCTTTAGTGGGAACAGGATGCACCACGAGAAGGCGGGGTTGACATTTGTCAAGGAGAGGCTGTGATGTTACGCATCACCTGACCTTACATCCCCATTTTAAGTAACACGTGCTTAAGACCCACGTGGCCTTCAATAAAAAGACTGGTATTTTAATTCAAGCAAACTGAAATTAGTAATTAGTAAATTTCTTTAGCATATAGTTGTACATCACTCCCTGGTTAGAACATGGGTTTGTGGGGTAAAGATCAATCTAGTTTTATGCAAGACAACCGCGTCATAACCGATAGCTACAATACCATAGTGTCAGGCACAAGGAAGAGGAAAGACTCACAGTATATCAGAATCCACAGTATAAATGATGGTGTTACACCTGTATCAAACTGTATAATGTAATTAATTAATATAATAGTTAGTTTCTAAGTGTTTTTATAAAGAATTAGCGTTAGTACGTATTTGGTCAATAATTTCAATGTAAAAATTTCAGGACTGCCTCCTCGGTTTACTGTCATTCTTTCATCCGTATGTGCTTAGAAATCTTTAATTTACTAAGAAGTACGATGAGATACAATTATAATAAATGTTGTTAAGTCAAAATTCTCACTTGGTTATTTCCTTTTCCTGTTAAAAATTTAGCTACCACCTGATGTTTTCAATTTGCAATTTTCCCTACCATTTAACAACTGATATAATTTGCTGCACTTTAACAGCTGATATCCAGAAGGACAGACCATCGATGGACATGGGATGTAAGGTCAGGTGATGCGTAACATCACAGCCCCTCCTTGACAAATGTCAACCCCGCCTTCTCGTGGTGCATCCTGTTCCCACTAAAGGGGCTCTGACGACCACCAATAGCGGTATAACTATACCATCAGGATTAGAGGAAATGCTATCCCACACTTACCAACCCGCTTGGCCAGCGTGGTGAGTTATGGCCAAACCCCTCAAAAATGACTCCACAACTTAAATCTTGGCCCTCAGTCTCCGACAGCTGGAATGTACCTGGCCAAGGCAGTGGCCAGTGCGACATGAAGGCAGAGGGTGCTAAGAATCCACGGAGGACCGGACTAGGCTGTCATCTGATGCTGACCTTGGCTATGTATAATGGACGCTCCCTATCTTCTGATTCAAGGCTTCTTGAATTGGAAGAGGAACTACAAAGGATCAAGTGGGACATCCTCGGGCTAAGTGAAATAAGGAGAAAAGGAGAAGATCTCATTGAACAGTAAGGGAAGAAAACAGATTATGGCACTGAGAAAAGAAGATGGTTCTGTAACAAGAAATAGAGGCGAAATTTTGACAAGAGTGAAAGATTTCTACTCCAAATTCAAATTATATGAAAGGGATGATACATGTACTCCAGACATCATGAAAGGTACCAGTACAAGAGTTCTTCCAGTCCTCCCAGCAGAAGTTGCACATGCAAACAAGAACATGAAGCAGAGAAAAGCTCCAGGAGAAGATGGAATTACTATAGACATCATACAAGAAGCAAGTGGAGAAATCGAAACAGTACTCGCCCAAATTTTCACTCGATGCCTTAATGAAGGGAAGATTCCTGAGGATTGGAACAACACTACAATGATCCTGCTACATAAAAAAGGTGACATTGAGGATGGATCTCAGGAATTACAGACTTATCAGCCTCCTATCAGTGGTTTATAAAATCTTCACTAAAGTTCTTTCACACCGCTTGAAGGTAATACTGGACATGGCTCAACCGAGAGAACAAGCTGGATTCAGGAGTGGCTGCAGCACAATAGATAATATCCACGTACTGAGAGAACTAATTGAAAGAGCGAGGGAATATGAACTTCCATTGTGCATGGCTTTTATCGATTATGAAATAGCCTTTGATTCCGTGAAACCATCAGCAGTTACAATGGCTCTGAAATCCTGCGGTATTGAAGATGCATACATTAATATAATTAATAACATCTATGAAAATGCAAGTGCAAAGATTTGGCTGTTTGAAAATACAACACACATAAAAATTGGAAAAGGAGTGAGACAAGGTGACACCATATCTCTGAAGCTCTTTAATGCCACATTGGAAACTGTCTTTCAATCACTGAACTGGGAAAACAAAGGGATAAAGATTAATGGAGATTATCTAACCCACCTTCATTTTGCTGATGACGTAGTCATTTTTGCAACTACCCCATCAGAGCTGCAGAGTATGATCCAGGAACTTGCTGACAAGAGTAAAGAAGTGGGATTAAAAATGAACTTTCAGAAGACAAAAGTGATGTTCAATGCTTTTACAAGAAATGAAGATTTATCGATTGATGGAGAAAAACTGGAGATAACAGATACGTATGTTTATCTTGGACAGCAGATATCAAGTGAGGGTCACATTGATGAAGAAATTAATCGGCGTACAAAACTTGCCTGGAGAGCTTTTGGAAGAAACAGCATAATTTTCAAGAGCAATATGCCATTATGGCTTAAAAGAAAAGTGTTTGAACAATGCATCCTTCCAGTGCTTACGTATTGTGCAGAGACGTGGACCTTAACTAAAAGAGACATACAAAGGCTGCAGACAACTCAAAGTAGCATGGAGAGGTGCATGCTTGGTGTAACCAGGAGAGACAAGAACAGGAACTCGTGGATCCAAAAAATGACAACAGTGAAAGACATCATGATCAGAGTTAAATCCCTTGAAATGGCAATGGGCTGGACATACTGCCAAGGACAGACCATCGATGGACAGCCAAAATTTTAGATTGGATTCCAAGGGACACGAAAAGACCCAGAAGAAGACCACATGGGAGATGGGTGGATGAAATTCGAAAGTATGCGGGAGTGACATGGAGGAGACTGGCACAAGACAGACCGTTGTGGAGGAAACTTGGGGAGACCTTTGTCCAGCAGTGGATAGATAATGGTTGAAAATGATGATGATGATCCAGTGATTGCCTCTGTATTTCTACAAGATGATGCGATACAGACAATCACAATCAAAATTCATGTATTACTGCATCATATTTTGACTTAAAGCTTATTGAATACTTGCTGTAATACATTAAAGAAAAACTTTGCAGGGAACAATAGTTATGGTGTTGCTATGTTAGTTAACAGCCCCCCCACCCCCACCCCCACACACACAAATACACACTCCATTTCTTTTGTTGTATGTCTTGAAAATTGTCAGAAGCCAAACTGATTTTTCATGCTGCATAAATACTACAGTGTAACTATAGGATACCAGTTATTTAACCATGCTTAACTAATTCTAGATTAATTTAATCAGAACTTTCAGCTTTAGCATTCTTTAAGAGAAATAAATAGTATATCCTACTTCACAAATGCACACACAGTTAGCCAGGCCTCATAGCCATCATAAGCATTCATATTATCATTAACCATTTATTCACTTGTACCAAGCTCTTCGTTCAACAGCATATCAAAACATTCATTCTATCTGTTCAGTATATCTTCCTATGATATAGAAACAATGTTCAACATTTTATGAATTTCCAATGCTTCTGGACATTTTGTATCCTTGCTAATCTACTTCAATTTAATGTCCAAAATCTTCCTACTACGTAAGTTAAGTACGTGCAAGAGTTTTGCCTTTAAACATTTATATTTATGAAGCTCCGGTCAGCTCGTAATCAGAGATGCCAACATCTGAAGGAAGTCATCAGTAGTTCATATGCATAGCACCCATAGTTTCTCAGTAGTGAAGTAAGTCCCCACATTAAAATTTGCAGGGTAGCATGCCTTTTTTCCAGAGTACAATGCTACAGTTTTAGCAGCATTTTAATCCGGATGAGGGACAATACTTGGATAAATTTTGCAACATAACTAAGTAGCCTCACAGTTAAAAAAAATTATGAGTAAATACACAAAAAAATGCATACTATTTTAACTCCACCTTTTAAAATTATGTTACAAGTACACACTCCTATTTATGGTTATTATGTGCTATGTAACAAAAAAAATAATAATCAAAAACGAAAAAAATAGCACTCTGCCTTAATTTGCATATCATAATTTTTTACGAGATGTGAAAAAATACTTTTCGTATTTTTCTGCCTGTTCTGAAAATATCCCTCATGCTTTTTACAGTGAACATGCTGATGGCAATAGTCTCTTCCTCTGTGTGCAATTGAAAAATCAAAACCACACAAGGAACGAGTCCACCTCCGACAGTTTACATTAGTTCACGACTCAGTTAAGGTTTTCCCGAAATTTAACAGAAGTTGTGCGTTGCAAACGCCATCCCACGGCAAGCCAGGCACAAAGTCACATGACATACAGAGCGATCTCTGTGGCAACATTTCTGCTTGCTCGTTAGCCAGCCAGCCAACCATGCTTGCCGTGTGATGGCTTTGTGACATTACTGCAAAAATCACTACATTTGACTATGCTTGAAAAATAAAAAATAAAATATGAAGTTCAAAAAAAACTTTTGAACTTGCCATTTTTTTTTTTTTTACAGTGTATCCTTTAACTGTGGAATAAAAAATTATCCATAACTTTCAATCCGTAACCAGGTTAAGTTTGCCCGGAGTATAATTAGGTATCCTCAAAACATAGTGACCACATGATTTCCAAAATAGTGACCACGTGATTAACAGAATGAAAGTTTTATGCTTTAAATATGCCAGAAGAAAAAACAACAATGTGGTAGTAAGGTCGATTTATACACAAGATGCACAAAAAAAAAAAAAAGAAAAAGATATTCACACAAAAAATAGGGGGTCAACTTACACAATGAGATATACAAAAACTTCAGATATTCATACAATTATCGGGGTTGACCTATCATCATCATCATCATTGTCAACCATTATCAATCCACTGCTGGACGAAGGTCTCCCCAAGTTTCCTCCACAACGGTCTGTCTTGTGCCAGTCTCCTCCACGTCACCCCTGCATACTTTCGAATTTCATCCACCCATCTCCCATGTGGTCTTCTTCTGGGTCTTTTCCTGTCCCTTGGAATCCAATCTAAAATTTCGGCTGTCCATCGATGATCTGTCCTTCTGGCAGTATGTCCAGCCCATTGCCATTTCAGGGATTTAACTCTGATCATGATGTCTTCCACTCTTGTCATTTTTCGGATCCACGAGTTCCTCTTCTTATCTCTCCTGGTTACCCCAAGCATGCACCTCTCCATGCTTCTTTGAGTTGTCTGCAGCCTTTGTATGTCTCTTTTAGTTAAGGTCCACGTCTCTGCACCATACGTAAGCACTGGAAGGATGCATTGATCAAATACTTTTCTTTTAAGACATAATGGCATATGTAAATTCGTAGTTTGAACATGATATCTGTAGTACTTGGCATCTCTGCGTAATCTGCTGCTTAAGAACTTTTCACTTCCTTTAACAACATTACTTGCTTCTTCTATACCCCATAAGGTTTTAATAGATCTATCTTAATAACAAAGGACAATATGGATATTCATAGAAGTTATTACTCTAAACACTTCAGTTTTTTATTAGGCTTGATACGAAATTATTTGATTTTTACTTGACAAATTTCTACAAACTTACGAAATAAATTGAGTATGATCTCAGATATGTGGGAGAAACAGGCAGGCAGCTTAGAACAAAATTAGCAGAACAGAAGGCTGCAATTAAGAACATTTCAAACAAAATAGTTAGACAGACAGACATTATAAAGAACAAGGCATAAAGTGAACTGAGGCTCGATGGAAGCATTTGGGCACACCAACAGCATTTTTTTTAAAAGAAAAACAGTAGAAAGTTTGGATCTACAGAGAAGAAGAGGGACTATATTGAATGCAGGGATTGCTCTGGCTATATTGAATGCATGTATTGCTCTGGCTTTTATAAAGTTTTCATCAACTTATTTCCCAAATGCAATATTTTTTTCACCAAAGTGTTAAAACAGAACAAAAAGGTAAATGCCACAAAAATTTTCTCATTGCTACAATGATTTCTTTTTTGCAAATTGCGAAGAATTCGATCGGCAGTGTGACTCCTGGAATGTGACAAAAAAAAAAAGTTGGATTTCGTCACTGGAATGATACCAAGTCCAAAAGATAGATAAGTCTACCACAAAAAAATGAAAAAAAAAAAAAAATGATGAGTGAAAATAAAATTTCCTTTGCAAATCCCATAAGAAACTTAAAACATTTAAAGTTTTTTATCTTTACACATATTGCCACACATAACTTTCTTGTAGACTAAACTATAGTTTTTAAATCTCCTGTTTCACTGAATTTCAATGATTTCACAATGTGAGCTCAAACTTTAATACAGTAAAACCTCTCAATAGCAGACACCCTGGGACCTCAACATTTGTCCACTATTCGGGAAGTTAACTTCTGAATCCATCTGGACTCATGATACAAAAACTACATTCTAAATACATACATACAAAATGTACATAATTAAAAAATATTTCCAGATTTAAATGTTTTTTTCTTTGCTACTGTTTAACAGTGGAAAACAATACATTATGTGCACATATTTACAGTACCTTGATTTTAAAATACAGTACATATAATGCATGCACTTTAATGCATGTTGCAAAATACATGCATAATAATTAAATATGTTACACCCTGAATTTTAAAACATACTTACTTACTCCTCATTATTTAATTAAATTAGTCTGCAATTTTTGGCTTTAAAAAATCTGATAAAAAGCTTTGTGTTTTTCTTTCACAATTTATAGCCACTTTATGTATTTTCAGATTCTTCAGTAGTGCTGATTCCTCTGAATCCTCTTTTTTACAAAAAAAAAAAAACTTTATTAACTATTCACTACTGTTTGCAGCATCTTTAAAGTTCCTGATGTCTTCTACAACTACATCAGATCATATTTAAAATTTCAATTTCTTCTAAGTTGGTTATTTTCTTTTTGACACTGCTTTAAAAAACAACAGAATATCCAAACAAAAATTTTGTACATTGGATAAAAGCTACACAAGCATAAAATCACAGAGCAATTGCAAAAATAGTGACAGTTGACAATATAATGAGATAGTAAAACTGATTCACTTTCAGAAAGGGGTGATTGGCTACAGTTGCCCTTCATGTTCAAGATCCCATGCTGGTTCCTGAAAGAACTCTGGAACATCCTAGGAGTAGCTTGCTAGAGTTGAACAGAAGAGAGGAAAATATGTTTGGCAGCTGTTTGGACTAATGTACAGGGTGATTGATAAGTCTGGAACCACCCAAATCACACGGAGGAACTTTGACTGGTGCCACATTCATCTGCTAAACGTCGAATGCTCTTCTTTTAGGCTTTTGACAAGCTCCGCCAAAATCATGGTTGTTCACTCCTCATTGTTGTTGTTTTGGGCTGACCACTTTTTGGCTTCCCAAACACACTGCCAGTTTGCCTAAATTTCTGGATTAGCTCCACCACTGCACTATGTGTGATTGGGCGTCTTTCTGGGTGTCTGCGGTTTAAGTATGCTGCAACCTCCCTTGAATTCCGTCCACCACAATGCAGGATTATGTCAATATGCTCCTCTTTGGTCAATTCCATCACATTTCACTGCAAAACAAAGTCCAAACATTCATGCGGAGCACAGACTTCAAAATCTAAAAATCAGGAGATTTTTTACAGCTCATAAAATCACATGAGCGCTATTTTTTTGCAACATTTTTCAGATGCAGGAGCAATTTTCCAGAAGTAGTATTATTGGTACATAGCATTTTTAATGTTTAAAAAGTTATTCTAAATGTAGACTGTATGTTTACATGCAAAATAAAAAGCATAGTGAAAATAGTTGTCAACCAGATACAATTAACACCATTTTTTTTTTTTTCGCCCTCGAATTTCCATTTTCAGAAATTTTTCCTCCATTTTCAGATTGAAATACAAATATTTACGGAATAAAATGATATATAACAACAATACTGGACAGAGGAAACATCACAGGAAAAAGAAATTACGATTACGGAAAAAATCTTTATTTCGTTCACTTCGTCTTTGAAAAACGAAATACTGTACCGATGCATATTTTTACGAATTGGTAAAATTCTTCGATGAGTAGTTTTACATGGCAAGAAAATTTCACAATGCCTATTTTTTATGCCCCGAGAAAAATTCCCGATGCGTACTCTTACGCGGGGAGAAAAATCCCAGATGCGTATTTTTACGCGTCGAGAAAAATACCAGATGCATATTTTTACGTGTTGATAAAATTTCGATACGTACTAGACGCATGATTAGATTACGCATTTTGGAGAACTCTGGTGGGCACGTCACTTGAGCACTGCCGTGGAGAGAGAGCTACCGCACAACACGGAGACATCGTTATACTTGATGGCTCCGCACGAAGCCGGCGAGTCAAAGATGACATCGCGTAACACGGCGCTCGTAAGGTCCGGTAGAAAATATAAATGGATGGTTGCAGACTTGCAGGGGATTGAAATATTTCGATTGATCCGTAAAAAAAAGACTTCTAGCCTCAAATGAGGAAAATTAAGCAGAAATCCATAAATTTTATGGATAATCCGTAAAAGTTAGTAAGTATGCAACATCCATGCCCCACTGCAATTCGAACCTGGACCAATCTTGGACAATTTTTTGAAAGTCGGCGCTCGGTTTCACAACTTTATTATGCAGCAAAGACAATAACAGCTAATATGTAATGAAGAAACAAATTGCCAAAGATATGACATAAAATAAAACATTAAAAACTGCCAAAGTGGCGTAATGCAAAAGGAAAAATCTCCTGCAAAAAGTATGCGAGAGGAATGAGAAAACAAAAACAAATTCACAAACTAAGTGTACACAAAATGCTGCAATAAAAGATGAAACAAAGCTGACAATAACAGATTCGCAATTAGAGATGAACAAAGCAGCACATTAATCTTCTACAAAATGCGACGAAGAGGGGAAAAGAGACAAACACGGTGCAAAACAAGAAATAAAAATCTCCACAGTAAAGCAAAACCGAAAAGCACTCCGCAAAACTCTGAAGAAAACAAACAGAGCTCACAGCTAATAATAAATAGGTCACAGCTGGCGCGCGAGTGTGTTTGTAACCAACATAAAATAGACCACTGCGCCACCTGGGGTGGCTTTCTTTTGCAGATATGAGGAGAGGAAAAGTACGGTACTGATGACTGTAAATGCCGTCTTGCATCGATGCAGAAAGAAAAAGATTTCACAAGCGGTTTGAAATCTTTTTCTTCTGCGTTGATCCATGGCGGTGGTTGATGGAATTTCGTTATTTTCACCATCGTGACAGCTAATTATCGGCGAAAATCGGGAGAATTTGACATTTATCCGGAGGGCAGAAGGAATGGCTGAAAATCCGGAGTCTCCCGCCTAAATCCGGAGAGTTGGCACGTCTGGGAACATGCAAGAGAAACACCAAACATCGATTAATAACATGCAATAACTCGAAAACTAATAAAGATATGTAAAAAATAACGGTACCAGTGTTTTTCTGAGAAAATTTCACATAACTTTGAGTGGCCACATGACCCTATTGTCATTTGAAAAACTGAAGTTGAGTCCAATATGGCAGACGGATAGAGTGACATGTGTCAGAGGTGCAATACTTGGTCCAATGTATATAGCACATGGTTACTTTCATGTGCTGTTAAATGTCTAGAAAATGTTTGGGTGGTTCCAGATTTATGAATCACCCTGTCTAAACTAAAGAGGACTGTTTTGTCCATGTCTAAGAAAAGATTGGCTCTATTGAAATCACAGACCAGTAGATTTTTAATCGGGATCTTGAGGACAAAAATTCATATTTATCCGAAGAAACTTAAGAAAATCCTTGCAGCAAAAATCTGCATATTTTTTTCCCTCGAACTTTTGCATTTTCAACTGTTTTATGACCGAGATCACTGTTCATCATTTGTAAGGTCTGCTATTAAGAGGAAAATATACAGAACCGTACATACAGAGTGTTTCACTCGCTACTTTACCTGGCACTTTTTCAATAACTGGAAGAGGAATGAACATATCGTAATGAAATTTGAACTGGACTTACCTTAATGTGTTGGAAATGGTCACCATTTGCATCCAGGCAGAACTGAACATGACGCTCAATATTTTGGAAGGTTAGGATCAGCATATCCTCAGGAATTGCCTGAATTTCTTGAATGATGTTGGATTTCAATGCGGCGATGATCGTGGATTATTGCGGCAAACTCTACCTTTCAGATAGCCTCAGAGAAAGTAATCGAGCGGTGTCAAATCTGGCGACCGCGGAGCCCAAAGTCCCTTCGAAATGACTTTGTTCTCGAAAAATGACTCAATTTCGGCCATGCTGACACCAGAATTATGGCATGTTGCTCCATCCTGCTGGAAATATCCAATGGATAATTCCTCATTGTCCAACTGATTCACGAAGGTCTGAAAACTTTCTGCGTCACACAAACTTCCCATTGTTTCCAATTTCCGTGACATGACCAAAATGCAGGGCTTTGATGGTGGTTTCCGACCTCCAAACCTCTTAACGAATTCTTTTTGACATGACTTCAACGATTTAGTCTGCTAGTACGTCCACACAATATATACTTCCGACAACACACACACACAACCATACTGTTCCATGAGTGGCAAAACAATGACCGTACTGTGTCGGCAGTCTCAGTAAACTGACAGATGCCTGCTTGTCCGGCAGGCAATGAGGAGTCACGATACACTAGCTCTGCCACTTCTCTCTGACCACGCCCAAGACGCAACTACACCTCGCTTCCGTTTGCTTTCTCACAGTCTAAGGTAAGTCCAGTTCAAATTTCGTTATGATACCTTCATTCCTCTTACAGTTATTGCAAAAATGCCGGGTAAAGTAGCAAGTGAAACACTCTATACTTTGGGACTGGGAACAAGCCTGTCTGCTATTCAAGAGTGTCCGTTAAGGAAGTTTTACTGTATAACTTTTGGTCATTCTCCTTTAAAAATCCTACATGACATCAGTATCATCCAATTTAACACCCTTTCACATCCTAATATCTTTTATAGTTTAACTGTTTGGCAATAGATATTAATAAGATCAGACAGCAATATCCCTACTTGTGTCTCGTGTGACTGATGTCAATATTTACCTGAACAGGGTAGTTGTTAGGATCATTTCCCCAATACTGACAGTCTGAAGAAAAACAGGTAGTTAGAAATGCGATAGTCACACCAATCATGCAGACAATAACAGCTTCCATAACCTTGACAATTGGCCGCTTTATATATCTAAAAACAGAAACACATTAGAGACAACACAGTTTAAGCATAAGATATCACAAGAGTAGAAAATGGACAAAAAGTTTTTTATGTAACTATCATTTCCAATATTTAAGAAAATGGGTTAAGCATAGTTTCAATTACCTAAATGTTCATTATTTCTGAAATGAAAAATAAATTTATTAATTAAAACTGATATTATTATTATTATGGTAAAATTCAATTCATAACCTGGTAAATTCCAACTATTATTTTTGCTGAAGCAGCCTTTTATCATGAATATATCACATCTTATTAAATATCCCAATGCTATCAATTTTGTCTTTTGCAGAAATAGTAAATGGTTGAGATCTAAGATTTGTTAGAAATCACCATCCCTCAATTACTAATAACACATTGTAGTTGAATTCCTCCATTTTCGCAGAGAATAAAAGGTTTCATTTTGGTCCTGCATTTTGAAAGGGAATTGATTCCCACAGCAGATTTTGTACCTGTAGCGCTGTGATGTCACAGGTCTCATGTTTACTATTTTTCTCAGAGACAGAAAAGTATAACCAGTCTGAAATAGACTGGGCTTTGCATGTGTGAAGGATATGTGACTTGTTGGTTTAAACCATTAAAAATAGATTACAGAAAAGACAGCACTGAGGCCAATCACAATCAATCTTTAATATGCCATGTTTCATTGCAAAGAACTATTTTTTTATTATTCTTTTTTCCTGAAACCACTTTCATATTATCTTGTTTACTTTCTTTTTCTGAAAACGTTTTTTATTTATATTCCATTTTATTCCATATTTAGTCCTAAGGAACTAGAATTTCCTTCAAACTGCCAGTGTGGAATGTGAATGAAATCGATGAGAGTAAAAACAGTGACAACTAGCGATTTTCCTCATGAATAATGTGGGGGCAGAAAGTTACAGTCCTGGACATTGAACAGATTTCTACAGAGATACTGCCACTGATATCAAACATAATTGGAGAGAAAATGTGATACAGGGTACTTGCACTGCTGCCTCTGTATCAGTGGGTTGAGCCTTTTTGTTTGAAGTTCTTTCTGCTGCACCATTAGTACTCTTTCATTTGTATCTATGTGCTTGTATGGATCAGTGTTAATAAAGAATGAGTACTGGAGAATATTCAATTAACAAAAACAAACCTAGAATACTATGTAAGGTTAACTGTCACAGAGATTGCTCACCTCATCTAGAGAAACTACCTGATGAAAAGCAATGTCAACTATTATAAGCATATTATGTTCTTGTTTTCTGTTTTACTGTTTTCAAAACATTTCTGTGTTTTACAATGTTTAATAGATACCTTTATATATGTTTTTTTCATAAAAAATAATAATATCGACATCATAGCAAAATAAGTGATAGATCTTCAAATCTCGATTTTTGTTTTTTCATTTGAGAAACTTACAAGATATTAAAATTAACCAAAATCCATTCTATAAGCACATATTGCTTCTCAAATATCTCATAATTACAAATAATAATAATAATAATAAAATTAAACATAAATTAAAGAGAAGCAAACAGCGTATTACAGAACTGATTAGGATTAAGAACACCTACTTGGGAACATTTTATGGCAAAGAAATGAAACAATACTTTGCCTAAGTATACACATCTAAATCATTCAAAAACTTCCTGTCAATGGTAAAGAATTTCTGTGGAATTTCTAAAGATCAAAATGCCATCTAGACATACAATATACAGAATGGGATACCAAAGGAAACTGTTAATGAAATGCTTAAAAGTTTGGTCATGTTATGTAAGGCAAAAATCACGTAAAGACACTCAAACAGCTCAAGAGGCTTGAAGATTTTAGAGCATGTCTGAGTGAACGGGAAGTTGATGTTGTACCTTTTTAAGGTTTAGGGTAGAAAACACCTCATTTCTTTCGAGAAGTTTGGCAAATTTTGAATGTGATGATATTATCTGTCTGGCAATGTCAAATCATTTAGAAAATGATAATCTTTACAAAGTCATCAGTCAGTTAACCTATTTGTGTGCCATGTGTGATGAAGCATGCCAAGCCTTGTGAAAGTTTATATTCAAATTCCACAGGAGCAAAGATCAGTCACTTTCTGCCATGCTTCACCGGAATCATCATCAGCCAAGCACAAAACGTACATTTATTGGTACACTTTTCAAAGCTCTAAATGTGAAGTAATACAAAGTCTTTTGACTTACCTTCTTTTTCAAGATGAAATACATACATTTCTGGAGGAAATTTACGTTTAACTACAATACAAGATGGGGGAACATCACTAGAAAAAGAATCATCACAGAAAACTTTTTGCTTTATCTGACATCTGTTTTTTGGGAAATGTTGCTCCAATTTACATGGTAATAAATTAATATTTATGAAAGAACATGATATTTGACAAATATGACAGACAGAGAGAATCTTAAGACAAAAAAGTATTGTGATTATAGATGACATTTTTGCTCCATTTCAGAAATTTTTGTGTTTTTTTCAAGCTGAAATACAAACATTAACAAAAAGAAATAATGGCACTCAATGAAAATACTGGGCCAAGAGAATAACAAGAGAAAAAGAAATAACAACTACAGGGAAAATATTTGGTCCATTTAAGTTCTGATTTTGTAAATTTTTTGCCTAATTTTTTAAGCCAAAATGCAGACATGAAATAATATTATATTTGGCAACAATAATGAACCAAGGGAACAACAACATAGCTTGAAAAAAATTATGGGAGAACACTCTGTGTAACTTAACTTTTTCAGAAATTTTTGGAAAGCAGAATTTCGTACTGATGAGGACAGAAAACTTGCACCCATGAACATGAGATTATTCCTTCACTGTCTTAAGCAGTATACGTAAATACATACTGTATATCATGAAAATGCAGTTGGCACTATTATTGCAAACACTGCTAAAAAGAACAGAAAAAAAACGAAAAAAAAAAAAAAAAAAAACCAATCTGCTACACAGTGTAAGGCAATATTTCAACAGTAACAACAAACCTGTACTAATTAAATATAAAATTTTACAAAAACTTTTATAAAATGCAATATCATAACTAAAACACTAAGAATGCAATTGCTGTGTTGCTGCTAAGGTATTTTCAAAATGAACACAGAATTCTTACCTGATTCTAAAAACAGTCAACTTGTGATTTATATGATTATAAAGTGCTCCAAAGAGACCACCTATGAACAAAGAAAAACAAAATTTAGAAAGGAAATTTTCAGAATACCAGAACATTAAAAACCTTTAAAATATTACCAGTTGAAAAGGAAATTAAGAAACTTTTACGTACCTATCACACCCATTAACATGTACAGAGGAAGTTCCAGAATATCATAATTTAAATTCTGTAAAAAAAAAAAAGTTATAATTGCACAAACATATATACAAACTGATATATATATATATATATATATATATAACCACATAGTTTCAAGAAAAACTTGAAAGATAGCGTTGAAGACTTAAAAAGAAATATTATTGTTATTGAAAAAACCATGAGGAATAACCACTCACCATAAAGATCATGGTAACTTCCAATGGACCAAACATTTCCAACACGTCAATTCATCGTGATGTAACTGGGCTTCCACAGGTTTACAGACCTCTTGCTTACGCTTCTTATTTTCTATTTTCGGGTGTGAAACATCGTTTTTTTCCTTTGCCTTATAGTATGTTACTATAATGCTTGTCAATTCGATAAAAATCATACATACAACTCATTCATACAATTCAAGTAAAAACTATGTACATAAACCTTACATTCACAGGTGATTAAACCTTAGTCAACTCTAATTATGGAACTCCTCCTTCTGTTTCACAACCTCTGCTACTCCCACTGCAATTGTCACACCCATTCAGCCCCGCACATCCAATCCTCTAGTACTTTCGACAGATCCCTGTCATCTTCCAGGAGGCAGGTGTGTGTCTCATCCGCCCACCGCAGCTCAAGTGAGCAGAGCCATCGAGGCCTGGGCCCCAGTCGCTATCTCTGAATCGTTGTGTCTCTGGCGCCATCTATTGTCCCTGCTGCTCGTTTTTCTCTCTTTCTTTTTACGCTGCTGTTCAATTTTTATTATGGCTTTCCATTGTTCGTTTAAGTTATTTGGCTCATTAACGTTGCATAATCTTGATCTGTTTTTTTCAATTAACACTGATTCTGCAATTCTTAACTGCTTTTCATTTTTACAGCTCTTAATAATTTTAATATCTTCAAACCTTGGACATTTTTGATTTTCCATACAGTATTGGGTCAATGCTGTCTTAGCCTCTTTTGTTCCAATTATTAATATGCTGATTCAATCTATACTTTAATTTGTTCTTGGTGCTGCCTATATATGACACAGGTGGTTGCTGGTTTATTGGGATTTCATAAATTCCTGCTCTATCTAATTGGCTAATTTTTTCATTTTTAATCACTAAATTTTTTACAGTAAGTACCTGATTTCCTACCTGTATGCCATACTTGCCACAAACTTTATTAATTTCTGCTGAAACATTTTCTATATATGGTATTGCTCCCACATATTTTACAAGTTTTTTATCACTCTTGACCTTATTGTAACCTTGAGTTACTTCATAAATCCAAGTCCTCAAGTTCATCATTTTTTAGCCTGGATAACAGAAAAAAAGGACTTGACAAAAAAGTATAGTGAAATTTATCCATCTATAGAACTGACAGTAGAACAAGAACATGACAATACTTTGGCATTTTTGGACGTTTTGATTATTAAAACAGAGGAGAGTTTACAATTCAGAGTGCATAGAAAATCTTCATATATCCCAGTACTTATACCATTTCAGTCATCACATCCATTAACACATAAAAGAAATAGTATTAAAACACTAATTAAAAGAAGTTTAACACATTCATCAATTGAACAGTATAGAAAAGAAGAAATTGAATATATTGAAAAAATTGCATATGCTTTTGGATACCCTAAACAGGTATTAAAAAAATGGATTTATGAAGTAACTCAAGGTTACAATAAGGTCAAGAGTGATAAAAAACTTGTAAAATATGTGGGAGCAATACCATATATAGAAAATGTTTCAGCAGAAATTAATAAAGTTTGTGGCAAGTATGGCATACAGGTAGGAAATCAGGTACTTACTGTAAAAAATTTAGTGATTAAAAATGAAAAAATTAGCCAATTAGATAGAGCAGGAATTTATGAAATCCCAATAAACCAGCAACCACCTGTGTCATATATAGGCAGCACCAAGAACAAATTAAAGTATAGATTGAATCAGCATATTAATAATTGGAACAAAAAGAGGCTAAGACAGCATTGACCCAATACTGTATGGAAAATCAAAAATGTCCAAGGTTTGAAGATATTAAAATTATTAAGAGCTGTAAAAATGAAAAGCAGTTAAGAATTGCAGAATCAGTGTTAATTGAAAAAAAACAGATCAAGATTATGCAACGTTAATGAGCCAAATAACTTAAACGAACAATGGAAAGCCATAATAAAAAATTGAACAGCAGCGTAAAAAGAAAGAGAGAAAAAAGAGCAGCAGGGACAATAGATGGCGCCAGAGACACAACGATTCAGAGATAGCGACTGGGGCCCAGGCCTCGATGGCTCTGCTCACTTGAGCTGCGGTGGGCGGATGAGACACACCTGCCTCCTGAAGATGACAGGGATCTGTCGAGTACTAGAGGGATTGGATGTGCGGGGCTGAATGGGTGTGACAATTGCAGTGGGAGTAACAGAGGTTGTGAAACAGAAGGAGGAGTTCCATAATTAGAGTTGACTAAGGTTTAATCACCTGTGAATGTAAGGTTTATGTACATAGTTTTTACTTGAATTGTATGAATGAGTTGTATGTATGATTTTATCGAATTGACAAGCATTATAGTAACATACTATAAGGCAAAGGAAAAAAACGATGTTTCACACCCGAAAATAGAAAATAAGAAGCGTAAGCAAGAGGTCTGTAAACCTGTGGAAGCCCAGTTACATCACGATGAATTGACGTGTTGGAAGTGTTTGGTCCATTGGAAGTTACCATGATCTTTATGGTGAGTGGTTATTCCTCATGGTTTTTTCATTTATGAATTGCACGTAAACTAAGCGCATTTTGCAAGAGGTTAATACCTTAAAAGTGCAAATATAATTATTGTTATATGCTTACAATTATATTTTTCTTCAAACAGCAAACTTTCTTACAACATATAGATTTTTTTAGTTTACATATCATACATTCATGTGCATGTAATGATACCAATAAATTAAAAGTATATCAGTGGCTATGGCCTCATGACAAACATAAAATAGCACTGAACTTAATTAATTAAGGGAATGAACCATGTCTGCCTTCCCTTTTTCTTTTCCTTTCATCATTTTTCATTTTTTTTTTTTCATTTAGAAATTACCTATTTAAGGTATTTTTTTGAGGAGGAAGAGGGAGTTGCATGTACCTGCTGCATATTTCTTTTTTCATATATTGTTGTTCTATTTATACATGTCTGTTCATTACATGAGCAGATTAGTGCATTTATGTTCATGGATCTCTTTTGCATTCCCAATGCAGTTTAAATCCAAGAAATATTTGATACAGAAACTGTAAATTCGGAAGCAAATCTTTAGATGAGTGTGAATTTTTTAATTTTTCTGTTTATCCCTGAAGCTAACTTTTTTCTCTAACTATCTTTAGTACACCATAGGGTCATTATGTACACTGCTGGCCACCCAAAATGCAACACCAAGAAGGACACGAGATAACAAAGCCAGATTTACTGGACACATAACAACAGATACAAAGATGAAAGGATTGAGCTTACAGGCCCGTGCGACTTGCGGAACACGCAGACATCAATAGTTCGTGTGGCCTCCATGGCTGGCAATATTGGCTGCTACACGCCACGGCATCGAACGAAAGAGGCTTTGGATGTGGGCTTGGGGTATGTTAGTTCAGGCTGCTTCCACACGTTGCCACAGTTCATCAGGCGTAGCAGCGGGTGGTGCTTGCAGGGCCACTCGGTTGCCGATCAGCAACCAGACGTGTTCGACGGGCGACATATCGGGAGAACAGGTGGGCCGTGAAGAATTGTTGCACGATGCGTGCCACGTGCGGGCACGCATTGTCCTGTTGAAACGTGGCCGCTGGAAGGTCCTGCAGGTAAGGGAGGACTGCAGGCTCCAAAACGTCGGAGATGTAGCGGTGGCTGTTGAGTGTACCGGCGATGCGTATCAGAGGGGTGCGGGTGTCATATCCAATTGCGCCCCAAACCATAACGGCAGGCGATGGACCGGTATGGTGATGCATAATGCAGGCTTCATACAGTCTCTCGCCGCGGTGCCGCCACATGCGGATCCGAACATTGTGGTGTTGCAGGCAGAAGCGGGATTCATCGGAGAAGACAAAGTAGTGCCATTCCGTAGTCCAGGTGCAGCGTTCAACGGCCCACTGCCGCCGCACTCGCTGGTGGTGTAACGTCAATGGTAATCGGAGCAATGGACGCCGTTCGACAAGTTCCCGCTCCTGCAGACGACGTCGAATGGTACGTGCTGACACAGGTTGTTGCGCAACCCACCCTAATTCCTGCGCTAACATTCGTGATGTGGCGGTGCGAGCCGTCAATGCCCGCCGCACGACATGCCAGTCCTCTTGTTCGGTGGTGTGCCGCGGCTGTGGCAATTGCTCACGTCGGCCTGTCCGTCCCTCCTGAACCCACCGAATCCATACTTGCCACACTGTAGCTGGATGTCGTCCCACATGGGCGCCGATGTCTCGGTAAGATAAACCGCTGTCACGATAAGACACTACTATTTGTCCTCTGTCGAACTTTGAAACGTGCTGGAATGACTGCCGTATTCTGCGACGAGGCATCGGGAAGCTTCCCACGCACAGGTCCGGCAGCAGAACACACTTCCACTACTTACCCCGCCTTCTGTGCACCCTTCTTATAGTGCTTCTTTGTGGCATGCTGGGCGCACAGAATTTGCATATTCCCTGCAATGCTAATCGTTTGCATGTTCTCTCGCGGGCGACGCATGCTGCGAATTTCAGGCCAATCGGATGCTTCCTGCTTGGTGTTGCATTTTGGGTGGCCAGCAGTGTATTTAATAGTTGAAAACATTTGGTTTCATTGGAAGATACCAATCAAGAAAAAAGTTCTTGACACAATTACAAGACTCGTGACAGCTATTCATGTAGCTTTGCAACTATACCAATGTCAATACTTTGACACCCGGATAGTTGCAACTGAAGGAGTGGCTACGTGGAAACAGTGAAGATATGGCACATTTGTGTCAACGATAATATTTGTAATACCTTCCATGTATTCGTGAAGAATTATTTCTTCAGGGAAATTTGTTTCCCACTTAAGTATGATGTCCACACTTTGTATGTACTCCCATACAAGTTAGTAAAATCATGCAATGCATTGATTATGATACGCTTTCCAACAAACCAGAAATCATTGCTCAAATTGTTACTCAAGTTATGAAGATAATGGCTGTAGAATAAATCTCACTCCTATGTCCTGACCTTTGGCCCGATTTCAATGATATTCAACAGAACCGGTTGTGGTCTTCCGGAACAACCTGATACAGTTTTGTCTCAATCGAAGCATTTTTACATAAATTATGAGGCATAAGGGCGATGGAATGGATCCCGCTCCTATGTCCTGACCTTTGACCCCGTTTCTGCCATTTTTAATAGGGTTCGTCCCCAGGTAGTCCCCTACCACATAATAAAATTTCATCGAAATCGAACCATTTTTATGCAAGTTATGACGCATAAGGGCAATGAAATGGATCCCGCTCTTATGTCCTGACCTTTGACCCCATTTCGCCCATTTTCAACAGGGTTCATCCAAAGGTCGTCCCCTATTACAAACTAAAATTTCATCAAAATCAAACCATTTTTACGCGAGTTATCGTGCGGACGGAGAGACAGACAGACAAAGCTGGAGCATATACGTTTCTTCATCAACCTATGGTTGGAAACTTACTAGATGGTTAGCTGTCTAGACATGAAAGAGTGATAGAAGGGTAATAGAAATGAAACAGAAATAACACTATTTAACTTAATATATTTTTTGTACAGTTATTAAAATCTTTAGGTATATGTTGAGCTTCCTTTTTATAAAAAACAAAACTGCCAAGAACTGGTGTAGGTTGGTTACTTGGTTGTTACCTAATGATCTAATGACCAAGCACTACTTATGCTATGCAATGCATTAAAAACTTAAAGGGTAAGTGAGTAGATAAGCTTTCAAAATGGCATTTCTACCTGGGGACCAATGGCTCAACATGACTCCCAAATCAAGGAAGATGTTTGGTAGCAGCAGAACACGAACAGGGGGCAAAACTAGTTATTTGAATTCAAGATAGAATTATTAAGTTTGTGACTACAGAATCAGCAGTCACAATAATTCCACAAGTCACTGATTTTCTTGGGTAGTCAAACAAGTTTGTGCATTTGCATAAAATTCATACATAACAGAGCACAGATTAAAAAAAAACACCTTTACACATGAGGACACAATTTTCTCCCAGCAAGAAACCAGTATGTGAATTACTCAATGGTAACATGCCATGTTTTTCAATGCAAATGAAGAATCCAGTGCACTTCAGATTTGTTGCTTATTTTGGAACCCCTGCCTGTGGAGGTGGTTGTCTAATGGATGAAAAAGGTACTAATATGAGGAGAGATGTCAGAGGAATATAACATTTTCCTGCCAAAACACTTTATAGTTTCCAGAGTCTTATCTGCTATATGTGGTCTGCAGGAACAGCACACCTTTCACATTAAACAAGGCAGAATCCTTGCAAATAATTGTGTCCTGAAACCATTGCAGCTGACAGGAGTACAGGTCTGCTGTGATGGTTTTTCCATATGGAAGAAGTTCATAATGGACTATGCCCTCGACAGTTTAGAACACATGCACAACAAAACCTTACTTAAATGGTTGCAGAGCTAGCTTACTGGTATGTGATATCGGTTCACTCCATGACAACCAGTGTTAGGTATGTTTTTAAGTTTGATATTGAACCCACTTTTCATCGCAGGTGAGAATATGGTTGAGAAAGAGCTTTTGTGCTGACGTGAGGGCAACAACCTGTATACAGCTAACCACTGTTGCTTGTTGTCATCTGAAAAATGATATGGCACCCAGGAGATAAGTCTTTCTCATGACATGGAAATGTATGCGAACGGTTTCACCACTTATACGAAGCCTTATGGAAAGCTGATGACATGATTATGTGGTGTCTTCCTTAATGGTGGTGTGCAGCTGGTCATGATTAAGTGTCTGCAGTCATCTACAGCATTAGGCATCGTCCAATGATTCAGCACCACAATGAAATTTCCGGAACCACTTTCTGGTGGTTCTCTCACTTAGCACACCAGCTCAAAATGCTGTGTGTATTTGTTTCATTACCCGTGCCCGTTTGCGCACGGTTCACAGTCATACAGCATGCATCCCCTTATTACCATCTGTGAAGGCTCCATTTTGCACACTCTTTCCACAGAAACATACTTCGGTAGAAGATGTGTCACTTATTCAATTAAAGAAAAAGACAAAAAGAAATCAATATCCGGATTCAAGTGTCGGATATGGTGTACCTACCACGCTTGAGAAGGACGGTCCACCACGGAATCGACCTGGACTTTCTAAACGGCGTACGAGAAAGAGATCTCGGCTGAGTGAATGTAAGATTGGTGTATGGAATACTAGAGGTATAAATGGCAAGATGAATGAGGTGATTGAGGAGATGAATAAGTATAGACTGGATGTGCTGTGTGCAAGTGAAACCAAAAAGAAGGAAATTGGAGTAGAAGAAGTGAATGGCACAGTGAGTGTGTGGTCTGGAGTATTGGATAATGTGAGAGGACAGGCTGGTGTAGGTGTGATTTTAAGTGAAAAGATGAAGAACAACTTGATTTACTATAGTTGCGTAAGTGAGAAAATTCTCTGGATTCGTTTGAAAGTGAAACTTCAGATGATCGTAACTGTTGTAGTGTATGCTCGTTGTGACTCTGAACCTTCTGATAAGAAGGAAGATTTCTGGAGTGAGCTAAAAGCTGTTTTGAGACAGTTTGGTGCTAAAGAAAAAGTTACAATAGCAGGGGATTTCAATGCTAGAGTAGGTGTGCAGAATGCAATTTCTGACAATGTTCTGGGTAAGTTTAATTATCCTTGTGTGAATGGTAATGGTGAAAGATTAATTGAACTCTGCCTTGAGAATGGTTTGTGTGTATCTAATACATTTTTCAACCACAAGTATATCCACACAAATACTTGGGAAAATCGTACTCTTGGTCAAAAGAGTGTGATAGATTTTGTTGTCTACGATCAGCGTCTGAAACACTTAGTTGTTGACACCCGTGTGATGAGAGGTGTGGATGTTGATTCTGATCATTACCTGGTTGTGTCACAAGTGAAACTTAATGTTGGTTGGAGGAAAAAGGAATAGGAAGAGACCCAGAATAGAAAGAATAAAGCTGATGGTCCTTGAAGACCATCAGCATTATTTTGACTTACTCAGAGAATGACTGAAGGAGCTGAAGTCTGGTGAGAGGGATGTAGAAAAGAAGTGGGAATGTTTTAAGAACTGTGTTGTCACTGCTGCTAAAGAGGTTTGTGGCCCCACAATAGTAGGTAAAAATAGAGGTGATGCTTGGTGCAATAGAGATATTGAAGAGGCAGTAAAGAGAAAGAAGGAAGCCTATTTGGGGATGTTGCAAGGTAGAGTCTCTGTGGATGAATATCGCTCAAAGAAGCGTGAAGCTGCTAAGCTGGTTCGCCAGAGTAAGGCAAAATATAGGAAGGAGAAGGTGGAAAGGCATGAACTGGCTTTTTGGAAAGATAGGAAGTCTTTCTGGAAGTACACAAGACTCAGGAAAAATAGGGGAAACAAAGTTGTAAGTTGTGTGAAGAATGAGATCATGGAAATGATATGGGAGCCCAATGAGTTAAGTGCAAGATGGGGTGAATATTTCTGTGACTTATTAGATCAGGAAAGCAAAGATGATTCTGAGACAGATGCAGATGATGCCACAGTGAGGGATGGAAGCACAGGAGGGATCTCAAGAGAAGAAGTGTGTAAAGCTCTAAAATCTCTTCAGAATGGTAAGGCTCTGGGAGTGAATGGCATAACTGCCGAGATGTTGAAATATGGTGGTAACTCTGTAGTTGACTGGTTAACTGAAATTTGCCAGTTGTGCTGGAAGTTAGGAATGGTCCCTCGGGATTGGAAGGATGCTATTATTGTTCCCTTGTATAAGGGAAAAGGTGATCAGACTGAATGCAAGAACTATCGTGGTATTAGCTAGCGTACTAAGTGTGCCAGGGAAAGTGTCTGGTAAGGTAGTTATTGAAAAAGTACGGGGTCTTACATCAGAGAAAGTGTGGGATGTTCAGAGTGGTTTTATGCCTGGTAAAGACTGCACTAACTAGATTTTTGCATTATGCACAATGTTTGAAAAGTATCTGGCTGTTGGTAAGAAAGTGTTTGCTGCCTTCATAGATTTAGAGAAAGCTTACGACCGAGTAAATAGGACACTTTTGTGGAAGGTATTGAATGAATATGGGATGTAAGGTCAGGTGATGCGTAACATCACAGCCTCTCCTTGACAAATGTCAACCCCGCCTTCTCGTGGTGCATCCTGTTCCCACTAAAGGGGCTCTGACGACCGCCAATAGCGGTATAACTATACCATCGGGATCAGAGGAAATGCTATCCCACACTCACCAACCCGCTTGGCCAGCGTGGTGAGTTATGGCCAAACACCTCCAAAATGACTCTACAACTTAAATCTTGGCCCTCAGTCTCCGGCAGCTGGAATGTACCTGGCCAAGGCAGCGGCCAGTGCAACATGAAGGCAGAGGGTGCTAAGAATCCCCGGAGGACCGGACTAGGCTGCCATTTGATGCTGACCTTGGCTACCTATAATGGACGCTCCCTATCTTCTGATTCAAGGCTTCTTGAATTGGAAGAGGAACTACAAAGGATCAAGTGGGACATCGTGGGGCTAAGTGAGGTAAGGAGAAAAGGAGAAGATCTCATTGAACTGAAAAGTGGACATCTCTTCTATTATCGTGGGACAGATACTGGCAGTACTAGTGGTGTTGGATTTATAATAAACAAGAAACTGAAGGATAAAGTGGTAGAAGTTGAAAGTTCCTCTGATAGAGCTGCACGACTCGTTATCCAACTATCGAGAAGATACCAGGCTCAGATTATTCAAACTTATGCACCCACCACAAGTCATCCTGAAGAAGAAATTGAAGAATTTTATGAGGAAATTCGTCATCTAAATAATAAAGGTAAGCAGCACTTGAAGATAATTATGGGAGATTTCAATGCAAAAATAGGGCACCGGCAACAGAATGAAACTTCAGTAGGTAAATTCGGTCACGGCAACAGAACCCAGCGTGGAAATACTCTCGTTGAGTTTGCAGAGGCAGAAGGATTTTTCATCTTGAACTCCTTTTTCAAGAAAAAGCCACATAGGAAATGGACATGGAGACATCCAATTGGGACGACAAGTGAAATTGATTTTATTATGTGTAACAAAAAATTCGTCGTCAAAGACTGCAGTGTGCTGAACAAGTTCAACACAGGTAGTGACCATAGATTGGTGAGATGTAAGATGCACCTCAACACTAAACTGGAACGTGGCAAGCTCATAAGACAAACAAAATGTATTGACATAACCAACCTTAAAAAACACCATAATACTTTCAAGTTGGAACTGAAGAACAGATTCTCTGCTTTGGAAGGCCTAACATCGGAAGAAGTGGATATTTCGGAAGTTAACAGAAAAGTAACCAAAGCTCTTATGGAAACATCAACAAAATTAGCTGGGTCTAAGAACAAGTTGCATGTGAACAAATTATCAGGAAAAACCAAAATGTTGATGCAAAAAAGAAGAGAGATGAGGACAACTAAAGAAGATGTGACTTCCAAAGTGGAATATATAGAGCTATGCAAGACAGCACGAAAAAGTATCACTGAAGACGTAAGGAAATTCAACTGTGAGCTAGTGAGGAAAGCAATTGAAAACAACCAAAGCCTTAAGATAGCAAAGGGACATCTCAGTAAGGGAAGAAAACAGATTATGGCTCTGAGAAAAGAAGATGGTTCTATAACAAGAAATAGAGGCAAAATTTTGACAAGAGTGAAAGATTTCTACTCCAAATTATATGAAAGGGATGATACATGTACTCCAGACATCATGAAAGGTACCAGAGTTCTTCCAGTACTCCCAGCAGAAGTTGCTCATGCAATCAAGAACATGAAGCGGGGGAAAGCTCCAGGAGAAGATGGAATTACTATAGACATCATACAAGAAGCAAGTGGAGAAATTGAAACAGTACTCGCCCAAATTTTCACTCGATGCCTTAATGAAGGGAAGATTCCTGAGGATTGGAACAATGCTACAATGATCCTGCTACATAAAAAAGGTGACATTGAGGATCTCAGGAACTACAGACCTATCAGCCTCCTATCAGTGGTTTATAAAATCTTCACTAAAGTTCTTTCACACCGCTTGAAGGTAACACTGGACATGGCTCAACCGAGAGAACAAGCTGGATTCAGGAGTGGCTACAGCACAATAGATCATATCCACGTACTGAGAGAACTAATTGAAAGAGCGAGGGAATATGAACTTCCATTGTGCATAGCTTTTATCGATTATGAAAAAGCCTTTGATTCGGTGAAACCATCAGCAGTTACCACGGCTCTGAAATCCTGCGGTATTGAAGATGCATACATTAATATTATTAATAACATCTATGAAAATGCAAGTGCAAAGATTCGGCTGTTTGAAAATACAACACACATAAAAATTGGAAAGGGAGTGAGACAAGGTGACACCATATCTCCGAAGCTCTTTAATGCCACATTGGAAAATGTCTTTCAATCACTGAACTGGGAAAACAAAGGGATAAAGATTAATGGAGATTATCTAACCCACCTTCGTTTTGCTGATGACGTAGTCATTTTTGCAACTACCCCATCAGAGCTGCAGAGTATGATCCAGGAACTTGCTGACAAGAGTAAAGAAGTGGGATTAAAAATGAACTTTCAGAAGACAAAAGTGATGTTCAATGCTTTTACAAGAAATGAAGATTTATTGATTGATGGAGAAAAACTGGAGATAACAGATACGTATGTTTATCTTGGACAGCAGATATCAAGTGAGGGTCACATTGATGAAGAAATTAATAGGCGTACAAAACTTGCCTGGAGACCTTTTCGAAGAAACAGCATAATTTTCAAGAGCAATATGCCATTATGTCTTAAAAGAAAAGTGTTTGATCAATGCATCCTTCCAGTGCTTACGTATGGTGCAGAGACGTGGACCTTAACTAAAAGAGACATACAAAGGCTGCAAACAACTCAAAGAAGCCATGGAGAGGTGCATGCTTGGTATAACCAGGAGAGATAAGAAGAGAAACTCGTGGATCCGAAAAATGACGAGAGTGGAAGACATCATGATCAGAGTTAAATCCCTGAAATGGCAATGGGCTGGACATACTGCCAGAAGGACAGACCATAGATGGACAGCCGAAATTTTAGATTGGATTCCAAGGGACAGGAAAAGACCCAGAAAAAGACCACATGGGAGATGGGTGGATGAAATTCGTAAATATGCGGGAGTGACATGGAGGAGACTGGCACAAGACAGACCGTTGTGGAGGAAACTTGGGGAGACCTTCGTCCAGCAGTGGATTGATAATGGTTGACAATGATGATGATGATGATTGAATGAATATAGTGTTACTGGGAATCTACTTAATAGTGTAAAAGGCATGTATGCTGGTAGTAGAGCTTGTGTACGAGTGAATGGTGTTTTATCAAAATGGTTTTCTATTGGTGCAGGAGTTAGACAAGGTTGTGTAATGTCACCATGGCTGTTTAATATATTTATGGATGTGTGCATGCGTGAGGCCAAAATAGATGATAGTAGTTTGTGTCTTGGTGATATCCGTGTATGCAGATTGCTGTATGCTGATGACACTGTCCTGTTGGCAGAGAGCAAAAGTGATTTGCAGAGTATGTTGTCTGGGATGTACAAAGTTTGCATGAAATTCAAACTGAGTATAAATAAGGGAAAAACCAAAGTTCCGGTTTTTGAGAGAGGAACTGGTAGAACTGAATGTAATGTAAGTCTAAATGGCACTGTGGTTGACCAGGTGAGTGAGTTTGTGCATTTAGAAAGCATGTTTGACCGAGAGAACAAATTGGATGATGAAATTAGTAGGCGAGTGAATTCTTCATTGAAAATCATAGCTGCTCTGGGAGGTTTTCACAGGAATGATGGATTCTCTAGAGAGTTCCACGTGGCTGGGTATGAAAGTGTAATTGTTCCTACACTGATGTATGGCAGTGAAACCTGGGTACTGCAGAAGAAACATAGGAGTCGTTTGTGTGCTGGAGAAATGTGTTACTTACGGGGCGTTTGTGGCAAGACATGGTCTGATTGTGTGAGGAATGAAGATGTGTTGCAGTTGTGTGATGTGAAGCAAAATGTTGTTAGCAAGGTGGAGACCAATATGCTTCAGTGGTTTGGCCATGTTGAAAGAATGAGTGATGAGATGCTTAAAAAGAAAATCTTTTTAGCTTGAGTGGCAGGAAGGAAAGGCAGAGGAAGGCCAAGGAAGACATGGGTGGATCAGATTCAGGAGTGTCTGCATGAGAAAAAGATTATGAGTATGAAGTATAAAAGATCTTGTGTACGGCATGTAATGGATATCATTGAAGCCCGAGTTGTATGTCAAGATCGCTGTAAATGGAGAAGTTTGATACGACAACAGTAAGTAAAAATATCTGGTAGTTTGTATTTCTTTTTGGAGCTAAACTCTGAATCTCAGAGAACAGCTTAGTGATACGTACCTGATGTATGTACTAGCCTCACAGCATTGCAGAAGAGTGGCAACTCCCAGTCTGTTTGTCACACATGTCACTTCTGTTTGCACGCACAAAAAGGCAAAGGCACAAATTGTTTTGAGTGTACAATATTTCAAGCACTTCTTCATTGTGACGAAACAAATCAATCAATCAACAAATAAATAAATCTTATATATAAAACACAAAACATCTGTTTGTCTGAAGCAGGAAAAACTCTCGAATGCCAAACTGTGACATTGTGAAATTTGCATAGCCTATTAATACCGGAATTTCTAGGTCAACGCAACTATCTTAAGATCACTACGTTGTTCTGTTCGCAAGTTATGAATTAATTAATAAGCTAATCAATAAAGTCAGCGTCGTTTGCTACGTCATCATTATCTGAAAGCACATGACTGCATTCATCACCGCGGCACATCCACAGGTGTTTCTATTCTTTGAGAACTGTGCATAAAAAAATGTAAAAACGAACTTTGCGAAATCTTAACGAAACGGGCTGAAATTTTTATCACCACCATGAATTGGTAATAAGTGAAGCCACTCAAAATTTCACTGGAATCCGATCAAAACTTTTTAAAACAGGCATGGAATTTTTAATTCATCGGTAAACAAAAATATATACGCAGAAACGGTTAATAAAATTTTGACGGCTAATTTAAAAAGTTACTTACCGATTCAGGCGAAATTTGGAGGTCATGTTTCTATTAACGATTTATGGTGTTCAATTAAAATTTCAGCCAGTTTTATAAATTATTCGCAAAGGTACGATATTTACTTTTTTATCCCTGAGATTTGCCCCTCAAGGACTTCTGAAACTGAAAGCACATGATGTATTTGATGCTTCTCACATAGACAGCTGTATGTTGGAAAGTCAAGAGCAAAGGATTCAACAAAATGATATATTGTTGCCGATGAAGTAGAAACCAAAAATGTTGTGTACAGCCAAGTGCTGAAATAATTACACTATGAATAAATAATCTGTAATGACCGAATTTGTGAAATCAGCTTTTTTTTTCCTTGCAAACATCAATTTTTTTCCTGATTTTTTCAGTGACATATAAAGGAATATGAAAGTAATAAGCCTAAATCCCGGGCAAAGCCAGGTAGTAAAGCTAGTAAGTAAATAAATAAATTAAAAATTAAAAAGGGAGTAAAGATATCAGTAGAAAGGCCATTTCATGTAATATGAAGAAACCAATAATGAAGAAAATATTTTCATGCATGGTTGGTTGGTTGGTTGATTGATTTTTATGGCGCAAGGGCCATGGTTGGCCAAAGAGCGCCAGAAACAAGACAAACAAATAGTATTAAAAATGTGGTAAAAAGCTTAAAGTATGACTGATCATGTAAAACTGAAAAATGAGAACGATGGAAGGGCTAAAAAAGATAATGGAACAAACAGTATTAAAAGCATGATACAATGATTAAAATCTAGCTGATTCAGTAAAACTGAAAAATGAGGATGATGATAAGGCTAAAATCTAGATACGTTTAAAATAGTCAATTTCTTTAAAAAATAAAAACACGGCAACAGAGTCACAGTGGTCATTGAGGAGCCACTGCAGTGTAGCGGCGTCTTCGGTCAACAAATGAGAATGAAAGAAATGAAAACGTACATCACGAAAACGAACACAGGTACACAGAAGATGGGTGACAGTGAGTCGGCAGTTGCACGTCTCACACAGTGTCGCAGTGTCGCCACACAGCAAAAAGCGGTGAGTGAAACGACAATGCCCAATGCGGAGACGCGCAAGCACCACTTCCTCCCTACGGTTCCGACGATATGAGGATTTCCAGACTTCAAGATTAGGTTTAATACGATGCAGTTTATTTTCCACCTGTTGGTCCCACAGACCTTGCCACGTTCGCTTAATATGGTCTCGTACCAGAAAGCGGAAATCCCGGTGAAACAGTGGCAAGGGTGTGATGACCAAAGAGGAAGCAGATCTAGCAGCCGCATCAGCACACTCGTTACCCGAGATTCCAACATGCCCAGGAATCCAGCAAAACTGAACTTGAAAACCGGCCCCGAGCAAACGACGAAGTAACTGTCTCACATTCACGAGAAAAGGATGGTCACGGCAAATCTGCAGATGACAAAGACTGCAAGACACTCAAGGAATCCGTATAGACCATAGCACGATGATGAGAACTCGACCGAACATGGAGAAGAGCGAGATACACAGCATGCATCTCCGCTGAAAACACCGTGGCCTCAGCTGGGATCCGCGCTACTGAAACGTCATCTACACAGACAGCCGCGGATCCAACGACTCCATGCATCTTGGAGCCATCAGTAAAAATAGGAGTGTAATCAGAATTTAGGTCACGGTACTCAGCGAAGAGCTGCTGGTACACTGACGCAGGGGTTGAGGATTTATCGAAAGATGTAAAGGTGGTATCAACCATGACACCAAGTGGGTGCCATGGAGGATCCCCAAAGCCCCTGGTCTCTCCAACAAGTGACAAGTCGAGCCCTACATCACGGCTACGGCCGCCATACGAAGACCGAAGGTTGAAATGCACGAGGGCCGGTTCCCGAATAAACGAGCATGCTGGGGATGAAAAACTGCATCGTATAAAGGATGTCCTGGAAGAGATCTAAGTTTCAGGTAGAATTGAATAGACAGCTGCAGACGGCGTAATTCAAGCGATGGTTCGTTCGCGTCAGCGTAAAGGCTGGGAATCGGAGATGTTCGAAATGCTCCCGAACAAAGACGCAGTGCTTGATGGTGAATAGTGTCCAAAGGCCGGAGGACGGAACGACGAGCAGAGCCATACACGATACAACCATAATCCAGTTTCGACCGGATTAAGGAATGGTAAATTCCAATCAAAGACATCCTGTCTGCGCCCCACGAGATTCTCGAAAGGATCTTAAGAATGGATAGAGCCCGCAGACAGGAAATCTTGAGCCGCCGAACGTGCGCACGGAACGTAAGCGCATGGTCGACGGTCAGACCAAGGAACTTGGTCTCCGGCAAAACTGGTATGGCTGCACGGTCGAAAAACAGCTCTGGGTCAGGATGGAGGCCACGCCTCCGGCAGAAATGGACACACGCTGTCTTGTCGGGAGAAAGAACGAAACCATTGCTATTCCCCGTTTTAAAGATCTGATTAATTGCAGACTGCAACTGCCTTTCAATAAAATGCATGCTTGATGACGAGCAGAAAATGTGCACGTCATCAACATAGACAGTAGCCGAAACCGCAGGAGGAAGATTTGTGAGGAGACAATTAATGCGAAGGATGAACAATGTGACAGATAAAATGCAACCTTGAGGAACACCTTGTTCTTGATGGAATGTTGCCGATAGCGTTGTACCCAGGCGCACCTGGAACACCCGATTGCGAAGAAAATTTAAAATAAATGTCGGAAGATTTCCTCGCAATCCGCATGCGCGGAGGTCACGGATAATACCATGCCGCCACGCTCGATCATAAGCTTTTTCGATATAAAAATACAGAAACCAGGTGCTGCCTACGCAAGAACGCTTCGCGCACAGATGTCTCAAGGTGCAGGAGATGATAGTGAGGTGAGCGATGACGGCGAAAGCCGCTTTGTGATGGTGAAAGTACTTGATGAAATTCTAAAAAATGAACTAACCGGGAATTAACCATGCGTTCAAGAACTTTACACAGACAGCTAGTGAGAGCAATTGGACGATAACTAGAGGGAGACTTGGGATCCTTGCCAGGTTTGGGAAAAGGCAGAACAACTGCTTTTCGCCAAGACTCCGGGAAACTGTGCTCCGACCAAATACGATTGTAAAGGATTAAGAGATTCTCGAGAGACGACTGCGAGAGATGACGGAGCATGTCATAATGGATGCCATCGGGACCGACCGATGTAGCGCTGGACTGCTGCAGAGCCACCCTGAGTTCAACCATGCTGAAGGGGGAGTTATATCCTGTGTCGAGAAAAGGCGCAAAGGAGATTCTCTGGCGTTCCGCAGTGGATTTAATCCTCAGAAAGGAGGAAGGATACGCCAGGTCACTCGACACGGAGGCAAACGCCTCCCCCAAACAATCAGTAATCTCCCCGACTCCAGCATATGTGCAGCCGTTACTCTCGAGAATGGAGATCTGGTGAGAGCTGTATTTACCCCGGATCTTACAAATCTTGTCCCACACACTTTTCGAACTGTCACGTGAAGTGAGAGATGAAACATACTGGATCCAAGACTCCCTCTTGCTACGTCGACGCACCAACCGAGCATAGGATTTTGCTCGTTTGAATGTAACGAGATTAGCATCGGTTGGATAACGCCGAAACGTAGACCAGGCCTTATGTTGAGCTCTCCTAGCCGCTGCGCATTCAGGGTCCACCAAGGCTTCGGACTTCTGGAGAGTGTCGTAAATGTTTTTGGTATAGAAAGATCAGCTGCCTGAAGAATACAATTTGTGACTTCAAGAACCGCTGCGTCGATTGACTCTTGGGTCACCATTGCAGAAAATATCAAAGCTGACGGTGTGAAGACCTCCCATCTCGCACGCTCCATCCTCCAACGAGGAGGGCGGGAGGCAGAAGATGGCATGTTCGCATGATGCGAGAGGACAATTGGAAAGTGGTCGCTCCCGTGGAGGTCGTTATACACCGTCCACGACCAGTCAGCAATAATTGATGGTGATCCCAAGGTCAAATCGATCGCACTGAACGATCGTGTCGGTTCATGGAAGTACGTGTCAGCACCGGTGTTAAAAAGGCACAAAGAGGCCGAGGACAGAAGAGACTATGTGACGACCTCTCGTGCTGATGCTGACACTACCCCACAAATGATGATGGGCATTGAAGTCACCTAGTATTAGAAAGGGTGGAGGCAGCTGATCAACCAATCTCTCCAGTACCGAGACGCTCACGTTCTCGTCCGGCGGCAGATAGACACTGCAGACAGTAAGAGGTACAGGCATAGAAATACGAACCGCCACGGCCTGCACAGTTGTGGAAACCGCGACGGAAGATACCGGAACCCTGTGAGGGACGCAGAATAGCGACTCCCCCACAGGCTATATTTCCAGATGAGTTATCTGTCCGAAATGCACTGTAGCCTCGAACTGAAAGCAGGTCCGATGGTTTAAGCTTCGTCTCCTGTAGACAAAGGCACACCGGAGAGTAAAATGAAAGCAGATGTTTCACTTCATCAAAGTTCATCCAAAAACCTCGACAGTTCCACTGAATGATTGAAGCCATGGTTATAAGTGAAATGAAAATGAAAATGATCAAACGAAGTCCGGCTCCATCGCCTCTGCTGGGGGTTCCCCCAGATCTGGAGGCGTGTGACCAGGGGCTAAGATGGGAGCATGTTTTGTCCCAAGTGTCTTACCGGGAGGCGCACGACGTTGAGTCATTTCCTGAGATTTTGGAGGAGAAGAAATGCTTTTCTTATCCTGGGCTTTGGTCTTTTTGTTAGAAGAAGTGGCCTGAGTTCCCTTGTTGGTGGTGGGATGAGTCTGCTTTGGCGAAGTGGTGGGTGGCGCTTTCAGACCCCTAGCTCGAGACTGGAGTGCCTCCAGTCCGGCTGCGATGATGTCGTTAACATTGTATGGACATTTAAGGGGGATCTGAATGTCGGCCTGAATGGCAACCGTAGATTTGGCAACTACCACTGAAGCGTATGATCGCCGATCAGATGTAACAGGAACCACTTTTCTTCTGGCCTCAGGATAAGAAATATTTTCCACCGTTTTGATCCTTTGGATTTCCTTCTCCTCCTTCCACTTGGGACAATCTTTGGCTGATGCCACGTGTGAACCCTTACAGTTCACACAAAACTTGGCCTCGGCCACACATTCCTGCAAAAGATGTTCTGTGGCACCACAGCGTGCACACCTAGGATTGCTCCTGCACGACTGCTGAGAATGGCCATAAGACTGGCACCTAAAACATCTCAAAGGGTTAGGGATGTACGGGCATACCTCGAGGTGGAGATACCCTGCCTTGATGGATGTAGGCAGCGAAGGGCTATCAAACGTTAAAATGATGTTGCGGGATGGGACGGACTGCCCATTCCGCCTAAAGAGTATACGCCGCACACCCGTAACTTGTTGACTCCTCAGTTCTTCTAGTAGTTCTTCCTCAGTACACTCAACGAGGTCCTGAGAGGAGACAACGCCTCGAGATGAATTTAGGTATCCATGGGGTGTTATTTTGACCGGAGTCTCCAGCAGCGTGGTGGTGTTAATAAGTGTGGTACTGTAGGCCACAGTGGACATCTCTACAAGAAGATCTCCAGATTGGAGCTTCTTTACGCTCTTGGGAGAACTTGCTATGGATTGCAGTGCTTTGTTGATCCAAAATGGACTTTTGGCACTCAAAGGCTTTGAAGGGTCCAATGAGTGCACAAAAAAGAATCTGGCATTCGAGCAATCGGGCACATGCTTTTTAGCGGAAGGAGCTAAGCCTTCCTCAATACCTCTTTTGGTTTTAGGTTCGTGGGAAATTTCATTTAGAGCCATAAAAAGTTTTTAGAATTCATCCGCCGACTTCCCCACCCACAATCGAGCCCAACGAGGGAGAGCTGGAGGTCTGCAAGCCCAAGTGGACGCAGGACACGGCTCTAGGGATAGCAAGCGGATATAGCAAGTTGATAGGGCAGACATGCGCTCGGCGAGCACCCAGACTTTCCCATGCCTGGGGAACATCCCTTTGGCATGCCCACCCTATCCCCAGACTCACCCAGTCGTACGAGACGACAAGCCGTTAGAGGTCTGGGCTCCACTCGGCCACAGACCTCATTGACTAGGAGTGGGTTAGTTCCCAGCCACCCGTTTAGGGTGAAGCAGGGGGCAAAGAGGAGTGTTGGCAACTGGCGACAACAACACCCAGGCCTCCAGAAACCTCAGCCTCCAGCATCCCCTTTTCCACCTTACGGGTCACTGCACACAGCAAACGTGCAGGCAGGTCTAGCTAACCAGCTCGGAAAAACAAAGAAAGAAACATGAAATGGAGAAGACAGGAAAGAAAACGAGAAACTAAAATCCTGAGCTGGCGCATAATCACAACCTCAGCAACCTACAACTGAGGCGGGAGCGTGTCAAGTGAAAAAACAAAAAACATAAAAAATGTGAAAATTCACATCTAGTACATGTCGGCTCGGGCCGTGGGGATGCCATCCCCCAGCAGCTGGATGAACAGCTGTCCCTTCGGTGATGTAATCGTACAATACGAAAAAGAAAGATGTTCCGTCACAAGGTCAGCTCGGGCCGTGGGGGCGCCACTCCCCAAATAACCAGAAAACCGGTTATCCCCGTGCGGGGTTTTCATGCATGATTTATAACGTATTAAACATTAGGCCATAGTAAGATCTTTCAGCTGAAACATCAGCCTTGTTCACACTAGTAACAAGCATTCAATTCACGTGGTTGACATCGTTTCTTTAGCTGTTGCCAGTAGAGATTTCCAAATATTTGAAATATTGAAGGGTATGTCTGAATTACAAGAGTTTTTATTGAAGAGAATTATCCACCCTTCAATATTCCGATTATTTGGAAATTTCTACTGGCAACAGCTAAAGAAACGATGTCAACCACGTGAGTGCTTGCTACTAGTGTGAACAAGGCTGATGTTTCAGCTGAAAGATCTTATGATTGCTTAATGTTTAATACGTAATAAATCATGTGTGAAAATATTTTCTTCATCATTGGAGTAAGGACATTTTTAAGTATTCTTTGTTGTGATATACAAAACAATCCATGGAGAACATGCTTAGTGTTTTTTTCTCTGGTAGTCTCTTTACGCTGAACAGATATTTTTTTTAATGCTTGAACAAAATGTGTATATCTTGGTGTGTGTGTGCATGTGCACATGTTTGTGTTGGAGTTTAATGACCCCATGGGTACTGAAGGTGATATGGAGTTTCTTGTCCTTAATTCAGGCTCACTAGTTCCAGGAGATAAGGCAAGAATCAGCATTGCAGAATGTAAGCACACTACCCATGTTGCACTAAGTACTTGAACCCAGGCCCAACTCAATTAGTCAGAAGCCCATGCTTGAACCAATTGTTGGATCCTAGGGCAGCATAAAACAGAAGTACAAAGTTCTGAAAAAAAAAAAAAAAAAAAAAAAAAGGAGTGTGTGTGGGGAGCGGGGGGGGGGGGGGGAGAGAAAAAAGGTACATTTTGGGATGACTTGACAGGGCATACACTATGTTTTTCACCTATGGAATTACCATGCACAATTTGAAATCTCTCAACCAGACTGTATATTATTCTTATTATTTTGATTGAAGGTTTAACGACCACTATGAGCAACTCATTGAGCTATAAGCAATCGCTCATCCCTAATTTAGGGACACTGGTTCCAGGGAAGGGAGGGAGCCAGTGCCGTAAGACAAACATACAACATCCATGCCTCAATAGGATTCAAACCCGAACCCATCTTGGATGAATGATCAGAAGCCATCACTTAGACCACTACACCACTGGAACAGCAATCTATATGTTAATGGACACATTTATTGGTATCGCTTTATGACTTAGGTTACAATCGATTCATCAAAGTAAATTCTGCTATGCATTCTTATCAGCACATAAACAAAACATAAAAAGCAAAACAAAAGAATAAAATATATTACACATGTGAAAATAACTGAATAACCATTAAAAAAAGTCAAAATATACAAAACTGTTATGCTGGACACTTACTTCAAATTGTCCAAAATTCAACAACCCTGGATATGACAGCTGTCCTGCATGATCATGGTATGCACTAAGAATACAGTTGAGGGTGAAGAATGAAATCATAGAACAGAAGAACTGAAATTTGAAATGCAGTTATATAATTTCTTATAGCACAATTATAGAATGATGTACTTCTTAATTGAAATGACATATATATTAACAGCACGGAATTAAAGAACAACAGCAAGAAAAGAAATACTGTGACAATAAGAAATACAACAGCAGCTATAGAACTGGAACATTATATACAGTAAACCTATTTTACACACACGCATATAAACTGTACTTGGGAAATAGGTTGTTTTCCCTAATCTATAGTGTTCTTTGTTTTTTTATTTAATTGAGAAGAATAGGGGAACAAAGTTGTAAGTTGTGTGAAGAATGAGATCGTGGAAATGATATGGGAGCCCAATGAGTTAAGTGCAAGATGGGGTGAATATTTCTGTGACTTATTAGATCAGGAAAGCAAAGGTGATTCTGAGACAGACGCAGATGATGCCACAGTGAGGGATGGAAGCACAGGAGGGATCTCAAGAGAAGAAGTGTGTAAAGCTCCAAAATCTCTTCAGAATGGTAAGGCTCCAGAAGTTGATGGCATCACTGCCGAGATGTTGAAATATGGTGGTGACTCTGTAGTTGACTGGTTAACTGAAATTTGCCAGTTGTGCTGGGAGTTAGGAATGGTCCCTCAGGATTGGAAGGATGCTATTATTGTTCCCTTGTATAAGGGAAAAGGTGATCAGACTGAATGCAAGAACTATCGTGGTATTAGCTAGCGTACTAAGTGTGCCAGGGAAAGTGTCTGGTAAGGTTGTTATTGAAAAAGTATGGGGTCTTACATCAGAGAAAGTGTGGGATGTTCAGATTGGTTTTATGCCTGGTAAAGGCTGCACTAACCAGATTTTTGCATTACGCATGATGACTGAAAAGTATCTGGCTGTTGGTAAGAAAGTTTTTGCTGCCTTCATAGATTTAAAGAAAGCTTACGATCAAGTAAATAGGACACTTTTGTGGAAGGTATTGAATGAATATGGTGTTACTGGGAATCTACTTAAAAGTGTAATAGCCATGTATGCTGGTAGTAGAGCTTGTGTACGAGTGAATGGTGTTTTATCAAAATGATTTTCTATTGGTGCAGGAGTTAGACAAGGTTGTGTAATGTCACCATGGCTGTTTAATATATTTATGGATGCGTGCATGCGCGATGCCAAAATAGATGATAGTGGTTTATGTCTTGGTGATATCCGTGTGTGCAGATTGCTGTATGCTGATGACACTGTCCTGTTGGCAGAGAGCAAAAGTGATTTGCACAGTATGTTGTCTCGGATGTATGAAGTTTGCATGAAATTCAAACTGAGTATAAATAAGGGAAAAACCAAAGTTATGGTGTTTGAGAGAGGAACTGGTAGAACTGAATGTAATGTAAGTATAAATGGCACTGTGATTGACCAGGTGAGTGAGTTTGTGTATTTAGGAAGCATGTTTGACTGAGAGAACAAATTGGATGGTGAAATTAGTAGGCGAGTGAATTCTTCATTGAAAGTCATAGCTGCTCTGGGAGGTTTTCACAGGAATGATGGATTCTCTAGAGAGTCCCACATGGCTGTGTACGAAAGAGTAATTGTTCCTACTCTGATGTATGGCAGTGAAACCTGGATACTGCAGAAGAAACATAGGAGTCGTTTGTGTGCTGGAGAAATGCGTTACTTACGGGGACGCGTGCATGCGTCCCCGTAAGTAACGCAATAATTACTTACTTACGGGGGGGGGGGTTTGTGGCAAGACACGGTCTGATTGTGTGAGGAATGAAGATGTGTTGCAGTTGCATGATGTGAAGCAAAATGTTGTTAGCAAGGTGGAGACCAATATGCTTCGGTGGTTTGGCCATGTTGAAAGAATGAGTGATGAGATGCTTAAAAAGAAAATCTTTTAGCTTGAGTGGCAGGAAGGAAAGGCAGAGGAAGGCCAAGGAAGACATGGGTGGATCAGATTCAGGAGTGTCTGCATGAGAAAAAGATTATGAGTATGAAGTATAAAAGATCTTATGTACGGCGTGTAATGGATATCAGTTAAGCCCAAGTTGTATGTCAAGATCGCTGTAAATGGAGAAGTTTGATACAACAGTAAGTAAAAATATCTGGTACTTTGTATTTCTTTTTGGAGCTAACCTCTGAATCTCAGAGAACAGCTTAGTGATATGTATGTATGTATGAGAAAATTGAAATAACAATGTGTTTTCACTTTTGAAACACATATACTCAAATGTACTCAACAAAATTCTGGAAAAAAGTTGATATCTCTCATTAGGATGACATTTGAGTTTGTCTCTCAACCAACTTAATCAAGTATATAGTGTGGAAGAAATATCCTTCTTACATACTTTTTTTCCAAAGTCGTCCTAAAAAATGATATTAACTTTTTCCCAGAATTGTTTTGTTGAGTACATTTTAATATATGTTTCAGAATAGTAAAACACATGGTTATTTCAATTTTCTCAATTAAATTAAAAAAAAAAAAAGGAACACTCAGATACTTGAGACTTTGTCATCCTGGGTGGTGTAATAGCATGCTCGAAGGTAATCGGGCGATACGGGTGTGATTCCGGCTCCAGGGCGATGAAATTTTATTTCAAGTTCGATGTGATGGATATTACATGAGAACAGTAAATACAGTCAATTCAGGAATGTCTGATTGCTGTACTAATTATCATGAAAATTTAATTAAATTTGAAGTGACTTTAGAGAAGTTCAATTACATCAGTCGTTTTAAACTATCCAATTTCATATTAAAATTTTACATAGCACTCCTTATTTTACTTCTGTCAACAGCACTGAAACCAAAGTTTTAAGTAATACAATTAATGTTTGCAAGCAAATGTTATTGTTACTGATATCATGTTTTGATTTAAACAAAAAAATTTTTTTACTTTTTTTTTTTTTTTGCTAGTGTTACTGATATCATGTTTTGATTCAGTTCCATTCTTCTATCTGGATATGCAAAAATCGTAACATCTGCAGTCTAGAAAAATTACACTTACATAATATGCACCATAAATTTTAGCTTTACAAGATAACAACTGAATTGAAACAGTGGTTAAAAAGTAGTGTCTAAACACTACATCAATGACCACATACAACATTTAAACTAAAATTAACAAAAAATAAAACTATTTTTTTATTTCATTAAATTAATTTTAAAGTAAACTACCAAACTACCACCAACACTAAAATTCAGCATCATGTCTGATAGATGGGTATCATATTAAAAATAATAATAGCAAATAGCCTTAGACATCCCTAACAGCTGGTACTGCATGTTGAATAGATCCTGAGTGTCCTAACAAATAAGCTACACAGGAGTGAAAGTAGCAGAGAAAAATATCTTATATGAGAGTAAGCTGATGTTTTATAATGTCAAGGCAATCTCAACCTGCTGAGTAGAAATGATTAAATATGTATCCTTGACATAATTCTGAATTTTTAGCCACTGGTCAATATTTTAAATGATCTTTTATTTCAAACTGAATATATGATTTTTGATATAACACAAGGATAATAGCCAATAAGCATCATTATTATATAACATATAATAACATTGTATATATTATATACATATTATTATTTGCAAAATTTTGCAGAATTAAAAAAAAAGTTTAGTTCGACATTTTTCACTGCAAAACACTGAACTGAGAACTGTAAATGCCTTCTTAAATACAGTTCACTTGAATTGTAAATCGGTATTCATACAAAATCAGTATTATTGCATATCCACTAACTTTCATAAAACAGACATACATACCAATGCAACAGTAGATCATCACCATGCAGTCATACAATCTGTACTGTTGTTGACTACAAGCAATACATGAAGAGATATCAGTTTGTGTTAATATACTAAGACTCAAAGTTCCTAAACCTTTAGTTGCTAAGGAAATTTCAATATATTCAAGATGGGTTAATTATGATCATTACCATGATTTGACAGAAGTATAAAAATATAATTTATGCAGGGTCAGTAAATGCTAACACTGGCAGTTGTTATAACAATACTGAATTCACTCCAGCTCCATATGATGTGCAGTACTGTGCTTGTATGGACAAGAACAGTTCTGACAGTAGTCAACCAATGTAGACACAGTTATGCCATCTAAGACATCACTATTTTGAGTAAGTCAAATAGAAGAACTTAGCGATATAAGATACAGATACAAAGGGATCATCAAACTGACCAACAGTGAAGGAAACTGCAGTACCTGATATAGGAATAAATGTGATTTTGAAATAAAATGCAAATGTGAGCTCAAATATTGCTAGGCATTCAGCCACAAGCTGTAAACAGACGCTTAAGCTGTAGTGGTGTGGAAAGTTTGCTCATTTGTCATGCACAAGAAATGAGCCTGTGGATGCAGAAATTGTTGCATCATGAATAAATATGTCAAAATTAGCTGTGCATCATATCACTTCCTAAGCTGCAATTGGAAGAATGCCACAAAGCAGCAAAGGGATGCCTTTCACCCAAAGCACATGGTAAATAAAAATAAAAAAATAAATAAAAATGACAACTACCTAGCAGATAGTAAATTTAAATATGCTGCCATCTCCAATCAGATGAAGATCTACCCACCACAATGACAAGCAACAGGCCATGTTGTTTAAAATATGGGGCGTTCCAGGGAAAACGTCTACTGATCCTGGAATGTGTTGAAAGATTTCCACATGGGTTTACTGCAGAGGCAAATTACACAGGGTTCGTACTCTTTTTTGGGGAAAAAATTCAAGGACTTTCCAGGCCTTTTCCAGGCCATATACAAAAAATTCCAGGATGATTACTACGCTTTACAGTATCATGCTCAAATTAATTTTTAAAAGCAATTTCAGTTTTAAGTAATAAAAATGATGAAAGATGCAAATGGATGAGTGTGCTTTTTTACCCATTACATTTCTTTTTAATGTTTTTAATTGGCGAATTAAACAATAATGCTAAATTGAATCATGATGCAATTACCACAAGGCTATTCAGAAAATCCTTTCCCTCAATCAGAAAATGATTAATTCAATCAGTCAATTTAGCTACATCACTATTCTGCACTATCTTCCATGTAATCAGACTATTATTGATAACAACTGAAATTATTATAAAATAAAGTGAGGGCAGATTCAGAATTTAAGAATGGGGAGGGTGCACGTCTAACAGAGGACTGGTAAAAAAATCTCTGAGATTTATTTCCTCCAAAAAAACACGGTGGTAAAATATGGAGGACCCATAAGGGGGAGATGGGGTGCTTGCCTGTCAGAGTACATCACAAACAGCAGTTCTGAAGTACTGCTGTGTGGATCACTGAAAAGTTCGGGCCAATGTAAGACAAAACGTGGAGTTGCAAATCCATAAGTGAAAAAGTGTGATGTCTGAAAACAAGAAACGTGAGACAAAGCAAAGCACTTATCTGCTTACTCACCCCACCCCCCCCCCGCTTTTTTTGAAATGGGGCATGTGCCTGTTATGCCCACAGGTGGATTCTAGCTCTGATAAAAAGTGTTTCCATACATGGGAATGATTTTTTTCTTTTTAACATTCCCAATGACTGCCACTGGTGGATGCATATTGGGATGTGACTTTTGAAGGCAATGAAAATCTTAATTACTAGACAGAATATGTTCCAGACTTGAGGAAAATTTCATCCAATTGTAGTACAGTTATGTTAAATCAAAAAGCATAAGCCACGAAATCACTATGCACCTCAAGAAATGATTCAGGAGTGGACGATCATAGAAAGGTGAACCAATAGAGTTTAAAACAGAAAGTGTAATTTTAGGAACATGGCAACAAATTTCAAATAAGTTTCATCATAGAAGTCAGAAAGTCCTGGCCCACCACCCAACCCAAAAGAATCTAACCACCTTTATGTCTACCAGTACACTTGCCTCATATTACTTTCCAAAAATTATTTTTCATATCAAACAAGATTGCCTCAATTTACTTTTATTTTTTAAATCAAAATCACTGCTAAACTAAATTTATGAAGTGCTACCCCAAAATGTGGAACTAGCTAAACTATTTATAAAAACCTTAAACATAAAACAATTTCAGTTTTTTATTGGTCTAAATTAGGATATTCTAAAGTATTTTACATAAATGAAAAATGATGAGCATAAGGAATCTCTACCTCCAGTTAAGCTTCAATCATAACCAGAATCAGAATAACCACTTTTGGTTCAACTCCCAAAACATAAGACAATTATATGAATTAAGTTTTTAATAGCTTTTTTTAAAAAAATTGAAGTTTGTCAGTTATATAAAGCAACATCTGATCAATGCATTAAGGACAATTGATTGAATTGTTTTGGCCACAAATTCATAGTAAAATGTACAGCAAAAATATGTTTTAGGAGCCCATGCGTATTTACTGTACAAGTATATATAAGGTTTTATATTACTTACCAAAGTTTTAGTCCAATAAGAAGCCCAATTGTGGAAGTTAGTTGCAGAAAGTTATGTTTTTGGAACAGAAGAGTTCATTAGTCTATTTACATGAACTTCATGTGAAAAACACTAAATAATTATGAAGATATAAGATCAAAACTGGTTTGAAGTTCAACATGCTTCAAAGAAAAAAAAGTTCATTTCTATTGTAAATTGTACAAATATAAAAATTTTATGTTTTAGTATTAATTCTCTATATGCTTGGAAGATACCACAAATATGGAGTATCAATGGATGGTTATACAGATTTAAGATTGCTGACTTTGGTTTCAAGTTCCATATCCATTTTTTTAAGTACTGCTCTTTTCTCATGAGCAGTTTTTTTAAAGCTATTAGATTTTACAATGTATGTAATGTTATTTGTAGTTTCAGCTTTTAAAGCTAAATCATCAGCAGAGTTAAGTAATTCTTTGACTTCTCCTTCAATGAGTTTCCTTTTCTTTTCTATGCTATCAATTTCATCTAAAATAGCTTTCCTTTTTCCACATATGGCTGCTTTTTCCTTTTCTTTGGACTTATCATCCAAATAATGTATGTATTTTTGCCTTGCAGCTCCAACTGATAACAGAAGGGATTTTGAGATATTTACCTTATCAATACCACCTACATAGGATATATGATCATAAATAATTCTCTGTGCTACAATTGACTCCTCTCTCATGTTTTCTACAATGAGCTCCTTATTGACTGAAAAACCCCTCTCAACAGAAGCTTGCCCATGTGACAACAGTAAAAGAAGTTTCACAACTTTCCACAGTTCACTAAAAGCTTTAGTAGAAGACATGTACTCATACAATAATGTGTCTACTCTTTGTTGTTTATCTTCTGGGTCAAAGTTTATGAATGAAGATTTTACTGCTGCAACACTGGTCACAAATTCCTTAAACTGCCATATTACACCATCACATAATTCTGGTTGTATTCTATGAGCATCAACAAGAAGTGTGAGAATGGATGTTAGATTCTTAATACAAGTCTCACTATTTTTTGACATCAACCGAGGATCTAAACACTTCATGTGGCGAACAAGGGAGTACTTAAGTGGATTTTTTTCCAATAGCTTCACAACTAGCTTTTGCAAACATATTCGGCATTCCATTCTAAACTCCATAAGTTTGTGTTCACTAATGTTCTTAGCACTTAATTCTTTCAATACCTTCTCTGTTTGAAACCCAACATCAATTTCTTTATAGTGACAACACTGAGATGCATCTGTAAGGTCTACTTGTAACAGCTTTAAGGCAGAGTTAGCTTCTGCCATTACGGTTCTTTTAACAAAGCGATTCATCATATTTCTTAGCATCTTTTCAAGATCTGTGGCCATAAAAGGCATCATTGGCTTATCTGAATGATATGCCTTGAGAAATGGTACCAGCTGTTTTGAAACTGAATTGAAAAAATGCAGTTTAGCCAAAACAAAAGGATCTTTAGTGAAAGTTTTGATAGCATCAAATGACACAGTGTGGGGATTCTTGGTGCACTTCTTTTCAACTTGGTTAACATAATTTTCAATGTCTGCCCAAATTTCTAATGCTCACTCGCAGGCAGGAGTATTTTCTAGCCACCTGTGTGGGCAGAATTTTAATGGCATCTTACTGGCTAAAATTATTTTAGAAAAATCTTCCCTCCTTGCAGGTGAATCTTTAAAAAGCCTAAATAATGATGAAAGCAACTTTTGAATTTCCCACCCTGTTGCTGAGGCTCCATGTTGAAAGGCATCGTTTACAATGTGAAGTCCACAGCTCCCTGTGTTTAGGAGTTGGACATTTGAGTCAGCACTAAGTGTTGATTGCAGCATATCAAATAACTTCCAATTAACATTGGGTCCATCCATTGATAACTGCACAATGTTACACAGTGGGAGGCACGCCATGCATTCAAGAAATTTTTCCATTATTATGTCTGCACTAGCATGACCCAAAAAAAAACTGATGACAAATATCTGGTTGAAACTGTTTCTTTTTCCCATAAACGAACATGTATATCCATTTGTTTTGACTGACTAAACTTGTTTAAACTTTCATCAAACAAAATCACAAAATTTTCATTTTCAGTTTTGACTTCCTGAACCAACAATGATTTAAAGTGAAGTGCCAAACCAAAGCAACAAATGTAGGAACATTTTTTTTCACCACAGCTGAAGTTTCCAGCAATTCTGCTGTCAGAAAACATTAGGCGGAATAAAACATCATTACCTGCACAAGACCTGTAAGAGTAATGGGATTTAACCACTTTAAGGTCAGATGTAAGGTCAGATGATGCGTAACATCACAGCCTCTCCTTGACAAATGTCAACCCCGCCTTCTCGTGGTGCATCCTGTTCCCACTAAAGGGGCTCTGACGACCGCAAATAGCGGTATAACTATACCATCGGGATCAGAGGAAATGCTATCCCACACTCACCAACCCGCTTGGCCAGCGTGGTGAGTTATGGCCAAACACCTCCAAAATGACTCTACAACTTAAATCTTGGCCCTCAGTCTCCGGCAGCTGGAATGTACCTGGCCAAGGCAGCGGCCAGTGCGACATGAAGGCAGAGGGTGCTAAGAATCCCCGGAGGACCGGACTAGGCTGCCATTTGATGCTGACCTTGGCTACCTACAACGGACGCTCCCTATCTTCTGATTCAAGGCTTCTTGAATTGGAAGAGGAACTACAAAGGATCAAGTGGGACATCGTCGGGCTGAGTGAGGTAAGGAGAAAAAGAGAAGATCTCATTGAACTGAAAAGTGGACATCTCTTCTATTATCGTGGGATAGATAATGGCAGAACTAGTGGTGTTGGATTTATAATAAACAAGAAACTGAAGGATAAAGTGGTAGAAGTTGAAAGTTCCTCTGACAGAGCTGCACGACTCGTTATCCAACTATCGAGAAGATACCAGGCTCAGATTATTCAAACTTATGCACCCACCACAAGTCATCCTGAAGAAGAAATTGAAGAATTTTATGAGGAAATTCGTCATCTAAATAATAAAGGTAAGCAGCACTTGAAGATAATTATGGGAGATTTCAATGCAAAAATAGGGCACCGGCAACAGAATGAAACTTCAGTAGGTAAATTCGGTCACGGCAACAGAAACCAGCGTGGAAATACTCTCGTTGAGTTTGCAGAGGCAGAAGGATTTTTCATCTTGAATTCCTTTTTCAAGAAAAGGCCACACAGGAAATGGACATGGAGACATCCAATTGGGACGACAAGTGAAATTGATTTTATTATGTGTAACAAAAAATTCGTCATCGAAGACTGCAGTGTGCTAAACAAGTTCAACACAGGTAGTGACCATAGATTGGTGAGATGTAAGATGCACCTCAACACTAAACTGGAACGTGGCAAGCTCATAAGACAAACAAAATGTATTGACATAACCAACCTTAAAAAACACCATAATACTTTCAAGTTGGAACTGAAGAACAGATTCTCTGCTTTAGAAGGCCTAACATCGGAAGAAGTGGATATTTCGGAAGTTAACAGAAAAGTAACCAAAGCTCTTATGGAAACAGCAACAAAATTAGCTGGGTCTAAGAACAAGTTGCATGTAAACAAATTATCAGGAAAAACCAAAATGTTGATGCAAAAAGAAGAGAGATGAGGACAACTAAAGAAGATGTGACTTCCAAAGTGGAATATATAGAGCTATGCAAGACAGCACGAAAAAGTATCACTGAAGACGTAAGGAAATTCAACTGTGAGCTAGTGAGGAAAGCAATTGAAAACAACCAAAGCCTTAAGATAGCAAAGGGACATCTCAGTAAGGGAAGAAAACAGATTATGGCTCTGAGAAAAGAAGATGGTTCTATAACAAGAAATAGAGGCGAAATTTTGACAAGAGTGAAAGATTTCTACTCCAAATTATATGAAAGGGATGATACATGTACTCCAGACATCATGAAAGGTACCAGAGTTCTTCCAGTCCTCCCAGCAGAAGTTGCTCATGCAATCAAGAACATGAAGCGGGGGAAAGCTCCAGGAGAAGATGGAATTACTGTAGACATCATACAAGAAGCAAGTGGAGAAATCGAAACAGTACTCGCCCAAATTTTCACTCGATGCCTTAATGAAGGGAAGATTCCTGAGGATTGGAACAATGCTACAATGATCTTGCTACATAAAAAAGGTGACATTGAGGATCTCAGGAACTACAGACCTATCAGCCTCCTATCAGTGGTTTACAAAATCTTCACTAAAGTTCTTTCACACCGCTTGAAGGTGACACTGGACATGGCACAACCGAGAGAACAAGCTGGATTCAGGAGTGGCTACAGCACAATAGATCATATCCACGTACTGAGAGAACTAATTGAAAGAGCGAGGGAATATGAACTTCCATTGTGCATGGCTTTTATCGATTATGAAAAAGCCTTTGATTCGGTGAAACCATCAGCAGTTACCACGGCTCTGAAATCCTGCGGTATTGAAGATGCATACATTAATATTATTAATAACATCTATGAAAATGCAAGTGCAAAGATTCGGCTGTTTGAAAATACAACACACATAAAAATTGGAAAGGGAGTGAGACAAGGTGACACCATATCTCCGAAGCTCTTTAATGCCACATTGGAAAATGTCTTTCAATCACTGAACTGGGAAAACAAAGGGATAAAGATTAATGGAGATTATCTAACCCACCTTCGTTTTGCTGATGACGTAGTCATTTTTGCAACTACCCCATCAGAGCTGCAGAGTATGATCCAGGAACTTGCTGACAAGAGTAAAGAAGTGGGATTAAAAATGAACTTTCAGAAGACAAAAGTGATGTTCAATGCTTTTACAAGAAATGAAGATTTATCGATTGATGGAGAAAAACTGGAGATAACAGATACGTATGTTTATCTTGGAAAGCAGATATCAAGTGAGGGTCACATTGATGAAGAAATTAATCGGCGTACAAAACTTGCCTGGAGAGCTTTTGGAAGAAACAGCATAATTTTCAAAAGCAATATGCCATTATGTCTTAAAAGAAAAGTGTTTGATCAATGCATCCTTCCAGTGCTTACGTATGGTGCAGAGACGTGGACCTTAACTAAAAGAGACATACAAAGGCTGCAGACAACTCAAAGAGCCATGGAGAGGTGCATGCTTGGTATAACCAGGAGAGATAAGAAGAGGAACTCGTGGATCCGAAAAATGACGAGAGTGGAAGACATCATGATCAGAGTTAAATCCCTGAAATGGCAATGGGCTGGACATACTGCCAGAAGGACAGACCATAGATGGACAGCCGAAATTTTAGATTGGATTCCAAGGGACAGGAAAAGACCCAGAAAAAGACCACATGGGAGATGGGTGGATGAAATTCGTAAATATGCGGGAGTGACATGGAGGAGACTGGCACAAGACAGACCGTTGTGGAGGAAACTTGGGGAGACCTTCGTCCAGCAGTGGATTGATAATGGTTGACAATGATGATGATGATGAAACACCACAATGCTTCTGCTTTAATGGTTGCATTTTTTTCAAGAGGAATATGCAGAGGATTAGATGTGGATGCAATAGGCTGTACTTGTTTATCACTTGATACACATAGCAATTTATCGACAGTTAGTGGAACATTTTTACAGCTTTCTGTCAACATACTATGTTTTTTTCCTTTTATGTGGCTTCTTAAAGCGGATTCCCCCATATTCGAAACATCTATTATTTTAATGGATAAAAATGCATTTTGCAACATGGCAATTGCTTTCATCTTTTTTAATCCGTCCAGCATATTTAGGATTTATTAGCCAAAGTTCACTAAAAGTACACTTACCCATATTTAATGGGGGGTGAAAAAATGGGTAAATCAACTGAAACAGTAAATGAAAACCAAAAAAAATATCTAAGATCAGGAACCACACAACTAAAAATTGAGAATTTCCCCTGAGTAAGGGGCTACACATGTGACCAATTACTATAGGCCAGATTTTAAGTAATTAAAGAAAAATGGGTCTTACTGCTATGTTCTTTCCTGCTCCCCCAGCTTTGTCCTTTAGGCAGCCTGGGTTGCAAATGCTTTGGCATTGATTTAGTCTTCATTCAAAACATGGAAACAACACTTAGTGAAGTTACCGTTTTATGACCTGTATGCCAATCAGTAGACAGAGTGTTGTGCTAAAAGTCTGTTACAAAGCATCACCTCTTACAGCTGGGCTCCAAACCAGAGGAAAGGAAATGTTAAACACTTAGTGCCTGAGGGAAGCAAAACTTTGTACTGGGTCTCCTCCTCCAAGTCTCAAATCTTTCATACTTACCCAGCTGGAGAGTGGACGTAGGGCTTCAAGCTTGGAGAATGAATACTGCTCTTATATCTATGCCTTTGAATTTAATTTCGACCATTTTCAACAGGGTAGGTTCCTAGGTTGTACCTAACAGCATACTAAAATTTCGCCAAAATCCAACCCCTTTTACGTGAATTATCGTACGGACAAATGGAAAAAACCAAAACATAAACGTTTCTGCAACCTACAGTTCGAAAGGATTAGTAATTTCTAAAATAAAAACATAACGAACAGCGTGAAAACTAGCTCATACACAGAATATTTGAAACTACAGTATGCGCTCTCAATTATTAGGGATGATAGGGGGAAAGGAATAGAACTGTCCATAATTAGCATGTTCTCGTTGCGCTAGGCGCTTAAGCACTGCTGAATTCCGTCAGACCCCCAATGGTCAAATGATTGAAATGTGTTGATGTTCATGGAATGAAATGGTTGATCAGCTATGATAACCGCATAAAAGTTCGAAGGGGGAGGAGAGGGGCGATTTTTTTTTTACTTTATGCAACATTCTACATTACTCCAGTATTTATCTTGTCATCATCAACAATAGCAATGTAACTACCACTTACGATCGCGGATATCGGCCAACTGAAAATCTGCCATACAACTAAGGGATACAACACACAGGTATCATGTTACAGTGTATTGTAATTGAAAAAAAAAAAGATTTCAGAAATTAAAATCGAAAAAAAAAACTTTCAGAAATTAATATCATCAAGTCATGGTGTTTCAAAAATCCACTTTCCTTTATAATGTTTAAAAACATATAATGTTTTTTTCTTTTTTACCTGTCGTGTATAATAAAATGGGTTGATTTTTTTATGGAATCAGACGTCCATATGTCTGATTGTCTTCGTCTGAGTTCACACATTAGCTACTGTGTACAAGTAGACATATTTTTTCAGCTCAAAAATATGTAGTTTTGTATGTATTCACAGTATAACTCATTCCGTATTCCCACAGAACAAAATTCAGCAGATACAAATGAAGAACATCAAGACCCACCCAACACCGTGTTTCCGATTGTCTGCTGTTTATATTCAAGAAATGCGAATATGGATCAATGGTGAATGCAGCAACTATGGTTTTTATTTATTAACAAGAAAAAAAAGGAGCCTGAAAGCTGTAAAGCTGAAACGGATATTTCTCCCCCTCCCGAAAACATTCCGATTAAGTTCAAACAGCGAGCACGCGTCCACGCACACTCAACCTCTGAAATGTCCTGATGGAACGGCTTCTTTTCATTTGGCACATCGCCATAAATCACCACCTGCAGCTCACTGAAGTGTCTTCCTCCTTCACCCTAACTATAGGAGAAAACGTAAAAAAAAATGCTGCCCAATTTTCGACAAAATGACCAAATTTACGTCATAACGTTGCAATTTACTAAAATACGTTTATCTGCTGAATTTCGCCTAAATCCATTGAAAACTTTTTAATTATAGATTTTTTTATTAAAACAGTAGCTCAGACATCTGAATAAAAATGTATGTTTATAATTAAAATAGAGTCCATATCATCACAGAAACAAAATTTAAGGATCACTCTGTTTAAATAAACCATGGCATCTAAAAAAATAATTTGCTTGCTTTTCCCGTAATTTATCATTGCCGTTTCTTTTTTTTGAATCCGTTTTTGCAACGGAAGATTTTTTTTTTTTTTTTTTTTTTTTTTTGCATCTGCTAAAGTTTCAAACGGAATTCGGCGAAATTTGCACTAGAACTTTATTGGGATGTATTTTAACCACTGTAAAAATTTTACTGTGTTATTTTCAAAATTCCGGAAAATGGATTTCTGAAAATATCTCTTAGTCCTTTTGAGCCGTGGAAGTGATAAACAGGTGTTTGCTTTCTTCCCAAACAAGGGCTTCGGATCAGCGTTCCCAGCTGTCAATCAACCGTTGCTATGGTAACACACTTTCTGCTCAAGGCTCACTATCTAAAGAGGCACACATAATAAAAATTTCCAATGCTAACTTTTTAAGTTTTAAACCGATTCAAATGGAATTTTGGGAGTGAGCTTCTGTAATCCAATTATAGTAAATGTAAAAATTTCAGCCACTTTTGTGAAAAATTCGCAAAGATAGTTTTCTTATTTTTTATCATAAGTAGCCGAAGTCCGGAAGCAAGCGTCTTAATGCAATAAACAAGGAGCAGATAAATGTGTTGTTCAGGCATACTCTTCACTGGTGGATGCCAGCTGACTTGGTAAACACGCGACCCCCTTGCAAATGCTAAATGTCTCTTCTTTCCCCTTCTGTTGTTCTCAGTAGTTGTC